>JAFFSR010000369.1:3550000-5041440 GCA_017163975.1 Anastatus disparis | reverse complement strand
TTTAAGGAAAGTTTGACATGTTGTTTGTTGATGCTTATGATGCATACTGTTCCTGAAATATAAAATCATCTGTATTTATAATAAAAATAACGAGTTGAGTAAGACTTTGATAAGATGATTTATAAGATAACAAGATGATTTTTAGATAGTGTGATTTAAAAATGTTATTAAAATATAAATTTAGCAACTTCAATCAAAGAATTTTAAATTTAATATATTCGACGAAAATTCGACAAGATTCGACAAAATTTCGACAAGATTCGACAAAATTCGACGAAAATTCGACAAGATTCGACAAAATCTGACAAAAATTCGTGGAATTAGATGTGATTCAATAAAATTCTGACGAAAATTCGATAAACATTCGACGAAATCGAATAAAATTTGATAAAGCTAATGTAAAATCCATATTGTGAAATGTATCACCATATGTAATGCAATTTTATTCATATAGATCTATTCCAATATATGCAAGAATAGTGATATTCTTAGTGATATTCCAAGTGATAAGGAGGAATTTTTATATACCTTTATTCGCAATATCACAATGTGTTGGTTTACATCTCAGTATATATAACCAGCTTCTCGTAGCTCTTTAACGATAGAATGAATTCCGTTAATATGACTAGAATTACCAGCTTCTCTCAGCAACGAGTAAACGAAGCCGATCAACAAGCTTATTTGGATTATCCAGTAAACATCAAATTTCGCATTTCCCTGTGAAACTTCGTATCGAGGCACCGATCCTCCTTCTTTCTCAGAAAATAGAGGAGCGATAATTTCTGTATATTTTTTACTTATATGTGATCGAATGGCTCCATCATTTCTATATTGTTTCTCGTGAGCATTCGTAGCTTCGAGAATATAAGGATAATTCTTCATATCACTTGAAGTTACTCGAGTTCGATCAGGATGTTTTGTAATTAGAAGTTCCATTAATCCTTGAGTTTTCGGATATCTTACATCTTTCACTTTGATAAATTGATTTTAAAAGTATATGAATGAATCACCGATTATATAATCTTTACCTTCCTTACGTACACCATAAATCTTATCAATATTGGATTGATCATCATTGAGCATAAATATATATTTGTCAAAATTATCAGATTCCTCTCCATTGGTCTGCTGTTTCAAACTCAGAATCTGTAACATGTCGAATAGTATTGTTTGTTGATAAATCATCATCATCATCATCATCATCATCAGAGCTCGTTTCAATCAGATTATCGCCTATGACTTCTTTGACCATTTCCGATGATTTTTGTTTTTCGTGACTTATCTTTTTTCTTTTAGAAACTTCAAGGAGTTTATGAAGAGGATCAACAATGGGTTTGAATTTTTCACTAATTGCTTTTTGAAAATTTTCTTTTTCGAACTTTAATGCATCATATTTTCTCTTGACGGCTTTACGAACTATAATAAGTTGTCGTAATATATTTTTCTCTCGCTCAAAATCACCATATTGCTTCTTCAATATTCAGTTGTGGAATGATTTCTGAACAGTAAAACAGCTATATTTATAGCAAACGCCTTATTAAGAACACCTTCCCAATGTCTGTACAGTCATTTATGCGGTTTATCTAATACCCAATACTGCTATTGAGATAAAGAGGGTGAGTCAAGAAGAGGGATCGTGGCTCAAGTAGAAGGGGGATCACTACTTATAAAAGACAACGAGCCCGAAGAAGTCATTCCTTCATCTGAAGAGCCACCAAGCAAGAGGCAGAGAAATCAGTAAAAATTTGAATATTTAAAAGGACTTTGAAATTTTATCAAGAAAAAAAAATTTAAGGTAAGTTAAAATTTTTATACTTAAAAAAAATTTCATACTCTAAAGGACTTAGAATATTTATTCATTTTAGATGGATCTTGCTCAATTGAATGAGATTGCTCGTGGAGGTTGTTTACCCACTAAAAAAGGTAGCTGAGTTGAGAAAAACCAAGATTACATGGTGACTGAACTAAAATCAGTTAAAACACGGGTATGGTGACCGTTTTGTTGCGTGGATTTAGATGGTAAATGCTGCATTTTTCTGCCAACTCGAGTTTCCTTGGCCTTAGAGAAGGATGAAAACTTCCATTATAAGTTATTGGATGCCATTCAACACTACAAGTTGTTTGTAAGTATTTGGGCGAGACTAAGAGTGATCTCGAGTTCTTCTTTGCTTAGGCGCATGGAAGTTAACGGAGAGGTATACGAGTCACGGGTGCACCTCCTACTTTGAGTTTACTCAGAGTAAGGAATTCACAAGTGGCGATTCTTGGTTGTACCTCACAGATGGGAGCGAAGGTTGGGGCTCCCGTCACTTTCCAAACAAAAAAATGTTTTTGTTTGAAGCGCTTAAGATATAAATACCCTTGCTCTAAAGTTAATGTTTCTTCTACAGATTACGCATTTTTCAACTTTACTTGAACATTGGTAACAACAGCAACAATGTCCGCATGGTAAAAATGCTATCTCTATTCCTTTATCGAAGCAAACTTTACATTTATTTTGTAAAGAATTATCTGTAGGAATTATATTTCGAAGGAAACGGCAGCGACTATTCCATTTCTTATGTTCTGATAATGGATCCTCACCAATTTCCCACCTACAGATCTCTGTAGAGCATTCAAAACAACGTACTTTGTCAATTTCACCTGTATAATAAAACTCCTGCGGTGGCCAGATCTTTAGGTTTTAAAAAAGTCAAAGGCCAGTTTTTAAAACTGTCAAGACGACTTTGCTCCGTATGATACATGAGTACTTATTGGACTGATGTTTTGTCGATCCAACTATTATGGAGTACTATCAAAGCCAAGCCACTTTACGTATACTTGATTCCCACGTCTCTTTAGAACTTTTTCTACAAGATAAACGTCTGGATACTTGACTTTCTGAAGTTCTTCCTCGTAGAAGCCACCAGCGATTGATTGATCTTGATAGTCTTTGAGACGGTACGTTGTCGGCTGCGTTGCTTTAACTTGTTCAATCGTGAATATTTCAGCAGACCAATTAGGTGTGTATCCTTTTTCGAATACTTGTTTCAACTTGCTTACTCGTACTTTATCACTAACCTTGAATTTTGCTTTTTTCTCACAACTTTTTTGACCAAATCGTGCGCGAAACTGAGATGCATTTGCAACTGTAACATCTTTTGGTTTAGCAGCAATCGTTCGATGTTTTGTATTGTTGTAAGATTTTATCAGATCAGGTAAAATATCGATCCATTTATAGCTACCACGTAAGCTGAACTTCATCCACATTTTGTGTTTAAGAGTACGATTGAAGCGTTCGCAAATGGATGCTTTTAGATTACTAAACGTTGAGTATAAGTTAATCTTGTATTGTTGCATAAGATTTTTAAAATTAGTATTATAAAACTCTTTGCCTTTATCTGTTTGTAAATTTTTTGGAACTCGTCCTTGATGTAATATAGATTTCATCGCAGCAGAGACTTCTGCTCCGGTTTTTTGTTTCACAGGAACGGCCCATGCATATTTGGAAAAAATATCTATAACTGTAAGCATGTATTTGTAGCCTTTGTTATCTCGAGAATAAAGTTGCATCTCTACAAGATCAGCTTGCCAAGTTTCATCTAAACCTCGCACATCAAATGTTCGACGGGGATAGCGACGTCTGGCAGGTTTATGAAGCTCTTCTACAACTCTTTGGTGTTCCATGGTCACAGAGTTAATGATTGCTTAATTACATCAAATTGGCTTTTATACTATTTGATTTAATTTAAGCATCTTGCATCCAACTTTTAATTAAGTCGTATAGATTTTCAATGTTTTCATTAACTTTTTTTATCTTCTCATCACACTCACCCTTTAACTTTTGCAGTTGTAATTCTGATGTGCTAAGATCATCTCTTAATCTAGCAGTGACTATGTATATACTCTGGACTTCAGATGTAATCAAACCTTGCAGTGTATTAAAATTAACGGCATCATTCGATTGCTGAGGAGCGGCAACATTGCATAACCTCTTATTTTCTACATCGAAATGTCCATCTTTTGTCAATTTATAGCCAATTCCGGGAGGTCCTCGATTACCCTCGCTTCGTTTAAGATAACGTCCGAATACATCAACGCTCATTTTGATAATGTAACGAGTTTTAACTTGCAGCTTAATATATATAGCCAGCTTCACGTAACTCTTCGATGATGGAATGAAGCTCGTTAGTATGACTAGGATTACCAACTGCTTTTTCAGCAACCAATAAACGCAGTCGATCAACTAGCTCGTTTGGATCATCCCAGTAGACATAATCAAACTTGGTATTTTTTCTTGCAATTTTATATCTAGGCAGCGAACCTCCTTTTTTACCGAACAGAGGAGCAATAATGCTGGCGAACTTTTTTACTAGTATGCGAACGAATTCCTTCATCGTTTCTGAAACGTTTTTTATGAGCATTTGTCAGTTCCAGGATCTTTTGATAGTTATCTAAATCTTTTGAGTTACTAATTTTTGAGATGGATGCTTCTCAACAAGCAATTCGTACAATCCTCGAGTTTTTGGGAACTTTTCAGTTCCTAATTGCACATAAGTTTTTTTCAATATGTATTGGTGTATTACCGAGAAAAAGTTTATCACCCTCTCCTACGTACACCATAAACTTTATCTAATTCTCTATATTGCAAATCTTCTGTAAAATCTTCACTAGCAGATTCAAACGAGGTCTCAAGAGAATGCGAGGAATCATTTTGTATAGTATGCTCCAATTCTTCATCGGATTCAGATTTTTTAACTTCAGGTAGAATAATTTCTTCTTCTTCAGGAATGAGTCTTCTTCTTTTCTCTTGCTTTCAAAAGCAATCTCTTTAAGTGGGTCAATGATGGGTTTAAGAGTTTGTTGAACAACTCTTTCCGTAATTTCTTTTCCATATTTTAACATGTCATACTTGCGTTTTACAGCATTTCGCGCTTGAATAAGTTGCTGGAGTAAGGCTTTCTTTTGTTTAAGGTCTGCCATGTTATCTCTTTGAGTTTCAAAGATAGATTGATGAATCTCTGCTAAGTATGAGTTATATTTATAGCAAAACAATCAAAACCCATTCGATATCTACCAGCATTTAGTGGACTATCTTTGTCAATCATTAGAAATCCATATTTATCATCTATCCAACATTTAGAACACAATTCTTTGAAACGTAAAAAAGTCATGTCAGAGTTAACATGATCTTCGTATAAATGTCTCAGATTAACATCATCTTGACGAAAGATAACTAAGAGATTAACATTATCTCTTATGAGATGTTTCGGGATTCGAGCATAAGACTGGCAGAGGTAAAAACAATCAACGTTCTTGTGTCTACCCATACAGAAGTATGCCCTGATGTGTTCTTGTTTTTCACAAGCTACATCGTCGAAAATCATTATAGAATTTGGAAGAGCGTTATCTGGAGATATTACTGATTCGTGTTCGCTAAATGGAAAGTATTGCATACCTTCCAGTGGTTCTAAGAGCTCTTTCAAAAACTTATATTTTGCTTGATTACGAGATTTCGAATATACGTAGACATTCTCAAATCTTAGACCAGTAGGATGTGTTATCAGTGCTAGTGGGCTATTAGTTTTACCACAATTAGATGGTCCGCAAAAATACACCTCTTATACTATCTGGAAGTAAATTTCCATGTTTCTTTGATTTATTCTCTTGCTCCGAAATAGCATCAAAATTGGCTATCGGAAGTTTTACAGACTGCTCTTTGAAATTCATCTCGACAGACACAAACTGCGACTGTTCGATTAACTATAAATACGCTGCTTATATACCCAATGGGTTAGTTATCCTTTGAACTTCAAAGTGTTATGATCATATATCGACGAAGCGGTCGTGGTTTGCTTAATAAAATCATTAATAATCTTCCACTGGAACTTCATCTACCTGGATATCAATATTGTGGACCAGGGACGAAATTAGCCAAACGTTTAGCTAGAGGTGATCCAGGAATCAATCCACTCGACAAAGCCTGCAAGGAGCACGATATAGCTTATTCACAGAATCGTGAAAATATTGAGGTTAGAAATAGTGCTGATAAGGTTTTAGGAGAAAAAGCTTGGGAAAGAGTTTCACCTGAAAGACGCTAGTATTGGTGAGAAAGCAGCTGCATTCGCTATTGCAAACGCTATGAAAGTAAAATCTAAACTTGGAATGGGAGCAAAAAAGAAGAAGACTCCCTCTGTTACTCTTAATAGAATAATTAGAGCCGCTTCTAAATCTATGAAACCAAGTAAGTGTGCTCGTAAAGCTATCTTCTCTGCTTTAGAGGCTGCTCTGAAGTGCTGTGAGAAAAGCAGGTGGTAAACATAAAGTCAGAGTACCTCAGATTATCAATTCCAACTAAAGTAGGAGGATTCTTACCATTCCTCATACCTATCTTTGCAGGTCTAGGTGCAATTGGTAGTTTAGCAGGTGGTGCGGCTGGTATAACTAAAGCAGTTAATGATTCAAAAGCTGCTCAAAAACAATTAGAAGAAAAAGAAAGACATAATCAAAAGATGGAAGAAATAGCTTTGGGTAAAGGTCTTTATTTAAAACCTTACAAGACAGGACTTGGTCTTCATATAAAGTCTGGTTTAAAAAAAAAGATCCTCAAAGTAAGGTTACCGCAAAGAGCTTTGACAGATTATGATCTCATAAAGTATGCTAAAATACTAAAAATTCCAAATTTTCGAGGAGTTTTCATGCGAAATGCTTTACCAAAGAGTGGACCTCATTATCACGAAACAGCGATCGTTAATCTCGATGATGTAGATGGTCCAGGTACACATTGGGTAGCTTATCGAAAACGAGGTAAGAACGTTGTTTATTTCGATTCTTTCGGAGACCTTCAACCACCATTGGATTTAATGCTTTACTTGGGAGTAGATGAGGTCAAATATAACTATGAGAGGTATCAAGACTATGATACATTTAATTGTGGTCATTTATGTTTGAAGTTTTTGAGTAAAAACTTATAAAAGGAAAGTCAAATTAGCTATCTCTCATTATCCATTGAACAATCATGGAAGATTCATTGACACTAAGTTTTTCTAGTACATCATCAGTGCTCGAAGCTCAGTATTTTCCTCCGATTGAACTTTCACCCGATAAGAACTATGTTCTCGGATTAATTGGTCTTTCGACCTTCAACTCAATACCTAATATCGATAGTGGAAATAATAAGTTCTACGTTGGTGAGGAAGAAATTTTATTACCGACTGGAAGTTACGAAATTAAAGATATAAAAAATTATCTTCGTGAGACACTAGCATCAAAAAGGAATTTCAATCGATATAAAACCCAATAATAGCACACTACGTTGTGTTATAACCTGCAGTCATCCTATTGATTTTCGACCGCAAGATTCCATAGGTTCATTGTTGGGTTTTACTCAACGTGTTCTTACAGAAAAAATCGCTCACGATTCTGATTTACCTGTAGCTATTTTGAAAGTTAACGCACTCCGAGTTGAGTGCAACATAACCTCTGGCGCCTATATAAACAATCGACGAGTGCATACCATACACGAGTTCTTTCTTGCAGTCCCACCGGGATATAAGATCATTGAAGTTCCATCTCCAGTCATTTATCTTCCGATCAGCGTCAAGAGCATAGATCACATTCAAGTACGGATAGTCGATCAAGACGGACACTTGATTAATTTTCGAGGAGAGATTATTACAATAAGATTACATCTTAAACAAACGTAATGGGTATCGTTTACAACACTAAAGTTGGTAGAGGCTATATAAGTAAGTCAACATGTCGACCAGTCATCAGTCGTCGAACGACAAAGAAAGCGCTAACACGGCAAAACATTCAGTTCCTAAGAAGTCTCGGACTAAGAGTCCGTGGTGGAAAGTAACTTGTATATTCTTCTGTTGTTTTCAAAAACATGGAAGGAATTCTGAGCATACAGTCGGGAGTAAAGTTCGATGAATCAGTTGAACATTATGAGGTACATGCTCATCAACCTTATTCCGCATCTTCATTTAATAATAGTGATGAGATTCGTATATCTATTCAACATCAAGACTTATGTCTTCTACCATCCCGTAGTTCACTCCATATTTGTGGTAGAATCGTGAAAGCTGACGGAACCGCGGTAGCTAATACGGTCCTAGTAAATAACGCCATCTGTCACATGTTTGAAGAAATCCGATATGAAATCAATGCTGTGGAGATTGACAAATGTAAAAATGTTGGTTTAACTACACTTATGAAAGGATGGCTTTCCTTTTGTTCTAGTCAAGAGTCAATTCTTGAGAACGCTGGTTGGGTTGATGTAGAGGAAAATCTAAAAGTAAACGACGAGGCAGGTTACTTTGACTTATCTATTCCTCTGAGTATGATTTTCGGTTTTGCTGAAGACTATCGTAAAATTGTAGTTAATGTAAAACATGAACTTATACTGACAAGATCTAGGAATGATTTGAATGCGGTAGTTCAGACGCATCATGAAAATAGATACGAAGATTTTCAGATCAATTTGCAAAGAATAGAATGGCTTATGCCCTATGTAATATTATCGAATGCCTACAAACTTCGCTTACTCAATCATATTGAAAAGATAAACCGATTGCAATGAGTTTCCGCAGTTGGGACTTGTACGAGTATCCGCTACTTCCAACCGCATCAAAACACGTTTGGACTGTTAAAATTTCTAACCAATTGGAAAAGCCACGTTTTGTTATTCTAGCTTTTCAAACGAATCGAAAAAATCTAAAAACAGCCAATGCGAGTCGCTTTGATCACTGCAACATAAGTAATGTAAAGCTTTTCCTTAATTCGCAATACTATCCATATGGAAATCTAAATTTAAATATTGAACGTAATCAATTTGCTATGTTATACGATATGTATGCTAATTTTCAACCTGCGTACTATGAGAAAGATGCCGAACCACTCTTAAAAAGCAAGATTTCATTGACTATGTGCCGTTGATTGTAATCGATTGCTCGAAACAAAATGAGTCTCTGAAAAGCGCTCCTGTGGATGTTCGCTTGGAATTTGAATCAAGAAATAATATTCTTGCTGGAACATCAGCTTACTGTTTGATCATACACGATCGCGTAGTCGAGTACAATCCTGTCAATGGTAATGTACGAAAACTTGTCTAAGTGGTGGGGGAATAGTTATAAATTGGATGATTATCGTCAAAAGAGTCATTCACGATGGAGTACTTGGTCGATATGCAAGGCTTCAAGCAGCCTGGTGATGACTATGTTTTAAAAGAATTGGCTATAGTTCCGTTGAACGATGATTCTGATCCTATCGTGCTACTTTTTAAAGAACCATTTCCTTGGCGAAGACTCACAGAGAAATATAAGACGCAAAACAAATGGTTTGAACAATATCATCATGGTTTGTCTTGGCGTTCTGGTACGATTCCCTACACCGAAATACAAAACATTCTTAAAGAAGCTCTACAAAATGCTAGCAAAATTTTAGTGGTGGGAAGTATAAAGAAAAGATGGTTAGAACGTTTCAAGTTCAACGTTACCGATGTCACAGAGATGGGTTATCCACCACTGGATAAAATAAAGCTAGTGACTGTTTTCCCCATCACGATGGAATGTATAAAGCTTGTTGTGCTCTACACAACGTCAGACTCATGAAAAATATTTTACTGAGAGTCGTTTGCCATTGGAAATAGCTATGGAGTGTAAGTAAATGATTACATAGAGCTCTCATCACTATAAAAGTAGAAGCGTGTCATGACTTGTATTATTTCATCATGGGGCAAAGTCCAAGCACCACCGATAAACCTAACGAGTATACTCCTCTTATTGATTCTTCTAAAAAAAAGAAGATGTCATGGAAGGAGCATTACGAAAAATATAAATCACAAATACCACCCCCAAATATTAAATATAAAAAACTTTAAATCTTTTCAGAGCCACAAAAAATTTAAACGTAATAAACTGTTTAAAAATTATAAACTTGAGTTATTAAAGTTGCTACAAACTTGAGTTATTAAAATTCTAACCTGTCGCGACAAGTAGTGGGCTACAAATGCAGTGGGCTACAAATGTAGTGGGCCAGAATCCCCCCTGGGCTAGAATCCCCCTGGGCTAGAATCCCCTTGTTTACCTACTCCCATGCGTTTAGCTTCTTATGTTAATAATATAATAATTTTCGGCAGGATGGTATGAAAAAGAGTATACATTACGCAAGACAAATATTGTTGGTTCTTTCCGACGGAAAGGAACCAACGATATTTGTCGCTTGTAATGTAATATACTATGAGTAACGTGTATATACACGCACAATCCTAAACTGAGAAAGAGAGTGTAAAGAATATAAGTGTGTGTATATTCGTAGCACCAACCAGCATGATTTGTATGGGATACATATACATACTAAACTCAAAGTAGTGTTAGAGCGTCCTTTTTCGTGGCAGGTCGGTTTTTATTCGTTAGACCCCTGCCCGCCGAACCTCGCGTGAGGAGCATAGCTTCAAAAATAATATTTTAATATGCTAGAGGAGCTATTTCAAAAGAATTTGAGTTCAGATTTAAATTAATGATAGTAATTACTACAATCAACTATAGTAATTACTGTAATCAACTATGATAATTCACACATATTTATACTCAGTTATAGTAAGTATTATATAACTATAATGAATGATGTATACAACTATAATCATTACAATAGGACTATAATTACTGATAGTTGCACATACTTTTATTATACTAGTCACTACACAACTATTGTGATTAATTATAATTGTTACTACAGTATTATAATCGGTCATAGTAAATACTGCACAACTATAGTGATGACTGTAATAAACTCTTATCATTATTACACATTTCTAATCAATCATAGTAACCACTATATAACTATAGTAATAACTCTATTGAGAGCACGGTGGCGTAATGGATAGAGTTCTTCAACGCGGAGGGCATAGGTTCAAATCCTGGCCAGGTAACCCTAACTTTTTTTTCGAAAGAAAATTATTGTATGTGCCATTTATATCGCGACTCTTAAAAATCCGACCTTATTGGGCATCGGTTGATTGTTGGTCACAAAAGTGGCTGACCATCCATCGGTAGTCAAAGTTTTCGGTATGGTGAGTCTGACAGTCTAGCCTGATGTAATGTGTTAAACAGTACCGGACTGGGACTCCTCGACTTCACCATATAAAAAAGGTTAATCATATAGAGGACAATATCCTTTATATATTAATCTTTTTATTTCTTTAAAATAAAAAAAAAACTCTATTCAATTATAATTATTACTACTGTTATATAATTAATTATAGTAATTACTACATTACTACATTAATTATTATAATCAACTATAATAATACCTACACGTATCTGAACAATTGTAGTTATTGCTACATAACTATAGTGATTCTCATATTTACCTAAAATTATCACTACACTATTGTAATCAATTATTTAATTAATACATAACTATAGTAACAAGCAGCTCTAAGCTTTACTGTATTTATAATTTTATTGAATGCAATGTTAACTTAATATTTCTAATTTTTCAAGCAATAGCTGTCAAATTTTAAAATTTTAAACTACGGTCTGTTACATCATGATGTTTCATTTAAACCAATAACAATCATGATAAAAGAATTTATACATTATTTTTTTAAAAGAGGATTACTATATTAAATTATGATCATTACTACATGATTATGATATTTATGATAGCAGACTTTTACTTCAGAGGAGCAATCGGTCACTATGATCCATAATTGTAGTTACTACAGAACCATAGTAATTATTACATCCAAAAATAATCATTACTACATGACTAGAATAACTGATAGTAACATATACTTTTGCAAAAAATAGTAAGCAGTGAATTTTACAAAATATAGTTGTCACTACATGACAGTAGTGATTACTACATATGTATAGTGACTACTATATTCAACTCAAATCATTACTACGCATATATAATCAATTATAGTAATTTTAATATAACAATAGAAATTACTATAATCATCTATAATCATTACTACACTTTTATAATTACTCATATTAACTGTTAGATAACTACAGTAATTACTATTTTAATTTGTACACAATTGAAATTATCACTATAGAAATATAATCTATTATAGTAACTTCTAAAAAACTAGTAATGACTATATTCGATTAACTATAATCATTATTACAGTATTATGATCGATTGTAAAACTGTGGTGATTATGGTCATTAGTATCGTTACGTAGTAAAAACTATGATTGATTGTCAAACTGTGGTGATAATTATAGGTGATTATAGTCATTGCTATAGTTTTGTAAAAACTATAATTAATCATAAAACTGTAGTAATGATTACAGGTAATTATAATCATCATGATAATATTGTGATTATAACCATAATTGATTTCAAAACTGTAGTGATGATTGTATGTGATTGTAGTCATTACTATAATTTTGTGGTTATAACTATAATTGATTTTAAAATGTAGTGATGATTATAGGTGATTATAGTTATAACTCTAGTTACGTAGTGATAACTATATTGATTAAAAACTATAGTAATGACTATAGGTGACTATAGTCATAACTATACTTACGTAGTAATAACTATAATTATTTATAAAGCTGCGGTGATGATTGCAGGTGATTATAGTCATTACTATAATTACGCAGTAATAACTCTAATTGCTTTTAAAACGGTAGTGTAGTAATAACTACGATTGATTATAAAACCGTACTGATGATTATAGATGATTGTAGTCATAACTACAGTTACGTAGTGCTAACTATATTTGATTATAAAACTATAATGATAACTATAGGTGACTATAGTCATAACTATACTTACGTAGTAATAACTATACTTACGTAGCAATAACTATAATTGATTATAAAACTGAAGTAATGATTATAGGTGATTATTTTAATTACTATAGTTTTGTGGTAATAACTACAACTGATTTTAAAACTGTAGTGATGATTATAGGTGATTATAGTCATTACTATAGTTACGTAGTAATAACTATGATTGATTATAAAACTATTGTGATGATTATGCGTAATTATAGTCATTACTATAGTTACGTAGTAATAACTATAATTGATTATTAAACTGTAGTAATGATTATAGGTGATTATAATCATTACTACACTTACTTAGTAATAACTAGAATTGATTATAAAACTATAGTAATGATTAGAGGCGATTATAATCATTACAATATTTTTGTGGTAATAACTATAATATATTATAAAACTGTAGAGATTATTATAGTTGATTATAAAAAAGCACCTATATTTTCGAGTATCTTAAGTTATTAGAGTAATAAATATTTCTTTAAGTAATTCGATTCTTCCGAGTACTTCGAGTAGTTCATATTTTTACGAGCAATTTGAGTAATTCATATTTTTTTAGAGTAACTCGATCAATTTGAGACACGAACTCGTAGAGTCAAGTAATTCATTTGAGTTGTTAATAGAATCGAATACTTGCACGTATAATTATTACATTTATTTTACGTTTGCTAAATTCATTTTCTGCACGCCAAATGTTCATGTGCCATTAAAAAAAGTATATTTCTTATAGGAAATAGGGGAAAAATCAATCATACTTGTGAGAAAACTACTTTTTTGCCCTTGGGTAAAATAGAGCTATTTCAGCCCTTAAGAATAGACATCAAAAATTGAATTTCACGCCCTGAGTGTGAATAAAAAATATATATTTCTGCTTCAATTTTATACAAAAAATACATTTCAAACATTTTCCGTAATTTTAATAATCGCAAGTGTTTTTAAGGGGAAACACAAGTTAAACTGTGTTTCTCAACAAAAAAATGACGTTTTTTACTTTTATTTTCCAACCCATAGCATCTACAACGTAATCCATGCGTAATGTTGTTCAAAATCATTTGAAAAATCTATAAAAAAATTTTCAGCCTGAAATATTAAAAACTGTGAGACGAGTTCCGTTTTAGCTGCTGCCTCATTTACCAGTAAAATAAGCAGCAGTTAAAATGGAACTAGTCTCACAATTTTTAGTATTTCAGGCTGAAAATTTTTTTATAGATTTTTCAGATGATTTTGATGATGTCGATCGCTGTGAAGTTGCTGCAAAACTTTACACGTTCTATTCCATTCCTTTGTGCAGAAAATCAATGATTTTTAAAACATTTAATGAAATATTAATTTTTAATAATTAATTTAAAATACTTCATAAATCATACAATTTAAAAAAGATTATGTAATAAATAAAGGTCATATAATCGTCAATTGGAATATAAATTTAGTCAGCTTACAAAATTTTAAATGAAAATCAAGATTTGTTCGATATCTCAAAAAATAGAGTTTTTATTATCAAAATATCAACTTTATGATAAGAACGACCTCATCATTCGATTCCTTGACCCCCAAAACCGTTAAATCATTATCTTAATAAATTCATGATTAAAATAGTAAAAATTAAGCCACTATTTCTGCACGGTCACCCAACAGAAGATTCGACCGAATTTAGATTCAAAAGAAATGATTATTGGATCATTATGAATGCTAATACGATTAATACTTTTATGATTATTAAATTTTAAATAATTCTCTTAGAAAAACTATTTTGTCATAACTATTTAAAAATTAGATTATTATTATTAACATAAAAATTATACCAATATCTGCAAATATTTAAAACTCGATAAATATTTTCATTTCAAATATTTTTATTATTTCACATCTATTTGCTGTACTGTTTATAATCAGAATTTTAATACCGATAAATTTCAATATTAAGTCATTGTTTATAATCGAATAGTAACTAATAAATTATTAATTAATACTCAATCGTTATTTTATTGAATTATTATTCATAAAATAATTTATTTAATTAATAATTTTAAAATGATTATTTAATTCTTATACCATTTATCATGTTTGATTATTAAATACAACAACAAATATTATCGACTAACATTGCCATCTATCATTCAAAGTCATGTACTTCGAATGTAAACATTAGCAGTATAGTATAGATTCATAACCAATTATTTATAAAGATGGGTTAGGTCTCAAATGACACAATAAAAAAAAACGATATGTTTACGAATGCAAACACTTGTTGAATTCTTTTCGAAGCCTTCACGACATGGCAACATCGCTCATTTTGAATTCAAAAAACGATCGCTCATTGGTCACTTTTAATTGATTATCTTGGCTACTGTAATTAAGATAAAAATTTTTTAGAGGTGAATTTGGACTCAGCTTGTTACGCTGAATCCAACGATACCAATATGTATCGATGTTATCCGATCACCCTGTGTATATATATATATATATATATATATATATATATATATATATATATAAAAACAATTTTAGTAATTAAAATACGATAAGAGCAATTTTTATTTAACTTAACTATTCACGATCCCCGCATTTAATTTATAAAACAAAATGGGGTCGCATCGCCAAGCAATAACGCCTTCGCATGTGGCTTTCTCTTTTCTTTTCTTTCAAATTTCACTAGTTTATTATTATTAAGATATTTTTTGCACTTTCGTTTAATCGCACCAACTCTACGTAAGGTAATATTAAAAAAAAATAACTCTCTTAAAGAGGAACGAGAAAGGTATTGGGGAAAACCAACAGAATTAAAAGTACTCTTTCTTACTTGCTAACCCGTTGGTAGAATTCCACTTACAGTTGCTCTGCTGCAGATTCCCTCTCAGTAGTCAAAAATGAAAAAAAATGTGAAGCTGGTCAAAGAAGAAGAAAATAATGTGGTGAGAGGTAAGTAAACGATGTTGGTTCCAAGAGATGGTCGCACCCGGTCACCGGCTCGCCGCCTCTGGAGATGTCTCACCGCAGCCTTCTTTCTTTTCCATTATTTCTCCTTTTCTTTTTATTTAGTCCACGACTTCTCTGCTCTTGTTTCTCTCTTTGCACCTTAACTTCACTGATATAATATTCAAAAAAATTAAGTTTTAATTCTACTCGAGTGTACTGAACGGCTGCTGATCCAAGAATGTGCTTTCTCAAGAAGAAAAAAATTACACTCCTTTCCGTTTTGTTGTCTATCTTATTCGCACTTAATTATTCTCCATCTTCTATCCTTGTTTCTCACCGTTTTTAGTTTCTGCTTTGATCTCCTCAGTTACGAGTCATTATCAACAGCTTAATCGACTCTTGGTCGCGGCTCTTCTATCTCTATCACTCTAGTAAATTTTTATACTGTATTTGAAGTTGCTATGCTGCTTCACGCAGTAGAAACATCGATTATCGAAGAATTCTACTCATAGCTATTTCTCATTGGTCGATTTTACATGTGTATGTACAGTTACGTAAGGTGGCGTTGAAATATCTAGTTATGCGTATATATCTATAGGTTTATATACATATCATATATATACATATATGTGTCAATCCACGTCAAACGGATAATGGCTCTGTCCAAAATTGTAAATCACCAAAAAAATCGTGTATGGGCTCAAAATTTTCGTCTTACACTCTACTTTCTTTTGCAATGTGGCGATTTTAAAAATTCAAAATGGCGGCTCCAATATGGCGGCTCAAACCTAGAGATTTCATTAAAAATTTTCGAAAATTGATTTTAATTCATTCAAATGTGATTATACGTATTTTTTTATATCAGAAATCAATTCAGCGTTCAATTTTACATAGGAATATAGTATTGCACTCGAGGTAAAAAAAATTTACAATGTCATCGGAAGGTCATATCGGGAAATAATAATTATTTCTCGAATTACTCATTGATCAATGTTGATTAGTGAGGAAATGAAGATACTCATAGATAATTCGAGTCATTGAATCCAAATCTGATATCCGCTTAACCCTACCAGTCTCCATCAAGGTCATTTGAAGGTCAAATCGCGAATATCTTTTATTATTTGATAAGATTAAGACACCTATAAGTTTTAAGTGATGCTGGATCCGAATTCGAGGCCCGTTGAAGTGTCAAACGACGTAATAATAGAAAAATTCGTTTCAAACTGTGGTTTCTTGCAGAACAAAAATTTTCTGTTAGTCAATATTTAATTAATTTTTACGAAATAGTTTTTATTGCTTCCATCAACAGCATGTAATTTTAGGTAGAAATAATGGATATTATTAGCTTTTGCTGTTCAATTCATTAAATAAACTTTATTACAACGACGTTTCGCCTTTATTTCTGAAAGGCCTCTTCAGGTTCTATAATATAATTAAACAGAAAAACAAAGATATAATTATATATAAAACATTCACACACAACCTTGTATAAAATATATATGAGTAAAGATACAAATCAATAACTTACAATGATGTGTTAATTGGCAATATTAATTGAATTATGTATTTAACATAATTATAGTCAATAAATTTTAGATTAATGCAAAAATATTGCATAGTCAAAAATCATATCAAAATAACATATCACATTTTAATACTCTGTGAAAGAAGACGGGTGTGTTTACATGAACAGTATACAAGTTTGAAGGCTAAAGAAACTGGTGTTTCTACAATGTATCAATGTTTACAAACTCAAAAAATGATTCTGACCCACGTGAACAAGATTACAATAATAACTAACTTTATATACATTTATACAACAATTTGCGAATAGGAATAAATAATTTGCTCGTTTCACATAACAATTTGCGCATAAACATAAGTGATTTTTAAGTCTCATTTCAATAAATCAATGATATATTTTTCGTAAATATAATGTAGTTTCTCTGTGTCATGTATTCTATTACAATTATCGTGATTTTCAATATGTATCATTTCAGATAGCAGTCTTTTACTATAATTATATTCAATGTCAATGATATTTTTAACAGAAATTTGAGTATTAAAACTATGGTTTGAATTTTTGCAATGATTGACTAGAGCGGATTTTTCTCGTTTATGTTTTAAATCACTAATGTGTTCTTTAATTCTAAATTCTAATCTGCGTTCAGATTGTTGATTTTAATGAAACCAAAAAAATTCTTACAAATTAGTACCGTAAGGAAACTCATTCGAACTGCTACTTAAACTTCCTATCACATTGTCCTCTATCACAAAAAATTGCAATGGTATACAATCTAGTTGACAAAAACATTCTTTTATCATCATCAAAATTCCATAAAACAAACTATGATCATATTATACAAACTCTCATTGAAAACTATTATCCTCTCACTTTTATCCATCATCACATTAATAAACGCATTAACTATCACAAATTCAACATACAATCTAATTTAATACAAAGTGAAACGGCCAATAATGTTATTAATAAAAAATTTATAACTCTCCCCTACAACAAACACTTAGAATTTAAATTCAGAAATATAACTAAGAAATATAATTTTAATTTGATTTTTAAAAATACAAATAAAGTCTCTTTTAATAACATTTTAGGTAAAGATAGTATTCATTTTCAGAAGCAGTCTTGTATAGTATACAAAATCAAATGTGATGATCGCCCCATAGTTTATATTGGACAATCTGAACGCAGATTAGAATTTAGAATTAAAGAACACATTAGTGATTTAAAACATAAACGAGAAAAATCCGCTCTAGTCAATCATTGCAAAAATTCAAACCATAGTTTTAATACTCAAATTTCTGTTAAAAATATCATTGACATTGAATATAATTATAATAAAAGACTGCTATCTGAAATGATACATATTGAAAATCACGATAATTGTAATAGAATACATGACACAGAGAAACTACATTATATTTACGAAAAATATATCATTGATTTATTGAAATGAGACTTAAAAATCACTTATGTTTATGCGCAAATTGTTATATGAAACGAGCAAATTATTTATTCCTATTCGCAAATTGTTGTATAAATGTATATAAAGTTAGTTATTATTGTAATCTTGTTCACGTGGGTCAGAATCATTTTTTGAGTTTGTAAACATTGATACATTGTAGAAACACCAGTTTCTTTAGCCTTCAAACTTGTATACTGTTCATGTAAACACACCCGTCTTCTTTCACAGAGTATTAAAATGTGATATGTTATTTTGATATGATTCTTGACTATGCAATATTTTTGCATTAATCTAAAATTTATTGACTATAATTATGTTAAATACATAATTCAATTAATATTGCCAATTAACACATCATTGTAAGTTATTGATTTGTATCTTTACTCATATATATTTTATACAAGGTTGTGTGTGAATGTTTTATATATAATTATATCTTTGTTTTTCTGTTTAATTATATTATAGAACCTGAAGAGGCCTTTCAGAAATAAAGGCGAAACGTCGTTGTAATAAAGTTTATTTAATGAATTGAACAGCAAAAGCTAATAGTATCCATTATTTCTACCAAAAATTAATTTTTACGTAATTACGTCGTTTGACACTGCAACAGACCCCGGATTCGGATTCAGCGACACGTAAAACTTAAAGGTGTCGTATCTTATCAAACAATAAAAGGTATTCGCGATTTGACCTTCAAATGACCTTGATGGAGATCTTGTATACCCTATAGGGTTAAGCGGACATCAGACTCGGATTTAGTGACTCGTGTTACCTATGAGTATCTTCATTTCCTCACTAATCAACATTGATCAATGAGTAATTCGAGAAATAACTATTATTTCCCGATATGACCTTCCGATGACATTGTAAATTTTTTTTACCTCGAGTGCAATACTATATTCCTATGTAAAATTGAACGCTGAATTGATTTCTGATATAAAAAAATACCTATAATCACATTTGAATGTATTAAAATCAATTTTCGAAAATTTTTAATGAAATCTCTAGGTTTGTAGGAACCAGCCCACAGTATATATGTATGATGTTGAAGGCAGGAGAGAGGACTGTAAAAAACAAGTCACAAGGTAAGATTAATTGGACCTTTATTGAATGAGCCAGTACGACTAAGCGCAATGACTCGTGGAACAAGACTGAAGTACAGAGAAGCAGTCGCTGAGCTGCTTCTTCCTCGACTAACTTGAGCCTGCGCAGAGGCGTTCTCATGTACGCACTTACATGTGTGTTGGTGCGCTTGCAGCGCCGTACGCATACATAGATAAGTGGATGTCCCCACATCACTCCCCCCCCAACAATTAATTATTGCTATGGGTAAACTTTATTAGTATTTTTCAGCGCAAGAAATGCATCATACAATTGTACATAATAACAATTAAATCACAGATGGCGCTGAAAATTTCGCATTAACAATTTTTATTAAATAATCGCAGTAACATTGCAAATATCACAGTTTGAAATTTAAAATTACAAATATCGCAGTTATATCACAGCTAGGAGTACATTTAATGCAATTTATTAAAAAAAATATTAAATGTTGCATATAGTTCTTATAAAGAAATACATTTAGGTCCCGATAGGGATTCGCAGAGGCAAAATTACCTTATCACAGTGAGAACTGTTAAGATTAATTAGCTAGATTTATGCATGGAAATGCTTTATTACAGTAGACACTATCAAGTCAATTAGCTATTATCGCTATTATTATGTTCGCAGTGTAAATAGATTTTTTTTATGCACTTAGAGTGCAATTAACATTATAGATGGTTTGTTCGCTTTGAAAACAGAGCGTAGTGAAAATGTAATTTTCTATTAAATCGCGCTACACACACAATGTTACGTACGGAACGTATTTTACTTAATTGCATTTATTTTAAAGTGTGAGCGCTGTTATGTACAGACATTTTGTTCGCTGTGAAATATTACAAAAAAATTACAAAATTACAAGGTTTTTGCGCATTAGTTACTACAGTCAAATGCACTATAAATGCTGTTCAATAAGTACAACTCGTTGTGATGCATTAAAGTTTTTTAATTATCCAAATTGTTACTTGTTATGTGGTTTGATTTGCATCAGTAATACATGAAGGAGAAAAAATAATTGAGTGTACAAAAAGGAAATGTATAATGCCTATGAAATATATGATTATTACTTCAAAAGTTTTGCGCAGTGCACCTGACTGTTTAAAAAAATTGCATGTATGAGTTTACGTGTTACAAAAATTGACTCTAAATAAAGGTAAAAAATTTATCCAAAAGGATATATATATATATATAAAAATGAAGTGAAGTTTACAAAAAAAGGAATGAACTATGCGCAATTACAAAAGGTGTTAGTAAAGTATACACGGTCTAGTGCGTTGGGAAGCACGAACGGCCGCGTTCATGGTCTCGGTGGTGCGTCGCATGTAATCTTCCTTAAACTCCGAGAGAGTGATCTCCGCCATACGAAGATGGTATCTCGTAGGAGAGCCCTCTGGAGTTGCCACAATGGCGTCCAGAAGACTCTCATGCAGGCGGAGGATCTCTGCGGAGATGTCCTGCGTTTTGACCCAACTGCTGGAGGAGGCCATGCCTACAAGCAAGCTGGAGCGACAGGAGCTAGAGAACAAACGAAAGAGAATTTTGATTAGTTGTGTTTATATATTTTGTAAGGAGGGTTTTAATTTCCTCCAGTTCTCTAGCAGTATCTAGCTTACGTTTTTTGTACAATTTAGGAATTGAGTGCGAGGCCCTACTTACATATTTGATTGAGACTTTGTCGCAGAACCTAACTTTTTTACCTGCTTCCCCACTCTCCGTTGCGAAAGAGTTAATGTTTTTTCTCTTTAGGATATTAGGAATGAATTTTTTCTTTTTGGGTACAGTGGGAGTAGGATGTGAAGGAATGTCAGAGGAAGACGTGTTGTCTTGATTAGAGGTGGGGATCTCTGGAGTTTCTTCGCATTCCGGTGCGCCGGGAAATGCGTTCTCGCTGGTTAATCTATTGCTAATCGCTTGAGTGTTATCGCCCATGGTGCGACCATCCCCCCCCGGCGACAACTCGTCCTTGTCATTGTTTCTATGTATAAGAACCTCGTGTGTAATAGCATGGGGCTCGGCAACGGAATTTGTTTCACCGATCCGCGAAGGCTCTTGGCCATTTTGCTCGATTGCACTAGGTGCAGTGTCATTGTTCTGTGAGAAAGGAGGTCGCAAGGCTGTGTCCTCCGTGTGGGCATCGCGGTCTTCATTGACAGACTGCTGTGTCAAGATGTTATTTGATTCGCAGTTATCATTCTGCACGTTATTTTTTGTCACATCAGGGGGTAAGAATTGCGACGCCCTGTTCCCCGTGTCGTCAACAAGTTTGCGCACTGTGGCGTTTGTCGGTGCATTAAAATTCGGAAAAAGAAAGTTTTGCAGAGATCTTCCATATGCATTATCGTTGACGTTTGAGTTCACGTCTAAATCATTGAATTCCTCAGCTAGAAAGTATGCTGGTTTTAAGCGTTCTACGTTTACCACGACGTGTTTGCCGTGTTTGTCAAGTGTAAATGTGCGCCCGTCTTGGTGTCGCGATATGACCTTATAGGGCCCGGTGTATGGTTGTGTCATTGGTGGCTTTACGGCTCTTACTCTCTCGAACACGTGTGTGCAAGTTTTTAGATCTTTGAAGATGAAGGGCTTGGCGGAATTTTTATGAGTTACCGGGACAGGTTTCATTTGTGCGATATAATCTTGAAATTCCGATAAAAAGCTGTTGTCTTGGGAACTGCATGTATCGCGAAACTGAAGGATATCGCCCGGTATTGTTAATTTTGTGCCGTACACAAACTCAGCCGGACTCGCATTCGTATCCAGGCGTAGCCTAATACGTAAACCTAATAATACACTTGAAAAAACTTTGGTCTACTCGTGAGTCTGCGCAAGATACATTAATGCAGCTTTAAGTTGCCTATGCCATCTCTCGATCATCCCGTTTGCTTGCGGATGGTAAGCAGTCGTACGTGTTCGATTGCAGCCTATCAACTCTAAAAGCGAGGTGAATAACTGGGATTCAAATTGCCGCCCTTGGTCCGTAGTGATTGTTACGGGTGCACCGAATCGCGATACCCACGTGTCAAAAAATGCGCGTGCAACCGTTGGTGCTGTTATGTTGTACAGAGGTACCGCCTCTGGCCAGCGCGAGAATCTATCAATCATCGTAAGCAGATATTTGTAGCCTTCGCTCGGGGGCAAGGGACCTACAATATCAATATGCACGTGTGCGAATCTCGCGTCCGGTTCGACGAAGTGCAATGGCAAAAATTTGTTTTGGCGAGAGACTTTTGCTCGTTGGCAGTCTATACAATTTTTGCATTGCTCTTTTACTTCTTTCGCCATATTAGGCCACACGTAGTGCTGTCTAATAAGTCTGTCGGTTACACGGCCTGAGGGGTGCGCGTTATTTATGTGAAAGAGTTTAAAGATTTCGCGTCTAAGTGACCTGGGCACGAATGGCCTAAAGGTTTGCGCGGCGAAGTTACAATATATAGCCGTCCGTTTCGGTCCCCAGCGCAGTTTTGTTAATTTAAGAGGGTGATTTGGATCCGATGTTATGTTTTTTAGTTCGTTATCGCATTCCTGCTCTTGAGAGATCTCTTCGAGCGTGAAGAATGTTGGAAAGTTGAACGTTGTTATGCTCGCGAGGGTCTTTTTTACAAAGGGTTCGCCCGTTGATATCTCATTGTTCCAGTCAAAAGAGGCTGGCGCAATGGAGGAATCAACGCGCGAAAGCGAGTCCGCAACCACATTGTCTTCACCCCGCAAGTAACAAATTACTGTATTAAATTGCGATATGAACGATAGTTTGCGTGCGCGCAACGGTGTGCATGTGTCTATTTTTTGCGCGAGTGCATAAATTAATGGTTTGTGATCCGTGAAGATTTTAAAGTTACGTCCCTCCAAAAAATAATTAAAGTGTTTTAAGGCCTCAAAAATAGCCATCAATTCGCGATCATATGCACTGTATCTCGATTGCGCGGGGTTGAACTTCTTCGAGAAGAATGCCAACGGCCGCCAACTGCCGTCTACAAATTGCTCCAAAGAAGCACCCATGGCGAAGTCCGAAGCATCCGTAGTTACGCGTATTTCTGCGTTGGGGCACGGATAGGCTAATGTAGTTATATTGACTATGTCTTTTTTTGTTTTTTCAAAAGCTTCTAACGCGTGTGGGGTCCAAATGACGGGTGTTTTATCTTTCTTCTTGTTGGTTTTTATGAGCGCGTGCAGATGGCGCTGTGTTTCTGCTGCGTGAGGAATCGCTCTTCTGTAAAAATTGATTAAGCCGAGAAACCTGCGTAGTTCGTCTACTATTCGCGGTTGAGGATAATTTTTTATTGCATCGACTAATTTTGGGTCAGGCTTAAGGCCTTCTTTGTCTATTGTATGACCGAGGAAAACTAAACTCTCTGCGCCAAATGTACAGTTTTTAAGGTTTAGATGCAAGTGGAAGTTCTGCAATCTTTCGAGCACTATGTTTAAGTGCTTTTCATATTCCTCAGGTGAGGCGGACGCCACCAGGATGTCGTCGATGTAGGCAAAAATGAAGTCTAAGTCCCCCAGTGCTAAATTGACGTATCTTTGAAACGTCTGCGACGCGTTTCTAAAACCGAAGGTCATGACGAGAAACTCGTATAGACCGAATGGCGTAATTACTGCCGTTTTGGGGATATCATCTGGAAAGATAGGAATCTGTAAGAATGCGCTCTCCAGATCTAAGGCGGAAAAAATTGTTTTACCGTGTAGGTTACTCGCGAAGTCGTGCAAATTCGGTATGGGGTATCTATCCGGTACCGTTACCTCATTTAACTTCCGATAGTCTCCGCAAACTCTCCATTCCCCATTTTTTTTCGGTACGATATGTATAGGCGTGGCCCAAGGGCTTTTCGAGGGTCTGCACACGCCTGACTTACACCACTCTTCGAATGCCGATTTGGCTATTTTTAATTTTTCAGGGTGCAAGCGTCGCGGTCTCTGTGCACAAGGTGGGCCTGTGGTTTTAATGTAATGAAAAATGCCTCTCTTTTTAAGAGATTTTGGCCTATCGATGCCTATCACCGCGGGAAACTTGTTTAAAATGTGTGAGTACTTGACTTTGGGGTCAATCAGAGAAATCTGTAGATCCGGCACGGTCTTGTTAAAACCATTTATTATTTCATTTGTATTGGCATTAATTAATATTTTTTTGTTTAAATCAGGTAAAAGGTGAAAATGATTTAAAGCGTCTCCCCCCAGTATAGGGTAAGGGACGTCAGCAATTATGAAAGGCCATATTAGCTCCCGAGTGAACCCAAAATCAAGTTTTTTATTTAACGTGCCATATGTGTCTATTTTAGTGTCGTTGGCTGCGTATAAATGTATGTGTGTTTTTTTTACCGATATATTTTTTGGTCTAGGGATTACGGAAAATTCCGCGCCCGAGTCAATCAAGAACACCTCGTTGGTAGTTCTGTCTTTTACGTGGAGACGCACAGATTTAATCCCGGCCACGCTGGTCTCCATGACGCGCCGAGTTTCTAGTTTACCGACTCTCCGGAGTTTCTCTTGTTGCCTTCCGAGCTATTTTTATCTTTATGTTTTACGTTCGGTTGGTCTGCTTTTTTAGAGTAATTCACCCAATCACACGGCTTCGAGCATTTATAAGCATTTTTGCCGTATTTACTATGATAAAAACAATATTTTTTACCGTCTCTACTCTGACTACGCGCACGTCCTCTAGATTTATTGCGCTCAAACGATGTTCTTTCACCTGTACTGCGTTGATTGACCAATGCGTCGACTTTAGTCATCATTTCCGTTAATATATGTGATTCACTTTGATTAATTTCGTTGATTTTATTATGATTTTCGTATAGATCAGCGTGAATTTGATCTGCGAGCTCGACCAACGCCATTTCATTTTCCGTCGTTATCTCTTCTCTTAAGAATGGACGAATATTGCATGGTAAGTTGGCTTTCCATGCTTTGAGGATGGAAGCGCGCGACATTTGCTCTCCCCCTAAATTAATTAATTCATTTAAGTATTCCGATGGTTTTCTCGTACCTATTTGACAGCCCCGAAACAGTTTTTGTAATTTAGTGTCTTGCGATTGAGTATATTTCTTTAATAAAATGTCTTTAATCCCAACGTAGCGATAGTTCGGCCTTAATAATTTAATGCTGTTAGATATTTTATTTACTATATTACTATTAAGATTAGGCATTACATTTACAAATTTAATATTATCATCCGTAATATTCTGTAAGGTGAGTTGATATTCGAACATTTCAAACCACATTATGGGGTCATGTTGCCAGAAGGGCAATTTAATCCGTTTAAGGTTAACGTTTAACGGTATTGACGGTTGAATGTTGTGGTTAGGTGTGTTTGTGTAGTGTATGTTTGTTCTATTGTGTGTGTTTGTTGTTGTTTGCGGATTAGAGGTGTTAGGTATTGAGTTTTGCTGTGTAACGGAAAAATTTGAAAGATATATAAAGTTTGGAAGTATTTTATTGTTTGTTATTGTTGGTTGAGTTACTTGAGTGTTTTGAATGTTTGAGGTTGGTCTAAAGGTTAAGCTTTGATCTGTAGAGTGAGAGTGTAATGTTTGTTTATGTGTCGCAGTAGAGGCCGAAGGAAGGTTAAAATCGTCTTGATTGTTATCGAAAAATCTAGAATTTGAATTTTGTGACTCTAAAGGATTTTCTTTTCCAGTTTGATTTAAAACGAGAGATTTCAATGAGTCTATTTGCTTTGTTAAGTCCGAGATTTGCTCTTTGTGTGAATTATATAATTGCTTAATTTTATTATTTAGGGTTTTTCCCATCCTTTCGTAGGTCTCTCTCGGAACCGTTTTTTCATTTTGTGTATTTAAAGGAAGGAGTCTATTTTGGTCAAATTTATGCGCGATTCTTTGCTTATAAGCCAAAAAGGGTCTTTCACCGTATTATTGAATTTTATTTATGCTCGACGTAGCTAAATTTGTGTCAAGCCCGGTGGGTGGGCTGCCGGAGATGGTTAGCTCCATCGTGTTCTCCGAAGCTCCTAGGACGCCCCCATCACCCGAGTACATGCTCTCTGAAGGAGAGCTATTTTGTTGCGCGCGTAACGTATCTTGCGTATTTTGCAAGTTTTGTGTGTTGCCGAGTTTCACGCTTTTTAGAGGAGAGTGGATCACATTTGCAGGCATTTTGCAGACGAGAGGTCGCAGAAGAGGGAAAACCGCCCTTTCTTATTTTATATCGGAAGCAGTCCGAGAAAACTCTCTCTGCGAAAGTAGATTTGCTACAATTATGCTTGAAGAAATAAAAGATATAAACAAAATGGCGTCTTGTGCAGTCGAATTGACCTCCACGTGTTCAGCGTATAGGACCTGGGTGGTCGACGACTGAGACACGCAAAGAAGCTCTCCGATGCCCTAGCGCAAATAATTATAGTTACGCGCACTCGACGCTTCCAAGTTAGCCCCCGGCGTTGGCGTTAAGGACCGCATGCGGTCTACGACCAAACGACGAAAGGTTTCTTCTCTGCGTGCGAGTGAGAAAGAGAAAGAAAAACAGAGAGAATTCTCCCTATGACCGCTTACTCGAGAAGATGATAATTGTGGGTCTCCCGTGTTTGCTTGAATAAGAAAAAAAAGGAAAAATTCTTGGCACCCGCAGTGCTGTTGAAAGTCTTCGAGAAAGATCCCAATGAGATCGGCGAAAGAGCTTTCTTAGGCAGTGCCGGCGCCTCGAATATAAGTGAGATTTTCTCACAACAGTATAAAATAAAATGTAATGTAGCACCACTGTGCTGTGTATTTAGAGCGAGAGGCCCACAAGTACTCACAATTAAAATTTATGTATATATATATATAAAAAGTATAAAATGTGGTATAAGGACGAAGGCACAAACAAAGAAAAAATAATAAATATCTATATGATAAAATAAATAATAAATAGTTTTGATACGAACATGAATGACTAGCTAATGTGTATTGCACTAAGTTTATTCGCAAAACGATACGTTAAAAGAAAAACTCCAGAGACTTCGCGAAATTTAATTTTCTAGTTGTCTGAAGTCGATGCCTTAACTATATGACAAAAAATTTCGATTTTATATATAAACGTTACACAATTAAAGCAAATTCAATTTTATGAAGGCTCGACTCCTCGCACTCCGCACTTAAAATTATAAATCTTGATTCGTTGTTGACCGTGAGATAGCTGATTTTTGAAGAATTTAATTATTTCGCGACGATAAAAGACTCTTTGTCTTTTGCACGCATTTGCCTCACTCGAAACTATCCGTAACTTGTGGGGTAGGCAAAATTGCGTGACTTCCGGTCGCGTGTTTAACACACCAGACAAAATGCAAACATAATAATGTTGCGTGTCTTAAGGCATGAAATTTTGCGTTCTCGATTTATAGGTTAAGATTATTCGCGAAGAGTTTATCAACGCCAGACAAAATTGTGCATGGCCTGCACGTATGTCAACGGCGTGCTTTTTACTTTTTTAGAAATTATTGAACTCACTCGCGAATCTAACCTTTTAAACGGCCACAACACGCACTGCCGTGAAAAATTTTACTTTTTTGCTAAAGTGCGCGTTGAATAAAATGTGGCGCCACGTGGCCTGAATCAATGTAAAAAAAAAGAAATTTTTTACGAGAACTTCGCACTTGGTGCGTATATAAAAGAAAGAAAATGAGAGTGTTTGTTATAACACTCTCGCTACCTTAAAAGACTGCGTTGCTCTTTGAAGGGACGCTGAGGCAAGCCGCAAAGAAAACGTCCCTTATGGAAGCTGCAGAGGTCTGAAGTACGGGCGCGTTGCTCCACAAGAAGAAAGGTCCAAAAGAAAATCTCTCCTGGTGCGTGTGGCAGCGAGACAGCGGCAAGATGAGTGCTTGGTCAGCACAAAGAATCACAAAATGGCGGCTTCGAGGCGTCCCCCTAGTCCGCTTTGCGTTGATGGTATAATGGCCGCTTGGTCGTCGCTATGCCTTGCCAGTCGAGGTCACCAGTGTGTAGGAACCAGCCCACAGTATATATGTATGATGTTGAAGGCAGGAGAGAGGACTGTAAAAAACAAGTCACAAGGTAAGATTAATTGGACCTTTATTGAATGAGCCAGTACGACTAAGCGCAATGACTCGTGGAACAAGACTGAAGTACAGAGAAGCAGTCGCTGAGCTGCTTCTTCCTCGACTAACTTGAGCCTGCGCAGAGGCGTTCTCATGTACGCACTTACATGTGTGTTGGTGCGCTTGCAGCGCCGTACGCATACATAGATAAGTGGATGTCCCCACAGGTTTGAGCCGCCATATTGGAGCCGCCATTTCGAATTTTCAAAATCGCCACATTGCAAAAGAAAGTAGAGTGTAAGACAAATATTTTGAGCCCATACACGATTTTTTTGGTGATCTACAATTTTGGACAGAGCCATTATCCGTTTGACGTGGATTGACACACATATATATATATATATATATATATATATATATATATTTTTTATGAATGAGGTATTATGCAGACAAAATCATAGATGAATCGTGACTTATGCAGACATTAGCGTACTTATGCTGACGTCCGCATAATGCCACCCGTTTTTCATTTATTTATTGATACTATATATATATATATATCCCTTTTATTTTTTTCGAACTCAGCGGTTTCATGTATTGTACGTTCTCTATTCTATTCTGCATATATATATATATATATATATATATATATATATATGTATATATATATATGTATTTATATATATATGTCGTTCCTCTTGTGTGTTGACCCTGAAGTCGTCTATTCTATCTATTTTTCTCGCTCTTATGCTATTGCCATAACAGTTTCTGCTACGTCGCGTCGCTTCCAACTTCGTGTTGCCACTTTGTTGTAACTCCTCGTGATTTGTTTATGTTTTAGGAGTTGTAAATGTGTTGATTAGTGTCTGTGTACATCTTTAGTATAGTACGCATCTCTGGGTTGGTCGTGGTGTAATGTGTGCCATGTGTATATGTTTATATAGAGCTACTGTCGCGCCCTAACCTAGTATCTGGTTGACGTTTTCTTCTCGTTATTAATTTCTTGTATAATTTTGAAATGTTTTTCGTGGACGTTAATCCTGAGTTTCTGGTGCATCTAGTATGTTTATATACATTTGCCGCACACATGATTATAATCTTCTTTCTCTTTCTCACTTGTATGCATCATTACAGCTGATCCTTCTTGCTGTGCTTCTGTCTTTGCGTCTGCTGTTATCCTTAGTTTACGATGTATATTTTTTCTATTTAAATAACTATTCATTACTTTATTATTATTTCTGGTCTTCCCCTATAGTTTTTTCGACTCTCCATAACATTTGTCAGTTTCTTATGCTTGAAGAAAAATCATTTTTAAGGCGACTACGGAAGTTCGGTTCGTTTTCATTTTGTAGTTTACAAATTACTCTTCCAGTTTCTAAAATTTTTTGAATTTTTTAATTTTTCACCATTTATTATAATCCGTAGAATGGTGGAAAATTAAAAAATCTGAATAATTATACATATTGAAAGAGTAATTTGTAAACTCAAAAATAAAACATAACCTAAAATCCGAAGTCGCCTTAAGAATGTTACAAAAAAATAAAAAATAAGATTTTTGAATTAAAAAGTAAGTACTTTTGCTTGTTATAAATACGTTAAAAAAAATAAAACCTAAGATTTCTGAAAAAAATAAGTACGCTCGCTTGTTATAAATTCGCTTTTTATACTCAATAACTAATCTATTCAAATTTTCTATCTTGTGGTGTATTTTATACATCACAATTTAGTATTACATTTACAATAACAATTTTCACTTATATAAGTTAAGCATAACCTAATTAATTCTATTATAAAAATTGACAACAATTGAAGTATCCGTTATGTCTGTCATTTAATTATGGATTATTTTTTCTACTAAAAGAACCTCGGAAGATTCTTATGGGTTTCTGGGTCCCGGTGAAATTTGGTAATAGTATGACCAAATTGTAGCTAATTTTTTTCTGAACATAAGTCTCCATGGGCTCAAGTCCCGAAAATGCACAGATTTTAAGTAAATAATGATTAAAGTCGTTGATTTCTGGGAAGGTTAGAGTGACCGAAGGCGTAACTTCAATTGTTCGATATGCTCATTATATAGTTGTTATTTGAATAATTTATTAAAATAATTGCATGTTTGATAAACTTAGAATTATATAAAATATAATTTTTTTAAATAATTTAAAAAAAACTTGGAACATAGAATTATTACACTATTATTATATACAATAAAATAAATACTCTTCAAATATTTTATAATAAGAAAAAATATCATTTGATGTGTTTATGGTTTATGGGTTTATAATTTTTTGGTTTATGGGTTTATGGTTCATGGTTTATGGTTTATGGGTTTATAATTTTTTGGTTTATGGGTTTATGGTTCATGGTTTATGGGTTTATGGTTTATGGGTATATGGTTTATGGGTATATGGTTTATGGGTATTTGGTTTATGGGGTTATGGGTTTATGGGTTTATGGTTTATGGTTTATGGGTTTATGGGTTTATGGTTTATGGGTTTATGGTTTATGGGTTTATGGTTTATGGGTTTATGGTTTATGGGTTTATGGGTTTATGGTTTATGGTTTATGGTTTATGGGTTTATGGGTTTATGGTTTATGGGTTTATGGTTTATGGGTTTATGGTTTATGGGTTTATGGTTTATGGGTTTATGGTTTATGGTTTATGGTTTATGGGTTTATGGTTTATGGGTTTATGGTTTATGGGTTTATGGTTTATGGGTTTATGGTTTATGGGTTTATGGTTTATGGGTTTATGGTTTATGGGTTTATGGTTTTATGGTCTATGGGTTTATGGTCTATGGGTTTATAGTTTATGGGTTTATGGTTTATGGGTTTATGCTTTAAGGGTCTATGGGTTTGTGGTTTATGGGTTTATGGTTCTTAGATTTGGGTTTACGGGTTTATGGTTTATGGGTTTATGGTTTATGGGTTTATGATTTATGGGTTTATGGTTTATGGGTTTATGCATTTATGGGTTTATGGTTTTATGGTATATGGGTTTATAGTTCATGGTTTATGGGTTTATAGGTTTATGGTTTATGGGTTTATGGTTAATGAGTTAATGGTTTATGGGTTCATGCTTTAAGGGTTTATGGGTTGATGGTTCTTGGATTTGGGTTTACGCGTTAATGATTTATGGGTTTATGGGTTTATGATATATGGGTTAATGGTTTATGGTTCTTGGATTTGGGTTTATGGTTTATGGGTTTATAGTTTATGGGTTTATGGTTTATAACTTTACGAGTTATGGGTTTATAGTTTATGGGTTTATGGTTTATAGGTTCATGGTTTATAACTTTACGAGTTATGGGTTTATAAGTTTACGGTTAATAGGTTCATAGTTTATAGGTTTATTACTTTACGCTTTATGGGTTTATTATTGATGGTTTTATTTTATATTTTTGGGTTTAGGTTTTATGGGTTTATGGTTTATGCGTAAAATAAATGTAATAATTATGAGTGCGAGTATTCGATTCTATGAACAATTCAAATAAATCACTCGACTCTACGAGTTCGTGTCTGAAATTGATCAAGTTACTTAAAAAAAATATGAATAACTCGAATTGCTCGTAAAAATATAAGTTGCTCAGAGTACTCGAATGAATCGAATTATTCAAAGAAATATGAATTACTCTAATAACTCATGTTACTCAAAAATATAGGTACTTTTTTTATTAATATTTTTTGTAGAAACTAGTTTATTATTTATTTATTTTTTGGAGCGGGGGCTTCCCCTTCCCGCCAACTCCGGTAGGTGCTTTGCCACATTTTTATTTTCATGTTATCATATATTAATGCCGCTACTTCACGTATTATTAACAAATGTATACTCAATGTGGCTGAATATGACGCCCGTCGTGTATGAAACAGTAATATATTAACCACGGAAGTGAAGGTGTTTTTGAGCTCGTCTTTATTGTCGCGTCTCGAGCATAAATCACCTATTCTACTTCCTTGGTTAATAATGTAATATTCTCCTTTTTTCTTAACATCGACATTTCTTTGGACTCGGAAAATATTTTGCTAATATAAGTTGTTTAAGATTGTACAGTTTAACGATTCAATTATAATTATTACTACGTAACTATATGACTGTAATGACATATAATCATCACAACAGTTTTACATTAATAATAGTTATTACTACGTAACAATAGTAATAACTATAATCACGTATAATCATCATTACTGTTTCATAATCAATCATAGTTATTATACGTAACTATAGTATTGACTATAATCACCAATAATCATCACCACAGTTTTATAATCAATTGTAGTTATTACCACGAAACTATAGTAATGACTATAGTCACCTATAATCATCACTACAACTATATAATTAATTAGTGATTATAACACAGCCACACAAAAAAAAAAAATTTTCGGGCCTGGGGTAGAGACTAGGTTCACTAAGGGTTTTCGGGGTCGCTCGATCCGAATCCGAGGTCAGTTTTGTTCCAGCACGTCGAGGTTCTGACATAACCTCAAAAAACACTATCATCTGATGAAAAATTTTTGATATTTGTATTGGCGACGCAGATCATTTTTACTATAGTTTTTTGGGGTCGCTGAATCCGAATCCGAGGTCAGTTTTGTCCCAGCACGTCGAGGTTCTGATATGACCTCAAAAAACACTATCATCTGATGAAAAATTTTTGATATTTGTATTGGCGACGCAGATCATTCTTACTATAGTTTTTTGGGGTCGCTGAATCCGAATCCGAGGTCAGTTTTGTCCTAGCACGTCGAGGTTCTGACATAACCTCAAAAAACACTATCATCTGATGAAAAATTTTTAATTTTCGTATTGGCGACGCAGATCATTCTTACTATAGTTTTTTGGGGTCGCTGAAGCCGAATCTGAGGGCGGCTCTTACCCAAGACACCAAGATCCTGACATAACCTCAAAAAAGAATACCCGAATTTTGCGAAAAACATGAAATCTTCGTATTGGAAGAGCAGGCAATGTTTACTATAGGTTTTCGGGATCGCTGAAGCCATATTCAGAGTCAGTTCATACCCAGCACTTTAAGATTCTAAGTTGTGTATCCTTTTTGCATTTGTCTGCATCCAGGGCACCTCCTCGCGGTGACGGCGGGCAACGGAGTAAATCCGTGTTCCGGCAAAGTCCCTGGATTATTGCTTACATGCCGTCATGGCAGGCAAACGCAAGCGTTCTACGATGCAGAGAGTCGGATCCTCAGTATCGGTGGCTGGTCAGGGTGAAAAAACGGGCCCGCAGTCGTCATCTTGCAACCGCAGTTCCACATCAGTTGGTCACTTGGCTGATGTGGAATCTAATGTTACAAGTGAGCGGATGGAGGTTTTGCAAATACATAAATGTCACTCAAACCATGATCATTTCTGTTACATTTGCTCTAAATTTGAAGTAGAGTCTTCGCGAAAACCGATTGATGATTGCATCCGTGAATCGTACGAGGAGATGTTTGAATTGAAGATCAACTTAATAATTGGGTTCCTCATATTATTTGCAATGCATGCAGGAAGATGTTACAACAATGGAATACAAAGGAAGATCGAAAGCTTATCAAATTCTCTACTCCAACAACTTGGAGGAGCCCCAGTAGTTCTGACGATTGTTACTTCTGCAAAAATGATGTCCAAGGTTTCAATACAAAAAAACAAAGAAAAAATTGTTTATAATCATGTTGGTTCGGTAACGTTTCCAGTTGTGGTTCCGCAAAATGATTGTGAGCCTGATGTATCTCGCAATACCGGAAGTGTTGAATCGGTGGGATCTGATGATGAATCGAATAGTTCGAATGATCTTGACGATTCTCTAACTGACAATGTTGGAAGTAGTGAGATAGAATACACTAAAAATAAAAGAAATTGCCCATCATTAATATCTCAGGAGGAGTTGAGTGATGTAATAAGAGATTTAGGTTTACCAAAAGATGGCTCTGAACTGCTAGCTTCGTTCTTGAAGAGGAAAAATCTTTTGAAACCAAAAACTAAAGTTTCCTTCTACCGAAACCGAGAATCTGAATTCCGCCAGTATTTCGAGAAAGATACAGATTTAGGATTAGTATTTTGCACCAATGTTGAAGAGCTTATGAATGAGTTGAAGCCAAATTCTTATCAAGCTTTTGATTGGCGACTATTTATCGACTCCTCTAAACTTAGTATAAAAGCTGTCTTACTCCACAACACAAATGTATATGCTCCAGTGCCGATAGCTCACTCGATTGTTATGGAAGAAAAATATGACAATATGCAAGTTCTCTTGGAAAAGATTCAGTATGAAAAGCATGCATGGCTGATTTCTGGAGATCTGAAAATTATAACTATGTTGCTCGGACAGCAGTCAGGATTTACTAAGTATCCATGCTACATTTGCTTATGGGACAGTAGAGATAGAGATAGTCATTACAGCAAAACAAAAAAGTGGCCAGTGAGGTCATCACTAAATCCAGGTTCTCACAACATCAAAAATAAATCTCTTGTTGATCCATCGAAAATTCTCATTCCTCCTCTGCACTTGAAGCTTGGCCTCATGAAACAATTCGTGAAAGCACTCAACAAGACAAATCCATGCTTCCAGTATCTTGCATCCAAATTTCCAAAAATCAGTGAGGCAAAGCTCAAAGAAGGAATTTTCTATGGACCGCTAATTCGAAAAATGTTCCGAGATGCGGATTTTGTCAGTAAAATGAACAGTCTTGAAAAAAATGCTTGCCTGAATTTCAAGAATGTGTCACAGAATTTTTTAGGTAACAACAAAAGCCCACATTATAAACAACTAGTTTCTGAAATGATTGAGAATTTCAGAAAATTAGGATGTTTGATGAATTTGAAACTCCATTTTTTGCATGCACATCTGGACAAATTCCCCGAAAATCTGGGGGATTTTAGTGAGGAACAGGGTGAACGTTTCCACCAAGATTTGAAAATCATAGAAACTCGGTACCAGGGAAGATGGGATAAAAATATGATGGCGGATTTTTGTTGGATGATGAAACGAGATAAACCAGTCGGATGCAGAAATCGTAGACCATTGCATAGATCTTTTGAGGAGAAGAGAACACGCTATAGTAGCAAGAAGGAATAAAAATATATGTTAACCTCCCTTAGCCTTCTCCAATCAATCGATCAGATCGATAGCCTATATATAACGAGCTAACTCAGCAGATCATTTATTAAAATGATATCTCAAAGCCGAAATAAGTAATGTATATACACTTCTTCCAGGCCTGCGGAAATAATTTTCTGCCCTCAAAAGCCGCCAATATGGAGGATCGAGTATCGAATTTGCCAAATTACAGATTCCCTCCATTGCTAGCCATCACCGCGAGGAGGTGTCCTAGCTGCAGGCAAACGCAAATAGGATATACAACTTGAGGTCTACGTACCTCATAACCAGGCTGCCCCGGGGGCTGGGGGCAATATAAAATATTATCTACGCACCCCACAACCTGGAAACCCAGGGGTCTGGAGGCAATATGAAATACTGTAAGGGTGAAATCAGATGGATCGGAAAATAGACGACGGAACGTCACAAAACATTCATTCCGTCGCCTTGTTTTCCGTCAAATTTTTTCCCTATGTTCACATGGCGCGATATGTAGCTGAAAAATTGTTAAAAATAGCATACAAATGTATCCGCGAATTTTAAATTAACAACAAAAATGTTAAAAAAGTTGGAAATAATCACCTATTGTTATTGTAATGAGATTCTTTTTTTATAAAAATAAAATATAGTTTGTTATTATAACCAAATATTTCAATTAACATCATTATTTTTTGATTATAAAATTGCTAATCGACGTCACAGAACTTCTATTCCGCTCCATGTGAATATAGGGAAACAAATTTGACAGGATAATAGAAGCGTCACAGACTTTTTGAAATTGTTTAAACAAATAGTTAACCAAAATAGAATTTAAAAGTTTAATTGAAATTGAAAGTACAGCTATGGAAAGCAAATTAAAAATATTACGTGAGGTTATTGAAGCACTAATAATTTTTTTTAACAAAATAAAAATTGATGTCGTCTATTACGTCGTCTTTACTCCGTTGGCGGAATACAAAGATGCGGAATTAAGTTTCTGTGACGTTCCGTCGCCTATTTTCCGCTCCATCTGATTTCACCCTAAACGCGATCTACAACCAGGATGCTCGGGGGGCAATATAAAATACTGTCTAGGCGCCCTAAACCGTGGCTGCCCGAAATGCGGAGACAGTATTTCAAATTGCCGCCAGCCCCCCGGGCATCGTGGTTGTAGGGCGCGTTGACAGTATTTTTCGTATTGTCTGCACTGAACATTGCCTGCTCTTCCAATACAGGAATTTCGAATTTTCTTGCAAAATTCTGGTAGTTTTTTTAGGTTATATTAAGGCCCTAACGTGCTGGGTATGAACTCACTCTGAATTTGGCTTCAGCGATCCCGAAAACCTATAGTAAACATTGCCTGCTCTTCCAATACGAAGATTTCATGTATTTCGCAAAATTCGGGTATTTTTTTGAGGTTATGTCAGGATTTTGGTGTCCCAGGTATAAACCATCCTCAGATTCGGCTTCAGCGACCCCAAAAAACTATAGTAAAAATTATCTGCGTCGCCAATACGGAAATTAATAATTTTTCATCCAATGATAGTGTTTTTTGAGGTTATGTCAGAACCTTGACGTGCTGGGACAAAACGGACCTCGGATTCGGATTCAGCGACCCCAAAAACCTATAGTAAACCTAGTCTCTACCCCAGGCCCGAAATTTTTTTTTTTTTGTGTGTCTGTGTAATTAATGATTATATTCACCTATAATCATTACAACAGTTTTATAATCAATTATAGTTATTACCACAAAATTATAGTTAAGAGTATAATCAGCTACGATCATCACTACAGTCATACATTAATATTTAGTTATTGCTACGTAACTATAGTAATAACTATAATCATGTATAATCATCAATACAGGTTTATAATCAATTATAGTTATTACCACAAAATTATAGTTAAGACTATAATCACCAACAATCATCACTACAGTCTCACAATCATTTTTAGTTATTGCTACGTAACTATAGTAATTACTAAAATCACGTATAATCATCATTAAAGTTTTATAATCAATCATAGTTATTATTACATAACTATAGTATTGACTATAATCACCAATAATCATCACTACAGTTTGTGCGCTTCTTTTAGCATACGCTATATTCAGCACACGCTAATTTTTCTATTTCACACTAGATTTAGCACACGCTAATTTTGCTAATGTGTGCTAGATTTAGCGCACGCTAGTTCTAGCAGACTCTCGTTTTTGCGCACGCTAACATTGCAAGCCTACGCTGGTTTTGGCTTGCGCTTCTTTTAGCATACGCTATATTCCGCACACGCTAATTTTCCATCACATGCTAGATTTAGCACATGCTAATTCTAGCAGAATCCAGCTTTAGCGCTAGCTAGATTTAGCGAACGCTAATTTCAGCAGACGCTAATTTCAGAAGATGCTATATTTAGCACCGGCTAATATTGCTAGTTCTTGCTAGATTTAGCGCACGCTTATATTCTCATTTCATGCTGGATTCAGCGGTCGTGAATTAAAGCGGACTCAAGCTTAGCGCACGTTATTTGTGCAAACAAATGCTAGTTTTAGCACACGCTAATATCGCAAGCTTACATTAGTTTCAGCGTGTGCTTCTTTTAGTATACGCTATATTCAGCACACGCTAATTTTTCCATTTCACGCTAGATTTAGCACACGCTAATTTGAATAAAAATTTTTATTTTGTACTAATTCTAGCATGTAATGGAAAAATTAGCGTGTGCTGAATATAGCGTATGCTAAAAGAAGCGCCGCTAAAACCAGTGTAGGCTTGCAATGTTAGCGTGCGCAAAAACAATAGTCTGCTAGAACTAGCGTGCGCTGAATCTAGGACACATAAGCAAAATTAGCGTGTGCTAAATCTAGTGTGAAATGGAAAAATTAGCGTGTGCTGAATATAGCGTATGCTAAAAGAAGCGCACGCTAAAACCAGCGTAGGCTTGCAATGTTACCGTGTGCAAAAACGAGAGTCTGCTAGAACTAGCGTGCGCTAAATCAAGCAGACATTAGCAAAATTAGCGTATGCTAAATCTAGCGTAAAATAGAAAAATTAGCGTGTGCTGAATATAGCGTATGCTGAAAAAAGCGCACACTAAAACCAGCGTGGGCTTGCAATGTTAGCGTGCGCAAAAACGACAGTCTGCTGGAACTAGCGTGCGCTGAATCTAGCACACATTAGCAAAATCAGCGTGTGCTAAATCTAGCGCGAAATGGAAAAATTAGAGTGTGCTAAATATAGCGTATGCTAAAAGAAATACACGCTAATACTAGCGTAAGCTTGCGATGTTAGCGAGTGCTAAAACTAGAGTCTACTAATACTAGCGTGCGCTAAATTTAGATTTTTTCAGCAGAATTAGCGTGTGCTAATACTTGAGACTGCTAAAATTAGGGTGCGCTTAATCTAGCGATAACGAGCAATATTAGCTAGTGCTAAATATAGCATTTTCTGGAATTAGCGTGAGCTAAAATTATCGTTCGCTAATTTCAGCGTGAAATGGGAATATTAGCGTGCGCTAAATCTAGCAATAAGTAGCAATATTAGCCGGTGCTAAATATAGCATCTTCCGAAATTAGCGTCTGCTGAAATTAGCGTTCACCAAATCCAGCGTGCGCTAAGACTAGATTCTGCTAAAATAAGCGTGTGCTAAATCTAGCACGAAATAGAAAAATTAGCCTGTGCTGAATATAGCGTTTGCTAAAAGAAGCGCACGAACTGTGGTGATCATTATTGGTGATTATAGTTAATACTATAGTTATGTAATAATAACTATGCTTGATTATAAAACTGTAATGATGATTATACGTGATTATAGTCATTACTATAGTTACATAGCAATAACTAAATATTAATGTATGACTGTAGTGATGATCGTAGGTGATTATAGTCTTAACTATAATTTTGTGGTAATAACTATAATTGATTATAAAACTGTTGTGATGATTATAGGTAAATATAATCATTAATTATAATCAATAATTGATTATATAATTGTAGTGATGATTATAGGTGACTATAGTCATTACTATAGTTTCGTGGTAATAACTACAATTGATTATAAAACTGTGGTGATGATTATTGGTGATTATAGTCAATACTGTAGTTATGTATAATAACTATGATTGATTATAAAACACTAATGATGATTATACGTGATTATAGTTATTACTATTGTTACGTAGTAATAACTATTATTAATGTAAAACTGTTGTGATGATTATATGTCATTACAGTCATATCGTTACGTAGTAATAATTATAATTGAATCGTTAAACTGTACAATCTTAAGCAACTTATATTAGCAAAATATTTTCCGAGTCAAAAGAAATGTCGATGTTAAGGAAAAAGGAGAATATTACATTGTTAACCAAGAAAGTAGAATAGGTGATTTATGCTCGAGACGCGACAATGAAGACGAGATCAAAAACACCTTCACTTCCGTAGTTAATATATTACTGTTTCATACACGACGGGTGTCATATTCAGCCGCATTAAGTATACATTTGTTAAAAATATGTGAAGTAGCGGCATTAATATATGATAACATAAAAATAAAAATGTGGCAAAGCACCTACCGGAGTTAGCGGGGAGGGGAAGCCCCCGCTCCAAAAAATAAATAAAAGATAAACTAGTTTCTACAAAAAATATTAATAAAAAAAGCACCTATATTTTTGAGTATCTTGAGTTATTAGAGTAATTCATATTTCTTTGAATAATTTGATTCATTCGAGTGCTCTGAGCAGCTCATATTTTTACGAACAATTCGAGTTATTCATATTTTTTTTGAGTAACTTGATCAATTTCAAACACGAACTCGTAGAGTTGAGTAATTTATTTGAGTTGTTCATAGAATCGAATACTCGAACGCATAATTATTACATTTATTTTACGCATAAACCATAAACCCATAAACCCTAAACCCATAAACAATAAAACCATCAAACATAAATCCATAAAGCGTAAAGTAATAAACCTATAAACTATGAACCCATAAACCGTAAACTTATAAACCCATAACTCGTAAAGTTATAAACCATAAACTTATAAACCATAGACCCATAAACTATAAACCCATACCCCATAAACCCAAATCCAAGAACCATGAACCATTAACCCATAAATCATAAACCCATAAACCATGAAGCCATAAACCATAAACCCATAAACCATAAACCCATAAACCATAAACCCATAAACCATAAACCCATAAACCATAAACCCATAAACCATAAACCCATAAACCATAAACCCATAAACCATAAACCATAAACTCATAAACGTCGACTCAAATCCAAGAACCATAAACCCATGAACCCTTAAAGCATAAACCCATAAACCATGAACCCATAAACCATAAACTATAAACCCGTAAATCCAAATTCAAGAACCATAAACCCATAAACCCTTAAAGCATAAACACATAAACCATTAACTCATAAACCGTAAACCATAAACCCATAAACCATAAACCTATAAACCCATAAACCATGAACTATAAACCCATATACCATAAAATCATAAACCCATAAATGCCTAAACCCATAAATCCATAAACCCATGAACCATAAACCATGAACCCGTAAACCATAAACCCATAAACCATAAACCCATAAACCATAAACCCAAATCCAAGAACCATGAACCCATAAACCCATAAACCATAAACCCAAATCCAAGAACCATAATCCATTAACCCATTAACCCATAAATCATAAACCTATAAACTATAAACCCATAAACCATAAACCCGTGAACCCAAATCCAAGAACTATAAACCCATAAACCATAAACCCGTGAACCCAAATCCAAGAACTATAAACCCATAAACCACAAACCCACAAACCCTTAAAGCATAAACCCATAAACTCATAAACCATAAACCCATAAATCATAAACCCGTAAACCCAAATCCAAGAACCATAAACCCATAAACCAATAAACCCTTAAAGCATAAACCCATAAACCATAAACTCATAAACCATGAACCTATAAACCCATAAACCATAAACTTAAAAACCTTAAAATAATAAACCATGAACCCATTAACCCATAAACTATGAACCATAAACCTATAAACTTATAAATCGTACACTTATAAATGCATAAACCCATAAATCCTAAACCCATAAACAATAAAAGCATAAATAATAAACTCATAAATAGTAAAGCCATAAACCTATAAACTATGAACCCATAACCCATAAACCGTAAACCCATAAACCATAAACCATAAACCCATAAACCCATAAACCATAAACCCGCAAACCCGCAAACTATAAACCAATGAACCAAAAACCCAAATCCAAGAACCAGTAACCCATAAACCATAAACCCATAGACCCTTAAAGGGTGTCATCATACCGGCATAGAGGTCTAACTTATCTACAGTTAAATTATGCATTTAAATAAAAATTTTACTATTTTTGACTAAAATTCATAGAAGAGGCACATTCTTAACATTCTAAAGAATTTATTGCAACGTTAAAAGACAGAATAACAGTGAAAATGAAGAAAAAAACTGCATAATACGATTATTTATAACAACATTAAAAAGTTAATCGTATTAAGCAGTTTTCGCCTTTATTTTACCCTTATATTGTTTTTTAACATTAGAATAAATTCTTTGGCATGTTAAGAATGTGCCTCTCCTACGAATTTCAGCCATGAATAGGTAAATTTTTATTATTATTGATAATTTAAATATAGATAAGGTAGAACTTTATGTCGGTATGAGGATTCCCCTTAAAGCATAAACTTATAAACCTATAAACCCATTAACCGTTAACCCATGAACCATAAACCCATAAACCATAAACCCATAGACCCTTAAAGCATAAACCCATAAACCATGAACCCATAAACCGTATACCCATAAACCATAAACCCATAGACCATAAACCCATGAACCCTTACAGCATGAACCCATAAACCATAAACCCATAAACCGTATACCCATAAACCATAAACCCATAAACCATAAACCCATAAAGCATAAACGCATAAACCATAAACCCATAAACCCATAAACCATAAACCCATAAACCATGAACCCATAAACCCATAAACCTTAAAACCATAAACCATGAACCCATAAACTATGAACGATAAACCCATGTACCATAAACCTACAAACTATAAACCATGAACCCATATATCATAAAACCATAAACCAATATATCTTAAACTAATAAATGGATAAACCCATAAACCCTAAACCCATAAACAATAAAACCATAAATAACAAACCCATTAATTTTAAAGCCATAAACCCATAAACTATGGGCCCATAAATTGTGAAGCCATAAACCCATAAACTACGAACCCATAAACCGTAAACTTATAAAACCATAATTCGTTAAGCCATAAACCCATAAACCCATAAACGCATAAACCATATACCCATAAAACATAAACCCATAAACCATGAACCATCAACCCATAAACCAAAAAATTATAAACCCATGAACCATAAACAAATCAAATGATATTTTTTCTTATTATCAAATATTTGAAAAATAATTATTTTATTGAATATAATAATAGTGTAATAAACCCATAAACCATAATCCCATAAACAGTAAAACCATAAATAATAAACCCATAAATTGTAAAGCCATAAACCCATAAACTATGAACCCATAAACCGTAAACTTATAAAACCATAAATCGTAAAGCCATAAACCCATAAACCCATAAACCATAAACCCATAAATAACAAACCCATAAATTTTAAAGCCATAAACCCATAAACTATGAACCCATAAATTGTAAAGTCATAAACCCATAAACTATGAACCCATAAACCGTAAACTTATAAAACCATAATTCGTTAAGCCATAAACCCATAAACCCATAAACCCATAAACGCATAAACCATATACCCATAAACGATAAACCCATAAACCATGAACCATGAACCCATAAACCAAAAAATTATAAACCCATGAACCATAAACACATCAAATGATATTTTTTCTTATTATAAAATATTTGAAAAATAATTATTTTATTGTATATAATAATAGTGTAATAAACCATAAACCCATAAACCATAAACCCTTAAACCCATAAACCATAAACCCGTAAACTCAAATCCAAAAACCATAAACCCGTAAACTCAAATCCAAGAACCATAAACCCATAAACCACAAACCCATAAACCCTTAAAGCATAAACCCATGAACCAAAAAACTCATAAACCATAAATCCATAAACCATAAACCATAAACCCATAAACCCATAAACCATAAACCCGCAAACCCGCAAACTATAAACCAATGAACCAAAAACCCAAATCCAAGAACCAGTAACCCATAAACCATAAACCCATAGACCCTTAAAGGGTGTCATCATACCGGCATAGAGGTCTAACTTATCTACAGTTAAATTATGCATTTAAATAAAAATTTTACTATTTTTGACTAAAATTCATAGAAGAGGCACATTCTTAACATTCTAAAGAATTTATTGCAACGTTAAAAGACAGAATAACAGTGAAAATGAAGAAAAAAACTGCATAATACGATTATTTATAACAACATTAAAAAGTTAATCGTATTAAGCAGTTTTCGCCTTTATTTTACCCTTATATTGTTTTTTAACATTAGAATAAATTCTTTGGCATGTTAAGAATGTGCCTCTCCTACGAATTTCAGCCATGAATAGGTAAATTTTTATTATTATTGATAATTTAAATATAGATAAGGTAGAACTTTATGTCGGTATGAGGATTCCCCTTAAAGCATAAACTCATAAACCTATAAACCCATTAACCGTTAACCCATGAACCATAAACCCATAAACCATAAACCCATAGACCCTTAAAGCATAAACCCATAAACCATGAACCCATAAACCGTATACCCATAAACCATAAACCCATAGACCATAAACCCATGAACCCTTACAGCATGAACCCATAAACCATAAACCCATAAACCGTATACCCATAAACCATAAACCCATAAACCATAAACCCATAAAGCATAAACGCATAAACCATAAACCCATAAACCCATAAACCATAAACCCATAAACCATGAACCCATAAACCCATAAACCTTAAAACCATAAACCATGAACCCATAAACTATGAACGATAAACCCATGTACCATAAACCTACAAACTATAAACCATGAACCCATATATCATAAAACCATAAACCAATATATCTTAAACTAATAAATGGATAAACCCATAAACCCTAAACCCATAAACAATAAAACCATAAATAACAAACCCATTAATTTTAAAGCCATAAACCCATAAACTATGAACCCATAAATTGTGAAGCCATAAACCCATAAACTACGAACCCATAAACCGTAAACTTATAAAACCATAATTCGTTAAGCCATAAACCCATAAACCCATAAACGCATAAACCATATACCCATAAAACATAAACCCATAAACCATGAACCATCAACCCTTAAACCAAAAAATTATAAACCCATGAACCATAAACAAATCAAATGATATTTTTTCTTATTATCAAATATTTGAAAAATAATTATTTTATTGAATATAATAATAGTGTAATAAACCCATAAACCATAATCCCATAAACAGTAAAACCATAAATAATAAACCCATAAATTGTAAAGCCATAAACCCATAAACTATGAACCCATAAACCGTAAACTTATAAAACCATAAATCGTAAAGCCATAAACCCATAAACCCATAAACCATAAACCCATAAATAACAAACCCATAAATTTTAAAGCCATAAACCCATAAACTATGAACCCATAAATTGTAAAGTCATAAACCCATAAACTATGAACCCATAAACCGTAAACTTATAAAACCATAATTCGTTAAGCCATAAACCCATAAACCCATAAACCCATAAACGCATAAACCATATACCCATAAACGATAAACCCATAAACCATGAACCATGAACCCATAAACCAAAAAATTATAAACCCATGAACCATAAACACATCAAATGATATTTTTTCTTATTATAAAATATTTGAAAAATAATTATTTTATTGTATATAATAATAGTGTAATAAACCATAAACCCATAAACCATAAACCCTTAAACCCATAAACCATAAACCCGTAAACTCAAATCCAAAAACCATAAACCCGTAAACTCAAATCCAAGAACCATAAACCCATAAACCACAAACCCATAAACCCTTAAAGCATAAACCCATGAACCAAAAAACTCATAAACCATAAATCCATAAACCATAAACCCGTAAACCCAAATCCAAGAACCATAAGCCCATAAACTATAAACTCAAATCCAAGAACCATAAAACATTAACCCATAAACCCATAAATCATAAACCCATAAACCATAAACCCATAAACTCATAAACCATAAACTCAGAAACCTTAAAACCATAAACCCATAAACTATGAACCATAAAAACATATACCATAAAACCATAAACCTATAAATCGTAAACTCATAAATGCATAAACCTATAAACCCTAAACCCATATACCATAAAACCATAAACCTATAAATCGTTAACTCATAAATGCATAAACCCATAAACCCTAAACCCATAAACAATAAAACCATAAATAATAAACCCATAAATCGTAAAGCCATAAACCCATGAATTGTAAACCCATAAATGCATAAACCCATCAACCCAAATCCAAGAACCATAAACCCATAAACCTGAAACCCATAAACCTGAAACCCATAAACCCATAAACCATAAACCCATAAACCCATAAACCATAAACCCATAAACCCATAAACCATAAACCCATAAACTATAAACCCATAAACTATAAACCCATAAATTATAAACCATAAACCATATACTATAAAATCATAAACCCATGAATTGTAAACCCATAAATGCATAAACCCATAAACCCATAAACCATGAACCCATAAACCCGTAAACCCAAATCCAAGAACCATAAACCCATAAACCTGAAACCCATAAACCCATAAACCATAAACCCATAAACCATAAACCCATAAACCCATAAACCATAAACCCATAAACCATAAACCCATAAACCATAAACCCATAAACCATAAACCCATAAACCATAAACCCATAAACCATAAACCCATAAACCATAAACCATAAACCCATAAACCATTTACCCCATAAACCATAAACCCATAAACCCATAAACCATAAACCCATAAACCATAAACCCATAAACCCATAAACCATAAACCATAAACCATAAACCCATAAACCATAAACCCATAAACCATAAACCCATAAACCATAAACCCATAAACCATAAACCCATAAACCATAAACCATAAACCCATAAACCATAAACCCATAAACCCATAAACCATAAACCCATAAACCATAAACCCATAAACCATTAACCCGTAAACCATAAGCCCATAAACCATAAACCCATAAACTATAAACCCATAAACCATTTTTTTTTTTTTTTTTTTTTTTAAAAAGATTAATATATAAAGGATTTTGTCCTCTATATGATTAACCTTTTTATATGGTGAATTCGAGGGAGTCTAGCCCGGTACCCGTTTAACACATTACATCAGGCTAGACTGTCAGACCCACCATACCGAAAACTTTGACTACCGATGGATGGTCAAGCCACTTTTGTGACCAACAATCAACCGATACTCACTGAGGTCGGATTTTTAAAGAGTCGCGATATGGGTAGCACATACACTAATTTTCTTTCGAAAAAAAAGTCAGAGGTGCCTGGCCAGGATTCGAGCCCGCGCCCACCGCGTTGAAGGCAAGAGCTCTATCCTTTACGCCACCGCGCTCCTCAAACCCATAAGCCATAAACCCATAAACTATAAACCCATAAACCATATACTATAAAATCATAAACCCATGAATTGTAAACCCATAAATGCATGAACCCATAAACCCATAAACCATGAACCCATAAACCCGTAAACCCAAATCTAAGAACCATAAACCCATGAACCTTAAACCCATAAACCCATAAACTATAAACCCATAAACCATAAACCCATAAACCCATAAACCATAAACCATAAATCCATAAACCATAAACCATAAACCCATAAACCCATAAACCATAAACCATATACCCATAAACCATATACCCATAAACCATAAACCATGAACCATAAACCCATAAACCCATAAACCATAAACCCATAAACCATTAACCCGTAAACCATAAGCCCATAAACCATAAACCCATAAACTATAAACCCATAAACCATTAACCCATAAACTATAAACCCATAAACCATAAACCATAAGCCCATAAACCATATACTATAAAATCATAAACCCATAAATGCATAAACCCATAAACCCATAAACCATGAACCCATAAACCCGTAAACCCCAATCCAAGAACCATAAACCCATAAACCTGAAACCCATAAACCCATAAACCATAAACCCATAAACCATAAACCATATACCCATAAACCATAAACCCATAAACCCATAAACCATGAACCATAAACCCATAAACAAAAAAATTATAAACCCATGAACCATAAACACATCAAATGATATTTTTTCTTATTATAAAATATTTGAAGAATGATTATTTTATTGTATATAATAATAGTGTAATAATTCTATGTTCCAAGTTTTTTTTAAATTATTTAAAAAAATTATATTTTGCATAATTCTAGGTTTATTAAACATAAAATTATTTTAATAAATTATTCAAATAACAACTATATAATGAGCATATCGAACAATTGAAGTTACGCCTTCGGTCACTCTAACCTTTCCAAAAATCAACGACTTTAAGAGGAGGCCGTATCATTCTGTCCTTGTCTAATCTAAATTTCTTTATTATTAATAAATTAAATATTTTCATAGAAAAGTAAGACAACCGCCCAATAGAGCAAAAGACAAGCAAACGATTCTTTTTTATGAAAAAATATGAAATTTTGATTATTTTTCGAGTGAAGTCTGAAACGGAAAAACAATCGAACTTGATTGAGTTGATTCAACTGTTTTTCCGTTTCAGACTTCACTCGAAAAATAATCAAAATTTCATATTTTTTCATAAAAAAGAATCGTTTGCTTGTCTTTTGCTCTATTGGGCGGTTGTCTTACTTTTCTATGAAAATATTTAATTTATTAGTAATAAAGAAAATTTAGATTAGACAAGGACATAACTATACGGCCGCCTCTTAATCATTATTTACTTAAAATCTGTGCATTTTCGGGACTTGAGCCCATGGAGACTTATGTTCAGAAAAAAATAAGCTACAATTTGGTCATACTATTATCAAATTTCACCGGGACCCAGAAATCCATAAGAATCTTCCGGGGTCCTTTGTAGATTGGTTACGGCTTAAGGAGAAGAGCGAGTTAAATTATAGAAGAGCAATAAATATTCCATTACCTTTTCAGTGTATAGATCACCAGCATGTGGCTATGAGTAGGATAGGGTTTGAGGAATATATAGGTTTTTAAAAAAATTTCTTAGCCTTTCGAGAAGTTTTATAAATTTTCATTTGTTTATTGTGAAACTAATTTATATTCCATTCGATTCTTTAGCTATTCTTGTATTTATCATTAAATTTTGGTCAACTTTTATTTGTTAGTCTTTGAGTAATTGCATTTAGAAAAAAACGATGCTCAAAGTTTAAGGTATGATTGTTAATAATTTCAACAAAAATTAAAATTTTCAAATAATATTTTAGGATATGATTTCTAACATATAAAGATTTAATAATCTGCAAAAAAAATATTAAATTCTTATAGTGGGTTTTTAGTAGCCTGTTTCAGATAGCATAAAAAAAAGTCATTTACTAAGTTTCATCAAAATCCATTACCTAGAGGGTCGAGTGTTAGATTCTAATTAAAGAAATCATGCCTTTATTTGAAACAAATAAAGATTCGTATGCATTTCATGAGAGAGTTAAAAAATTGAATTTGTTTTTCATAATTTAATCAATCATATTGATGTATGTATGGAATACTCGAGACAATTCAGTAATTAGAGACTTAGAGATATGATCGGGGCTTCCAATAGAACATTATAATATTTGCAAAAACATATTTCTCTATTTTTATTCTATATAAATTAAAACTCAATCTCCTATAAGAAAAAATTATAAAACTTTGAAAGTAAAAATATATTATTGTCAGAGTAATATAAATCAATAATAAATATATTTTTAATTTGAAAATAAGTCATCATAATGATTTCAGCACATGTGTGAGTCGATGTCCACCTCGAAGTTTTCCTAATCAAGGTGGCGTTTGTTGGCCCTGTCATGAATCTTGTGAGACTTGTGCTGGTGCCGGACAAGATTCCTGTCTTTCTTGCGCTCCAGCTCATTTGCGTGTTACTGATCTAGCAGTCTGTCTTCAACAATGCCCTGAAGGTTATTACGAAAGTAAGTAATTTTCCATATAAATTTTCAAAAATTTTACAATAAAGTAGATATGCTGTAGCGGTTCCGGCTTACTTCCTGGAATTCGGCTGACTCGCTAACTTTCATGATCCTGCACATTTAATTTTCAAGCGTTAACTTGTATGCACTATCGTATTGCGTTGATAAAGTAGATGGCTATTATTTTTTATATTTTAGCTACAACTGTATTATACATTCCAATAATAGTAATAAATGGTAATTATTATTTTTATACATCTCTTTATTTTTAATTTCTGAGAGTATACGTGTATATCATTTTGTACAATGAATAATTAATAATTATTATTAACAATCGTCAATGTTTAAATAATTTATTAAATAAATATAAATTGTGATACATTCGATAAACTGCGGGTATACAAGTTTTCAAAATAATCCGATCCGACGATTCCGTCGTCAAGTGGCATACGTTCTTGCCTCTCAACCAAAGGGTCATGGGTTTGATTTCAACTTAAGTCGACTTTTTTTAGCTTAAAATTTTTTTAAATATCATTTTAAATTAAAAATTTAGTTCATTTGAAATAAAATAAAAATTTAAAAAATTTATTCATTACGATCACAAAAAAAATGAGTGGAGGGTTACTTTAACCAGACCAAGTTGATTACATGTTTTTGGGGTCGCTGAAACCGAATTCGAAACCTGTTTTGCCCCATCACGTCAGCGTTTTTTTCTAAACTAAAAAAATAGCTCAAAACAATGAAATCCAACAATATCAACCCTTAAACCATATAACCCCTGTAACTTCATAACTCAATAATGATCAGATCGATAACTTATAACTCTAAAACCAAGAACCTGTTAATATATAACCTCAAAACTTATAAATATCAAATTCCAATAAACTGTAAACACAAAATGAGCAAAAAATACAAAAAAACTTACACGTTAAACACAAACCTTAATCTTAAAGAGTTTCAATTTCATAATCATATACCTCCATCCCTTCATAACCTCATAATCCATGAACACCATAACTCTAAAGTGTAACGTAAGATTGTTTATCGAAATTTTACTCTTAATCATGTAGAATTTAGTATCATAATTCCACATCCCCATAACTTCGTACAACTTAATACCTAAAAATTTCATAATCTAAAAAATCCGCAATTCTAAACCCTGAAATTCCACAACCCTAGAAGCTATGAATTTCCCAAAATATGTTTTTTAGAAATTTGCTCTGATGATAGTTTTAATTTTTGATAAAATACTTTAACAACAATATCTGGTCTATCTGTTACTTCTTCACTTTGCCCCATATTATTTGTGATTTCTTCCCATTTCGTATTGCATGTCATAGTAATGAAAAAATCTGGTTTCCCATTTCTTCGTACTAATGTCATAAGATCAAGAAAATGTTGATATAAGGAACGCGGACTTTCTGTGAAAGTCGATGGTAATATAAAAATTTTTCTTATACTATGATTGGCAATAATAATTATTTACTTTTATTAAAGCTTATTAATTAAAAAATTTCTTATTTTAATGCAGTACAATATAATGATATGAATATGCGAAAAAAAATTAAATACTTATTTTATATTGAACTTCTATTGTCAATGAAATTAGCAAATTTAAATATAATAATATAATATATGAAAATGCAACCGAGCGACGTCAGGAGCGAGGTAAATTTTGCTCGCATTATATTAAAGTAAAACCACTTTTTTTCCATTTTTCCGGTTCTTCACATTTGTTAATGCAATGTGTCTAATCTTTTGGTGATATAAGTAGCGATTTTTTATTGAGCCCTATATAATTAGTACTCATTAATCATAAGCATCTTTTTGGGCCATATTTTTTTGGGTCTTAAATTTTTTTGGGCTCAATATTTTTTTAGTCTATATTTTTATGGGCTTTATATTTTTTTGGGCCCAATATTTTTTCGATCCTTATATATTAATGAGCTCTATATTTTTTAGGCCCAATTTTTTTTTGGCCCAATATTTTTTCGAAATAAATATTTTCTTGGGTTTTCTAATTTTTTTGGGTCCTACATTTTATTCAGCTTTATTTTTCTGGGCCTCATATTTTTCACGCCTTACATTTTTTTGAGTCCTATTTTCTTTCGGTCTCATATTTTTTTGGTCTCTACATTTTTTTGGACTTTATATTTTTTGGGCCTCATATTCTCTTGGGTCCTATATTTTTTTGGGCTTAATATTTCTTTGAGCTCAATATTTTTTTGGGCTCCATATTTTATTTAGCTTTATTTTTCTGGGCCTCATATTTTTCAGACCCTACATTTTTTTGAGTCCTATTTTCTTTTGGTCTCATATTTTTTTGGTCTCTATATTTTTTTGGACTTTATACTTTTTGGGCCTTTTATTTTCTTGGGCCCTATATTTTTCTAGGCCTAATATTTTTTTGGGCCTAATATTTTTTCTATTTTTATATATTCTTGTGCTCTATATTTTTTTTGTCCCAATATTTTTTTTTAATTTATATTTTCTTGGGTTCTATATTTCTTTTATGTCCTAAATTTTATTTAGCCCAATATTTTTCTGGGCCTTATATTTTTTAGGTCCAATATTTTTTTCAAATTTATAGTTTCTTGAGTTCTATAATTCTTTTGGGTCCTATATTTTATTTAGCCCTATATTTTTCTGGGCCTTATATTTTTTTGGGCCTAATATTTTTTCGGGTCCAATATTTTTCTGGGCCCAATATTTTTTTGGTCTCTATATTTTTTCGGGCCTTATATTTTCTTGGGCCCTATTTTTTTGAGCTCAATATTTTATTTAGCTTTATTTTTCTGAGCCTTATATTTTTAAGACGCTACATTTTTTTGAGTCCTATTTTCTTTAGGCTTCATATTTTTTACGGTCCTATATTTTATTGAGCTCTATTTTTCTCGGCCTTATATTTTTCAGGCCCTATATTTTTTTGAGTCCTATTTTCTTTGGGCCTTATATTTTCTTGAACTCTATATTTTTTAGGCCCAATATTCTGTTTTGTACATTGTTTTGTATTTTTATCCATACACGGACAATTTATATTTTGCATACCACAGGGACCGCGTATCATAAATTGTTTAATAATACTATATAATTTTTGATAAATATCTCCATTTGGGATTTCTGCACTTATTATTTTATTATCTTTTCCGTGAATGTCAAATTTATCATTTTTATCTAAGAGTAACAACATATGCATATGCGGTGATCCTCGTTTTTGAAATTCAATTACATAACTATATGCAATACATTTTCCTAATATTTTCTGTCTAATAAGAAAATTTTTCAATTCTTCTACTTTTCGATAAAATACTTTTATTACAATATCTTGCCTATCTATTGCATTTTCATGAATTTCCAAGTTTTCAGTTATTTCTTTCCAGTGTGAGTTACAGGACATAGTTACAAAAAGGTCAGGTTTACCATGATAATTTACAAGTGTCATTGAGTCAATGTAATTTTGTTTTAAAAATCATGGACTTCCTGTAGAATTTAACGGTAATATTACCACTTTTTTAATTTTTGAAAAATCTAATTTTTTTTTGTTATGTAAATAGTCTATGACACCTTTATAACAATCACTTCTTAATACGTTTTGGTTTTTTTTGTATAAAATATAATCTGGTGGTTTCAACTTTTTCAAACGCATAAACAATGGACTGTTGAGATAATTTTCCCAGATTAAGGAATGGATTAAATTCATTTTTAATACTAAATCTATAATTATAAAATTGTAAATTTGAAATATTGGATTTTCCAAATTTACTTTAAGTATTTGGCATCCACCCAAAACCACCATTAAGATGAATAAGCAGATATGTCATAGGATCTGTATGTTTGCTAACTGTCAGTATACTAATTGATTTATCATACTTAGAGTAAATGACAATATCACTTTTCCAACATATACTATTGCGACTTCATTACAGGTAGGTGGATTATATCTATTCTCATCCAAATTATTATTGCAGACCATAGACATACTAACAGTTCGTAGAGAAAAATAGACTTTGCACATCGTTGTAGTTACTCTTGTTCTGCTTTATGCATCATTTTATAGGCTTTAGCACAAGGGTTAATGTGTCTTATCAAGATATCTAAATTTTTTAATAATGTTAAAATTATATTAAACTTATTCCGTTCAATGGTTGCCATTTCACTATCTAAAATATATAATTGTCCATATTAACGTGCTTCATCTTTATTAAGATGTAACGCATATGTGGTCCTTTATCCGGCAATGTATCAAAATTGGCACCAAAATTTGCGAATGCTAAAGCATAATTGTACAACCTAACATTTCGATGAAAATCAATAATTTCTTACGTTAATTCATCTGCTAAAAACTTTAATTGTTTTGGCTAAGGAGGATTTTCTAACAATTCTACTTTACCTTTATGACAACAGTTGGAGAAATCGTTACTTTTAGTATATTCGAAAGCAAAATGTTTCGCATCTCAATACATGTATTTGTCATGGGACCAATGTTATTTTCAGATATGATATTTTCATCGAAATATATATTTGCTATACAACCAATCAGTTTCCAAATAATTTTTTCAGTTAATATTTTTCCATTTAATTTTTTTAATTTTTTTTCTACTCTGTCCTTTATTGTTTTATCAATAACTTTGTTCAATACAATATTATAATTGTTATTATAATAATTATTATTATTGTAATTTTCATTATAATTATTGTCTTCAATTTTTAATCGTTTACACTTAATAAATAATGTCTTTAATTGATAAGAATCATATCGTTTTTTTTTTATCTATCGGTTTATTTATTGTAGTATCATTATTAACATGTTTATTGTCATCAATTTCTATTTGTTTACACCTTATGCGTGATTCTTTCAATTGGTAACAAATATTTTTTACTTGTGTTTATTCAATAATATCGGCATTTCACAATTTTTTATTTTTAATTTGTACCATTCTTTCATATTCATTATATTGTTCACTAGTAACTTTTCTATAAGTCCCTTTTTTGCGTAATTTTTCTTTTTATGCAATTTTTTCAATTTATTAGTATCTCTATTTTTAATTGATTTTATTTTTTATATCCTAATATTTTTAATATTCATTTGGTTGTTCTTCTTTCATTTTTACGCCAGCTTTTTTCATACGTGTAGCTTCATTTTTATGCATTTGATCCATTTTATCAGTACCCTTTTTTATCTTTGATTTCATTTTTGTTATGTTAGTATTTTTTAATTTTCCTTTATATTTATTGGATTGTTTTTCTTTAATTTTTATATAATCTTTTTTTTACGTCAAGCTTCATTCGCACGTATTTGTTCCAATTTATCAATACTTATTTTTTCCTTAAATTTCAATTTTGTTATCTTAGTATTTTATAATTTTTCTTCATATTTTTTTGGTTTTCTTTTTTTTATTTTTATATACGCTTTTTTCTTACGTAAAACCTCATTCGCACGTATTTGTTCCAATTCATCAGTACTTATTTTTTCCTTAAATACCAATTTTGTTATCTTAATATTTTCCAATTTCTCTTCATATTTATTTAGAATTTTTTCTTTGATTTTTATATAAGCTTCTTTCTTACGTAAAGCCTTATTCGCACGTATTTGTTTGAATTTATCAGTACTCATTGTTTCCTTGAATTTGAATTTTATTATCTTAGTATTTTCTAATTTGTCTTCATATTTTTTTGGTTGTTTTTCTTTAGTTTTTATATAAGCTTCTTTCATGCGTAAAGCCTCATTCGCACGTATTTGTTCCAATTTATCAGTATTCATTGTTTCCTTGAATTGCCATTTCGTTATCTTACAAGGAGAGTATTTGACCTCCGGGAAACTGATTTGGCTGAAACTGCAGGATATGATTCTTTGATGAAAAAAAATTAACCCGTGTTTTTTCTTTTGTGATAATAGGCCCTATAGGCGGAGATATAGACATTGCTTCGAAAATGTAGAGAAAAGAAGCGTTTATAAGAACTTGAATAGCTAAACAACTAAAAATTTTACAGAAAAATGTATGAAAAAAAAGTAGAAGTTAAGAGCTTCAATTTAAGTTTCATTGCATCAAAAAAGCTTTTGTGATTCAAAGGTTGTGCCTAATTGAAAATTACTATATATTTATTAATATTTTTAACACGTAACATACAATCAAATTTTTACCCTATTTCATTAGCATTTTTTAATCGCCTGTAACTTTTGAACCATATGAAATTTTCTTATGCAACAAAGCTTAAATCAAAGTTTTTAGCCTGTACTCTCTTTTATTCTTTATACGATTCTCTGTAAAAGTTTTAGTTGTTTAGTTATTCAAGGTCTTATAGACTTCTTTCCACTATTTTTTTGAAGAAATGTTTATATCTCCGTCTATAGGGCCTATTAGCACAAAAGAAAAAACATGGGTTAATTTTTTTCAATAGACAAATCATATCGTGCAGTTTCAGCCAAATCCGTTTCCCGGAGGTCAAATACTCTCCTTGTTAGTATTTTCTAATTTCTGTTTATATTCATTTGGTTGTTCTTTTTTTATTTTCATGTAAGCTTTTTTCTTATAGAATATGATGGCTATATCAGTTTTTCTCTCTGCTTCTGGGGCGAATTCACCTATCTTACCCGGCCAGACCCTTTGTTATGACACAGCGCTTACAAAAATAGTTGTTGTGTTTTTAACTACACAGCATTTACAAATAGCAGCCGTATTTTTTTAACCACACAGCGCTCAAAATCGCTGCTGCGAATTTTTAATTACACAGTGCTTACAATAGTTGTTGCGTTTTTCATTTTTAGCTCTTGAAATAGTAACTGCATTTTTTAAACCAGATACTGCTCTGAAAAGCAATCGCGTATTTCTAATCACACAGTGCTTACAATAGTTGTTGCGTTTTTCATCTTTAGCTCTTGAAATAGTAACTGCATTTTTTAAACCAGATAGTGCTCTGAAAAGCAATCGCGTATTTCTAATTACACAGTGCTTACAATAGTTGTTGCGTTTTTCATCTTTAGCTCTTGAAATAGTAACTGCATTTTTTAAACCAGATAGTGCTCTGAAAAGCAATCGCGTATTCCTAATTACGCAGTGCTTACATTAGTTGTTGCGTTTTTCATCTTTAGCTCTTAAAATAGTAACTGCATTTTTTTAACCAGATAGTGCTCTGAAAAGCAATCGCGTATTTCTAATTACGCAGTACTTACAATAGTTGTTGCGTTTTTCATCTTTAGCTCTTAAGAAGGGGCCGAACTATCTGTCTTTGTCTAATAGCGTTTTTTATCATTTATGTAAACACTATCCGGTATAACAAGAAAAAAATAGCAGCCCCCGCTAGATATTAGTATAATAAGTAAATTTTGTAATAACAACCAAATTTTTTCACTGCGTAGTTTTTGAATAATTAGAGACCTACCAAAAAAAGATAGGTTATATTCTAGATTGCTAGTAGGTCTCTAATTAGTCAAAAACTATGCGGTAAAAAATTTGGTTGTTATTACAAAATTTACTAATTATACTAATATCTAGCGGGGGCTGCTATTTTTTTCTTGTTATACCGGATAGTGTTTACATAAATGATGAAAAACGCTATTAGACAAAGACAGATAGTTCGGCCCCTTCTTAAAATAGTAACTGCATTTTTTTAACCAGATAGTGCTCTGAAAAGCAATCGCGTATTTCTAATTACGCAGTGCTTACAATAGTTGTTGCGTTTTTCATCTTTAGTACTCATTGTTTCCTTGAATTGTCATTTCGTTATCTTGGTATTTTCTAATTTCTGTTTATATTTATTTGGTTGTCCTTTTTTCATTTTCACATAATCTTTTTTCTTACGTAAAGTTTCTTGAACACGTCTTAGTTCTAATTTATCATTATTTTTTGTTTCTTGCATTTTTATAATGTCTTTTTCTGAAATTTTTCTATATTCATGTGATTGTTTTGTTACCATTTTCCTATTAACAAGATGTCCGAGCTGCAGCTATTGAGTTTTTGGCTTTCTTTATTTTATCAATATCTTTTTAGAATTATAGATTAAACAAATATAATGACTTGTCCGCACTAAAGCTATATTAATACAATAATTTTTGTTTAAATAAAAAATCATTTGGACTTGTTTTTTTTTTATGAGCTTGGATTGGAAATTAGATATTAAACTCGATAAATCCAACCTGAAAATACGATACATTGAAAGTTTTTATTATAACTTGATATGTATAATATTTTGGTGGATTTCTTGAGTTGTCCACACTAGAATTTAATCTTACAAATTTTTACTTTGTAGCAAAAAAACTCAATTAAACGCATCGTTTATGCATAAGTTAGGATTGGAAATATTATTAGAAGGCAAGCAGCTTCGTCATGCTCTTAAGTCCTGTTACAAATAAATCTTCTTTTTTATCTATTTCTTTTGATTCTTTATTTTTTTCATTTAATTTAATCTCAACAGTCATAATTTTATTATCGTTATAATTTAAGCGGATTTCATCGATTCCCATTATATCATTATCTGGTTTTAAAAACTTTGTATCTGAAATGTCATTGTTAATTTCCATCAAAATTGTTTCATGATTCAAATTCTTTTGTTTACGATACATTTCCATGATCTTTTTTTGTTCTGCCAATAAATGCATTTGTGAGTTTTTTTCTAATAGTTCAAGCTCGGCGAAATCTAAATTTAATGGTATTTGATTTAGACTTTGCTCATGACAAAAACTCCTCCTTATCATGTCCGGTGGATTATCCTAACCAATATTTGCATTATTATAATTTTGTAAAACTAGAAACATTCTTATTTGTTGCGTTTTAAAAATTCTTGATAAACGTAATAGCTTTTGAGAAACATCATATCTTAAACAACATGGATCTAAATTATAAAGTATTGCAACAGCAAAAGCAGTTGCAAAAAGGCCGCAATCATAATTATTTGTTTGTGATTGTACTGTTTCGAAAACTGTGCTCGATTTTGATTTGTTTCCAAATAATCTGTTTATATAAATCTTACACTCATCTTGTAGATATTTAAGAAACTGTCATATATATGAATTACCTTATTATTATAATACATACAAATCCGGTGACCTTTTTCTAAATTTCCGGAAAATAATAACTGTATGAATTCTCCATCAATCGGTACTGAATTAATATATTGTAGTCTTTGAATTAGTCAAGTTAATAACATGTTAAATTAGGTGCACCGATTTGAAATATTACTAAATTCTAATATATGAATATCAGTTAATATGGAAGCAATTCTACTATACAATCTTTGCCCTTTAACAATCAATTTATCTTTCTCAATCAAAACCATTATTGAAAATTAAAATTCTTTTAAGAATTGTAATTCATTTTCAATGAACTTTTTTCAAAGATATTCACGAAAGAATTGCTTTTATATTAACTGATTTAATTTACTGCCTTTTTACTTTAAAAGTTGAAAAATAAAAGAAATTATGAAAAATGCTATGAATTAATTGTTATATGATGAATAAACAATAATAATAAAATGTGTTAAAATAATATAACGACAAAAAATGGTTATATTCGGCAATTATACATTTATAAGTAACTAAAACCGGTCTCTTGAATGCGCACTACAGTTTGCTGCTATGGACTCCTGTATATTTTGTGCGCGGGACCGGTCTTTTGAATGCCGCATTCAAAAGACCAATTTCTATAATACATACGGTAATGGAAGGGAGGGGGTAACAATGTGAGACTGCCACACACCTCGACGTGAGCCGGATACGACCTGAAGTCAGTACTGACGAGCGCGGGGTATCGTGCATTCAAAAGACCGGTTTTATATATATATATATATGACATTTCACACCAACTGGAAGAGCAATAAAATAAAAATCGCTGAAACTCTGAGAATATATTCTGTTTGTTACTCAAAATGTGAAATCAAAATTTTTAAGGATTTAGATTGGAAGGATCAAGAGCCATAGATCCTTGAAATTTGGAAATTTTTCAAAATTTTTGGAAAAGTACTAACTTTATGATTTTTTTTCTAAAAATATTGATATTTCAGCGAGAAATTCATAAGAATACTTCTTGTTGTAAATAAAGAGCAGAGCTAGCATTATTCTTTACAGACCTGAATTTTGAAGTTTTCTATTGGTTCTTATATGTATTACTTGGTAATTGAAATTAGTCATTGTTCGCCACTTCAGAAATTTCTTTTTGCGGGCTTATTTTTTTTTATTTTACATGAATTTTAAAATAAATTTTTGATTATGTAAGTCATAGCCATCAATCAGGAGTTATGACAGTTTAAAATATATATTTTCATGTATAATTTATTTTCAATATGAAAAATAAATCATACATAAAAATATATATTTATATTCAATATGAAAAATAAATCATACATGAAATTTATGATAAATTAGGTAAAATTTACCATAAATTAGCTAAATTTATCAGTAAAAAGGAGAAGTTAAAGGAGGATTTTGAGGGACTGACAGCGGCAGCGGCGAAAATCCTCCCTATATATATATATCTATCTATATTATAAAAGATTTTCGCCGCTGTCAGTCTCTCAAAATCCTCCCTTCACTTCTCCTTTTTACTGATAAATTTAGCTAATTTATGGTAAATTTTACCTAATTTATCGTAAATTTCAGCTAATTTATTGTAAATTTTAGCTAAAAATTTCACTTTTTAGCTAATTTTAACTGATTTATTGAGAATTTAAGATAAAAAATTCATTTTTCAGCTAATTTTAGATAATTTATTGAGAATTTTAGCTAATTTATATTAATTTTAGCTAAAATTTTAATTTTTCGCTAAGTTTAGCTAATTTATTGTGAATTTTAGCTAAAATTTTAATTTTTTACTTAAAATCTGATAAATCAAGTCAATTTGATTTTAATTATCATAAGATTTTTTTTTAGCTAATTTTAGCTGATTTATTGAGAATTTTAGCTTAAAATTTTATTTTTTAGTTAACAATGAGAGTACTTGACCTGCGGGAAACGGATTTGACTAAAACTGCGGGATATGATTTTTTGACGAAAAAAAAATAAACCCGAGTTTTTTCTTTTGTGATAATAGGCCCTATAGGCGGAGATATAGACATTGCTTCGAAAATGTAGAGAAAAGAAGCGTTTATAAGAACTTGAATAGCTAAACAACTAAGACTCTTACAATAAAATAAAGAACAGATGCTATGCTTTAATTTAAGCTTAGTTGCATCAAAAAGGCTCCTATGGTTTAAAAGTGACAGGCGATTAGAATATTCTAATAAAATAGCGGAAAAAATTGATGATATGTTACGTGCTAAAAATTTAACAAATATGTTGTAATTTTTCATCAGGCACAACTTTTAAACCACAGAGGCTTTTTTAGTACAACAAAGTTTAAATTGAAGCATTCAATCTGTACTTTGTTTTATTTTCTATATATATTTTTGTAAGAATCTTAGTTGTTTAATTATTCAAGATCTTGTAAATGCTCCTTTTTATTATATTTTCAAAAAAATGTCTATATCTCCGTCTATGTGGCCTAGTCAAAGAAAAGAAAAAACACGGTTTCATTTTTTTCATCAAAAAATCATATTTTGCAGTTTCAGCCAAATCCGTTATCCGAAGGTCGGGTATTCTCCTTGTAAGTTTAGCTAATTTATTGTGAATTTTATTTAAAATTTTAATTTTTTCACTCAAAATCTGGTAAATGAGGTCAATCTGATTTAAATTATCATAAGATTTATTTTTCTTTTTATATTATAAAAGATTTTAGAAATTTACAAAATGAAAATATTTGTTTATGCCAGATAAATGAAATAAGAATTGAGCCTTTAGAAGTTAGGAGGTGATTCTCGGTACATAATGCGAAAGAAAGATCGGCTGGAGATGGTGACCATAACAGCGTATTATATGCGTTGTATAAATAAATATTTATATCATATGTTATATTTTATATTATGTGTACATTATTAATTATTCAAATATAAAAAATGTATAAATGTATATAAGTATATGAATGTAAAATTATTACAAGGGATTATATACATTATAAAATCTATGTATCAAATTAAAAAGGGGGGCTGGCGAGCGAAGCGAGCAGGGGGGCATATATTATAAAAGATTTTGCCGCCGCCGCTGTCGCTGCCGCTGTGTATAAGAATTCAATTTGTCCTTGGTTAGCTAGAATTTAGCTAGAATCTAGCTAAAATTAAGTTTAGAGTTAGCTGAAAATTAGCTAGAAGTTACCTAAAAGTTAACTAGAAATTAGCTAAGATTTATATTAATTTTAAGCAATTTTAGGTAAATTTTGGTTTGATTTCCGCTGAATTTCAGCTGCATTTTCAGGTCTATTTATATTATTTTCTCTCTTTACTGTTGAAAGTATATCATCGCTGTCATCGTCAGAAATGTTTGGACTTACATTACAGCGTTAAATTTAGAATCTTTTTACTACTAGACTGACATTTGATAAAACTTTTATAAACCAATTACTGACTTGATTGTTTATTTAATATTATAATTAAAACATATACACGTAGCCCTCATAACACAAAATTTAATTATTAATTCTGTCCTGGTATAAAGCTAGGACTTCACAGATGATTAGATTCATTAAAAGATCATTGAAGACTTACCTCAAGAAAAGTTTTGAATAATTATTAGTATTTAGTATCAAGAGGCGCGGTAGCGCCTCGACGGCGAGTTAAGGTACGAATACAAAAATCGGTTCACTCATTCACGAGAAAATGCAGTTTGAAATTTCGAAATGTCGTATTCTCGTTATTTTTTTCTTCTTCATCGTTTTCAGCCAGCATAAACTGCGCAACCGGAAATGCGCAGTATCAACGAATATAGATGCTTTATAATATGTTTTAATGTTCATGGTATATGCGCATTGATACATGTGTTATGTGTATTATATATATACATGGTCCGTTTCATGTCAACTTGCACCCGTAGACCCGTATATTTTTTGGTTTATATATATGTATATACATACATACATACATACATGGGACATTTCATGTCGGCTAGCATGTACTCATAAGTACAGGTTTTCTATATATGTGGTAAATTTCATGACAACGCGCACACACCCATCCGAGTACCCTTAGGTTTATATATATGGGACATTCCATGTCTATTCGCATGCATAGACATAGCCTTTAATAAACATGGGATTTTTCACGTCAATTGGAACGCACGCACATACAGGTTTATATATATGAGACATTTCATGCCAATGCGCACGAAGACACACAGGATTATATATATATATATATCCCACATTTTATGTCGATTCGCATGCATGTACACGCACTTTAATATACATAGGATTTTTCACGTCAATTCGAACGCACACACACAGGTTTATATATATATATATATATATATATGGGACTGTTTCTGTCAAGGCGCATGCACGCACACACATGGGCTTATGAATATATGTATATACATATACATGGGATATTTTATGTCAATTCACATGCGCGCCCACACATACACACACACACACACACACACACATACACAGGTATATGTATATATATATATATATATATATATATATATATATATATATATATATATATCTATTTATACGTATATACACGTGTGTGTATATCGGTGTACACATATACATTAGATATTTAATGTTAATTCACAAGCGCACACACACACACAGATTTATATATACGGGACGTTTAATATCAATTAACACACATGACACACGTACTTGAGTTTATATATATTCTTCTTTATATATATGTGAGACTGTTCCTGTCATAGCGCATGCACGCACTCACATGGGCTTATGAATATATGTATATACATATACATGAGATATTTTATGTCTATTCACATGCGCGCACACCCACATACGCACACAGGTATATATATATATATATATATATATATATATATATATATATATATATAGGACGTTTTATGACAATTTTCCCATGTATATTAATATTTATTAAGAAAGTTTTGAAATCAATCAAGCAATCATCAAATACTTCTGTATTCAATTCATTCTTTTTAAAATAAAATTAAATTCATAAAAATATCATTACACTATCTTTTAATTTTTGAATGTAATAAAATTTCTTCAAAGCTTTTGAATATTATGTCTGTTATTTTTTGTTTTAAGTCATTATTCAAACTGATGAATACTATTTTATTATGTTATTATTACTTTCAAAAAAGTATATTTTAGGCGAGTTTAGTTATTAAACAGTATAGTATTTTTTAAAACATTTTTTCTAAATATTTCTCTTTTTTTTACTACCTACATCATATTTTTTTTTTTAATTTCAGTTCTTGAGAGTACTGAAACGAATTGAGTAATTATTATTAAGTTGATACCTTTTACTAGATTTATCTATAGTTTTTGCTTAAGAAAGTTTTGAAATCAATCAAGCAATCGTCGAGTACTTCTGTATTCAATTTATTCTTTTTAATAATATAAAATTCATGAAATATTTACAGTTTCGGCTAAAGAAAGTTTTGAAATCAATGAAGCAATCGTCGAGTACTTCTGTATTCAATTCTTACTTTTTAATAATATAAAATCCATAAAAATTTTAATTTATATTTTCTTTAATAGACGAATATTTAGAAAAACTTTGCCAAATAATTTTTGAAAAAAAGGGATTATTGAGATGAAGATAACGATGATAGTACACATCAAAATTGAAAAAAAAAATGATACATCAGATCAACTTATTATTTTATTTATGAGTGAATATTACTACTTAAACATTGATGAACTATACTTGATCTTAGTGATATCTATTTTATTTTATTCCTGATGAAAGATTTACTTAATAAACAATTTCCGAAACGATTAACCACAAAGTTTCGGAATAATTTTCTATTTAATATGCTACGATTAAAGACCAAAATTGTACAATTTTATTTCTAAAAACTTGGCAGAAGAGCCATTAGCTTCTAACAACTTATATTTGAGAATTTGCTGCTATCAACTTCAAAATTATTTATGCCTTTTTAAAACTTTTAGAGAAGATACCCATTTTAATTGTAATACTTTTAATAAAATAAAATTATGCATTCTCTATCTCATCACACTATCTTTTTATTTTCAAGTGCTGTAAAATATATTAAATTTTACTAAATATCTACAAAATAACTTGCCGGGCCCGTGGTTTAATATTTTATGGTGTAGTTAAAAATTGAAAGGTTTATATCTTTGAATATTGAATAAAATATTTTCTATCAATATAATACAGAAAAAAGTCACACGCACCGTGATGTAAAAATATATTGTACAATATTTTGAGTGGAATGTTAATGTTCTTAATAATATTCTTTGAATATAGAAAACTACTATCCATCGGATGTAAATAATCATTGAAAGGTATATATATATATGTATATATATACATACACATATATATATATATATATATATATATATATATATATATATATACATATATATATATATATATATATATATTGGAAAATACAAAAATTAGTAGATCATGTTAACCATTACATAATAATAAATACGGATTGATTCTTAACGTTTGAGCTTCACTATATACAAGATAGTATTTATCCTCTTTTATTTGAAAAAGTTATAACATAGAAAATTGGAAAAACATATTCTATGAGACTAAATTTTTTTACATCTTTACATTGACAATATATTGTGACAGATAAAAATTGTACATGTACACAATTGGTTTATAGATTCATATTTTTACTTATTATTCAACACATTTGAATTAGGTAACAATTCAATTAGAAAGCAGTACTCACATACATTGAGCATTTCACCAACAAAATATTAAACCACGGGCCTGGCAAGTTATTTTGTAGATATTTAGTAAAATTTAATATATTTTACAGCACTTGAAAATAAAAAGATAGTGTGATGAGATAGAGAATGCATAATTTTATTTTATTAAAAGTATTACAATTAAAATAGGTATCTCCTCTAAAAGTTTCAAGAAGGCATAAATAATTTTGAAGTTGATAGCAGCAAATTCTCAAATATAAGTTGTTAGAAGCTAATGGCTCTTCTGCCAAGTTTTTAGAAACAAAATTGCACAATTTTGGTCTTCAATCGTAGCATATTAAATAGAAAATTATTCCGAAACTTTGAAGTTAATCGTTTCGGAAATTGTTTATTAAGTAAATCTTTCATCAGGAATAAAATAAAATAGATATCACTAAGATCAAGTATAGTTCATCAATGTTCAAGTAGTAATATTCACTCATAAATAAAATAATAAGTTGATCTGATGTATCATTTTTTTTTCAATTTTGATGTGTACTATCATCGTTATCTTCATCTCAATAATCCCTTTTTTTCAAAAATTATTTGGCAAAGTTTTTCTAAATATTCGCCTATTAAAGAAAATATAAATTAAAATTTTTATGGATTTTATATTATTAAAAAGTAAGAATTGAATACAGGAGTACTCGACGATTGCTTCATTGATTACAAAACTTTCTTTAGCTGAAACTGTAAATATTTCATAAATTTTATATTATTAAAAAGAATGAATTGAATACAGAAGTACTCGACGATTGCTTGATTGATTTCAAAACTTTCTTAAGTAAAAACTATAGATAAATCTAGTAAAAGGTATCAACTTAATAATAATTACTCAATTCGTTTCAGTACTCTCAAGAACTGAAATTAAAAAAAAAAATATGATGTATGTAATAAAAAAAAAAGAAATATTTAGAAAAAATGTTTTAAAAAATACTATACTGTTTAATAACTAAACTCGCCTAAAATATACTTTTTTGAAAGTAATAATAACATAATAAAATAGTATTCATCAGTTTGAATAATGACTTAAAACAAAAAATAACAGACATAATATTCAAAAGCTTTGAAGAAATTTTATTACATTCAAAAATTAAAAGATAGTGTAATGATATTTTTATGAATTTAATATTATTTTAAAAAGAATGAATTGAATACAGAAGTATTTGATGATTGCTTGATTGTTTTTTTTATATAAAAGTTATTAAAAAAATTGCAAATTCTTAAATATTTTTTTAAAGTTATAAAAGCAAGATGGGGGTTGGTGCGCTTGCGCGCAGTGGGCTTGCTCTCTAGTATATATTGAAAAAATAATTATTACAATAGATTATGGTTAAATAAAAATGTTTATTTTAATAATTATAGCGATGAAATTTATTTTGATGAAAAGGTTATTTGATCGACATTTACAGTATTATTTTAACTATATTTAAAAAGTTACTTGTCATCAATAAAAAAATATTCAATTTTTTAAATTAGTAATCTATTAATATTAAGAATTTTCTAAAAATTGTAATATTTATGGTATGCAAACCTTACTTGTGATACATCCATTTTGTAATATGTGTATCTCATTAAAATTTTATATTAGATGAAAAAAGGATTGTTAAGTAATTGCAAATAGTTATTTCATTATTCTGAAATATTCAAATTTGAAATTAACCAAAAATGTATATTCTAATCTTATGGTTTTTTTAATTCAAATTTCGTATTTCATATATATAAAATCCATTTGTGAAGATATTATTAGAAATTAACACAAAATTTTTTTTAAGCATGTTTCTCGCAAAAATTAATTTCATATATCAAATTCATGGTCATATATTAAAGTCTGGAAATTATAGTTGTTACTCAATTCCCAGTTCTCAGTTTATTTATATCAAATATCGTACTATCTTTGTTTTCTTTATGGAAGTAGAGTGAGAAATAGTCACTTGATGGAATAAATAATACGCTTTTTTTCTATAAGCACATGTGAACATATATTTTTATATTATATTTCATAAAATTATTTTCAATTTTATTCAGTACTCAAAATTAACTTAAATTAATTAATTCTTATTTACCGTTGATAAATATAATGTAAATCATATAATATATATATATATATATATATATATCCATATATATATCAATTTTAAATTACTAATAATTAATTTAAAACTCAAAAGTAACTATTTTAAAACGGAATGTAGAAGATAAACATGTATCATTTCATTCTTTAAATATCACGAATTAAAATATTAATTATTAGTAATTTTAAAGTGTTATATATTATGTGAATAATTCTATATTTATTAATTTTTAATTTTAGTAACAGGAAAAGCCGCACGAAAAGAGATTGATAATCACATTTTCTGCGAAATATTGTCCTTGAATCGAATGGGTGAAATATCAGTCTTAGTACCAAAAAAAAGACACTAAGCATTGCAAATTTATACTCTTACTCCATAATATAATAGTACCAACATTGGTCCCTAAAATTCAAGCTATAGTACTGATTGAAATTATATCGTCACTCTTTTTTTAAATACCTTAGTACATAAATTAGATATGCTATATTTAGAACCTATTTTAACAATACTTTCCTTTCTCCGTGTAGTTGTTAGTTCTAGTAAACGTCAAGTACTGTTTTCGATTATTTCATGGTCAGTGATTGAAACACGTAATTGAAAAGAATAAATTCCTATCATATTTTTTCATTGATTCAAATGCAATTTATAATTCAGGCATTACTTTTAAAATCATTTTACATGATCGATTTGGAGAAAAATAAATAAGAATAAAAAAAAGATTTAAAACCAAACCATTATAATTTATTTATAAAACAAATGCTCCAAAATGTTTGGAACGTTAGTGTAATAGTAAAAATATAATAAAATTAAAGAATATCTACCTTGTGTTATGGAGCTATTGAGCTTAAAGATTTGTTAAAATTAATGTTGAAAAGTAGCTCTATAGCTATTTACGTATAGATACATAGAATATTCAAAGAATTTAAATATTTACATCGAAGACATCTGTCAATATACACTTTAAGTAGTAATTTGAAACTTGCGTAACTAATAAGGAGAAGTCTCAACACCTCTGGGAAACCGATTCAGCTAATACTGCAGGTTATGATTCTTTGATGAAAAGAATGAATCCGCGTTGCTTCTTTTCCTATAATAAGCCGAGCGACAAAGATAAGGTTGATTCTTTCAAAAATATAATTACAAGAAGTGCTTATAAGAACTTTAATAACCAAAAAACTAAAACTCTTACAAAAAAATGCATGAAAAATAAAAAATAACAAGTTGAACACTTTACTTTAAACCTTATTGTGTTAAAAAAGTTTTTGCGGTTCGGAAGTTACGCTGAATTAAATATTACTACATATTTTCTTAATATTTTTAGCATTTGGCACATAATGAATTCTTACACTATTTACTTGGCATATTTTAATCACCTCGTACACAGCATGGAATATTTATCGAAGCTTCCTGGAATAATGGCACGAAAGATTTGAAATATTTCAGGAATCTTCCATGAAATGTTCCTGTAATATTCGTTGATTCTTCTTATATTGGAATATTCTATGGAATATTGTTGGAATACTCCAAGAATATTTCATTGGAAGATTTGGGTCATCTCAAATCTTTCATTGAAAAATTTCAGGAATCTTGCAGGAATATTTCATAAAATATTTCGTTGGAACATTCATGGAAGATTTTAGGAATATTCAAACGAAAGATTTGAAATATTTCATAAACCTTTCATGGAATATGCATAGAAGATTTGAGGAAACTTTCATGAAATATTACATAAAATATTTCATCATATTTCATCTTTTCAAATATTTCATCTTTAAATATTTCATCTTCAAATATTTCATATTGGAAGATTTTAGAAATCCATCGAAAAATATTCCATGGAATATTCATGGAAGATTCGTAGGATATTGACACGTAAGATTAGGAATATTTCAGAAATCTTTCGTGGAATATTCTTTTAACATTGGTTTGTCCTTGATTCTTCTTAAATTGAAATATTCCATGAAATATTCTTGAAAGATATCAAGAATACTTTCATGGAAGGTTTGGGTAATCTCACATCTTTCATGAAATGTTCCTGGAAGATTTTTGGAAGGTTTCGATGAATAATTTCTGGTTTCAGATCTACCACAAAATATTTCTGGAATATTTTATGAAAGGTTTAGAAATGCTGAGAGAGGATAGTATATATATTATATAAGAACACATTATACTCATATATCAATACATATACGCATACATAAACATCCCGAGTAACCTTTTCGTTACGGCAACCACCTTCTCTCAGTTGGGCCACTTTCGGCTGCCGAAGTCGGGCCGCGATATGGGTGAGGCGTGGTGGCGAGCTCGGGCCTACGACGGACAGCCAAAAATCGTATAGATTTTGTCATAACATTGATGTGTATCTCACATAACCACAAAATATTCTTTATTGTATTATCATGCTATGTAAAAACTTTTAATTGACAATTGATAATAAGTGATTAAATTAATAAAAATAATTTGCTTTCGACTTGACTTGAACTCGTTTAAAATTAATTCTAAGATTCCGCCCAAATACACGGATGAATACAACCTAAAACCATTTTATAAAAATATGATAAAAAACTCATTTTTCTCGTGTAAATGAAAACTAATTACCATAGATAATATAATCTAGTTATTTAAGAAACTCGAGCTATTTATACTCTGTCGAGTAACTTATATTTTCTCGAGTACTCGAGTAATTTGTATTTACTCGAGTAAATCATATTTTTTCGAGTACTCAATTTATTCGATTGATTCATATTTTTTCTGGTACTAGAGTAAATTGAGTAATTCATACTTTTTTCGAGTACTCGAGTAATTCGAGTAATTCATATTTTTTTCGAGTACTTGGAACGAAAATTCGAGTGAGCCTCAAGTGCAAGTACTCAAATATCGAGTTAAGTTTTTTCTTAGAGTTCAAGCTGAGTACTCGAAACCATCAAGTACTCGACAAAAATATGAACTCGAATAACCAGTGTTACTCGAATAATTCGAATTACTCGAATAACTTGAGATATTTGAATTTTTTCATTAATGAAAAGTATTTTAAAAAGTAGACAGTTGCTTGAATAATCAATCGATTGGTCACCATTGGAAATCAGCTGTTTGTTTATACAAATAATTGTACACAAATTCTGCGATTTCATAAGCTAGATTCGGCTGCCCTCTGAGAGCCCTCTTTCACCGCCACGCCTCACGCCGATTCGGAGCCACTGTGACGACAATTCGGCAAGAGTTTTGGTACCACTGAGGGTGCTTCGGCACCAACTTCGGGCCCCCTGCACGCCGAAGTGAAAAGCTTACTGGGGATTGACATTAAGTAATAAAATCGCATTTACATAATCGCTTTGACTGTACGTAACAAAACGCTAACCCTTTCGCTTATATAGTGAGTAAGGTATTGCATAACCACTTGGGGATAAAACTCCATTTTTTATCGGCGTCACTGAAAATCTCCCATAACATTCCGCGCAAGCTTTCAACGGAAACTTCATGGAATCCTATAAGGATCTTTCATACAATATTCCACTGTAAGATTACTTAAATCTTTTTATAAAATATTTCGTGAAATATTACTGGAAGATTTATGTAATATTCCGCTGTACGATTTTGAAGTTTTTCGGAATCTTCCAGCGAAATATTTATGGAATCTTCCTAAAATCTTTCATAAAATATTTCACTGGAAGATTAATTAAATCTTTCTGTAAAATATTCCGTGAAATATTTTTGGATGATTTAGGGAATAGTCCGCTGTGCAATTCTAAAGTTTTTCGGGTTTTTTCAGCGAAACGTTTATAGAATCTTTCTGAAATCTTTTATCGAATATTGCACCAAAAGATTACTTAAATTTTTCTGTAAAATATTTCGTGAAATATTTCTAAAATATTTATGTAATGTTTTGCTGTACGATTTTAAAGTTTTTCGGAATTTTCCAGCGAAATATTTGTGAAATCTTCCTAAAATATTTCATGAAATATTCCACCATGAGATTACTAGAATCCTTCTGTGAAATATTTCGTGAAATATTTCTAGAAGATTCGTGTGATATTCCGCTTTACAATTTAGAAGTTTTTCGGAATCTTTTAGAAAAATGTTTATGGAACCTTCCTGGAATCTCCCATGAAATATTCCACTGGAATATTTAATAAACATTAAATGTAATATTTCATGAAATATTCCAGAAATATTTCGTAAATGTTTCATGGAATAATTTGAAAAAGTTTTCGAACATTCCTTCGAAATATTCCATAAATATTCCTAAAAGCTTTCAATGATAGATTTCAGTGGAATATTTCGAAACATTCTGTGAAGATTTTCTAGAATTTGCATGGAAGGTTTCATTGAGATATTCCAGTAGAATATTTCATAATATTTTAGTGAAATTTTTCATGCTGTGCTAGCTATAACTTTTGAATTATGCAAGATTTTCTGATGCAATAAAGCTTGAATCAAAGTATTAAACTTATACTCCCTTTTTTATATTTTTCTATGAGAGTTTTAAATTTTTGGTTAATCAAGGTTTTATAAGCGCTTCTTCTTACTATGTTTTCGAAAAATGGCTTTATCTTAGCCTCTGGGTTCATTAGACGAAAAGAAAAAACCCGGGTTCATTTTTTTTATCAAAGAATCATAACCTGCAGTATCAGCCAAATTTGTTTATTAGAGGTAAGGACCTCTCCTTGTTAGTTAAGCAAGTTTTAAATTACGACTGAATTGCTTAAAATCTGACATGATATGAGCTTCAACAAATTAAATAATATATTAGAAAATGGCATCAATGTAAATATTTACATTCTTTGAATACTATGTATTCATACGTAAGCAGCTATAAAATTATTTTTCGACAATATTTTTAATATTTGAGCCCAATAGCTCCATAACATAAGGCCAATATTCTTCAATTTTGTTATATTTTTACTATTTTACCTACGTTCCAAACACTTTCGAGCATTTTTTTAATAAATAAAACAAAATTGTTTTATTTTGAATTATTCTTTTTATTCCTAGCTATTTTTCTACAAATCGGCTATGTAAACCGATTTTAAAAATGATGCCTAAATGTTCGCGAATCATTCTCAAAAAGAATTTTGAAGTTACATTAAATTTTCATTTAAATTTACTCCGAAGCACCGTGATTGCCAAGATTGAACTTCTTTAAAAAAATGATAAATGCATTTATTAGTATAACAAAAAAATATCATGGAAATGTGTCGTGATTAGAAGAATTCAAATCTTGAAATGATCCAGATGGAAATTGACAATGACATATCAGATACAACTTTTTTTAAACGAAATGATGAATTAATGGATTTCGATGATATCCACATAAGTTATAACGATATTAAAATTAGGACTGATGAGATTACATTAAATGAAGAAAAAAAAGAATTAAAAGAAATAGATGACAAAGGAGCTTTATGGATAACAAGATTTAATATGGAAATGGTAACAGTACTATTGAATGAATATAAAGGAAATTCGGAAAAAGACATGATTATGACAGACAAAAATTAATAATAAATTAGAACTAAGGCGTATTCATAGTGTTTACGTAAAAAAAATTATATGAATAAAAAAGAAGATTGACCATATAAATATGAAAAATATTAGATAATAATAAGATAATAAAAATAAAATAAAAAAAATACTGATGAATTGGAACAAATACATGCAAATAAGGCTTTACGAAAAAAGAAGCTTATATTTAAAAGAAAAAAAACAACCAAATAGATATAAAAAAGTAAGAAAATACAAGGATAACAAAATTAAAATTCAAGAATGAAAAGAGTACTGATCAATTGGAACAAATGCGTACATATGAGGCTTTACGTAAGAAAGAAGCCTATATTAAAATTAAAAAAGTACAATTAAATAAATATAAAGAAAAATTAGAGACTACTAACAAGGAGAGTTCCCCACCTCTGGGAAACGGATTTGGCTGAATCTGCAGGATATGATTTTTTAATGAAAAACAAAAATGAACCCATGTTTTTTCTTCTCGTCGAACAAGCCTTCTAGATAAAAATATAGACATCTTTTAGAAAATATAGTAAATAGGAGCCTTTATAAAAACTTGAATATTCAAACAACTAAGACTTCTACAAAAACAATACAAAATGAAAGAAATCAAGTGCAAATTAAATGCTTTAATTTAAGCTTTGTTGCATTGAAAAAGCTTCAGTGGTTCAAAAGTTATGCTTTATTGAAAATTACTATATACTTGTTAATTTTTTAAGCATATAAAAAATCATGAATTTTTTATGCTATTTCATTAGCATATTTTAATTACCTGTAACTTCTGAATAACTAAAGCTTTTATAATGCAACAAAGTTTAAATCAAAGCATTTGATTTGTACTTTATTTCATCTTGTATGTATTTTTTTGTAAGAGTCTTAGTTTTTTGGATATTCTTATAAAGACTCCTTTTTACTACATTTTCGAAAAAATGTCTATATTTTTGTCTAGGAGGCCTATTCGACGAAAAGAAAAAACACGGGTCCATTTTTTTTATCAAAAATTCATATCCTGCAGTTTTAGCCGTATTTTTTTCCCAAAGATGGCGACCTTTCCTTGTAAGATAGCGAAAATGAAATTCAAGGAAAGAATGAGTAATGATAAATTGGAACAAAAACACACGATTGAGGCTTTACGTAAGGAAGAAGTTTATATAAAATTAAAAAAAAACAATTAAATAAATATAAAGAAAAATTAAATAATACTAGGATAACAAAAATTAAATTAAAAAAAGGGTACTGATAAATTGAAATAGCAAGAGAGGGTGAGAGAGGAAGAGAGACGTTAAGAGAGGGTGAGAAAGACATAGACATTCTTGAGGTATGCACCCAGCTTGGCACTATTAGGTAAAATACAACGACGTATAAAATTATTCATCAAATTAATTATAATTATTGGGCCCAAAAATAAGAAACCCAAAAAAATACGAGGCCCGAAGAAAATAGGACTCAGAGAAATGTGGGGCCCGAAAAATATAGAGCCTAAAAAAATAAAAGACCTAAAAAAATTTCAGGCCCAAAAAAATATAGGACCCAAAAAAATAAGACCTAGACAAATATAGAGCTTAAGAGAATATGAAAATCAAAAAAACGTTGGGCCTACATGAATAAGAGGCCCAAAAAAATATAAGGCCCAAAGAAAAAAGGACTCAGAAAAATGTAGGGCCGGAAAAATATAAAGCTCAAGAAAATATAGGATTCGAGAAAATATAAATATTAAAAAGATATTAGGCCCAAAAAATAAGAGGTCAGAAAAATTTGAGGCCCAAAGAAAATAGGTCTCGAAAAAATGTAGGGCCCAAAAAATATAAGGCCCATAAAAATATAAGAATCGAAAAAAAATTGGACCAAAAAAAATAGGCCCAAAAAATAAGACCCAGAAAAATAAAGGGCCCAAAAAATAAGGTTCAGAAAATTATAAAGCCCAAGAAAATAGAAGCATAAAAAAAAAGAAGGGCCCAAAAAATGGGCATTGAATAAAAATGAGTACTAATTATATAGGACCCAATAAAAAATTTGCATCCTCACACTCCCCATAGGAGTGCGTATCATCAAATCCCACGTAACAATATTCTACAATTTTATTCGCGTAATATTTATAATATTCTGGTACTTCTTTCCAATTACTGAATTCGAGTTTTTCATCATTTTCACCAATATAAGAATTCATCATATTATTTAAAACTGAAATTTCAGTATTATTTAAATTATCATCAAGATTTTCTAAATAATATTCAAATTATTGCTCATAACTTAAATGATCTTCAATTTGATTATTTAAATCATCCATAATTTCTTGATCATTAATATTATTTATTTCAACATAATTTCCTTCTAGTGAATTCCATTCCATTTTTTTTATTATTGATTCTAAAATACCTTTAAAATTAATTTTATTTTTTGTAAATATTTTGTTAAATTACATTAATTTTTTTTCTATTTAAACTATAAATATAAACGTTTCCGGTCAATAGTAAAAATTAACTAAATAATAAAATAATTTAAAAAAAATTAAAACACTAAAGTAATAAACTTAAATTGTAATGTTCATAAGATAAGATATATGTTAAAATAAATATTTTTAATTATAATTTTTGTTAATTTATAATAAAATTATATTTTTAATATTTCTTTCTAAACTATATTTATTATTTAATTTTTATTTTCTAATTCCTTTTAAATACATATTTTTTTTCTATTTTTACATCGTGAAAGAGCTACATATAACTGTCCATGAGAGAATAATGGTTTTTTAATAAATATACTTACATTTTCAAAACTTTGTCCTTGGGACTTATTAATAGTTATTGCGAATGCTAATACAATAGGGAATTGTTTTCTGTATAAAATAAAAGGTAAAGAAGATGATTCATTAGTACTTAATGTTATTCTTGGTATAAAAACTTTATTTCCTTTATTTTCTCCAGTAATAATTACAGCTTTAATATTATATTTAAATAATCTAGTTATTTTTAATCTAGTTCCATCACATAATCCATCAGTTGTACTAAGATTTCAAATTAACATTACAACTGCATTAATTTTTAATTTAATTTCATGAAGGGGTAATCCTTCTCTAATATTGTTTAACATTTCTATAGGATAATTTAAATGAATATTTTTATAAGTTTGATCAACACCTTTATAGGTTGCATGATCTATACTATAATAAGTGATTATTTCATTATCAATTAATTTTAATATTCTATTACACAGGCACACAAAAAAAAAATTTCTGTCCCCAGAACCAGACTGGTATATCCTTATGTTTTTGGGGTCGCTGAATCCGAATCCGAAGTCCGTTTTTCTTAATCAGGTCAGGGTCAAGGTCAAGACAAGGTCAAATTAAGACCATCTCATAAATGTGGCAAATAGGGCCGGATCTTTATGTTTTTGGGGTCTCTGAATCCAAATCTGGTATTGGTTTGTCTCAGTCAGGTCAGATCCAAGGTGACTTAAAGGTCAAATACAAAAAAAAATGATTAAATCGATTAAGAGTATTATTCCCTTAGATTTTTTGGGTTGCAATTCCAAATCTGGTGTGCGCATTATCCGATACGGTCAAGGTCAAGGTCGGTTCAAGGTCAGATATGTTTATTTTCCTAAAAATGATTTTCTGGCAGCAGATTTTGGTAGAACGGAAAATTTTACGTCCAGATATATTTTTAGGTTTTATTGTATTGTGAGCTCCAAGGTCATTACAAGGTCATTTTATGTTGTCATATAAGGGTTTATGACAATTGCAAACACTCGAAAATGTGGGTTTGTGGAATTAAACTATTACACAAATACACAAACAAAAAGTTTATGTTTGTACAACCAGACCTGATATATCCTTATGTTTTCAGGATCGCTGAATTTGAACTAGGTGTTCCTTTATCTTAGTCAGATAAGGATGAAGGTTATTCTTAGGTCAAATCTAAAAAAATGGTCAATTTGATGTACATCGTCTTTCCTGCATGTTTTTGGAGTAGCTAATTTTGAATCTGTTATCAATTTCATTCGACAAGGTCATGGTCATGGTCAATTCAAAGCAAAATCCAAAAAAAAGATTTAATCCAGCCTACCGATTCAACAATGATTCTTACCATCCTGGCTTAAGGATGCTTTTTATAGTACCTACAATCCTTGTTATATACTCGTATATCAAGTTTCTCTGCTACTAGTTTTAATGAATTTTTCTCAAGAAGCATCAGACTAACGCATTTAAAAGCAGTTGTAGGCTGCTTTTTCAGTGGATCTCCTATTTACCTCTTCTTTTAAGCTATTGTTCCTGCACTTCTGAATAAGACTTATGGAATCCCTGTTTAAGAAAATTAACGCCAAGATCAGTAACCCAATCACTTGTGTTATTCGCGTAAGGCATGAATTAAATTTTTCTTATGGAAAAATAATCATGTTTTCTGCTCAGGAATTCATCCCTTTTGTTCTGCGTCAGAAGCCGTCGTTTTGCGCTTTTGTGAAAATTTTACCTTATTAACCCTATCAGACCTAATGTACGTTACAATATACATTTATGACTTTTAGTATTTTTAGAATTGTGCATAAGTTACTTCAAATTATTTGAAAGAAACATGTCGATTAGCTTAAAGTAAGCTATTCTCGATTTTGAACTGGGAACCTAAGTCTTTACATACGTGATGGAAACTGAAAAAACTCAAATAAAAAATAGTATATTTTTCCCCTAGGGAAAAAAAGTAAAGAATGTCCGAAATCGTATGTAAATTGTTACCCGAGCCGAAGGCGAGGGGGGCAAACATACGATTTAAGGCATTCTTTTTTTTCCCGTGGCGAAAATGCGATTTTTTTCAACACCGGGCCGAAAATACAACTATTTTTTTTGGCGCTATGTAAAAAAGTAGTAGTTTCGGGCCAGGTGATGAAAAAAAAAGTTTTTTTATCTTGAAAATTCCATATTAAATGAACACTAACCATTCTAAAATGGCGATTAGAACATTTTATAAAGAAATAAAACTACAAGTCTGATAGAATTGACAAACTTTTTGTCAAGATAATTTTAATGAACCTAGTATGGTATCACAGATCAGTGTACTTTCTACTTCACTACACTACTTCTTCATCGTTCCGCCTTTTTTTATAACGCACCCGTTTATCTTTAAAAGATCTGTGTAAGGGATTTCTCTTGCGTTTTTCTCCTTTTTTCGCACTTTCTCTTTGCAACATCCAACAAAAATCTACCATCATGTTCTCATTCCATCTGCCTTGAAACCTCCGTTCTACATCTTTAAAATCTTGGTGGAAACGTTCCCCTTGTTCTTCGCTGAAATCGCCAACGTTATCTGGAAATTCATCCACATGACTGTCCATCATATGTAATTTTAAGCTCATATTACATCCTAATGTTTTGAAATCCTCAACCATATCTGATATTATTTTTTTGTAGTCAGAGCTTTTGTGATTGCCCAAGAAATTACTACATACTTTCTTAAAGCTTATCCATGCATCATTCTCAATAGGGCTCATTTTGGTTACGAAATGATCGTCTCTGAACATTTTTCTGATCTGCGGACCATCAAATACTCCCGCTCCTACTTTAGCATCAGACAGACCTCGAAATTGAGCTCGTAAGTATTTGTAACTATCTCCTTCTTTATCTAACGCTTTGACAAATTGTTTCATGAGTCCTAACTTTATATGTAATGGAGGTATTAATACCTTCTTTGGATCTAACAAAGGCTGCTGTAAGATATTGTCAGATCCTGCGATGAAGGATATTCTAGGTTCCCAAACCTTCTTTACATAATAATTTTTCTTATCTCTACTATTCCATTTACAAAGGTAACACGGTTTTTTGGTATAACCAGATTGCTGTCCAAGAACTATTGCAAGGATTTTAAAATCTCCGCAAACTTGCCATTTGTGTTCGTCATATTTTATTGCTAATAAAAGAGTTTCTAAACTTTCATATGATTCATTCATAACAGTTGAATGCGCAATTGGTATTGGTGCATAAACGTTAGTATTATGGAGTAGGACTGCTTTTAAACTACTCTTATTAGAATCGATGAAAAGTCTCCATTGATCATTATTGTAAATATCGAGCTTAAATTCATTGATTAATTCTTTAATATTGTTACAATAAATAAGAGACATATTTGAACTATGAGAAAAAAATTTCTTAAATTTTTTTTCTCTTGTCCTATAAAATGTTACCTTCGTATTTTTTTTCAATAGATTTCTCTCTTTCATCGTGGAAGCACAATATTCAGCAACATCTTTTGACAATCCCATGTTACGAATGAAATCGCTTAGTTCTTCTTGTGAGAAAAATTGAGGCTTTTTTTTCTTGCACCTCATTGGAACATATTCATCAGAGACATCTTCAGTTTCATTTTCTTCGTCACTAGTTTCACCATCTTCACTGCCAGTTTCACTCATATAGCTGTCATCTATGTTAGCATCATCACATTGTTTATCTTCATTTATAAAATCTACACTCTGGTCTATATTTTCTCCTATAACATTAGTTTTGATCTCGTCTATTTCCATTCCATCTGAACAACAATCACATTTGTTTTTATTGTTATCGTTAAAAATAATAGGTAGTATAACACTCTTGACGTTAGCATATTCTATATGTAATTTATTTTTTTTATTGAACCCATCTAGATTTGTTCCGCAAAAATAACAATCTTCTCTAGATTGTGCTTGAGTCCAACGTACTGGTATCAAAAACTTCAGATATTTTTTGTCTTTAGATTTATCCCAACGATGAAACATTGTGTTACAAGAAGCACAAATGAAGTGTGGTACCCAATCATTACCGTTATCCATTATAATCAAATTAAAACAATCTTCGTACATGTTTCTTATACGTCCAGAAATACGTCGGCAATTCTTTGGTGTTTTATACTTACCACAAACGTAGAAAAGCGAATCTATATTTTTATCGCCGATATGATTTAAACTTGTGTTGAATTCTATACCAGCCAAGTTTTCCACCAATGTAGAGCTGCGGTCGCTTGATGACGACGATTTCGGGCCCGCCTGCTCACCCTTAACCGCCGGTGCTGGGTATCCGAATCCCCGCGTTGCATCAGATTTCTGTATGCCTGCTATGACGGCTTGAACGCCTTCACCTAGGGATTTTGCCGGAAAAGCAAACAGAAAAATACCGTTGCCCGCCGTTACCGCGTGGAGGTACCCTAGGTGCAGGCATATCGCATCTATCCTACTATATTAAACTCAGCGTGGTAAGCTATGATTTACTTTAATAACAAGATTATATAATTAAATATATTCTGATGGACAATAATAAAGAAATATTACCTTAACTAAAAATTAAAGACATAATACTTTGTATCACTAATGGCTTTTTCGAATTCGACCTTGACCTGATCTTGATTTGGCCCTGCAAAGACAAAGGAGCCTAGAATTTCAGTGACCACAAAATAAATTGATATAATAATTTAATCCAACAAAGTGACATTTTCGTGAATTTGAAATCGTCATAAACCCTTATATGACAACATAAAATGACCTTGTAATGATCTTGGAGCTCACAATACAATAAAACCTAAACATATATCCGCACGTAAATTTTTCCGTTTTACCAATATCTGCTGCCAGAAAATCATTTTTAGGAAAATAAACATATCTGACCTTGAACCGACCTTGACCTTGACCGTATCGGATAATGCGCACACCAGATTTGGATTGACCAACCCAAAAAATCTAAGGGAATAATACTCTTAATCGATTTAACCATTTTTTTTGTATTTGACCTTCAAATCACCTTGAATCTGACCTGACTGAGACAAACCAATACCAGATTTGGATTCAGAGACCCCAAAAACATAAAGTTCTGGCCCTATTTGCCACATTCATGAGATGGTCTTAATTTGACCTTGACCCTGACCTGATTAAGAAAAACAGACTTCAGATTCGGATTCAGCGACCCCAAAAACATAAAGTTCCGGCCCTATTTGCCACATTTATGAGATGGTCTTAATTTGACCTTGTCTTGACCTTGACCCTGACCTGATTAAGAAAAACGGACTTCAGATTCGGATTTAGCGACCCCAAAAACATAAGGATATACCAGTCTGGTTCTGGGAACAGAATTTTTTTATTTTTTTTTTTGTGCCTGTGTTATTTAACATATTAACATCTTCATTATGTAAAGTTAAAAAAACATTTTTAGAAAAATTATAATTATTGTTTATATCTTTATAAATTTTATCACATACATCATTAGTTTAATATTCTTTAGGAATAATAAAAGTATTAATTTTTCCTTCTCCAATATCTAATAAAAAAGTTGAAAATTTTTCATCTTTACATCTTATATTTTTTTTTAAATTAGAAATTTTAAATAATGGCCAAAGATATGAATATTTTATAGTTTTTTTTATAATTGCATCTTGAAATCCATTTTTTATTACTGGTAAAATTTGTCTAAAATCACCACCTAAAATTATTAATTTACCACCAAAAGGTATATTATTTGAGCAAACATCTTGTAATGTTTTATCAACAATTTCTAATGCTTTTTTAGGAATCATTGAAGCTTCATCCCAAATGATAATATCTGTTTGTCTTTTTTTTTCATCACATTCAAATTTTAAAAATGCACTCTTAATATTACTTAAATCAATTGGAAGTCTAAATATTCTATGGCTAGTCATACCATTTGGTAACAAAATTAAAGCAATTCCTGTCCAAGCCATTGATACAAATTTTTTTAATATTAAAATAAAGTAATATATTAATTTTTTTTACACTGCCGCTCACGAAAATTTGGCCACCAAAAAACGCAAGGTTTGATATAAAAAGTTAAAAAATCAATTTTTTATAGATAAAAAATGAAAACATTTTATTCATTTTTTTTCGTTCATTTTAAAATTCGTGTAATTTTATCAAAAATCGTCGGAGATTAAACATTCAAAAAAGAGGTGAAAGCTATAGTATAAACTTCTTTTCAAAATGAGAGGTTGAAAGCTACCGTACATCTATTTTTAAGAGTTATGCTCATTTACGAGAAAAAAATGCATTTTTTTTCAACAGCTGATATCTTGAAAAGGATATCTTAGAAAAAAAACTTTAAAGAGAAAAAGACTTGTGTTTTTTAGTAAGGAATCCAATTTTGAAGTGGAAATATAAATAAAAAATAATTTATTTTCCTCCCATGTTTTCGTAGGGCTAAAATTTATAAAATGAAGAAATTAAAAAAAAATTAGCTCTACGAAAACATGGGAGGGAAAAAAATTATTTTTGATTCGTATTTGTATTTCCACTTCAAAATTAGATTCCTTACTAAAAAACCCAACTTTTTTTTTCTCCAAAGTTTTTTTTCTAAGATATCCTTTTCGAGATATCAGCTGTTAAAAAAAATGCATTTTTTCACTTAAATGAGCATAACTCTTTTAAAAATAGATGTACGGTAGCTTTCAACCTCTCATTTTGAAGAGTAATATTGTAGTTTTCACCTCTTTTTTGAATTTTCAATCTCCAACAATTCTTAATAAAATTACACAAATTTTAAAATGGACGAAAAAAAACTGAAAAAAAATGCTTTTATTTTTTATCTATGAAAAATTGATTTTTCAACTTTTTATATCAAACCTTGCATTTTTTTGATAGTTTTTGGGTTAAACTTTGATATCCCGTTCGAATTTTTCAAATCCATTCATTTTTCGCAGAGATATAAAACTTTGAATTTTTGCTGATTTTTCTTAGGTGGCCAAATTTTCGTGAGCTGCAGTGTATAAAAATGTTTTACCTGAACCTCCTGGACCATCTATAAAATATATTTTATTTTTATTATTTATTATATTATTAAAAATGTTTTTTTGATCTATATTTAATTCATAAAACATTTTACTAAATATTTTTTCATTATATTCAATATTTTCAGTACTGAATTCAATTTCTTCTTCTATGTATTTTTCATTAGGTTCAGGAATACTAAAATCTTAACATGACATTTCTTTCGACATTAAAATTTTATTAATATGAAAAAGTGCTTTGTTTTCTTTAAAATCTTCAAAAAAAATTTTTTTATATTTTTCCCAAATTATATTTCCTTGAATGTTTTCATCAAAAACAATTTTTTTTGATTTTATGTATGAATATTCAATCTTATGACCTATGACTTCGACCACATAATGGAAATTCTTCTAATCTCCAAGCTGCTTCTATTAAAATTAAATATCTACCGTCTACATATTGTTTCATCATAAATATCATTATTTTCCTCCGTATCTTCATTTTTTTCACTATTTCCTTGTATTCCGTACAATTCTTTTGTTTTATCTTCTTGTATTGGTTTATTTCGTCGTATTTGACATAATGCTTTATCTCCTCCTTTATGTATATAATCAAAAATATATTTAATACTTTGTACAGTTGCACACAATTCAATATTTATATGACTATTATATTTAGCTAATAAATAACTATTATATGGAACAACCATTGAATTATCAACTGGAATAATTTTATGAGAATATTTTAAATGATAAACATGATTATCGTTTACATTATTTCTTCTTCTGTATTCTGGATATTTATTTTGTTTAAGTACAGTATGTTCGCTAAAAGATTTTGGAAAATTCTTTTTACATATATTTCTATTTTTTTTATAACATGGTGACTTCTCAGTATGTGGACCATGTAATATATGTTTAATTACTAATTTTTGTAAATATTTATTATCTGAAGATGGTATTTCTGCTGAGATATGTTTACCAATTAAATCTGTAGTAAATAATTTATTACTTGGATGTAACGAAAGAATAAGATGCACGTGTCGTAAACCTCTTTTTTGAAATTGTATTGAAAATACATAAGCTTTAATAGTTCCAAATATTTTATTTTTAACAATATCATTCAATAACATTTTAAATTTTGCATAAAATAAACCAACTGTAATAGTAGGAATATTATTAAGAGTTGTTCCTACAGGAAAATTTTTTATAATTTCTTTAAGTTCTTTCCATTTATTTTACATGTCATTGTAATAAATAAATTTTGTTTTCCTACTTTTCTCATTGTTGATATAGCATCTTGGTAATATTGCTGCATGTATCTTGGACTTTCAATATATGTAGCTGGTAAAATAAAAAGGTTTCCTAATCTTTCTTTATTTTCAAAATTTTTTGAAACATTTAAAGCACTATTTTTTATATGATCTAATAAACCTTGATAACATTCTATACGTAATTGTTTTTGATAATTACGTAAAAAATTATTTCTATTATTTTCAATTATTATATATGCATGAATTATATACTTTTGTGTTAATCTACCATAATATAAAATTGGATTAAAATTTGTTTCGTCTAATCTATATGCTACTCTATGTAAATTGTGTATTGAAGAATAGTTAAATTTTCATTTTTTATATTAGGACGTTTATTATAACCTATACTCCATCCTAAATCACCCTGAGAAAATAATAAAAGAAATATCATAGGATCTACATGATGAAATAATTTATTTGAATATGTTTGAGTAACTTTTTCTTCTGAATTATTATTAGGATATATACACAAATCATAATTACTGGAATTCCAGAATTAGATACAATAATAGCTCCACATTCTGATGGTAAAGGTTTATTATAATTATGTTTTTGTTTATTATTTTTTCTTAAAAAATATAATTTATAATTTGGAACATTTTCAATATTAGATATTTGATGCAAATGTTTAAATTTTTTAGCAATTGGATTATCATTTATTATGTTTGTTATTGTATGCAAATGTTCTTTAATTAATTTTGTATTATTTTTTAATCTTTTTTCAATAGCAGTTACGTTATCATAAATATATAATTGACCACAAATTGGATCTTCTTTTTTTTTGGAAACAAATTATTTGAAGTTGTGTGACATATTTGTCTTTAAATTTTCAAATTATATATACCTCTTTCCTTATTATGTACAACATTTGAGTTAAATGTTGCAAAATTAAATAAATTGTTATAATATCTAATTAAATGCCTAAAAGTAGTATCATAAAATATTAAAGACTTCAATTTTTCATATTTACTTAACGGTGATAAAACTATTTTACCTTTTTGACAACAATTGAATTTTTTTATTTCTTCTTTCCAAAACATGGCTGAACAATATTTACATTTTATACTCATTTTATTAAAAATAATTTTTTAAATTTTTATTAATTTTAAAATTATGGTTATTTTTGTTTGTTTCAATATTTTTATTTTTAACTAAAATCTTTATTTTATCATTATTTAATTTAGTATTTAATATATTTATAACATCTTTACGTTGCATAATTAATTCATTTTTTTCAATCCTATTTATGTTTTTAAAATTATTATGTTCTTTAGTTTTTTGTTTTTTTAATGAAATTATTTGATTGACGCGTTCATTTAATTTTCTTTTACTACAGATACATTGAAAGTCGCATTTAACTTTTTATGTACAGTATTTTGATGGATTTCTTAAGTTGATTCTTAAGAAAATTGTAAACTGTTATATGTTTATTATGCGATTATGTAAGTGGGGGGAGGGCATGAGGGAGGCTGTGGGGGAACGAGGGGGGTCGTGGCGGAACGAGGGGGGGCGTGGGGGTGTTTAGGCCAAATTGATATTAAAAAATATCGTAGAATTTTAAACATTTTTACGTTATTTTGTGGGTGGGCTTTACAAACTTTTGTGGGGGTGCTTTACAAACTTTTGCATGGGTACATGGGGGGGGGGGGCGTCGGGGTCTGAAGCTGAATTTTTCAATATAACTATAAAGTATAGGAAGATATATATATATATCTTCCTATATTATATAGTTACATTAAAAATTAAGATTCAGCCCCCCCCAGGTTCTCCCACTCGCCCCCAGCAATGTTTATTTAAGGACCCTTCACAAAATAACATATAATTGTTTGTAATTCCACGATATTTTGTAACCACTCACTCCCTCTATATTCCCCCACGACCCTCCGTGCCCCCCGTAGCCTCCCGTATGCACCCCCGCATCACCCCCCACTGCCCCCTACTCGTATAATAATATAACAGTTTATAACTTTCATGCATTATTATATGCTAATTAATATAATGTGGTATATCTAATGAAACTATAGATTTTAATAGAAAAAAATTTAATAAAATGTATAAACAATTAAATGATGATCAAAAAAATATTTACAAACAAATGATAAATAATAAACAAAAATTATTTTTTTGCCCTAGGCCGCAAAATGACCATTTTGCGTCCTACGGAAAAACTTTAAATGTCTCGGCCTCGGGACAAAAAAATAGTATATTAGACCATGGATGCATATTGATCATCCTAGCTCGTGCAACTTTCGAGGCCTCGCTACGCTCGGCCCCAAAAGTTCGCACTCGCTGAGAATGATCAATATGCATCCTTGGTCAATAATGTACTATTTTATAGATGGATCGGAAGGTTCTGGAAAAACCTTTTTATAAAAAACATTAATATATTATTATATGAGTGTAAAAAAAAATTTTATCCATGGCTTGGACAGGTATAGCTTAAATTTTATTACGTAAAGGTTTAACGAGTCACAGAACTTTCAGATTACTATTAGATTTAAATAACATTGAAAGTGCAGTTTTAAAATTTGATTCAGATAAAAAAAAAATAAGACAAAAATAAAAACAAGAAGCATCAATGATTCCCAGAAAAGCTTTAGAAATTGTAGACAAAACATTAAAAGATGTTTGTCGTAATGATAAAAGTTTTGGTGGAAAAATAGTGATTTTAGGTAGAGATTTTAGACAAATTTTACCAGTATTAAAATATGGAAAAAGAAACACTATTATTTAAGAGACTATAAAGTATTCAAATCTTTGGCCTTTATTTCATATTTCTAAATTAATGTTAAGTCCTGGCTTGCACCAGGACTAAATAAAAGTGTGTATGTTATTTAATTATATTTATTAATTGCATTGAATATATATAAATTATGTTCGTTTGAAATATTGAATTTATTTATAAAATGTATGTCATAAAGATAAAGATGTATGAATCTAGTGGTGGAAAAACTCCACCAATATTTAATTGAACGAAATCGCTCTCACGATTGAATATTATTAAAGGATTAACTTGATTCTTGAAATAAAGAGTTTATTGAATAATTATATATTCTTACCTTGTAGTATTTCTCAGTAGATTGGTGCTAGGTATGGGCAGACAAATGAATAGGCACAATATGTAAATAGATCCTCGAGGTTTATTGATATCTTTTAACACTTTTGATACAATTGATTTTTATGCGCGTGTATACATTTTAATAATTGATATATGTATATTTAGTAATAGCAATTGCTTTGAAATATAGAACTTGACGGGCAGTGTAAACGTATTACCAATAAAAAACCCGGGGTAATGTTCCGAATGTCATTTGTTTCATTTGGCTTTTATACTCATATTTGTTTATAAGATTTATTATCTTTTACATCAATTTTTATTTATGAATTTTCTTAAAGTTTGATAATATGTTTCGTAATGGTTTTAGCATTCGTTTGGTAATTTCGAAATATACATTTTGATTCTTTTCTTATGATCTACTTAATTTCGCTTAATGATGAAATAATACGACTGTTCAATAACTGAGGAATTTGGATTTACCAATGTTAATAAAAAAGATACATGTATGACGTAACATTAAAAAAAACGTAAGATCTAATGACGACAATTTTTCTTCATTTTTATTAAATATCGGAGAAGGAAAAGTTGATCCATTCATTATTCCAAAAGAATGAAAAACTAATAACGTTTGTAATAAAATTTATAAAAGCATTAATGAAATTTCTTGTTTTTCTAAAAATGTTATTTTAAGTACACATAATGAAGAAGTAAACATTTTAAATAATAAAATATTAAAATTAATTAACAATCAAACAATAACTTATTATAGTATTGATTACGCAACGTATAAGGAGGTAGATCAAACAGATGATAATATTGATTTAAATTATCCAATAGAAATGTTAAATAATATAAGAGAAAAGTTACCTTTACACGAATTAAATTTAAAAGTAAACGCAATTATAATGCTCATTCGAAATTTAAGTATTAAAGATGAATTATGTAATGGAACACGATTAAAAATAACTTAATTATTTAAATATAATGACCGATTCCATCTCAAATCATACAGACCGACTGCACCTATCTCTCCGAACTGCTTAAAAATTTTTTATATTATTCTACTTTGAAAATAAGCGTATACGTATTTTTTTATTTTTAAATATCATCAAAAATGCAGTTTTTATGCACTTTTTAAAAATGACTTATAAATTTTCAATTCTCAAAAATCGAAAATTTTTTTTTTTTTTTATCGTTTTTATCCCTGTAGTGATCTTTATAAATAAATTTAGGCTCGTTCAATGCTACAGAGGATGCTGTTTTAATTCCACCGTCTTTTATTTTTTTTTACAAAAAAACGGAAGTGCAATGGCACTTTTTGTAAAAAATGAAAAATGCATTTTTCTCAAAAAAGCCACTTTTTTTTGTCTCAAATTTTTTTTTATGGATAGGTAGCCTTAAGACCTATATTTTCATCGGTATGGAATTTGGAATATTTTGGTTTAGTAAGAGATATAAAAAAAATTGAGAAAAAAATTTTCATATTTACATAAATGTAAATACGTCATAGATACAACAAATATTTCAGGAGTAAGCGCATTTTAGATTTAGATATTTGTATGTACATAGCTTTTATGCAACTCATAGGTGTTGTGCTGTATATATATATATATATATATATATATATATATATAGTGCATAAATTTTGCGTTAAGTATAAGAAATTATGTAAAAAAAAAAGTTCTATTTTTTTTTCCTTTCTTATGAGTTTTGGACTTTTTCTTATTGCGCACATTCTTCTTTGACGTAATTTTTCTTTTCTTTTTTTTCTCTTTATTTAATAATTTTGTGAAAGGATGAGCAGCAGTTCGAGCCATATACAATTTTTTCTTTGTCCCTACTTTTACTTTCCATGCGTGGGTTTTTTGAATGCCGGCCAATTTAGGGGTCTTAAGTCACTCTTTTATTTTGCTTTGCCTAAAAACTTCAATATCTTCTTTTGGCAGTAAGATTAATTTAATAGCGTCAGTGTTAGATTGAACTTTTTTTACAAAAGCATTTGCATCTTGTATTGATTCAACATGACAATTTTGAAGATTATGTCTGGTTGCATAGTGTTTTACTAATCCACCGACGCCATCAACCGCACCTTTCCCATGCTCCGTAGCTGAAAACAACCATTTTTGATTGTTAGAAGCTTTTTTCATTTCATGTAATTGAAATCGATTTTTGAAATGACTTGCGGCTCCATCTGTTATAATCGATATTTATTCTATTGAATCAGTTGAATCATTTTTCATCAAATCAATGATTTTTTGCATCGCCAACAAGGCATGAGCGGTATCATCACTGACGACAGCAAAACTTTTTGTTACTGTTCATTGATAACAAACAGCTGTAAAAATAGAAATCTGTTGGTTGCCTCTTAAACAATTTTTTTGTGTGATCCAAAAAAATTTGGACACTTTCGTCTCTTCTCGGAATAAGTTTCAGACATATTTCAAAATGAGTCTTAATATCTAGAAATTAAACGGTATAAAAGATGTAAGATAACTACCGTGAATAGCTGCTTTCTTAAGTAAACCTAAGGCACTTAAATTATCTATGCGATATTTAACCACCTAGCGGTATATCTAGATATCTACGTATATATACATCTGTTATGAAAATATGAAAATTTTTTTCTCAATTTTTTTTATATCTCTTACTAAACCAAAATATTCCAAATTCCACCCCGATGAAAATATAGGTCTTAAGGCTACCTATCCATAAAAAAAATTTGAGACAAAAAAAAATGGCTTTTTTGAGAAAAATGCATTTTTCATTTTTTACAAAAAGTGCAATTGCACTTCCGTTTTTTTGTAAAAAAAAATAAAAGACGGTGGAATTAAAAGAGCATCCTCTGTAGCATTGAACGAGCCTAAATTTATTTATAAAGATCACTACAGGGATAAAAACGATTAAAAAAAAAAAAAAAATTTCGATTTTTGAGAATTGAAAATTTATAAGTCATTTTTAAAAAGTGCATAAAAACTGCATTTTTGATGATATTGAAAAATAAAAAAATACGTATACGCTTATTTTCAAAGTAGAATAATATAAAAAATTTTTAAGCAGTTCGGAGAGATAGGTGCAGTCGGTCTGCATGATTTGAGATGGAATCGGTCTAATATAGAAGCTGAAATTATTACAGGAGAAAATGAAGGAAATAAAGTGTTTATACCAAGAATAATATTAAATACTAACGGATTATCGTCATTACCGTTTATTTTATATAGAAAACAATTTCCTATTGTTCCAGCGTTTGCAATAACTATAAATAAATCTCAAGGACAAAGTTTTGAAAATGTTGGTATATATATTAAAAAACCTTTATTTTCTCATGGTCAATTATACGTTGCTCTTTCGCAATGCAAAAATGCAAATAAAATATTTATTCAAAATGAATCAGAAAATAATGATATTATACCAAATATAGTGTGGAAAGAAATATTAGAAAAATAATTTTATTATAATTCAACATAAAATTTTGAAAATCTATCAATATTAAATTTTATATTTCTGCATTAATTATTTTTAACAAATTATGTAATAATTTAATTTTTATTTTTTACAGGTTACATTTATATTAATTATTAAACTAACAATAAAATTAATAAATATTAAAATTACAATATCACTATAAAAATTAATAATAAAAAATTAAATATATAAATAAATAATATAAACGAAAATGATGGAATGGAATCCATTTGAAGGAAATCATGTTGAAGTAAATAATGTTATCGATTAACAAACAATGGATTATTGAAATTGAAGACCACTTAAATTATGGATGAAATCAAATTGAAGACCACTTAAATTATGGAAAAGAATATGAATATTATTTAGAAAACCTAAATGATAATATTTCAGAAGATACAGAAATTTCTCGATTAAATAATATTATTAATTCATATATTGGCGAGAATGAAGAAAAAGTTGAAGACAATAATTGGAATAAAGTACCAGAATATTATAAATGTTACGTTAATAAAATTATAGAACATAAAATCCAAATACGTGAACCAATAATAGAATATTATATTAATCAAAATTATCAAATTTATTCTAGATATTTATTACGATTAGCTAATATTATTAAGAAAATATTAGATTATAAAATTATAAAAGTAAGTATTGTACAGAGTAAGTTTAATATTTCAAAATTATTTTATTTTATAAATATATACAAATTAAAATCATTAAAATAATATAATGATTTAACGATCTCATAAATATTAATAATGATTACGTCACTTATTTTTGAATATTAAAGTAAACAAATTTTTAAATTTTAGTATAAAATGTTGATATATCTTAAAAAATGTAAAAATAAGTCAAATAGTTATCAAAAAGGAATTATATCAAAATAATCCTATAAATCTTAAGACATAAATAAACAATATGATATATCAAATATAATACTAACAAAACTTGAAAAAAAAATAATTATATAAAAATTTTTGTATGGTTTTAAATTTATTGTAACTCTGATCATTAACATCATTTAATTAATAATAAGTTATTTTTATACTTATATATTGTACAATATCACTTTTTTTTAATTCATATTTAATAAATAAAATAAATTATATTATAAATATATAACTAATCAATGTAATATAATCTATAAAATAAAGTAGTTTTTAGGGCCCCTGGCAAGGGTTTCCACGAATCAAAAAATCTAACGCGCCGTAACGTTACCTCCATATTTCACACAGTTAAAATATATTAACCTTTTAAGGACGGGACTGGTCGATATATCGACCACTCAAGTATCATAATATTTTTGAGTGTTTTAACATAATATTATCCTTAAAATCACTCAAAAATATTATGATACTTAAGTGGTCGATATATCGACCAGTCCCGTCCTTAAAAGGTTAAGTAAATTAAAATCCATATTTAAATATTAAAAAATTCATACAATCAAATTAAATATATAAATGCAATTCATCATAATAACTAGTTTAAAATGTAAGGTGGTGTGGAAAGTCGTTACTCAAGACTATATGTCTTGACTTTTATAACGATAAACAATTAAATATGAAATTACATTTTTAAAAATAAAATTTAATGCAAGGTCAATGATCCAACTACGGATAGCATTCCAACTATGATAATTTTGTATTCTTTGTATTACGAAAAAGGCAATATTTATAATATACAGAAAAAATCACTTGATTAATTAAAATATTTTCGCGCATTTCCGCATTATTGCTGAGCAGAAAAAAAACAAGTTAAGAAAAAATATTAAAACAGCAGTCTTGTCTCAACTCACAAAATTCAAAATGGCGTTCTTATACACATGAAAGATTGAACAATTCGCAGTAGGAAAATTTTAAATGCGGTATATAATTAATGAAAATTAATGATTAATTGATTAAAATGATATAATATTATAATTATTTGATAATTTGAATGTTTAATTACAATATTAATCTATTCTTTAAATTGTATGTGATAAAGTGTATTTTTTTATTATTTTATTACTCACGTAACCTTAAACTATCCGCAGTTGGAACATTGATATTAGAAAAATTTGTATTATGTAACATAGTATTTTTAATTAATGTATAATATATAAGCTTCACGTATTTATTAAAAACATTTATAATAAAATAATTTAAAATTAAAAAAAAAAATCATTAATTTTTTTTGTTATATATAGAACAAAATATTGCTTAAGCTAATATAATGCTTTCTATAATTGGTAAGATATATATGTATATGCATTATCATAATTGGGGGTTGGCGAGCTGTGCGAGCAGGGGGGTACCCCCCCCCCTTAGTATATATATATATATATATATATAAACTTAAAATAAACATATATATACTAACTCTACTACTCAACATGACATTGATAGTGTTTAATGTGTAGTGTTAGTAGTGTATGCATGCAGTATTAATAATGTTGAACTACAATATTGAGATGATATCGCATACATCATTAAAGTATCGATACAGTATAAATACAGTATGAAAATAGTATCAATATAGTATCAATAGAGTATTGATATACAGTATTAAAATAGTATCAATATTATAACAATTAAGTATTAATAATACAGTATCGATACAGTGTTAACACTTAATTGAAATAGTATCAATTTAACACCAATATAGTATTAGTACAGTATTAATATAGTACCAATAAAGTCAATATAGTATCAGTACAGTATTCATAGAGTATCAATATAGTATGAATATAGTATGAATATAGTATAAATACAGTATAAATATAGTATCAATAAAGTATCAATATAGTATCAATATAATACTGATACTGGTGTAAATAATATCAATATAGTATCGATATAGAATTTATAGAGTATTGAAATAACATTAATAAAGTATCGATACAGTATAAATACAGTATAAAAATAGTATCAATATAGTATCAATAAATACAGTATTAAAATAGTATAAATACAATATCAATATAGTATTAATACCGTATTCTAATACTCTTTATGTAGTTTTTGTATAGTATTAAATAAATACGATTATAGTATAAATACAGTATCAACACAGTATCAATATAAAATTTATACTGTATCAATACTATATTGATATTATTTTAATACAATATTAAAACGTCAAGTCGCAGTAGGTTGTACTCTGTCATATATCATCAGAGTGTGGATATATATATATATATATATATATATATATATATATATATGCGATGTCTATACGGATTTAGAATGCCTTATAGATATTCCACCGAATACGGTTTACTGCGACATGATGTTTTGATACTGTATTAAAATGGTAATAATATAGTATTGGTACAGTAAGGTCAAGGGCCGTATTATGGAACCCTATTTGAATAAGGATAACATTTTTTCAATTATTTAAAGAAAACTAAAGGTTGAACCTGAAATTTTTTCATATATATTATTTATCTCACGTTTATTGAAGTAAATGCAATTGTTTCAAAGTCAATATTGGCTAAAAATATTGATAAATAAAATAAATAAAAGTGAGATATTCATGTACGTATTTATGAAACAGCATGAAATAACATGTCCGGCTGTTTTATGAGATATGTCCCAGATTATGGAACATAAAATAAACTTGAAAATTTTGATTATTTGATATTTTTATTGAATGATTAAATTATTTTTACAAAAAACCAATAGAGGTTTACCTATAATAAATAACATGACGAGAAACAAGTCATAAAATTATCCTTACAGACGATAAATAAACATCCACTTATAGAAATAAATATTATAAGAACAATTTTAAATTTTTCTAATAAATAAAAAAAAATATAATTCTTAAAATTGGAAAAAATTAAAAATTATGTTTCTTGTTTAATTTTATTTTGAATTGCTTTCATTTTTACTTGCAGTTTTTTCTTTTCTTCTGCTAACATCTTTTTTTCTTGTTGTAATTTCTTTTATTGTTGTAACTTTTCTTCTTTAAACTTTCGTTTATTCTCTTTCTCTAAATTATGTTGAAACCATTGATCTGATGTTGCAGCAAAAGGTAGTTTTGGTTTACCAGAAGATTCAATTTTCATCCTTTTCTTTTTTGGTAAGTATTGTATGGGCAATGTGAATGCGTTGTGGAAATGGTTCACCGAGTCAGTGGTAACTTCTAAAAAGTTTCATAAACGTTATTATTGATTTTAATATTATTCAATGTAATTTTCAAATTTTATTTTACTGACCTGTATTAGTGACCGCAAAGTTATTTTTCTTACCAATTTCATCAGATATATTCACAGCTTCACCCGCTTGAGTCACTGAATATTCATTGTGGCTTGAAGTAGTGGTAACAGGTGAAGTGTTAGTAGTGATAATTTTATTATCTGTATTCAGTTGAATTTCTTTCAACTTTGTAGAATCTGAAAAGACACTTTTCTAAATTTCTTGTCTATATTTTTTTAAATATAAAAGATGTAGTTTTCAAAATTATATGCAAACCTGTTTAATTAGTATTCTTATCTGATATATTTAAATGATATAAATATTGATTAACTGGAGATTGAAGATCCTTAGAATTTTGTGTTGAAATGTTATTAACAGTAGGTTTATCGGCTGACTTCGACGAATTCAGGTCACTGTTTTCATCTACACATGACTGTGACTGAGAGATGATTGTTAAAAGATCACTATCGCTTACTACTTCATATAATGTTTCAGCATCTGACTCGTTTGTTAACACTGGTAAAGTAGAAAATCCTTGTAATATTTCATTATTGACAGTTAGAACTGAATCATTTTCCAACTGAGCGTGAACATGACCATCGATGTCAATATTGTGTGAAGTAGAGGCTTGGTTATTACTACAATTTGGCATAAACTGGTCTTTTAATGTTTTATTTAAATTTTAACTAATTGGCATTTTTGTTATTTACTCAAGTTTTAATCGGTGTATCTTCAAATTAAAGGTCGAGCGCAATAGATATTATTATTATGAACATCTATGCACAAGAAAAAAAATATCTACCGGTTTGTTCTTGAGAAAAGTAAGTAACGCCAAAGTAAAAGTTCATGTTTATAATATTTTCGCGTTACTTACTTTTCTCAAAAACAAACAGGTAGATATTTTTTTTCTTATGCATAGATGTTCATAATAATAATATCTATTGCGCTCGACCTTTAATTTGAAGATACACCGATTAAAACTTGAGTAAATAACAAACAACTCAATTGTTACTCGGTAGGTATCAGGTTCTACTCCGGCCTACCGTTAATATTTATTTTTATCACTTTATGACAAATCAGAGAAAGGAATCTATCAAGACTTTCTGTTTCGTTTATAGGGACCTCATGAGGAAACAAACAGCATATAGAACATAAAACACGGAATGAATTGTTCCAAAAATGCGGGTTGTTTGAAAATAATTGTACTAATTATGAAACACCTACATTGAAAAAAAATATTTAATGAAACTATATAAAATTTATGAGTGGTAATAATCTATAAGTAACAAGCTTATGATTAACACGTTTCAAGTATTTCTAAATCATTGACGTACAAAAATAAACTTGAATAGACCGTGATCAAACATATCACGGTTTCACTTCAAAGAACTATTATTTTCTAATGCGATCCAACGTGGACATTTAATTTAGTTTTCTTTTCTAATATTTTTAAGTATTCGTTATGAAAATTTATGTAAAGAATTAAATTAGTTATCAATATTCCTAAATATAACTTGATAATTTCAGAATGAATTGAAAGTTATTTATTAATCGAACTTTCACAATACTGTTTCATAAACTAGGACATTGTTTCATAATACGGCCCTTGACCTTATAAATTTTATATTGATACTGTATTGATACTATATTTTGTACTATATTAATACTCTATTGATACAATATTTTGTACTATATTAATACTCTATTGATACTATATTGATACTCTATTGATACTATCTTGATACTTTATCGATACTCTATTGATACTATATTGATACTATATTGATACTATATCCATACTATATTGATACTCTATTGATACTATATTAATACTATATTGATACCTTATTAGTATAACATTGATACAGTGTTGATACTGCATTGATACTTTATTGATACTATTTCAATATTGTATTAATATTATATTGATGCTATATTGGTACTATATTGATACTGTATCGATACTACATCAATATTGTATTTATTCCATACGTTAGTTGTATTAGTATCATCTTAATATTGTAGTTAAACACTATGAATACTGTATTCATACACGATTAAGACTATATTAAACACTATTCTTGTCATATTAGAACGCTATTAATATTAGATTTTTATCATAATTATATCACTATCTAAACTTTTTGATATCAGTATCCACATTATTATATCAATATTCATGTTTACGCATATCAATATCTATCTATGTTATATCGCTGGCCTAACAGAAAAGAATCGCAGCCATGTTATCTACCAAGAAAAAAATTTCACATAAAAAAGTACGTCGAAAAAAATTTCACTTTAATGAGCGCGGAGAAAAGAATCCCATGTCAAAATATGCGGCGAAAAGAATCCCTCGTAAAAAAATTTTAACGAAAATAAACACACTTTGGAAAATGCGGTGAAGAAAATATCATCGTTAAAATTTGTTTACGAGGGATTCTTTTTGCCGTATATTTTGATAAGAGATTTTTTTCGCCGCTTATTTCAAAGTGGGATTATTCTCGTTATAAACTTTTTACGAGGGATTCTTTTCGCCGCATATTTGGATGAGAAATATTCTTGGCCGCATTTTTCAAAGTAAGATTATATTCGCCGCCCGTTTCATTGTGATTGTCTTACTAGGAGAGTATCACAACTCCGGATCACGGATTTTGCTCAAACTTTGGGATAAGTTTTCAAATGTCAAAATATGGAAAAAAACAGAATTTTAGACACCAACGCTCAATATTTCCCTAGTTATAGGCAATTAAAGAAAATCACTAAAAAAGTTGCTAAATTTTTAAACGCATATAGTTCCTTACCATTGATAGCTAGAGGCTTGAAACTTTTTTTAAATGAAAGCTAAGCTCAAATCCTTTCGAATTAGTAGTTATAGCATGTCAAAATAATATTTTTTCCCAAAGTTATAGCGTGATAAACATTGGGCCTGATTTTTCTTTTTAAACATTAATTAATAACACAAGTTGAAATCGGGTCCAATGTTTATTACGCTATATAATATTTTGACATGCTATAACTACTAATTCGAAAGAATTTGAGCTCAGCTTTCATTTAAAAAAAGTTTCAAGCTTCTAGCTATCAATGCTAAGGAACTATATGCGTCCAAAAATCTAGTAACTTTTTTAGTGATTTTCTTCAATTGCCTATAACTAGGGAAATATTGAGCGTTGGTATTTAAAATTCTGTTTCCTTTCATATTTTGATATTTGGAAACTTATCCCAAAGTTTGAGCAAAATCCGTGATCCGAAGTTGTGATACTCTCCTAGTTAGTTAACACCGGCGATATACACATTCGTATAATCTCTAAACTTAATGATGTGGAAATTAAGCTTATTTTAATCAGTGTGAAAGTCTTTAATTTCAGTAGGTGAACATATTTATATGATTATATAATCTCATTCATCACAGTATTAATCACATTTATATCATAATTTAACTGAGAATCTTAACTTATTCATATGAGTATTTGAAATTAATAATATAAGTATCTCAACACACTCAAACCAATATTAATATCTTCATTCATGGCTTTGATGGTGGCCGGACTGTTTCCGAACTACCCGGTTATGGAAGGGCCAGTCGACTATCGTTGCCAAGCCGCCCCGAAGTTTACGGCATGGCAGCAGCCACTATATTACGATATTTAACTTAACTTTTATTGATGAAAAACAAAGTTTTCTATCGTTATACTTTTCGAGATTTGTAAGTTGTTTCTTTCTTTGATCGAAAATACAGGTCTCTTGATTAAATAATGCTTGTAGCTTATATTTTTATATATTATAATAACTTTATTTTAATAATAATTTTAAATAGAACTTTCTTTTTTAATCGAAAAACGTGTAAACTACTTCTAACTTTGTCTACCTAATTAAAATTAGATCAAAATGTAAACATTAAACTCGTTTATATAATTATTAAAGACATTTGTATTAATATTTGAATGTATTATTATAAATATTAAAACTCTTTATTAATATATAAACTCATTTATGTGAGAATCTAAACTTATTCATAACAGTATTAAACTCTTTCATAACAGTGTGCAATCTCATGAATATAAGCATTTGATCTTATACATATTGAAATTTACTGCATTTACAAACATTCTGATCAACATGTAGTTTTATTCTTCTTAGTAAATACGTATACACATTTAATACAGATATTTCTTGTCGAAAATAAGAAGCCGGATTGAAAAAAACTATTAAAGTATCTAGTTTTTTAATCCACTATATTATTTGATAAAATATAAATTAAATTTTATCTAATAATTATAAATGAATCTACATTCTTTTAAATTATTGATGGTAAAGTATGATCTTGAGGAGAATCAAGATTTTGATATAAAACACTACAATTAAATTTATATTAATAGAGAAGATTCGTTAGTTTTTTTAACAAAAGCTAACTCTATAAGTTGATGCATAATAAAAATTATAAAAAAAGAGAAAGTGGTAAGAGACGCCACATGCGTTCATACCTTTTAGGAACAACCAATAAAATCACCACTTATTAGCAGGGTTGGTTTCAGAAAAACTCTACGTTCATAGTTTATGACTGTAAACGTATAGATTTCGCGACGCCAACGCTGTTTCGCTATTATAGCAATTATACAATAAGTCGTCGCAGCGCTGTAAGCGCAAAATCTCTACACTTACAGTCATGAACTATGAGCTTAAAGTTTTTCTAAAACCAACCCTGCTTATTAGCCTTATATAATGAACGACTCGTTTTCCTCTCCATTGACTTTCTCTTTATTTTTATTACTTTTTTTCTTTCTCTATTCACAAAAACAATTTTTTTCTCATCCCCTAGCGAAAAGTGTGCGAAACTCCCCGCATATCTCGCAGAGAAGTAGTGTATTAAATGCTTATACTGAGTTGCGCACTAAACTTGTGCGCCGATTCAGAGACCGTTGGCTGGCTCACTCTGACCCTCTCGCACTCATATACTTATTTATACACAACGTTATTGCTACATACACGATGACACTCCTTTTACACAGTGTATTAGATTATATATGAATCATAACATTATTTAAACACTTAAATAATGTTATAATTCATATATAATCAGTGTTAGTGAAATAGTATTTACTTTTTGTTATTTAGACTACAAAATATTCAAGTAGAATCAAGGTTAAGATACACCAAAAAGAAAAAAAAATTGTATATGTGTGTCTATATGCACATAATAACTGTAATGTGGATTTCTAAATAACTTTTAGAAATAATAAAGTATTAACTTGCTTTAATACTTTTGAATTACTATATGAATTATTAACTAACAGTTTAAAATACTTGAATTTATTGTTACAGTAGGTTCGCTTGCTCTCTTTCTCTCTCGCACTCGCACGCCGCTTCTTCCTCATACTCGAATAATCGCTAATGCGCAAGTCCACTACTCTGTGCACCGATAAACTATAGTCGCAACAATTTTAATGAATTTTTCATGATTTTTTTATGAATCAACACATTATTGCGCAAACTTTTCGCTGGGAATAAGAAAAAATCGTATATTCACCTCGGGAAAGAAGTTGACCATCAATTGCTCGTGTATTTGCCCCCCTTGCTGCGCTCGGGGGGCAACCCATACGCGAGCATTTGATGGTCAACTTCTCTCCCTTGGTTAATAATATACTATTATTTATTATATATTAGAAATATACAAGAAAATTCGCCGTGCTTTTAAAATTTTAATGTAACTTTGGAGTGTTTAATTGAAAACTTAATTTGACGTATTGGATAATCCGAAAAAAATTATTTTTCGACTTCGTTACGAAGAATTTGGACGGGGTCAATGAAAATGTTTACCTAATAAAAATGTTGAGCTATCTTAAATTTTACTAAAAAAGGATTACATATCTTCTGCAGGCTGATACTCAACTTTTTGAATAAGCACTCAAGTTTGATCTGTTTCAAATTCTTTGTAATGAAGTCAAAAAATAATTTCTCTTGATTTTCTTGGATTATCCATAATGTCAAATTAAATGTTTCCATAAATCTTCCAAAATTTTGTATTTTTTATGATTTATCACGTAAAAGTGTAACTCGTTCAATAATTTTATAAAATATTGAGAATGACTTTCAATATACTTTCATAAAAATACTTAAGGATCTATTTCTTGACTTTAAAACTATTAATTTGAATCGTGTTGGGTTCGTGTGCCTCGTCAGGGAGCTGAGTTATAGTGTTTTTAATTAAACACTTCAGGTTTACATTGAAATTTTGAAAGTACGGTGGATTCACTGATACATATTGTGAATAAGTTATATTTTTTTAACCTACGCTACTAACTCTTTCGACCAGTTTTTTCTCAGATGTCTTGTATATTCCATTCAGGTTGAAAAAAGAGTTTATTCTGAAACAGAGTAATAGCATTACATTGTATTCACATTGTGCATTACACTGTGTTAAATACTTATGTTAACAGATGTAGTATCTCAAACTCTTGGTTTTTTGCTGGGAGGCTCTCCACCCTATGACTCATCTTTTGAATGAATATGTTTCTATAGAGCTGCATCATTCTCAATCATTTTCAGAATTTGCTCTTTGTAGTATTCCATATGATAACCCTAGGGTAGCGTATCATATGCTTACATACATGTTGATCGGAAATTTACAAATACATCAGCTAATAAGAACACATCTTTTTTCAAAAATATATATGAAATTCATCTTTTCATAGGAGCTCCTTGTCTTCCAACTTTTCCATGCAGCTTACGTAACCGTAAGAAAAGACTTCTTTTCTGACATACAATTTAATCAGCTCGTTTGTATAGCTACATTCTTTGAAGGTCTGCATCGTAATGTCAAATATCTCCAAATGCGAGGCCAATTTATATCGCTTCCTTCTAAATGTCACCTTTTCACCTCATGTTTCTTAAATTTGTTTTTATTATTAAACAAATAATGACATTTATCGCAGATGTAATGATGATGCTCGTATTTCGTTACTTGTTTCCTTACCAGCGTGACAAGTTCTTAATCCAATCGTAATGAAATTCAGGTAATGAATTATCAACATCACTACCAGCTTCTTCTTCATCATCAACGTAGACGTCTTGAACCGAAAGTAAATTCACTAGTTGTTTTTTTAAAAAGAGGTGACGTGACATAGATGAACTGAATAGCAGACTTCTTTAATATATATATATATATATATATATATATATATATATATATATATATATATATATATATATATATATATATATATATATATATATAAGTTGATGGAAACGTCATTCTGCTTCTCGAATTTAGCCATCTTTTGAACTGGAATGGGAAAGTCTATCCCTCTGAAATTGAGCTCATTCTTAAACTGCTTGTGATTGCTTATATGTATTGAATTATCCTTATGTGGATATAGCGCTGACAAAATCGCTCACTTGAAACACTGACCATCATCGTTTTGCACGTTCACACATGCTTTCTTATTTTGGATAGACTTTGGTAACGGAAAATATGAGTTGCCTCTCATAGAATTGAAGTTATTGATATTAATAGTAACACAAAATCTCTCGCAGATTCTATCCAGATCCTTTCTGATTAAATTCCTCCATTTCTCGAAAAATAAGTTGTCTCACATTGTTTTCAAATCATTGGATAATGTCGGTAGTTTGGAAAATTGCAGCATTCTCTGTACTAAAGTATTTTACTTCAGAAACTATTAAATCGTCCTTTTGAACAATGTTTTATGCCGACAACTCAGCGTCAACTTTGAGAGCATGAACTTTTGACTCTATGACTGCTTGAGCATCATCCATGAAAGTTATAATATCCAAATGATCAAGATTGGATATTACGCCGAATCGTATGTGAGTCTAGAATGCTGATTAAAAGTCATCCCATTGGACGCTCTTTTTATTTACGATATTGATCGGTTGAAACTTGTTCTCGAGGAGATACTGTAAATGATCACCTGTTTTTAAAAGGCTGCTTAGCTTAGATTGGATTATGAGTAGATGTACCATTGAAGTCTGACACTTTCTTAATTGTAGAATGGTGAGTTCTAGAGCCATAAAGACTTGTAAATCAATAATAGTACTATTACATAACATTCTCCATGATTCCAAATCATTGACATTTGCTTGACCATTCTTTGCCTGGTCCGAATATTTCCACAATATCTAGAGTGTTTGCGCAAAGTATTCAGGAGACTGCATCTTGTGATGTACTCTCTTCAAATCTCTTCCTTGAATGAATAACTCTGATATCTCAAGCTCCTTATATCTGCTCGATTCGATGGCGAAAAAAGCTTTTTTTGATAATGGAGACCTCTTTAACGATACAGATGACTTTAATAAAATATTTGTATGTGTGTGATTAAAGATACAAATAGTTTTCATAATACATACCTGTTTTACAATCTCCCATCTGAAAACTTTTATTTTTTCCAAAACACTTTGTTTTTTAAATTCACTCGATGTAGCAAAGATCCTTTTATGTTGTAACAAAACTCTAGTAGACTTTCTAGACGTATATCGGAGGACTTCCTTCCTGATTGGCTTAAAGCACAAGAATGATTTGGAATTCACGACACGCGTTTATTTGTACCCAATTTTAGTAGTGGGAGTAAGATCAGATGGCACTGGAAGTTGAAAGAGAGGGGATATGATAATGGTAGAAACTTGAAAAGAGAGGGAATGAGAGTGAGTTTGCGAGCTCTGTCGAATAATTCTTCAGTTTGCAGAACTAGGAGCAACATCAGACCAAGAAGCCTCGGAAAAGATGACGGAATATATGTATTAGATTTACCATGCATTTATATATATTCATATTTGTATTTATACTTATTCAACACAGTATAAATTGTATTTATAGTAATTTTTACACTTTTCTATATTAGTATTAAAATTTTTCCAATCTTCCAGAGCCGTAATTCCAATGATGAAGAATCATCTTCGTATGACATTCCAGACATAACCTAGTAGTGGAGAAATCTGTCTTTCGAGCCGTCAAGTGAAGGATTGATTTTTTCAGGCTATGCCATTTGTATAAGCACAAAGCATCCCCACTTTTTTATCATTGATTTCCACCCTGTTTTCCTATTGCTAATGTTTGTGAAGTATCCCCAAGTGTATCGATAACGTAGATTGTTGGCAATATATGCGCGACTTATAACTTTTATTTATGATAAATAAATTTTTCAAATTGCTTTTTCATTTCAAATAAAATAAATTTTCAATTTTAAATAAAATAATTTAAAATAATATTTAAAAAAAATTTAAGTGAAAAAAAATTTGACTCGAGCTGGGATTGAATCCACGACCCTCTGGTTGAAAGGTAATAACGTATACCACTCGACTACGGAGTCCTCAGATTGGATAATTTTGAATAGTCGTATACCCGCAGTTTATCAAATGTATCACAATTTTTATTCATTTAATAAATTATTTAGATATTAATAATTGTTAATAATAAATAATAATTATTCATTGCATAAAATTATATACACGTATATACTTAGAAATTAAAAGTAACAAGGTACATAAAAATAATAATTACAATTTATTACTAATATTGGAATGTATAATATAGTTGTAGCTTAAATATAAAAATAATAGCGATCTACTTTATCAATACAATAGTGCATACAAGTTAGTACTCCAAAGTCGAATGTGCAGTTTTATACACTTTGTATGAGAAAGCCGAATGTAGAGGTTCATGCTAGATAGCGAGTTGGCCGAATTCTAGAAAGTGAGCTAGAACTGTTATAGCATATCTACTCAAGAAACTTAAATTTTTTCATTTTATTTTTCTTAAGTTAAGTTTCTTAAATAACTAAAACTATTCAAACATCCAGATATGAAAAGAGATCTTATTTTCCAGATTTAAGTATTCCTTAATAAAACATATTATTAAAGATTTCTAACCCGTTTGGCCTTCAAATAAAAAATTTCTGCAATTTTTTTCTTTTTTTTAATTCTCTTGGCTGTTTTTGAATGCATCAAAATAATTGCGGACTCATAAACTAACAAGGGTAGCCCACGGAGTCCGGTTCACTGATTTGAACAAAACCCTGGGGATAGTTTTCTGTTATATAATAATGAAAAAGATGCCTATAATTCAATCTCATAGGCCATTTCAACCCCTATAGCCATAATTTTAGAGATTAATATCGAAATTTAATAAATAAGTTTTGAGTTATATAATTCAGTAACTGTAAGGCGGAGGAAGAACACCAAAAGGAAAATGAAAGTAGAAAAGATAAGTTTTGATTTGCGAGATTTTAAAAGTCAAAAGTTTTGATGGTTCAAAAGTCATGTTTGATTGAATACTTATGAAATTTTGGGGGATAAATTAAGTTGTTATTTCTAATAGACAACTCACGCCGAAAATCCTGTTAAGTATTTGATTAAATATAACTTTTGAACCATTGAAGCTTTTAATTTTTAAAACCTCGACGAGTAGTAACTACAAGACTTTCTAAGTCTTACAGTTACTGAATTATGAGACTTAAAATTTATAAATGAAATTTGATATAAATCTCTGAAATTGGTTGTAGAGGTTCATAGGGTCTATGAGATTGAATTATTAATATCTTTTTTTATCTTTATATACCAGAAATATATCCCTAGAGTTTTACTTAAATCGGTGACCCGGACTAACCTAGAAAGATAGTTGACTTTGTAGAAGAGTGTATGAGCTTAGGGTCTCAGATTTTTATGAAACTAATGGATGAGTTTCAGTATGCTAGAGTTTAGAAAAAAAGCTCAAGTCTTAGAGTCTAACGTTGAGTTGTTTAAGAAATACAATGCATCATATAATTTCTAATTTCCATTGATTTTGGAGCACTGTAAAAAAGAGCACGTTAAAATTCTTATATAGTATGTATTCTACTTATTAAGTGCACTTTCAATACGATCTAATAAAAATAGTTTTTATACGTATAGAATATAATGTTTAATTTTATTAAGCACTTTTATTCATGGAAATTCGATAAAATTGTCAACTTGTCTCAAAGTCAATAATTCAGTTGCTAATAAAAGTATGAAATAATTCAATGAATTTTTTCATATGTTTAAATATAATCATTCATTATTCTTTTGATAATTGATTATTTTAATGGTAAGCCATGTTTGCATAACTTTTCAGCGTTGAACAGAAAAATATATAAATTTCAAGCAATAGTATATTTATCTACGAGGGCAGAAAATGGATGGGATTGTCTCTCGAGTCGAAGCCGAGAGAGACAAACGCACGGTAGGTAGATCTAATTTATGTCCGAGTAGAGTATACTACTTCAATAAATTAAATAAATTATTAATAATTAATATAAATTCAATAAATTATTAATTATTAATCTGAATAATATTACGATTGATGTACATTGGTGGTTTGAATGAAAAATATTTTTAGTGGTCGTATCTGATATTTTTTGAATATCAGTTGAAACAAGTACTTTTGAGTGATTTCCTGTAGATGCAACTAGTGTTACTGGTTTTACGCTTGACTCAAGAGCTATTTTTTTATTAGTATGAGATACATTTTCATTTAAATCAATCTGTATCAAAATTGCCTTCAAAATCATTCCCATTAAATATTACGTTTGAATTTTCTTTGTCTGTGTTGGCTACGAATGATAGATGTACAAAGTTATTTGATACTAGCGGATGTATTTGGTGACTACTAGTTGAAGTACCTCTATTTTGATGAATAATACCTTCATAAATTTTCTCTTTATTTAACACAGAATTTTCTATATATCCTTGGGCTATATTATCTGATCGCTAACTTCTTAGCTGTTTAATCATGCACCGGAGTTTGATAACAATGCAGCACATGTTCTACGAAAGCAGTGCCCAGTATAATTGTTTGGATTATCTAAATTTAAATAGACAGCTATTATCTGAGTTATTTTACCTATTTTTTTCCTACCTATGATTTGACGAGTACATTTTCCTTTACAATATTGCACAAAAAATCTGTTAGTGAACTCTTCGACTGGTGCTAATAACATGTATTCTTCAAATTCGATATAATACAAAGGTTTAATAATAAAATTTCGAGGTTAATCATTTTTTTTCAATATACACTAGGAACTTATCACTTTAATCTTCTACATTTTGCTTTTTAACATTAGTTATTTCTTTAGATCTTAGTGCACCACAGATCAAAATCACCTAAAATATAAATATAGGTTAAATATGTAGAATTTTTAAACCATAGTTAGATACATATCAATGATTTTTATTATTTATCTTAGCTACTAAGTAATGTTGATCTGGTGTTAGATTCATAAACTTTTCTATTTGATCTCAACTTAAAATAAGAGATTTCTTTGGTTTATAACTTTTGTGATTATTTGCAAGGAAACTTTTTAAATTTAAATATTTATCAATTGCTACATTTTCTTTGGTACTTAAAGTTTTTTTTAGCATTGACTATATACTCCACAGAGTACACCGAGAAAGTTTCACATCATAAAAGATAGTGCGTTTTTAAAATGCTCCACAAAGTGGCTCGCATGCACGATAAATATCGAACATGCATTAAGTTTTTCGATGCGGCGCCACCGTAGGCGACGAAATACAGTGCGCCGCCTCCTCGCGCATTGTGTTTCGGCACTTATGCACTACAAAAAGTGATGCATGATTTATGAAATGCGAAGCATTATTCGTGATTTACGGTGCAAAAGGCATCACTTTTTTTAGTGCGACGCGCATCATCTTTATTGAGGCAAAACTTTCTCCGTGTAGATGGTTTTAATATCTTTTGTAACTCTTTAATATAAACTATAAAAACACTTTCTGATAATGAGTCAGCTTTGTTTTGAGTTTTCCATCACATAAAAAAATTATACACTAGAAGGTGACGGTCTTCAGACTCTTTCGGTAAGGTATCTTTTTCTACTATTAATCTAGCTTTAGCGTCGAAATCTCTAATTATTTCATTACCGTCAGGGCTATCTTCTTCAGATGAATTATTTTGTAAACAATCCATTTTTACTATTTAATTTAAGGTTGATAACTCTTAACTTTAATTATGCGCAATTTGTTCCTAAAATTTAGTTTAAGTTATAGCATTTGTACATCTCGCTCTATAAACGAAAATTTTTTGTTAGAGAACCGTCGAATTTTCAAAAAATTTTCTGATTAATCTTTATATATGGCGCTTAATCGATACAAAAATCTTAGATTCGATGCCTATTTACCCAGCAGTAACTCGAATTTTTGGCTAGAGTATAAAGAAAAGCAAATTCTTGCTTTGCTTGGAATATTCGGAAAATTTTTCTGTTGTTGTTACTACTGCTAGTGTTGTTGCTGCTACTGTTGTATAAAAAATTACCTGAAATTAATATTAAAAGATCAATCCCTAATGCTTATAATAGCAAACAAATTAACTAGATCTAAAAGTGATTTGAAATACTTATCTGATAGTTAGGTAGAAATCCTTGCATAATCACTGAATTTTTTTCAAGTCTTTTTGTATCATTCTCGCCTTTGAATTTAACAAGGAATGTACCTGAAGTGTCGGGCGCCGATTTCGTTCAAATTTTAATATGTTGTAGAACATCAAAAAATAAGAGACACGTATTTTTGTTTATCTGCGGAAAAACATATTTAGGAGGTGAAAACCACCCTTAAACTTCACCCCAAAATACCGTTTTTTCTCAATATCTCGACTCAAACTCTATATTTTCTTATAAAACAAAATGGAAATTATTCCTCGTGCAAAGGACAAGTAATCTATAATGATTTTAGAAGCTGGAGTTGTATCCCTTAATCTTTAGGGGACGCAACCTCCTTTTTTCGTCATGATTATGTAATAAAACATTATAAAATCACTTTAAAAAAAAGAAAAAAATTCTTCAAAACAAAAAATTGAAAAGTAAAGTTGACGTGTTTTCGCATTTTCATGAATTTTACCCTTAAAAGGGGTAACCACCCCTTACAAAAAAAATCAAGAAATACAAGTTTCAAGTGGTCTAATTCCGTAAATACTCATATATAGGAGTTTTCTAGGTCACTGATTATAAATTCGTCATCACATTTTAAAAATTCGGAATGGTGGATCCAATATGGTAAATGAAAACGTCAAAAAAGTTTTAATTTCGATGACAAATTGTATACTGTGGTTTTTGAGGTCGCTGATTACGAATCCGTTATCAGATTATTCATTGTCAGTTTAATGTAAGCCCTAAATACAATTCTCATCAAAACATTCAGCATACATCTATTGTGATGCTAAATGAAAAAAAAAAACTGTTTTCGCAATTTGACATATAAAAATCTTTTAATTATATAGTTTATTATTTAGTTCTGTTTCATCTTAAGATAGTAATAACAGTAACAAGAGATATATTATATATATTATAGAGTATTGAAAAAGTAACACAATTTTTATACATTTCAAAATGTTTTATATTTTTATAATTAAATGTCTATTTTTAATTTTTGAAATATAAAAATATGGAACATTATGGATTATATGTAGAAAAAAAATGATATTCTTCAAAAAAAAGTTTCAAACACAAAGATTTTTTGCACCAAGAACATCGAATAATTGCAACATTTTTACAACGATCAATCTCACAATGTGTGCCACATGAATCTCCAAAACTAACACTTACAGGATTTTCGAAATCTGCTGGTTTGTCAATTATGTATCTAATTTTATACCACAAATATCGGAAAAGATTTTGATATCTTGGCGACAAAAGCTGATTGTGAATCAAAGATTGTAATTTGATAATATTATTTCTCATATGCAAATTTAAATCTTCATTGATTAAAATTGCACTGTCTGAAAAATATTTAGCAAAGTTTTTCCATATTCTAAACCCGTAAACATCTAAAGGTTGGTGTTGGAGGAAATATCTATATATTGGGGACCACTCTTGCGCGCGGCCGTTGTGCGCGCGGTGGTGGGGGGGGGGCTCCAGTTGGACTGTGAGGGAGGACTGCATGTATGGGGAGAGTCAGTCTATTGAAGGCGCTCAAAGCGACCGGTTCGCTGGATCTTGCGCTTGCTTAAACTTCGGTAAATACGGTACAGTTAGTCGCGTAGTGCGGGTGTGAAGTTCTCGGGATCTTTTCCACGGTGCGTGCTTGTGCTTTGAATTTCGCGATCGACATCCGTCGTCGGAGGAAGAGTGGGCGGGCTGCTCCCGTCAAGTGGCACGTCGACCAGGCTGATCCTGGCGACTTTGTGAATCGTGGGCTGCTCCCACCATAGTAGACGCGTTGGGCTATCCCCAACGTGCGGTAGTTGTCGGCCGGGCTGTTCCCGGTGCTTGAATGCGGGCGGGCTGCTCCCTCCCCTGAGGCCTCTGGCCTTGCGTGCGGTGGATCTGCGGGACAAGTGGTGTGGTTGTGTCCGGTGGTGCGCGGTTGTGTACAGCGGTGAACGAATCGTACTTGTCGCGTGGGCCATTATTAGTCTCTCCATTCTTTCCTGTGTTCCGTGGTGCGGTCTATAGGGTTATTCTAGTGTTCTCTTAATAATTTTGTAGGTGGTGTTAATTGTGTGTTCGATACGTAAGTTTCTGTGTTAGCTAATTTAGTGTTCAAATTAGATGGTGTTAATCGGGTGTTCGATACCTAAGTTTATGTGTTAGTTAATTTAGTGTTAAAATTATATATCTTCTGTTCTCTTATTGCGAATTGTAATTTAGGTTGACCTCGGCTAAAAATAAAGAAACAACTCCAGAGGGCGCTTGCATTTAATTATTCTATGCCCCGATCCATGGCCTCAGTCCTCTATCCATCATAAACAGTTGGATATTTCCAGTTGTTTCTGTAGGTATTATTTGATAATGTACTTCTTTATTATGTGGTGTAGCTTCTTCTATAACTGTTGGACAATGACCGCTCCAAGAATCAATCAATAAAAGGCTTTTAGGTCCAATATTAGGAAAGTATATTTCCTTTAACCACATTTCAAAACGTTCTGAAAATTTCATAATCTATAAACATAAGTTTGGATAAAAATACACGGAGAGAGTTAAAATAATTATTTTCATGAATGTCACATTACCTAAAATTAATTCACCATATTTTGAAGCTGTAACATACACATTTGTAGGCCTGAAGAGAGTAGATGAAACTACTGGCCCAGAAACTCCACTTTTCTGCTTTAAAACCATAAACAAAGGCGATAGTAATTTACCCTCGGCTGAAATAGTGGGCTGAACTGTATAACTGCGAGTAGTAGACGATATAGACTGCACGAGACATTGTACGTTCTTCTCTCCTTCAGTAGCCAATATTCGGCCGGAGTGTATTTCCAACTGAAAACCGCTTTGATTAAAATTTTATGTATTTTCAATTTCTACTGAGTCCATTAATCTTTTGACCGTCTCAACGAATGCCTTTAGTTTCGCCTCTAATTCTTATTTTGTTTCTAAACTTTTCTTGGTAATAAATTTATTGATTTTTTTAATAACAATTGAGCTTGTTCGAATTTCAAAAGCTAATGTTTAGAAGCCTTGAATCTTATGTCTTTATTTCCGATCAATTGTTGTGTTTGTAGGGCCCATTTTCTTAAATGATTGTCGTGTACTATCATTCCTTACTCTATAGCAGTTTTAAAATTTTTTATTGTAAAATCACAAATTTGTTCAATTTTTTCACGGTATGTGCTACCTTGATTTATTTGATGGGCCCAGCGACGTGATTGTCGATCGAAAGTAACTTTTCTGAATTTTTGTTGAACTGATTGCAAAGATAAATTCCTTTTTTTTCCGCTTCTCCAATATTCCATCGCATTTTTTTTATATTCAAAACTTACTGGTTCGTTGTCTATTGTGCACACATTCGTAGGTGCTTCAGGATCTTTAGAAAAAGTTTGTAATTCTTCGTCTTCTACAATATGAGTATGAGCCCCTTTGAATTCTTCTTGAAAATGTAGTGATTCTTCTTGTATGATATCAAGATTGTTATACGATTCCATTAAATCTAGGAGGATTGTTTGAAAATGATCTTTTATTTTTATTTCTTTTACATTGTAAGGAGTTTTCTCTATGTTTAAAGTTTGAAAATAGGCAAGTAAAAGATTAATTACATTTAGTGGATTGATTTTCATTGTGATACAAAAATATTTAGTAATTATAAATGTTCAGTTGTTTTAGAAAGCAGCTTTTCAAAATTTTATTTACGTACACTGCCATTCAATTGCTTTTGCCCACCCTAGAGTAAAATTAATTAAAATAAAAAGTTTTATATCTCCGGAACTAATGATCGCATCTTCAAAATCCAAACGGCGTTTGAAAGATTGGTCAAAAATCTTTGAAATAAAGTAAGTCCGGTATGAAAAAAGTCATTTTCTAATTGCTTATAGCAATGCAAAAAAAAATTTTTTTCACTAATTTTTTTTGCCCACATAAAAATGAATGTCATTTTTATAAAAATTATGATATCGAAAAAAAACCAAATGGGTTCTAAAACTCTAATAGTCCTCTTTAAAATAAGCTAAGTAAAATATTTCTATGACTTTTTAAACCACAGTTATGGTGTTTTTTCGAAAAAAAAGACCTATTTTTTCAACCATGATTATCTCATAAACTAAGAAAGATGGAAAATTTTGTGTTAAAGAAAAAATGTTTCATTTTTAGTCATATATTTTGTGACCAATAAGTTTCGTGGAAAAAAATTTTTTTTCACTTATTTTTTTAGGGAAATTTCATGAAAAATTAGTAAAAATTTTTAATTAAACGAGTAAAAAAAACTTTTTTTCCGAAACTAATTGGTCACTAAATATATTATATTCTAGACTAAAAATGAAACATTTTTTCTTTTATACAAAATTTTCCATCTTTCTTAGTTTACTAGATAATCATGGTTGAAAAAATAGGTCTTTATTTTCGAAAAATCACTATAACTGTGGTTTAAAAAGCCATAGAAACATTTTACTTAGCTCATTTTAAAGAGGACTATTAGAGTTTTAGAACCCATTTGGTTTTTTTTCGATATAATAATTTTTATAAAAATGACATTCATTTTTATGTGGGTAAATCGAAAAAATGTAACAATTTTTTAAATTATTTGTATTTGTAATTTTATTAAAACTATTATTATTTGCTATGTACAGCATTTCATTAGGCATTTTTTTGTCATTATCAGTTTTTCTATCTAAAATTTAAAATTTTTTGAAATCTTAAATATGATTATAAGTTTTACAATAAACAGCTGTGGAGTATTCTTCATTATATTTATTACATACTTTCTTGTGCTCATGTATACGTATTTTTACAAATCTGCGTATCCCGCTAACGTAACAACGATTACAATTAAAATAATTTATTTTTTAAACAACATTTGAAATGATTTTGTTTTCTCATAGAAAAAGCATTGCATCGATAAAAAAATTTTTTTTCTATTTTTTCATTAATTTGTACATATTTAGACACAGGGAGTCGAAAAAAGTGGTTTCCAGAAAATGTCTGTATGTATGTGTGTGTGTGTGTGTGTGATTTCAGTACGCCAAAAATATCTCGAGAACTACTCGATGGATTAGCTTCAAATTTTGCATGCAATTTATTTTTTTGTCTAACTGGGGGGGAAGCTATTGAAAATGGATCTTCTTAGCTCAGTTTTTTTTTTTTAGAGCCATTTTAATAATTTAAAAAAAATTTTGATTTTTCATTTTTTTGGTATTTTACGTAAACTACTTAAAGAATTTTCTTGAAAATTTGTATGAACATTATTTGCGACTGCCAAAAGAAGAAAAACTTTTACTAACTGATTTTTTTAGCGCACTTTTAATTTTAGAGCAATTTGAAAATTTTGAAAAAAAATTTTTTTTTTCTTTTTTTGTTTATTTTATGAAAACCATTCGATACATTTGCTCCAAAATTTGTATGCAAGTTATTCGCTATTGTCTGAGGAAAATTAGCTTTGTGAAACTCATTTCTTTAGCGCAGTTTTAATTTTAGAGCATTTAGAAAATTTTTGAAAAAATGTTTATTTTTCATTTTTTTTCTATTTTACGAAAACCATTTGATAGATTCGCTCCAAAATTTGTATGCAAGTTATTTGCTACTGTCTGAAAAAACAAGCTATGGAAAACTAATTTTCTCAGCGCAGTTTTAATTTAAGAGCATTTTGAAAATTTTCATAGAAATTTTTTTTTTATTCTTTTTTTGTATTTTACGTAAACTACTCAAAGAATTTGCTTGAAAATTTGTTTGTAATTTATTTTTGACTACCAAAAGAAGAAAAACTTTTGAAAACTACAAAATATTTATTAAATAGAAATATAACAATGCCTGACTTTAATTGCCTTATACATTTATATACATAAATCATATTTAGTGATAAATTGTAAAAGTCATTTTGATTTTTCTTCACAAATTTGAATTTTTATAACACTTTTTGAGAAATTAGCATGGATGCCTTAATTATTTTATTCTATTGATACGAACTAAATAACTTTTTTATGAAGGGACACTGATCATGAATTTGGTAGTGTGTCACCCAATTTAACTCAGCATCATTACCGAAAAATTCCTTAAGAAGTTCATTTGTTAAAATTGCTGAAAAAATATTAAAACATAAATTATCTATTTTATTGAATGTTTATAATATATAATATTTGGAATATTGATTTTGATTTACATTTGCCCACTTAAAAAGTTGAATGAATTTTACATTTTACCACTGAGAATGATAAAGCTGTAATGTCGTGAAATTCGTGATGTTTTCGATGCCCGTCCGGACAATATTACATATTTTTTTCATCAAAAATAAAAATTTTTAAATAATTTAAAAGTATTTATTGAAAATTCTTAAAGTACATTCATTTAATGATTATTTCAAATATTTTAAGGAACATTTTAATCCTTTGACTATCATGGCATTTATTTTAATAAAGTTACCATATGAAAATTTTTGCCATGGCAATTAAAAGGTTATTAATTGAATACTTTTTGTAGCTGTTTATAAAAAAATATTCTAAAACTATTTTTTTAATATTAAAAAATAGTTCTGAAATGTAGAAAATAACAAAATTAATAGCTTCTATAATGTAACTTTTTTTTTTATAAACAGTAAGTGTAGCTTAACACACTATGTTGTTGAGGTATACTTCATTATATCATTTTAATTTTTATATTAATACAGAAAAAATATATATTTACCTTCTTGAGATCAGGTAAACTCATTTTTTTACAAATGTAGGTTGTATTTGTAACATTTAAGGTTTTAACAAATTGGTAGCAGAATATTCCTTAGTTTTTGATCAATGCGATTAGGTTGCATTTAGTTTTTAGTATACACTTTTTGTAAATTATTACAAAATAAAAACATATATATCTATCTATTAATAACAACATAATATTAGCAGCAATTTGCACACACGAAGAATTTATTTTATCTGAATCTCCTTCAGGTGTTGTTTGAAATTTTTACCATTCGATAGATTTGCTCCAAAATTTGTATGCAAGTTATTTCTGAAGAAAACAAGCTTTCGAAAACTAATTTTCTTAGTGTAGTTTTAGTTTAAGAGCATTTTAAAAATTTTCATAAAAATTTTTATTTTTCATTTATCTTTTTTCTTAGCGTGGTTACGATTAGAAATTTTGTTGTCATCATTCTTTTTATTACTACATTATATCATTTTTTCAATAGAACAAATTTTTTTGTATGACTTGATGCTTTAAAATAGATTATAAATGTTGAAAAGGCAATCAGCTAGCATGTATGTTCGAAATTTATAAAGTACAATATAAGTAAATATTAATGTTAGACAATTTTTTTATATTAAAATCACATTTTAAAAAATTAATGAAACTCAAAGAGTTCTATGAGAAAGCATTCCGCCAAAGCACTTGGCAGCGTTTCTAAAATGCGTCTTTGTCTAATTTTATAATACTGTTAAATTTATCTGTAGTTTTGTACATAAATATATTTTTAATTTTCTTAAAAAATATTTTATATCGGATTCAAGATATTTGTTTCCGAATTTGCAATCAGCGACCTAAAAAACCACCTATATACGAGTATTCACGGAATTAGACCACTTGAAACTTGTATTTCTTGATTTTTTTTTGTAAGGGGTGGTTTACCCCTTTTAAGGGTGAAATTCATGAAAATACGAAAACACGTCAACTTTACTTTTCAATTTTTTGTTTTGATGAATTTTTCTCATTTTTTTAAAAATGATTTTATAATGTTTTATTACATAATCATGACGAAAAAAGGGGGTTTCGTCCCCTAAGGATTAAAGGATGCAACCTCAACTTCTCAAATCATTATAGATTACTTGTCCTTTGCACGAGAAATAATTTCCATTTTGTTTTATAAGAAAATATAGAGTTTAAGCCGAGATATTTAGAAAAAACGGTATTTCGGGGTAAACTTTAAGGTGGTTCTTCCATGCAGGTCCGTATGATGCGGGCACTTAGCCGGGGGGCCCCACTAAATGCATAAATTCTTAGTATTATTAATAAAAAATTTATTCTAAACACTTTATTGATAAATATTAAATAAATTTATGCAATATTTTTAAATAATACTATAATAATACGTGATTTTATAAAGTTTGATTATTTGTACGTTCATGAACATATTAGAATTCTGGCAACGTTGTGAATTTAGGTTTATTATATTATTATTTGTTACATATGGTTAGATTCACTATAACCTAAGTAAAATGTCACATTTTCGAAAGAAACGAGATGCGTGTTTACATTTTTATTCCACAGCGTTGTCAAGTATTACAGAATCATAATTTAAATTATTTTTTACTATTTTTTTTTTAATATTCAATATCTTTTTAGATGATTCATCAACCTACTACTTTTTTTATATGTTCTAAATCTATGAATTCTGCAGAATTCAATAAATAGTTTTTTATTAATATATGTTCATTTGAAATGATAAAAATATTAAGTTTAAACATGAAATTAAGGGTTAGAATACAAAATTATATCATAAAACACTCAAATTGAAAATCATTATTTTCTATTATTTCATCGATAACTGAGTCTGAAATATAGGTTTTATTTACGACCTCCTTAATTTTGATAATATTTTGTTCATTTATATCTAATGGAAGAACCACCTTATGGGTGGTTTTCACCCCCTAAATATGTTTTTCCACAGATAAACAAAAATACATGTCTCTTATTTCTTGATGTTCTACAATATATTAAAGTTTGAACGAAATCGGCGCCGGACACTTCGGGTACCTTCCTTATTAGTTGTATCCAACATTTTAAATTATTTATTTGAAAAATTACAAAAATGAGATAAAACACACTTGTAAATAATCAAACATAAAACTTTTAAAAACAAATATAACTACATTCATAAAACGTATGCTATTATAAGGTATGTAGATGTGCGAAATTTCTTGCGACATGGTGCCATCTTACATATAGAGGCTGATTTAAAAAAAACATTTTAATTTTCAACTGACTCGAAATTTAAAAAGTCATCGCAGTGCACCTTGAACAACAAAGATAATATTTTAAACTTGAATTTATTGAAATATATGAATATCGATTTTGTTATTATTTATTAGTTTTTATTTTATGTTTGTAAAATAATCAACGATTAATTTTTATTTCATGTTTTTAAAATAACAAGCAATCTATTTTTATTTTCTGTTTGTAAAATTATAAACACTTAATTTTTTTAGTTTAATTATTGAAAATACTTTCATAATCAATATATGTTAATTAAAAAATAATAATTCTCAAACAGCAGTACTGTCCAAATTTTCTTTTTTACATTACTTTTTCAGCGACGTTACGACCAGTTTTTGAAAGTCCTTTTTAAGCTCTTCAATATTCGTCATAAATATCAAATTTTACGATTCAAAACTACCTTAATTTTGTTCCATTAAATCAAAATACAAAATCCTATATTAAATTAAAGTAAAACCATCTTTATTCCCACCTCAACAGGAATGGCCGGGTTGTTAACTCGAAAAGCGGGCTGAAAAAAGCCATATCTTGCTACGCCTCGCTCACTAGGTACGCAAACTAATCCTCAGCAAAAATATACAATTTCAATATCTAGTTGCATAATGTACTAGTTTTACAGATTTCCAGAACCACGCAATTATTAGATGTGTATAATTTTTTGTAATAAGAATAAAAATTTTTCATTAAGTCTTATTTAATTAATATTTAAATTTTATAAGCTCTTTTTTTGTCTCTTTCTTTTCAGGCCTAATGTTAGATACTTATTTTCCTCCCTCCTCTTCTCGTGCCCCCCTCCATCCTCTCTTTCCCTCTCCCTTTCTTTAACTTTCTCTTTTTCAAACTCTCTCTCTTTGTGAACATAAGCATACACATATAAACAAGCACATACAAACATACAAATACATACATACACATAAACATATACAAACGCTAAGACGCATACACATATACACACATACACATCGACATGCTTATACACATACACATCGACATGCTTATACACATACACACATACACATAGACGCATAAGCATACACAAATATACACATACATACACATACACATCTCCACACTAAGGCAAATAAACGAACACACATACACATACACATTAACAAATACACATACACACTTACACATAAACATCAACAAATAAACACATAAATATACACACGTACCCATAAACATATACATTAGACAGGTCGTTATATCCCAAAGCTTACCGATCATCGCTCCCAACCCTTAGATCGATGTGTTTATACTAAAAATTGAAAAAGCAGCTGGAATATTTTGTTGGAATAGAGATTTAACCTTGCTGAATCGCATAAAACCGTATTTTTTATTGTGTTTTTTTTTTTTTTCTTGTTTCTACATACAGCTATGGCCGAAAAAATTTTTTTGAGACCCTCTTTCACACTTTTTCTATTGCCGTAAGTTGAAATAATATCTTATAGGGTGATTTTAGAGCCGAGAAAAATTTATTTTCCGAATTGTTACTCTTGAAATCTTAAAAAATTTTACTCAAACGGGTTTATTCTCGTGTATTTTGAGGTTAAAAGTACTTTATAATTTTTTTTTATTCAAACAACCAACATAACTTTAAAGTAGGCTTAAAGATCTTCAATTTCCTATTTTATAAAATTTTCTAGGTGCTTCTGATACTGAGATATGGCCATTTGAATTTGATAGGAAATTCGTAGAATAAAATCTGTAAACATCGTGAGCATGCGAATGACTATCAACTCCCTCTGATCACAAATTCAGTTTCAAAGCAAATAGATACGGTCTAAGTAAAGCAAAATAATGGTCTTAATTTCAACAAAAAAGTGGCGCTAGGTGTCTTTCACACAGTCAGAGTTATGGAATAAGTAAATACCCATATAGAAATAATTTTCGTAAATATCTGTAAATATCTCGAAATAACTGTAAATAATTAATAAAAAGTATTGAGACTGAAACATTAATAAAAGTTATTTACACTTATTTATTATTATTTACAATTATTTATAGTTATTTAGTTATTTACGATTACCAACTGATTTTAAAAGTTATTACAAACACTTACAGTTACTTTTAATTACTATTATTTACTATTATTTACAATTTTTAAAATTTTTAGGCAAGTAAATAGTTTATTGTTATTTATAATTATTTATGATGATTTAGTTATTTGCTTTCGTTGTCTTAGATCATTTTCCGGAGCGTGGGTAAACGGTGATGGTTCCGGTCGTATTTTTCGTATTGACAGAAGACTCAATGCTCAAGCATAAGTAAACATTCTTGAAAATGAGCTTCTGCCAAGTCTACGAAAACGATACGCAGACGATGAGGTGCCAATTGATATAGTGGAGGATAATAGTCCTATACATACCGCACATATAGTGCGTGATTGGTACGCAGCGCATCCCCAGCTTCAGAGATTTGACTGGCCACCACGTTTACCAGATCTCAACATCATCGAGAATGTCTGGTCATATATCGTGAGAGAATGGAGACCTGGAATGGCACGAAATAGTGAGCAGCTCGTGGAACTCGTTCAAGAAGCATGGACTGCTTTATTTGATAATCCAAAATATTTTCATAATTTATGCGATTCTGTCTCACGAAGATTGCAGAAAGTGATAGATAATGAAGGTGGATTTATTGATTATTGATTTTTGATGACTTTATTTTCGAAATTATTAAGAAATCTATTAAATTTTGATTTCGAATTTTTTTCAAGCTTTGTTTGCACACTGCACATGCGCAAGCAGCGCACAAAATACATCGGTTGTGATCTCATAAAAGTAGTTTATAAGATTTAATATTATAAAAGTGTTAATGTTATTAATTAGTTCTCATAAGATATGTAAAAATTTTAAATTAAAAGTTTCGTTCAAAGTTCGTTTGCACACTGCACATGCGCAAGCAGCGCACAAAATACACCTGTTGTGATTTCATAAAAGTAGTTCATAAGATTCAAAATTATAAAAATTTTATGTATTATTATTTAAAGTTTTGAATAAAGATATGATATAAGAAATTTTGCTTTATTTTTTAAATTCAAAGTTATTTATAATCATTAAAACGTAGTTCCAAGTTAAAATTTTTATATTATTATATATTTCAAAGAATAATTTAAAAATTTTGTTATTATAAAGTTTTCAAAGTATTTATAGTTATATCAAACATAAATGGAGTGCCTAAAATATATAATGTTGAAAAAATATTTTTCAATACATTTTAAGTTTGCACTATTGGTTGTATTAAAGAAATGTTAAATTTTTAAATAACAAACAATCGTAAAGAAATTTAAAGTTTAAAATTCTTCCTTGTTCAGTCAAATTTGTATCCAGTAAAAATTTATATCCTTCCGGATGCAGGATAGGATATTTAAACAAAAGCATACTGGAACGAGTCCATTCATTTACTCAGTAGTTAATTAATAAGCATTCCTGTCGAAAGAAATGAGGTGCATGTCTTGCTTCAACTGTTTCTAAGCGAAGAAGCTGCAGTTTCCTTGTTTCACAGTTCATCAATTCCTCGAATAATTTATAATTGTAAGTATGTAATTTCATACCAATAGCTTTTATAGATTTACATTAAATAAATAAAAATAAAAGTTCAAGTAAGAAATTAATTTCAAATTTGATTGGAGACGATGGGTTAGTAAAATTATGAAATCATAAAAAGCCTTGATTACGTAAACCAGTATTCATAGAAAACAAACATTATGTCATCTAATACAATTATTATTCACAAATATTACAAATTTAATCAAACATTCTCAAGTGTTATAAAACATATGACTAGTGGATCATGTCTTTTTTTTAATTAAATCATGTCTAAAAGTATAATATTTGTATTAATTAAAAAATTAATATTCAAAAATAAATTGTTTTGGAATCATAAATAATGTTAAAGTTCCTAAGATTAGATAGCAGGTGCAAGCTACCAACAGAGTAAAATAGAGTAAAATTCCTTTATTTCCCATAAACAGAATCATGGATGCTGTATTGGTTATATCGAGGAGATGTAAATATTTAAAACAGAAATTTAAAGTTTAAAATTCTTCCTTGTTCAGTCAAATTTGTATCCAGTAAAAATTTATATCCTTCCGGATGCAAGGTAGGATATTTACACAAAAGCATACTGGAACGAGTCCATTCATTTACTCAGTAGTTAATTAATAGGCATTCCTGTAGAAAGAAATGAGGTGCATGTCTTGCTTCAACTGTTTGCAAGCGAAGAAGCTGCAGTTTCCTTGTTTCACAGTTTATCAACTCCTCGACTAATTTATAATTGTAAGTATGGAATTTCATACCAATAGCTTTTATGGATTCACAATAAATAAATAAAAATAATAATTCAATAAGAAATTAATTTTAAATTTGATTGAAGACGATGGGTTGATAAAATTATGGAATTATAAAAAGCTTTGATTACGTAAACAAGTATTCATAGAAAACACACATTGTCATGTTAATTGTATGTAATCTAATATAATTATTATTCAAAAATATGACAAATTTAATCAAACATTCTCAAGTGTTATAAAGCATAAGACTTGTGGATCATGTCTTTTTTTTAATTAAATCATGTCTAAAAGTATAATGATTGTAATAATTAAAAAATTAATATTTAAAAATAAATTATGTTTTGGAATCATAAATAATGTTGTAGCCACTAAGATTAGATAGCAGGTGCAAGCTACCAACAGAGTAAAATATAGTAAAATTTCTTTATTTCCCATAAACAGAACCATGGATGCTGTATTGGTTATATCGAGGAGATGTAAATATTGGAATATTGGAATAACAAACACTCGTCAAGAAATTTAAAGTTTAAAATTCTTCCTTATTCAGTCAAATTTGTATCCAGTAAAAATTTATTTCCTTCCGGATGCAAGATAGGATATCTAAACAAAAGCATACTGGAACGAGTCCATTCATTTACTCAGTAGTTAATTAATAGGCATTCCTGTAGAAAGAAATGAGGTGCATGTCTTGCTTCAACTGTTTGCAAGCGAAGAAGCTGTAGTTTCCTTGTTTCACAGTTTATTAACTCCTCGACTAATTTATAATTGTAAGTATGGAATTTCATACCAATAGCTTTTATGGATTCACAATAAATAAATAAAAATAATAATTCAATAAGAAATTAATTTTAAATTTGATTGGAGATGATGGGTTAATAAAATTATGGAATCATAAAAAGCTTTGATTACGTAAACAAGTATTCATAGAAAACACACATTATGTCATGTTAATTGTATGTAATCTAATATAATTATTATTCAAAAATATGACAAATTTAATCAAACATTCTCAAGTGTTATAAAGCATAAGACTTGTGGATCATGTCTTTTTTTTAATTAAATCATGTCTAAAAGTATAATAATTGTAATAATTGAAAAATTAATATTCAAAAATAAATTATGTTTTGGAATCATATATAATGTTGAAGCCGCTAAGATTAGATAGCAGGTGCAAGCTACCAACAGAGTAAAATAGAGTAAAATTCCTTTATTTGCCATTAACAGAACCATGGTTGCTGTATTGGTTATATCGAGGAGATGTAAATATTGGAATACTGGAATAACAATAAACACTTGTCAAGAAATTTAAGCATACTGGAACGAGTCCATTTATTTACTGAGAAGTTAATTAATAAGTATTCGTATAGAAAGAAATGAGATGCATGTCTTGCTTCAACTGTTTGCAAGCGAAGAAGTTACAGTTTCCTTGTTTCACAGTTCATCAATTCCTCGAATAATTTATAATTGTAAGTATGTAATTTCATACCAATAGCTTTTATAGATTTACATTAAATAAATAAAAATAAAAGTTCAAGTAAGAAATTAATTTCAAATTTGATTGGAGACGATGGGTTAGTAAAATTATGAAATCATAAAAAGCCTTGATTACGTAAACAAGTATTCATAGAAAACAAACATTATGTCATCTAATACAATTATTATTCACAAATATTACAAATTTAATCAAACATTCTCAAGTGTTATAAAACATATGACTAGTGGATCATGTCTTTTTTTTAATTAAATCATGTCTAAAAGTATAATATTTGTATTAATTAAAAAATTAATATTCAAAAATAAATTGTTTTGGAATCATAAATAATGTTAAAGTTCCTAAGATTAGATAGCAGGTGCAAGCTACCAACAGAGTAAAATAGAGTAAAATTCCTTTATTTCCCATAAACAGAATCATGGATGCTGTATTGGTTATATCGAGGAGATGTAAATATTTAAAACAGAAATTTAAAGTTTAAAATTCTTCCTTGTTCAGTCAAATTTGTATCCAGTAAAAATTTATATCCTTCCGGATGCAAGGTAGGATATTTAAACAAAAGCATACTGGAACGAGTCCATTCATTTACTCAGTAGTTAATTAATAGGCATTCCTGTAGAAAGAAATGAGGTGCATGTCTTGCTTCAACTGTTTGCAAGCGAAGAAGCTGTAGTTTCCTTGTTTCACAGTTTATCAACTCCTCGACTAATTTATAATTGTAAGTATGGAATTTCATACCAATAGCTTTTATGGATTCACAATAAATAAATAAAAATAATAATTCAATAAGAAATTAATTTTAAATTTGATTGAAGACGATGGGTTGATAAAATTATGGAATTATAAAAAGCTTTGATTACGTAAACAAGTATTCATAGAAAACACACATTGTCATGTTAATTGTATGTAATCTAATATAATTATTATTCAAAAATATGACAAATTTAATCAAACATTCTCAAGTGTTATAAAGCATAAGACTTGTGGATCATGTCTTTTTTTTAATTAAATCATGTCTAAAAGTATAATGATTGTAATAATTGAAAAATTAATAATTAAAAATAAATTATGTTTTGGAATCATAAATAATGTTGTAGCCACTAAGATTAGATAGCAGGTGCAAGCTACCAACAGAGTAAAATATAGTAAAATTTCTTTATTTCCCATAAACAGAACCATGGATGCTGTATTGGTTATATCGAGGAGATGTAAATATTGGAATATTGGAATAACAAACACTCGTCAAGAAATTTAAAGTTTAAAATTCTTCCTTATTCAGTCAAATTTGTATCCAGTAAATATTTATTTCCTTCCGGATGCAAGATAGGATATCTAAACAAAAGCATACTGGAACGAGTCCATTCATTTACTCAGTAGTTAATTAATAGGCATTCTTGTAGAAAGAAATGAGGTGCATGTCTTGCTTCAACTGTTTGCAAGCGAAGAAGCTGTAGTTTCCTTGTTTCACAGTTTATTAACTCCTTGACTAATTTATAATTGTAAGTATGGAATTTCATACCAATAGCTTTTATGGATTCACAATAAATAAATAAAAATAATAATTCAATAAGAAATTAATTTTAAATTTGATTGGAGATGATGGGTTAATAAAATTATGGAATCATAAAAAGCTTTGATTACGTAAACAAGTATTCATAGAAAACACACATTATGTCATGTTAATTGTATGTAATCTAATATAATTATTATTCAAAAATATGACAAATTTAATCAAACATTCTCAAGTGTTATAAAGCATAAGACTTGTGGATCATGTCTTTTTTTTAATTAAATCATGTCTAAAAGTATAATAATTGTAATAATTGAAAAATTAATATTCAAAAATAAATTATGTTTTGGAATCATATATAATGTTGAAGCCGCTAAGATTAGATAGCAGGTGCAAGCTACCAACAGAGTAAAATAGAGTAAAATTCCTTTATTTGCCATTAACAGAACCATGGTTGCTGTATTGGTTATATCGAGGAGATGTAAATATTGGAATACTGGAATAACAATAAACACTTGTCAAGAAATTTAAGCATACTGAAACGAGTCCATTTATTTACTGAGAAGTTAATTAATAAGTATTCGTATAGAAAGAAATGAGATGCATGTCTTGCTTCAACTGTTTGCAAGCGAAGAAGTTACAGTTTCCTTGTTTCACAGTTTATCAACACCTTGATAAGTTGCAGATACTGAAGTTGATCTGAAGTTTGATGCTGCTGTTAAAATAGCTATTAATGGAGCCCGTATACATAACTCTGATTCATAATTGATTAATTATAATAATAATTTCATGAATCATTAATTTATGTAAAATTTTATTAAAAATAATTGAATAAAATTATGTAAATGTTGAAAGCAATGGTTCTGTCAACTATTATATTTAGAAGGCACTCATTATGTCATACTAACTTTATTAAAATTAGTATAATAATTCATAACAGAAAAATTAGAAGTTTATTAAAGCATGAAATTTGTAGATCATGTTTCTTTCAGATATATGCATATTTATATATTTAATAAATAAAAAAGTTGTATTAAAACATAGTTTATGTATTACAATTATAAATTTAAATTGTATTGAAATTAATGTAGTTAATTATTTTAAAAAGATTGATGATTTGAAACTTGATGTATAATTTATAGTTCGCTTACGCCATAGACTAAATAGGCGACGTTGTCATTTTAGGTACACCTTCTGAAAAAATCATCTAACGGTAAGTGTACATGCGTTTCGAAAAATTATTTAAGACAACGAAAGTAAATAACTATGAATAATTGTAAATCATCGTAAATAATTATAAATAACAATAAACTATTTACTTACCAAAAAATTTTGAAAATCGTAAATAATAGTAAATAATAGTAATTAAGAGTAACTGTAAGTGTTTGTAAATAATAGTAAATGACTTTTAACATCAGTTAGTAATCGTAAATAACTAAATAACTATAAATAATTGTAAATAATAATAAATAAGTGTAAATAACTTTTATTAATGTTTCAGTCTCAATACTTTTTATTAATTATTTACAGTTATTTCGAGATATTTACAGATATTTACGAAAATTATTTCTATATGGGTATTTACAAATTCCATAACTCTGACTGTGTGAAAGACACCTAGCGCCACTTTTTTGTTGAAATTAAGACCATTATTTTGCTTTACTTAGACCGTATCTATTTGCTTTGAAACTGAATTTGTGATCAGAGGGAGTTGATAGTCATTCGCATGCTCACGATGTTTACAGATTTTATTCTACGAATTTCCTATCAAATTCAAATGGCCATATCTCAGTATCAGAAGCACCTAGAAACTTTTATAAAAAAGGAAATTAAAGATCTTTAAGCCTACTTTAAAGTTATGTTGGTTGTTTAAATAAAAAAAAATTATAAAGTGTTTTTAGCCTCAAAATACACAAAAATAAACCCGTTTGAGTAAAATTTTTTAAGATTTCAAGAGCAACAATTCGGAAAAAAATTTTTCTTGGCTCTAAAATCACCTCATAAGATATTATTTTAACTTACGGCAATAGAAAAATTTTTTTCAGTTATAGCTGTATGTAAAAAAAGAAAAATAAGAAAAACCAATAAAAAATTCAGTTTTTTATGATTCGGCAAGGTTAAATCTCTATTTCAACAGGGCATTTCAGCTGCTTTTTCAATTTTTAGTATAAACACATCGATCTAAGGGTTGGGAGCGATGATCGGTAAGCTTTGGGAAATAACTGCCTGTCTAATATACATATACACACATACGTATACACATATACAGATACACACATACGTTTACACATATACAGATATACACATACGTTTACACATATACAGATATACACATACATATACAAAAATGAACGTATACAAATAGATGTACACACGTGCACATGCACATACAAACACACACATACACACATGCACATGCACATGTACATATACACATATATATACAAACATACGCATGCACTCATCTTCACATACATACACACATTCAAAGATACGTATGCACAAACACACATGCACACATCCATATGCACACATAAACATAAACATGTACTCACACACACATAAACGTACACACTATACATACACACACACACATACATGCACATATACGTGCACATACATGTGCAAATACACACGATCATACATATATACAAATACACATATACACATGCATACATGCACATGCACTCACACAAACACACATGCACATACACACATTAACATATACACACATACACATACACACTTACACATACACATATACACATATACATACACACATAAGCATACATACATACACTTACGCACTTATACATATACACGCACACATGCACTCCACATGCTTCTACACATACACACATAAACATACAAGAATATACATGCACATACGCATAAACATACACACATACACATCTACACACAAAGACAAATATACAAACACACATACAAATAAACAAAGACGTACATACACTTACATAGGCATAGAAATATACACACATACACAGATACACACATACACATAAAAAAAATGTATACACATTGACCTTGACACATACACCCTTGTACATACACATAAGCACATGTACACACACACATACACACATGCACATGTACATATACACATACGCTTATACTCATACACAAACGCATACGCATACGCTCACACTCATACACACTCACGCATGTACTCGCACTCATACATATACACATAACACATACACCTTCACAAACACACATGCACATACACATACATACATACGCATACCCATGTACACATACATACATGCTGATACGTACTTACACATCAACATGTACACATGCAGGAGTCACATGCACATATGCATACACACATACACATACAAATTCACACATACAAATTCACACATACAAATATACGCATAAACATTCACACACACATACACACATACACATACACTACCGGTCTATACTTTTGTCCACCCTAGAGTAAAATTTATTAAAATAAAAAGTTTTATATCTCCGAAACTAATGATCGCATATTTTCGAGCCATTTATCACATGTTTAACATTTGTTATTTTCATTTAATGTGGGTAAATCCGTTATATCGTAGACTTTCATAATTTTACTTGCTATTTGTTAATTAAAAGCATCGTTTATTTCTTTTCTTTTCCAAAGAGCATAGGATTTTCGCATTTTTATATTGATACTCCGAGGCATTTCGATTGGTGAAATTTTTAATTTCAAATTACTTGAAGTCTGATTGAACTGCTCTACCACAGCCTCACTATAAAGAACTTCTTACGAAGATTGTTGACTATTTAAAGTAGATGGAATAGGTGTATTTTTACTTCATCTAAGAATATTCTTTAACATGAAGGACATACTTTATCCTCTCTAGAAAAAGAAGTATTCGGATACAAGCGCTTCAAAGACTCCGTTAGATCACCTAATTCTCTAAACGGATATTTGAAGAAATCGTAAATAACATGTTTGTGCCTTTCTTTCAAACCCTTGCACTTACTAGGAGAGTGTCACACCTCCGGATCACGGATTTTGCTCAAACTTCGGGATAAGTTTTCAGATGATAGAATATGGAAAAAGCTAAAGTTATAGTCACAAACACTCAATATTTTCCTAGTTATAGGCAATTAAAGAAAAACACTAAAAAAGTCACTAGATTTTTAAACACATATAGTTCTTAAGCATTGATAGCTAGAGGCTTAAAACTTTTTTTAAAATAAAGCTGAGCTCAAATCCTTTCGAAACAGTAGTTACAGCATATCAAAATATTATTTTTTCCCAAAGTTAGAGCGTAATAAAGATTGGACCTAATTTCAGCTTTTATTATTAATTAATGTTTTAAAAAGAAAATTCAGGTCCAATCCTTATTACGCTTTAACTTTGGGAAAAAATAATATTTTGACATGCTGTAACTACTGTTTCGAAAGGATTTGAGCTCAGCTTTATTTTAAAAAAAGTTTTAAGCTTCTAGCTATCAATGCTTAAGAATTATATGCGTTTAAAAATCTAGTAACTTTTTTAGTGTTTTTCTTTAATTGCCTATAACTAGGGAAATATTGAGTGTTTGTGACTATAACTTTAGCTTTTTCCATATTTTATCATCTGAAAACTTATCCCGAAGTTTGAGCAAAATCCGTAATCCGGAGGTGTGACACTCTCCTAGTTAGACTTAAAAACCAGTGATGCCATTATTATTAATTAGTTCTTCGACAAAGCAAAAAAAAATTTTTTTGTTAGTCAATTTTATTTTTGATCTTACTTGTCTTATATGCTTGAATGCGTCAAGGCGTTAATAAGAATGCAAAAAGCGAATCGTCGCCAACTAGCGGCGGTATGTGTCACTTCCTACAAAGTAAATTTAAATCGTGGACGCAAAATTTAAACTGAATAAAAAATTTTAACTATCAACAAAAAAAATTCCTATTTTTATAAACTTAAAATGATCATAACTCCGGTTCTAATTAATAAAAAAATTTGATCAATGGTTTATTTTAAAGATTTTTGTTAATTTTTTTGATAAATTAATAAATAAAAGCATAAACGAATTGTAAAAAGACGTAATAGTTAGAAAAATGACATGATGCGCCATGGTATCAATGCTTTAAAATGGAAAATATAAAAAAACGTTTAAAAATCTATTAAAAAAAAAGGCAAAATCGCATATTCTCACCTATCCTAAAAGTTAGTATTTTTATGTATAAAAACATAAAAATTAAAAAAAAAATATAGTTTTTGAGAAAATTGCGTTTGAAAAAAATCGCTTTTTTCGGTTTTTCATGATTAACTCAGAGAGATCAACTCGTATCGCAAAAATCATAACGGCATTTAAAAATAGATTAAATTTCGCACATTTTCATTGAAAGAACGTCTAAAAAGGTCAAAAATTGACGGAGCTACAGCGATCTGAAAATTAAGGTTCATTTTCAATTTTTTAATTTTCATTTTTACACCGAACACTAAATACGCTGTAGCGAGGGAAAAACATATTTTCGAAAATTCCATTAGGTGAATTTTATCTTCATATACATATTGGAAGGTATTTTTATCACCTAGAAGAGAACAAAAAATCGATCAGTGACCGCCTGCATGAATCTGGATGGAATCAGTCAACTTTGCCTAAATGTTTGTTTATGTTTCCTGAGAATCCCTGAATTTTTTCAGATTTTTTGAGCTAATGTTTCCAAGATACAGAAGCTCAAAGTTGGCCAAAAAAGCAACTTTTTCAAAAATAGGACTATTTTAATCTGAAATAACGCGAAAATGGTACTTCTGAACAAAAAAAGTCATATTACCTTTTTTTCAAGAATTTTGATCAATTTTTGAATAAATTATCATTTTATCTTTCAACTTTTTTTAAAGATTTTTTTAAATCCTTTTTTGACCAAAAATAGCCCTAAATACAACAAAGAACTTTTTTTGTTTCTTGTAAACATGAAAATTTAATTCCTTGCTCAAAAATATACGCAAAACCAAGTTTTAGACTGATCGAACAGAATTTGTTATCTATACAGCCTTAATTCCAGAAAATTTCATGATGGTATGCAAAAACGCAGCTTTTGAAGTTTTTCTGTCATTTTAAAAAATCTGCCGTAATTTGGATTCTCAATATAATGAGTTAGGCTATCTGAAACGGACCACTAAAAACCCACTATACGAATTTAATATTTTTTTTGCAGATTATTAAAGTTTTATATGTTAGAAATAATATCCTAAAATATTTTTTGAAAGTTTTTATTTTTGTTGAAGTAATTAACAATCTAACCTTTAGGCGTCTTATTTTTCTAAATGCAATTACTTGAAGACTATCAATTAAAAGTTGACGCAAATTTAATGACAAATTCAAGAATAGCTAAAGAATCGAATGGAATGTAAATACCATGAAAAAAACATTAATTAATAATAAAAAACTGGTGTGGCAGTCTTCGGGACTGGCCGACAGAAATGAAACTTCTTTACGAAATCATAAAACTCATAAATGTTTATTTAAGTTTTATCATTGTTTCATTTAATTTTAAAATTAAGTAATTATAAATTAAAATAAAACTAAATTAAAATAATTTAGTTTATTCAAAGAATTAATTATTTTTTTAATTTCAAATCAGATAGAGTATGAAATTTTTGTTAATAATATTTATTTTACAAAAATACAATAATAGTTTCATTTTCTTCACAATTATCAAAACTATTATCATTTGTAGCAAGAGTAATGTTTGAAATGTTTGGCTTATGATAACGTAAATAAGAAACGTTGGCTTGCGCGTGCACGTTTAAACAATGTAGGAAAGAGAGGGGTTTACCACGAACATTATAGAGAAAGAAAGAAAAAGAGGAAAACGCGCACTATTGCTTTCTTTATTTATTCAGATTCAAATATTTGTATTGCATATACAGTATGCATATTATATCTGTGCGTTTGACATCAAGTCAGTCCCGCGAATTTTTCTTTATACGTATTTAGTACCTTGATTTGCATATAGGAGGCGCAGACGCTCCACCTATATATATACACTTCCGTTTCATTAGTTCCGTTGCATGTACCGTCATGAAATCAATTCACTCCCGTATAATTTTTTTTATGTCTCTTATGGGAAGTGTATACCGTCGGTAAAGAAGTTTCACTTCAAAAATTAGTTTTACAATAAGCAAATAAAAATTTATAAAACTTCTTGTAGGACTAAGAAATTTTTTAAAAAGCCTATATATTCCTCAAAATCTATCCTACTCATAGCCGTAAGAAAATTTTGGGGATCTCTATTAGGAAAGAAGATACGAATTTTTTAACTTAGCCGCGTATGTGCTTGGCGCAGCAATAATGGTGGCGCGCATGCTAGTACTTTACCGTGAGATGGGTCATTATCTATCACGGCTTTTCTTTTTTTTAAAATAAGTTAAATAAATTAAAAATTTGTTGTTTCCAGAAATTTTTACTATTTATTATTTTTATTTTTTTTTGCCTTTTTAACGCAAAATTACATAAAATTAATAACTTTTACTACACATTGAAGATCATGTTATATTATTAAAAAAAAGTTTTAAACTTTCAAGTTGTGATAGTATTTTTGTATTTTAAAACTATAAAATAAATAAGTTAGTGAGAATTTCTATTTAAATATTTATATACCTATGTTTCGTTTATGTAGAGTCGACAATCTGAGTCCTGCCGCCTTCTTCTCTATCAATTCGCTCATGCGTTACCCCACTAGCCAAGTAAAAGAATTTATTTCCAAACATTCTGAGTCCCGCTGCTGCTCTATGCGACTTTTTAACTTGTAAAATGGGTTTATTTTAGTTTAATTTTTTTGTTTAGAATAAATTTTTATTGAAATAAAAAGTAACAAAAAATAGTCTTATATTGCATAATTCTCATTTATATTTACTATAAAAAATATGAAAATTGAATTTTTTTATTTATAGGTAACATAAATTTAAAATTAAAAAATATATTATTTAGTGATAAACTAAATACTCATTGTTATTATGAAAATTAAGTAAAATAAGATTCATTTTATCTTTTATTTATAAAGAGATCACGTAAATTTTTAATTAAATAACATTTTATTGATTAATTAAATATATCTGGTTTTATTTTTATATTTTTTTCAGTAAATATAAATGAGAATTACGAAATATCGTATTATCTTTGTTACTTTTTATTTCAATAAACATTTATTGTACTCTACACAAAAAAACTAATAAACTTATTTTTACAAGTTAACAAAACGCATAGAACAGCGGCGGAACTCAGAATGTGTGGAAACAAATTCTTTTAGTCAGCGAGTAGGGGTAACGCACGAACGAGTCGATGGAAGAGAAGGCGGTGGGACTCAGATCGTCGACTGTATATATTATATATAATTCATACGTAAAATTATTTAAAACAGATTTTATACACGCATAATGATATAGTTTCATATATAATTTATATATAAACTATATATTATCTATATATTAATTTTTCACTTGAGAAAATTTAATTGTCTTCTAAAATTTATTAAATGGATTTTGAATAATTGAAAAAGATTGTCATATGGCTTATTGCAGTGTAATTTACGAGTCCTAACAATAGTTTTTGTCAACAAAAGCGATTTCCTAATTTCTTTTTGTAATTTTTATATTTATTTAAGACACTAAATTTTAAATTAATTTTTTTTAAATCCTAAACTTTCATTAGGCCGTTTCGTTGTTTCCTTGGTTTTTATTAAAGAATTCCAAAAATATTCGGAAAGAATCAACTAACGTTGGATATACACATAGTCTCCGCGTAGACAGCTTGCAAAAACTGATGCTGATAAAATATTTTTATCAATTACTGCTTCATCAGCGAGAATTTCAAAATTATAAAATTATGATCAGAATCTGCAATAAATTTACAAACGATTAGTATTGGTTTTTTGTTCTATTTTTAAACGTTCATACAGCTTGAAATACGTTACACCCAATTTTTTTAATGCTGTAAAAATTAATTTCTTGGAAAAAATAATAATACACAGTTTTTTGATTTGTAATTGCAAAACCTGTTAACGATTCCGCAATTTTCGGTATATTTTTTATTATTATAAAATAAAGTTGATTACTGAGTCCGTACATCTAAGAGATCCAAGTACAGAGTGTTGAGTGTCCACTACAGATTCAAGCTTTACATAGTAAGTAAGCATCTATAAGCGTATATATAGGCTTGAATTCATAGACCCTTTACAATTTTACGTGTCTCTAAGTATACATGTCCGTAATCCGAAGTATCTTTCCTATTTACGTGTTTCAGAATTTTACATGTCCTTAAGTTTACGGGCTTATAACCCAGTACCCTGCTGGTATTTACGTACTACAAGCTTGCGTGCTAGTCACTTACGTGTCCATAAGTTAGATTGAGGAAAAGTACGTGCATGCTGTGTACGGGTCTTTAAGTTTTTACGTTTTTTTTACTGTTTTGCATTAGTGGGGTTAAGAGATTACGGGACTTAAAATTAAAAATTTTTCACTTTATTCTAAGCTTTTACGTGAATGTAAGAGTATTTGGTAAAATTTTACGTAACTCTATCATTGGAAAATTGATGTATACGTAGCCGCGGATTACTATAATATATACATAAATCCACGCAATGTACGTGATTTTTGTGCGAATAGACACAGCGTTTATTTTAATGTGATAACTTGTATTTTTTCTTTTAATGTAGCAAATCATCAAATTTTATTTTTTAAATTTTTAAAATTTAAGAGACTAAAATAATGTTTAGGTTATTTATTAAATAAATGTGCATAGTAACTTTTGTAAATAAATAAACATTGATGGAGCAAAATTATTTTAGTAAAGTAAATGTGAATGCAGATGTAAATACAAAAAAAAAATCATATTAAATCTAAATAAAAAAGTGTATTATAGAAACCTTGAGAAGTAAAGTAAGAAAACCTACTGATATGTTAAGAAATATGTATCTTAATGAATAGAGATTTTAATGATTTATTTCAGAAGATTAGATTAATTTATTTTCAATTCAAATTAATTTAAAAAGTGTACATTTTCTATTATGACTATTATTAATATTGAATTGTTTTTATACAGTTTTCTTTGTTATTTTTTATATTGAAAACAATAATAAAAAAATTAAATGTGAAACATTGCTTTTTCAGTTTACTAAATGATCAAATGATATATCAATAATAGTTACATATTAATTATTTATTTTTATGTAGTTCGTAATTATTAGTCAGGATTTTGATTCAATTGATTCTATGTTTTAGATCTAATGGAAATAATAATTTATGTACAAAAATAGTAAAAGTAGAATAAAAAAGAGAACGGATGAAACAGTCATGTCAACAAAAATCAAGAAACAATGTTTGAATTCATTTAACCGTAAAAATTCTTGTTAAACTACTGGTTTAAGACATCCAAAACTCATTTTGGATCTATAAGAAAGTGAAAATTTACGATTTCACATTTTTATAAATAATAAATTCGCAACCATGCCTTTGATTTACGGAGTTGAATTTCCTTTCACGTAATCGACTCTGTATTCCATTCGTCTACTTTGAAAAAAGACGACCTTTAAATTATTGTATCTTTGGATTCAAATGTCATAGAAAGGTCTCCGACCTCGCAAATAGAAGGTCTTAAAGAGGTCTTAAAGTTGCAGGGTCAAACATCATATTATATCAAGAATCCAAATTACAACAGATTTTTTAAAATGACAGAGAAACTTCAAAATTTGCGTTTTTGCACACCATCATGAAATTTCCCGGAGTTAAGGCTGTAAAGATAATAATTTCTGTTCAACCACTCTAAAAACTTGATTTTAATTTTTTACCGAGGAATTCAATTTTCATGTTTACAAGGAATAAAAAAGGTCTCTGTTAGTCTAGGCGCCAGATTGGTCACAGTAGCCTCTTTAATTTAGATTGACCCACCAAGGTTTTTTTTAATGTATTTTGACCTCCTAAACACGAAAATCGATGGTGGATTTCGATCCGGATGTCGAATAAATTGTTATAAACAATTTAATTGTTTATAACGCTATAACGATTGAACAAAACGAGATACAAAAATTTTGTGAAATACTTTTTTTTGCAGCTTTTTAAAACAAATACACCCGATTTTAAAACGTGTTATTTGAATAATTACAACTAGAGATTTTGTTAATTTATTGCAAATTAACGGTACGAACCCGTAAAAAATTAGGTACAAAAATTAAATCTATCAATCTATTTTTATTAATAATGAAAAATAAATAAAAAATATACATTAATAAAGAAGTAACATTAAAATATTAAGAATAAAATTATATTATTTATTCAACGTAAGGATAATTTACTTATTTTTATATGTATTATTTTTCATGCATGCACAAAAAGTACAGCATGATGTGTTTTTTTTTTACAAAAGCAAGCTTTTGTATTACAAACTTTACAATGACACGGTGGCAGTAAGTCATCAAGAGGTGAGAAAATTGTTTTAAAAAGCCGGAAAAAAGTATTTCACAAAATTTTTGTATCTCTTTTTGTTTAAACGTTGTAGCGTTATAAACAATTAAAATAGCAAAAAAAGTGCTTTAATTTTCATTTTATCAGTCTCCCTTTGTTTATCGATGTTTATGAATAGCTTCAAGTCATATAGTTTTGTGAAAAATACTTTTACCTTTAAAATGAGACTTTAATCGATCAAAAATGTTTGATAGAACCTGAGATGTAGTCGAATTTCATCAAGCACGACGAGTGTATCTCGTCAATTTGCAATAAATTAACAAAATCTCTAGTTGTAGTTATCCAAATAACACGATTCAAAATCGGGTGTATTTGTTCTAAAAAGCAGAAGAAAGTAGATGGATAGATAGATATTAATTTATTTTGTAAAAGAGTACAAAAAGGCATGTAATACATCAAGCAATAAATAATAATTCTGTATAAAGTATTGCACATAATATGATAAAATATCACAGTCAAATATTAAAATTAATATATAATACTGTATCAGTAAGTCACTATGTAAAAGCGATATCACAGACTACTCTAAATACACGCAGGAAACATGAAAACATAAATTACAATAAAAACAGTCTTAAATATCTATCAGTCATAAAATTAAAATCGAATTAAAATCAAATAACACAATTTAAAAGATAAAGCATAAAGCATAGTCATGACATCAAATAAAAATAAAATTGGACAAAACAATGCAACAATAAATAATAAAAAATAATATAATAATAAAATTCAAAGAATAAAAACTTGATACCGAAGATGTCATAACTATTAATAAAAAGAAACAGAATCACTCATTCTTTCTGCATTTATTCAACCATCATTCGCGCTGATAAATACATTCACACCTTAAATCTATATATAAGACAAAACAAAATATATTAACATAAAATTACCTCCAATTAAATACCATCAAAAGTACCTCCTCAAAGCCGATTTGAACCTGCCGAGCGATGGAAGATTTTTTATATCGGCAGGCAGGGAGTTCCAAAAATGCGCACCTTGAACTTGAAAGGAATTTCTTCCAGTCTCAGTACGCATGAAGGGCACTGTGAAGTCCTTAATCTCTTCCCTAGTGGCTACCCTAGGTACATATCTAGTAAAGAGACTCACTAGATACTCTGGAGTATTCATGCGCATGATTTCGTACATAAGTACAGCCATAAAATACTGTCTCCTTGAATTAGTACGCAGCCAACCAAGAGCAGCTCTATGAGGAGAGATATGATCGCCCATTCTGACACCCATTACATATCTCACACATGAATTTTGTAATCTTTGTAAACGTCTTCTCAACTCCTGCGAAGCATCGAGTAAAACTACTGAACAGTAGTCGAGGTGCGGAAACAGCAAGGCGGCTGCGAGTTGTTTACGCAGGGCCTCAGTGGTGTACCGACGGAAAAACCGCAAACTATACATAATCCTATTAAATTTTTTAGTCACCATATTAATGTGCGGCTTCCATGACAACCTAGCGTCAAGCACAACACCAAGGTTCACAACGGTATCAGAGAAAGATATGTCGACACCACCCTCAAGCTCAATCTTTCTCGACTCACCAGTATAGAAGTCATTAATAAATCGACTACTGCCAAAAACGATTGCTTTAGTTTTGCTTGCATTTAATGTGAGAGAAGCATCGACAGCCCACCCCGACACCGCCCTAGCCGCCCTCTGCAAAATACGAATACCTTTATTCACATGTTCATAAGGGACCTGAGTATAGATTTGGAGGTCATCAGCATATAATATGTGCTCGACGAAACAGGGGTCGAGTGTGTCACGTATGTTATTAATGTAAAGACAAAACAACAGAGGCCCCAGCACTGAACCCTGTGGAACTCCTAGATTGAATGTTAGCCAATCTGAATCCTCTTTGAATTGTGTAAAAACCATTTGTTTTCTACCTGATAAATAGGAGCTAATTCATTCAAGTGCAGCCCTGGAAAGCCCCATCGATCTAAGCCTCGCAAGCAATTTGGAGGGGCAGATCGTGTCAGAAGCCTTACTAAAGTCAAATAGAAGTAGTAACGTGGCAAGTTTCTTGTCAAGACCTGATCTTACGTCGTCTGTAAGTTTAAGTATGGCAGTCTGCGTAGAATGGTGCTTTCTGAAGCCAGTCTGCAAAGAGTCAAGTATTTTGTGTGTCGTAATGTACTCTTGCAGTTGGTCATGGGCAATCTTCTCCAGAACCTTTGAAAGAAAACATAATATTGCTATTGGCCTAAAATCTTTAGGCATCTTAGGTGCAGGACACTTCTTTGAAGGCACAATGCATGCACGCTTCCAAAGGCAAGGGAAGATCCCTCGCGCAAAAGAGGAATTGAAAAGAGTCACAAGATGCTCTACAATAAACAGTAGTGCTTTAAGTATCACACTCTGCGGAATGCCATCCTCGCCACAAGCCTGTGATGAAAAATGCGAAATCGCAAGGATTACATCATTAATATTAATTGGCTTGAAGGCAAAGCATCTTTCACTACACTCCGAAAGAATCTTTTTACGTTCCGCAGTATCATCGTGTGGCGAGACTGACACTCCCGTAAAATGTGCATTAAGCTCATCAGGAGTGAATCGATTCAAGTCCCCTTGAGGTCCGGACAGGAGTCCCAGGTCTTTTAACACCTTCCAGACATTACCTCTAGCAAGAGCATCAAACAGTCTATTATGATAATAATTTGTCTTAGCATGTTCTGTCTGTTCGCCTATAGTTTTACGCAGTTTCAAGAATTCGGAGAGATAACGCTCCTCCTTCGTCCGTTTAAACCTACGATACGTGGCATCTCTCTTGTGCCGCATCTGCGACAACTCTATCTATCCAAGGAAATTTATCTTTACCAATTTTAAGTGATTTTAGTGGCGTCAAATTTTGTATTGCTGCCGTAAGGTTGTCGCAGAGGCAGCCAAGCGCAGATTCCGGGTCAACTGTACCAACTGTAAATGGCGTCCAATCACAGCCAGCCAAACTCTGCGCCAATAAGTTTGGACAGATATCTTTATAATTTCTATACTCAATTATCTTTTCATCTGTCTTCATAAAATTACAAGAAACGCATACATCAATTAAATTGTGCCGACTGTGAAAATTGGCCGGTAAGATGCGTGCGTCAAGTACTGTGTCATTATCGTCCACAAGAATCAGGTCAATCCACGTGTGAGATGTCGGAGTATAATGCGTGGCACCGTGCTGAACCAACTGTAACGAAAGCTCAGCTGATAATTTATTAATAAATTTGGCATCACTGCTCTCACGCAGGAGATCGGCATTCAGGTCTCCCATTATAATTTTATGAGAGTATTCAGAGGCAAAATTTCTTAAGTTATCCAAAAAATCAGTATTTCTATAAACAACAGAAACTAGCACGGCTTCGGAGCTGCCCAATTGCATGGAACAGAAAATATATTCAGGTACCTCTGGTTTACCTTCACTATGATTAGTTTAAGTATCCGAAGTATCCAAAATAGTGCACTTTAAATTATCTCTAATATACAAGGCAACTCCTCCACCACGCAAGTTTCTGTCCTGTCTGAATACTTTATACCCCTTGACTCAAATGACATCAACCGAAACAGATGGACTCAGCCAGGTCTTAGCCACTTCAAATGTATCGTAAGAGGGACCATCACTTAGGAACTCACGTACCTGCCCAATGTGAGCCCTCAAAGAGGTCACATTCAGAAAGCATGCTCGCAGTTTACCCCTCCTCCCTGTACGACCCCCCGAGGAGGCCAGGCGCAGTCATTGGGGAGAGGCCACACTTGACGTTACTCCGTTATTCGCCAGTATATTTCGTTGATGATCAGAGGCTTTAGTAGTATTAGTATCACATTTATTATTATTGCACTTAATATTCGATAGAATTTCAGAATTGTCTTTATTTGCATTTACACCGTGATCTAGTTTCTTGCTATCTATCAATAAATTATCTAAGTCATTTTCATTAAAAAAGTTGTGCGCTCTCTCCCCTCTTTCCCTCCTCACCAGAAATCTGCCATTTCTGTGCCAAACAAATTCAAAGCCTTTTTCTTTGGCATACTTTTTCAATTTTTTAAAATTAGCATATTTCTCTTTAGGCAAAAATTCATTAATAAATATCAAGCTGTGGTGTTTGATGGAAGAAAGACTGCCAAGGAGGGAGGGACTAAGATCCGCCGTCGAATAACCTGTGAATTGTCGTTTAGCTTCAATCACGTCTTGCACCAGATCCTCCTCAGAAAGTCTAACCAGCAATGAAAATGAACCCCTCGGGCCGCCACTAATCTCACGATCTGTAGACACCTCATTTACATTGTCATGTTTAGCAATTTTCTCAACAGAAATTATATACGTACGCTTGATTGTCGGGAGAATGGTATCAAGAACGGCACAGGCGTAATCATCCGGCCCAACATTGACTGCTGAGCAGTCAAATCCGCCAGAGATCACCAATGTACCACTCCCAGGACCACACTCCGTCTCAACTTGACGAGGTGCCTCCTCACTAATTATATTATGTGTATGTGGTGCTTGTGTTAATTCCACAGATTTAGATGCGTGTAATGTATGCTTATTTATTCCCGTGAGATCCGCAACGGCCTGCGCTACGCCAGCTACCCCGGTTGTAAGGTTGAAGAAATCCCTGTCCACTCCGTGAAACTCGTTGTTAAGAAAAGTTTGAATGTTATCAAATTTATTACTGATGATTTTATTAGACGTTTCAGTTTTGTTGTTTAGAGCAGACAGGAAATCCCTTTCCGAAGTGACTATTATTTCCTTAAGTTTGCGAAATTCCTCTAACAGCTGCATCTGCTTAGTTTCTAAATTTTTAATAAATTCATTTTGTTTTTCAATTTTGGACACAATATCCCGCAGACCCTTGTCAAAATTTTGGACTTGGCTTCCAAAAGTTAAAAGTCAATCAAAAGAATTAAATAATTTATCAAGCCTGCCAGATAGTGCGCCCTCTAGAGCAGATACAGCTGCCTGCAATGAGGAAGAATCTAAGTCACCTCGGACCACATAACAATTATTTTTCTTAAGATTATTACTATTATTATTATTCGGGGCAGCGTGCGCAGCGCCACCTCCCAATTGCTTATCAGATAAATGTATACTTGAACTACTTGTCCCTCCATCCGCCGTGGCACCGCTGTTGTTGTTGATGGTTGAAGTTTGCGATGACAAAGTAGTTTTCACTCTTTCAGGCTGCTTCTGAGCGGTGTTGACAGGTGTCACTTTCGAGTCAGTTCGTGAAGGTGTTGAGGCACTGATGGGCTGATTGGAAACAGCTTTGCGTGCGATCTGCGAAACTCCATTGACCTTGATGCTACCACTGGCTGATGATGTTGAATTATTTTTTATTTTTTCAATGCACCTTTTACATTCATACTTTGTGCCATTTTCCAATTTTGAACGAGTCATGCATTTCGCATGACAACGCTGCCGGCACGTGAAACACAAATGGAGCTTTGCCATGCCCCATTTATCATTGGTGGATAGCTTACAAATCGCACAACTGTCCATTACTCCGACCTCTAGTGTACACTCCGGTAACTAAAACTAACCTCCTTATAGGGTAAGGTAGACTTCTACTTTATCGGACGGAAAAATTAGCCACCAAGATCTCTGCCTGCAGATGAAAAATTGCCTCCAAACTAACCTCAAAACTGCGATAATTCTAACCTCCAAGGAACAGCACCCTGATGTAAAATACAAGATAAAATGCAAGCACCGCTGATAAAACTAATGATTTATAGCTGAGAAGGTTCCTTTCAAATTGAGCGTGCAAGAGTCTGTAAGAAAAACGCCCTAGGGCACAAAAATGCAGTACCAGAACAAAAATAAGAAGAGCGAAAAATAAAACGTGTTTAACTACTTACAGATGGAGGGAGAGAGAAAGTATTTAACAAGATTTTTGTATCTCTTTTTGTTTAAACGTTGTAGCGTTATAAACAATTGAAATAGCAAAAAAAGTTCTTTATTTTTCATTTTGATCAGTCTCCTTTTGTTTATCGATGTTTATGAATAGCTTCAAGTAGTATAGTTTTGTAAAAAATACTTTTACCTTTAAAATGAGACCTCAATCGATCAAATATGTTTGATAGAACCTGAGATTTAGTCGAATTTCATCAAGCGCGACGAGTTTATCTCGTCAATTTGCAATAAATTAACAAAATCTCTAGTTGTAATCATACAAATAACATGATTTAAAATCTGGTGTATTTGTTTTAAAAAGCCGCAGAAGAAAGTATCTAACAAGATTTTTGCATCTCTTTTTGTTTAATCGTTATAGTATTCAAAATAAATAAATTGTTTATAACAATCTATTCGACATCCGGATCAAAATCCACCATCGATTTTCGTATTCAGGAGGTCAAAATACATTAAATAAACCTTGGTAGGTCAATCTAAATTAAAGAAGCTACTGTGACCTATTTGGCGCCTAGACTATGTTTTATTCCGGGCTATTTTTGGTCGAAAAAGGGTCAAAAAGGATCTTAAAAAAAGGCTGAAGGGTGAAATGATATTTTTTTTCAAAAATTAGTCAAAATTCTTGAAAAAAAGGTAATATGACTTTTTTTGTTCAGAAGTACCATTTTCGCGTTATTTCAGATAAAAATAGTCCTATGTTTGTAAAAATTGCGTTTTTGGCTAAATTTGAGCTTCTGTATCTGGAAAAGATCAACTCAAAAAAATCTGAAAAAATTCAGGGATACTAAGGGAACATAAACAAACATTTAGACAAAGCTTGGGGAAAAAAATTTTTTTTTCATGCACAGTTGACGTGGAATCATATAATATATATGAGAGAAAAGAACGTGCACGCGCGAAATAAAATTAACAGACTAAATGAACAATCGTATGAAGTGAAGTAAAATTTAAATATCTGTGTATATTTACATGTATGTAATTATATGTTTAAAAGAAATGCGCGCGCAAAATGTGAACAAATTCACGATGGTACAGACAGAAATAAAAATATGGCGTATGTACGAGATGGATAAATTTAGAATATTATTTTTGAAACTTGAGTCTGGATTTTTTTTATATTCATTTATTATTTACTATCGTGATTCTATGCAAATGATTGGCAACGGAAATGTAAAATTAAAAATGAATAATGCCCGACATATGTGTCTAGGTGTATATGAGCATATTTTGTGTAATTATATATATATATATATATACATATATAAGTGTGATCACATGTGCATAGGAGTGTGCGCGTCGTTAAAAATGACAGCTTAAGAAAGAGACAAAATGACTGAAATGAAACGAACTAAATCAAAGCGGACAAAAATAAAATTTACCTAAATGCATGCAGAAGATCGATTAAAAAGAAAAAGACAGAAAAAAATAATTTCAATAAAAATTAAAATTTATTTAATGAATATATAAGATGGCTATAAAAATTAATGAACGTATAGGATGACGGGTAGGACTATACAATCATATATGTGTTTGTACGTATGTCTGCATATCAGCATATATGTACGCATAATAGACACGACTAAAGGTATATATACGGATATATATACATGCGCACAAAAGAAACTCGAGTATCACTATAATAATACGATTTAAATATTAACTGACCGATACGAACGAGTACATATGCATATAGAAAATTAATTGTAAGAAAAATATATTATATAATAATTATTCTAAATTTAAAAATTTTATTTAATCAAGCTTGAACATACAATAGTACGTATATAAATAATTTTTAAAATATATCCATGGTTTTAAAATAATATTGATCGATCATAGTTGCTACTTTTACATACATAATAATATTTGTATTCAGTATATTGTGTATGGGAATAATAGCACACATGTATAATAATAAATATTAAAACATACATAAATAACTGGTAAATCGGGGTCATTAAACATTGCTTCTGTTCGGCACGTTAAATTGATTCTCTTCGATTGTCATAAATATGAATAATAATATTACTTATGGATCTATAGCTCTTGATCCTCTCAATATATATCATTGAAAAGTTTTTTACATATTTTGGGTAACAGAAAGAATATATTCGCAGAGTTTCAGCGATTTTTATTTTTTTGCTCTCTCAGTTGGCGTAAAATATCCCATATATATATATATATTCACTGTTAAAAAAAAAACATGAAATTTAATGCAAAACTGGGAGCTTGCTTCAAGCGTGTAAATGAAAATGAATAATTTCACGGTAATTTTAATGCAAAATTGCCTGAAAATTAATAATTTTACCGTAATTTTAATGTAAATTTGCATGAAATTTAAAGTAAAAATAAAAATTTCATAAATGTACTGGAAGCAAAATTCAATTTTTTTAACCTTGTATATATATATAATTAACTCCAATTGAAATCATTTAGTTTTGCTTGTGTTCGGCAATATATATATATATATATATATATAATAAACTCCAACTGAAATCATTTAGTTTTGCTTGTGTTTGGCAAAATTTTATGAATACGAGCTCGTAAAACGCAGAAAACTAAGACAGTTTGTACATGCCCTATTGTACGGCAGGTGGCCACATTATGACGAACTGAGCGAAAGAGGAAAATAAAAGCAAAGACGGAGCTAAAGACGGAGAAGAGACAGATGGGCATGGCATTACAATACGACTGAAAAGATAGAGATAGAAAATAGAACAAATGAAACGACTAAAGCAAAATTGACAGATAAACGAATAATAGTAGAGTCAAATAAAAAAGTAAAAAAAATGATAAAATATTTATCAACATTTTGATGTTTCGTCAATAAAACAAATAGAAAGTAAAACAAATAAAAAAAAGCTCAATTCAGTTAAGACAGGAATGGCAAAGAGCAAGAGAGACGAAGAAAATAGAAGAAGGATAGTGTAGAAAAGAGATAACGATTTGATGACTTTGATAATAAAAGAGAGAAACGTTATGAAAACAGCAAAACAATATATAAGGTAAACAATGATTTTGAAAATTATATACTTAACGTAGAAGGTTTGGGGAATTTGATAGTCTTGGACGAACACCTAGGACCGATAAATAAATTGGAATTATCGCGTTTAATACAAATAGAGGTTGATAAAAGACTTAATAAAGAAAACGACAATATTTTAAACGTTTCTGAACAGTTGACAGAAACGATAAAAAACCGGACTGACTGGAAAAGACGGATCAGTAAAACGCAATTATAAATTAACGCATCAAACTAAATTCAAAAACTTTTTGGATTATTTTATGTCTGAATCAAGTTTGCTGGACTTCCATTATGTTGTAGATAGTACTATTGTAGCAAATAAAAGTTTATCTGAAAGTATAAAAGAGAAACAAAGATATAAATTTCGTGATATTTTAATAAATAGAATAGATAAAGACTATCATGTTAGAGTTTTGAAAATTGAAGATCCAGTTGAATTGTTGAACAGAATTAAAGAAATTAAATCAACCGAAGTAAATGTAACTATGTAGTTTAAAAAAAAATTTTTACAACATACAGTATAATCCAGCGAAAGAAAAGGCAGTTAATTATATAGACAAATTTGAAGAAATAGTAAGAAGTTGTAAAAACATGCCATAAGTTAAATTGTTGTCTAGATTTCATTTTTTATACAAGTTTCCAAGTGCTTTCATTACCGAGATATGATCATTCGAAGTTGGTACAAAAATCGAAGTATGAAATCTGTGAACTAACTACTTTATTTCGTTTGTGAAAAGATCTAACAAGGAGAGTCTTTCACCTTCGGGTCACCGATTGGGCTCAAATTTGGGAAATGTTTTCTGGATGCAGAAACATGGAGAAAGCCAAAATTTTAGAGGCCAACGCTCAAAATTTCTATAATTATAGGCCATTGAAGAAAATCATGAAAAAAGTTACTAGATTTTCAAATGCTTATAGTTCCTCAGCATTGTTAGCTAAAAGCTTATACCTTTTTTAAATGAAAGCTGAGCTCAAATCCTTTCGAAATAGCACCTAAGGCATCCCAAAATATTATTTTTTCCCAAAGTTAGAGCGCAATGAAGATTAGACCTAATTTCAGCTTTTATTATTAATTAATGTTTTAAACAGAAAATTAAGGTCAAATCTTCATTGCGCTCTAACTTTGGAAAAAAATAATATTTTGAGATACTATAGGTGCTATTTCGAAAGGATTTGAGCTTAGCTTTCATTTAAAAAAAGGTACAAGCTTCTAGCTAACAATGCTGTGGAACTATAAGCATTTGAAAATCTAGTAATTTGTTTCGTGATTTTCTTCAATGGCCTGTAACTAGAGAAATTTTGAGCGTTGGCCTCGAAAATTTTGGCTTTCTTCATATTTCTGCATCTAGAAAACATTCCCCAAATTTGAGCCCAATCGGTGACCCGAAGGTGAAACACTCTCCTTGTAAGTTAATATTACACAATTAAAATTTCTAATAAAAGCAAACAATATATTTTAAAAAATATAGTAAACAAAAATATATAATATGTTATAAATACATTTTATTAATTTCTTACATCACTCTGTTCTCAGTTTCTCAATCAATTTTTTTTTATCAGCACTGGCTAATAAATTTTTTCTACTTTCATCAATAAACTGGAGTAAATACTGTTTTTGATCTTCATCACGAGATCGAGTATTGACATATTCTTCAGCTAAGTGAATCGCTCTTTCGGCGCAGTCATTCACTACAACAAGATGTTTTAATTTTTTACGGCACTCTAAGTAAGAAGGATTCTTTTTCCATAAAGTACAATCCTGTTTTAAAAATGTTTTATCTAAATTAAACCTACTAAAAAAATTCAAACTTTGACTATTTGTGAAATAATCAAGTGTTTTGTCGTACAATGATCGAATGCCCTCATCAGATGGATCAAATTTTTTCAAAATATCGTCATCTGAAGGTTTGTTTTTGAGTGATTTAATTATTCTTCGTTTGGTACTGATATCAACATCATTATCGAAAAGTGAAAGAATAGTGAGTTCTGGTGACAAGTACCATAAATGGTTTCTAAATTTATGTAAAGTAGCATCTGATATGCTTTTGTCGATATCTTTGAAATCAATTAATGATTTTATTTATTTAAAATCTTTGTTTGGAGCGGAAATAGCTAAAGGAGCGGTGTACCATGGATCGAGATATTTGAATACAATGAATTTACATACAGCATATAATTTAGCTTCGTCGCCCTTACTCATTTTGAAAGATTTTCTGAATAAATACATTTTTATTGTGTAGATAGCTTTAGCCATCCAGCGAGCATGGTGAATTGCTCCTGGCTTTTTAAAAGTTATGGTTTCGTCAACGCCCAAGAAAATTAAACAGAGCTCTAATAATTCTTTGTAATCATTTCTAGGCTGCTCTTCTGCTAAAAATTCTTTTATATTTTGAATCGCATCAGGAACTTTATCCTTCAAAGATATTTCTAGTCCGGGTAGTCCATTTTCAAAAGAATTTAAATCAAAATTAGACCATTGCTCTCTAAATCTTTTAAACATCGGCATATCTGGACCACTAGTGCCAGGAAATTTCACTTCAAATGCTGCTCTTAATAAAAGCTCAAAAACATGATGACGACAAGCTAAATAGAGCAAATCTTTTTCCATTAAATCTTCTAAAAGCATCGCTGTTCCGCTTTTGCATCCTAAATTCACATTTGTTGTATCACAGCAGATTGCATTTGTTAATTCTATTAATCCTCAATCTTTCAAAGATGCATAAACTGCTGAAGCTAACGTACTTGCTTTTTGATCTTGCAATGCTGGCACATTGATGAGTTTTGTAAATTTATCGCTGGATACTAAAATTGGCAATCTATCAACCTTCTTGCAAGTTATATCATCTGGAATAAGTTAACCATCCCAGTGAACTATTAAAAAATCCATACGAGTATTTTCAATCAATTGCTTCATTTTTTCATATTCGTGCTTTCTTATTTCAGCTATTGCAATATTGATAGATTTACGATTGAGGATTAAAGTATTAAGATCAATGTTCAATTCATTAGCAATAAGACCGGTTATGAAAACAGCATCTCTGTCAGAAACTTTAGCTTTGTCAAAAGCTGCCACGACTGCTGGAGACATCACATTAATAGAACCTCTTTCATTTTTTTTTCATAGTTCCTTCCTTTTGCAGTATAAACTATATTAGATCTTTGCGAGCTTGAAGAGGTTTCTTCACTAGATGATTGCTCTGTTTGAAGCAATAACAGAGCTTTTGATCCTAAAAACAAATATAATCAAATGTGTAACTAAAATGAATAAAGACATTCTTGAATGACGAAAGTAAAAGTAAGAATAGTTTTCGACATATTAATCACCTTACTGAAAAATCTCAAATGAGACCTCAAATGAGATTTCAAATGAAATCTCATGCCAACATCTTATTTGACAATATTTCTTATTTTAGTAGGTTTGAAATCATCGATTAGAGACTATTTTTGACAGATTAGTACTTGGGAATTTTTTTTTTTTTTAATTTGAATTTATAAAATTTTTTTCAAGTCCCAATTTAATAGTCACCAATCGATGATTTTAAAAAAACCAAAATAAAAATTATTGCTTAATGAGATTCCGGCATGAGATCTAATTACAGATTTAAATTGAGAATTTTTAGTAAGGCATAGTTTAACGGTGACTAAAAATATATTTACTTGTCATAATATCTGTCTCTGAGACGAAATGTTCACTCTTAATAGATCCAGTTTCACTAATTGATGAATTTTGGCTGAATGTTTGACAGAGTTCTATTTCGGGATCCACGATTTTCGAAGTTGAAGGTTGTAGCAATTGTTCAATATTTTCTGGGGTCAAAATGTTTTCATCTGTAATTAAATATAATCATAGAAAAACCAACTACAATTGTTACAAATCAAATTTTTACATATTATAAATGCATTATTACCTGAAATGTTTTCAGATTCTATTAAAGGTAATTTGATTTTTATGATATCAATTAGTTTCGACAGAAAAACTTTTTTTACTGATTCGTCCATTGAACCCAATAGTGTCATTGAAATATCTTGGGAAATATTAAATACATCAGCCATTTTTTCAAGAAATTCAGTGATTTTTGCACTCGGCTTATCCTGAAATTTTCTTACTTGTGTATAAGACTGGTATAGATTTTTTATTTTTTCGATGCAATGATCGATTCTTTTTACTTTTATGGATGATTCTTCCCATATACCTAAAATTTCCTTGATTACAATCCGAACAGCATCAGCTAATTTGGATTTTTCAATTTGAGTCTTGTACAGTAGTCTTTTAAGAACAACTAAATTAGATGGTAAATATCTGTCATCGAATTCAGAAATCAAGTTATTTGTTATATCAGATAACTCTTAATTCTGTTGATCAGACGCCATTTTTCTCTCTAATGGAAACTGTCAAAATCTTATAAGTTTACAATTGGTTGATGTCACCTATAATGGACAGCCTGTGAAACAAATAATCACGTCGTTAAAATAATTAAGCGTTAAAAGAAAATTGTTATAAAAAAACTCGTGTGGCTAGAAATTTAGTTCTAAATTTAGCAGATACAATAAATATTTTTCAAAAAAAATTTGGTCAAGTTTGTTTTAAGACAAAATAATAAAATTTAAGTTTTGTTTTTTATGATTGTCTTGTGCAATTATATTGTATCCTTTATATCCATGAGAATATTAGATTTTTAATAAAAAATGCTACTTGATTGATAATAAACACGATCTCAAGTCAAAGCGTAATTTGAATTAAATATTTATGAAATATCCGTACATAAGATAATGTTCAAGAAATAAATTTTCTCATTCTGAGTTTTTAAATTTATAAGTTAGACCAGAAACATTGATTAAGAAAACATTTATTAAAATTAGTAGATAGATAGCTCCGGATATCAGATATTAATGAAATTTCGTGGTTAGTTTCTGTTCGATATATTTAAGAAAAATCCAGAACCTTAAGGCCTAATGCTGACTTGTTTTTGAAATATAACATGTCTTCTGAAATTTTCTCCTTTCGTTGTACTGCAATATCAATCTTTTTATTTTAAATATTTAATATTTATTCAAAGCAAATAATTTTGCTTTAATTCACTTGAAATCAGCTAAAATCGTTGATATATAATTATAAAATAAAATATTTTATTAAATAAAATACCATTAAAGGTAAAAATTTAATTAAATTTTTAACTTACATCGAAGTCGATGGTTTCATTATCAATATAATTATCTAAGAATTTGAATAATATTTTTGTATAATTAAATATTATCATTCACTTTTTTTCCATAATTTTTTAATGATTTATTCCACTATAAATCAGGCTTATAAGATTTATAGTGTAATAAATCATTGAAAAATTGTAGGAAAAAAGTGAATAATAACATTTAATCATACAAAAATATCATTCAAGTTCCTAGATAATTTCATTAATAATCAAACCATCAACTTCGATTTAAGTTGAAAATTTAATTAAATTTTCACTTTTAATGGTATTTTATTTGATAAAATATTGTATTTTATAATTATATATTAACAATTTCAGATGATTTCAAGTAAATCAAAGCAAAATTATTTGCTTTGAATCAATATAAAACATTTAAAATAAAAAGTTTGATGTTGCAGTACAACAAAAGGAGAAAATTTCAGAAAACATGTATGTTATAATTCAAAAACAAGTCAACATTAGACCTTAAGGTCTTAGAGTCTAACGATAAGTTCTTCATGAAATATAAGGCATCATATATTTTTTTAGTTTTATTGATTTTAAAGCACTAACATCAAAATCTTTATATGTTGCATATATTATATTTACTCAAAGCACTTTAATTAGCTTTGATTTTAATATAATTTAATACAAATAGTTTCTTATACGTATGAATTATAATATTTAATATTATTAAGCACTTTGAGAAATAAAAATTCAATAAAATTGTGAACTTACCCAAGCGTCGACAATGCAATTGCTAATAAAATTATCTAATAATTTGATTAATGTTTTAATATTATTGAATAAAATCATTCATTATAATTTGACCTATTCATACTTGCACCTTTACTTTGGTTAATTGCACTTATAGGTATACAACTCTAAATGCTCACTCGCACTTATATCTACATTATTTACTGTACTTAATCGCACTTATTCACTTATATGCATCAGTCTGTGCCCAATTGACTTATATACACACTATTGCGCGTATGCATTCATCTGAGTCTAACTATGTATACATCTTACATGTTTAATTCATTTACATACATGTTTTAATACATTTACTTCTTATTGAAAACCTTCTTAAAAGGTTAGGTATAAATCTATCGTTTCTTGGCCTTTGAGGAATTGTACTTGTATTTTCACTGCTCCTGCCTTCATCACTCTATACAATATTGGCAGTGTCCGGCTGACTGACTATTGTCGGTTCACCTAGATGACAATCTTGCTTGTCTATGCTGCTTGGTGTTGCCATGTCTACTGGATCGTCCAGAACTTCCTCCAACCGCTCTTCAGCGGCACCTTGGACATCTTCTGCTTTATGGTGGACTTCCACCTCGACCAGCGTTCGTTCCTCTTGTGCAGAGTTTTGCGGAGCGTTATTGTTGTTTGATGGCGGCGTAGGCAGCTGCTCTTCATCTAGTATATCCTGCTGCACTAACTGTTCGACTGGAGTCAGCTGTTCCTCATTTCTTGAAAAAAAAGGCTGGGTTCAACCTAACAGGCAACACAACCACATTTCTGCCGTTTTTCTCTATTGTGTCATTCCTGCCACCATCTTGCCTCGATATGACCTTGTAAGGTCCCGTGTACGGATGCGTAAGTGGTGGTTTAACCGTTTTTATCCTTTTAAACACGAAGGTGCAGGGACTCAGCTCTTTAAACACAAATGATCTAAATGCAAAATTGTGTGTAGCAGGTACTGGCTTAATTCGCCTTATATACCCCTTGAATCCCACAAAGAATTCGCCAGAATCATGCGCACTGATCTCACGAAATTCACAGAGATCGACTGGTATTACCAATATAGTTCCATATAAAAATTCAGCTGGGCTCGTACCTGTATCTAATCTTAGGCGAGTGTGCAGACGAAGCATTATCGTAGGTAAAACTCTGGTCCACTCTGTAGTCTCTGTGTGGCACATCTGTAACACACACATGTGTGCCATCTCTTGATAATACCGTTAGAGGCTGGGTGGTATGGTATCGTCCTGACCTTCTTACACCCAATGTAATTTAAGAGTTGCTTAAGTAATTGTGCTTCAAATTGCCTCCCTTGGTCACTCATTATAATCACCGGTGCGCCAAATCTTGCTACCCAATTATCAAAAAAAGCGCCTGCAACTGTGGGAGCGGATACATCATGCAGCGGTTCTGTCTCTGGCCACCTTGAAAACTTGTCTATCATTGACAGCATATATATGTACCCTTCACATGATGGTAGTGAGCCCACAAGATCCACATGAACATGGGTGAAACAAGCCTCTGGCTCAATGAACTAGGAAGATAAAAATTTATTCTCTTAATTTTTTATTCTTGACAATTAATGCATGCCTTGCACCATGTTACTATCTCCTGGATCATCTTGGGCCATATGTATTGCTGTATAATCAGCTTAGCTATTACTTTGCCCGATAGATGAGAGTTTTGATTGTGGAACAGATCAATAATATCCTGCCTTAGTTTCTTAGGAACATATAGGCGGAAATCCTGATCCACTAACTCGACGTATAAAAAGGTCTTTCCAGCTTCCCATTGCAGCCTAATTAGTTTAAGAGGATGGTTAGGATTATCCAAAATTGCTTTTACTTCTTCAAACTCGAGCTCCTTTTTGGCTAACTCTTCTAGAGAAAAGAGTGTGGAAAACCTTACGTACTCGATCCTTGATAAAGAATTCGCTACAGCATTATCTTGGCCAGGTAGGTAGCATATCTATGTATTAAACTCTGCTATATACGACAACCTCCTGCTACGAATTACAGGATAATCCTTTGCATTCTGCGCAAGTGCATATATAAGTGGCTTGTGGTCGGTATAGATTTTAACTTGAGCGCTTCGTATATGGCTGATGATTCCTTATCTAGAACACAGTAGTTCCTTCGCGCAGGCGTAAATTTATTAGAAAAAACGCCAGTGGTTGCCATTTCGAGTTATCGTCAATCGGCCCGAACAAGCTAATCTGGCTCCCAAAAATGTTAAACCACGTATCCGGGTCGTGTTGACAAAGTGGTAAGTTAACACTATTGATACCGTGCTGCTACCTATGCCCGGTATAGGTGAGGGAATTCTTTGATTGGTCTCTACGACATCAATGCACCTATGGTTATCCATTGTCGGTATGAGGCCTGCCGATGGTATGTTGCCTCCTGTCAGTATGCTACCGACCGCGTTGGTATGACCGGCCGTAGCTATTGGGTTACCCTCGAAATATGGTTTCGTGGGGTTCGGAATGCCTACGTTTGCCTTTAACGTGTCGATCTCATTACGCACTTTTTCTAATAATTTGTCGCGTTCTTCTAGTTTCGCGAGCAAAGCTTTACTATATTCTGTATATTTATCACGTAATTGGTGCATTCTCTCGCCGTACATTCTATCTTGAGCTTTTAAAAATTCCTCGTATCTATTTTCTATTTGCGATTTAATCACACTTTTTGCGTGACTCCCCCCACTGCCCCAAGCGGAACACTTTGCACTTTTTGCAAGCCTACTATTCCACTACTGAGTTGCTCTTTAAACTTATCATAAAAATTCGATATTAAATGATGCTCTAAATTATCGTCTGTAACCAGATTTATCCCAGCAACTTCAGTAATATTAAACGCGCTTTTATTTTTGATTTTCATATTAATTCTCATTTTTGCGAGCCCTACTAGTTAAATAAATAAAAAGAAATACGTTAATTAAAATGCGCAAAGCGCTTTGTACGCGGTCTGTCAAAAACGCTCGTTCGGTACAAAATGAAAACCTAACAATAAATAATTAAATAAACAATTGCAGCACGAATGGTTAAAAAAAATAAATAATTTAACAATACACAAATAAATAATTTAACAATACACAAATAAATCATTAAGACATGAGTTTAATAAATAAATAACGGTACAAACGCAAGTTATATACAATATTAATAAATATATTATAGGAAGATATACATAAATGATTTACAATTCGTAAATAACTTACAACACGAACAAACAAATAAATTATTTACGATTCGAATTTATGTACAATTCAGATAATAAATAACGATACACTAAATAAATAAATAATTTAAACGATACGTTCGTATATACAATGGCGTACTTATTACAATAAAATAATAACGCGATACGAATAATATTCTAAAATAAACTCTGTTTGCTTGTATAATATTCTCGCTTTGTTTACGAGATAACTTTGATCCTAAACGCTTCTTGTTTACGTTACCCAACTAGCTACAGTGTTTTTCAAAACATAAAAGATCGCATCCTAACGATTTTTAGTCTTCTAACAACCTTGGAAGGTTACTTCGAATTTATTTGAATCTTCTAGAATTTTCGGCCATCTAATTTTTCTTAGAAATTAAAATTTCTTATTTCGCGAACTTTCTTTGTTCTTAAAATTTTTTTTGCGAATTTTCTCTCTCCTCGGCGTGCTTTGTATTAATTTTCGCACTTACTCGAATTTTACACTTTACGATTTAACTGCATACAACAATCTTTTTACAATTTTACCATCTATTTAACTTACTTATTTGTTATTTTTGTTAATACGAGGAAAACGACCTGAATAAAAATTAATGGAAATTACTTCCGCTTATGCACGCGTACTACGTGCACATGTGCGTTTTATTACTTTACTACTCTTATATCATGTCTGACTAAGTAAATTCCGGTAGCTCGCACCTAGGAAAAGGCAAAAAGCCAATAGGTCCAGAACTCCAGGACGTCCTTTGCTGCGCAAGACAATATAAATACAATAATTCGTTGTTCTGATTGACTTGATTGGCCCGGAAGCTCGAACCTAGGAAAAGGTAAAAAGCTAATAGGCACGTAACCCCAAGACGCTTTGCCGCCAAAAACAGCGTTTAGATAACAAAAAGACTCTATATTTTAAGTCCTTTTCACTTATTAAATATATACACATATATCTCATATGTATGCACTTATGCGAAAAGAGAGAAAGATTTTTTCAAACTGACCGTTAAGGCAATTTTCGCTTAATTTTAATCTATTAAATATATTTGGCAAATATTCTCTTGTTTACCATGCTCCGCCCACGCACGCAATACAATAATTACATACAACGTGCGCGCAGTACTTATAATCGCACTTACTGTCGGGAGCTGTGTATAAGTTTTCTTATAATACACTGTACGCGACTTGATTGCACGTTCCAGTGTATTTTACAATTTTATATACTCTTCATGTTTCCGTGTGCTTTATGTGACTTAACATGCGCCCAATAGTCACAGAAAACTATTACTATTTGCAGTTTATACAGAAGAAAAGATTGATGCTTTTCTCTGCACTGCGAAATAGATTTTTTACAAAATAAGCCTCAACTTATTATCTTAAATATTTCTGAATGGAGCAGCGTGTTGCTTCTCTTCCTCTCCTTAAGCTGCCGGTCGGTGGTGATGTTTTTCGATGAGATGAAATTCCTCACGACGCGGCTTCGAAGTTTTTGTAGAAAACGTGTCCTTGAGAACTCGGCGTCACCAATGTCGCGGTTTGGAACTCCAACTAAAACCCAGCACAGTAGAATAAGACGAAAGTATAAGGTTGTTAAGGTTATGTAAATGAGAAATAGATTATATAAAAAAATAATTTATTCAAAAATACATAAGTAAATATTATAATAGATTATTTTTTACGTACGAATTCTCGTGAAGTTATCTCTTTCATTTAAATATATATAAAATATTACTAGTAAAAAAGATTTTAATTCTTTATTCCATATAAATTCATTTACTTGAATAAAAAAGTAAATTTTCTTATAATAGAAAGAACATTTTAGATGCTTTCATTTATTATGTATTTATATTATATAACTGTTTGGAGGGGAAAGTTTGATGATAATTCACAAATATGGTTTTTTTATTTAACTTTATCTTTTATCATTTAAAGAATTTTTTTTAGAAGTTAGTTTGAATATTAATAAAATCAAATGAATTTATAATAAATAATTGAATAATAATGAGTCATTTATTAAAATGAATGATGAATCAAGGCATTTCAAATTAATTTTTTTGCTCAAGAAAATTTACTTTTTTATTTGAGTAAATAAATTTTTATAAAAAAAAATTAATAACTTTTTTAATATATATATATATATATATATATATATATATATATATATATATATGGGACATTTCACGCCAACTGAGAGAGCAAAAAAATAAAAATCGCTGAAACTCTGAGAATATATTCTTTCTGTTACCCAAAATATGGAAAAAAATTTTCAATATATTTTCAATATGAAAAATAAATCATACATGATAATATGGATTTCAAACTGTCATAACTCCTTATTGGTGACTTTTGCTTACACGAACCAAAATTTATTTTAAAGTTCATAAAAAATAGAAGAAAATAATCCCTCGAAAAGCAATTTCCGAAGTGGCAAACAGTGAGTAATTACAATTACCATGTAATACATGTAAGAACCAATAGAAAACTTCAAAATTCAGGTCTGTAAAAATCGTGCTAACTCTCCTTTTCATTTACAACAAGAAGTATTCTTATGAATTTCTCTCTAAAACATCAGGATTTTCAGAAAAAAAATCATAAAGTAGGGACTTTTCCAAAAATTTTGAAAAATTTTCCAATTTCAAGGATCTATAGCTCCATGATCCTCTCAATCTAGATCATTGAAAATTTTTTTCCATATTTTGGGTAACAGAAAGAATATATTCTCAGAGTTTCAGCGATTTTTATTTTTTTGCTCTCTCAGTTGGCGTGAAATGACCCATATATATGCATACAGTGGGGTCCAATAAAAAAGAGCCACCCTTGAGAAAAAAAGTACTAATTAAAAAATTTTGTATCTCAACAAATAAGGGTCGTACAGAACTCCACAACCACTCATTTGAAACGCATTTGTAAGAACTTTTCTGGGAAATATTACGTCTTAAAAATAGAAAAAAAAATTTTTTTATTCGCCTGTGTTTAAATTCAAATCATTTTTCGGAAAATGATGGTAAAAAAATTTTACACGGGTAGTTTTAAAGGTATTTTGTTTAACTTGAAATTTATATAACGAATTGCTCTTAGTTTTACATAATTCATAAATCATACTTAAATGCATTAATTCAACTATTTAACACGTACTAACATCCGGCTTTTAACCTATCACGGTGGTCCTCGAGTAAATTAGATTATAAAGTTTTTGCATTTTGGATTTTCTTTGTGGATATGATTCAAGGCACATTTAGCATCAAATTCCAACAAAAACCAAAATCGAAAAATGAGCACTTTTTTATTTATTCTAATTTTATTTTATATGTATATGTTTTTTTATAAAAAATATTTTTTTATCGATAATTTGTGAGCTTTATTACTAGAATGCCGTTTTCAAATAGAATTATGAATTATTTACATATTATAAGCAAATATTATTGTAAATATATTTAGGAAAATCTACAGTTATGTGACAACGTGAGCATAACGTTAAAATTAATATTCTTTGTAAAACATTATGTTTTTAAATTATTTTAAGACGACACTTGAAGTAGTTGTGATTAGAAAATACTATGTATAAATATTATATAAAAAAACTGTATGTACTTTTGGTATTTCAGTAACACTAAAAGTACAATTTTCATGTAAAAGATTGTATTGAAGAAAATCGAGGCCTAGGTTTTTACAGCGAATAGGCTATGGAAGCGATCCATTACACGGTGGTCCTCGAGTAATTTTAACCGTAAAGTTTTTGCACCTCAGATTTTCCTTTTGGATATAATTCTAGGTACATTTAGGATCCAATTCCAACAAAAACCATAGTTGAAGAATGAGCACTTTTTTATTTATTCAAATTTTATTTTCTATATATTTTTTAGAAAGAAAAATTTTTTTATTGATAATTTATAAGCTCAATTTCTAGGTTGTCATTTTCAAATATTATTATAAATTATCTACATATTTTAAGTTAATATTATTGTAAATATTTTCAGGGAATTCTAAACTTATGTAACAATGTAAGCGTAACGTTAAAATAAAGATTTTTTTTGTAAAACATGATACTGATAAAGACTATAAGAAATTATATGTTCTTAACCTTTAGGGGACGGGAAAGCCACTAAAGTGGCTTGACCATGGATAGACACTTTACATATGAGTATTTCCCAATATTAGAGACACATATTATGTGTTTTTTATAGAAAATACTGAGAAATTGAAAATTCCTAATTCCCCGTCCTCTAAAGGTTAAATTATTTAAAGATGTCATTTGAAGTAATTGTAATTAGAAAATACTATGCATTGATATTTTATAAGAACACTGCATGTACTTTTGGTATTTCAGTAACATCAAAAGTACATTTTCCATGTTTGGATTCAAAGCTTTCACGGTAAATGTTAGACATTGTTAGAGGGTTTTTTCAGATTCCAACCGTTGTAATGTTCACAAAACCTTGATATCCTAAACTACAACTTACACGGTTGAAATCCCAAAAAAACCCTTTAACAATATCTACATTTTTCATCGAATTTTGTATCGAAGAGAATTGAGGCCTAGGTTTTTACGGCAAACAGGCTATGAAAGCGGTCCATTTTGATTATTCTGCAATATGGGCTAATGTAAAGTATTGCAAAATGATTCTAATTATGCAGATAAATTATTAAGAGCAGTTTGCGAATATAATTCACTGTATATAACTTTAGTAAAAACTATGTATATGTGATCTGTATATATACCTGCATAATAAGAATCATTTTATGAAACTTTATATTAGCATATGTTGTAGGATAATCATAATGGACCGCTTTCTTGACCCGTTCGCTATAAAAACCTAGGCCTCGATTTTTTTCAATCCAATCTTCTACACGGAAATTGTACTCTTGGTGTTACTGAAATACCAAAAGTACCTACAGTGTTTTTAAAAAAAAATAATTGACAGTATTTTCTAATCACAATTTCTTCAAGTGTCGTCTTCAAATAATTTGAAAACATATAATTTATCATAATCTTTATAACTATAATGTTTTACAAAGAATATTAATTTTAACGTTATGCTCACATTGTCACATAATTGCAGATTTTCCTAAATATATTTACAATAATATTTGCTTATAATATGTAAATAATTCATAATTCTATTTAAAAACGGCATTCTAGTAATAAAGCTCATAAATTATCAATACAAAAATATTTTTTATAAAAAGCATATACATATAAAATAAAATTGGAATAAATAAAAAAGTGCTCATTTTTCGATTTTGGTTTTTGTTGGAATTTGATTCTAAATGTGCTTAGAATCATATCCAGAAGGAAAATCTGAAGTGCAAAATCTTCATGGTTAAATTTACTCGTGGACCACCGTGATTATGATTTTCCTGCAATATGGGCTGATACAAAGTATCATAAAATGATTCTCATTATGAAGATATATATATATATACAGATAACATATACATAGTTTTTACTTAAGTTATGTACAGTGAATAATATTTGCAGACTGCTCTCAATAATTTATTTCTGTAATTAGAATCATTTTACGATACTTAATATTAACCCATGTTGCAGAAAAATCAAAATGGACTGGTTCCATAGCCTGTTCGCTGTAAAAACCTAGACCTCGATTTTCTTTAATACTATCTTATACATGGAAAATGTAGACATTGTTAAAGGGTCTTTTTAGAATTTCAACCATGTAAGTTGTGGTTTAGGATATCAACGTTTTGTGAACATTACAACGGTCGGTATCCTAAACCACAACTTACACGGTCGAAATCCGAAAAAACCTCTCTAAGAATGTCTAACATTCACCGGGAAAGCTTTGAATCCAATCATGGAATATGTACTTTAGGTGTTACTAAAATACCAAAAGTTCATGCAGTGTTCTTATAGAATACTAATACACAGTATTTCCTAATTACAATTGCTTTAAATAACGTCTTTAAATAATTTAAAAACATATAATTCCTCATAGGCTTTATTACTATGTTTTACAAAAAAACCCAATTTCAACTTTACACTTACATTGTTACGTAACTTTAGATTTCCCTGAATATATTTATAATATTTGCTAAAAAATTTGTGTAAATAATTTATAATTATATTTCAAAATGGCATCCTAGAAATTGAGCTTATAAATTATTAATACAAAATTTTTTTTTTTAAATATATAAAAAATAAAATTTAATAATTGAGCTAATCCGTATGTAGCCGGTACGCCATCACCGACTACTTCGGGATCACTTGCTCGTGTAGGAAGGAAACTAGGAAACGGAAAGGTGCTGGTTGATAACTAGGGCCTCTTGTTGCCTTTTAGAATTCCTCGAATTATTTTATGACTCTAGATTTAAACAGACTTGCAAATGTTTAAAGGATATTTCTCCTATACAAACATTTGCAAGTACACAATTAAATTTAACTATTACTTGATTTTAATCTTAAGATTTTATTAAATGCACTTTTTATTCACTATTTCGCGAACAACAAAGAAGCACTTATTTTAAAATGGAATAAACGGGTATGTAGACCAAACATGCGTCGATCTACTTCGCCGTATTGTTACTCCATTTTAGAAGAATACAATTACCAACTCGGATTTTAGTTTTAAAACTATATTTAATCGAAGGTAGGCAGAAGAGTGATTCTTCTGTACATTTTTCTTCTTCTCGTAAGCTCGCATTCGAGCCGCCGACGCTCGTATCGCCTCTCTTACGCTATGAGAAGGGATATTACATGTATCTTAAACGTACAGCGCGTTGGTAATAGTAGGGCGTATGGGGGTATCTGCGCGCACGTGAAAGCGCGTTCGGTTCTCGTTCGAAAAGCGATTGAAGCAATGCGTCACACTACATATTGTCATTTGCAAAAATTTTCGTTGTTTATATATGTTATTTCCTGCAAAAATTATTCTTTTAAGTTTTCACCAGAAATTAGAAAAAATACTTATGTCGACTGAAGTATAAATAAGTTAGAGAATATTTCTATCGGCCTTACAGTCAATTTAAAATAAAAATGAATAAATAAATAAATAAAAAATAAAAATAAAAAAATATATAAAGATGGGCAGTCAGAATGCCTTTGTTTATAATCACTCTCGAAGAGTCTGAGATGTAAAACTTGAAAATTAACTCCTTTGAATCCTGAAAATAAAATAAACTAATTAATTGAAGGACAATCTGACTGCCCCCCGCCACCAAAAATTCTTGATTTATTGAATTGTCCAACGTTTCGAGCACGCTACTGCTCATCTTCAGGAACTCATGTTGACAGTTCCGGAAATGACAATATGTAGATATTTAAGCTTATCTGGTTTGGGGAATCATATAATTTAAAAAAAAGAAGATCACCTAGGTTCAATTTGCTTTTTGAAGGATAATTTCTGTCGTTTGAAAAAAAAAGTGGCACAAGTTTGGTGAATATCACAAAGCTACTTAATTTTGCGGAAAGGTCAGTAAAAATTTTCATTTTTGGCTAAATCACGGATTTATGATTTCTTTTCTCGAAAATCATTAAGTTTTGAAAAAAATATATTAAGAGGTTTTTATTGAATACTATTTGTATAATACATTTTCATTTCTATAGATTATAATTTAAGATGTTGTATTATTGATTTAACTGATAATGATATGCTGAGATTGAGGTGTATTTGACACAAAATTTTTATAAATTTTTTCCAAAACTCAATATTTTTTAAGAAAAAGATCATAAATCTCATTCATCCCATTAAGTCATGATTTATTTTTTTTGTTGTCATAAGTAAATGAAAAGCAAGCAACCAAAAATTACCAAATGAAACACCAATCAATTCAAATAGTTCAAATATCTATACATTGTGATTCGGAAAATTTTAAAAACTTTCGGAAATGTTATTTCCAAAAAAAGTATAAGATTAAGTTTTTACTAAAAATGGATAATTTGGAGAAAAATTTCACTAACGAATTTACTTAACAGAAAATTTAAAAAATTCCATTATGTCTAACTTTTGACTCCTTCAACCTAGAGCCCTAAAAATTTTTGTATATATATTGGGTACCAAATGGAACTTGTATGGGTAATTCTCAAATACCTTTTCATTTAGAGAACTCGATTTCATAACAATTCAATACTCTATAATACAAGTTTTTGGGACGGCATACACTTCAATTGGGGCTTGAATTACTAGTTTCTTTTAGTGGAATATGTACTTAAATTTTGGAATTCAATGAAAAGTTGCACTTCTCGGTCTATAATTTTATTTGTCAAAAATGATAGTTTTTTTATATTTTCTTACGTGTGCTTCTTGAGCTATATAAAAAATACATACTTTCGTTTATCATTAAATTTTCTGAACATAATTAATAATTGTGAACATAATGTTTTTGCTATTTAAAAAAGGTATTTTAAAAATATTTGTATTTTATTCTACTACTTTCAAAGAAGATTTCTGCAAATTTTAAGTTTTGCATATGTAACGAGCTTTTTTTTACAACACTTTAAATATAACGAAAAACGTGATTTTTGCAAATTTTAGTAACTTTAAAGTCTCGTATCTCAACCATTTTTTAATCTTTTGAAGCGATTAAAAAAAAAATTTGTATTCATATTTGAAGCAAAATACAATCCTTTTTTTAGAATAAAAAAAATCAATATTTCAAAATGCCACATCTATTCAAAAATAAGTTATTTGTAAAAAAACTTCTCTTCCTTTCTGAACTTTCAGAGCTGAAACTATGCATTTTTCTCTATAGACACCTAAAATCTTTTGTGAAGCTGGCACAAAAACAAAAAAAGGCAAGGTTGAATATTAGGATTTGATAAAAATTGAAGATCTAGCAAGAATTTGAATGTGTATAGAAAACAGTCGAAGAAACCTTTTTTTTTTACTTCTATAAGTTCATCACTCCGCGAAAAAAAGATTTTTAGTACTGCAGCTGCATAAGTTCCTAATTTTAATAGCATATCAATATACTAAAATTTGAAAAAAATCTGTGACCCCTCTGCTTCCGATTCTGAGTGGCCCGTCTCAACACAGAGATAATAAATCGGAAATACTTCCCCGGTCACTGTGATTCCTTGTGCACGCATTGTAAAAATATGTCTTGAGTTGAAGCAATAATTTTATAAGCTGTCAGGAATAAGTCCGTTTGCTTATGGAATTATTGCTTTAACGCAAAGCATATTTCCACAACGCATTATCAAGGAATCATAGCGATTTGTGGCGTTAGGAAGTAGTCTCGATTTACTTCCTCCGTAAGATAGACTGACTTATTAATGAAGAAAAAGAGCGTTTTTTAGGAAGGACCTTCAATATTTTTTTCTCATTACATTCTGATATTATGTTTTTAGAAAATATGAATTTTAAGAGATTTCTTTCTACACCAACAAAATATAGTGATAAAAATAAAAGGAATCACTTGTTGATAAAAACGAATCTTTATATACTTCAACGTTTCAAAAAAGAGTGCATTATAATTTTTGGAAAATTAAACCAAACTAAAATTTTTTTAATTAAATTCTGAACTAACTTGGAAAAAGTTATAAATTTTTAAAAAACATTTCTTCCTCTTTCTTGTTTTTATATTTCTTATTTAAGCCAACACTAGAAGAAATCAAATTTGAAAATCCATCAAATTTATTGCTTGCTTATTATGTAGCGTTTTTTTAGTGTATGGTGTTATTTTGTAGATATTTATTAATTACAGATAGTTGAAAAAGAAATAAAACATACTTCAATATTTGAGACTTTGCCAAAAAATTGAGTCACGCATTTCGATTATTTTGACATTCAAAATATAAAATATTGTCTTCCAAAATTTCGAAGTACCCACACAGCATGAAAGGTTTCTGCTAGGTCTCAATAATGAAATTATCATTACTAAAACCTTGTAGAAACCTTTCATGCTGTGTGGGTAATATTTTTCCTGGTTTTTATAGTAATTAAGATTAAGTTTCGTCATATTTATAGTTTCCGAACTCATACCCTAACGTAAAAATCACATGAATGGGTCTTAGAACTCTTTTTTACTGTAATTTTTCGAGTCTTGCAAAGCAGTTTTTCTAACCTAAAAAAATATTTTAATAATAAAATCGCCATAACTTTGCTTGGAGAGGGGCTACAAGTTATTTTGTATAAATTTGTATTTTTTAAAGATAAAGTTTAAAATAACCAAAAATTCGATTACGGCATGAGGCCAGGGCAAAAAACACAAAAGATCATTATTTTCTGGATTTTTTAGCGGTTATTGGTCTCTAGCACTTTACAAATCATTTTTAGAGAAAAAAAATTAGCGCCATTGGATTCTGCGAAAGAAAATACATTGAAAATATATATAACTTTAAAAATACTTGAATGCTTTTACGAAACTATTCAAAAAATAAAATAAATCTGAAATTGTTATATAGCTACTTGGCAGCGTTGCTGCATTTCATGTTTTTATAACCTTGGTCATCTCTATAGAGGCATAAAGCTACCATTCGATGTATCTACAGGCAAATTACATCCATTACACGCTAAAAATAAACAGGGAACAGATATAAGAACTACATTGTTTCTATATATATGCACACTGCCAGTCACATACTTTTAACCCTCTGGGGAAAAAATTAGTCATCATTAAAAGTTTAATATCTTTGTAAATAATCAGTGCATCTGAAAAAACTCAACGTGGTTCGAAAGATCGTTGAAAAAGGTTTTGAAAAATATTAGTTCAATGTTTCCAGAGCTATTTTTATTTCTTCCTGCATGATTTGAGAACTATTTTTTCAATTATTTTTGCACTTACAAAAGCGAGTGCAGTTTTGGTGGGGGTCGTTGTGTCAAAATGAAACAAAATAGATAAGCTTATTGTTTAACCTTTAAAATACCGTATAGAACGTTTTAATACGATTATTTATTTCAGAGTTATTTGACTTTTTCTGAAACTTTAAACTTTTTTAATCACAAATATCTCAAAAGCTAAAAGAGATAGAAAATTTTTTTTATACAAAAAATGTTTCTTTTCAGCTGAACTATAATAATTCAGAATAAAAAATTCGATATGGGAAAAAAATTTTTTGCCGATTTTTCTGCATACGAAAAATTATTTTATCGAAAATAATGTTGTAAGGATTTAACTAAAAACACATACGAAAAAATTAAAAAAAAAATTTCTCTCTATCCCTTAAGCGAAATTACGCAGTTCCTCACTAGAAAAAGTAGCACTTTTAGCTACAGTTAAAATGAATCATGCGTCTCTTGTTAACGCCTTCCGTGCCTTAAGCGAAAATATCTCTTGAGAAGAAACATAGATTTGACCTAACCCAAACTTTTGCTAAAATAACTTTTGCTATTCTGTTTTTATCTCTCATGACAAGAAAAAAAGACAGACGATACTATGTATACGTTACGTTTATATATTTGAACAAATTGTATTAACTTTCAACTCTTATGTTATAAATAATGTAGTGTTGTGAAAAGCGTACACACTCTTTTTTTCTCATTTTAACTTTCATAAATAGTGTAAGAAAGAATAAAAAAGGCATGTGCGTGTGTCTTTCATGTGTTTCTCTCTTTATCTCTCTCGTGAATGAATTAGAGATAGGATGTTTGCGCATGTGTTTTTCATTCCTTCCGCCACCAGCCAGCGATACTCGCTTCGCTCATACAGCAAATGTTGGGCGACAGGAGTGAACAACAACACATACACGCACAAAAACTGGAAAAAATAATCGTATTGAAACGTTTGATACTCCATTGTAAAGGTAAAATAATAAGTTTTAATGTTTATTTGCTTGTATTTTGATATAACCATCCCCACTAAAACTGTACTCGTTTTTATAAGGGCAAACATAATTGAAAAGAAAAAATTCTCAAATCTTGCGTTAAAAAATAAAAATAGTTTTGGTAATACTAAACCAACATTTTCTTAAACCTTTTTCAAAAATCTTTCAAAACGCGTTGGATTTTTCTAGATACATTCATTATTTACAAAAATATTAAACTTTAAATATTGACTAATTTTTTCTCCAGCGGGGCAAAAGTATGTGAGCGGTAGTGTATCATGCATAGTGAGCTATTGCTAGAAACAACGCACTTGATCCTTATATATGTAGATTTAGAAGTGATGTATTTCATATATCTGTTACTATTCTATTTTTTTACGTATAATGGGTCTAAAGACAAATCAGAATTGTTGCAGTTTTAACAAAGAATATAAATGTTTACACATAAGCATAATTTTGAGCTCAAATTCATAGACGTAATTCAAGCAACGATTGTCACTCAAACCTTATTCTGTCTTTATCTCTCTCATAATAATACAAAAAAACAAATGATACAACTGTTACTTGAGTTACGTTTAAAAATATTTTCTAGCGTGTTATTGGCGTAATTTGCCTGTAGATACATCGAATAGTAGCTTTGTGGATCTGTAGAGATGCATAAGATCATAAAATATGAAATAGAGCAACACTACCTAGTAGCTATGTAACAATTTCAGAATTATTTTATTTTTGCTTTCTTATAGAGAAAGAATTGTATCTGTCTAAAAAAAACATATTTTAAAAACTTTTTTCTCAGTGTAGTTTCAATTTTAGGGCATTTTGAAAATTTAAAAAAAATATTTTTATTTTTTATTTTCCATTACACGTAAACTATTAGATGGATTTTCTCCCAAATTCGTATACAATTAATTTGCTATTGTGTGAAGAAAACAAGCTTTTAAAAACTAATTTTCCTAGCTTAGATACGATATTAGAGAATTTTAAAGACTTTAAAAATAATTTCGATTCCTATTTTTTTCATTGTTTTTCATTTTACATAAAGTACTCGATAGATTTGTTCTAAAATTTGCAGGGAAATCATTTGCAACTGCCAAAAGAAGGGAAATTTTCTAAAACTGATTTTTCTAGCGTAGTTTTAATTTTTAAGCATTTTGAAAATTTTGAAAAAGAAATTTCTGAAACAAATATTGACTCGATGGATTTGCTTGAAATATTGCATATTATCCATTTTTCTGTGTAAGTAGGCGGAAAGCTATTGAAAATTAGTTTTCTTAATCTAGCTTTAATTTGAAAACCATTTTAGAAATTGAGAACAAATTTCGATTTTTTCGTTTTTTTTTATTTTACGTAAATCACTTGATGAATTTGCTTTGAAATCCGCATGAGAATTATTTGCAACTGCCAAAGAAGAATGACTTTTGAAAATCGATTTTCTTAGTGTAGTTTTAATTTTAGAAAATTTTAGATATTTTTTTAAAAAAATTTCATTTTCTATTGTTCTTCTATTTTGCGTAAACTACTCAATAGATTTGCTTTCGAATTTGAATACAAGTTATTTACTACTGTCTTTATAAAACAAGTTTTTAAGAAATAATTTTCTTAGCGTAGCTCTTTGATCACTTCTTCTGATTTCTGATTTAATGCTTTCATTAACTCTTTTCTTAGTTTCTCACTTCCTCTCTCCTTCTATCTCACATTGATCCTCATTTTTACCCTTTCACACTCACTCTCACTCTTTCCCTCCTCAATTCTTCTTGAATAGAAATTATGTTTTTTACATTGAATCATATTTTAAAAAAGAAAATCAAGTTACTTTAACTTAATGAGCTCTATGAGAAAGTATTGTACTGAATCACTTAGCAGCGTTTTTGAATTGTTTTGTAATAGCATCCAAGTATTTTTAAAGTTATCATGTATATTTCTAATGTATTTTTTTTCGTAGAATCCAATGAAATTATTTTTTTTCCTCTAAAAATAATTCGTAAAGTGCTGGAGACCAATAACCGCTAAGATACCCAGAAAACAATCTTTGGAGTTTTTCGCCCTGGCCCCATGCTGTAATCGAATTTTTCGCTTACCATAAACTTTATTTTTCTTTAAAAAATACAAATTTCAAGCCCAGAAAATTACTTGTAACCCCTCCTTAAACAAAGTTATAGCAATTTTATTATTAATTGTACATTGTTAATCAAGGGAAGAAAATATGTGATTTTTGGCAAAAACACTTTTCTTCCAAAGTTAACATATGACTTTTTCATACAAAGGGCATCAATATTTCAGTTTGAATTCTAAAAATATAAATAAGTAAATATAAAAATTGAAAATTATTTATCAAACAGAAACTTATTGTTTGTCTAATAAATCGATTTAACAATATTTATAAAGGTTTTATAAAATGAAGAGGGGGAACCGAAAGAGCTGTTTCAAAGAATTTTATAAGTGACGCCTCTTAGTGACGTTCCTTTTATCTTTTCGTTTTGTGTAAGTGGGGAGAGCTATTGTTGATAACTATATAAATCATGCGCAATTAAAAAAATTATTTATTTTCTTATCAACGGGAGTTGAGGTAAAGTCTCTAAAACGCGATCACTTTTCGACAAAATGGGGATAAGTTAAATTACATTTATACAAAAAAAATAATTAAATCAATTTATAATGTAACAGATATCAATATGCGCATTAAGTAAGTTATAAATTTAGTATAGAAAGGCTAAACTTATATAATATTCTAAGAAATTATTTATGATATAAATAAGTAAATATAAAAATTTATTTATATTCAAATAAAGGTACAACAGATTTTTCATAGTTTATTTTATTATGTAATAATATATATGAAATAATACATTATATGAAAAAAATGAAAATTTTTAATTATAAACAGAAAATTAGTTATTGAACAGAAAATTATTGTTTTAGATTACGAAAAATGCTTTCTAGGACTCGCAAAAAATCACAGTAAAAGAGAGTGCTAAGACCTATTTATGTGATTCTTGCGGAATTAATATTATTTATTCTCGTAGATAAAAAAATATTATATAAAAGAAGTAGTTTTTAGGTTATGTTGTGGTCAAGGTATGAGTTCAGGAGATCTATAGATTATTAGTATACTAATATTGCAAAACCTGATCTTAATTACTATAAAAGCCAGGAAGTCTAGTTAATCTGAAATTTCGGAGGGTGGGCATTTTACTCATCTTAACAGGAGGTACTCTTTATCTTTTATTTCAATCTGTCAACAGTTTCTATGAAAACCGACACTCCTATTTAATGCCAGTGGAATGAAATACCTTTTGATAAGTCACACGTGAAAAAAATCACTCAAACTTCAAGATATGATTTTTTGATGAAAAAAAATAAACTCGTGCTTTTCCTCTTTATCGAATAGGCTTCCTAGGCAAGGATATATACATTTTTTCGAAATATGGTAAATAAGAACCTTTATAAAAACTTGAATAATCAAAGAACTAAGACTCTAACAAAGATCTAATAAAGCATAAATTAAATGCTTTAATTTAAGTTTTGTTCCATCAAAAAAGCTTTTGTTGTTAGAGAGTTATTATTAATTAAATATTACCACATATTTACTTAATATTTTTAACATATAAAATATGATCAATTTTTTAGGTTATTTCATTAGCATATTTTAATCGCTTATAACTTTTGAACCACAAAAGCTTTTTTAATGCAACAAAACTTAAATTAAATCATTTGATTCGTGCTCTATTTGATTTTTCATGCATTTTTTTGTAAGAATCTTACAAGGAGAGTGTCAGGGTATTGGGACGCCGATCCTGCTCAAATTTTGGGAGATGATTTTAGATGTAGAAATATGAAACAAGCCAAGGTACTAGACTCTAACACTTAATATTTCTCTAGTTACAGGCAAATAAAAAAATCACTATAAAAGTTACTAGATTTTCAAACGCTTATAATTCATTAGCATTCATAGCTAGAAGCCTGAACCTTTTTTTAAATGAAAGTTGAGCTCAAATCCTTTCGAATTATCACCTATAGCATCCCGAAATATTATTTTTTTCTAAAGTTATAGAGGGATAAAAATTGGATCTGAAATTCGTCTTCATAACATTAATTTTAATTAATTAATAATAAATACTAAAATTTGTTTCAATTTTTATTCCTCTATAACTCAAAAAAAAAAAAAAAATATTTCGGGATGCTATGAATGATAATTCGAAAGGATTTAAGCTCAACTTTCATTTAAAAAAAGGTTCAGACTTCTAGCTATCAATGCTAATGCATTATAAGCGTTTGAAAATCTAGTAACTTTTATAGAGATTTTTTTTATTTGCCTGTAACTAGAGAAATTGAGCGTTAGAGTCTAGTACCTTGGCTTTTTTCATATTTCTACATCCAAAATCATTTCCCAAAATTTGAGCAGGATCGGCGTTCCAATACCCTGACACTCTCCTTGTTAGTTTGGTTATTCAAGTTTTTATAAAGGCCCTTATTTACTATACTTTCGAAAAAATGTCTATATACGTGTCTAGGGGACCTATTCGACAAAAACAAAAAACACGGGCTCATTCTTTTTCATCAAAAAATCATATCTTGCAGTTTCAGCCAAATTCGTTTTCCGGAGGTGGAGTGCTCTCCTAGTTAGATAAACGCCAAAGAAAACTATCATTTCTTGATGTATGATTGTTTTCGTTGGAAACTTTTTAAGAGTGTTAGTTTTGTCTGGCACACAAAAAGAAATGATAGTTTTCGTTGGCATTTAATAGAGGAGCAGCGATGCCGATAGTGGTAGCGTCAGAGAGGGAAATTCAAAAATATCAAAAATCGGTCAAAAAAAAGTATTAAAAAAAATATTTTTTATCATTTGATAATTAATAATAAATTGAAAGAAGAAAAGTTACTATAATAAAATTAATTTATTGCACTTATTTATGATTTTATGATTAATTTAAAAATTTTGCATCGATATAGGATTTCTTTAATATTTTAAGTTATTTCAATTGAAAAAACATAAAATACTGAAAGATATCGTTACAAATAAATTATATTTAAAATCTAAGGTACAATAAACAAATAGATATTGTTTTAAATATAAAATAAATAAATAGATAATTAAAACTAAGAAAATGCTCTGTTTTATCGACCCATACGACGAGCGCGACTCATCTAAAGCAAGAAATTGATGCGTAATTCTCAAACAATAGATGGCGACACAACAGGCAGAATAAATCAATCGCAAATATTTGAAAGATTACATCTAGCTTTTTTATTGCGATTGATTGTTGCATTATTTTAATAAATTCGCCTTTTCATGAAAATAAAAATTAAAATAATTATACCTAGCGCTTATTCAGTATTATGATTTCAGCCATCATTACTGAAATTATTTTTAAAAGAGAAATCTAATTATATTAAATAAATTATAAGTAATTCGAAAAATATCAATAAATTAAAGAAAATAAATTTTTAATAGGTCACGAATGTTATTAATTAAAATATTATTCAGACCAGGCACTGAAACACGAAAGATTTCAATTTTTTGATAAAATTCTATCAATAACGTTCAAATTCTTTGCTACCAAGCTCAACCAGTGGCCAGTTTCTTGTTATAATAAATTTAATTATTTAAAAAACCGTAAAAAATTCTGAATCAAAAATCTGAAGATGATGTGAACAATAATATTATTTCTTATTAACATAAAAATATACTAAAATCTGGAACGTGAGATATTGTATTTACAATATCGTTTTTAGAAAGTTGCGTGTTTTCATATTTTTCGTGCTCTATCTAACCGAATAAGGTTTTATAGGGCTTATTTTTTAGCTTATGACATACATAATCAAATCGCACATGTTTTAGCTTCGAAAAATTAGCCTAACTATCGTTACGATGCTGTAATGTTTAAAATGCGCATAAAACCATAATCGAGAGTCGGGTTTCTATAGGATTGCCCATACTGAAACGTTGGAAAATCACTGGAAATACAATTTTTTAATAGCTTTTAACTTTTAAAGAAAGCACGATTTTGAATTTTTATGGTATTAATTTTTCAACGGGAGATATCGTATTTAAAAGATTTTTTTAAGCAACTCGCGTGTTTTTGATTTTCTCGCATTCTATCTAACCGAATCAGGTTTTATAGGGCTCATTTTTTAGCTAAAGACTTATATAATCGAATCGCACATGTTTGATTCGCATAAAATAAGCCTATCTATTAATGCGATGCTATGATGTTCAAAATTCGTTTAAAACCATAAGCGAGAGTCTGTTTTCCATGAGATTGCCCATACTAAAACGTTGGAAAATCACTGAAAAATACAATTTTTTAATAGCTTTTAACTTTTAAAGAAAGCACGATTCTGAATTTTTATGATATTAATTTTCTAACGGGAGATATCGTATTTACAAGATTTTTTTAAGCAAGTCGCGTGTTTTTGATTTACTCGCATTCTATATAACCGAATCTGGTTTTATAGGGCTCATTCTTTAGCTTAAGACTCATATAATAAAATCGCACATATTTTACCTTCGAAAAATTAGCCTAACTATCGTTGCGATGCTGTAATGTTAAAAATGCGTAAAAAACCAGAATCAAGAGTCGGGTTTCTATAGGATTGCTCATATTAAAACGTTGGAAAATCACTGAAAAATACAATTTTTTAATAGCTTTTAACTTTTAAAAAAAGCACGATTTTGAATTTTTATGATATTAATTTTTTAACGGGAAATATCGTATTTTTAAGATTTTTTTAAGCAAGTAGCGTCTTTTTGATTTTCTCGCGTTCTATCAAACCGAATCACGTTTTATAGGGCTCATTTTTTAGCTAAAGACTCATATAATCGAATCGCACATGTTTACTTTGCAGAAAATTAGCCTATCTATTAATGCGATGCTGTAATGTTCAAAATTCGTTTAAAACCAGAATCAAGAGTCCGTTTCTCATGAGATTGCCCATACATAAACGTTGGAAAATCACTGGGAAACTTAATTTTTTAATAGTTTTTCACTTTAAGAGGGAGCACGATTTTCAATTTTTATGATATTCATTTTCTAACGGGAGATATCGTATTTACAAGATTTTTTTAAGCAAGTCGCGTGTTTTTGATTTTCTCGCGTTCTATTTAACCGAATCAGGTTTTATAGGGCTCATTTTTTACCTAAAGACTTATATAATCGAATCGCACATGTTTGATTCGCATAAAATTAGCCTATCTATTAATGCGATGCTGTGATATTCTAAATTCGTTTAATACCATAATCGAGAGTCTGTTTCCCACGCGATGGCCCATACTAAAACGTTGGAAAATACCTGGAAAATACAATTTTTAATATTTTTTAACTTTTGAAGTAAGCACAATTTTCAATTTTTATGATATTAATTTTCTAACGGGAGATATCGTATTTAAAAGATTTTTTTAAGCAAGTCGCGTGTTTTTGATTTTCTCGCGTACTATCAAACCGAATCAGGTTTTATAGGGCTCATTTTTTAGCTAAAGACTTATATAATCGAATCGCACATGTTTGATTCGCATAAAATTAGCCTATCTATCAATGCGATGCTATGATGTTCAAAATTCGTTTAAAACCATAAGCGAGAGTCTGTTTTCCATGAGATTGCCCATACTAAAACGTTGGAAAATCACTGAAAAATACAATTTTTTAAGGGGACGCTGTATCTCTCTATCCTTTTCTAATTGAAAAATGTAAGTTTTTTGAAAATCTAGTGATTATTGATAGAAATTAAAGGTTGTCCGCTACTTGTTTAGTAAAAAGTAATATTTTCTCTGATGAGGACCAATTAATTTTGTTGCTTTTTTTTCAAGTAAAGTTTGACATACTTACAAAATCCTAAGTAAGGCTAGAGAATACGTTATTTAAGTATGTCAAACTTTACTTGAAAAAAAAGCAACAAAATTAGTTGGTCCTCATCAGAGAAAATATTAATTTTTACTAAACAAGTAGCGGACAACCCTTAATTTCTATCAATAATAACTAGTTTTCCCAAAAATTTACATTTTTTAATTAGAAAAGAATAGAGAGATACAGCGTCCTCTTAATAGCTTTTAACTTTTAAAGAAAGCACGATTCTGAATTTTTATGTATTAATTTTCTAACGGGAGATATCGTATTTACAAGATTTTTTTAAGCAAGTCGCGTGTTTTTGATTTACTCGCATTCTATATAACCGAATCACGTTTTATAGGGCTCATTTTTTACCTAAAGACTTATATAATCGAATCGCACATATTTTACCTTCGAAAAATTAGCCTAACTATCGTTGCGATGCTGTAATGTTAAAAATGCGTAAAAAACCAGAATCAAGAGTCGGGTTTCTATAGGATTGCTCATATTAAAACGTTGGAAAATCACTGAAAAATACAATTTTTTAATAGCTTTTAACTTTTAAAGAAAGCACGATTTTGAATTTTTATGATATTAATTTTTTAACAGGAAATATCGTATTTTTAAGATTTTTTTAAGCAAGTAGCGTCTTTTTGATTTTCTCGCGTTCTATCTAACCGAATCAGGTTTTATAGGGCTCATTTTTTAGCTAAAGACTCATATAATCGAATCGCACATGTTTACTTTGCAGAAAATTAGCCTATCTATTAATGCGATGCTGTAATGTTCAAAATTCGTTTAAAACCAGAATCAAGAGTCCGTTTCTCATGAGATTGCCCATACATAAACGTTGGAAAATCACTGGAAAACTTAATTTTTTAATAGTTTTTCACTTTAAGAGGAAGCACGATTTTCAATTTTTATGATATTCATTTTCTAACGGGAGATATCGTATTTACAAGATTTTTTTAAGCAAGTCGCGTGTTTTTGATTTTCTCGCGTTCTATTTAACCGAATCAGGTTTTATAGGGCTCATTTTTTAGCTAAAGACTTATATAATCGAATCGCACATGTTTGATTCGCATAAAATTAGCCTATCTATTAATGCGATGCTATGATGTTCAAAATTCGTTTAAAACCATAAGCGAGAGTCTGTTTTCCATGAGATTGCCCATACTAAAACGTTGGAAAATCACTGAAAAATACAATTTTTTAATAGCTTTTAACTTTTAAAGAAAGCACGATTTTGAATTTTTATGATATTAATTTTTTAACAGGAAATATTGTATTTTTAAGATTTTTATAAGCAAGTAGCGTCTTTTTGATTTTCTCGCGTTCTATCAAACCGAATCACGTTTTATAGGGCTCATTTTTTAGCTAAAGACTCATATAATCGAATCGCACATGTTTACTTTGCAGAAAATTAGCCTATCTATTAATGCGATGCTGTAATGTTCAAAATTCGTTTAAAACCAGAATCAAGAGTCCGTTTCTCATGAGATTGCCCATACATAAACGTTGGAAAATCACTGGAAAACTTAATTTTTTAATAGTTTTTCACTTTAAGAGGAAGCACGATTTTCAATTTTTATGATATTCATTTTCTAACGGGAGATATCGTATTTACAAGATTTTTTTAAGCAAGTCGCGTGTTTTTGATTTTCTCGCGTTCTATTTAACCGAATCAGGTTTTATAGGGCTCATTTTTTAGCTAAAGACTTATATAATCGAATCGCACATGTTTGATTCGCATAAAATTAGCCTATCTATTAATGCGATGCTATGATGTTCAAAATTCGTTTAAAACCATAAGCGAGAGTCTGTTTTCCATGAGATTGCCCATAGGTAAAAAATGAGCCCTATAAAACGTGATTCGGTTATATAGAATGCGAGTAAATCAAAAACACGCGACTTGCTTAAAAAAATCTTGTAAATACGATATCTCCCGTTAGAAAATGAATATCATAAAAATTGAAAATCGTGCTTCCTCTTAAAGTGAAAAACTATTAAAAAATTAAGTTTCCCAGTGATTTTCCAACGTTTATGTATGGGCAATCTCATGAGAAACGGACTCTTGATTCTGGTTTTAAACGAATTTTGAACATTACAGCATCGCATTAATAGATAGGCTAATTTTCTGCAAAGTAAACATGTGCGATTCGATTATATGAGTCTTTAGCTAAAAAATGAGCCCTATAAAACCTGATTCGGTTAGATAGAACGCGAGAAAATCAAAAAGACGCTACTTGCTTAAAAAAATCTTAAAAATACGATATTTCCTGTTAAAAAATTAATATCATAAAAATTCAAAATCGTGCTTTCTTTAAAAGTTAAAAGCTATTAAAAATTGTATTTTCCAGGTATTTTCCAACGTTTTAGTATGGGCCATCGCGTGGAAACAGACTCTCGATTATGGTATTAAACGAATTTTGAATATCACAGCATCGCATTAATAGATAGGCTAATTTTATGCGAATCAAACATGTGCGATTCGATTATATAAGTCTTTAGGTAAAAAATGAGCCCTATATAACGTGATTTGGTTTGATAGAACGCGAGAAAATCAAAAAGACGCTACTTGCTTAAAAAAATCTTAAAAATACGATATTTCCTGTTAAAAAATTAATATCATAAAAATTCAAAATCGTGCTTTCTTTAAAAGTTAAAAGCTATTAAAAAATTGTATTTTCCAGGTATTTTCCAACGTTTTAGTATGGGCCATCGCGTGGGAAACAGACTCTCGATTATGGTATTAAACGAATTTTGAATATCACAGCATCGCATTAATAGATAGGCTAATTTTATGCGAATCAAACATGTGCGATTCGATTATATAAGTCTTTAGGTAAAAAATGAGCCCTATAAAACGTGATTCGGTTTGATAGAACGCGAGAAAATCAAAAAGACGCTACTTGCTTAAAAAAATCTTAAAAATACGATATTTCCTGTTAAAAAATTAATATCATAAAAATTCAAAATCGTGCTTTCTTTAAAAGTTAAAAGCTATTAAAAAATTGTATTTTTCAGTGATTTTCCAACGTTTTAGTATGGGCAATCTCATGGAAAACAGACTCTCGCTTATGGTTTTAAACGAATTTTGAACATCATAGCATCGCATTAATAGATAGGCTAATTTTATGCGAATCAAACATGTGCGATTCGATTATATAAGTCTTTAGCTGAAAAATGAGCCCTATAAAACCTGATTCGGTTAAATAGAACGCGAGAAAATCAGAAACACGCGACTTGCTTAAAAAAATCTTGTAAATACGATATCTCCCGTTAGAAAATGAATATCATAAAAATTGAAAATCGTGCTTCCTCTTAAAGTGAAAAACTATTAAAAAATTAAGTTTCCCAGTGATTTTCCAACGTTTATGTATGGGCAATCTCATGAGAAACGGACTCTTGCTTCTGGTTTTAAACGAATTTTGAACATTACAGCATCGCATTAATAGATAGGCTAATTTTCTGCAAAGTAAACATGTGCGATTCGATTATATGAGTCTTTAGCTAAAAAATGAGCCCTATAAAACCTGATTCGGTTAAATAGAACGCAAGAAAATCAAAAAGACGCTACTTGCTTAAAAAAATCTTAAAAATACGATATTTCCTGTTAAAAAATTAATATCATAAAAATTCAAAATCGTGCTTTCTTTAAAAGTTAAAAGCTATTAAAAAATTGTATTTTCCAGGTATTTTCCAACGTTTTAGTATGGGCCATCGCGTGGGAAACAGACTCTCGATTATGGTATTAAACGAATTTTGAATATCACAGCATCGCATTAATAGATAGGCTAATTTTATGCGAATCAAACATGTGCGATTCGATTATATAAGTCTTTAGGTAAAAAATGAGCCCTATAAAACGTGATTCGGTTTGATAGAACGCGAGAAAATCAAAAAGACGCTACTTGCTTAAAAAAATCTTAAAAATACGATATTTCCTGTTAAAAAATTAATATCATAAAAATTCAAAATCGTGCTTTCTTTAAAAGTTAAAAGCTATTAAAAAATTGTATTTTTCAGTGATTTTCCAACGTTTTAGTATGGGCCATCGCGTGGGAAACAGACTCTCGATTATGGTATTAAACGAATTTTGAATATCACAGCATCGCATTAATAGATAGGCTAATTTTATGCGAATCAAACATGTGCGATTCGATTATATAAGTCTTTAGCTAAAAAATGAGCCCTATAAAACGTGATTCGGTTTGATAGAACGCGAGAAAATCAAAAAGACGCTACTTGCTTAAAAAAATCTTAAAAATACGATATTTCCCGTTAAAAAATTAATATCATAAAAATTCAAAATCGTGCTTTTTTTAAAAGTTAAAAGCTATTAAAAAATTGTATTTTTCAGTGATTTTCCAACGTTTTAATATGAGCAATCCTATAGAAACCCGACTCTTGATTCTGGTTTTTTACGCATTTTTAACATTACAGCATCGCAACGACAGTTAGGCTAATTTTTCGAAGGTAAAATATGTGCGATTTTATTATATGAGTCTTAAGCTAAAGAATGAGCCCTATAAAACCAGATTCGGTTATACAGAACGCGAGTAAATCAAAAACACGCGACTTGCTTAAAAAAATCTTGTAAATACGATATCTCCCGTTAGAAAATGAATATCATAAAAATTAAAAATCGTGCTTCCTCTTAAAGTGAAAAACTATTAAAAAATTAAGTTTCCCAGTGATTTTCCAACGTTTATGTATGGGCAATCTCATGAGAAACGGACTCTTGATTCTGGTTTTAAACGAATTTTGAACATTACAGCATCGCATTAATAGATAGGCTAATTTTCTGCAAAGTAAACATGTGCGATTCGATTATATGAGTCTTTAGCTAAAAAATGAGCCCTATAAAACCTGATTCGGTTAGATAGAACGCGAGAAAATCAAAAAGACGCTACTTGCTTAAAAAAATCTTAAAAATACGATATTTCCTGTTAAAAAATTAATATCATAAAAATTCAAAATCGTGCTTTCTTTAAAAGTTAAAAGCTATTAAAAAATTGTATTTTCCAGGTATTTTCCAACGTTTTAGTATGGGCCATCGCGTGGGAAACAGACTCTCGATTATGGTATTAAACGAATTTTGAATATCACAGCATCGCATTAATAGATAGGCTAATTTTATGCGAATCAAACATGTGCGATTCGATTATATAAGTCTTTAGGTAAAAAATGAGCCCTATAAAACGTGATTCGGTTTGATAGAACGCGAGAAAATCAAAAAGACGCTACTTGCTTAAAAAAATCTTAAAAATACGATATTTCCCGTTAAAAAATTAATATCATAAAAATTCAAAATTGTGCTTTTTTTAAAAGTTAAAAGCTATTGAAAAATTGTATTTTTCAGTGATTTTCCAACGTTTTAATATGAGCAATCCTATAGAAACCCGACTCTTGATTCTGGTTTTTTACGCATTTTTAACATTACAGCATCGCAACGATAGTTAGGCTAATTTTTCGAAGGTAAAATATGTGCGATTCGATTATATAAGTCTTTAGGTAAAAAATGAGCCCTATAAAACGTGATTCGGTTATATAGAATGCGAGTAAATCAAAAACACGCGACTTACTTAAAAAAATCTTGTAAATACGATATCTCCCGTTAGAAAATTAATACATAAAAATTCAGAATCGTGCTTTCTTTAAAAGTTAAAAGCTATTAAAAAATTGTATTTTTCAGTGATTTTCCAACGTTTTAGTATGGGCAATCTCATGGAAAACAGACTCTCGCTTATGGTTTTAAACGAATTTTGAACATCATAGCATCGCATTGATAGATAGGCTAAGTTTATGCGAATCAAACATGTGCGATTCGATTATATAAGTCTTTAGCTAAAAAATGAGCCCTATAAAACCTGATTCGGTTTGATAGTACGCGAGAAAATCAAAAACACGCGACTTGCTTAAAAAAATCTTTTAAATACGATATCTCCCGTTAGAAAATTAATATCATAAAAATTGAAAATTGTGCTTTCTTCAAAAGTTAAAAAATATTAAAAATTGTATTTTCCAGGTATTTTCCAACGTTTTAGTATGGGCCATCGCGTGGGAAACAGACTCTCGATTATGGTATTAAACGAATTTAGAATATCACAGCATCGCATTAATAGATAGGCTAATTTTATGCGAATCAAACATGTGCGATTTGATTATATAAGTCTTTAGGTAAAAAATGAGCCCTATAAAACGTGATTCGGTTTGATAGAACGCGAGAAAATCAAAAAGACGCTACTTGCTTAAAAAAATCTTTTAAATACGATATCTCCCGTTAGAAAATTAATATCATAAAAATTGAAAATTGTGCTTACTTCAAAAGTTAAAAAATATTAAAAATTGTATTTTCCAGGTATTTTCCAACGTTTTAGTATGGGCCATCGCGTGGGAAACAGACTCTCGATTATGGTATTAAACGAATTTAGAATATCACAGCATCGCATTAATAGATAGGCTAATTTTATGCGAATCAAACATGTGCGATTCGATTATATAAGTCTTTAGGTAAAAAATGAGCCCTATAAAACGTGATTTGGTTTGATAGAACGCGAGAAAATCAAAAAGACGCTACTTGCTTAAAAAAATCTTAAAAATACGATATTTCCTGTTAAAAAATTAATATCATAAAAATTCAAAATCGTGCTTTCTTTAAAAGTTGAAAGCTATTAAAAAATTGTATTTTCCAGGTATTTTCCAACGTTTTAGTATGGGCCATCGCGTGGGAAACAGACTCTCGATTATGGTATTAAACGAATTTTGAATATCACAGCATCGCATTGATAGATAGGCTAATTTTATGCGAATCAAACATGTGCGATTCGATTATATAAGTCTTTAGCTGAAAAATGAGCCCTATAAAACCTGATTCGGTTAAATAGAACGCGAGAAAATCAGAAACACGCGACTTGCTTAAAAAAATCTTGTAAATACGATATCTCCCGTTAGAAAATGAATATCATAAAAATTAAAAATCGTGCTTCCTCTTAAAGTAAAAAACTATTAAAAAATTAAGTTTCCCAGTGATTTTCCAACGTTTATGTATGGGCAATCTCATGAGAAACGGACTCTTGATTCTGGTTTTAAACGAATTTTGAACATTACAGCATCGCATTAATAGATAGGCTAATTTTCTGCAAAGTAAACATGTGCGATTCGATTATATGAGTCTTTAGCTAAAAAATGAGCCCTATAAAACCTGATTCGGTTAGATAGAACGCGAGAAAATCAAAAAGACGCTACTTGCTTAAAAAAATCTTAAAAATACGATATTTCCTGTTAAAAAATTAATATCATAAAAATTCAAAATCGTGCTTTCTTTAAAAGTTAAAAGCTATTAAAAAATTGTATTTTCCAGGTATTTTCCAACGTTTTAGTATGGGCCATCGCGTGGGAAACAGACTCTCGATTATGGTATTAAACGAATTTTGAATATCACAGCATCGCATTAATAGATAGGCTAATTTTATGCGAATCAAACATGTGCGATTCGATTATATAAGTCTTTAGGTAAAAAATGAGCCCTATAAAACGTGATTCGGTTTGATAGAACGCGAGAAAATCAAAAAGACGCTACTTGCTTAAAAAAATCTTAAAAATACGATATTTCCCGTTAAAAAATTAATATCATAAAAATTGAAAATCGTGCTTTTTTAAAAGTTAAAAGCTATTAAAAATTGTATTTTTCAGTGATTTTCCAACGTTTTAATATGAGCAATCCTATAGAAACCCGACTCTTGATTCTGGTTTTTTACGCATTTTTAACATTACAGCATCGCAACGACAGTTAGGCTAATTTTTCGAAGGTAAAATATGTGCGATTTTATTATATGAGTCTTAAGCTAAAGAATGAGCCCTATAAAACCGGATTCGGTTATACAGAACGCGAGTAAATCAAAAACACGCGACTTGCTTATAAAAATCTTGTAAATACGATATCTCCTGTTAGAAAATTAATATCATAAAAATTGAAAATCGTGCTTTCTTTAAAAGTTAAAAGCTATTAAAAAATTGTATTTTTCAGTGATTTTCCAACGTTTTAATATGAGCAATCCTATAGAAACCCGACTCTTGATTCTGGTTTTTTACGCATTTTTAACATTACAGCATCGCAACGATAGTTAGGCTAATTTTTCGAAGGTAAAATATGTGCGATTCGATTATATAAGTCTTTAGGTAAAAAATGAGCCCTATAAAACGTGATTCGGTTTGATAGAACGCGAGAAAATCAAAAAGACGCTACTTGCTTAAAAAAATCTTAAAAATACGATATTTCCCGTTAAAAAATTAATATCATAAAAATTCAAAATCGTGCTTTTTTTAAAAGTTAAAAGCTATTAAAAAATTGTATTTTTCAGTGATTTTCCAACGTTTTAATATGAGCAATCCTATAGAAACCCGACTCTTGATTCTGGTTTTTTACGCATTTTTAACATTACAGCATCGCAACGACAGTTAGGCTAATTTTTCGAAGGTAAAATATGTGCGATTTTATGATATGAGTCTTAAGCTAAAGAATGAGCCCTATAAAACCGGATTCGGTTATACAGAACGCGAGTAAATCAAAAACACGCGACTTGCTTATAAAAATCTTGTAAATACGATATCTCCTGTTAGAAAATTAATATCATAAAATTGAAAATCGTGCTTTCTTTAAAAGTTAAAAGCTATTAAAAAATTGTATTTTTCAGTGATTTTCCAACGTTTTAATATGAGCAATCCTATAGAAACCCGACTCTTGATTCTGGTTTTTTACGCATTTTAACATTACAGCATCGCAACGACAGTTAGGCTAATTTTTCGAAGGTAAAATATGTGCGATTTTATTATATGAGTCTTAAGCTAAAGAATGAGCCCTATAAAACCGGATTCGGTTATACAGAACGCGAGTAAATCAAAAACACGCGACTTGCTTATAAAAATCTTGTAAATACGATATCTCCTGTTAGAAAATTAATATCATAAAAATTGAAAATCGTGCTTTCTTTAAAAGTTAAAAGCTATTAAAAAATTGTATTTTTCAGTGATTTTCCAACGTTTTAATATGAGCAATCCTATAGAAACCCGACTCTTGATTCTGGTTTTTTACGCATTTTTAACATTACAGCATCGCAACGATAGTTAGGCTAATTTTTCGAAGGTAAAATATGTGCGATTCGATTATATAAGTCTTTAGGTAAAAAATGAGCCCTATAAAACGTGATTCGGTTATATAGAATGCGAGTAAATCAAAAACACGCGACTTGCTTAAAAAAATCTTGTAAATACGATATCTCCCGTTAGAAAATTAATATCATAAAAATTGAAAATTGTGCTTACTTCAAAAGTTAAAAAATATTAAAAATTGTATTTTCCAGGTATTTTCCAACGTTTTAGTATGGGCCATCGCGTGGGAAACAGACTCTCGATTATGGTATTAAACGAATTTAGAATATCACAGCATCGCATTAATAGATAGGCTAATTTTATGCGAATCAAACATGTGCGATTCGATTATATAAGTCTTTAGGTAAAAAATGAGCCCTATAAAACGTGATTCGGTTTGATAGAACGCGAGAAAATCAAAAAGACGCTACTTGCTTAAAAAAATCTTAAAAATACGATATTTCCTGTTAAAAAATTAATATCATAAAAATTCAAAATCGTGCTTTCTTTAAAAGTTAAAAGCTATTAAAAAATTGTATTTTTCAGTGATTTTCCAACGTCTTAGTATGGGCAATCTCATGGAAAACAGACTCTCGCTTATGGTTTTAAACGAATTTTGAACATCATAGCATCGCATTAATAGATAGGCTAATTTTATGCGAATCAAACATGTGCGATTCGATTATATAAGTCTTTAGCTAAAAAATGAGCCCTATAAAACCTGATTCGGTTAAATAGAACGCGAGAAAATCAGAAACACGCGACTTGCTTAAAAAAATCTTGTAAATACGATATCTCCCGTTAGAAAATGAATATCATAAAAATTGAAAATCGTGCTTCCTCTTAAAGTGAAAAACTATTAAAAAATTAAGTTTCCCAGTGATTTTCCAACGTTTATGTATGGGCAATCTCATGAGAAACGGACTCTCGATTCTGGTTTTAAACGAATTTTGAACATTACAGCATCGCATTAATAGATAGGCTAATTTTCTGCAAAGTAAACATGTGCGATTCGATTATATGAGTCTTTAGCTAAAAAATAAGCCCTATAAAACCTGATTCGGTTAGATAGAACGCGAGAAAATCAAAAAGACGCTACTTGCTTAAAAAAATCTTAAAAATACGATATTTCCTGTTAAAAAATTAATATCATAAAAATTCAAAATCGTGCTTTCTTTAAAAGTTAAAAGCTATTAAAAAATTGTATTTTCCAGGTATTTTCCAACGTTTTAGTATGGGCCATCGCGTGGGAAACAGACTCTCGATTATGGTATCAAACGAATTTTGAATATCACAGCATCGCATTAATAGATAGGCTAATTTTATGCGAATCAAACATGTGCGATTCGATTATATAAGTCTTTAGGTAAAAAATGAGCCCTATAAAACGTGATTTGGTTTGATAGAACGCGAGAAAATCAAAAAGACGCTACTTGCTTAAAAAAATCTTAAAAATACGATATTTCCTGTTAAAAAATTAATATCATAAAAATTCAAAATCGTGCTTTCTTTAAAAGTTAAAAGCTATTAAAAAATTGTATTTTTCAGTGATTTTCCAACGTTTTAATATGAGCAATCCTATAGAAACCCGACTCTTGATTCTGGTTTTTTACGCATTTTTAACATTACAGCATCGCAACGATAGTTAGGCTAATTTTTCGAAGGTAAAATATGTGCGATTTTATTATATGAGTCTTAAGCTAAAGAATGAGCCCTATAAAACCAGATTCGGTTATATAGAATGCGAGTAAATCAAAAACACGCGACTTGCTTAAAAAAATCTTGTAAATACGATATCTCCCGTTAGAAAATTAATATCATAAAAATTCAGAATCGTGCTTTCTTTAAAAGTTAAAAGCTATTAAAAAATTGTATTTTTCAGTGATTTTCCAACGTTTTAGTATGGGCAATCTCATGGAAAACAGACTCTCGCTTATGGTTTCAAACGAATTTTGAACATCATAGCATCGCATTAATAGATAGGCTAATTTTATGCGAATCAAACATGTGCGATTCGATTATATAAGTCTTTAGCTAAAAAATGAGCCCTATAAAACCTGATTCGGTTAGATAGAATGCGAGAAAATCAAAAACACGCGACTTGCTTAAAAAAATCTTTTAAATACGATATCTCCCGTTGAAAAATTAATACCATAAAAATTCAAAATCGTGCTTTCTTTAAAAGTTAAAAGCTATTAAAAAATTGTATTTCCAGTGATTTTCCAACGTTTCAGTATGGGCAATCCTATAGAAACCCGACTCTCGATTATGGTTTTATGCGCATTTTAAACATTACGGCATCGTAACGATAGTTAGGCTAATTTTTTGAAGCTAAAACATGTGCGATTTGATTATGTATGTCATAAGCTAAAAAATAAGCCCTATAAAACCTTATTCGGTTAGATAGAGCACGAAAAATATGAAAACACGCAACTTTCTAAAAACGATATTGTAAATACAATATCTCACGTTCCAGATTTTAGTATATTTTTATGTTAATAAGAAATAATATTATTGTTCACATCATCTTCAGATTTTTGATTCAGAATTTTTTACGGGTTTTTAAATAATTAAATTTATTATAACAAGAAACTGGCCACTGGTTGAGCTTGGTAGCAAAGAATTTGAACGTTATTGATAGAATTTTATCAAAAAATTGAAATCTTTCGTGTTTCAGTGCCTGGTCTGAATAATATTTTAATTAATAACATTCGTGACCTATTAAAAATTTATTTTCTTTAATTTATTGATATTTTTCGAATTACTTATAATTTATTTAATATAATTAGATTTCTCTTTTAAAAATAATTTCAGTAATGATGGCTGAAATCATAATACTGAATAAGCGCTAGGTATAATTATTTTAATTTTTATTTTCATGAAAAGGCGAATTTATTAAAATAATGCAACAATCAATCGCAATAAAAAAGCTAGTTGTAATCTTTCAAATATTTGCGATTGATTTATTCTGCCTGTTGTGTCGCCATCTATTGTTTGAGAATTACGCATCAATTTCTTGCTTTAGATGAGTCGCGCTCGTCGTATGGGTCGATAAAACAGAGCATTTTCTTAGTTTTAATTATCTATTTATTTATTTTATATTTAAAACAATATCTATTTGTTTATTGTACCTTAGATTTTAAATATAATTTATTTGTAACGATATCTTTCAGTATTTTATGTTTTTTCAATTGAAATAACTTAAAATATTAAAGAAATCCTATATCGATGCAAAATTTTTAAATTAATCATAAAATCATAAATAAGTGCAATAAATTAATTTTATTATAGTAACTTTTCTTCTTTCAATTTATTATTAATTATCAAATGATAAAAAATATTTTTTTTAATACTTTTTTTTGACCGATTTTTGATATTTTTGAATTTCCCTCTCTGACGCTACCACTATCGGCATCGCTGTAGAGGAGAGTTCTTTACGGTAATTTTTAAAAAGTTATAGTTCGGCTTCGCATATAACAAGGAATGATAGTTTTGCCTGGCGTGCGATAAAAAATGATAGTTTTCGTCACATATTTTGAAAGAGATAGTTTTTGCCGCGTTTTAAGATGTGATAGTTTTCGTAGGCACCGTCGATGTGTAATTTTATATAATGATTATTATTTAAATGGTTTCAAGATGGACGAATAATTTTAGACAGCCACAAAAAAGTGCATTTTTCTCCTTAAGTTAAATATGGAAAATTTCTCATAAGTGACTATATGTTCATAAACTTTATGCTATTGTTCAGAATTTGAAATATTAGGCTACAGGAACTGTTTATTAGCATATTAAGATTGAAAATTCTCTGCACACTAGAACAAAAAATTTGCCACTCGCTGACACATAAGTTTTATTAGATGACATACACGTAGTAGGAATTCCCAATATTTAAAAATACTGTGATCAAAACCTTGGAAAAATTCATCCAGTTAAGACGTAATATGCTCAAACTTCTTTTTCTAAAAATAGCGGAGAAATATTTAAATACAAATTAAAAATTGAAACATTTTGTATGAATATAAATATATCAAAAAATTTAATGGCAATTGCAAACCTTTTTTTCAGACGCGGAAAATAATACCTGTGTTCCTTGTGAAGCTAACTGTGCTAGCTGTTTAGATCGTCCAGATCACTGTACAAGTTGTGAGCATCATTTGGTTCTTCATGAAAATAAATGTTATGCTGCTTGTCCGCTTTACACTTATGAGACTCAAGATTATAATTGCGTTGCATGTCATTCGAGCTGTGAAACATGTAATGGCACAGCAGCTAATGATTGTATTGGTTGTAGAGCTGGTCTTTTCTCCTACCAAGGTAAGTTAGAAAATAATGTTGATTTACTGTAAAGCAAATGAAACTACTATTCAGAAAGTGCTTATTATTGGTATTTGAGATTGGTATGTATGCAATTGATTTGAATGACTTCTAACAAATTATTCTAACCGATTACAGATCTATCAAGTAGTAAAAGCAGTATATAAGTGTTCATAATTCTAAAGTAAATTTGAGTATATACTAACTGATAACCGCGAGCACTGTATCGTAATTTTCTTTTATACAAAATGGAATGCATTTAATTTTTTATTCATTTTTATTATTCAGTTTTTAATTGCCTTAACCAAAAAAAATTAATAACAATTGAAAGAGATGATAGTTTTTATGATCATTTTTGCTTTCTCATAGAGAAAGCATTGTATAAATAAAAATTATTTTTCTATTTTTTCACTAATTTGCGCATATTTATACTCGGGTAGTCAAAACAGTAGTTTTTAGAAAATGTCTGTGTGTGTGTGTGTGTGTGTGTGTGTGTGTATTCATTTATCCAATTGGATCTCGAAAACTACTCGATGGATATGTTTCAAATTTTGCATACACTTTATTTTTTTGTCTAACTCGTGCGGAAAATATTTAAGGAGGCTTCTCAGTCTCCAATGTTATTTTCTAAACTGAATGGATTTTTATGAAACTTCGAAAAAGTGTTCATTGACCTTCCATCTTTTCGTTGCTTAAAAAAAAAAATAGGGTAAGCCATCAAAATTTAAAGAAATTAATGTGTCAAATCATTGTTCTTATACACAGGCCTTATGTGAAAAACGCATGATGAAACTACAAATGTTATCGTAATTCAATCTCTACGCAAAAATTTTTTATAAAAAATTAGAGGGATATAGATTTTTTAATAAGGATTACAATGCAATTAAGTAAAAAGAGGGTAAGCCATCAAAATAAAGAGAAATTAAGTGTAAAAGTTGAAAATATTTGATTAACGTAGAATCGAAAGAATCAGCTGGTATATACTGCACATGCGTGATAATGCTAAGACACTCAGAGTGCGTGTATACATATTACGAAGTCCGCTGTATAGTGCCGTATATAAGTAAATAATCACAAGAGCTTTCCGAAAAAAAATATTTTCTTAGCATATATTTATGCAATGATTTTTGTTCTTGAAATAATAATAATTATATTTTAGAAACATAGAGTGTATTCATCTATGAAAATTTGCAATAATACAAATACCACCAAGAAACCCAAAACATGATACGGTCCTAACTTGATGAGCCTCCTTAAAATTGGTTTTCTTAGCAATGTTTTAATTTCAGAACCAAATTAAAAATTTTTAAAAAATTTTGATTTTTCATTTTTTTTAAATTTTACACAAACTACTCGATGAATTCGCTCTAAAATTTGCATGGAAATTATTTACGATTGCCGAAAAAAGGAAAACCTTTGAAAACTAATTTTGTTAACTTAGTTTTAATTATAGAGCATTTTGAAATTTTTGAAAAAATTGTTTGTATTTAATTAGTAAATTAGATCTCGTGAAATATTTGCTTCTATTTTTGCATACAATTTATTTTTTTGTCTGACTGAGGGGGGAGCTATTGAAAGTTGGTTTTCTTAGCGTACTTTTAATTTTAAAGCCATTAAAAAAAATTTTTTTAAATTTGGATTTCTCATTTTTTTTGGTATTTTACGTAAACTAGTTGATGAATTTGCTTGAAAATTTGTATGGAAATTATTTTTGACTGCCGAAAGAAGGAAAACTTTTGAAAACTAATTTTCTTAGCGCACTTTTAATTTTAGAGCATTAAAAAAATTTTGTTTTAAATTCTTATTATTCATTTTTTTTTTCTATTTTACGAAAACCATTCGATCTATTTGCTCCAAAATTTGTTTGCAAGTTATTCGCTACTGTCTAAAAAAAACAAGCTTTGGAAAACTAATTTTATTAGCACAATTTTCATTTTAGAGCATTTTGAAAATTTTCAAAAAATTTTCATTTTTTATTTATCTTCTATTTTGCGTAAACCATACGATAAATTTTCTCCAAAATTTATGCAATCAATTCACTATTGTCTATAGAAAATAAGCTTTTGAAAACTAATTTTTTTAGTGTGGTTACAATTTTAGATTATTATGAAGATTTAAAAAAAATAATTCAATCGTTTTTTAATTTTTTTTTATTTTACGTAAAGTACTCGATAGATTTGTTCTAAAATTTGCAGGGAAATTATTTGCGACTGCCAAAAAAGGGACATTTTCAAAAATTGATTTTCCCAGTGTAGTTTTAATTTTTAAGCATTTTGAAAATTTTGAATAAGAAATTTTGAAAAGGAAATTGTATTTATTTAGATAGATAGATAGATAGATATTATTTTATTTTGTGAAAGAGTACAAAAACGTGTAATACAATTTGTAAATATAGAAACAATAAATTTAGCCAATTAGATCTCGAAAACCACTCAATGGATTTGCTTCAAATTTTGCATACTATCTATTATTTTGTGTAAGTAGGCGGAAAACTATTGAAAATTGGTTTTCATCGTCTAGTATTTTTTATAGAGACATTTTAAGAATTTTAAAAAAATTATCGATTTTTCATTGTTTTTGTATTTTACGTAAATCACTTGATGAATTTGCTTTGAAATTTGAATGGGAATTATTTCCAACTGCAAAAAGAAGGATGACTTAAATACCAATTTCTTTAGCGTAGTTTTAATTTTAGAAAATTTTTAAAATTTGCGATGTGAGAATTGAGTTATATTTCAATTTCAATAAACAAATTATTAAATAAGTTAATATAACTTTGCCCGTCCCCGCATGCAAAGTCGGCCTGTCGAAAAGAAAGAATCTTTAATTTATTGAGAGCGCCAGACAGGCCTCCGCTTACTTGTCGGCAGCATGAATCTCGGGCTGTCTTGGCTAGGAGGTGGGCGACCTCTGGTGTTAAATTTTAGTAAATCGAAGTTGGGAGAGGTATTACACACAAAAAAAATTTTAATATTACTGGTTCAATTTATAACACTTGAATTAATTTATTCAACAAAACAAAAAAAAAATATATATAACAGAAAAAAATAATTTTAAATTTATTAACGCTCGGTCTATGAACTTTATTTTATTTTCTATTAAATTTATTAAATCTACTACTCGTGCACACTCATCACCCATACATCCCGGTCACTATAAATTTTATAAAGTTAACTTAATTTATTTTTATTTAACGCTTTATTGAAAATAATATCTAATGTTATAATGTATCAAAAAAAAAATGAAATTTACGGTCTGGTCAACGTAAGCGACCTCGCTGTTCCTACTTTCAACAATATGGCTACCAAGAGCCCGCGCACTTATCTCTCTCTCTCTCTCTCTCTCTCTCTCTCACACACACATACTAGTCCCACGTGTCTACCAATTTGTTTAATTACCGGTCAAAAATAAGAAAAAAACTAATAATTCGTTGAACTTTCGTGCAAAATACCAATTTAATTTTTTATTTAATTTAATTTAATTACCCGGTCAACGGAATCGTTAGACACGTGGTCGGATTTTCACTCCCGCACTCTCGAAATTTAATATACTTAAAGAAAGAAAATTTAATATTTAATTACTATCTCTTCTGGTTTACAAATTAATTTTCAGTTAGTTTAATTTAATAGTCAATGCAGAATATCCAAAAAAATTTCTTTACAAATTGGTTGCTAAGGCCCGCGTCATGAAATGTATTACATCACACACACCACGATGTCCACCGATCTCAAATTTTATTATTATTATTCCGGTCAATCAATCGTAACTTATTTTTAATTCTTATTTAGTATAATTAAATTACAACGAATTTACCCGGTCAACGAAATCGTTGAACACGTGGTCTAATTTTAATTTCCCTTCATCAACTACAATTTTATCTTTACAATAAATTTTTCGCACTTTATTTTTCGTTTCGCTACCACAAAAAAAATTTTTAAATTGCACTAACCACGTTGTCACAATCACTTTGAGTTTAAATTTTTACGCCCGCACTGAATTTACACCTAGTCGGCGAGAGTCGCTAGTTTACAAAATAATTTATAATTGTCGATTCGGACTACAGTCCACTCACCGGTGTCGAAGTTCTCGTTGACGCAATAATCTGGTCGGCGATGGCGACGGATTTGGTCAAGGATGGTGGTGATGGCCTCAGGTCGTATATATCTCTCTCCCTTTCTCTGTGCACGAAGCAACTGGTCGGCGCCGGCTGCGGAAATTAAGTTGGTTGACGGATCAGGGCAACAAAACTCCTTCTGGAACTCTGGCTGCTCGACTGCTTCCCGGTCGGGAAAATGAGGATTTTGCGAGTTATAGTTCCGATGCGGCACGAGGACGGTAATCGAATCTCTCCTCTGATGCTCACTTCCTTCTTCTTCGGTCTATTTCTCCCTCTTCCTTATTGTCTATCTCTCTTTAATTTTTAATTCCTCCAATAACTAATCAGTTGTCCAAATAATTGATTTCTATTCGTGAAATTTGCCTTTCGGTCCTCGAACGCAAGTCTGCAACCTGCGCGCCACCTTTTCTGTAGTAATTTTAATCTAATTTCTTCTTTTTATTCTTCTTTTTAGCCTTCTTTTATCTACGTTCTCTTTTTATCCGTCTTTATTCATTAGAGAGAGAGAATCATCACAAGCATGGATATCTCTATATATATATACCTATATACATATATATGTACATATATGTAAGCTACTCAGTGCAGCTGTACTTAAGCAAGAGCAAGAGTACTCTCCCTTCTCCATGCTCTCTCGGTCTCTTTTCATCATTTAGCTTCTCCCTCTTTCTTCACTGCGCGAGAAAGAGGCGCGACATCATTTTTACTTTGCTCCCATCGAATATGAATCTTTCCATCTCTTTCTTTCTTCTCTCTTCTGTTTCCCTCTCTTTCTACATCTCCTTCGTCGTGCGTCACTCCTAGCGCACGCGCGGTCGCTGCTAGGTAGTGGTAGTAGAGATACCCTACCTACGGTCTGCGTAAGCAGCACTAGCGCTCATACACATGGTCTATGACTGTGTATGTAATGGCCGCCGCGCGCTTGTGCTAGTCGTGCTCCTCGTGTACCGGTAAACAAAAAAAAAGAGTTCGTTCGATTAATTATTTATTCTTTTTCAATAAATTACGCCCGGGTCGGTGAGTAAGCCGGTGGTGTGTTGTAGTGCCCTGGTGACTTATAAATTAATAATCGTTGTGACGTGTCGTGAAAAAACGTGTACGTGATAACAACGTTAAAAAATTTTTAATTAACAAATTTTTTTATTGGGACGTACCACGTCACAAATTTTTAAAAAAAATTTTCATTTTTTATTATTTTTTCATTTTACGTAAACTACTCAATAGATTTTCTCTAAAATTTGCATACAAGTTATTTGCTACTGTCTTTATAAAACAAGTTTAAAAAAAATAATTTTTTTAACGTAGTTCTCCGATCATTTCTTTTGATTTCTGATTTAACACTTCCATCAACTCTTTTCTTACTTCCTCACTTCCTCTCTGTTCTTCTATATCAGATTAATCCTCATTTTTACCTTATTTTCATCCATCCTTGTCTCTTTCTTCCTATTTCCTAATCACTCTCTCACATTCACTAATTTTTCTCGAATAGAAATTGTATTTTACATTGAAATCACATTTAAAAAAATAAAATCAAATTACTTTAACTTAATGGGCTCTATGGGAAAGCATTGCGCCAAAGCAGTTAACAGCGTTTTTCCTGTAAGTTAAGTGGAACTGCTGTCGTCCTTCAGAGTAGAAGTAGCATTATACTGCAGCGTTATTATGATTCCTTATATAATTCCTTTTCACTTGAACTTATAGTTCAATTAAAAATTAAAAAAAGTTTTTTATTTTTTTTCATTTTTATAAAAAGTGCATTTCTCAAGTGCAGTAGGAAATTAATTTCAAATTTGAATGTATTTGCTTATGTATAAGAAGAGAAAATTCGGAAAATTAAAAAATTGAAAATAAACCAGAATTTTTGAATTGCTGTAGCTTCGTCAATTTTTGTCTTTTTCGGACGTTCTTTTAACTTAAAAATGCGGAATTTAATCTTGTTTTAAATGTTGTCCCGATTTTCGTAATACGAGTTGATCCCACTGAGTTATTGATTTTAAAAGGTAATTGTTTAAATCGCTTTTTTATGAAAAAAGACGATTTCTTTCAAACGCGATTTTCTCAAAAGCTATTTTTTTTGTTTTTTGAATATGTTTCTATACATGAAAAATACTAACTTTGAGGATGGGTGAGAATATGCGATTTTGCTTTATTTTGCTCAACAGATTTTTAAACGCTTTTTTCCATTTTGAAGCATTAATACTATGGCGCATAATGCCTTTTTTCCAACTTTTGCATCTTCTTACAATTAATTTATGTTTTGATTTATTTATTACAAGACTCGTAACGAAATCGGAGAATGAAATACCAACACCACTCCCCAGGTCAATCGGCCTTGGATCACCAGTATGAAAATTCTTATTAAACGATTACTATTAAAAACGATCGCTTTTATTTTACTGGCATTCAAAGTGAGAGAAATATCAGCAGCCCATCTCTACACCGCCTTGGCCGCCCTCTGTAGAATACGAATACATCATCATAAGGAACCTGTGTATAAATTTGAAGATCATCTGCATACAGTAGGTCATTAATGTAAAGGCAAAACAACAAGGGCCCCAGCACCGAACCCTGAGGAGCTTCTAGATTGATTGTTAGCTAATTCGATTTCTTCTTTAAATACGTGGAAACCATTTGTTTCTAGCCTGATAAATAGGAGTTAATCTATCCGAGTGCGGTCCTAGAGAACACCATCAATCTAAGCCTCGCAGAAGTTTAGAGTGAGAGATCGTGTTGAATGCCTTACCAAAGTCAAAAAGTAGCAGTAACGTGACAAATTTCCTGTCTAGACCCGACCTTATGTTGTCTGCAAGTTTAATACAACAGTCTGAGCAGAATGGTTTTTCCTAAAACCAGTCTGTATAGGATCGAGCAATTTGTTGAAAGCAATGTACTCCTGCAACTGGTCATGGTCAATCTTCTCAAGAACCTTTGAAAGAAAATATAAGATGGCTACAGGCCTTAAATCTTTTGGCTGCTTAGGTGCTGCACACTATTTTAACAGTATAATACGTGCTCACTTCGAAAGGCAAAGGAAGCCCCCATGTAAAAGAAGAATTGAATAGAGTCACAAGATGTTGGCCAACAAATAGTAAAGCCTTAACTATCACACTTTGCGAAATCCCATCCTCGCCACGAGCCTTTTAGGAAAAATGTGAGGCTGCAAGAACAACATCATTAAATTAATTGGTTTGAAGGTAAAACCACTTTCATTGCATTGAGGAAGAATTCTCAACCGCTCTTCATTATCTTCATGCGGAGAGATTAACACCACAGCAAAGTGCGCATGAAGCTCATCTGGAGCAAATGTATTTAAATCCCCTTGAGGTACGGATAGCAGTCCCAGGTCTCTCAACTCTTTCCAGACATTACCACCCGCAAGAGCACCAAAGAGTCTGTTGACCACGTTCTGTCTGTTTGTCCACGGTTCTACGAAATTGCAGAAATTCAGAGAGATACTGCTTGTTCTCTGTTCGTTTGTATCTATGGCAAGCAGCATCTCTCTTACTTGGCATCTGTGAAAATTCTCCATCTATCCATGAAAACTTATTCTTACTAGGCTTTAATATTTTCAACGGTGCCCAATTCTCAATTGCAGCAGTGAGATTGACACAGAGGCAACCAAGTGCAGACTCTGGGTCAACTGTGTAAACCACAAACGACAACCAATTACAGTCGGCAAGTTTTTGTCCCAACAAAGCTGGACAAATATCTTTACAGTTTCCATATATGATTGGTTTTTGATCAAAAGTAATAGTTTTGCGAGGCAAGCATACGTTGTAGGGTCCGTGCTTCAAGCACTACATCATTGTAGTCAACAAAGATCAGGTGAATCGACGTGTGAGACGTCAGAAACTAGCACAGGCTCGGAGTTGCCAACTTGCACAGAACAGAAAATATATTCAGGTGCTTTCGGCTTACCGCTACCATTACTAGTTTGCGTCTCCAAAGTTTGCCAAAATGGTGCATTTTAGATTATCCTTAATGCACAAGGTAATTACTTCACCACGCAAGTTTCTGTCCTGTCGAAACAATTTGTACTCTCTGACCCAAATAATTCAATCCTATACAGATGGACCCAGCCAGGTCTTAGCAACTCCAAATACGTCGTTAAGAGGATCACCACTCATAAGCTCACGCACTGGCCCAACATGAGCTTTCAATGAGGTCACATTCAGAAAGCACGTAGTAGCACGAGTATACAGTTTTTTTGGCTGATAAGACAGGATCCGTCATTATCTACTGGGACAACTTCTACAACCAATAATCTCTTCTCTGTATTGTCAACGATACAGCAAGATTCAACCTCAGTTTCATAATCTGGTGAGTCATTATGCATACTCTTTCTAGTTCTCGTGGTTTGTTCTAATAGGTGGTCGTGTGTGCCCTATCTGTAACGTTCTCATTGACAGAACTAACCCTTCTTTGTCGCACGTGTAACATCATTTTCCATAGTGACTGCTGTCCAGTCGAATGGTTTCTGTCTTCTTCCTCAATAGTCTGTAGTGATTGCACTCTTCAGGTAGTTCATAGAAAAGCACGTGGCTCGCACAGGGCCAATTTTGCTGCAATTGCTAATACTGCAGTGTTGGCTCCGCCTAAGACGCCTTCGCCGCCCTTCTTATCTAATCAAGCGCACACTAAGCGTGTGGCCTCTCCTGTCTCTCCTTCTCACGAGCCGTTGTCGAGGCGGCGTTGTGCGGGGGCGTCTCCTCCTACTTCTTTTCTTTCTGGCTCTTTGCCGTCTTCAAACGCTCGGGGCGTGGGCTCTCCTCGTTTTGTTGCTCTTGAGTCTTCTTCTAAATGTGCTGACGTATCGTCACTCAATTGCGCAACAATGGAGGGTGAGAAGGATAAAGTACCATCGCCTGAGTGGCTTCCTAAGTTTATCAAGAGCCAAAACTTAAAATTCGATCAACTCACGACTGCATTGGGGGGAGTTGTTGACTCGGCTGTTCAAAAGACGATTGGAGATGCGATTACAGGTGGAAACTAACCAGGCTGAGCTGAAGGCCAATCATGAGAAGCTTCAGTCTAATTTCGACAATTTAAGGAGCGAATTGTCTTTCATAAGAGATGAACAAGGAGCCATCAAGCAACTTGTTGATCAGCACGAGACTGACATTGCTGCAATCCGATTCGACCTGGTGAGGCACAACAGAGCTGACTACTCTGACGACTGCGAGATTTTAATTTCTGGTGTTCCTCTTTCGGTCACTTGCTCGGATCGTGAGGTGATTAGGGTCGTCTGTGAAGCCATTGGCGTAGATTATTAGCCAGCCCTCTTTGTGGGTGTTCGCGAGTGGCTTCCGCCAAGACCTCCATCTGTGGATGCTTCTATGTAAGTGGATGGTGAATCGTCTGCCCAGGATGTCCCTTCTAACTCACGCTTGTTCGTATTTGAATGTATATCGGGTAATCTTCGGGATGCAATTATGATTGTAGCAAGTAAGCTTCGTCATAAGACTGCACAGCAACTGTTCGGCTGTAGCAGTGATGAAAGGGTGTTTTTGAGAGCCCTATGGCCGAAGGACATTTATGATCTCCTCAGAAAGGCCCATACAGTGTCTAGGGACAGGGGGATTCTGAAGCCGTTCGTTAGGAACTTGACTGTTTTCCTCAAAAAGTCAGCTAAATCTGCACCGATTCCGATCATGAGGGAGGCTGATTTGAATTCTTTTAGGTCCCTAAAAAAACTCAACATTGGGTCACATCTTCATTCAACATCAGCTGATGAGTTCGATCACCCTTCTTCTTCTCTGGTTGATCACGAGGCTCGTATCTCTGGCAGCATATCGGTGGCTCATATTAATGTCAATAGGCTGAAGCCTCACTTTTCTCTTGTTGAGGCTCGTTGCTCAGAGAAAAACTACGATATTCTTGCCATCTCTGAGTCTTTTTTGACTGATCTCGACAGCGATGATGTTCTTAGTATTCAGGGCTACAATCTCTACAGATTGGACAGGGTTGGTAAGGTGGGTGGTGGAGTCGCTGCCTATGTACGAGAGGAATTCCGGGTCAGAGTAATTCACCATTCCAATCCTAACTTTGACAACTAACTCTGACAAAAGTTCTTCTTTTCGGTGTGATTTACGTACGTCCCAAGGCGACCTATCCTACTGATCTATTTGCCATTCTTAATGAACTTTCTCCTCGTTATAAGAATATCATCCTTACCGGTGACTTCAAAATCAACCTGGCCGCTAACTATCATGCGTCCAGATTTCTTCGGTCAAACGTTGAGTCACTCTCTCTCTCTCTTCATTGTCCCTTCTGAGCCAACTCACCACGTTCTTTCTGACCGATTTGTTTCGCACACTCTACTTGATCTTTTCATTGTTGGCTCTGCAGATTCAGTGGCTTCATATACCAAAACTGACTCGCTCTTCATTGCCAGGCATGATCTGATTGAGTTGTGCTTTAGGTTTCATCGGTTCACCTCCGTTCCTAAACGTTTTTGGTCTCGTAAGCTGGATACCTTGGATGTAGTTAGTTTTAATTCTAGTCTTAAGTCTTCTCTAGTTCATAAGGTATAAGGGTCCCTCGATGACCTGACTGTCACTGTTGACGGCATGGTTCTGCCTCCTCTCGTTGATTTGACTCATATACAGCCCTTAGAGACTCTCTGCCACAATGCCATTCTTGACAAGTTAGTAGACAGCTGTACTAAAGTCTTGGTCGACACTTTCGATGTTCATGCTCCTCTGAAACTAACTTCAATACGGCCTCGTAGCAAACTTTGGGTTTTTAAAGATCTGCGTCTACTTATGCGTCAGTGTGATCGTGCGTATAGATAAGTGGCTAGATCTGGTAAATCGGCGGACATTGAAAGGTACAGAACTTTGAGGAACTCTATCTCAAATAAGCTCGATACAGCTAAGTTTCTGTACATATCTGATCGCATTGAACGGGCGAATAATTCGAGAGCAAAATGGTCGACTCTTCACAAATTGGGTCTTGCTAACAAGGCGCTTCCCTCTCTTCTTCAATACTTCTCGGCATCGGCTCTTTTATCTCATTACTCTGACATCTATCGGTGTGGTCCACCTTTATCTTCATTGAATGTCAAAGATATTCTTAGTATTCCTTTGTCTGACTCGTTACCGGTCTTTGAGTTTCGGGAAGTGGACACCGAGACGGTCAGCAGACTCATTGCTGCGGCAGAGTCTAGGTCTTCTGGTCTGGATGGTATCACGATGCCAATGTTAAAGTTGGCCGCTCAATCCTTTGCTGAACCGTTGGCCCGGTTAGTGAATGCCTCTTTAAGTCTCTCAACCTTTCCATCTAGTTGGAAGAAGGCCTACCTACTCCCATTGGCTAAGCTAAGGTCCATGGACAATCCGGATCAAACTAGGCCGATTGTTAGGTTATGTGAGCCATCGGAGGTCCTAGAGAGGGTTGTTAATCGTCAGCTTCTCAACCACATCAATGCAAATAATTTGCTTAACGAGCATCAGGCGGGCTTTCGACCGGGCCACAGCACGCAGACAGCACTCCTCAATATCTTAGAGGACGCTCGCACGGTCATTGACAGGAGAATGGTAACCATGGCCTTACCATCAATGCAGCTAAAACTTAGGCTATTACCATTGGTAGCGAGCAATATGTCTCTCGTCTCTCTCACCAAGATTCCCCCTCTCCTCTGATAGTTAATGGCGAGTGCATACCATTTGTCACTGAGGTCAAGAGCCTTGGTGTCTAGATAAACCAGACCTTAAATTGGGAGAAACAAGTGTTGTCTATTATTCGTAGGGTCCATGGTTCACTTCGTTCGCTGAGATTCTACAAATGCTCTCTCTCTCTTGAGGCCTTAGGCAGAGGCTGGTTGAATCACTCATCTTCCCGATCTTTGACTATGCCTGTATTGTCTATGACGACCTCTTTTAGTATTAGAACCTGAAACTTCATAGGGCCCTTAATGCATATATCAGGTTCGTTTTCGGTAACATCAAGGCCCAGGAAAGAGTGTCGCCATACAGGCTTGAGCTTGGTTGGCTGTCGGTCGAGAGGAGAAGAAGCTATTTTCTTCAATCCTTGGCTTTCTCAATAATCTCCTCAGGGTGTCCGTCCTACTTGGCTCGACGCTTTTCGAGAGTCAACCATGATGTGTTTGTTAGGTCATCATAACGTAGGCCCCCCAGAGTGCTGATCTGTCTCACTGCTCGCCCTAGTGCCCTTCAACAATCTTTCATTAATCGGGCTACTAATCTACTTAATGAGGCTAATGTAGGCAGTGAAGCACCCTTGGTTTTTGATATGGGCTTAATCCCTTGATTTGAGAAGCACACCTTCGACCACCTAATGAACGCTGATCTTGGGGACTGGGAGGTATCACGGTGACCCCCATCATGGTTTTACTTCATTATGTTTTTTCTTTTATACTACACATCAATCATACTTGTTAATTTTGCTTTTGTTAATTACATTTTTATTTTTATTTATAGTTATTAATACATATGTATATGCTACATTGAGCCATACGGGGTTTAACCCCATGGTTAAATAAATATTTGTCTATGTCTATGTCTATGTCTCTCCGTCCTCACCATAAATCTACTGTCTCCATGCCAAACAAACTTAAAATCTTTTCCTTTAGCATACTTTTTTAATTTTTTGAAATTAATATATTTATCTTTTTCGAAAAATTCATTTATATATATATACACATATATATATATATATTTGAGAATGTTGCTTGGTAGCAGAAAATCTGAAAAAAGGGAGGGGTCCAGATCCGTTGTTGAATAAGTATACGCCTAGCTATAAACACCTTCTGCGCCAGGTCATCTCCAGAAAGTCTTATCGACAATGAGAACACACCACTCGGACCGCCACTGGTCCCACGCCCTGTAGACATCCTGTCCTTATTTCTAGAATTTGTGATTTTATTTACAGATATAATATTCGAACGCTCAAAAGTCGGAAGCATAGTTCCCAGAACAGTGCAAGCATAATCCTTCAGCCCGACACTAGTCACAGAGCAGTTCAGTCCACTGGAGATCACCAAGACACCATCCCCAAAACCACACCTCTTTACAGTATGACCGGATGCCTTTTTGTTACTATCTGCATGCGCTTTAGTGTTAATGTTAGTGTTAAATGAGCTACTACCTGTGTGTACTTTTACTGTTTGTATTTCGTTCAAACTCAAAAACGGTTCAGTGTCAGTGTTAAGTGAGCTACCATCTGTATGTACTTCCACTGTTTGTATTACGTTCGAAATTACAAGCGCTTCAGTGTTAGTGTTAAGTGATTGCTCGTCCAGGGCCGTGAGATTAGTAACGATCTGCGTCACTTTAGCCATTCCGTTTATAAGTTAAGAAAAGTTGCTGTTAACTCTTTGGGATTCATTATCCAAAAATGCCCGCAAGTTATCAAAATTAATTGAGAAAGATTTAGAAATCTTTTCATTATTGCCATTTAGAGTTGACAACAAATCTCCCTCCAATGTGCCTATGATCCCCCTAAGTTTACGATTTTCCTATAGCAGCTGCATCTGCCCGATATGCAAACTCTTAATAATTTCATTTTGACTTTCAAATTTGGTCACAATATCCCGCAGGCCCTTGTCAACATTTATAATTTGGCTTTCAAGAGTCGGAAGTCGAGTAAGAGTTTTTTCAATCGATTCGAGCCTGCAAGATAGCGCACTCTCCAGAGCAGACACAGCTCCCTATAATGAGGAATAATCAGCACGGCTACCAGTCAGTTTTAGACCACAGCCTTTGTTCTTATCAATATTAATATTAGTAACCGGGGCGGCCAATGCAGCGCCGCCTCTAAATTTATCATTAATCAAATCAATACTTATACTATACTCTCCTCCAGTCGCTGCAGAAACGTTAACATTTGAGTTCACATTGACTTTCTTTTTACTCGTTGACTGTTCTGAAACATTTATAGCAGGTGCGGTAGGCGAGAATGCTCACGATGGTGTAGAGGCTACTATAGGCCGAATTATACGAGTTCCGCGCAAGGTGGCATTGCGCGAAGCTGCTGGTTTAGGACTGGTGCTAGTGAGTGGGGCAGTGGGAGTCACGACCAGATATACACCTCTAGTCGTATTTAAAATTACTATCGATATCACGAGGCAAGCGCTTCATACATTTAACATTGCAGCGCTGCTGATATGTGAAACACTGAATTAATTTTTTTGACCTTCGTGCATTGTCAGTTGAAAGACTACAGATGGCCCAGCAGTCCTTGGTCGTAGAATCTTGTGACATGATTGAAAATGTAAGAGTCGCAGATGAATAAACAATACAAGTGAAAAAAGGAATAATAGATAAGTGAAAAATAGCACAAAAATAAAAATAATAATAAAAAGAAGAATAAAAATAGGCCAGTCGCAACCTCTATAAAACTCTCTGTTTAAGTATATCTAATTAAAAATAAATATAAAAGACATCAGGAAAATACTCGAAGATAAGCATGATAGTCTGTTTAAAATTGGCGCGTCAGATATCAAAGACCGGTGGAAAAGCGCCTTAACTATGGTAATCATCTGTCAGTTATCCATTAAGTAGATTAGACAGTAATCATGGTGATTCATATATGGCGCCACTAGTGACAAACTTGAAAAATTCGCTTATGACTTATTCAATTTAGCGCCAAAAAATTTTAAAGGTTAGAGTGCAACAAGTGCACAAAACAATAAAGATGCAACTGCACCACACTCACAATACTATCACACAATAACTCACCACAAATACGGCAAACAGCAATACTCCATCAATTCTTCAAGCACCATCAGCAGAAGTAGAAACAAGAAATTACAGTGTAGAAGAAGACAATGCGCAAAATCAGAAAAACGTCCAACGAGCTGGTCTGTGGCTCAGTCGGTAGAGCGTTGGATTCGTATTCTCGAAGTACTGAGTGCGAATCCCGCTCTCAGCTGAATCATGCAAGTACCACTGTACGTTACATCTGCTTTTTTCACGGACACAGTTACGAGCTTCGTCGCTGATTAACATCGTAAAAATAGCATAGCACAATTATGGTTATCAGTTGATGGTATCAAAAAAAAGACGTCCAGGGTCCAGAAAATTCAGATGCACAAGTGCAAGTGAGCTCAGCAAAGCCTTGAGGACCCCCAGCTGAACGAATCTCTGAAAGAATATTCACTCGGCGAAGTGAAATAAAAAATATTAGGTCAAAAATAGGCAGAACCGGCGCAATGTGCTGGTAAATACTTACGGGTAGAGAGGGGGAGGAAAATCATAATTATTATTTTATTAGAATTATTTATTTTTACTTGATGTATTTTTGTATTTTTTTTTTAACAGAAACAATGAAATTGATTAATATTAATATTTAAAAAAATAAGGAGTGTGAGATGTGCGGAAATTATAACTATTTTCTTTATTAGAACTAGTTATTTTTAACTTAATCTATTAATTATCAAATACAAATAGTAATAAATTAATATACCAATAATACGATTTAACAGTAATATTTCTATATATTTCTTTCAAAATATAATTCAAGGATATTTAATCGTGACAGAGATTCCTATTAATTAAAATTGGTAGAATGTTCCTACCTCTAGACTAACATTTGATTAAACATTTTAAAATCAATCATTAATTTCATTCTTTTGCATAATCACCAAATTCTTTAAATAAATATATCAACGCGTTTCCCTCATAACAACATTTTTAAGAGGACGTTGGATCTCTCTATCCTTTTCTAATCGAAAAATGTAGGTTTTTGGGAAACTAGTAATTATTGATAGAAATTAAGAGTTGTCTGCAACTTGTACAGTGAAAAACAATATTTTTTCTGATGAGGACAAATTAATTTTGATGCTTTGTTTTCAAGAAAAGTTTGACACACTCAAACATCATAATCTCTAGCCTAATTTATGATTTTTTAAGTATGTCAAACTTTTCTTGAATACAAAGCATCAAAATTAATTTGTCCTCATCAGAAAAAATATTGTTTTTTACTGTACAAGTTGCGGAAAACTCTAAATTTCTATCAATAATCACTAGTTTTTTCAAAAATCTATATATAATAATATTTAAAGTAAATAAGGATCTATAAATTTATAATATTTTAAGTAAATAAGGATAGAGAGATCCAGTGTCCTCTTAATTATTAATTCTATTCTGGTATAAAGCCAGGACTTCACATTGGTTCCGGTACAAATTTTCATTTGAAGGATCGTATTAAATATACTTGAAGATTATTAGTATGAAAACATAATATTAAATCAGAAGTGAGAAAAAACAAATATGTATAAAGGGCTACTAACTGAATAAAATCAAAAGCACAATAGAATGCAATAAAATAAAATATATAAAATGCAAATAAATAAAATAAATTATATAAAGTAAAAATACATAAATAAAATAAAATATATAAAATGCAAATATATAAATAAAATAGAATATATAAAATGAAATTAAATAAATGAAATGAAATATGAAAAGTGCATATAAATAATCTAAATAAAATATAATATACAAATGCAATCAAATTAAGAAATAAATATATCGAATAAATAAATCAATAAATAAAATATACATGCATTATCAAACAAATAAATAATATTGATAAATCAAATAAAAGTGCATAAATAATGTAACCTCTTCTTATGTTTCAACTAAAATAATGCACTTTGTGCTTATACATATGTAGGGAAAAAGGTAAAAAGATAGGTTATTTTTATCGGACCCGTTTGTAGTACAGACGTCTTGCTGTTTACACTCCGGGGTTCTTTTGTTTAAGTATTAATGATTAGAAGTTGTATTTGAGAAAACGTCTTATAAGCCAATAATTGTAAATGGGTATTTAGTCTTATGGATTTAAAAAATCCTTGATTCTTTAGAATTTACGTTAAATTAAATTTATTTTACTTTAATAACAATTATGCAAACATAATCAAGTGATGTGTAATGATTTTTCAAAAACACATCATTTACTCTACTGGCACTCTAGATTTAACTAAACAATTTATTTAAACAATTAACTTTGATTATTTACTAAAATCAAATATAAGTGAATAACAGAAAAAGCTGTAATTTTGCTTAATAAACATAACTAAAAACCAAATTTAAGTCCTTAATTTTAATTAATTTAAAATACACTAATTTTACTTTAAATACAAAATCACTTATTTCATTAAAATAATTATAAGTGAAATATTATTTGAAAGGATTTATTCCGTTGTTTCTACTACCAGTGCAAAGTCAGGATTTTAAAAAGATTTTGATCTTAACACGATATTTAACTTTTATTCAAACTTTATCGCTTGAGTGCTAGCCAAAGAGTGCTGTACATAGATTCGGTTTTTATCTGCTTGAGCGTCGATCTAGCTGCTGCTGCCGCAGTTCTTCCCTTCCACTTAGTAGAAGGAATATATGATATATTTTACATGTTACTATAACAGGTGCGCTTGAATGTGTGCTAGCGTACATAACAATAAAGGCGTGTAACTGCATACATTCAAGCGCGTACATTTCTTAATTTTCGTAATTTCTAGCTTATACGTCGGTCTAGCTTCTTATTGCTACGTATTACCGATGTATGATATAGACAAAGATGACAATTTCTTATGATATACTTTTATTCAAATAAGAAACGTTAAAGTTCTACTAATATTCAAATGCAAATATTCTATTTGATAAAATGTTTTTTTATCCCCAAATTTTTTAATATATAGGAATTCATATTGAATAAATTCCATATCTAATAGAAGAATTATAATACTATCTCACAATAAATATGTAAATAAAATATTGAACGCAAATAAATAAAGTGCAATCTAAAATAAATACTATATACATAACTGAATAAATAAATATTATATACTAAACATTAAATACAAAGTGCATCAATAAATAAATGAAAATATTATATGAAAAAAATGAAAAAAGGAATTTTATTCAAATATATTGAAAATAATAAAAGTGCAAATAACAATTAAACATTGAAACAAAATATAAAATAAAATACAAATACAAATATTGAAATAAATTGAATATATATTTAACGCATAAATAAAATCTATAAATCAATACATGAATAAACTAACTCGCCAAACTAGGCCGCTGTGGCTTGCACCTTGGTTTTCTCAGAGCTGAGTGAAGCGAAGCTTCGCTTCGCTCAGCTCTGAAATGCCCTCGGGCCTTGCATCTCGAAGCGATGCGAAGCATGCAAAAAGCTTCACTTTTTGTCTATAAAGCTCGCGCTTCGCGCTTGCTACTTGCTACTGTCTTATTTGAAATTGAAATAATTTTTAAACAAATCATTTACAAACACTAAAGCATTAAAAGTTAATCTTATTTTTTTCATTGTATTTTTCATCAAATTTCAACAAAAGGTTTGAATCTTTCAAATAGCCGCAATTATAAAGGTCATGATAATTTTAATTTTAAAAAATACATTCAAATTATATTTAAAACTTTCCTAAAATTTATTGTATTTAACTAGAAAGACAAATTTATATCTAAATTTTTCTTCTGAATTAAGATGATTAGTTTAGAATAAATTTATGTTGTGTGAAAAAGATGTATTTTCATTAATTTATACTTTTTAAAGTTTTGGATAGGATAATCTATCAAATGTTATAAGAAAAAGAAAGTTTTTTTCATAGTTTAGTAACTTAAAAGTAAAGTTTTGTATAAAGTTTTCATTCGATCTGAATAATTCTGACAGGTGATGATTTTAAACAATAATACGAATAAATGTTTGCAGTTTGAAAAAAAAAACGTTTGAACTGTTTTAAAAGTAATCCTTTTAGAGGTTAAAGGAATAATTTTTTTGTAATAACTTGAAAAAAACAAATTTTGAAAAATGTACGTTAAATAAAATTTATAGAAAAAAAATAAGATACATCTTTTTAATATCATACATTTTTTTCTAAAAATAATATTTATCAAATTATCATCAAAAAGCCTTCGATTTTAACATTTTATCAGGAACAATTTGAAAAATATTAACTTTAGAGAAAAATGTATAATATAAAAAGATGTATTTTTTTATATTCTATAACCGCTATTCCATATACTTTTTGAAAAAAAATCGTATTTTTTAAATTATTACCAAAAATTATTTTTTTGATCATTTAAAGAGCGACTATTTAAAAACGGTTCCAACAATTTTTTTCAAAAAGGGAACGTCCACTTGTATTATTATTTAAAATAATTATCCGTTTGAAGTATTCAGATCGGATAAAAACTTGTCGAGAAAATTCAGAAACTTGATTTCTCACACGCATACATCAATACATACATTTTAAGGAATCCTCATAATGGTCTTATTTTACTATAGAAATAAGTTTGTTATCATAATGTAACATATTTTCAAAGGTTACATTTTTCGCGATGTCGAAAATATAAGGCACTTTCGTGAAGCGGTCGTGCCTAAAAATTCAAAAGTGCGACATGAGTATAAATAACTATATCAACAAAACTGACATGCATTTAAGAAATATTAAAATTTACGATCAACAAAAGTTGCTTTTAAGCGAAATTAAATTGTGAAAATACTATAAATTTTTGTTATTGAACTAATAATAATTAATGTTAACATTTAATACACTAGTAAACTATTTAAATTTTATAACATTACACATTACAGAGTTAGAATAAGCAATAATATAATTTTATTACGATTTCTTTAATAAGTTAACAATGATTTCATCTATATCACTAAACTTAATTCAAATTCGATATCATTATTAATAATTTCAACTTAAGGACAATATTTTAGTGAAGTATAAAAAATTTTAAAAAATGCATTTAAAAAGATATTGATTACCAAAACATTATCGAACTCGTAAAAATATAAACTCAGCAAAAAAAAATTTTATTGCAATACGCTTTCGTATATTAACAACAGCATTAGGTCAATATAAAAATTCAAAACACAAATTGGCAATATTCTTGGTTTTTATGCAAGAATAGTAGGTCAGTGTCAAAGAAATTGATTAAATATCATTCAAAATATTCTTTGTTTAAAAACGTAATTGTAAACAGTGTAAACAAAAAACATTATCAACAATATTTATAACAATTTTTATGATTATTAACGAGTTCAGACTAAATATCAAAAACATCATTTAAGAGCAGGTTGAATATATCTGTCCTTTTCTAATCAAAGAATCGAGTTTTTTGCAATAACTAATAACTTTAGCAAAAAATAAAGAGATATTCCCATCTCGAATTACAAAAAGCAATATTTTCTTTGATGAGAAGTAATTGATTTTATCTATTCGTTTTCAAGGAAACCTTGAAAAATCAACCTTGTTTACCCTAACCTCAATGTTTCAAGTTATTCAAGGTTTTTTTGAAAACGAAACAATAAAATCAATTCTTTCTAATCAAAGAAAATATTGCTTTTTGTAATATGAGATGGGGCTATCTCTTTATTGTTTGCTAAAGTTATTAGTTAGTGCAAAAAAAATAATTCTTTGATTAGAAAAGGACGGAGATACGTGATCTTCTCTTGAATATTATTGATACAACATGGATCACTTAAGGAAAGGTCACGTATCTCTGTCTTTTTCCAATCGAAGAATTAATTTTTAGCAAAAACTAATAAATTCAGCAAAAAATAAAGAAAAAGCCGCATCTATTATCAAAAAAGCAAAATTTTCTTTGATAAAAAATAATTAATTTTATTGCTTCGTTTTTAAGAAAACCTTGAAAAGTCAAGATGTTTACCGTAACCTCCGTTTTAAGTTTTTCAAGGTTTTCTTGGAAACGAAGCGATAAAATTAATTCTTTCTTATCAATTAAAATATTGCTTTTTTGATTCGAGATGCGGATGTCTCTTCATTTTTTGCTAAAATTATTAGTTTTTGTAATAAAATCAATTATTTGATTAGAAAAGGATAGATATATTCAACCTGCTCTTTGATAAGTATCTATAATAACATTTGCATAACATCATATTACACATTTATTTAGTAATATCCTAATTAAACATATGAAAATCCCTTTACAAGAAATTAAGATACAAAAATCATAATGAATTCTGACGATGATTATTTATTTGAAATTTACCAGAATTCGATGATAAAAACATGCAACCCGAAGAATATATTGATAAAATGGAATCAGCAAAAAGCTTAGCACAAAATAAAATAAAACTTCTTTTGATTACAAAATCGAAACTAAAAGGTTACATTAGCTCTTTTATAAATTCTGCAGAAATTAACTACATAGACGACTTTATAAAAATATTATATATCAAAATTTTTGTTTATTTTGTGAAATAAGAGGTTGTACGAGAAAAAATTGCAAGAAATTATATGATTTACTTGCAGAATTATATAATAAGGCATCCTGTAACGAACAAAAATCTATATCACATAAAACCACAGAACCTAAATCACATATATTGGACAATTTAATTATTAATAATAAATAAAACACTCACACTTTTTAACATAAGAAATGCTGAAATTAATGAAAAAGGGGATGATTAAAAAATAGACATAAAAAAAAATCAAGAAAATTTCCAAACTAAAACTATTTTATTAATCAATAAAATCGCTAATAAATAAATATAATGAACTTCATATTAATTTTATAAAAATTTGAATGCATTCTAATTGAAACTGATGAAATCAAAAAATTACAGAGTAATCAAATTATAATACACCAAGTTGTTAAAAATTTTAAAATGGTGCATTCATTTGTTCCAACTATGAAAAATGATACAAGAATAATAAGTTACATATACTGCAAATTCATGTGCGTTAATTCACACACTGATAGTGAGTACTTTTACACGTTTCAGTGTGTTAATTCTATTATGAGTGTAAAAAAACGCGTGCGTTTATGTGCGTAAAAGTATCAGTATACACATTTTATGTGTAATTTCACGCACATGAACAGTTTAATGTAAAAATTTACACACATAAATGCGTAAATCTATACATCTATGTGTTTAAAATTAATACATTTACTGTGATTCATTTTTATTTTACATTAGTAAAGCAGATAAATTTTAAGATAATTATAGTACAACATTAATAATTTTTTATCAAAGTTTTTCTAAAAATATATATTTTAATATTAAATTGTATTAGAACTACAATATTCATTTTTTCAAATTTTATATAGTCTTTTATTTTAATTGCCTTAAGTAATTGATGATAATATTTTATTATTTAATAAGAAGTTTAATTTAAATTTTTCATATGAAAAAAAAAATTTTTATTGAATTGAATGCATCTATTAAATTAATAATATGAAATTCAGTAATCAATATTAACCTTATCAAATAAATTATTTAATAATAAATTTTTCATATATGTTTATTTTTTTGTAAAAAATCATTGTTTATTTGATAAAAAATTATTTTAATTATACAAGAAAAATTATTTTACTGATCTTTATTTTTTTTAATTAGTATTAATTACTCATGATTATTATTATTTATATCATTTAAATTTAGAAGTGTTTAAAAATAATGAAATTTTTATATTAATAAACCATAAATATAAGAAATTATCATGATCGTAACAAGCGTTCCGTAGCGTAATAGGTAGCGTCGATGCCTCGTATCCCGTAGGTCGTGAGTTCGCGCCCGAGTGAGGTCGAAAATTTTTTAAGCGTTTTTATAGGTGATATTATTGTAATAGGTTAATTCTTCAAGTAATTGCACATTAAAATTAAAAAATTCCAACACAAAAAATTGTAACGCCCATAAATATAATTTTTAATTTTGAATGTGTTTCAATCTATTACACGTTTTATACGTTTGATTTTACGCGTTTACGTGTGTTAAATTAAACATCTAAAATGAGTTATGGATTTAACACACAAAAAAGTGTGTAAAAATGGCGACAGCCGAATTACACACGTAAGTGTGTTAAAATAACACACTTAAATTTGCAGTGTAGAAAAGGAAAAATTGCCCACAAATGATTTTGAACAAAATAAATTTAAAAACTACATAATTCTTACTACATTGTGTGAAGAATTTGCAAAAAAACCAGAAATAATTTTTGATAACATTATTCCATTAACCCTTTGAGGGGCAGTAGTACATATATGTACTGTTACCACCTCTTTCGCTTTGGTTTTTCTCGTACTTGCAGTACATTTTGTCAACTTGTAAATGCATATAAGCACTTTGTAGACTCTTGCGACTCTAACGTATTAGGTCCCGGCACAATTAGTTAATAATTTATATAAGCTTTTTTTTAAATAATTAATGTAAAAAACGCGTTTTTTTCAGATAAAAATGTGCTTTTCAAAGGGTTAAAGATTGATTTTGTAAAATATGAAAACATTACCGAACATTTTATACGTGAAAAATCACACCCAGCCTGAAGCCAACTTACTGAGCATGAAGATAGTGACGTACAAAGCTTGCGGGCTTTGATTAAGTATCCCAAATAGATACAAAAATTATAAAAATCAAAATCCTAGCTGATCCTTTTCTTGAGTTATCAATAATTTTGAAAAATCTGATAATATATACACTGTATTTAATTAACTTGAAGTTAATAGTTATAATCACTAGTTTAAGTTGGCGTTAAACACATACAACCTACACACACACACATATATATATATATATATATACACACTAGGAGGGTCCCCCTGCTCGCATCACTTTGCCAACCCCCCGAATGAAACTAGAATTGAATATCGATTAATTTTGGGTTCGAGAGCAGTATATATTTTTTAACATATCGTTTGTAAAACATTTTATTATTCTAATAGTCTTAGATAATTTAAATTGACTTATAGAAATATAAGATATTCAATTTAAATAATATGAAAATCCAAAAGCTATAATAAATTTTATTAAAATAATTGCTAATATATGGAGGACTTAATGGAAAAAATAATTTGAATTGACACCGAGAAATACAATATAAATAATTTTAATGATATAAGAATTCAATATTTTTTAATCTACAAATATTTTCAATTTTATTCATTAAACTATAGGTATAATGTAAATTAAACACTTTCTCTTTGCATTATTCATTTTTGGGCTTGAGACCATCATATATAAATATATAGCTGTATTAAAAGTGTTTATATAAGGTATGAGGCCTGAGATTAAGGGGATGTAAAACGGACACTACACCTATACTCATAAATTTTGCCTACCTTTTCATTTCATTGCAAAACTTGAGGAAAAAAAATGCTTTAGCTTGTAGTATTTACCACGAAGATTATTCAGTTAAATTTTCGAATAAATTAATTCATTAGTTTTTCCGAATTTTGGGTTTCAATATTATACATCAAGATTTTTAGATTTTGTACAACAAATCTAAAATTCTGAAAAACTAATGAATAAATTTATTTGAAAATTTAACTGAATAATCTTCGTGGTAAATACTACAAGCTAAAGCATTTATTTTCCTCAAGTTTTGCAATAAAACGAAAAGATAGGCCAAATTCATGAGTACAGGTGAAGTGTCCGTTTTACATCCCCTTAAGCCTGAAGAAAAACCAAATTTAAATGTAGTCATAATTTTCTTTTTCTAAGAATATTAATAAATGAAACTTCTTTTCACCTCAAATATATATTAAATACAAGACGTTAACCCAAGAATAATTTTAAAAAACCTCATCCGAAACTTAAATTTCTTTTGATTAGTCGAAGAATAAATTTTTTAAATTTTGGTAATTGCCGCAGAGTTTCTCAGCCAATTTTCAATCAATTGACCTCAAATTTTCCAGAGATTTATAGAGATTCCAAAGAGTTTATATATCTTCACAAAATAACAGTTTTAGTTTAAAAAAAAATGATTTGAAAGTTTGGTTTAGAAGACGTTGATAAAAATACATGTTTTTGTGAATTTCATGTAATCAATTCAACATACACTTAAACTTCTCTTAATAAAATTCCACAACTTTTATTTCTTGAAGATATATAAACTGAAGATCTCTGGAAATTTTGAGTTCAATCAGTTAAAAATTGGCTAAGAAAGTCTACGGCAAGTACCAAATATTAAAAAATCCCTTCTTCGACTAATCAGAAGAATTGTAAGTATCGGATGATGTTTTTTAAAATTATTCTTGGATCAAATCTTGCATTTAATATATATGTATATATATACTAGGGGGGGGGGGTACCCTTCTGCTCGCTCCGCTCGCCAACCCCCAATATTAATTTAATTTACGTCGAGAAAGATTTATTTATGTTAAAATATATGTTACATAGTCGAGAGACACTTTGTTATGATTTAAGAAATAGCAAATTAAAAAAATTTTTTTGAATACGTTTTGTAATTTAATTAATTCTGAAGATAATGGTTTCCCAAGACGCAAAAGAAAAAATAGTAAATCAAAAAACTATTATCATAATAGAAAAAATTGATGAACAACAAATAAAAGTTGATAATTTTTAGTACCATATAATTTAACATTACTTAAAAAATACAATTGTCATATAAATGTAGAATATTATGCATCACTAATAAATATAAGATCTCAAGTACTAAGATCTCATTAATGTCTATAGCATTAATAAATTATTTATCATTCGCTTAAATCATTAAATCTATAAATTTTTTCATTATAAATATATTTCTATATATTGCTATATTTTTAAATACCGAGGTATATATGTAGGCATACGATGCGATTAATAATTCTCAAAACTATTCTTTAAACTATAATTTTTATAATATTAATAAATTAGAATTGAAATGTATATCAATGAATATTTTATGAAAAGTAACAACTTCTATTTAATTAAACTTTAAATCAACTACCCTTACCAGTATATGGAATCATAAACTTTTACCATCGGTACTTATATATCTCTTGAAATTAAATTGTATTATCATGCCATTCAAAAATATATTTAGATTAGACCCATTTTAATAGAAGAATTTTGTCTTTGTTACTGAAAGGATATGTACTTAATAAAATAATCAATTCAAATTATTACTATTATTACTATTATATTAAAGTACACGGTGGTCCTCGATTAATTTTAACCGTGAAGTTTTTGCACCTAGAATCTTCCTTTCGGATATGATTCTAGACATATTTAGGATCAAATTCCAACAAAAACCAAAATCGAAGAAAGAGTACTTTTTTATTTATTCAAATTTTAATTTTTATACATAGTTTTTTATAAAAAAAAATTTATTTATTGATAATTTATGAAATCAATTTCCATGGCTTGTTTGAATAATATTTCGAATTACTTACATGTTTTAAGCAAAAATTAATTGTAAATATATTTAGAAAAATCTGAAGTTATGTAACAATGTAAGCAAAAGGTTGAAATTATTTTTCTCTGACATATTATCGTAATGAAAACTATTGCAAGATATAAGTACAACAAATACCTAAATACTTATTTATGAATCAAATAGCACATAAATATACACATTTAATTTTATGATTGAAATATATACATACATATATACACACACAAATAACATATACACAGTTTTTACTTAAGTTACATGCAGTGAATTATATTCACAGACTGCTCTTAATAATTTATCTGCATAATTAGAATTATTTGTTGATACTTTGTATTTAGCCCACGTTGCAGAAAAATCATGATGGACCGCTTCCATAGCCTGTTACTGTAAAAACCTAGGCCTCGATTATGTTCAATACAAAAGTCTTTCACATGGAAAAAAACTGCATGTACTTTTGGTGTTACCGAAATACCTAAAGATAGATAAGCATCTCTAAACGCATCGATGAATTCAATAAATTTTGGATTTAAAGAAACAGTAAAGCAAGAGTTGACAACCGCGTTAAACTTTTCAAAAACCTCAACATATTTTAAACAATTCAAGTTACCATTGTATCGCAAGAATTCGATATTATTTAGTAATATTTTGCAACTGTTTCCTTTAAAAGGAGTTCCGTAAGTTATTTCACGTTAAACACTACAGTATTCTGCCCAATCATTGCCTTCCTTTTTAAGTTCTTTTAAAATATGTAAATATGCTGTACAGATTTCTTTTGCAAAATGGACACACTACTTTTGGAAGACACTCATTTTGTTCATCATAAGTTGTAAATAGCTTAGTTATTTTAAGTTTTAAAGCCGGGGTTACGTTAACCATCAATTCACTTTTATTAAAACAAAGCAAACAGATAACATAACGATTTTCCTTATGAGTACGCGCGTAGTTTTTCATAATATTTGGCGGCATGGTGTTATTTAATTCACTACTACAAAACGACTGACTTCATTCATAAACATGAATAACATTGAAATTACCAAAAATTGAACAAAATGTTCGTGAATAGAAGCGATGATTATGCTTTGTTTACAAACAATCTTTATCTCAACTGGAACTACGTTGCTCTATATATTTTCTTTTCGTATCGGGCTCTTAAATATGTTTAGAATCATATCCAAAAGTAAAATCCGAAGTGCAAAGACTTCACGGTTAAAATTAATCAAGGACCACCGTGAGTAAAGAATTATGACTTTTTTTCTCTTACGTGAATATCTTTTGCATTATTGTAACATACTGTGACGTCACAACTTATTATTTATACGATAACAAGTGTGTAACTCACTTTTAAGTCGCACACGAATTTCTTATTCGTATACGAGCAAGGTTTTTTGTTTGAGAAACGAGTAAGCTAAGCTAAACCGTGCACCACAGAGACGCCATGCCCTGTAGCTCGGGTTCGTATGCCTAACTTCCTCAAAGTGTATTATTCTTGATGATTTTCCTGAAAAGAAAAGGAAAAAGGAAAGAGGTAACATAGGTTATGATGCCTCATGCATCATCAGCTACGCGAAAACTTTAATCTAATTTGCGCGCTTTTAAATATTTACTTGCAACAGCGAGAAACTATAAGCTAAACTTTACTAGAGTCACGCTTATGCAAGAATTTAAGTTAGGTTCACGCCTTTTCACAATAATAAAATTCACTAAACTGTGGTAAAAACGAATTAAATATACACCACAATTTGCACTTTATATTAATAAGTAATTAGCACTTATCACGAATATATTTTTATTAAAACTTTATTTGTTCACTCGCAGTTAGGAAGTCGCACTTTCGGCAAACTTCTTCACCACCATTCGTGAACAAATAAAGTAAAGAGAAAACGATGTCTCGGAAATTTAGTTTAATCAGACTTTATTAGTCGATAGATGATACACGAGTGCTGGCTCACTCAAGTTTCTTTGCCAGATCGCCGGGACTTCCTCCCACCGCTCGTAGTCCCACTCCTTATCGACGCTGTAAGGAGAAAGGGATTTTATACATTATGATATATGCGCGTCGTTCTTAATCATCGCTTGACTGTCAAAATTAGGGGCGTAGCTGCGCGCTTGTATAAACGCGTTCGCTACCTTTCTATATCTCTTCTCAATCACGCTGATCAACGCGATGCTGTTCTCTCCGCAAGAATCATGTATAAGAGGTCTCAATGCCCCCCAAATGAAATGACTTTTATTTAAAATGCATTTCATTTCCAATTAAAATCTTATCTTTTTGATTCTCGTTTCAAGAAAAGCATTGCTTTGAAATTCTTTTTATATAAAACCTATTAATATTTATCGTTCTAATCTTACACATACTTTTATTTCATACATTTTATTTTAATAACTTATAATTATTTTAATTTCAATCTAATGTGCAAAATTTTATGTGATACAGTATGTGCCCCCCAAATAAAATTCTTCGCTCATACTTGTGCTACGTAACGTAGTTGGTTATTATAATGCATAGATTTCATTTAGTTTTATATACTTAAAATACAATTGATGTGCGAAAAATTTTATTTCCCGACATCACAGACAATTTTAACATTAGCGCTATTAAACTTTCTACTATTTACATAATTTTATTTTAAGGTTTTTTCTTTTACAAGTAAAATATTTATTTTTAATTTATTTCTATGACGTACCTTTTAACAAATTTTTGCCTTTTACGTAGCCAGACATCAAAATTTGGTTCTGGATCCGCCAGGTCTTCGGAGTTTGATGGTACACCCATTCGTTGCAGTCTTTGTGTGTATAATGTGTTTTCTTCACAGTATATTAAATTTAGTTTTCCTTTTTCTTCATTATAGCACATTGAGTACACTTCTCTATCTATTTTCGGTTTTATTGTTATCAGCTCACCCGTGTTATGTATTGCGTCTAGTCTCATCTTTTTTTGTGATGCTTTTGATCCTTCTGTGTATGTTTCTGTTGTTGCTATTTTTGATTTGTTCCTTGCTTGTGTTGCTGTTCCTACTTGTGCCATTTTAAATCTATTGAGTGTTGAATCCCATGTTGCTGATGCTTCTATTTTATCCTCATAGTTTATACTTCTGTTAAGTGACTCGTCCCATATAATGTGTAATCTATTGTTTTTAACTAATTCTTCATTTACTTGTGTCTCAACGTGTCTGGCTTTTACATACAAATCTGGGCTCGTTGCTACGTGTCTGAACTTCTTCGGGTGGGTTTTGAAGTTGACTTTCTTTTTATATGGATATGGCTGTACTCTACACATTTTGCTCTTCTAAACTAAACTTTATATTAACTGAATTAAATTTTAATTTGATGTTAACGATGAACTATCACTTTAGGGTGTTTTTTCTTCTAATTTTAACAATACTCTGCTTTTTATTCACTATTTTTTATTTTAAAATACTTAATTTCTTACTGATACTGATTAAATTTAATTTTTGAATTTTATTAACTGATGTTTCCTGGAATCTTCAGTATAACTTTGTCTTTCGACTGTTATTCCGTGTCTACGGTGATCTTTGTTTTTATTTATGATGATACCTCGTATTTCATCATACCTTGCTACTAATTGTTTGTGTGTGTTGGTATTTATCATATTTGTATTAGTTTTCACTCTTATTTTTACTTTATATAGATTTTAATTTTCAAAGAACGGTTTGAGGTTGTCCAAATGGAATTTTCCTTGTTTTTTTCTCATTGTGATATTGTCCATGTTCGGTATTTCATCCATTTCTCTACTTGCTTCTTTTATTTTATCTTGGTTTACTGGTTGTTTATGTATTTCTCGTTGTATATTTCTGTTTCTATTAGATCTTTCAATTATTCTAGCACTATTTATTTGTTCATTTCTATTATATGGTTTCCTATATTCTTGTTTTTGATTATTGTATGTGTGACTATTTCCATTTCTATTTATATTCTCTCTTCTATTATTGTATATATCTGTTACTTGGTGCTGTTGTTTTTGCTGATTTAAGTCTTGATGTTGTTGTTTATGATGGTTTACATCTTGGTTCTGTCTATTTGATTCTTGATATTGTTGCTTATACGGGTTTTGAGGGCTTTTTTGTTTATAAGTGTTTCTATCTTTTTTGTTATCATCTCTATCATAATCTGCGAGTATTTCAAATAGTGTGTTTTTATTTTTTATGTGTGAGCACTTCATAGCCTGTTTGATATTTCTATCAAAATGCTTACTTATTTTAATTGTTAATTCCTCTTCTGAGTAATTCAATTGCAGTTCCTTTGCGAAGCCCAGTATCTGTGTGGCATATGTTACTCGACTCATTTTGCTATTTTCATAATACTAGCCGTATTCTACTTTTCTTTGTGTTGACCTTTGAATTTCCTCGTTCCAGTAACGTTCTAAGAATATATTTTTAAATTGATCAAATGTCTTTACATTGTCTTGGTAGATATACCACCATGCGTTCGCTTCCTTTTGTAACACATTTTGCAATAATTGTAACGTTTCTTTTTCCGTTAAACCTTTTAAGTTTATATATTGTGTTAATTCGTTCAAAAATTTCATAGGACGCTCATCACTCATGCCTTCATATTTGGGCATTGGTATTTTTATTTTTGTATTCGAAATTTCCGTTACTTGTGTACGTGTGTTGTTTCTATTTATTATTTCTTTAATTTCTTCAATTCTTTCCTCTTGTTCTTGTACGGTTTCGTTAATCTTTTGTGTTAAATTGTCCTGTATTTCATCGATCAATCTTCTATTTTCTTGTTTTAATCTTTCATTTTCTTGTTTTAATTTTTCTTTTTCATTATTAAATTCTTCTTTTTGTTTCTCTACATTATGCTGTAGATACTTATTTTCATTCCTTACTTCTATTAATGCATCTGTTAACACATCTAACTGATCTTTGATTGTATACTCTTTCATAGCTTCTTTATCTAATTCTATATTTACTAATTTATCCCAATCAGCTGAATTGTTCATTTTATTTTCCATTGTTTCATTTTGTTGAAATAGAGTTTTCAATTCCGTTGAAACTACCTGCATCCATTCTTGTAGTTTTATCGGAATTGTTGTTAAGCTTTCTTGATGTTCTTGAATTTCTTGCATTATTATGTCTGATCTACGTTTTTTCGGCATTTTGTTTAATTATTTTTTACGCTATTCGGTTAAATATTAATAGAAAAAAATTTCAAATAAGAGATTTTAAATACTATAACTAAAAGAAAATTTTAATGTATTTTCATCAATGTATACCTCTGTTATTTTTAAATATTATTAATTATTAACAATATTTGTGCAAAAAGAATTTCAAATTTAAACTTTCTCTCTATATTCAAAATTTTAATCGTTAATATTTTAATTCTAAACCTTTGTCGCTTATGATCTTTTCATACAATTGTTTATTTGTATCTTTAAATTGTCTGTGTTGTTTATTTGTGTCTAATATTTAACACGTCAAATTGGTTATGTGAGTAATTTATTTGCTAACTATCTCAAATTATTCAGCGTTTTCTCAAATTTATTCATTTAATTTCAAATAATTTAAATAAACGATTCTTTTGATTGTATCAACTTTCTATTATATTAAAAGTTTTCATTTGAGAGTCACTGACTAGGTTGAGAATCACTATTTACTTTTATTTCAATTTATAATTTTATTTTATTTCGCGTGTTAAATTTTATTCTCCTTATAATAGGCACGTATCAACCAATTTGGCGCGTTTGTTTACATTCGCGTCTTTTCGCTTAGGCTTTTATGGCTTTGGTTACTTTCGATATTTGAAAGCAATTTGAAATTTGACGACTTTTATGTCGTTTCAAATTTTATACATATATCATATAGTAATATTTAAATATTACTTTTCCCAAATTTTATTTATTTCAAATTACTTACAATTATCTTTCGCTAATTGAATTTTTCTTTTTCTTTTTATGACAATTTTCTGTATTTTTTATTTTATTCTTGTCTTTTACTTATTATTTCAATTTGTTTCTCTAAATCATTTAAATGTTTGACTAATCTCGGCATGTTATAATTAAATTTTCGCCTAATCTCTAATAATTTTTCTATTATCTTGCTTTCATTACTTTTCATATCACTAACTATTGATTCTAAGTCTTCGATTCGAGATTCTAATTTTTCGAATTTTAAGTACATCAGATTTATGCCGCTATTTTGTTTCTCTATATGAATTTTAACTGCTTCTAAAATCTTTATTAATTCTTTTTCTCTTAGTACTACGAAGTCTGTATTTTCATTATTTTTGATGTTTTTCTCTAATTTATTTTGTATTTTTTTTAATAAGTTTTCTTTTTTTTCTTTTGTATTATTTGTTTTTTCTTTTGATTTTACAATGAAATCTACTACTTTTAATTTTTTCTTTTGTTCATTTTCTTTTTGACTTTTTTCTTTTGATTTCAAAATGAAATCTACTACTTTTAATTTAGACATTTGCTTTACTTTATGTTTCTTTGTAACCAAAGCCAATTACTGAATTCTCTATTTATAATAATTTTACTTTATATTTATTTCTCACGTTTATACCGTTTTTATAATTTATCACAATTTGTATCTTTTGATTCGCGTTTGTTTATACAAAATCCTTCTAATTTACTCTAGCGTGAGTTATAATAAATATGCGCTAATTCTTCGTCATTTTGCTAGTATTATTTAGCTTTTAAGAAAGAAAATTTTGATTTTAATAGTTTACTCAGTCGTGAGTTTGAAATATACGTTGCGGACGCCAGTTGTTACGCAGATACAATCTGGCTTATGAGATTTTTATTTTACAAATTTTTATTTTCTAATCTTTAACCTCTTTTCGTAGGTATTATGCACGTTTGGGGCGCCAATTGTGACGTCACAACTTATTATTTATACGATAACAAGTGTGTAACTCACTTTTAAGTCGCACACGAATTTCTTATTCGTATACGAGCAAGGTTTTTTGTTTGAGAAACGAGTAAGCTAAGCTAAACCGTGCACCACAGAGACGCCATGCCCTGTAGCTCGGGTTCGTATGCCTAGCTTCCTCAAAGTGTATTATTCTTGATGATTTTCCTGAAAAGAAAAGGAAAAAGGAAAGAGGTAACATAGGTTATGATGCCTCATGCATCATCAGCTACGCGAAAACTTTAATCTAATTTGCGCGCTTTTAAATATTTACTTGCAACAGCGAGAAACTATAAGCTAAACTTTACTAGAGTCACGCTTATGCAAGAATTTAAGTTAGGCTCACGCCTTTTCACAATAATAAAATTCACTAAACTGTGGTAAAAACGAATTAAATATACACCACAATTTGCACTTTATATTAATAAGTAATTAGCACTTATCACGAATATATTTTTATTAAAACTTTATTTGTTCACTCGCAGTTAGGAAGTCGCACTTTCGGCAAACTTCTTCACCACCATTCGTAAACAAATAAAGTAAAGAGAAAACAATGACTCGGAAATTTAGTTTAATCAGACTTTATTAGTCGATAGATGATACACGAGTGCTGGCTCACTCAAGTCTTCTTTGCCAGATCGCCGGGACTTCCTCCCACCGCTCGTAGTCCCACTCCTTATCGACGTTGTAAGGAGAAAGGGATTTTATACATTATGATATATGCGCGTCGTTCTTAATCATCGCTTGACTGTCAAAATTAGGGGCGTAGCTGGGCGCTTGTATAAACGCGTTCGCTACCTTTCTATATCTCCTCTCAATCATGCTGATCAACGCGATGCTGTTCTCTCCGCGAGAATCATGTATAAGAGGTCTCAATACATACATACACATACACACGTGCACCTTTAACATACACATACACACATACGCATATACATATATACACATACACACATATACACATACACAATATTCGTCACTCCGTCTCCGTCATCGTCTCTCCGTCTTCGTATCTTTAACTCCATGTCTCCGTTTCCGTTTCTCCGTCTTTCCGTCTCCGTATCTCCGTTTCTCCGACTTCGTCTCTCCGTCTCTCCATCACTGTCTATCCGTTACCGTCTCGCCAACTCCGTCTCTCCGTTCTCTGTCTCAGTCTGTCTGTCTCCGTCTCTCCGTCTCCGTTTCTCTGTTTTCGTCTCTACGTCTCCGTTTTTCTGTCTTTAATTTAATTTAATTAGTCATTTAATAATCTTTTTAGTTTTTTTTTTGCGTATTGTTACAAGTAAAGGCCACCGACGAAAAATAGACCGCCCGGGCCGAAATAGATCGAAAATCAATTAAATAAATTTTCTTGATAATTAATAAAAGTTGATTTCTTTTATTTAAATAGTCCAAATAATTTAAATAATTAAATTTCTAATTTCATTTGGTTTATATTTCTATTAAACAAATTAAGTTTCGTTTACATTAAATTTATTTTATAACCGATTCATTTAACAAGCCGTCAAGTGGCCAATACAAAGTTAAAAGATAAATTTGACTATTTTGTTGTAAATATATTAAGGTTAGGTTAGTAATTAGTATTATATAAAATTAGTAGGGTTTAGTTTTTTTCAATAAAATATTACTTTTATTTTTGTATACGTCATTGTAAATGAAGTTCAGAGCAATAAAGCCAAGGTACTTCCTAGCATAAACAAACGTGTATTACCCGGTTACTTTCCTTCATATTCCACCTTCAATCCTTCCCACTCCTGTCGATCTTATTCTGGTAACTCACTGACGTGTCTGGCAACAGGAGTTAACACGTATTTCCCCCTCCCGAGAGGGAAAAACATTACAATATATATATATATATATATATATATATATATATATATATATATATATACAGGGTGGACCATTTTGATCGTTTCACCCAAATTTCTCGGAATCTGAGCTGGCTACAAAAAAATTATTCAGACAAAAGTTAAAGGGGACAAAAGGGTCCATCTTTTGGTAAAGTTAGTTTTGACTTTAAACTTCATTTTCAAGGTTATTTGAAGTTCAGAGTGTTTTTTTTTAATGGGAACACCTATTTTTAACGTCAAATTCAAAAAGAGCGGGAAATTTCACGTCTCAAATGATAGTTTATACATTTTTAAAATGACCTTGAAACAGTCAAATGAAGGTTAAACATTGAAAATTTGTCCGAAACCTTTTTTTTCGAATTTTTGTTGGCTTACTAATGATACAAATTACTCGCGACTAAGGTGGTCACGTAACTTTGACCTCGAGGAGTCAATTTTCAAGGTCATTTAAAGGTCAAAGTTTTTTTAAATGAGAACTCCTATTTTTGACCCTGGAATCGTATCGAGTCGAAAAAATGATGTCCAATTTGATACTCGAAATTGGCTGTTGCGACCTTGACAAGGTCAATTCAAGGTCTAATTTTGAAAATTCGTCCACAAATTGTTTTTTTTTTCGAATATTTTATTGTTAAATATGATTAGGGGCCAATGGCTGATTATTTTGACCTAAATAACAAATATGAAAGTCATTTGAAAGCAGTTTAATTAAATAAAATATTGTACTTTTGTTTTTAATCTTACTTTTAGCGTTACCCAGAAACAGCGACGTGGACGTAGTAAGTTCTATTTCCTTTGGGGTGCTTGATTAACGTGAGTCTCCTTGCCTCTCACGATCGGGGTGCTTGATTAACGCGAGTCCCCTTGCCTCTCAGGATTGGGGTGCTTGATTAACGTGAGTCCCCTTGCCTCTCACTACTCAAAATATTATTCTAATTAACGTCGAAGCAAATGTTCAAATTGGCGTCCATTAGCTTCAAGGCATAAATTTAAACGCCTTTGGAAATGGCGAACGGTGTTGAGCAATGTCTCTCTTGGTATAGCTGCGACCGCTCGACGAATGTGATCTTGCATGTCTGCTCTAGTTGTGGGCCGTTCTCGAAAAACAACATTTTCCAAAAACCCCCATAAATAAAAGTCTGGAGATGTGAGGTCGGGTGAGCAAGCAGGCCAATTAACTGGACCTCCTTGTCCAATCCATCTACCATTATAATGTTGATCTAAAAAATTTCGTACGATTACAGCGAAATGTGCTGGTGCACCATCGTGCTGGAACCACATTCTTTGACGCGTTTCTAGATCAACATTTTCCCATCATTTCATGAAACTGATCTCTTATCAAACGTAAATAGGAGTTCCTATCAACATTTTCCTCGAAAAAATAAGGGCCGATCAAATAACCATTTACGATCCCACACCATACCATAATGCTCCAACGCCTTTGATGATTGACCGTTCTGTACCAATGAGGATTGATATCTGACCAATAATGACAATTATGCCTATTGAGTTCTCCGTCACTCTGAAATTTAGCCTTATCGGAAAAAAGGACATATCTAAAAAAATCTGGATCATCCTCTATCATACATAAAGCCCATTGGCAAGACCCAATTCGCTGTTGAAAATGATTATCTTGTAACTCTTGAACCAACATAATGTTGTAATCACGATACTTAAGGGATTTAAGAATTCTCAAGAAAGTTGATTTTGATATGCCGATTTCTTTTTCAACTCGGCGAGAACTGGTATGAGGATCAAGATAAATGACCGCAAGAACTGTATAAACATTGGGATCGTTCTCATCATATGTGTGTTGCCTGCGTTAGCGAACCATATGACCTTCACGAGCTCTTTAAGTCAAGCGACTTATTGCTCTATGATCTGGGTGTCGTCGGTCAGGAAAGCGTGCAGCGTAAAGTCTTGCTACTGCTTGGTAATTATGATGACTTTCCCCTAAAACCATGATCATATCCACAATTTCGTTGGATTGATAGTCAGCCATTTTTAAAGGTGTTTTTTACTTTTACTTTTATTAAGGGTTTCAAGGGTTTCCGAAGTATGGACAATTGAAGTAGTAGTATTAATAGAGTAACAATTTTAAAAACAGTAAATAGTGTTTTGCTAATAAATTTATTCTGTGCTGATTGTGGATCAAAAGCGTGTCACGACTTTTATAAAATGCAGATAATAAAATGTCGATTACAACCTTCAGAACTTACGAGAAGAGAAAATTTTAAAAATTAATGAACTGTACGAATTATTAATTTAACTTTACTATTTGATCCATCATCTTCATAAAACTATTATTGATTAGTAATGAATAAACAAAATCTCAAAAGCTTCTTTCAAGAAATAAAAAAATGACAAAAACTACCTCATTAATTAACTTTTTAATGACTTTTTGAATAACCAAATATTCAGTTTAGTTGCTAAAACGTTTAATTTTTGTAATTAAAAATTACAATTCAGACAGTTTTGATTCTTCTCTTTTTTCGCTAAAATTAAGTAGGATTTTTATTTTTTATTTTTATTTTTATTTATTTAGTTTTTGCTCGACACCGTCTGCTATTTTCAGCAATATTCGAAAAAAAAAAAACAGTTTATGAACATTAGACCTTCAATTGACCTTGTCAAGGTCGCAACAGCCAATTTCAAGTATCAAATTAAATATTATTTTTTCGACTCGATACGATTCCAGGGTCAAAAATAGGGATTCTCATTTAAAAAAACTCTGACCTTCAAATGACCTTGAAAATTGACTTCCCAAGGTCAAAGTTACGTGACCACCTTAGTCGCGAGTAATTTGTATCATTAGTAAGCCAACAAAAATTCGAAAAAACAGATATTGTACAAATTTTCAATGTTTAACCTCAATTTGACTGTTTCAAGGTCATTTTAAAAATGTATAAACTATCATTTTAGACGTGAAATTTCCGGCTCTTTCTGAATCCGACGTTAACAATAGGTGTTCCCATTTAAAAAAAACATTCTGACCTTCAAATAACTATTATAAATATATTACTATTATTAAATTTTCAATATTAAAATGAAGAATTGAGACTATTTTTTTCTGACGTGAATATCTTTTGCATTATTGTCACATACATACATACATACACACACACACACACACACACACACACACACACACACACACACACACACACACACACACACACACACACACACACACACACACACACACATACATACACATATACACATACACAATATCCGTCACTCCGTCTCCGTCATCGTTTCTGCGTCTCCGTCTCTCCAACTCCATGTCTCTGTCTCTCCGTCTTTGTTTCTTCGGCTTTCCGTCTCCGTTTCTCCGTCATTACATTACTACTCATATAATAGTATATTTCGGTACTAGTGCGATAAAGTGATTTTTTACTCGTGTGGCGGTTTGCGCCCGAGCGAAGCAAGGGTGAAAAGGTCACACGAGTAAGAAATCACTTTCTCGCACGAGTATCGAACACTATTTTTTGACACGACGTGTGAGAAGTTCCATTTTCGCACGTGTCACTTTGTACAGCGTGCGTGAAATCGAGCTTCTCGCACGGCGTGTCAAAAATATTATTATTTCATTATATTAAAGTGAATAATTAAGATTTTTTTTTCTTACGTGAATATCTTTTGCATTATTATCACATACATACATACACATACACACATGCATACATACACACACACACATGCACATACACACGTATACACATATTCATATACATACATACATTTACAAATATCCATACATATACACTCACTCTTATATACATACACACATATACAATATCCGTCACCTTGGCTCCGTCTCCATCATCGTCTCTCTGTATCCGTCTCTCCATATCCATCTCTATGGAGAAATGGCTCCGTTTCTCCGTCTCTCCGTAATTACAATTATATAAAAGTAAAGAATTAAAACTTTTTTCTTCGAAGAATATCTTTTGCATAATTGTCACATATATATATATATATATATATATATATATATATATATATATATACACACACGCATGCACCTACGCATATACATACATACACATACATATACAAACATTCACATGCGCATAATTACACACACACACGCACACACACACACACGCACACACACACGCACACACACATACATACACACACATACACACACACATATACACACACAGACATATCTGTCTATATTGGAAGTTTCCGGGATGAAATCTGGTATGTAATGAAAGTTTCCGGGATTTTCGTGTCTTTCCTGGCTTGCCCGGAAAGCCTGTGTATGTAACATCAGTTTCCGGGCAGATTCAGCTTAATTCACAATGTGAAAAAATGATAAATTTATATAAAAGGATGATTATTTCTTTAGTTAGCAAGCAGAAAACGAGTGCTAAAGGTCCTCTGAACCAATCAGAGACACAGGTGATAGATAAAAATTAATTTACACAGGTTTGTGAACCAAAAATAAAACTTCCCCCTCGCCTGATTGTACAAAACCTTTACAAATCCCGGAAAGTTTCGTTACATACAGATATATATATATATATATATATATATATATATATATATATATATATATATCCCATGTACATTTTCACATATACATGTCACATACACAAGTACACATTAACACTTACACTCATACACATAAACATATACCCACATACACATACACTCATGCGCATAAACACATACACACATAAAAATACACATACACATACACAACATTTGCCTCTCCATCTCCGTCACTGCGTCTCTGCCTCTCCGTCTCTGTCCCTCCGTCTCCGTCCCTCCATCTATGTCTCTCCGTCTCTGTTCTTACGACTCAGTTTCTTCGTTTCTGTCTCTTCGTTTTCGTCTCTCTGTCTTCTTCTCTTCGTCTCTGTGTCTTTGTCTCTCCGTCTCCGTTTCTACGTCTCCGTTTCTTTATTTCCGTCCCTCTGTCTGAAACACATGATTAAAAAGAATGAATTCCTATCATATTTTTTCATTAATTTAAGAGCATGACGAAGCTGTCCACCTTCTTATAATATTTCCAATCTTAACTTATGAATAAACGATGCGTTTAATCGAGTTTCTTTGCTACAAAGAAAAAATTTGTAAGATTAAACTCTAGTGCGGACAACTCAAGAAATCCACCAAAATATTATACATACAAAGTTATAATAAAAACTTTCAATATGTCGTATTTCAAAGTTAGGTTTGTCGAGTTTGATATCTAATTTCCAATCCAAGCTCATAAAAAAATAACAAGTCCAAATGATTTTTTATTTTAACAAAAATTATTGTATAGATATAGCTTTAGTGCGGACAAGTCATTATATTTGTTTAATTTAAGAATTTAAAAAGATATTGATAAAATAAAAAAAGCAGAACTCGATTGCTGCAGCTCCGACATGCCGTTAAATGGAATTCAGTAAAACAAATTTTTAATTTATCTAAACGATGTGATTTGTATTTAAACAATTTTTATGCATATTGGAACTTTAATTAATTCTTTTTTTTGAAGTATATAAAAACTAAATTTTAAACAGAACTCCAATATAAAAATTCATAAAGACGGGTAATTTTTTTGACTTTTAAATTGGCTAATTTATACATATTCATATAATATATGAAAATTTAACCGAGTGACGTCAGGGGCGAGTTAAATTGAGCTCGAAAAATATTAAAATCAAGTCTCTTTTATCAGTTAATCCAGTAATCTACCATATTTAATATCAATAATTTTACTCTAATTAAATGTTAATTTAAATAGAAATCATAATACTTTTATTAATAAATAACTTTATAAACATTTAAATCATATAAGTGTAAAAAAATACAAAAATATTGTCATAAAAGATTGATTTTAATAAGAATAAAGACAATTCCTCGCCGTTTCATCATTGCATATTGGTGCACGGTGTGACATATAAATGATTCTTAATAACATAGATTAGTAACTATAAGATATATTCAAATAAATATATAAATACACTATTATTACAAATAAATAAATATATGATTATATTTATTTTTTTATTGAAAATTTATGTATTTTTTCTATTAAGGATAAAATAGAGATAGGATAAAAAAAATATATTACATTGCAAGGGATGAATATTATAAATTGAAATACGCAAGTCATTTATGCATTACTTAATTGTTTATTGAAAAAAATTATTCATGGTTATATTATAATATAAATTGAATTTTTATTCTAATTGAAATCTATATAATTACCCTTTAGTTTTAATAACTTAAGCAATAGCATTTATCTACAAAAGTTAATAAATGAACTAAGTATATTTATTTTTTAAATACATGAACTGATATTATTTTTTTTCATTTTAATGAAAATATTAGTCTAGACCTAATTGAGAGTTATGATTTAAGTTAATACGTCATTAACTAATTGTTTATTATTAATAAAATTATTCTATATTTGAATTTAAATTGAATTTTTATTCTAATTGACAAGGTAGCATTTGTTTAAAAAAATAATAGCTAAGTTCTAATTAATAGTTTTATGTAATGCATCCTCTTTTTCATACCAAAGAAATTTGTCTTATATTCTCTTCCCTTTTTTTCATATATGTAGATAAAACGTAAATAGTTCATTAATTAATTGTTTTTTATTAAAAAAATTATTGAATGTTTCAATATAAATTGAATTTTTATTCTAATTAAATTCTATATGATTACCCTTTAGCTTCAGTAGCTTAGACAATAGCGTTTATCTATAAAAGTTTATTCGTAAACGAACAATTAATAGTTTTTTTAATTTAATGAAAATGTTAGTCACGATTTAATAAAATGTCCTGATATAAGTTAATATGTTACTTAATTAATCGTCTCTATATATGATTTGAGGAATAACGAGGATGAGTTAAGAAAGAGCTAAAACAACGTAAAATACCGAAAAATAATGTTAAAAAAACAGGGAAAAATTTGAGGATTTCTGATGGATTACCTGAGGAGCAGTTAAAATTACATAAAATAACATAGAAATAACGGAAAAAAGTTAAGGATTTTTTAAGGAGGAGTGAAGGAGGAGGAAATGAAGAGCTGAGGAGAAGAAAATAAAGAGGAAATAAAGAGAAGAGTAAGAAAAAAAGAAAAGAAAAGGAAGAGACAGAAATAACGTAAAATAACGTAAAAAAAACGGAAAAAAATGAGGATCAGAATACGGTAAAAAGAAGAGAAAAAGAAGAGAAAAGGAGGAGCTTGGTCGTAAAAATTTTCCTTTCAACTATATAATTTATATATATATATATATATATATATATATATATATATATATATATATGGTGAAAAGAAGTTGCATTAATTAATATCATTGGAAAAAAAATTATGACTTCATTAAAACTTGATTTTTTCCAGATTCAAAAGGAGAGTGTTTTACCTTCGGGTCACCGTTTTTGCTCAAATTTTGGGAATGTTTTCTGGATGTAGAAATATGAAGAAAGCTAAAATTTTAGAGGCCAACGCTCAATATTTCCCTAGTTACAGGCCATCGAAGAAAATCACTAAAAAAGTTACTAGATTTTCAAACGCTTATAGTTTCTCAGAATTATTAGCTAGAAGCTTAAACCTTTTTTTAAATGAAAGCTGAGCTCAAATCCTTTCGAAATAGCACCTATACCATCTCAAAATATTATTTTTTCCCAAAGTTAGAACGTAATAAAGATTGGACCTGAATTTTTTGTTTAAAACATTAATCAATAATAAAAGTTGAAATTGGGTCCAATCTTTATTATGCTATAACTTTGGGAAAAAATAATATTTCGATATGCTATAATTACTATTTCGAAAGAATTTGAGCTTAGCTTTCATTTAAAAGAAGGTTTAAGCTTCTAGCTAATAATTCTGAGGAACTATAAGCGTTTGAAAATCTAGTAACTTTTTTAGTGATTTTCTTCGATGGCCTGTAACTAGGGAAATATTGAGCGTTGCCCTCTAAAATTTTGGCTTGCTTTATATTTCTGCATCCAGAAAACATTTCCAAAATTTGAGCAAAAACGGTGACCCGAAGGTGAAACACTCTCCTATCTGGAAAAAAATCAAGTTTTAATGTAGTCATAACTTTTTTTCCAATGATATTAATTAATGCAACTTCTTTTCACCTTATATATATATATATGAATTATATAGTTGAAAGGAAAATTTTTACGACCAAGCTCCTCCTTTTCTCTTCTTTTTCTCTTCTTTTTACCGTATTCTGATCCTCATTTTTTCCGTTTTTTTTTACGTTATTTTACGTTATTTTTGTCTCTTCCTTTTCTTTGCTTTTTTTCTTACTCTTCTCTTCATTTCCTCTTTATTTTCTCCTCCTCAGCTCTTCATTTTCTCCTCCTTCACTCCTCCTTAAAAAATCCTCAACTTTTTTCCGTTATTTCTATGTTATTTTATGTAATTTTAACTGCTCCTCAGGTAATCCATCAGAAATCCTCAAATTTTTCCGTTTTTTTAACATTATTTTTCGTTATTTTACGTTGTTTTAGCTCTTTCTTAACTCATCCTCGTTATTCCTCAAATCATATGTAGAGACGATTAATTAAGTAACATATTAACTTATATCAGAACATTTTATTAAATCGTGACTAATATTTTCATTAAATTAAAAAACTATTAATTGTTTATTTACAAATGAACTTTTATAGATAAACGCTATTGTCTAAGCTACTGAAGCTAAAGGGTAATTATATAGAATTTAATTAGAATAAAAATTCAATTCATATTGAAACATTCAATAGTTTTTTTAATAAAAAACAATTAATTAATGAACTATATACGTTTTATCTATTGTGACGTGGTACACCACTATAAATAAATAATGAATTTATTTATTGCACTTTCCCCACTCAGCACTATGACACAGCACCAACGAAACTACCGACCCGGGCGCACGTTAAATTAATAAAAAGAAAATAGTTAATTAACGAGATTGTTTTTTTTGTTTACCGGTATTACGAGACGACGACAACGACACACGAGTAGCAGACACGCGCGGCAGCCATTACCTATACATCGAGAGCCCCTGTATATGAACGCCGGTGCTGCTATAGCAGCCTGTTGAGCGATAGCGTACATACGAATACATGTAAGCGACCGCGCGTGCGCTAGGAGTCACCGTACCACGAAGAAGACTTAGAAGAGAGAAGAGTGAGACAGCGGTAAAGAGTAAAAGAGATGGGGAGATTTGCACGTTAAGAGAACGAATCTCAAGTGCTGGCGCGTCGATCTCTCGCGCATTAAGCGATGAGAGAGAGAGTAGGAGTAAATGAAGATAGGAAAGAAGTGAAGAGGGGACCTACAAGTAATCTCCCTTCTATGAGAACAAACTAAGCCGCATATACATATATGTGTGCTCACATATATATATATATATATCTAGACGTCTCTCTCTAGACATCGCATATCTTATATATATATGTACGTTCTTTATATATGTATAGAGGGAAGCAGCATAGAGGCGCCTGTCAAAGCGGATTCGAACACAGGGCCCTCTTTAATGCAGGAAATGACAAAGAGCCAATTAAAATTATAGAATAGAAATGAAAGGCAGTAATTGGTGGAGAAAGGATTAGAAAAAGATAAGCGATAAGAGTAATAGCGAAGAAGAAGGAAGTAGCCATAAGAAAGAATTATTCGACTGTCGACCTCGTGCCACATCGGACGCTTTTAAAATCGCTGCTTTAAAACAGTTTTCTTTTCTCTTCGTGTCGTCGCTGAAATTTATAAAAGAATTCTCTTTGGCGTGTGCTGCTAAGGACGAAGGAGAGAGATAATCGGAGAGACGTCCCGGCGTCCAAGAGACGAGGTGGAGAAAAACCCCTTTAACGTCGCCGGTAGCGACCACGAGAGAGGACAAAAAAAAAGATCGAAAGACCGCCGCCATTGTCGCCAGCACCAGCCTTCCACAGCCAGCTCCAACCTCAATCATTGTCGACTGTATCGACCTGGGAGATTGAAAAATTCAGCAACGGTGAGTGGGCTGCGCCCAGAAAATTTTGCTCATTTCCTTGTAAATCAACGGCTCTCGCCGATTGATTGTAGAGTCAGTGAAGTGGTTTTTGCGGAATTTTCTTGTAGTGCGCGAAGTGACGGGGTTACAGATTTTCTTTCTTTGTGTAAAACTCGTAAATTGCGGTAGATGAATTAAAATTTTCTGTTAAGCGTAAGAGAAAAAGTAATTATAAATTTCCGATTGATTAAATAAGTAGAAATTCTCTTTATTTATGTGAATTTAACGTGCGTTTAAACAAAATTTCTTTTGTGTGTAATTCGTAATAAATTTGAAATAGAGTTTTTTTTATTGTACTAAGAAGATTAAAAATTAAATTAGACTGTGAGTGCCGGAGTGTGTGTGTTACGCGAGCACGTGTTACCAAAGATAAAATCTAGACCGGTGAGACGTATTTAAATTGCCGGTTGAGCAAATAAAAATAGATAGTGATAAAATAAAAATTTTTTTCTTTGTATGTAGTGAAAATTATAAGACAAAAAAAAAATTCGTTCTGGTAACACGTGGCCGCGTCTTGAGCGCCGAGAGTGAGAGAGAGAGAGAGAGAGACGCGAAGCGAACTAAATGGCCACCGGAAGACCGCCATTTTAGATTACGAATTTGTGATTTACGTAGAATATATAATTAAATTTTTTTTTGTTAATTGGTATAACGATTAAACTAAAATTTTTTTTGATAATAAAATATAATCTTGTGTGTGTGTCTGGGATATGAGAGAGCGCGAATAGGTAGAAATTAAATAAGATTCACTAAGACAGTTTATGAATCAAAATAAAGTTTCTTATAGTTAAGTGAAATTAAATTAAAAGTTCTTTGTGTGTGTTTTCCCCCTCCCATTTCAGACAAGAATTCTACACGAATCGAGCCACCTCCCGATCCAAGGCCGCTTGAGACTCGTGCTGACGGCTAGCTAGTTGGTGGTGTATCTGGCGCCCTTAAATTAAATTCTTTGATACACCGATTTTGCATATGAGAATCGGCTCATGAGTAGATTAATACATTGAATAAAAATTAAAGCAATTATTAACTTTACCGGAATTCTCGCATCGCACTATATATATGAAAAAAAGGGAAAAGAATATAAGACAAATTTCTTTGGTATGAAAAAGAGGATGCATTACATAAAACTATTAATTAGAACTTAGCTATTATTTTTTTAAACAAATGCTCCCCTGTCAATTAGAATAAAAATTCAATTTAAATTCAAATATAGAATAATTTTATTAATAATAAACAATTAGTTAATGACGTATTAACTTAAATCATAACTCTTAATTAGGTCTAGACTAATATTTTCATTAAAATGAAAAAAAATAATATCAGTTCATGTATTTAAAAAAAATATCCTTAGTTCATTTATTAACTTTTGTAGATAAATGCTATTGCTTAAGTTATTAAAACTAAAGGATAATCATATAGATTTCAATTAGAATAAAAATTCAATTTATATTATAATATAACCATGAATAATTTTTTTCAATAAACAATTAAGTAATGCATAAATGACTTGCATATTTCAATTTATAATATTCATCCCTTGCAATGTAATATATTTTTTTTATCCTATCTCTATTTTATCCTTAATAGAAAAAATACATAAATTTTCAATAAAAAAATAAATATAATCATATATTTATTTATTTGTAATAATAGTGTATTTATATATTTATTTGAATATATCTTATAGTTACTAATCTATGTTATTAAGAATCATTTATATGTCACACCGTGCACCAATATGCAATGATGTAACGGCGAGGAATTGTCTTTATTCTTATTAATATCAATCTTTTATCACAATATTTTTATATTTTTTTACACTTAAATGATTTGAATGTTTATAAAGTTATTTATTAATAAAAGTATTAAGAGTTCTATTTAAATTAAAATTTAATTAGAGTAAAATTATTGATATTAAATATGGTAGATTACTGGATTAACTGATAAAAGAGACTTGATTTTAATATTTTTCGAGCTTAATTTACCTCGCCCCTAACGTCACTCGGTTAAATTTTCATATATTATATGAATATGTATAAATTAGCCAATTTAAAAGTCAAAAAAATTACCCGACTTTATAAATTTTTAACCGACTTCAAAAAGGAGGAAGTTCTCAATTCGACTGAATTTTTTTTTTTTTTTTTTTTGTGTCTGTTACCTCATAACTCCGTCATTTCTTAACCAATTCGAAAAAACTTTTTCTTATCTGATAGAGAATGTCTGCAGGAAGGTCCCATACGTGTCCTATAATTATTGGGTCAATATTCGGTTGGTATGACCCAATTATCAAATTAAGAAAACTGGGAGTTTTGTTTTCTCTCTCTCTCTCCCTCTCTCTCTCGCTCTCCCTCTCTTACCTAAGCTTCAATATGTATACATGCACGCACAACGACACTGTGCCGTTGGGCCTTCTCTCTTTCCTCCTATACATTGCTTGGTATAATGTACTAATGCATGCGTTATGAATTGATAATGAAAGTTAGGCATAATTAGTGGGTCCATCTATATTTGCGCTTTTAGTAGGGGGATACACTAAAAAATTTTTAACAAAAAACAAAACCAATTTTTAAAAAATGCACTAAACAGTTACTAAAAAAAACAAAACCGACTTCAAAAAAATGCACTAAAAAGTTACAAATAATTTATAATCTTTAATAATTATACGCATAGTACGCATCTAACTCAACACATGTGTTGCAAACATATTATAGATTATCTAATTATTTGTAAACAGCACAAACAAATTATATTATTGTTTAATTCACGAAAAAATATTATTGAAGTCGGCGTCAAATTCTACATCTGTGCAGAACGATTCAACAACTTGACGCTGACTTCGAAAATATTTTTTTGTGAATTAAACAATAATATAATTTGTTTGTGCTGTTTACAAATAATTAGATAATCTATAATAAGTTTGCAACACATGTGTTGAGTTAGATGCGTATATTAAAGTTTATAAATTATTTGTAACTTTTTAGTGCATTTTTTTGAAGTCGGTTTTGTTTTTTGTTAAAAAAATTTTTTTATATTGCAGTTCTGTTTAAAATTTAGTTTTTATATACTTCAAAAAAAGAATTAATTAAAGTTCCAATATGCATAAAAATTGTTTAAATACAAATCATATCGTTTAGATAAATTAAAAATTTGTTTTACTGAATTCCATTTAAATTAATGAAAAAATATGATAGGAATTCATTCTTTTTAATCATGTGTTTCAGACAGAGGGGCGGAAATAAAGAAACGGAGACGTAGGAACGGAGACGGAGAGACGAAGACACAGAGACGAAGAGAAGAAGACAGAGAGACGGAAACAGAGAGGCATAAACGAAAAGATGAAGATGAAGAGACATAGACAGGAGGACGAAGAGATGAAGCCGAAGAGACATAGACAGAAGGACGAAGAGACGAAAACAGAAAGACGAAGAAACGAAAACAGAGAGAAATAGCGGTTATTTGCAATTAATAGCAGTTATTATCAGTTATTAGCAGTTATTTGCGTTTATTTACAGTTATTTGCAATTTCTTGCAATTATTCACAGTTATTAAGAAGGGGCCGAGCTATCTGTCTTTGTCTAATAGCGTTTTCCATCATTTATGTAAACACTATCCGGTATAACAAGAAAAAAATAGCAGCCCCCGCTAGGTATTAGTATAATAAGTAAATTTTGTAATAACAACCAAATTTTTTCACTGCGTAGATTTTGAATAATTAGAGACCTACCGAAAAAAGATAGGTTATATTCTAGATTGCTAATGGGTCTCTAATTAGTCGAAAACTATGCGGTAAAAAATTTGGTTATTATTACAAAATTTACTAATTATACTAATATCTAGCGGGGGCTGCTATTTTTTTCTTGTTATACCGGATAGTGTTTACATAAATGATGAAAAAAGCTATTGGACAAAGGCAGATAGTTCGGCCCCTTCTTAACAATTATACGCTTTTTAAAAAATTTTCAATTTTTTATATATATAGAAAAAAATTCCCAAAACAATAAATTTTTATGAATAACTATTATTAACTATAAATAACTGCAAGTTTCTGCAAATAACTACAAAAATCAGAAAATAATTGCAAATAACTGCAAGAATCCGCAAATAACGGTAATGCAAAAATAAAAAAAATAACTGCAAATAACTGTTACTATTATCTTTATTTTTAAAAATTGTATTGTACAAAATTGTTGTGCTTATAAATGTTAATAACTATTAATAACTGCAAATAACTACTATTAACTGCAAATAACCGCTACTTCTATCTCAAACCAAACTATTTATAAAAATTATTAACAGTTGTTTGCTGTTATTAGCAAAACTGATTTCCACTAGGGTACTATTACAATTATATAACTATATATATATTTCTTTTAAAATACAATTCAAGTATATTTAATCGTGACAGTGATTTATATCAATTGAAATTTGTAGTCTTTCTACCACTAGACTAACATTTGATTAAACGTTTTGAAAGCAATGGCTAACTTTATTCTTTTATTTAATATTTTAATGAAACATATCCACTTTCCTCTTTTAACAACATTTTAATTATTAATTCTATCCTGGTGTAGAGTCAGGACTTCATATAGGCATTAATAAAAAACAGATTTAGGTACACGCGATTACGATTGTTAACAAAGTGCGCGATAACCAAAGAAATACAAACAGATACTATTAAGTATTAGTGTCTCTTTCTCTTTTTTTCTATTGCTTATATAGTATAAGAGAAAAGAAGAGAAAGAGAGAGAGAAATAGTAAAGAGTATGTGTGTATATTCGTAATAGCGAACAGTATATGAGTAAATCCTCCATATATTTAAAATTTTACGTTCAATAAATTTAAAAAATTTACGGACACGTATAAAATAAGTTTTTTCTGAATTTTGACGTTTTATTATGATAGAAAAAAAACCGTGTTACTCTCTTTTGAGGGTAGTCTTTGGTACATCTAGAAAACTAGGTAATCAATGTAAATCCGACACACGTTTCTAGTAAAGAAATTTCTGTTTGTGCTTCTCAATATTACCTTTTGATATAGTTTAGTACGTCATTGCTAAATAGTCTTATTTACAGCATCATATTTTCCACAAAAAAGTAAATTATATAAGTTTTTGGTAACATTTTATTAACTATTTGAAAAGTACTTTTGTTAACAGGCACACGCCCATGGTCTTGATTTCTACATAGATACAGTTTAAGTATGAATTTCAGATCAAAAGAACAATAGTCATTTTTTATAGCGATAATTTATCATTTTACATGACTTGGTAACATTTAAAATTCAAGAAAAAAACCTCTTTTCCCCATTCACCATAAAATGACATATCTAATTATAATCTAAACCATAACAAAATTACTTTCTGATATCTCAATAAATTAGTAAAAATTTGCTAAAAAGATGTGCTATCTCATAGTTACGAGTAATGACGCAGTAACATGAATTTTAAAAGTATGGAAGATTTACTCATAAGTATTTACATATACTATATACAGAGTTTAGTCTTTTCGTAACGATCGGTTTTTTTATAAAAAAGTCCTTCCGGCCTAACCTCGCGTAAGAAGCATAGCTTCAAAATGTACAAATTTTATTTATTAATTCATAATAAAAGATATTTAGATTATTTTTTAATATAGGGTAGATGTGGGTATTACAGCGGAATCGACGTATGATGAATTTTAAACTCATAAATTAAAGCTTATAGTTGAAGAAAACTTATCACTTTTATTTTTAATAAAATATTTAAACATTGATTAACTAGAAAAAAATTAATTTAGCATTTAATTATAGAGTTAAAATTAAGAAAAAACGAATTTAAAATAAAATGTATTTGTGGCTATTGCTGCGGCCGTGTTTCTAATGCTGTGTGCCAGTTACTATTGACACTTTTATATATTCCGTTCGAAAAGTTGAGGTTAGGTTTACCACGTGTTATAGTAATAAAAGGATGCTACAGTAATTCATATTTGGTGATTTTAATGACGCATAATACTAAGGTGTAAAATTAAAATATTAAATATGTGCTAGGTGAAATTTCCAAAAAATATATAACAAGCAAAGATATATTTTATTTAATAATGATCTTATTTTACATAAAAAAGAATAAAAACAGAAAATATTGTCAAATTTAGGATGCATACGTGATCGCGATTTTACGAAATTTATCAAGATTTTAGAACAGTTCAATTTCAAATAACCAATATTTAATATTTTTAGACTTTTTTTGTGAGATATATTTTTTAAAATATTAAATAATACTTATAATATTTGATTATGCATTCAAATATTATTTATGGACTTGAAAAAAATTATTTTTACGAATTTTATATGAAAAAACAGTAATTAGCACCTCCGCAGCAATACCCACATCTACCCTAATTTATAAATCAAAAATAAAAAATTTCATGGATAATTTTTTATGATTTAAAAATTTCTATTTATAATATACAGAGACATTTGAATTAGTGAAATTTTTAATTTCAAATTACTCAAGGTCTAGTTAAAGTGTTCTACCCCGACTTAATTATGAAAAAATTCTTACGAAGATTGTTGACTGCTTGAGGTCGATAAAATTGATGTATTTTTCACTTCATCTAAAAATATTTTGTAACAGAAAGGACATACTTTATCTTCCCTAGAAAAAGAAGTACTTCGATACAAATGCTTGAAAGACTCCGTTAGATCACCCGATTCTCTAAATGGATTTTTGGAGCAATCGCAAACAACTTTTCTGGGCCTTTATTTCAAATCCTTGCACTTTATCTTAACAATCAGTAATGTCATTATTATTATTAATTAGTTCTTCGACAAAGCAAAAAAAATTTTTTGTTAGGCAATTTTATTTCCGACTTTTTATATGAGGAAATCCATGGAACCATTAAATTTTATGTGACTTTTTTATGACAATTTTCAAACAGTTACCATTTTATTACATTACAACGCACATATCTTTATAAGGTCTTAATTTTTTCGTTTTTTATTTAAAAAACAAACACCAGTTTTTTTATGAAGTTATATTCAATGCTATCCTCTAAATTACATTTAAAATATCAACTTTTTTGCATGAAATCACGATTTTTATGAATATTTCATTAAAAAGTGCACAATTTTTTAAGTTTTAAGAGAATATAGATTGTAGCGTTCAAATAATCTCCGAAAAAAACTCTTTAATTATTTTTTTAACATGAAAATAAAGAATTTAAGCCTTATTTGAGTCATGTGCAACTTCGAACAAATGAGTAATAACTATTGGAAGCTTGTGTTTTGTTTGTACAGAAAATTGCTAACAGCAAAGCAATTTAAAGTTGCACAAAACTCTAATTAGACTGAAAATATTAGTTTTTAGGCCAAGTAAATAGTCCACTAGTTTTTTTTTGAGATTATTTGAACGCTGTAATTTCTATTTTCTTAAGATTTCGAAAATTTTGCTCTTTATTATGGAATATTCGTGAAAATCTTAATTTTATGTTGAAAATATGATACTTTAATAGGAATTTTGGAGGCAGCATTTGATATAACTTTATAAAAGACTGGTGTTTGTTTTTAGATCAAAACCAAAAAATTTGAGACCTTATAGAGGTGTATGCGCTGTAATGTAACAAAATAGTAACTGTTTGAAAATTTTATTTAAAAAGTCATATAAAATTAAACTTTAGATTTCCTTATATACTTAAATGCGTCAAGTCGTTAATGAGAATTTTCGCCACCTAGCGGTGGCATATGTCAACACCTTACAAACTAAATTTAAATCGTAGGCTCAAAACTCGAACTGACAAGGAGAGGTCCCCACCTCTGGAAAATGGATTCGACTGAAACTGCAAGACATGATTTCTTAATGAAAAAAAATGAACCCGTGTTTTTTCTTTTTGTCCAATGGGCCCGCTAGACAAAGATATAGACATTTTTTCAAAAATATGGTGAATAAGAGCCTTTATAAGAACTAAGACTCCTACGGAAAAAATTCATAAAGAATGAAATAAACTGCACATTAAATGCTTTAATTTGAGCTCTGTTGCATTAAAAAAGTTTCAATAGTTCAAAAGTTATGCTTTATTAAAAATCACTACATATTTGTTAATTTTTTAAGCATATAAATAATGATCAATTTTTTACGCTATTTCATTAGCATATTTTAATGACCTGTAACTTTTGAACCACTGAAGCTGATTTAATGCAACAAAGCTTGAATTAAAGCATAAGAAAACCAATGTAATTAGATCGATATAATAAAATTATATTTATAAATATAATCTCGTCTTTATAATACTTTTAACTATTAAATAATTACACGGTATAGAAGCGGTGGCGTAGAGAATTAAACTAGTAGTCTTAATATACGTTGAATGATATGTGAAGAATAAAACGTTGCCAAGTGCCTTGGCGCAATGCTTTCTCATAGAGCTCATTGAGTTAGAGTAATTTGATTTTGTTTTTTTAAACGTGATTTCAATGTGAAAAACAATTTTTATTCAAGAAAAATTGAGAAGAGAAAAAGTGAGAGTGATTAGGAAATAAGGAGAGAGAGAGACAGGGATAAATGGAAATATGGTAAAAATGAGAATTAATCTGAGATAGAAGGACAGAGAGGAAGTAAAGAAGTAAGAAAAGAGTTAGTGAGAACGTTGAATCAGAAATCAATAAAAGTGATCAAAAAGCAACACTAAGAAAATTAATTTTTTTTAATTTGTTTCATAAAGACAGTAGCAAATAACTTGTATTCAAATGAGCAAATCTAAAGCGTAGTTTTCGTAAAATAAAAGAAAAATCAAAAATGAAATTTTTTTTCAAAATATTTAAAATTTTCTAAAATTAAAACTACGCTAAGAAAATCGGTTTTCAAAAGTCATTCTTCTTTTGGCAGTTGAAAATATTTCCCATGCGAATTTCGAAGCAAATTCATTAAGTAATTTACGTAAAATAAAAGAGGAATGATTAATGAGTAAATGTTTCACTTGATTTTATTGTTTTGACTGCGTTTCATGCTATTGCATACGCTTATTATTTTATTTCATTATTTATTATTTTTGATTGTTTTAAATTTTAAATATCATGACTGGTAGATATTGTGTGACTGATTTTTAATTTATAGGATCGTTGTGTGTACTTTGCCATTTTTTGTATTAATCTGTGATATCACTTTTTTGTGACTTACTTATTCAGTATTATTAGGTTTAGTGATTGATTGTGATATCAACTGTGCAATATTCATATTTATATTTATACATTGTGTAAAACTTTAAAGGCAATATTTATTTTTATATTAATAAATTGTATTACAAGCTTTTGTATTTTGATACAAATAAAAATAATATTCATCTATTTATCTAAAAAAAATATGCTAAGAAAACCAATTTTCAATAGCTTTCCCCCCCCCTCCCTAGTTAAAAAAAAATTATATACAAAACTGAAAGCAAATCCATCTAGTAGTTTTCGAGATAAAATAAGCGTAACTAACGCACACACAGATGTTTTCTGGAAACTATTTTTTTCGACAGCTGAGTATAAATATGTATAAATTAATGAAAAAACAATTTTTTTTACCGATATAATGCTTTCTCTATGAGAAAGCAGAAGTGAGCAAAGAGTAAAGTGCTGACTAAAGTATTATATGAATAATTGGAATAAAAACTGTATAGTATTTATTCCCACATAGAAATGATTTTTGTGAAAAATTTTGAGAAACTGAAAATAACTCTTAAGAGGAGGTCACGTATCTCTGTCCTTTTCTAATCAAAGAATTGAGTTTTTTACACAAACTAACAACTTTAGCAAAAAATGAAGAGAAAGCCGCATCTCGTAATAAAAAAAGCAATATTTTCTTTAATAAGAAAGAATTAATTTTATTGCTTTGTTTTCAAGAAAACCTTGAAAAACTCAAATCATAGAGGTTAGGGTGGACAATTTGGTTTTTCAAGGTTTTCTTGAGAACGAAGCAATAAAATTAATTTTTTCTCATCAAAGAAAATATTGCTTTTTTTGATACAAGATGCGGCTTTCTTTTCATTTTTTGATAAAGTTTTTAGTTTTTGTAAAAAAATCATTTCTTTGATTAGAAAAGGACAGAGATACGTGACCTTCTTTTAAAAATTGTATTGAGAGCAGGTCGAGTATATCTGTCCTTTTCTAATTAAGGAATCAATTTTTTCACAAAAACTAATAATTTCAGCAAAAAATGAAGAGAAAGCCCTATCTCGTATCAGAAAAAGCAAAATTTTCTTCGATAAGAAAGAATTAATTTTATTGCTTCGTTTTTAAGAAAGCCCTGAAAAACCAAATTGTTTACCCTAACCTCTATGTTTTAATTTCCTCAATGTTTTCTTGAAAACGAAACAATAAAATTAATACTTTCTTATGAAAAAAAATTTCGCTTTTTCTGATACGAGATGGGGTTTTCTCTTCATTTTTTACTAAAATTATTAGTTTTTGTGAAAAAATCAATTCTTTAATTAGAAAAGGACAGATATACTCGACCTGCTCTTAAACTAGCGCAATCAAACTATTAATAAGAATCAATAATAGTTTATAGTAGTTAATGATTCTTATAAGAGGATGAGCATTGTCTTGCAAGAAAATAAATTCTCTCAAATTCTGTCATAGAGGCAAGACAAAATGTCTCAAAATTTCGTCAATATAACACCTGGCGTTTAAGTACTGGCAAACAATAATTAAAACAGTCGAATTCCAGGACCTCCAGCCCAAATCATCACTAAGTCTTTATTAAACGCCGCTACGAGATGCGTAAGATCTGAGAAAATGCTCTTTATAACAATGCTAAACTCGAGATCTTCTATCGTCGTCGTGATGGCAAAACCGAGACTCGTCGGAGAACCAAACATTCCATTACCTTAAGTAATCCTAAAAATAATTTTTAAATAATTAATCAAATATTAAATTTAGTTTTTTCTTTACATTCATCTTTTACGCATAAAAGACATATCATATTTAACAACTTCTGCAAATGAGGCGTCAATCAATTTATTCTATGAATTCAAATTCGTATTTTTCTATAAATGTCTATCTCCGTTGATATAAAGTACATCATTTTTTTTTTCTTAATAAGAAATAAAAAGTTTTGAAAATTATAAAAAGCGTTACATGCTCTTTTATATATATATGTATTGGTTGGTGTAATTATAGCAGTTGAATTTTTACAAAATCTTAAATTATTAATGCGGTATTCATAGTAGCATGGAAGCTCGACAAGTTGAAATTCCACCTGTGGTTAATTAATGATAGTAAAATTTGCTCCAGTATACTGAATCGGAATTGATGTTTATCCCTGTATCAACCATACAATATAAAATAACAATTGATATTTTATTTTTCAAGTATTTTATATAAAAGTATTAAATATGTATAACAAACCATGTAGAGATTCCGAGTAAACAGTTCATTATTGTACGGTAGCTTTTTTGTGGCCGCTTCATCAATTATAAAAATATTCCAATATTAGCCGAAGATTGTTGAATACTCTAGCAAATGTAATATGCATGCGAAAAAAGCTTGTATAAATTATTCACACTCCTGAAAAATTCCATATTTTCAAATCCGATTGCTATGACAAAGCGTTTAAAAGATGTATACTTGATATACTCATATTTCATACAAGTTCTTAGAAATAGCTCGAGCGTCAATCGCATTAAACGTGCATGTGGAACAAGTATGATATAATATAACCTAGCTATTGACACGTTTTCCATGATTCGGTATACAATTATATATAATCTGGTATACGCGTTAGGCCGTGAGGCGAGCTTAAAAATGCGTGTCATAGGAAACCAGTAAACCTTTTGAACACAGCTTGTTTAGAATATAAGTAATCGAGTAATGTATGTCTAGCAGCGTGTAAATGGGGTGTTACGTCACGGCATTATGTGAAAGTCGACGAAAATCGAATGTATCGATGTATGATAAGAAACCGGATTAAATTTATTTTGTTATTACTTTCTTGAATGTAGTTATAAAAAAAATATGCCAGACACATAGGGTGGTTCCGTTGCCTCGCCAGACCACCCCAACATGACTATAAAAGCGATTTCTTAGGATTATAGGAAACTAGCTGGTTTTCTTAGCATAGCTTGTTTTTTTAATATATTTTACAGAAACGTTTATGCCAGACGCGTAGAGTGGGCCCTAGTGTATGCCAGACTGGCCCAAAGTGAGCCATTTGCCAACTTTTGAAAGATCATAGGATACCACTTATTTTTTTTTTTCTTAATATCATATTTCAATTGTCTTTTGCAAATATAAAAATGCCAGACTCCTATATTGAGGCTTTTGTTATTAGGATAATGTTTTCGATTTTCGGAGACTGTTCAAAAATACGTAGCAAATATGAAAACGCAGAGAAAAGTGCAAAACTATTAACAATGTTTAAATGTAGCAAAAATATTAAAATAAAATAGTTATTTAATATAATAAATCATTTAATTTATCATATAAAATAAAAACTTAATATAATAAATAAAAAAAAAAAAGTTATTTATTACAAAGTATTTAATTATCTTTTAAAATCTGCCGCTTAGTTTTATGCTAGGACTATCAGGTAAAATATAGGTCCCCTTTTTATTGGCGGAAAAAAATTTTGGACTATAGACCTTATTTTATGTATATATTGTGTTCATCTTTTTTCCGATTTAACAAGAATACGAGGAAAATCAGTATATATCTGTCATTGAATGAAGCTACAACGCATCAGTTCTCCAGCCATGTCTGTAAACACTAAGAGAACTATTTCTATGTTAATTAGAAATAATTAGGGTTATGTTGTCTTTTTAAATTATTAAATCAAAATAAAGTTATTTATTTTAATAAATTTATTTTTTTAGAAAATATACTTGAAAAATAAGTAATTTTAAATAAGTAACTATTACTTAAAATTCATAAGTTTTCGAAAAATAAAAGTAATAAAATTATGATTATTTATATCATTATCATTTTTACATTTTTATGAAATAATTTCTTTATCAACTGAAAAGGAATATTTTTTTATATACATTAAATATTGAAATATAATAGATATAATAAAATCGATAAGTTATCATTAATATAATTAATTATCAAATTATTATAAAATTATTATATAAAAAAATTGTAATAATATCATACAATAATATTAATATATTAGTATTAATAAAATTAATATTAGTATTTATTAATATAGTCCAGGCATGTTCTGTTTTAAAATGGGTAGGTTTGGATGTTTTGTATATAGTCGCTGATTTTTGCTTAAATATCTCCAAAATTATGTTGGATATGATAATTTCGATATGTGCCAGTTGAAAAAGTTGTGCTGAATTCGCTATTAACGGCAGACCGGAGTAGAACCTGATACCGACCGAGTAACAATTGAGTTGTTTGTTATTTACTTAAGTTTTAATCGGTGTATCTTCAAATTAAAGGTCGAGCGCAATAGATATTATTATTATGAACATAGCTATGCACAAGAAAAAAAATATCTACCGGTTTGTTTTTGAGAAAAGTAAGTAACGCGAAAATATTATAAACATAAACTTTTACTTTGGCGTTACTTACTTTTCTCAAAAACAAACCGGTAGATATTTTTTTTCTTGTGCATAGATGTTCATAATAATAATATCTATTGCGCTCGACCTTTAATTTGAAAATACACCGTTTAAAACTTGAGTAAATAACAAAAATGCCAATTAGACAAGGACAGCGAATCCGACCTGCTCTTAAACAAATAGTGAAAAAATCTCGAAAAATACGATTTTTTTCATCGTTTTTTCTATTTATAGCTCCTTAAATATACATTTTAGAGAAAAATGTAAGAGGAAAACAAAGTTAGATGATAAAATTTTACATGAAATAAAAAATTTTATTTTTTATGTTAGAAAAACGACAAGGATTGCGAAAAAACTGCTCAAAAATTAATGTTTTGTTAAATAATTTTTTTAATTATTTAAATTTATCATATGATCTTAATATTGGGCCACAGAAAACTTTTTGATATGATAAAACGGCCCAGCAAATTTCATTAGATTCGGTTTGTTCATTGCTTCCAAATAATTTAACAATTAAGCGTCCCGCAAAAAAATGCAAAAATTTCAAAACTTCATTGCAAATAAAATAATGCTTTCAGATGGGTGCTGATTTTTTTTTCATTTAGCAGACTATTAAAGCTTTCAAATGCAATTTGAAAAATTAAAATCGGTTGATTGGGAGAGTCTTGGGAATTTAAAAAAAAAATATAGTTACACGAAGAAAGATTTTTTCTTTAAAACTCAGTGTACGTTTGCCTACGTATATGTATAAAAATTTACATCTAGAAATTCCGGGTAAGACCACTGTAATAGAATGAAGGGTTCATTCTTGGAAGTGCTTTTCTTTCACGCGAATTCTTCATTCACGTGAACGTTTCTTGGGCATGCGTGCACTTGATTTCTCAGTGCACATTTCGGCGATTCACCTTATATTCTTTTAGTTTACACTTCAATACTTGATGCCTCAATACGATGCACAGAAAATCAGAGTGCTCGACCGTGAAATCACGAGCCACTAACATATAGTAACAAGATGAATAATAGACTATATAAATAACATGAAGTTCTTCCTATTATAGTAAGCAAGCACTCTGCCGTAAGAGGTCGCTAAATTTTACACTTTGTTTTAAAGAAAAAATATTTTTCCGTGTATAGGGTACCTCCCGTTAAGATAGTCAAAATTGCCCTGTCCCTGAAATTTTTTTTTGACCTGGTAACTTTGTTTTAGATTGAGACTAAATAGTTTTCGTCATATTTGCAGACCGTGACCTCCCTCCCCCTGTCCACAACATGAAAAAAATGACTTTTTCACTATTTATTTTTTTTCTCCGAACCTAGTCGGTAAAAAAACCCCAAGAAAATCATGCTTATAGTTTAAATGTTTACAGATCTTGTAGAATTTTTTCATAAAGATTTGATGATGCTATATAACCTAAAAGGATGGAAAACAAATTAATAATTTTCCTATTTTCACAGGAAATGCGGTACAGGGCCAATTTTTGCAAAAAAAAACTTGTATTTTGTTTAAAAGTACTTGCCTGAATTTTTTCAGATATTTTCTGGAGGTGCGCTATAGTTAAAAAAGCAAAAAACTTATTTTTCGGACATTTCCGGCTGATTTTAGCTCATTTGCAGACTTTGTATTATTATTTATATTATTAAATTGTATTCTAGAACTTTATTCATGAATTTAATTATTATTATTTTATCTTTAATATCTTTAATAGGATCATTTAATTAATAAGTAAGAGTATTAGAAATATTGAATATTCATAAAAAGTAAGCTATCATTTTATTTGTTGATTTTATTCGATAGAAATAAATCCTTACCTAATATATAAAATTAATAAATATAGGATTTTATTTTTTATACTAATATTCGTAATGCTGTTTCAATACTAATAGTCGTTATTTTATTTACAAAATATTTTACATGTTACTTTTCTTTAGTGATGAAATAGCGTTTAACATAATGTTTTTTTATGGCTCGAATTGATAGACCCAACTTAAGTTTAAGGTTAAAAGTTATAGTCGTTACTCAGTTCTCAAATATTCTATCCTTGTTCTTCTTATGGAAAAAGATTAAGAAGAACATAGATAGAATATCTGAGAACTGAGTAAAGACTATAACTTCCAGCTTAACGATTGTTACTTAAGTTACGTTACTGAATTCGTACCTATGTCAATGGAGATAATATAATACAATACATGACATAAGTGCGAACTTTATTTATAATCTTTCAAACAGTTGCAAATGTCATAAAATAATTGCGAATAATATGCGCTTTTCAATAAAAATATATTTAATATTGTAATATTAATATGAGACATGTAAACAAGATTTCAATGTACTCGCATTCTCACATTTTTTTACACAGTGTAAAAATAGACCACGTAGCTCTCGCAAAAGTGTGACTTAAGTGCAGATTTAGATTACATAGTGTTAAAAATGCTGAAGCCAAAGTTCATATTATTAAATCACTATTCTAATGTTTGTATTGATAAGTTTTACTTTCGAAATATAAATTCATTGACTCATATGCAAACTCAAGTTGATATTTTGACCGTACTAAATATAGCTGTACCTGTAAAATGACTTATTTATCCAAATATTTTTTTCTATGTAAGTAATATAAAATTTAAAAGATTTCATCACGTATAAATCAGTAAAATATCAACAAATTCATGAAAGAAGTGTTTAAACACCTAATCTAAAATATGGATTCGTGCAAAAATATGATGCGAATATTTGTAAATCTTATTTTTCTGATTTGAATGCATAATTAAATTTAGAAATAAAGTTCTAGAATACAATTTAATAATATAAATAATAATACAAAGTCTGCAAATGAGCTAAAATCAGCCGGAAATGTCCGAAAAATAAGTTTTTTGCATTTTTAACTATAGCGTACCTCCAGGAAATATCTGAAAAAATTCAGGCAAGTACTTTTAAACAAAATACAAGTTTTTTTTTGCAAAAATTGGCCCTGTACCGCATTTCCTGTGAAAATAGGAAGGATATTAATTTGTTTTTCATCCTTTTAGGTTATATAGCATCATCAAATCTTCATGAAAAAATTCTACAAGATCTGTAAACATTTAAACTATAAGCATGATTTTCTTGGGGTTTTTTTACCGACTAGGTTCGGAGAAAAAAAATAAATAGTGAAAAAGTCATTTTTTCCATGCTGTGGACAGGGGGAAGGGGGTCGCGGTCTGCAAATATGACAAGAACTATTTATTTTCGATCTAAAACAAAGTTACCAGGTCAAACAAAAATTTCAGGGACAGGGCAATTTTGACTATGTTAACGGGGGGCACCCTTTATGCTTATAAACAAATTGAATATCTTTTTCAATTTTGAATTAAATGAAACCCAAAAACTTTTGTTTGAAAATACTTTAAAAGGCACTCATAAAGTCAATTTAAGCGTCATTAGCTTTATTTGTCCAAGCACTTTTTAGGTAAAAGTTTTCAAAACATGCGCTCTTTGGAAAGACATAAAAAGTATCGATTAAAATTACTCTGATCACTCGAAAAGTCGTTGAAAACGTAGAGGGTCACGTCACGGAGCAAGCTGATTGAAAAGTGAAATCAAGATCTAAAAACTACAGCGCGTTCTGAAAATGCGATTATCTCGGCTTCTAATGGTCCGATTTTGATCTCTTTTTTTTAAATCGATGTGCCGGAAGTCAAGGAATTCAAATATTTTATGATAAATAATTAATTATGCGTATAATTTGTTATATTAACATAACTTTAAATCATGAGATAAAAAATTTGTATTTTTTTAAACATTTATTCGTCTATTTTACATAAAAAGTGCTTAATCTCATGTCATTTTATCTACTAAATGAGAACTTATCTAATATTAATTTTTAATATTGTTTAAACAAATTAGAAAATTGAAAAATTGTAAATAATTGAAAAAAAATGTTAAATAATTTTAAAAGTATCATCATATTAATCGTTTATGTCTATAAAAAACTAAATGAGAATTCTGCACTTATTATTAATCTTTGATAAACATTATTAATTTATTAATTAAGGAAGTTCTTCGTATGAAAGTAAAAAATTTATTTGAAAATTAAGAATTTTAAACGGATAATATAAAAGAAGAAATATGATGTGAAAAATAAATAAATTTATTATTATTTATAATAAATAAAAGGAAACATTTTTCTATAATTTAAGATAACTTTTAATCAAACTAGATTAAATCATTGCTCTTATTTTCGAAGTATTCATCTTCAAATTTTATATTATTCTCATTTAAAATTATTATATCTTCAATTAGCAGAATTATAATGTAAAAAATAAATTAAGTGACCATCGTATGCTTGAGTAGTAGGGGTTATGTTGCTTCTACGCTACTTACCATATGAGTTTATGATTCCTACCTTACCGACACTGAAAAAATTACCATGACTTTCAATTCCTATATTACCGACACCCCGAACCCTATAATTTTCAATTCCTACATTACTGACACCCCAAACCCTATGATTATCAATTCCTACATTACCGACACCCCAAACCCTATAATTTTCAATTTCTACCTTATCGACACCGCTAATTGACCCAAACTTCCTAAAGCATATAGCTTACAATTCCTACCTTACCATCAACTGAACCCCAAAGCCCCAGACTATAAAACTTCAAAACCTCCAAATTCCTACCTTACCATCAAATTAACCCCAAAACGTCAGACGGTAAACCATATAATTTTCAATTTCTACCTTATCGACACCGCTAATTAACCCAGCCTTCTGGCAGCACACCTATCTTACCGACCTCGTATGCGAAGCCCGCATCCAAATGCGCATGCGCATCCTAATGTACATCCCGATGCCCACGTGCGAGTTCATACAGGTTTGATGACGTCATGCAGACTTCAGATCACATAACTTTTAACCCTAAAACGTCAGACGGTAAACCATATACTTTTTAATTCCTACCTTATCGACACCGCTAATTAACCCAGCCTTGCAGCAGCACCTCTATCTTACCGACCTCGCATGCACAGTCCGCATCCCGATGCCCGTGTGAGGCTTCAAACCATATAACTTGTAATTTCTACTTTACCAACACCGCTAATTACTCCATCACCTTTCGATTTCTTACCATCAAACTTCAATACCTACCTTACCGACTCCGCATGCGCGCGCGCATCCCAATGCCCGCGTATAATAATGTTGAAACTAAATACTTTTGTATTATGTGAAGGAAGGGAGATAAGAAAGGAGTATAAGGTAAAACACATTTACACATGCTTTTTTACATTTTTGAATTTAGAAATTGTAAGAGGAATGGATAGTTATGAATAATGAAATAAAAATAATTATTTTATTTAATAATTTTTATGCATTTATTGAAAAAAAAAAATACATATGTGATAACACTATTAAATATATATTCATACAAGTTTTTTTACATCGCCACTTATGAGATTATATTTTATGATGCGATTATGTAAAATTAAACAATAAGCTGTTGTTAAGGGGAATTCTAATACCGACATAAAGTTTTACCTTATCTATATTTAAATTATGAATATTAATAAAAATTTAACCATTCATGACTGAAATTCGTAGGAGAGGCACATTCTTAACATGCCAAGAATTTATTGCAACGTTAAAAGACAATATAAGGGTAAAAATAAAGGCGAAAACTGCTTAATACGATTAACTTTTCAATGTAGTTATAAATAATAGTATTATGCAGTTTTTTTCTCCATTTTGACTGTTATTCTGTCTTTTAACGTTGCTATAAATTCTTTAGAATGTTAAGAATGTGCCTCTTTTATGAATTTTAATCAAAAATAGTAAAATCAACAAAGATAGACGCTTATAGAAGCGTACTTTAAATGGGCGGACAGGGGCTCAAAATCTAAAGCTTATGTCCTCCAGCCACGTGGTAGCGCTACTAAAATGACATGTATTTCTATATCTATATATACTGATGTTTTCATATATATAGATATACACGTAATGTTAAAGTGTCCTCCAATAGCTGGGCCGCCAAAGTTAACTCAGAAGTACTCTTCTATAAGCGTCTATATTCGTTGGTAAAATTTTTATTTAAATGTATAATTAAAATGTAGATAAGGTAGATCTCTGTGCTGGTATGAGAACACCCCTTAATGGAGGTATAACGACTTTAGTCTCAAACTCGATACGTACATCTATAGCAGCTTGTTTCAAGAACTCATTTTGTTTTGAGCAATCAATGACAATCAATGGTGTTTGCTTGATGAAGTCATTTCTGCTCACTAATAAATCAGATTGTAAATCTTTATTTTGATAGTAAGCATTTTGAAATTGTATAAACATTCCATAAAGTAAAGCAAACTGATTCTTTTCAATGTCAAGATTTAAATTACCGTATGGGTAGTATTGCGAGTTAAGAAAAAGTTTCACATTGGTGATATTACAGTGATCAAATTGGCTAGCATTTCTCGTAGCAACACCTTTTCTATTTGTTTGAAATGTTAAAATGATAAATCTTGGCTTCTCTAATTGATTTGATGTTTTTACTGTCCAAACATGTCTTGAAGTTGACGGAAGCATTGGATATTCATACAATTCCCATGAACGAAAACTCATAGAAATAGGAATATCTTTTTTTATATGACTGAACAATTGTATTTTATGTTTGTCCGACATAATAACATAAGGCATCATCCACTCAATTCGAGTAAGTTCAATTTTAAATTTTTCAGCTTCTGCAGTAGCTGTAGGAGCTGGTTGTATAATAGCATTTACATCATTTCTTGATCTAATAAGTATAAGTTCATGTTTAACGTTTACAATAATTTTATGATAATCTTCAGTGAATCCTAATATCATTGCAAGTGGAATTGATACGTCAAATTGTCCATTATCATCAATGATTTTAGCAAACTCTTCAACATCCAACCACTCAGCATTTTCTAACGATTTAGTTTGATTGGAACTATAGGAAACATAACCTTTCATAATACTTGTTATACCTACACTTTTATACTTATCGATTTCAATAGCGTTAATTTCATAATAAATTTCATCAAATAGATGACATATAGCATTGTTTACCATCTTCGTTGTTGCTACATTTGTATTATTAGGTTTTTTTATTGTTCCACATACATGAAGTGAGCTTTTTGACGGTAAAAGATATAAATCTTGATGTTGAATTGAGATACGTATCTCATCACTATTGTTAAAATGTAATGAAGTATACGGTTGATAAGCATGAATCTCATAATGAGCAATAGACTCATCAAAGACAATCGGTGCCTGTATACTAAGAATTGAATCCATGTTTTTTTCTATCTTTGAAATGACAACTGCAAATAAATATACAGCTTATTTGATCTTTTTGATTGCTCTTCTTCTTTTTTTGACGTCTACGATTACACTGAGTCCCAGACTCTTCAGATACTGAACGTTCTGAGGTGTTAGACCTTTGATCACTTGTCGTGGAATAACTTTCTGATGACATGGTGATTTACTTATATAGCCTGAACCAACCTTTGTATTATAAACAATACCCATTATGCAACTTTTTTTATATGTAGTCTGACAGTGACTATTTCTCCTCGAAGATTTACAAGGTCACCGTTCTGATCAACAATAAGTAACTGTAAATGGTCAATAATTTCAACAGACACTGGTAAATAGATAATTTGTTTCGGTACTTCAATAATTTTATATCCCGGCGGAACTGCAGGACAAAATTCGTGGATAGTATGAACTTTCTTTTGATTGATGTAAGCACCTGATGTTATGTTACATTCGACGCGTAGAGCATTCACTCTAAGAATGGATACAGGTAAGTCTGAGATATGGTTTTTATAAGGTTCTAGAACACGTGGTGTGAAACCGAGTAATCTACCAATGGAATCTAGTGGTTGAAAATCAATTTTATAATTACACTGAATTTCACTACGCAACGTATTATTGTTTGGTTTTATACTACGTTCTATTCCTTCAGATTTAAGTTCCTTTTGCAGAAAATGTTCAATATCGGATATTTCATAGCTACCAATCGGTAGTTCAATAACTTTATTATTAACGTAGAATTTATTTAATCCAAAATTAATATTTGGTATAGAATTAAATGTAAGTAATTCAACTAATCTAAGAACATAATTTTTATCTCGATCAAGCTCTATTGGCGGAAAGTAATACGTTTCAAGTACTGATGAAGTACCTGATAGACTCAGAGTCAGAGATTCATTCATCTTGAATGTTCGAGTGAAACTAAGAAGATTCTAATGGTTTATTACACTTTATACAAGTCATAGTTATCAGAATGATGCAATAAATTATTTAAAAACTTAAGACAAAGATGTCCGAAAGTAAATGTATTATATTCTTGATAACGTTTATAATTATATTTAATAGAATCAAAATTGAAATAATTAATTAAATCAGTTGGTGGTCGCAAATCTCCAAAACTATCAAAATATAAAACGTTTTTACCATTTTTACGATATGCAACCCAGTGCGTACCGGGACCTTTGTCATCATCAATTGTAATCATACAATAGTACTTACTCTAAGCAGAGGTCCACCAGCTGGTAGTTTATTCCTCATAAATACTCCACGAAAATGTGACGTTTGTAGCTTTTTAGCAAATTTTTATAAATCATAGTCAGTTAGCGGACGTTTAGGAAGCTTCACTTCAACAAATTTTTTTTTTCCCTTATAGATTTTTTTTTCTTCTTTAGAACAATTCCATAACCCTTTTAATGAGGTTTCAAATATAATCCTTTACCAAGAGCTTGTGCTTCAATTTTTTTATTATGCCGTTGCTGTTCTTCTAGTAATTTTTTAGCAACATTGGCTCTGTTCATAGCTTGTACAATACCTGCAGTACCACCTGCCAATGATCCTACAGCACTAAGTCCAGCAAACAATGGAATAAGCGCAGGAAGAAAGCCACCTACTTTAGGAACAGGTAATATTTGTGGTAAACTCACATTACGTTTACCACCAGATTTTTTTTATGATAGTGTGAGCTGCTTGAAGAGTATTTTTAATAAAATTACGTGAGTCATTGTTTGGTTTAACTGCTTACACAGCAGTTTTAATTAATTTTTTTAATGTTAACTTTTTTTTTTTTATTACACTTTTTTTTAGCCTTATTTCAAACTTTGATTTAACTTTCATGATATTAGAAACAGCGTATGCTGTAGCCTTTTCACCTAAGCTAGAGTCTGAAGCTTTAATACGTTGCCAAGCTTTCTCAGCTGATATTTGATCTGCAGCGTTTCGAGCATTTAAATTTTCAAGATTTTTTGAGTAAGCAATGTTATGTTCTTTACAGGCTGCATCCAGAGGGTTAATACCAGGATCTCCGCGTGTTAACCGTTTATATAGTTTTGTACCTGGACCACAGTATTGATAGCCTGGTATATGCATTTTAAACGGTAACTTATTAATAAGTTTGTTTATCAAACCTTGACCTTAATGTATGATCATGATTATTCAATGGTTTATACACTACTAGAATGAAACTATATTAAGTTTGTTTATCAAATCTTGACCTTGATGTTTGATCGTGATTGTTCAATGGCTTATACACTACTAGATTTAGACTATAAAACATTACATTTTATATTTTTTCTTATTAGTTTCAATTCAGATTTCATACAATATGGATTTAAAAAATCAACCCGTGAAACAGTAGTTCATTTTGATATTCTGACAGACTTAGATCATAATAAAGAAAAAAGACATGAAGATCTTTTACCAAACAGTATTCGAGCAGTCTTTTGTGGACCGTCGAACTGTGGCAAGACAAACGCTCTCTTGTCTCTCATTATACATCCAAATGGATTAAAGTTTGAGAACATTTACGTTTATTCAAAGTCCTTGAGCCAACCAAAGTATAAGTTATTACAAAAAATTATTGAACCTATACTGCCGTGTTAAGTAAAAACTTACATAAGTGACATTTCAATGAAAAATAAATTTTTTCTATCAATAGATCCAATAAAAAAATAGCCCATTAAATGAATAAAAAAAAGTTGTTTCAAATTTTTCGCTAAAAAATGAGGAAATAAAGATTACTTAAGTATTGAAAAATTAAAAATTGGATCGGACAAAATTGATATTATTTCACTTTATCACTTTTATTTATTTTACACTTCTGTAAGTTTTTACTTAACACGGCAGTATAGAGGGTATTCATTACACAGCCACACAAAAAAAAAAAAAGTGGTCGGATCTGGGTATGAGATACATGTATTCTGATGTATTTTCATGTGCTAAATTCAAATTCACCTACAGAATTTGTTTAACGGATCTAGGTTTGGCCCTAACCTCAATAAAACACCTTAAAATTGGCTAAATAGCTGTTTTTACGCGAACAAAGTTGAACAAAATAACCGAAAACTTAAAATTTTGGACAAAATGTACTTAATCTTATGTATTTTGATGCGCTGAATTCGAATTCACAACTTGAATTAAACTTACAGATTTAAGTTGAGCCCTTACCTCGATAAAAGCCTCAAAATTGTCAAAATAGCTGATTTTACTTACAGGAAATAGAACAAAAGAAAAAAATTTGTTGATCTATCTGTAAGTTGTACGAGTTGCAATGTAATTTAATCAGCTAAATTTAAATTCACCTACAGAATTTTCCCAACGAGTTTAGGTTTGGCCCTAACCTCAATAAAACACCTTAAAATTGGCTAAATAGCTGTTTTTACGCGAACAAAGTTGAACAAAATAACCGAAAACTTAAAATTTTGGACAAAATGTACTTAATCTTATGTATTTTGATGCGCTGAATTCGGATTCACAACTTGAATTAAACTTACAGATTTAAGTTGAGCCCTTACCTCGATAAAAGCCTCAAAATTGTCAAAATAGCTGATTTTACTTACAGGAAATAGAACAAAAGAAAAAAATTTGTTGATCTATCTGTAAGTTGTACGAGTTGCAATGTAATTTAATCAGCTAAATTTAAATTCACCTACAGAATTTTCCCAACGAGTTTAGGTTTGGCCCTAATCTCAAAAAACAACTTAAATCTGGCTAAATAGCTGTTTTTACGCGAACAAAAGTGAAGAAAAAAATCAAAAACTTACAATTTCAAACTTAAAATATACTGAATCTTCTGCTTTTTCATGCACTAGATTCGGATTTGCAACTTGAATTGGGTCACCAAATCTACGCTCAGCCCAAACCTAAAAAAAGCCTCAAAATCGTCAAAATAACTTCTTTCACTTAAAGGAAATAAGACAAAAAAAAAAATATCTCAATTTTCGAATAATTTGCTTATATTATCATGTGTTTTGATTAGTTAAATCCAAATATGTAACCAAAATTAGTCGAACGAGTCTACATTTGGCCCTAATCACAAAAGTCATCTGAAAGTCGGTGTAGATTTTCTCTAACATAAAAAAACATCTAAATCGCTAATAAAGTCAATTTTACGTATACATTGCATTTTACAGATTTTGAATCTAAAAAAAATTGAAAAACAAAATTAATTGATCCATGCGTATTGTGGGCTGCTGAATTTTATTCTGTTATCCATTGATTTCCAGCACGTCTAGATTTTCTGTCAATTGCCAAAAACTGCAATAAATTTACTTTTTCGTACGCGGAAACCTGATACCGCTGAAATTCATACTCTTCTCATTCTCAAAAGACTAAATTTAACAAATATTATAGCAACAAAATCAAAACCTCAAAATCAACTCTACTCTAAGACAACAAACCCCAACTCAAAACCTCAAATACTGAGACCCTAGTCAGACATCCTTGCATTCAAATAAATACCTCTCTAAGTTCACAAACACAAGCTCACAAACCTTAAACACAAAAAGTAAAAGCTACTGTAGATGAAAGATTTGTGAATTTTATTTATCTTATCACTTTTGATACCTTGCTTAAAAAAATACTGGCGTGTCAAGTCACTTGTTTTCGTAATATTTTCAATGTGATTGCTTCTACATTGTCAATCATTAGAGAATATATTTTATTTCTGCTTTATAGCTGCGACTATATTACCGTGGTGAGTATATAGATAAACGGCATTTATGCCGCCATGGTAGACACAACTAAAAAGAGTTATACACAAAAAAAGACGACCCCTTTTCGAATTCACAATTGTGATAAATGTCCGGATTCATTCTGTTACATTTGCAGTAAATATGAAGTGAAATCTTTACGAAAAGAAATAGATGAAGAAGTGGAAAATCTATATGAAAGTTGTTTTAATCTTAAATTAAAACACAAAGATATAAAATAAGTTCCTCACATTATCTGTAATGCTTGCAGACTCATGTTGTATCGTTCAAAAAATGCAAAAGAAAAATATCTCAAATATTCAACACCAACTCGATGGAAAGAACCACTATCGTTAAAAGACTGTTACTTTTGTATGAATGACATAAAAGGATTGACAAAAAAAAATAAGAGTACTATTTCATACATTAATGTATCCACAGTAATAAGAGCAATTGAAATACATAAAAAAGAACAAACAGTTGACAGCTCTACAATAAACAATTTTGTTATGGAAGTTGACAATGATACTAAAGGAGGCAGTGGTAACGATGATCATGATGGCGATTATAAAGAAGACAGCAATGACGGTGATAATGATGACAATGACGAAGAAAGCAGCGATGATGATGACAATGATGATAATGACGAAGAAGGTGATGATTACGTAGCATATAATGAAAAATCCAAAACTCCTTTGCTAATTTCGCAGTCGGAATTGAATTATTTCTTTAGAGATCTAGGATTACCAAAAGACGGTTTAGAATTTGCTGCTTTGTTTCTTAAAAAAAGGAACTTCTTACAACCAAACGTGAAAGTTACATTTTATCGCAATAGAGATAAAGAATTACGGAAATATTTCACAAAAGATAAAGAGACATCATTGGTTTATTGTCATGATGTAAGAAATTTAATAAATTGCTTGAAAAAAGATGTGTATAGAAAAGAAGATTGGAGGCTTTTTATCGATGCTTCAAAACGTAGCTTAAAAGCCGTTTTACTACATAATACAAATGTTTATGCGTCTGTTCCAATTGCTCATTCAACGGTGATCAAAGAGGAGTATAACAATCTTAAAATGCTTTTACGAAAATTAAATTACGCAGAGCATAAATGGCTCATCTGTGGAGATCTCAAAATCATTACTATTCTACTCGGGCAACAATCAAGTTTTACGAGATAGCCATGCTTTTTATGCCATTGGAATAGTAGAGATCGAACAAATCATTATACCATAAAATGTTGGCCTGAGAGAAAATTCTTCAAACCTGGTTCTCACAACATCATTCAGAACATTCTCGTTAATCCTGAAAAAGTTCTTATCCCACCCCTTCACATCAAGCTAGGACTGATGAAGCAATTTGTGAAAGCTTTAAATAAGGATGGCCAATGTTTCAAGTATATAGGTCAAAAATTCTCATCTGTATCTAATGTTAAATTGAATGAAGGTGTATTTGATGGGCCACAAATTCGAACGTTATTTAAAGACACTAACTTTGTCTCTGAAATGACTAAAGTTGAACGGGAAGCTTGGGAAAGTTTCAAAGCGGTAGCAACGAATTTTTTAGGTAACAATAAGAGTCTTGACTACAAGGAAATTGTAGCTAAGATGGTAAAGGCCTATCAAAATTTGGGTTGTTTAATGAATTTAAAATTACACTTCCTTGATTCACACATAGACAGGTTTCCCGAAAACTCTGGAGATTATAGTGAAGAGCAAGGAGAACGGTTCCATCAAGACATAAAAGTGATGGAACAGCGATATCAAGGTAGATGGGATGAAGCTATGATGGCTGATTTTTGCTGGATGCTAATAAGAGAAACAAAAGGAAGAGGAATAAAACGTAAGCGACATCCATTACATAGAAGTTTTGAACAAAAAAGGACACGGTATAGTAGTAAGAACACATTTTCTATATAATTTGGGAAATAAATTAAATACTATCTAAGGATATACGTTCTTAGAATTCTGAATAGTGAGAGGCAAGGGGACTCACTGTAAGCAAGCACCCCGCATAGTGAGAGTGAAGGGATGCACTCTCAACAAACACCTTGAATTTTGAGAGGAAAGGGGACTCACTCTAAATAAGCACCCCGCACAGTGAGAGGCAAGGGGACTCACTCTAAACAAGCACCCCAAAGGAAACAGATCTTGCTACGTCCACGTCGTTGTTTCTGGGTAACGCTAAAAGTGAGATTATTAAGATAAACACGACTTTTAAAAAGTCTAAACAGTAGATAATAACATTTTTTTATAAAAGCAGAATTCACTATTTGCATAATTTCAAAATATTATATGAAATTATAGCCGAACCTATATGTGTTTGGCCACTTTAAGTTGAAAATTCAAATGAGGATCATTGAATTATATAGAAATTTGTTCTGAACATTCGTACATGAAAGTATTTTGTCTCTTGCTCTATTTTCTTTAAGTAAAATGATCTACTCTGATGATTTTGTGGCATTCATAGAGGTTAAAACCTGGACTCGTTAGGCTAATTTAGATTATAAATTGGAAAACAACGCTGGAAAAACGTGAAAAGTAAGTTTCAACGCAGATGGAGGTGTAAGTTTTTTGTGGTTCAACTTTATGTGGCAAAATCGATTTTATTTTTTATTTTAAGACGTTGTTTGAGGTTAAGAAAAAATCTAGGGCTCTTATACCAATGTAGGTTGCGAATTTAAATACATCGCCATAAAAGAAGTAAGAAGATGTATATTTTAATTTAGATTTGAGGTGTGAGTTTTTTAATTTTTTAACCTTATATGAGAAAATTCAGCCTTATTTGCGAATCTCATATTTTTTTAGTCCAGAGCAAAATTTAAAGTCGTTGGGATGATTTAAATTATGTATTTGGATTTAGCTGATAAAATTACATTGCGACTCGTACAACTTACAGATAGATCGACAAATTTTTTTCTTTTGTTCTATTTCCTGTAAGTAAAATCAGCTATTTCGACAATTTTGAGGCTTTTATCGAGGTAAGGGCTCAACTTAAATCTTTAAGTTTAATTCAAGTTGTGAATCCGAATTCAGCGCATCAAAATACATAAGATTAAATACATTCTGTCCAAAATTTTTAGTTTTCGGTTATTTTGTTCAACTTTGTTCGCGTAAAAACAGCTATTTAGCCAATTTTAAGGTGTTTTATTGAGGTTAGGGCCAAACCTAGACCCGTTAGACAAATTCTGTAGGTAAATTTGAATTTAGCACATGAAAATACATCAGAATACATGTATCTCATACCCAGATCCGACCACTTTTTTTTTGTGTGGCTGTGTTATTTACCTTTTAGTGAACATGATCTTGTTGTATCACCAGACAAACCTCGAGAAAACTCGATAATGATATTCGATGATGTTGCATGTGAAAAACAAGATAATATTAAAGCATTTTTTTGCATGGGTAGACATAAGTATGTAGATTCTTTCTACCTCTGTTAGTCATATGCTCAAGTTAATACAAATATGTCGTTTTAACGCTTCAAAGATTCATGTGGATTTTGTTGGTCTGATAATCATAGTTTTATAATGATTAATAAAGATTGTCATATGCAACATGGTAGATATAGAAAAGGTTTCCATCAATTTATTATAAATACAACAAATTTAAAGTAGATTAGACATTTGGATATGAGATATCATCATGTCAACGTGGATGACTTAAAGGAACAAATTGACGTTCCTCGCCAAATAGAAAAAGCTCGAGAAGAAATTAAACGTAAATATAATAATTTTAAACTCAGTAAAATAGATGCTGAATACTACTTTTAAACCTATCGTTAAACCACTTGAAAAGTTGATTGATATAACAGAAATAAAGAGTCGAATTCGAAGAAAAAAAAAGTTGTTAGAGAAGAAAAAGATGATTATTTTGGTTATGAAACTAAACAAGAAGAAAGTGAAGAAGAAGATGAAGAAAAAGAAGATTTATCAAATTTTAAAAGAGATGTAAAAGTAGATGTAAGAAAAGTAGTTAATGCTATGACCAACGACAGCACAAAAGATGTAATTATAGATAAATATATTGAAATGATACAGAAAGGTGAGACAAAGTCATTAGATACAACATACGGTGTGCGTAAAAGAATTGATGATTGGAAACACTCCTTTTGCTTATGATAATGAGCATATTATTTTGGGAAGTAGTCAGTACACTAAGACTCCGGGATTGATTAAATTATTGTTTAAAAAAGATTCTAAATCTACAATCATAACAAAAAGCGATATATCGGACTATAAAAAAATTATTAAACAAACCAGTGCACATAAGACATATTATAAAGAAAATAAATCAATACGTGATTCAAATACAAAAAAAATTTGTCAACTACATATCAAAGCTTATAACTCTTAAGGAAAATAAACGGTCATCAAAAAGTGGTTCAGGTTTACCCCCTCTTTATAAAATTGCGAAACGTTATACAAGTACTGATTATATATATTGGTATAATCCGAACGAACTTTTTAATCGATTAAGATTATTAATAGCTGAAACATCTGCAGGTAATCAAAATCATGTAAATGAAATTCAGTCTATAATTGAAGAGCTCCGTGAAGCTAAAATAATATATTGAAAAAAAAAATAATGAAAAAAATACGTAAGGAAAAAAAATAAAAAAAATAAATATTTTAGGAAATAGAAAAAAAAATAAATTTCAAATAAAATACACGCCTAAAAATGCAAGGCTACAGCGGAGCTCTCTTTTTTTCTTATTCTAATTGTGAAGAGAGCTTCGCTGTAGCCTTGCATTTTTAGGCGTGTATTTTATTTTAAATGTATTTTTTTTTATTTCCCAAAATATTTATTTTTTTTATTTTTTCTCAAGTCTTAATTTTTTTTCCTTACGTATTTTTTTCATTATTTTTTTTAACGCTTAGTTCTTACGCTTTATACAAAGCTTCGCTTCTTTCGGGCGTCCCTAGACGGCACCGTTGTTTTTTTATGTCCTTCAAGTAGTAAAAATGTTAAAATAATTTGAATACTCTAATTTTTGCATAATAAGATTTATTGATTAGTTTTATGTACAAAGTTTTAACATACAATAATAGAATCATTCATAAATTTGTATGTTCATCAGAAGTACATTCAGTAATTTGTACACCACTATTCTCATTTTTATATTGTACCAAAGTAACTATTGGTTGATGGTAACTAAAATATGATAAAAAAGTTTTCAATTCTATTCTTATAGAATTAAAATTTACACGATTTATTAACAATCGACAGAAAGCGGGATGAACGAAACAGCACATCGCAACAAATATAAGAGAAAGAGATAGAAAGCGATGACTGATTTAAGTGAAAGGGAGACAGAAGTCCATGTACACTGAGTTAGGGAGAGGTGGGGATGGGAGGCAGTGTGCACGTACTGGCACGATATGTATACACGCGTGCCGCAACTGCCATTCTGTATATCTATATATATCGTGTAACGCTTTTAAAATCTGACGCTTAGCACGGATAGAGTGGCCACGTGGCGAGCGCCCAGAACGTCCGCATAAAAGCTTCACTTAAAAAAAAATCTCACGGATTTGAGTATAAATAAGAGCATTCTTTCAGAAAGGAAATCATTTAAAACATGAGTGTTGACCTGTTTGGACGACATTTGAATAGTTCAGGAGGTGTTCGAGGACCTCCAGGAATTAGATATAAACTCACTGCGGATGGTCATTATAGTTTAGAAGATAAAAGGTTACGTAAAGTAGCAGATCCTATTATCTCAAGTGATGCGGTAAACTTAAATACTTTGCATAGTGCTACTCAAACTATAAGATTAGAACTAAAGAGTGAGATCACTGCATTAAATGAAGTAGTTGAACTGTATAAAAACGACATTGATGAAAAGTTGAGAACACTTTCAGTTAATATTGAGATAATGAACAAACTGCTTCGTGAAATAAAAAATAAGAAAACATGAATTGACAAAAGTATTCTATAAATACATATTCTTTTCCTGAAAAACAAGATTATAAAAGACTTAATAATAATACATCTAATGATCAGAAAACAAATAGCTTACTTCTTCCTGGAAAAAGTTGACAAGAAAATATTCCATAAATACAAATTCTTTTCCTGGACAGCAAGGTTATAAAAGATTATAATAGTCATGGATCAACGATATCAAGTTGTGAAAGAATTGCATAAACCTGCTCGACGCAATTATAAACGTCGGACTGTAGATGTTCGAGATATTGATAAAACATGGTAAGCTGATCTTGTAGAGATGATACCTTATGCTAAAGAAAATAAAAACTTCAAGTATATGCTTACTGTAATTGATATATTTTCAAAATTTGCATGGGCAGTTCCAATAAAGTAGAAATTTGAGAATCTCATGAAACAATATAAAATACACTTGTACTCTACTTATAGCAATCTGAAAGCTTCGATGTGTGAACGTTTGAATCGAACACTTAAAACTAAAATGTGGAAACTATTTACTTTGAATGGAAATCACAAATAGTTGGGAATTCTTTCGAGCTTATTAAAAAAATTTAATGATACTAAACATCGAACAATCGGTACTAAACCCAGATATGTCACAGTTGATAATACATCTGATATATATAATAAAATTTATAAAGAAAAAACTTTAAAACTGTTCTACAAAAAAGCTAAATTCAAAGAAGGTGATCGAATTCGAGTGAGCAAGAGCAAGCATATTTTTGAGAAAGGTTATGCACCTAACTGGTCTACTGAAATATTTACTATTAATCGAGTACATCATACAGTGCCATATACTTATCACTTGAAAGACTATCAGAATAAACCAGTTGCTAGAGGATTTTATGAAGAAGAACTGCTAAAAACAAAGTGTCCAGATGTTTATTTAATAGAAAAAGTTATTAAAAAGCGTGGTGATAATTATTATGTAAAATGGTTAGGATTTGATAATACACATAATAGTTGGATAAGCAAAAATGATTTGTAATAAAAAAAAAACTGAATAAATAATATATTTATAACAAATTCTTTTAATTTATTTATTTATGAACACATACATTAATTATTATATTTACTTTATTTAAAAGTATTGGATTAATAATAACTCCTATTCTTTCAATTCTCATCCTAAAACGTTCACGATCACGCGCAACCTGCATCCATTCTCCACGTCGAGCACTTTGATATGCGAATGTCCATGTACACATATTATGAATTGTAACTTCATCATTAAAACGTACATTTTGTTTTTGTCTGCAAGAGTTAATATTAGCTTTCAATGACCTGAAATCAATTCATTCTAATTTAATTTTTTTAATTATAATATATCACTAATAATATAATGTATTATCGTTATAAAGAAATTAATACTTACTTCATTTTATAATGTCCCCAAGCCAAAGTCTCAAAGCTGTCAAGTACAAGGAATCTTTTATCATCATATGGATTTAGTGCCATTTTATTTTGTTGTATAGTTTCAACATTGTGTAACTTTGATTGAATAATACATTGCTTTCTTTTCAAAATTTTTTGATTTTGCAAGAAGTCTAGGTAGTCGTTGAAACAAACAGTTTTTTTCACAACTGATGACTTTATACCCTTAATTTTCTTGACAAAATCTGTATTGTCCACACGTGTGCTGTATATTTTACTTCCCAATCCAATAAATTTAGCAAGTATAGCAGCATTGCACTCATCTTTCATAAGTTCAACAACTTTCTTATTCATATGGGGCATTTCAAAAACGTTGTTTTCTGGATAATCTGATGTATCAAATCGTTCGATATTTGATTTAATATCTTCATACAAATCATCACAAATAACTGCATGAATTAAACTATCAGTATCTGTATACAGCAACTTACAATCATTTTCATACTTTTTTAACATATAATCATAATGAAAACCATACATAACAGTCTTTGAAATATCCAACACTGACAGACCAACATATATAGGTTTATTCATATATACCTTAGTCTTTCGCATTTCAATAGCAATTAAATTTTCACTAAATATAGCACTACTATGAAAATTTGGTTTTGAAATGAGAGCTTCCACACCATATCGTCCTTCCCATTTTGTCATAAGTTTTATGTCAACATGTTTCCACACATTTTCCATAGTCTTACCATAGACAGCATTATTCATTAATTTAAAGAGATTTTTTCAAATTCATTTTTTGCTTTAGCTCTCATTGAACTATTCAAATCTATGTAAGGCTTTAACCATTGAGACTGTTTAAATTTCAGCACTCTATGAATTTTAACAAGCTTTAGGCCATTTGCGAGTGCTTGCTTTAAAGCACGATAATGTATAACATAATTTTTCTTATCCTTTAGAGTAGCTAAGAGTTTCTCTTGCTTGGATCCTGGTGGTATCATGTGTTCAGGGCAGAAAGGTAAATCATTATGTCTACAATGAATATCCTTTGGATAGTTGAGATCTACTTCTAAAATATATCCTTCTGATGCATCATCGTGAATGTTTTGAATTTTTATATTTTCGAAATCATCTACCCATTGAAATTCATCATACGGTAAAGATTGAGTCATTGAATAACCATATAAGTTTTTTGTATCTAAATATATAAGATATAGATTATCTTGATCACATTGATAATGTTCTTTAACCTTTTAAGGACGGGGATTTTGACGATGAAATTCGACTTTTTTTTTAAACAATATTTGTGCATAAAATGAAAAAATATATCACGTGGAGTGCCTGATAAAATTGGTGGTCGATATATCGACCAGTCCCGTCCTTAAAAGGTTAATATACTTATTTGCTTTAGCATATCTATGAGAACATTAGCTCAAACCACCTCTGATGCCACGTTCGATAAATAGTAACATATCAATATCTGTAATTAATCGCAAGTTGACACCAGTAATTTTCAACATTGCGTCCCAGGTATAGCCAGGTGTAGTGTAATAGTGAGCTGGATCAAGACCATATACTGACAAGCACTGTTCACGAAAACTTTCAAAAACGTCAGCTAATAACAGTATATCAGTTTTCATATATAGATCTGAATATTCTCCAAGACTTTTTATTTCAAATTTAGCCCATACTTTTCGTGCATGCATATAATCTTCTTGTGATACTGTTGAATCTGTAAGTGAGCTGAAAAACTTTTTTATTGGTGAGAGCTCAGTTTGTTTAAGTTTTTCCAAACAATCAACGTATTCATAGGGGAAAACACCTTTTTTAGTTAAAAGTTTAATCTTTTCAGCCTCTAAATCGAAAAAACAGATTCAAGAATTTCATACTCATTTAGAAAAGATCCTAATTTATCGAGAGATGATGCCATAAAGCGAAACGAGTCGATAAAACGAAATTTTATCATACTATTTTCAATATTTTTAATGAAAGCAATATATTTCTCCTTCGTCAAAGGAAGAAGGTCTACTTTACCTGGAAAATAATTAGATACATCTTCAATTATGAAGTGAGCATTATATCCACTTAAATTATGAAAAACTACTGGGATTATTCTAGAATCTTGATAGTTCAAATTACATCCAGAATGAGCAGATCCTCGATATTTTGAGGTTAAGTGACAGTGATCATGAACTTTAATTATATTATCTATTGGCTTTTCACAAATATGACATGTATCCGACTCCTCGAATGATATCTTTTGCTCTAAAGTAAGGTTTTCCATAGAGATGGGATTTTCATATATTTTTGTTATTTGTTCAGAAATTAATTTCAATTCCTTAACAAACTAAAGTGCAGGTTCTGATCCTCGATAACTCCTAAATTTTGATAGAGTTGTCATAATTACATTTTAAAAAGTAACCAATGCTAAACATTTCATGTTTTTGATATGCTATAGTATTTTTTAACTCAACATCTTCATTCTCATTTTCCAATCTATTAATTGGTATAAGTAAACACTCATAGTCTGCATAAACAATGAATGGTAGTTTTTCTTTAACTTTATGGTTTTGAAACTTTATGAAATCAATACCATTTTTAGGTAATTTTACTTTACAATCATTTACAAGCTTACAATTTTCTTCATGCAGATTCAGTTTTTGTTCAGTAGAAAAAAGTGTAAACATCTATCACATATATAGAGTCTATTTGTCCTACGATTCAACGTACTCTTTACTAATCTTGATAGATTTTTAATATAAACATAGTGATGATTTTCATTACTCATTATAACATCGTCATCATTATCATACGTCTCACCCTTTGCTCTAATTAATAAAAGATTAACATGATTAATTTTTTTATTTGAAGTGAGGTGAAGTGGAACGATTTCTCGACCTTCAAAACCAAAAATATTAACTGAAATATTAAGATTTTATTTTTCAAATTTTGTTACTTGTTTTAGAGAAACTGGAAATTCTATTCCATCCATATTTAATTCTGTATTATATTTGATATAATTACTGACTCTATCAGCATGGTTATAAGATGGAACAGGATGTAGTGCTGATAAAATTGCCCACTTAAAACATTGGTTATCAGCATTTTTAACATTTATACAAGCTTTTTTCTCTATAATAAATTGTGGTCGTGGTATGTATGAACTACCCCCTCGTAAGGCATTCAATATATTTAGCTGTATTTTTATGATTGAATCTAACGACCATCCAGAATCCTTTTCTTCCAACTCTTCAGTATCACGTGATAGAGGAGTTTTAATCTTCTCAATGAACCATTCTTTTAATGAAGATGATAAAAAAATTTCTGAATTACGAGTATTAAAATTTTTTGTCTCAATAATAATATCCTTTTCAGTACCTTCAACAAATAATTTCTTAAACTTACATGATAACACTGCATTAACTTTTAAAATCTCATTTTTTAAAAAATATTTTCAACACGTCTTGCAAACAGTATAGATGCTTCATCTAAAAATGCTAAAATATCAATGTGTTCAATATTAACAATGACGCTTGTACGCATACGATTTTTAAAAGCATTATCCAAGTCAATCCATTGAATTCGTTTAATTGCACGTTGTATAAAAGCACCACCTTCTTTCGTCGAGCTGTTATATTTCACACATACACATTCAAGTCTTACGGATGAATGTAAAATTTTCTGTTTTTGTTGTACCGTGAGACTTTTATTATTCAAAACTTTTCGTAAAGTCTTACGAGCAAGTTTATAATGTTTTTTCCAACGTTCTATGAAATCATTTGGACTATAAGATTTCAGAAGATTAGCTACTTCTTCTAAAGACTTTATATATGAAACACACTCGTCAACAAGTTCAGCCATGATTACTGATTCGTGAGAGAAAAGAAAGTGACTCTGCGTGGTCTAAGCGATGCTTTTATCCTCCATAATTCAAGGTCAAAATATGATTGAAAAGGATTAATAGAAGGTTATTGTTACAAGTTAGTAATTCAAAGATATTGTGTGTATGTTAGTATATGATACTTTCAAGGTCAATATATTTCTTTCTACTCAAGAATAATTTTGAGGTACGCCTATACGACTTCTACCTGCTAGATACAAGAATTATATAGTCTGTAGCCTAATATTTCTAAAGTTTATAAAAAATCATAAAGCCTGTGAGACTGCTACCTGTCAAAAGAAGTATGATAGCGTCTGTAGATTAATATGTATACGAATATGTGTGTGTGTGCGTGTGTGTGTGTGTGTGTGTGTGTGTGTGTGCGTAGGTGCATGCGTGCGTGCGTGTGTGTGTGTGTGTGCGCGTATGAAATTTATACATTATATTTCAATAATATCTTTTAATAAAGAAAAATTTTTTTAATATAAATTCAATTTATAATATAAACAATAATGAAAAGAAAAAAAAATGAGTATAACTGTAAGTGGATAGAAATATAAGTATATATTTATAAAAAATAAGGTTTTTTTTTGTATTTTTTCTTTTTTTTTCTTTAAATAAAGAATAAGGTATTTTTTGCATAAATTTAAAATAAATATAATTGTTATATTAAAAAAATAATATATACAAGTATACTGTATAAAAAAGTGTTTATTATATTATTCTAAAAATTACAACTATTTTAATACATTAATTTATAAAAATATAAAATATATATAAAAGAAGATAATAAATTTTAAAATAATAATATAAAATATAACTGTAATTTATTTTAAAACGTTAAAAATTGAAAAATCAAGGTTATTGTTTGTGAGTGGGAGAAAAATTTGCAGCCTTGGTTGCGCATGCATCAGCAAAAGATGCTTGACCTTCTATTTGTGCGCAAGTGGGAGATAAGGTCTTGGCTAAGTGTGCGAAATGTTGGAAGGAGAAGTGTATGGCCTATGATTCGAGCACTAGTGGGGAGATCTGCGGTCTTTAATTTGCGCGTAAGTGGGAGATAAGGCCTTGGCTGAGCGCGCAAATAGTAAGAGCGGGAGGTATGCAGCCTTGGCTACTTGTATATCGACCTTGATTTTTGGATATAAAATCAGCTGCAAATCGCTCATGTCGTCAGATCTCATCATAGTGTATTCTGTGTGTTATTTTATTATAGTGTAAGTGTCAAATCGTTACAATAAGAGTTTTAAATAATTCTTCCAAAATAATTTTATGAATCATAAGTGTTATAATAAGATTTTTTATATAATTCTTTTAAAATAATTTTGTGGTTTTTTTTGCAGATTCATTCATAATGGAGGCTTTAAATAAAGCAGCTAGCACTTCTAGTTATCTCCCTACCAAAAGATTAAAGGAGTTGGAAGAAAAAAAAATATATATGATTACTGCAGTAAAACGAGTATCAACTAGATATGGTGAAAAAATTGTTTTGCAGTTAGATGCAGCATTTGACATCTTTCTGCCATTAGTAGTTAGTGATTTTCTATTACTAAATCAAGATATATTAAACAAATTGACAAAGCAAGCAGAACTCCGCCAAGCAAAAATGAAATACTTGGGGAAATGCTTAATTGAATTTATTTAATATAATAAAATAAAATTTGAAAAAATGTCAAACATGTTTTTTTTAAATTCTGAATAAATAAATATTGAAATTATAAAAAAATCGTATTTATTCATACCTTACTTCCCTTCCTTTACATAATATAAAAAATATTCATTTTTTTTTAACATTATTAAATTTATTATACAACAATAGTTATTATATAATAATAATAATAGTTATTATAAAAGTGATCAGTGTAATGTCATCAAATCTTATATTATATTAAAGTGAAACCACTTTTTTTCCGTTTCTCCGGTTTTTCGGTTCTCCGGTTCTCCGCATTTTTTAAATGTGTCTAATCTTTTGGTAATAAAAGTAGCAATTTTTTATTGAGCCCTATATAATTAGTACTCATTAGTCATAAGCTTTTTTTTTGGGTCATATTTTTTTGGGTCTTATATTATTTTGGGCCCTATATTTTTATTCAATGCCCATTTTTTTGGGCCCTTCTTTTTTTTCATCCTTATATTTTCTTGGGCTCTTTATTTTTTTGAGCCTCATTTTTATGGGTCTTATATTTTTTTGGGTCCAATATTGTTTTTTACTCTATATTTTTTTGGGCTTTGTATTTTTTTAGGCCTTATATTTTCTTGCACCTTACATTTTTTTGGGCTTTGTATTTTTCAGGCATTATATTTTCTTGCACCTTACATTTTTTTAGACTCAATATTTTTTTGGGCCTAATATTTTTTTGGTCTCTATATTTTTTGGGCTTCATATTTTTTTAAGCCTTATATTTTCTTGGGCCTTGTATTTTCTTGGGCCTTATATTTTCTTGGGCCTTATATTTGTTTGGGCCCAATAATTTTTTGGAACCAATATTTTTTGGTATTTATATTTTTAGGGCTTTATATTATTTTGGGCCTTATATTTTCTTGGGCCTTATTTTTTTTGGGCCCAATAATTTTTTCGTCTCTATATTTTTTGGGCTTTATATTTTCTTGCGCCCTATATTTTTTTGGGCCCAATAATTTTTTAGATCCAATATTTTTTTGGTCTCTATATTTTTTGGGCTTTATATTTTTTTGGGCCTTATATTTTCTTGGGCCTTTTCTTTGGGTCTAATATTTTTTTGGGCCCAATTATTGTTCAGGTCCTATATTTTATTTAGCTCCATAAATATTTAGTCAATATGCAGCCGATTCAACAGCGCATCCTCATATGCAGCCGATTTAACAGCGCGTCCTCTTATATAGCTGATTCAACATCATATCAAACTATTTTGAAAGCGTCAGTTGATATCATATATATATATATTTTAGTGAATATTATATTTTTTATTATATTTCGAGTTCAACTATTACACAACAACATACAACATCTCTTGACATATTCTTTATAATATCTCTTTATAAACAATGTTTTTTGTATATTTTGTGTTCTGATCATTTCTATTTTCTCCTTTGACAATAGCGTGGTTACCTAAAAATAATTTTAAATTATTTTTAAAATTCGTCCTTGAAAGAGCAACATATAATTGCCCATGACTGAAAACTGGTGACGGCAAATAAACACCAACTTTTTTATAAGATTTTCCTTGTGATTTATTAATAGTCATTGCAAATCCTAATCTAATAGGAAACCGTTTTCGTTGCAAATTGAATGGAATTTCTTTCGTAGATGGAGATAAACTTATTCTTGGAATGAAAACTAATTTACCTTTGTTTTGACCAGTTGCTGATTCCGCTTGAATGGAATATTTAGGCAATTTTTCACTATCAACCTTATTCCATTACAAAGTCCCTTATTGACATTTAAATTTCTTAAAAGTATTATTATAGCCCCTACTTTTAAATGTAATTTATGTGGTGGAAGTCCATTAGGAGTTAACTTATTTAAAAATTCTGTAAGTAACATAATATCTAAATTTTCTTTGTTATCATCTTCAGCTGTATCAATACTTGCATATTAAACATGGTTTCCTTTCATTAAATTTAAAACATTGTTATTGATTTCAGTATCATCATTATTTTTAGGAGCCAAAATAACTTTTTCCGTTAGATTCGCATTGTTTATTTTTATTGTTTTTCCAAATATTTCTTCGACAAGATTTTCTTTAATGATAAAATTATCTGGTATAGCACTTAGTTCATTATCATTTTCAAAAACATTGCGGCATTTTCCTTCTCCGATATCTAATAATCATTTTTTAAAATTATTATCACTATCTGAAACTCGCAGATTTTCATTTGACTTCATTTGCTTAAAATTTTGCCATGATAAACTAAATTTAACTGAATTTTTAATAATGTTCATACGGCTACCATGTCATACAATTGGTAATGTTTGCCTGTAATCCCCTGATACAATTACAGTTTCACCACCAAAGGGTTGGTTTACATCGCATAAATCTTGAAAAAGACGATCAACTGCTTCAAAAGCAAATTTTGAAGTCATGGATATTTCATCCCAAATAATTATTTGTGTTTTCTTTAATTGTTTGCCTTCTGCAGAATTAGACTTAACATTACAAGTTGTACAATCTGTTACATTTAACGGTAGTTTAAATGTTGTATGCACGGTTTTTCCATCGACTAATGAATTCGCTGCTATACCTGTCCAAGCTACACAAATAATGTATGGTATGATATTTGAAATAAGCTGTTGGAACGTTAATTAAATAACTTTTTCCACTTCCACCTGGTCCATCTATAAAAATATATTTTTCTTTACTTTGGTTGTTTGAACTTTTTATAGTAGAGTTGAATATTTGCCTTTGTTTATCATTTAAACAATTCATTTTCATTTCTAATTCATTAAGAATATTATTATTATGATTTAAAATTGTTTGATTATTATCTTCTTCTATAAATGTGCTTATGTTAGGTAAATAAAAATCGTTCAATGAAAATCCATTGACTTGTAAATTATTTTCAATAACACTCAATGCATGATCTTCACCTATACTTTTTTTTGTATTCAGGGTGGTAAAATTTATCTTTATATTTTTCATATAAATCTCGTGCATTTATAGGATTATGAAAAACGCAAATAAAAGCAAATAATTCACAAAAAGCATAAGGGAATTCTGTTGAAGATGCTTCTTCCAAACATCTATCCCATTCTTCATCTTCATTAATTAATTGTTTTGCCTTAGCTGCCTCATAAAACGAATTGTACATCACATCATCAACAGTACGCAAAGCTTTAAAAGACGTGGCTTCTTTCACATGTAATAGTAATAACCTAATTAAATAACGTTCTCTATCTTTCGGACTTACTAAGTACATTCTACTAAGTATTGGTTTTCTTTTTTTTTTCTTTTATTCCACTTTTTCAGTTTCTCATCAAATGTATAAAAATTTGGTATTTCTGAATACAAGTAATTTCGTGCTTCAAAATCTTCTCTATTCGATTCAAAATATGCTATTAATGTTGTTCCCACATTTTTTTGCATGATCATTTCTTCTCTTCCTTCTTTAAAAAATACGTTTTGTTGATTTTCTTCATAAACGCTTAGACGTTTTATAGTATGTGAAATGACATGTAAAGGATATTCTAATAATCTGTGCATTGCTTCAGGTGGACATAAATATTGTGTATTAATGTATTGTTGGATTTCGTCATATTCATATTCAACATTTTTACTATTGTAATTTTGAAAAGTGTCTTTATTTTCTGATTGAAAATCTACATTTACTTTATGTATTTTAATGTATGAACAATCATGACCTTAATAACAGTATTTGAATAAATATTTAATGCATTGAACAGTGCAACAAATTTCTACGTTTATGTGTGCATTAAATTTCAATAATAAGTAAGGATAGTAAAGAACAACAAATCCATTATCTGCAATTCTTTCTGTAAATTTATTTTTGAAAATAATTTTGACGCCATCATTTTTGCGTTTGTATAGTGGATATCCATTTGATTTAAATGTTGTTGTATTATTAAATTTTTTTGGAAAATTTTTCGTACATTGTTTCGTATTTTTATCCATACATGGACAATTTATATTTTGCATACGACAGGGACCGCGTATCATAAATTGTTTAACAATACTTTATAATTTTGGATGAATATCTCTATTTGGAATTTCTGCACTTATTATTTTATCAACTTTTTCGGAAATATCAAATTTATCATTTTTATCTAAGAGTTACAGCATACGCATATGCGGTAATCCTCGTTTTTAAATTCAATTACATAGCTATATGCAATTTATTTTCCTAATATCCCCTCTTTTATTACTACATTTTTTAATTATTCTACTTTTTAATAAAATACTTTTGTTATAATATCTGGCCTATCTATTGCATTTTCATAAATTTTCAAGTTTTCAGTCATTTCTTTACAATGTGGGTTACAGGTCATAGTTACAAAAAGGTCAGGTTTACCATGATATTTACAAGTGTCATTGAGACAATGTAATTTCGTTTTTAAAATCGTGGACTTCCTGTAAATTTTCACGGTAATACTACCATTTTTCCAATTTTTGAAGAATCTAATTTTTTCTTTATGTAAATAGTCTATAACACCTTTATAACAATCACTTTTTAATAAGTTTTGGTTTTTTCGTATAAAATATAATCTGGAGGTTCCAAATTTTTCAAACGCATCAACAGTGAACTGTCGAGATAATTTTCCCAAATTAAGGAATGGATTGAATTCATTTCTAACACTAAGTCTATAATTATAAAATTTAAAATTTGAAATATTACATTCTCCAAATTTACTTTTCATATTTGGCATCCATCCAAAACCACCATTCGGATGAATAAGCGGATATGTCATAGGATCTGTATGTTTGCTAATTGTCAGTATACTAATTGGTTTATCATACTTGGAGTAAATGACAATATCACGTTCAATAGGAGGCTGATCGTCTTCTCCAACATATACTCTTGCAACTTTATTACAGGTAGATAGATTATATCTATTTTTATCCAAAATATTATTGCGGACAATAGACATAGTAATAGTTTTTGGAGGGCAATAGATTTTTGCAAGTCATTGTAGTTTTTCTTCTTCTACTTAATGCATCATTTAATAGGCTTTAGCATAAGGGTTGATGTCTCTTATCAAGATATCTAAATGTTTTAATAGTGTTAAATTTATATTAAACTCATTCCGTTTAATCGTTGCTATTTCATTATCTAAAATATATAATTGTCCATATTTACGTGCTTCATCTTTATTAGAATGTAAAGCATATACATTACGGTAAATGTTTACACATATTCTAATAATTTGTGGTCTTTTACCCGGCAATGTATCAAAATTAACACTAAAATTTGCGAATGCTAAAGCATCATTGTACAACCTAACATTTTGTCGAAAATCAATAATTTCTTCCGTTAATTCAGTTGCTAAACACTTTAATTGTTCTGGGTAAGAAGGATTTTCTAACAATTCTACTCGACCTTTATGACAACAATTGGGAAAATCGTTACTTTCAGTATATTCGAAAGCAAAATCTTCCGCATCACGATAAACACATGTATTTGTCATGAAACTAATGTAATTTTCAGATATGAGATTTTCATCGAAATATATATTTGCTGTGCAACTAATCAGTTTTGAATTAATTTTTTCAGTTAATATTTTTTTATTTGATTTCTCTAATTTTTTTTCTACTTTGCCTTCTATTGTTTTATCAGTAACTTTGTTCAATACAATATTATGATTGTTATTATAATTATTATTATTGTAATTTTCATTATAATTGTTGTCTTTAATTTTTAATTGTTTAAACTTAATAAATAATGTCTTTAATTGATAAAAATCATATTTATGTTTTCGCTTTTTTCATCTATTGGTTTATTTATTGTAGTATTATTATTAACATGTTTATTGTCATCAATTTCTATTTGTTTACACCTTGTGCGTGATTCTTTTAATAGGTAACAATTATTTTTTACTTGTATTTTCTTAATAATATCGGCATTTTCCAATTTTCGATTTTTAATTTGTACCATTCTCTCATATTCATTATATTGTTCACTAATAACTCTTCTATAAGTCTCTTTTTTGCGTAATTTTTCTTTTTCATGCGATTTCTCAATTTGTTGGTATCTCTATTTTCAAATGATTTTATTTTTTATATCTTGATATTTTCAATTTTTTATATATTTATTTGGTTGTTCTTCTCTTATTTTTATGTAAGCTTTTTTCATACTTGTAGCTTCATTTGTACGTATTTGTTCCATTTTATCAGTACTCTTTCTCATCTTTGATTTAATTTTTGTTATTTTAGTATTTTTAATTTTTTATTATATTTATTGGGTTGTTTTTTTTAATTTTTATATAATCTTCTTTTTTACGTGGAGCTTCATTCACACGTATTCGTACCAATTAATCAATGCTCATTTTTTCTTTGAATTTCAATTTTGTTATCTTAGTATTTTCTAATTTCACTTCATATTTATTTAGAATTTTTTCTTTGATTTTCATATGAGCTTCTTTCTTACGTAAAGCCTTATTCGCACGTATTTTTTCCAATTTATCAGTACTCATTGTTTCCTTGAATTTCAATTTTGTTATCTTAGTATCTTCTAATTTTTCTTCAAATTTTTTTAAGTTGTTTTTTTTTATTTTTATATAAGCTTCTTTCTTGCGTAAAGTCTCATTCGCACGTATTTGTTCAAATTTATCAGTACTCATTGTTTCCTTGAATTGCTATTTTGTTATCTTAGTATTTTCTAATTTCTGTTTATATTTATTTGGTTGTCCTTTTTTCATTTTCATATAAGCTTTTTTCTTACGTAAAGTTTCTTCAACTCGTCTTAGTTCTAATTTATCATTACTTTTTTTTCTTGCATTTGCATAATAATGTCTTTTTCTGAAATTTTTTTATATTTATGTGATTGTTCTGTTACCATTTTTTTATTAACGGGATGTCGGAGCTGCAGTAATTGAGTTTTGCTTTTTTTATTTCATCAATATTTTTTTAAATTTATAAATTAAACAAATATAATGACTTATCCGCACTAAAGCTATATTAATAAAATAATTTTTGCTAAAATAAAAAATCATTTGTACTTGTTATTTTTTTATGAGCGTAGATTGGAAATTAGATATCCAACTCGATAAACCTAACCATAAAATACGATGCATTGAAAGTTTTTATTATAACTTTATGTATAATATTTTGGTGGATTTCTTGAATTTTCCTCACTAGAGTTTAATCTTACAAATTTTTACTTTGTAGCAAAAAAAGTCGATTAAACGCATCGTTTATTTATAAGCTAGGATTGGAAATATTATTAGGAGGCGGGCAGCTTTGTCATGCTCTTAAGTCCTATTACAAATAAAGCTTCTTTTTCATCTATTTCTTTTGATTCTTTTTTTCCTTCATTTAATTTAATCTCAACTGTCCTAATTTTACTATCGTTATAATTTAAGTGGATATCATCGATTCCCATTATATCATTATCTGGTTTTAAAAAATTTGTATCTGAAATGTCATTGTCAATTTCCATCAAAATTGTTTCATGATTCGAATTCTTTTGTTTAAGATACATTTCCATGATCTTTTTTTGTTTTGCTAATAAATGCGTTTGTGAGTTTTTTTCTAATAGTTCAAGCTCGGCAAAATCTAAATTCAATGGTATTTGATTTAGACGTTGCTAATGACGAAAATTCCTCCTTATCATGTTCGTTGGATTATCGTAATTATTATTTGCATTATTATAATTTTATAACACTCGGGGCGTAAAATGGTCATTTTATGCACTGCTTTGCGGGCATAAAATGAAATTTCTCGCACAGTGCGAGAAATTGCATTTTATGCCCGCAAAGCAGCATAAAATCACCATTTTACGCCTCTCGTGTTATAAAATAGTACATGCACCGCGTGCGCAATGTACTTTCGCACTTGCCGCGAAAGTACATTTTACGCACTTGGTGCATAAGGTACTATTGTAAAACTGGAAACATTCTTATTTGTTGCATTTTAAAAATTCTTGATAAAGTAATCGCATTTGAGAAAAATCATATCTTAAACAACATGGACTCAAATTATAAAGTATTGCAACAGCAAAAACGATTGCAAAAACGCCACAATTATAATTATTTGTTAGTGATTGTACTGTTTCGAATACTATGCTCAATTCTGATTTGTTTGGAAATAATCTGTTTATATAAATCTTATGCTCATCTTATAGATATTTAAGATTCAAACTGTCATATATATGAATCACTTTATGATTATAATACACACAAATCCGGTGACCCTTTTCAAAATTTCCGGAAAATAATAACTGTATTAATTCTCCATCAATCAGTACTGAATTAATATATTATGGTCTTTGAATTAGTGAAGTTAATTGCATGTTGAATGAGGTGAACCATTTTGAAATATTATTAATTCTAATACATGAATATCAGTTAACATGAAAGCAATTCAACTATACAATCCCTGTCCCTTAATAATCAATTTATCTTTCTCAGTCAGAAACATTATTGAAAATTTAAATTCTTTTCAGAGTTTTAATTTATTTTTAATGAACTCTTTTCAAAGATATTCACAAAAGAATTGCTTTTATGTTAACTAATTTAATTTACTGCCTTTTTACTTTAAAAGCTGAAAAATAAAAGAAATTATGAAAAATGCCATGAATTAATTGTTATATGATAAATAAATAATAATAAAATTTGTAAAAATAATATAACGATAAAAAATGGTTATTTTCGGCAATTATACATTTATGTATATATGGGACATTTTACACCAACTGGAAGAGCAAAAAGATAAAAATCGCTGAAACTCTGAGAATATATTCTGTTGGTTGCCCAAAATGTGTGAAAAATTTTTTAAGAAGTTAGATTGGAAGGATCAAGAGCCATAGATCCTTGAAATTTGGAAATTTTTTAAAATTTTTGGAAAAGTACCAACTTTATGGTTTTTTCCTGAAAATCCTGATGTTTTAAAAAGAAATTCATAAGAATACATCTTGTTGCAAATGAAAAGGAAAGTTAGCATAAAATTTTACAGACCTAAATTTCGAAGTTTTCTATTGGTTCTTACATGTATTACATGGTAATTGAAATTACTCATTGTTTGCCACTTCAGAAATTGCTTTTTGAGGGCTTATTTTCTTCTATTTTTAATTAACTTCAAAATAAATTTTTGATTGCTTAAGAAAGAGCCACTAATAAGGAGTTATGAAAGTTTGAAATATATATATTCATGTATGATTTATTTTTCATATTGAATATAAATGTATATTTTAATGTATGATTAATTTTTATATTGAAAATAAATGATACATGATAATATATATTTCAAACTGTCTTAACTCCTTATTGATGGCTCTGACTTACATGATCAAAAATTCATTTTAAAGTTCATGTAAAATAGAAAAAAAATAAGCCCGCGAAAAGAAATTTCTGAAGTTACCATGTAATACATATAATAACCAATAGAAAACTTCAATATTCAGGTTTGTAAAGAATCATGCGAACTCTGCTCTTCATTTACAACAAGAAGTATTCTCATGAATTACTCTCTAAAACATCAGGATTTTCAGGAAAAAAATGATTAAGTTTGGACTTTTCCAAAAATTTTGATAATTTTCCAAATTTCATGAAGCTATAGCTCTTAATCCTTCAAATCTAAATCCTTGAAATTTTTCTTACATATTTTGGGTAACAAAAAGAATATATTCTTTGAGTTTTAGGGATTTTTATTCTTCTTCTCTTCCAGTTGGTGTGAAATGCCGCATATATATATAATAAATCAATCAATAAAGTTTGTTGTAAAAAGAACTAAAATGAAAATTATTTAGAGTAATTTCTAATAATTGTATTCTATAATTTATTTACAGTTATTTACTGATATTTGCAATATCTACATTTAAAAAATGTATAAATCATAATAAACAATCATTATTTATCTCCAGCCTAACGCTTTTTTATTATTATTTATAGTTTTCAATATTTTCTTATAATCATTTGTTTATTCACAGTATTATTCTACTTTTAAAAAATAATTTTTATACAAGGTGATAAAACATTTTACTATAAGATAATATATATATATACATGTTGCATATCACAAAAAAATTTCAACATCAAAACTAATTCTCTAATGTAAAGAATAAAAAATTAAATTAATAGAACTTTGAAATTTTGATATGGGAATACTTTTAATGTTAAATAATTAATAAATACAGAGCACAATTTATATTAAATAAAAAGTCTTTATTTGATCTATACAAAATGAATTAATTTAAATGATCTCTCTATAATAATGAAATACAAGTTCTGACTTTAACAGACGGACTTGAACTGAACTGAACGACGACGAGACGCAACTTGATTCTCTTCAACTGTCTACTAAAATATTCTCAATAGGTGGCGACACCTAGTATGAGTGTGTATATTTTCAACACTCCCTCCCACACTCATACATATTCTAATTAAAGGAGTTGTAGCATATCTCTCGTTTTTATTGTTTCTGTTCTGATCGTTCATTTAGTTCCTGTAATATAGAGAAAAAGTTTGTTGATAACTTAACTAAAATACATATCAGAAATATAATCAGTCAATGTTATCAGTCGTTAAATATTTGTTTGGTCAGTCGTTCATGTAATTCAAATGACAAAGGTTTTGTAAATATATCAGTTATTTGACTTTTAGAGGAAATCCAATTGACTTAATTAAACCTCTAGTTACACATTCCTTTACATAATGTTCTTTTATTTTGGTCATATGTCTTAATTTGTTTCCGCCTCCAGTATTAACGCTTGCTTCTGCTGCCTTGTTATCGCACCATAATAGAATTGGTGCTAATTCTTGTTTTAACAATCTTCTTAAATTTGATATAAGGATATCAATTCTTGAGCACATTCGCTTATAGAAAAATATTTCTGTCTGTGAGTTCTTCAGGATGTTGTGTCTTCGGAAAACTTGATATATATCTACTGGTCGTAAGAGAATTTTTCCAGTCGTCAAAACTTGGATCTGAAAATCCTTGTAAACAGTCGTTCTGTCCTTTATATTTAAGTTCAAAGTCTTTTGTTCCTCTTAATTATTCAAATACTCTTTCAACCTTCTACCAGTAATTTTCAGTAAAGTTGATTTGGTGTCTGCATAGAGTATTTACCTCATATGCAATTTCTGGCCTGCTTGCATTGGTTTCTCCTTTTCTTCGCATTGTCTTCTCTTCCTATTGGATATCTGATTGATTACCATAGGTGTTCGTTGAGTGGGTGATTGATCCAAACTAAACTTCTTTAGCATTTTGTTTATTTATTGTTCTTGCTTAATGTTCAGTATCCTTTTTCTGTCTTATTTTATTTCTGAGCCTAAAGAACTTTTAGTCTCGCCAGTTTCTGTCATTTTAAATACTTCCTTTACATTTGTCTTCATTTTTTTTTTTTTTTAATCTTTACATTGTTACAAACTAGCAGAATGTCATCTGCATACTAAATCAAGATAAGAAATCCGTCTTTTTCTTGCTGAATAAGTAGACAAGGCTCATTGATGAATGATCTAAGTCCACATTTCTTTACTGTCTTTTTAAATCTTTCATTCCAACATTTTAAACTGACTTTCAAATCGTATAAAGTATTTTCCAATATACAAATTTTGTTTTCTTTGATCCTTTCATAACCAGTCGTCCCTTCAGGTATTTACTCACTGTTTGAATATTCATTTAGAAAAGCTGTCTTCACGTCCATCTGACATATTTCTGAATCCAGTTTGTTTGCCATTGCCAGTATAGATCTGATTAAATGTAATCGTGAAACCGGTGCATATGTTTCTTGAATATCATACTCATTTCTGTCTTTAAAACTACAAATTACTAGTCTGACTTTATATTTTATTTTACTGTCTTCTCTATTTTAAATACCCATCTTGAATATTTAAGGTTTGATCTTTTTCTGTCATTCATTACAATTGATCTGTCAACTAATTTCCATACATTATTCTTATACATAGATTCTAATTCTTCAATAATAGTTTTGGTCCATTTTTTGTTTATCTTTTGACTTCATGGCTTCCAAGTGTGTGCTCAGGTCATTATTTATATTTGCTAATAAAACATGAGTTTCTTCATTCATCTTATTTTCTATACTTGTTTGTGTTTCCATTGGTAATTGAATCTGTCGTTTTGTTTTCTCTCCCTCCGATTCTTGCACTTCATATTCAGTATTTTTCTTAACTTTTGTCGGTCGTTCTACTAATTTTTTTTTTTTATTTTCTCTCCCTCCAATCCTTGTTACTTTTTATCAGTCTTATTATTTTCGTTTCTTGGTCGTCTAACTGATCTTTAGACTTTCTCTCCCTCCGGTTTTTGTATTAGTGTTTCATTTTTTCTGTCTTCTAATACAAAATTCACAAACCATGTATCTTTATCTTTTCATCAATTTGTTTCCAGTCTTGTATATCAGTTGCTGCATATCTGTCCTTGTAGACTAATTTTTTGTTGAATCGTACATCTCTGCTTTCGTATAGTTTACATAAAACCCATTGTGTCTGAATTCATTATTTGCAAAGGTTCAATTGTTCTATGCTTGACTGTCTTAAATGGCAATTTGTTAAACTTTGCAATCATACACACTTCACAGTCTTTCAACGTATCATCAAATACAACCTGTCTTAAAGTTTTGATATTAGGAAATTTAAATTGTAATTTTCTTAAATAATCAACTGATGCATGACCCATTCGAAAATGCCACAACATAGCGTAGTTGTTTGTATTTATTTTCTCCGTCGCTTTTGTATTTTAAATCTCACATTGAGATTCTTCACTGACTTTAATCTGATGTGATTTATAAATATTTCTGCGAACAATCTAAATATTTTTCTTCTTTGACTGTCTGAGTTTTTTTTTTTCTTTTTATTAAATTGATTATTTTCTTCAATATTCTGTTCTTCGTTCATTCTACTTGTCGTTACATAAACTAGAACCTGTCTTTGTTTTAAATCATTTTCTGTCGCATCTCATTCAAATTCAATCAACCAATATTGCTGATTATATATTGGTAAAGATGAAAAATCTTCATTTAAGTCTTCCATGCAGATTACTCTGTCTAAAATAATAAATTTTCCATCAGTCGTATTTGTTTGCACGCTTCCTTCTCCCTTAGATTTAAGATTTGCGCTGCAGTCTTTATTTGCGCATTAGACTCCGTCCAGTTGTTTAATAAATGTCTTGAAATCAACTTTGAATTTGTCGAACGTTCTGTCGCACCACTGTCAGCACTCGGTTCATTAGTTTTTTTGTTTCTAGATTCTAATTGGTTTAAACCTGCCTCCTTTTTGATATTTTTCTCTGTTATATTTTACATAATTTTCTTGTCTCTTTTTATTGACAGATTTTGCTCGTATTTAATTGACATTATTAATTAGATTAGCTATCTTACTTGTGAATGCTGTCCGACCTGTACTTTCTTTACTTTTATTATTATAATATTTTGATTCATACCTTTTTCTGTTTTTTTGTCTCGAGTGTCCCTGACACTTTGGACATGTTGAGATCATATGGTCACGGGTAAATCTCTGACAAAAGTAACACTTCTTTATGCTATTTCCCTGTCGTGAGCAGTCGCTGGCACAGTACCCATAACTGTCGCATTCAAAACATCGCACTTTCTGTATCGTTCTTGATTTGACCGTCATAGCTGTCGTTTAATGGCTTTCAACCTGTATAATAAGTAACTTTAGTTTATCATAAGATAACCCTTTCACCATAACAATTTCTGTCATAAAATTTATTCCTTCTACTTGATGTACTTTGCTTATGATAGCATTATAAAAGAAATCTCTTTCGTCTTCTTCAGGCAACGATTTAACTTTTGGCATGTTATTATAACTTCTTACTATTTCTTCAAATCTGTCTATAAAATTAACTGCCTTTTCTTTCGCTGGATTATACTGTATGTTGTATTTTTTTTTTTTTTTTTTTTTAATACTAGATGAAGTTACATTTACCTCGCTTCAATTTAATTATTTCGCTTTAATTTCTTTAATTCTGTTTAACAATTCAACTAAATCTTTAATTTTCATAACTCTAGCATGATAGTCTTTATCTATTCTATTTATTAAAGTGTCACAAACTTTCATTTGCTACAATAGTACTATCTACAACATACAATAAGCCCAGCGAACTTAATTCAGACATAAAATAATCTAAAGTTTTCAAATGTGATTTGAGTCGTTAATTTATAATAGCGTTTTACTGGTCCGTCTTTTCTAGTTAGTCCGGTTTTAATAATTTCTGTCAATTGTTTAAAAACGTCTAAAATACTGTCATTTCCTTTATTAAGTCTTTTATCAACCTTTATTTGTATTAAACGCGATATTTTTAATTTATTTACCAGTCCTAAGTATTCGTCCAAGACTGTCGAGTTCCCGAAACCTTCTGCGTTAAGTGTATAATTTTCAAAATCATTGTTTACCTTATATGTCGTTTTGCTGTCTTTAGATTTATTTTTTCTTTCTGACTCGTTACCTGTAGTAATCCTCCTTTCCCTGTTCAAATTTCTCCCTCATTGCGTTCAGAGCCTGGCCGTCAAAGACCCACCTGATTTATCAGGTGATTTATCATGCCAAAACATCATGTAACGATTTTTTTGGTTTTTACACGTTTCAAACAATGCTTAGTCGATTCAAAACATTTTTTGAAAATTTTTGACATTTTTGAACTCAGAAATTTTTTTGTAAAATTAGTCAAAATTTTTTCTAAGACCAAATTATCTAAAAAATTTTCTAAGTTCAAAATTTTCAAAAATTTTTAAAAACTGTTCTGAATTGAATAAGTATGGTTTGAAACGTGTAAAAACCAAAAAAATCGTTACATGATGTTTTGGCATGATAAATCACCTGATAAATCAGGTGATTTGTCACCTGATTTTTTTCACCAGGGAATCTGTCTTCACTCTGTCTTCATCTCTGTCCTTATCACCAGGTCAAATTCTTTACTCATAACGTACTTGTCAACTATAAAGGAATAGTAAACCAATATAAATAAAATTCATATAATTTTGCCGAACACAAGCAAAACTAGAAAATTTAGGTTAGAGTTAATTATATATATATATTATGAGCTTAGTAGACCGAACACAAGCCCTTCAAGCTTAATATATCTATCAAAATAAAGTGAATCAACCTAGTATGCCGAACACAAGCAATATTAGGTCATTCATATTTATGACAATTTAAGAGAATCAATCTAACATGCCGAACACAAGCAATGTTAAATCAATCAAATTTGCCAGTTATTTATGTATATTTTTATATTTATAATTATACATATGTGCTATTATTCCCATACACAATATACTGAACACAAGTATTATTATGTATGTGAAAGCAGCAACTATGATCGATCAATATTATTTTTAAAACTTAATTAATTTGAAATAATCATTATTCATTATCTAATTTGTATTCAATTTGTCATAATTTTGAATACAATGCTGCCTTTAACAACTGTCATATACATATTCTCATGAGGATGTTTTGTGAAGTTGCAATAAACTTCTTTCCTCTGTATAATGATAATTTCAATTAAATATTCTTAAATATATTTTTCTTAAAGTCGTTCTCTTCTGTCTTTTTCTTTTTTAATCGGTTTTTTGTATACATTTACGTAAACTTTATTTTTGTCCGCTTTGATTTAGTTTGTTTCGCTTCACTAATTCTGTCTCTTTCTTAATCTGTCATTTTTATTGCAACGACGCGCACGCTTCTATTCATATACGATCACACTTATATACTGTCTCTTTTCATTATGCTATAACCATGTTATACGTACATATGTATACGTATATACCTGCGAGTTTATTCTCGCCTTTTAGCAGTCACCGTCTTTCTGTCTTTTTCTAATTGCGCGCGCACGTCTTCACGGTCTTTTTATTGTACACGGCGTCGATGTCTTTTCATCAACTCGACTTGGGCCTATGGCCGCCATGTTTGTATGTATTATTATCTTTAAGTATTTGGAAGTCAGGCCAACGCCTTTCTTCCTTCAGCAATCATACTTAGTATTTCAACATAAAAACGCGCCCGTTTTTACATTTATTTTTAATTATAGCGAAATTTAACCAAATCTAAGCGGCACTTTTTGCAAATATTAGTTTTTAACCGGTTCTCATTTATTTCCGTCTATACCGTCATAAATATGTTCAGACCCTTCGCGTGCATCCACTATACATACATATATATACACACACATATATATATATATATACACACACATAATACACACACACACACACACACACACACACACACACACACACACAAAGCATACAAAATTTTCTCATGCACGCATAAATCTGTCATACTGACACACATTGTGTCATTTCACCCAACATGGCGACTTATTTTATTTCTCTCTCACTCTCTCTCTATAGACTAGCGCACGACGCTATCTTTTCTCTGTCCTTTTCTTTCTTTCTATAAGCGTGCATGCGACGCCATTACTGTCTTATAGAATTGAGAGAGAATAAAGTAAAATTCTTACCCGGAGTCAACTCCTTTTTCTCCCTCTGCTGTCCTTCGCCCTGTCTTTTTTTTTCATTTGTTCTTTGACTCGCCATCTCTGACGCGTTCACTAGGAGATAAAGAACAATAAAACAATTCACCAAACAGACTGACGCACGCTCCAAACCACACAAACCTCTTTCTCAATTTTATTAAATAAAACGCGCAGTTTAAAGCACTCTGGGGCCCATAACCTGTTAAATAATTAATAAATACAGAGCACAATTTATATTAAATAAAAAGTCTTTATTTGATCTATACAAAATGAATTAATTTAAATGATCTCTTTATAATAATGAAATACAAGTTCTGACTTTAACAGACGGACTTGAACTGAACTGAACGACGACGAGACGCAACTTGATTCTCTTCAACTGTCTACTAAAATATTCTCAATAGGTGGCGACACCTAGTATGAGTGTTTATATTTTCAACATTTAATAATTAACTTTTTAATAACTTTGAATATTGATAAATTTTTTAAATAACTTGTGGGATTGAATGCTAATTAAATTTAGTTTTAACATGAAGATAATTATGCAAGTTGGAAATGTATTTAATAAAATAATATAACTATTTATAAGTTATCACTTAATGATATTTTTTTAAACTTTTTATCCATAGTTTGAAATAATATTAAATATATGATTATCATTTTAATAGTTTTTATAAAATATTATGTAAATTTTATAAGTATGAATTATTTAAGGAGTTGTCAAATGGACAGTACAATTGCGCTCATAAATATTGACTATATTTCCATTGTATTTCAAAATTTTAAATAAAGAGATGCATTATTAACATATAGGATGTATCACGAAGATTATTCAGTTAAATTTTTAAATAAATCTATTCATTAGTTATGGAGGAGTTTAAGTTCCAATATTATTTACTAATATTTTTCTATTTGGCATCAGAAATCTAAATATCTTGAAAACTAATGATTAGAAAAATTTGAAAATTTAAATAAATAATCGGCTGATTCCATTTCAAATCGAACAGTCAGTATACACTCAAGTCACCAATTACTGCGCTAATGGAGTATGTTATTCTACCCTAAAAATAAGGGTATACGTATTTTTTTATTTTGCTGAAATATCAAAATTGCATCAGATATGCACTTTTGAAAATTGCATACAAAAACTAAATGTTAAAACTGAAAATGTTGAGAATAACTTTAGAGGGCTATCGTTTTACCAATTTTCAATGAATTTTAGTAAACCTTATTTTGTTTCATTATGTTTTAAGTCCTCTTTAATTCAGTGCAAGAAATTTTAAAAAAGACTAACAAATGACTAAGATATGTGCATTTTACCAAAAAATACACTTTTTATGCACATGCATTTTTCTCGAAAAACCCATTTTTTTTTTGCTGAAATTTTTTGTGCTCATAGAGGACCAAATTACCTATCTAATGGTACTTGATTGATCCCGTACTTATTTGTTTAAAGCGAGAAAAAAATTCACAAATTTTATTGGTGAAAAATTTTTGTATATACGTTTGGAAATTTTAAGCAATGTAGATTTAAACACTGTCCTTTTTTTAGCATTACCCAGGAACAACGACGTGGACGTAGAAGGTTTCTGTTCCCTTCGGGGTGCTTTTTTAAAGTGAGTTCCCCTTGCCTCTCACTGTTGGGATGCGTCAAAAATATAATTATAAATAATTACTTTTTTTTATTTTTGCACTTATTATTTTTAGTTCTAAGTGTAGCCTTACGACGTTTGACTTTTTTTTTCTTGTCTTTCACTTTAGTCAGTGCATGTATAGCTGTTCTGCCAACAAATATATGCGATTTCGATTCCCCAAGTTGTTTTAACCACATATGACTTTTTTAAATCTCATTATATTTAGGAACTGTACTCCATTCAATATTTTTTTCTTTTCTAAATTTTTTAATCTCATTTATTGGTAATAATATGATTTTGATTGCACTGGTGTACTTTTGAACCCAATTTATAAAATCATCAGCATTTTGTATCGATTCTTCATGAACTCTTTTTAAGTTATGTGAAGTAGCATAATGCTTTAGAAGCCCACCTATTCCATCAACGGCTCCTTTCCCATGACCAGTCGCAGAAAATATCCATTTCATTTGATAAGAAAAATGTTTGAATTCATGTAGCTGAAAACGATTTTTAAATTGGCTTGCAGCTCCATCTGATATAATAGTGACTTCAGTGACTAAATCATTTTTCATAAGATCGATAATTGTATTTATTGCTAATAGCGCATATGCAGTATCATGCTTTTTGTCGTCACTAACGATCGCAAAGCTTTGCGTTATCTCTCCTTGGTAACAGACTGCAGTAATAATAGAAATTGGTTATTTACCCAAAGATTTCCCTGAACCGCTTTATTATTTATTACAGACCAATTTTCTGCAAAATCAACGTGGATAATTAACTTAGTAGGATCAGCTTTACCTTCTTCTTTTTATTTTTTTATAGCTTCACGTTGATTATTTTTTATGTATACGTAAGTACTTGCTTTTAGTGTGCAGATTGAAAATTTTTCTTTAAAAACTGATAAGCTTACTGTTTGTTTGATAAGATTACCATTATCCCACAAAGCAAACGTAATTTCATCTTCACAATTTTCTTTCAGTTTTAACAATTTTAATGTGATACCCTCACTACCGGGGCAATAATTGCATTCTTGCAAGAAACACGAATCAGATGGTTCAGAACACAACATTGCGTTAGTTATTTCTGAACGAATTAAATCTAATTCAGAAATATTATCGCCTCCAAAATAAATTAAACTTGTAAGAAACAGTTCAAAATTTTCGCAATGTACACAAAGACAAGTTTCCTTCACAGGGCTTGTTAAGAGCATGACGAAGCTGTCCGCCTTCTAATAATATTTCCAATCTTAACTTATGAATAAACGATGCGTTTAATTGAGTTTTTTTGCTATAAAGAAAAAATTCGTAAGATTAAACTCTAGTGCGGACAACTCAAGAAAACCATCAAAATATTATACATACAAAGTTATAATAAAAACTTTCAATATATCGTATTTTGAGGTTAGGTTTGTCGAGTTTAATATCTAATTTCCAATCCAAGCTCATAAAAAAATAACAAGTCCAAATGATTTTTTATTTTAACAAAAATTATTGTACTAATATAACTTTAGTGCGGACAAGTCATTATATTTGTTTAATTTAAGAATTTGAAAAGATATCGATAGAATAAAAAAAGCAAAACTCGATTGCTGCAGCTCCGACATGCCGTTAAGACGAAACTTGGTCTTAGACTATAGAATTTCGATTTTCCTATTTGTAAGTTTGGATTTTCTTGTCTTAATTGACTATATGTTTCTTTTAAGCTTCGAGTAAGAAACCGTTTAACTTTTTTAGTTTTTGTATTATTAACTTTAACAGTAACAACATCAGATTTATTTGGACTTTGTCTACTACAATTAAAATCATCATTTAAAAAATATTCCATGGCGATATTTTTTGTATTTTCATCAATAGGATGACCAGTATATGAATCTGGCTCCGAATAAACTCCTTTATTTTTCACGAGATTTCTTGATTTATTTATCATATACTCGCTTATATTCGGGAATAGTAAGCAAATTTTTATTTTGCTTAATTTTGAAGGTAGTAGAGTTAGAAGTTTTATTTTCTCCGAAACAGAAGAACATTTTTCAAAAGCTGATTTAAAATTTTCTACAAATTCGTTCCAATAATTTTCAGTCGAACTTTTGTCCGATTCTATTGATTCAACTGAAATGCCATACGTATCTTTTTATTTACTTCCGACAGTAGCAGAAAAAGCTGAAATTAAAGATTTTTTTCTTTTTAGATACGTAATTTTCTGTTAAATTTTTAGGTATTGCAGTTTTTCTTTTCAGCGGCGAGACGCATTGAGGTAAAATTGTATTAATACTCTCGTTTAATTCCTGTATTCGTTCTGGTGTCTTGAGGATAAAATCATCATGTTTTCCGCTAAAAAGTTCAGTGATTTCATTTCCAGATGTAGATTCAAGATCACTTAAAATCATTTTTGATATGCGTTCATGGCAATTTTCGCATACATTAGTAGAAGGCAGTATCTTTAAATCTGGATAAAGCTGTGCCAAATCAATGGCCAAATCTTCCAACGGTCCAAAACGTAAATTTCTGCTTTTATAAACTACCTTCTTATGCATTTGAAAAAAATCGGGACATCGAATTCTTGTAGAAGAGTGAATTTCGGACATCGTAATTGCAGAGTTTTGTTTACTTTTTCACAAGTCCGAAAAGTACCTTTCAAAGCAGACGTAAGAATAACTAGCTTGTATATAACAATTCTAATATGCTGTTTTGGTTACGCGAGGTATTTGTCCGCGAATGAGCCTCCTATTGTATGTACATCGAAACATACATAATATAGATATACACGAATAGAATTATTATTTTCCATTTTTTAATATTTATTCTTATATTACGAATTTTAATATATATATATATATATATATATATATATATATATATATATATATATATATATATATACACTATTGATGATATATACATACATGCAAAGGTAAACAAATAATGAGCGAAGCATGCGACAGCGTTGGAATGAACATTGTTTAAGACTTTCGAACGTGTATACAAAAATTTTTCACCAATAAAATTTGTGAAATTTTTTTCTCGCTTCAAACAAATAAGTATGGGATCAACCAAGTACCATTAGATAGGTAATTTAGTCCTCTATGAGCACAAAAAATTTCAGCAAAAAAAAATGGGTTTTTCGAGAAAAATGCATGTGCATAAAAAGTGCATTTTTTGGTAAAATGCACATATCTTAGTCATTTTTTAGTCTTTTTTGAAATTTCTTGCACTGAATTAAAGAGGGCTTAAAACATAATAAAACAAAATAAGGTTTACCAAAATTCATTGAAAATTGGTAAAACGATAGCCCTCTAAAGTTATTCTCAACATTTTCATTTTTAACATTTAGTTTTTGTATGCAATTTTCAAAAGTGCATATCTGATGCAATTTTGATATTTCAGCAAAATAAAAAAATACGTATACCCTTATTTTTAGGGTAGAATAACATACTCCATTAGCGCAGTAATTGGTGACTTGAGTGTATACTGACCGTACGATTTGAAATGGAATCAGCCAATCATCATGGTACATACTACAAGTTAATACATTCCTTTTATGGAAATTCAACAATAGAATGGGAAGACAGTTAAATATGACAGTTAATTTTTATATCTATTTATAGTAAAATATAATCAAACTTTGACAACAAATTCAACATAATGAAATAATTGTACTCTCAATGATCATATTTAATACAAATTTTAGAGTGATATTACAGAATATTATTTTTTTCCGCATTTATAATAAGTGTTTCGCAAATAATAAGTAAATTTTTCTTTGAAATGTTTACTTTTTTAGGGGGAATTTTTCTTCTATCTAGACAGTTCATAAATATAAATTCTTAATTATAGACATAATCAGAAAAATTTATTAGTATTTCATATAATTTCCTATCTTTATAATTGACTATTAAAAAAAATTTAATATCAAATAAATAATTTTTTAAATTGTATTTCATAAAATTTATGTTTGAACGATATTGAAAAATATATTTTTATATCATGTAATGATAATTTTTCGAATGAGGTAATTTGGTGTAATTTTGAAAATTAATGTTTCTCTTATTAAAAATATTATTGTTTTAATGAAATAAATTTTAATATATTTAATTGTTAACAATTTTTATATAAATGACAATTCATTTAAATACAAACACGTGTACAAACGAAAATGTAATTAAGGTAGATATCATTTTAATATATTAATATGTAATTTTAATATATTTAATTGTTAACAATTTTTATATAAATGACAATTCATTTAAATACTATCATGTGTACAAATGAAAATGTGATTAAGGTTAAATGTATGTTATTTATAAAAAATTGTTAACAAGTTACTTTTTAAATAATATATTTTCATGAAAACTAATTTAAATACTTTTTTCTCTGAATTATAACTAAATAAAATTTTTATTTAATAAATTTAGTTATACAATTATAAATATATAATATTTATATAACTGTTCATCAAATAAAATTAGTATTCTTTTAATATATATATATATATATATATATATATATATATATATATATATATATATATATATTAAAAATAATTATTACAATAGATTGTAGTTAAATAAAAATGTTTATTTTAATAATTATAGCGTTAAAATTTATTTTGATGAAAATGTTATTTGATTGACATTTACAGTATTACTTTAACTATATTTGAAAAGTTACCTGTCATCAATGAAAAAATATTTAATTTTTTAAATTAATATTCTATTAATATCAAGAATTTTCTAAAAATCATAATATTTATGATATGCAAACCTTACTTGTGATACAATTTTCAATATTTGTATCTCATTAATATTTTATATTAGATGTCAAGGATTCTTAAGTAATTGCAAATAGTTATTTTATTATTCTGAAATATTTAAATTTAAAATTAACAAAAAATGTGTATTTTAATCTTATGGTTTTTTTAATTTAAATTTCGTATTTCATATATATACTAGCTCGCCACAGCGGCCCGCTGTGGCCCGCACTTCGGTCTTTTCAGAGCTTCGTTTCGCTCAGCTCTGAAATGACCTCGGGTCTTGCATCGCTTCGCGATGCAAGGCATGCAAAAAGCTTTGCTTCTTGCATATAAGGCACGACCACAAACGCTCGCGCTTTGCACTCGCTATTTCATATTCAAAGAATATTAAAACAAAACATTGACAAACGCAGAAGCATTAAATGTTAATCTTATTTCATTTTTCATTGTATTTTTTGCCGCAACTTTCAACAGGAGGTTTGAATTTATTGTATTTATTTAAAAAAACCAATTTATAATTATTTAAATTTTTCTTGTGAATTAAGTTGATTGATTTCGAAGAAATTTATGTTATGTGAAAAAGACATATTTTTATGTATACTTTTTGAAGTTTTGAATAGGATAATCTATCAAAAGTTACAAATAAAAAAAATTATCTTATAGCTCAGTAGCTTAAAAGTATAGTTTTGTATAAAGTTTTTATTTGATCTGAATCATTCCGATGATTCAAAACAATAATACAAATTAATATTGGCAGAAAAAAAAATCGTTCGAGTGGTTGTAAAACAGTTATCCCTTTAGAGGTTGAAAAAATGATTTTTTGGTGATAACTTGAAAAAAACGAATTTTGAAAAAAAGTATATTCAATAAAATTTATAGAAAAAAATAAGATTCATCTTTTTATTTATATATATATTTTTTTAAATAATATTTATCAAATTATCATTAAATAGCCTTTAATTTTAACATTTTTCATGAACAATTTGAAAAATATTAACTTCAGAGAAAAATGTATAATATAAGAATCATTAATTTTTTTATATTCTATAACTTTTATTTAATATTTTTTTTTTTTCAATCGTATTTTTCAAGTTATCACCAAAAGTCCATTTTTTGGCTATTTAAAAGGCGCCTATTTAAAAATGCTTTCAACGATTTTTTTCAAAATAGGAACGTTTACTTATGTTATTATTTAAAATAATTCCCTGTTTGGATTATTCAGATCGGATAAAAATTCGCCGAGAAAATTCATAAACTTGATTTCTCACACACATACATCCATACATACATTTTAAGGAAGCCTCGTAATAGTCTTATTTTGCTATTAAAATAAGTTTTTCATCATACAATAACATATTTTAAAGGTTTACATTTTTAGCGATGTCGAAAATATAAGGCACTTCCGTATAGCGGTCGTGTCTAAAAATGCATTTGTGAAGATATTTTTATTACAAATGAACACAAAATTTTTTTAAGCATGTTCCACGTGAAAATTAATTTCATAAATCAAATTCATGGTCATATATTAAGGTCTACACCGAGAAAGTTACACATCGTAAAAGATAGTGCGTTTTTAAAATGCTCCACAAAGTGGCTCGCATACACGATAAATATCGAACATGCATCAAGTTTTTCGATGCGGCGCCACCGTAGGCGACGAAATACAGTGCGCCGCCTCCTCGCGCATTGTGTTTCGGCGCTTATGCACTACAAAAAGTGATGCATGAATTATGAAATGCGAAGCATTATTCGTGATTCACGGTGCAAAAGGCATCACTTTTTTTAGTGCGACGCGCATCATCTTTATTGAGGCAAAACTTTCTCCGTGTAGAAATTATAGTTGTTAATCAGTTCCCAGTTCTCAGTTTATTTATATCAAATATCGTACTATCTTTGCTTTTCTTATGGAAGTAGAGTGAGAAATAATCACTTGATGGAATAAATTATACGCTTTTTTACTTGAAGCACATGTGTACATATATTTTTATATTATGTTTCATCAAATTATTTTCAATTTTATTTAGTACTTAAAATTAACTTAAATCAATTAAGTCTTATTTAGTTAAAATTAACTTAAATTAATTAATTCTTATTTACTTAAAATTAACTTAAATTAATTAAGTCTTATTTACTTAAAATTAGTCATTTATACATAATAATATAATAAAAGAAAATTCAACCGAGCGACGTTAGGAGCGAAAAACTTCAATATAATTAATTCCTATCAACGTAAAACTCATTAAATTGTGTAACAATTTTCAACAGTTGATAAATATAATGTAAATCATATAATATATATATCAATTTTAAATTACTAATAATTAATTTAAAACTCAAAAGTAACTATTTCAAAACGGAATATGGAAGATAAACATATATCGTTTTATTCCTTAAATATCACGAATCAAAATATTAATTATTAGTAATTTTGAAGTGTTATATATTATGTAAATAATTCTATATTTAATAATTTTTAATTCTAGTAACAGGAAAAGCCGCCCGAAAAGAGAAATAATTACATTTTCTGCAAAATATTGCCCTTGAATCGAGTAGATGAAATATCAGTCTCAGTACCAAAAAAAAGAACAGTAAGCATCGCAAATTTATGCTCTTACTTCATAATATAATAGTACCAACATTGGTCCCTAAAATTCAAGCTATAGTACTAATTGAAATTATATCGCCACTCTTTTTTCAAGTACCTTAGTACATAAATTAGATATACTTGATTTAGAATCTATTTTAACAATACTTTCCTTTCTCCGTGTAGTTGTTAGTCCTAGTAAACGTCAAATACTATTTTCGATTATTTCATGGTTCGTTATTGAAACACGTGATTAAAAAGAATGAATTCCTATTATATTTTTTTATTGATTCTAATGCAATTTAGTAGAACAAATTCTTAATTCATCATGATATAATTTGTATTTAAACAATTTTTATGCGTATTGTAACTTTATTTGTTCTTTTTTTATAAAAATATAAAAATTTAATTTAGTACAAAATTACAATATTAAAATTCATAAGTTGCGGCAATTCTTTTTTATTTTAAAATTGGCTAATTTATACATAATAATATCATATATAAAAATTCAACCAAGCGACGTTAGGAGCGAGGTATTTTTTGCTAGTTTATAATTAAAATTGAAAGTGTAGTGAATTTGTTCAAATAATAATAATTATTATAAAAGTGATCAGTGTAGTGTTATCAAATTTATAATTAAAAACTGAAAGTGTAGTGAATTTGTTTAATCTATTAGAATTCCGTGAATAACATGGTGCACTATGATTAAAAAATTTACTGTATAACTTGCATGATATCAAACTTTTAGCGAGCATAACCACGAATTTGTTTTATTCCTAATAAAAGAACATTAAAACTTTTAAAAACCTTATTTATTTTATAATTAAAAATTTTAAATATGTAAATGAAAAAGTGAAAAAAAGTGTGAGAAAAGTGTGTACGAATTGCGCACGCGCAGAATTTATATAAGATTGGACATAGCAATGCGCTTGCGTGAAAAAAGAATGACCTTAAGCTCGACTCATGTGCATAAAATTCAAGAGGAAAAGAACTTAATTGACCTTGATCTCTCCTATAAAAGTAGACATACACTACCCTCCAGTCACATTTGCCCACCCTACATGAAAATCGATAAAACTTTAAAGTTTTGTGGCTCAGTGAAAAATAGTCGTGATTAAAAAATTCCAACTGGGTTTTAAAAAGGGTTCAAAAACCTTTAATTTAAGCCGAGTTGAGCAAAAAAGAATTAAAAAATGCATGCGTTATGCGTAAAAAACTAACTAAAAAATATTCAATTTTTTTCGCCCCTATTCAAATGCCTGCCATTTTTGCGGAAATTATCGAATCATAAAAAAACAAAATGGAGGTAAAAGCTAAAGGAGTCACCTTCAAAATAAGCTATAGAAAGCTAATTTATGATCGATTTTACGGTAGTTATGGTCATTTTTATGAAAAAAAACGATTTTTTTAATAGCTATTATCTCAAAAAAATACGCATGATATAAAAAAAATTTTAATAAAAAAGTTGTTTATTTTTGAGTCAAAAATATATATATTTAGATTTAACTGAAATCTGGAAGAAAAAGTTTTTTTTTAAATTCATTAAAATATAAATATTGAATAAATGGATTTTTTTCAATAGGATCAAAAATGAATAAAATCTCTTTTTACTGATTCTCAGTTTAACCTGAATATTTATTTTTTTGACTCAAAAATAAACAACTTTTTTATTAAAAATTTTTTTATATCATGCGTATTTTTTAAGATAATAGCTATTAAAAAAATCGTTTTTTCATAAAAATGACCATAACTACCGTAAAATCGATCATAAATTAGCTTTCTATAGCTCATTTTGAAGGTGACTCCTTTAGCTTTTACCTCCATTTTGTTTTTTTATGATTCGATAATTTCCGCAAAAATGGCAGGCATTTGAATAGGGGCGAAAAAAATTGAATATTTTTTAGTTAGTTTTTTACGCATAACGCATGCATTTTTTAATTCTTTTTTGCTCAACTCGGCTTAAATTAAAGGTTTTTGAACCCTTTTTAAAACCCAGTTGGAATTTTTTAATTACGACTATTTTTCACTGAGCCACAAAACTTTAAAGTTTTATCGATTTTCATGTAGGGTGGGCAAATGTGACTGGAGGGTAGTGTAGATCGCTTGTATCATCATATGTTTTATTTGTGAATTGCGTGAACATAAAGGGTGATACAGTGATGGCTTATTATCAGACTGGGTATGCGTTCTATGATGACTGTTTTATTCTTTTCAGCTTAAGAATTTATTTTAAAAATACACTTTGTTTTTTTAATTTCAGCAAACCTCAAGTTATGGAGATAATATTAGATTTCCAAGGCTTTAATTATAACAATAATATCATTATTAAGGAACTCGCTGTAGTAGACGTAGAAGGTACCTTAATACCAAAATTATACGTATTTGAACCTCCTTGTGCATGAAGTCGGTTATCGAGAAAAGAAGCTTCATCAAATAATTGGTTACAAAATAATTTTCGTGGACTTCACTGGGATACTTGAGATACACCATTTAATGACTTACCTCATGTTTTTGATAAACTTAAAATGGTTGGAGGAGCTGACATTAAAGTGTATTTCTACGTAAAAGGTCTTCAGAAAAAAAAATTTTAGAAACTTATTTAGATAACGTATATGATCTGGAAAAAATTAACTGTCCGTCGCTACAAACGTCAGGATTTCATCAGCTTAAGGGGAGACACAAGTGAAACTGCGTCTTTTAACAAAAAAATGACGCTTTTTATTTTTAATTTTTAACCCATAGCACCTACAATGTAATCCATGCGTAATGTTGTTCAAAATCATCTGAAAAATCTATGAAAAAATTTTCAGCTTGAAATATTAAAAATTGTGAGACTAGTTCCATTTTAACTGCTACTTGGTTTACTGGTCAATGAGGCAGCAGCTAAAATGGAACTAGTCTCACAGTTTTTAATATTTCAGGCTGAAATTTTTTTTATAGATTTTTCAGATGATTTTGAACAACATTACGCATGGATTACGTTGTAGGTGCTATGGGTTAAAAATTAAAAATAAAAAACGTCATTTTTTTGTTGAGAAACACAGTTTCACTTGTGTCTCCCCTTAAAGTATGTCCATATTATCCTAAGGGATGGCAGCGAAACTGCGCGTTGCAGAATGTTATAGCGTTGCGTGTATGGATATTTAAAAAATATGAAGAATTAGAAAAGGAAGGTTTTGACACTGTTAATTAGAATGCCAATAAATATAATTATACCTTACTTAAAACTTCTTATTTGTTTTACCTTACACTCCTTTCTTATCTCCCTTCCTTCACATAATACAAAAAGTATTTAGTTTCAACGTATTTATACGTGGGCATCGGGATGCGGGATGCACGCGCGCATGCGGAGTCGGTAAGGTAGGTATTGAAGTTTAATGGTAAGAAATCGAAAGGTAATGGAGTAATTAGCGGTGTTGGTAAAGTAGAAATTACAAGTTATATGGTCTGAAGTCTGTATGACGTCATCAAACCTGTATGAACTCGCACGTGGGCATCAGGATGTACATCAGGATGCGCATACGAGGTCGGTAAGTTAGGTGTGCTGCTGGATGGCTAGGTTAATCAGCGGTGTCGATGAGGTAGGAATTAAAAATTATATGGTTTACCGTCTGACGTTTTGGGGTTAATTTGACGGTAAAGTAGGAATTTGAAGGTTTTAAAGTTTTATGGTCTAGGGCTTTGGGGTTCAGTTAATGGTAAGGTAGGAATTGTAAGGTATATGCTTTAGGAGGGTTGGGTTAATTAGCGATGTCGATAAGGTAGGAATTGAAAATTATAGGGTTTGGATTGTCGGTAATGTAGGAATTGAAAATTATAGGATTTGGGGTGTCGGTAATGTAGGAATTGAAAATTATAGGGTTTAGGGTGTCGGTAATGTAGGAATTGAAAGTTGTGGTAATTTTTTCAGTGTCGGTAAGGTAGGAATCATAAACTCATATGGTAAGTGGCGTAGAAGCAACATAGCCCCTACTACTCAAGCATACGATGGTCACTTTATTTATTTTTTACATTATAATTCTGCTAATTGAAGATATAATAATTTTAAATGAGAATAATATAAAATTTGAAGATGAATACTTCGAAAATAAGAGCAATGATTTAATGTAGTTTGATTAAAAGTTATCGTAAATTATAGAAAAATGTTTCCTTTTATTTACTATAAATAATAATAAATTTATTTATTTTTCACATATTATTTCTTATTTTATATTATCCGTTTGAAACTCTTAATTTTCAAATAAATTTTTCACTTTCATACGAAGAACTTCCTTAATTAATAAATTAATAATGTTTATCAAAGATTAATAATAAGTACAGAATTCTCATTTAGTTTATTATAGACATTAACGATTGAAATGATTATACTTTCAAAATTATTTAACATTTTTTTTAATTATTTACAATTTTTCAATTTTATAATTTGCTTAAACAATATTAAAAATTATTATCAAATAAGTTCTCATTTAGTAGATAAAATGACATAAGATTAAGCATTTTTTATGTAAAATAGACGAATAAATGTTTAAAAAAATACAAATTTTTTATCTCATGATTTAAAGTTATTTTAATATAACAAATTATACGCATAATTAATTATTTATCATAAAATATTTGAATTCCTTGACTTCCGGCACATCGATTTAAAAAAAAGAGATCGAAATCGGACCATTAGAAGCCGAGATAATCGCATTTTTAGAGCGCGCTGTAGTTTTTAGATCTTGATTTCACTTTTCAATCAGCCTGCTCCATGACGTGACCCTCTACGTTTTCAACGACTTTTCGAGTGATCAGAGTAATTTTAATCGATACTTTTTATGTCTTTCCAAAGAGCGCATGTTTTGAAAACTTTTACCTAAAAAGTGCTTGGACAAATAAAGCTAATGACGCTTTAATTAACTTTCTATTGTTTATATTGGGAATATTCATATTGGGAGTTGTCTGGCAAGGCGACAGAACCTCCCCATGTATCTGGCATATTTTTTTTAATAACTATATACAGGAGAGTAATAACCAAATGAATTTCATCCGGTTTCTTATCATACATCGATACATTCAATTTTCGTCGACTTTCACATAATGCCGCGACTTAACGCCCCATTTACACGCTGTCAGACATACATGACTCGATTACTTATATTCAAAACAAGCTGTGTTCAGAAGGTTTACTGATTTCCTATGACACGTATTTTTAAGCTCCCCTCACGGCCTACGTACGAGTACCTAGGTATAAGCTTATAGTAGGATCCTCGGTATGCATATACGTATAGATAACCGAGCTATTAACACGCACACACACACACACACACACACACACACACACACACACACACACACACCTCGGTATAACAATCTTGGTCCGCATAACCGTATAAATAACGTAGCTATTACACGCGCATACTCACTGTGCTATAAACAGCTCGGTATACTAGCATATTAACCACGGTAAATATACACCGCGGTATAAACAGCTCGGTATACTAGAATATTAACCACGGTGAATACACACCGTGGTATAAACACCTCGGTATAGTAGCATATTAACCACGGTAAATATACACCGTGGTATAAACAGCTCGGTATACTAGCATATTAACCACGGTGCATATACACTAATAGATAGCCACTTTGTTCACTCGCGTATACATACCTTGATATAGGAGTGTAGATAACGAGGTATACGTGTACAAAAATAGCTTGGTATGCACGTATGTACACCTTGGCCAACACATATAAACGCACATATATTATGTGTTTTACGTTGATAATTTTATACTCGTCTCAAAGCTCGTCTGCATGTGTTCCGAAATGCATCATATATCTCCTCATGAAACTACTGAAACTGTAATTATAACGTGCGATCAAACTTTATTCATTTGAACTAAAAAAATGAGTTTCGAATCGCATATATCTTCATTATGCCAATTAAAATAAATAATGCCTTAAAAAGATCTTTTATAGAATTACTTTTAATAGGGAATAAAATTTAATAAAAAATTCATTATATAATGTTTATGAAATAACCTCGCTTGAACTATAAAGTATAAAAAAAAGCTTCTAAAAACATTTATTGTCTAAAATAGCAAAAGTGTAATATATGATTTTAAAACCATTATTTTATTCAAAATATAGAAGATTTATGTTTAAGAAAAGTAAATAACATATTATTTCTGTACGTGTTTAAATCAAATTTTAAAAACTTAGACCGTACAAGATATAACAATTAAAACAATACTTTCTCGTTCTTCAGATCATTCGTAGCTAAATTGTATCCAGTAGTATTCTTCTAAACTTGATAGTCTTCGAGAAAAAAAAATTCATCAATGGACTCGCAGTTGAATTTTGTCAAATTACATATTCCATAATTATCATAATAGAAAATTAATATGTATGCAAATTATTGATTACAAATATTTAACAGAAATAGTGGGAATATTTTCAATCATTGTATCCTTTAAATTAGAATCGTGTAAAATTATATTATTAAGCCCAGAAGTGATTTCAGACATAATTATCTATTCTCAAATATTGAAATATTTTTTTTATTCAAACCTAATGAGCTTAGAAACGCTTATGTTCTTGTTATGCTAATTAAAAAAAATAATGTCTTTAAAAGATCTCTTTTAAATTTAATGTTTACCATGAAGAGCATGAATTAAAAATTGTCTGTCTGGCGCTCTCTAATAAATTAAAGATTCTTTTTCTTTTCGACAGACCGAATTTTGCATGCGGGGACGGGCAACGTTATATTAAATGATTTGATAAGTTACTTTATCGATAATTTAAATATAGCTAAATTCTCACATCGCAAATGGCGCCCAACGTGAAAAAATATGTATCAGTAACAAGGTTGGTTTTAGAAAAACTCTACGCTCACAGTTCATGACTGTAAGTGTAGAGATTTCGCGCTTATAGCACTACGACAACTTAACGTGTGATTGTTATAATCGTGAAACAGCGTTGGTGTCGCGAAATCTATACGCTTATAGTCATGAACTATGAGCGTAGAGTTTTTCTGCAACCAACCCTGATTAGTAATCAAAATAAAAAGGAAATTATTCCTTATATAGATATCATTCTCAAAGAGAGTGAATATTAAAATTTGAGTATTGAGTACAGTGAAAGAGTCTTAAAACCAAACAATAAAAATTTAAATGATCGTCAGTACGATTTAATGTACGAAGAGATCGAACAAAAAATACTGCTAAATGAAAACCTTACAGATGAACAAAAACAAAAGTTAATTATGGTAATATCCCAATATTGTGGAATATTTAATAAAAAATCAGGTTTTGTAGACGTTTATGAGCATGGATTGCAGCTCAAGGACGATAAACAATTTTCTATTCCTATTAATTATAAGGGAAAGGTAGACAAGGAAATCCAAAAAATGTTTGAATTAAATATTATTAGAAGATCAACGAATATTTACATCAACCCATTGGTTATTGTAATTAATAAAGATGGATCTGTTCGATTGTGTCTAGGTGCTAGAAAACTTAATGAAAAGCTCATTAAAGATAATGAAACGCCAGCAGGAATCGACTAAATATTTCAAAGATGCCAATGCATAAAATACATGTCAAACTTTCATTTAACAAGTAGTTTTTGGAAAATTGCTTTACATGAAAACAGCAAAAAATACACTGCTTTCATGGCAAATAATAAAGTGTATGAGTTAAATGTTGTGCCTTTTGGTACATCTATTAGTAGTGAAGCCCTTATAAGAAAACTATACCTAGTCATGAAAGATCTGCACAACTCAGTAATAGCTTTTGTTGATAATTTATTGTGCATATCCCGAAGTTTTGAACAACACTTTAAGAGTTTAGAAGAATTGTTCAGAAGATTAAAAAAGCACAATTTAAGATTAAATTTTATAAAATCTTGTTTTGTATTAAAAGAAGTACAACTTTCAAGTCATGTACTATCCTTAGAGGGACCAAGACCCCGAATAAAGAAGTTTTTTCTAGCATGTAGAAAAGTAAGAAAGAAATAAAATAGCTTTATTGAATATTATAATACAGATATAAATATGAAAGAAAGAAGAGAGAAGAAAGAAGATCTTTTGTAATTTTTAGATTAATATAATTGATATAAATTCAATATAGATAATTAAAATTAGTATTTACTTAATTTTACTATTCAATTTTATTATTTGAATAAAAAATAGTAATTTTCTTTTTCATAGATCAGTAATTTGAAATAGACTTTATTTTAATAGTAAAAACTACGGTTGATATACATTTGTATTGATAAGACATTATTTAAAATGCGTCGAATATAAAAAATTGTTTGTTGTAAACTTATAAAGATAGCATTTAAAAAATTATTGTTTTTTGAATGTATTATAAGGAAATTTTAACTTTATCTTAAGAGAGAAGCTATGACAGGGCTTAGCTTAATTATCAAAATTTCTTTGTTAATAATTTAGGCAAATAATTATTAGAAAATGCGATTTAATGTTCATTTGATTGTTTACTCATATCAAAAGATAGAACTTAAATTTCACCTTTTAGGGGGGGGGCTATGAAACATTTTAGAGTAGTTTGAATATCAATAGGATTAAGTTATTTAAACATTCATTTGCCCATTTATTTGAACAGAAAATAGTTTAAATTATATTTGAATTATATTTGATAAAAGGAAAATTTTCTTAAAACCAAATGAATTATCTTATACTGTCAAAAACGTAAGATCTAGGCATTCTGCCTTAAATTATCATGTAACTTTGCAAGATTTTGTAAAATATATATAATTAACTCTTTAATAAAAAGATCAAGTATTTTAAATTATATATATTCAAAAAGTTATTTATAAAAGGATGACTCATCTCATCTCATTTGTTCTTTTCTCATAAAAATCGTAAAGACATTAATTATCGCACATTGAAGAGTATTGCACTCGGATATGTCGTCGATAATAATTTCTTCACTCATTTTTCATTAAATAAAAGTGTTATTTATCGCACATCTAAGAGTATTGCACTCAAAGATGTCGATTTAAACACTTTTCTGCATATCTCACAATGATAAAAAAGTAAATCATCGCACTCTTTAGAGTATTGCACTCAACGGAGTCGTCAATAATGACTTTTATCACTTTACCCTCTACTCTACACGTAGTAAAGAAATACAAATTATCGCATTGTAATAAATTTATAAGTAAATTCATAATGTCAAAAAGAAGGTCAATCCTGAAGTTACACGAAAAGACATCTAAAGAGCTTCTCAATGAGATAGATTAGCTCTCAGATGCAAGCTCTCATGAAGCTATAAGGAAATCTGACTTATGGAGAAGAGCAGTAGCCGAGGAATGAAAATGCCTCGATGAAAATCAAGATGTACAAAATCAGAGTATCTTGCAAAATAATATGCAAAAAAGTCAAGATTCTCTAAAGCAAGCATTAGCTCTTTTGGAAGAGTTAATGAATAAAAAATTAGAGGAAACTGAAGTAAAATGGTTCAGTGAAATTTAAACTATAAAAAATGAAGTCCAAGAGTTCACGAATAAAAATTAAACATTAACTAAATTGGTTCAGGAAAATGAAGATATCATCATCATTTTCTTAAAATATCATCGCACTCTTTAGAGTATTGCACTCAACGGAGTCGTCAATAATGACTTTTATCACTTTACCCTCTACTCCACACGTAGTAAAGAAATACAAATTATTGTATTTCCAAGAGTATTGCACTTGAGGGAATCGTCGATTAGTGTATTTTTTTAATTTTTTTTTACTACTGCTGTATGCATCTTGTATATGCATGTAATTAATGAAAATAATGAAGTGAATTTAAAATTTGGTAACTAAAATATTACCTGGCGACCGTGGGTTAAGTCAAGCCCGCTCCAAACTATTGAGTTTAAAAAAGAATCCTCAAAGACATATCTTGTTCTAAATGGCAAAAGAAACTAATAAATAACTTTAAAACCATTATTTTATTGAAAGCATTAGTTTTATTATTGAAAACAGAAAATTACATGTTATCAATTTAATCGGTCTTTCAGAGAAATTTCAAAAATGTTCACTTTATAAGATATAATAAATTAAAAAATACTTACTCCTTTCTTAGATTATTTGTAATCAAATTGTTTCCAGAGATTTTTTTTTTCAAAGCTTGATATTTTTCGATAAAAAAATTCATCAAGAAATTCACAGTTCAATATTGACGTATTCCTTACTCCAGAACTATGATCATAAAAAATAAATATACATGCACATTTTTGGTTACAAATATTTCACAAAAATAAATCTAATCATTGTATCCTCTTAATTAAAAGAGTCCTAAATTATATAAATAATACGAAAAGTGACCTTAGAAGAAATAAGCTATTCTGAAATATCAAATTCTTTTATAATTTATATTAAATCAATGTTTCACGAAATGTCTTTTTTATTATATGCTTATTAAAATAAAGAATGTCTGTAAAAGAGCTGTTCAAAAATAATGTTTACAGAAGAAAGCATTTATAAAACAGGAGGGTTATTTCAAAACTTAATAGTTTTTGAAAAAAAAACATTCATAGAGAAATTCATATTTCAATGTTGAAGTTTTATTAATATATAGATAATTAGTTACTCAGCAAATATTATCATATTTTGTAATACAAATATTTTATAAAAACAGTAAGAATCTTTTTAATCATTATATCCTTTAAATTAAAAGTTTCAAAAATTATATTAAAAAGCCCAAAAGTGACTTTAGACATAATCAGCTATTATTAAATGTCAAATTCTTTTTTATTGAAAGTAAATAAATGACTTAAAAAACGTTTTTATCTGCGTTATGCTCATTCGCAAAAAAGCTTTTAAGGAATCTCTTTTCAATTTCATCTTTACAAAGAAAATTATTCGTGAAAAAATTTTTGATAAAATGATTATGAAATGATCTCACTAGAATCATTAAGAGGCGGTCGGAACCATTCGCCGCTTGGTGTCGCTGCGGTCAGGTGAGAGAAAAATATAAAATATTTTTTATACAGCAATTTAAAATTTACTGAAACAATAATATACTTTTAATCTTGTCATTTCCTCTAGCCATATATATGTAGAATAATTATTAATATTAATCTTGTTTGAAAGTCTAAAATATTGTTATAAAGCGAAAAATGCGGCGCGAGGTAAAGTCGACGTAAACATTATCATACATCATTCTTTAGTATTGCTCTCTCTGTCGCATTGAGGGAAGGTGCACGCATGTTTACATCGGTCCTACGTTGCATCGCATTTTTCGCTTTATAACAATATTTTAGACTTTTCAAACAAGATAAGTATTAATAATTATTCTACATATAGATGGCTAGAGGAAATGACAACATTGAAAGTATATTGTCGTCTCAGAAAATTGTAAATAGCTGTATGAAAAATATTTAATAGATTTCTCTCACCTGACTGCTTCGCCACCCTATATGTAGCGGCGAATAGACCTGACCGCCTCTTAAGTTTAAAAATAAGCATTTGAAGACATTTATTGTTTTTGATGGCTAGCGAAAGTATTGCATGATTTTCAAATCATTATTATATTAGAATATTTGTAACCAAAAATGTGCATGTATATTTATTTTTAATGATCCCCTTAGCGGAAATATAAAATGTTTAAAAATGTTTATTACGGTACGAAACTGTTTAAAACAGTTTATAAGTGTAAAATTTGGGACATTAAAACAGTTATAAACAGTTTCAAATATTTTTAAACAGTTTTAAAAAGTTTTGAAAAGTTCGAAATGATTTCAAACAGTGTTTAATAGTTTTGAATTTTTCATGTTTGAAAGTTATAAATTATTTTAAATATTCAAAATATTTCAAAACAATTTTAAATCAATATAAACTATTTTTTATCAACTTGAACAGTTTTAAACAGTTTTAAACACTTTCAAAACCCTTTTAAACACTTTTAAATAGTTATAAAAAGTTCAAAATGATTTCAAACAGTGTTTCATAATTTTCTGTGAAAATTTTCTTATATATATTGAATTTTATATAATATATACAAGAAAATGTTCCCTTAAGTTCCAAATTATTCTGTACGGTTCAAAACTGTTTAAAAATATTTTAAACTCTTTACAACTGTTTTAAGTATCCCAAATTTCACACTTATAGACTATTTTGAACAGTTTTAAACAGTTTTGAATAATTTTAAACTATTTTAAACAGTAATGCACATTTTATATTTCCACTAGAGTTATAATTCTGGAGTAAGGAGTACGCCAACATTAAACTGAATTTCTTGATGAATTTTTTTCTCGAAAACTATCAAGCTTTAAAAAAAAACCTCTAAAACAATTTGATTTCAAATAATCTAAGAAAGGAGTAAGTATTTTTTAAATTATTATATCTTGTACAGTGAAAATTTTTAAAATTCCTTTGAAAGACCGATCAAGTTGATAGCATGTAATTTTCTGTTTTTAATCATAAAACTTTAATGCTTTCAATAAAATAATGGTTTTAAAATTATTTGTTAGTTTTTTTGCCATTTAGAACAATAAATGTCTTTATGGATTCTTTTTTAAACTGCGACGATTCAAAAATCGCGCTAGACTTACAAGGAGAGTGTTTCTCCTTCGGGTCACCGTTTTTGCTCAAATTTTGGGAATGTTTTCTGGATGCAGAAATATGAAGAAAGCCAAAATTTTAGAGGCCAACGCTCAATATTTCCCTAGTTACAGACAATTAAAGAAAATCACTAAAAAAGTTACTAGATTTTCAAACACTTCTAGTTCCTCAGAATTATTAGCTAGAAGCTTAAACCTTTTTTTAAATGAAAGCTGAGCTCAAATCCTTTCGAAATAGTAGTTATAGCATATCGAAATATTATTTTTACCCAAAAGCATAGCATAATAAAGATTGAACCCAATTTTAGCTTTTATTATTAATTAATGTTTTAAACAAAAAATTCAGGTCCAATCTTTATTACGCTCTAACTCTGGAAAAAAATAATATTTTGAGATGCTATAGGTACTATTTCGAAAGGATTTGAGCTCAGCTTTCATTTAAAAAAAGGTTTAAGCTTCTAGCTAATAATGCTGAGGAACTAGAAGTGTTTGAAAATCTAGTAACTTTTTTGGTGATTTTCTTTAATTGTCTGTAACTAGGGAAATATTGAGCGTTGGCCTCTAAAATTTTGGCTTTCTTCATATTTCTGCATCCAGAAAACATTCCCAAAATTTGAGCAAAAACGGTGACCCGAAGGTGAAACACTCTCCTTGTTAGTACTTGCGCTCAGCCGCTACGAGGCGCTACTCCCGCAACGGGAATAGCGAGCTCCGTAGCATATATAAGCGAGCCGCCGAGCCAGCATAAGGACTCTCTCCCCAGTCCTCTCTCCGCTCTCGCTGTGTAGAGAAGTTATGCTCTGCACAGTGAGAGTACTCCGTACCTGTATTCCTTTCCTTCAATCTGAGTAGTAGGGGGATTCCACTACACAGACTCCTCTCTCTCTCTTTACTATGTAAAGAAGTTATGCTTTGCATAATAAAAATCTCTATCACTATCCTATCTATGTAGTTGGGGGATTCCACTGCATAGATACTCCTCCACCTACCGCCGCCGTAACTGTCGTCGATAAAACAGATCTCGCGTCTACCCACCGTAGATAATTGTTAATTATAATGGCGTTGTAGATATTAATGTCGTTTTCTTTTTGTTCTTTATTTTTTTTACAGACGGTCGCTAAACACCACGCCACCTACCGGTGAAAGCAAGGAACCATAACTTTTTATTTTCTTCATTACCGCCAGTCAAAAGAAATTATTTAGTTTAGTTTAATTAGATTAAAGAACAGATTTTTTTATGTTTGCATTTTTATTATATTTTTATACCGTCGTTATAAAAACTCTTTGATTTATTATTAATAAATGGGCAAAAGATACATTTAAATTAAGGGGACGCTGAATCTCTCTATCCTTTTCTAATTAAAAAATGTAAATTTTTGGGAACACTAGTTATTATTGATAGAAATTAAGGGTTGTCCGCAACTTTTATAGCAAAAAACAATATTTTGTCTGATGAGAGCAAATTAATTTTGTTGCTTTTTTTTTCAAGTAAAGTTTGACATACTTAAAAAACGTATTCTCTAGCCTAATTTAGGATTTTGTAAGTATGTCAAACTTTACTTAAAAAAAAGCAACAAAATTAATTTGCTCTCATCAGACAAAATATTGTTTTTCACTATAGAAGTTGCGGACAACCCTTAATTTCTATCAATAATAACTAGTTTTCCCAAAAATTTATATTTTTCAATTAGAAAAGGATAGAGAGATACAGCGTCCCCTTAAACCATGTCGTCAAATATACTTATTTACCTAGTTCCGCAAAAACCTTTCCTGTAATTCCGACCCGCCGTTTATACTTCTAATATTAAGTTTATTTATTTTATTTAAACTTTTAAATTTCAATATTAATATAAATTATTATTCTTTTTCACAAAGTTAAATTCTTAAATTATATTTATTATTTTTTTTTTCTTCCTTTCTTTTCATTATCAAAAATTTCTTACTTTAATTAATTTAACTAGTTTATAAGTTTGAACTTTGGCTTTTATCCACCGCCACAGATCATCCTCACAAAAGTCTGATGCAACCGCAGCTCGCCAGAAAAGCCAAACGTTACAAAACTTAATAGTTTTAGCAAGATCATTTCAACAATTTTTAATTCATGCTCTTCATGGTAAACATTAAATTTAAAAGAGATCTTTTAAAGACATTATTTTTTTTAATTAGCATAACAAGGACATAAGCGTTTCTAAACTCATTAGGTTTAAATAAAAAAGATTTAAATATTTGAGAATAGATAATTATGTCTGAAATCACTTCTGGGCTTAATAATATAATTTTAAACGATTCTAATTTAAAGGATACAATGATTGAACATATTCCCATTATTTCTGTAAAATATTTGTAATCAATAATTTGCATACATATTAATTTTCTATTATGATAATTACGGAACATGTAATTTAATAAAATTCAACTGTGAGTTTATTGATGAATTTTTTTCTCGGAGACTATCAAGTTTAGAAGAATACTAATTGTGTTTAGTAGTAACTGAACACAATTTAGTTACGAACTATCTCAAGAACAAGCAAGTATTGTTTTAATTGTTATATCTTGTACGGTCTAAGTTTTTAAAATTTGATTTAAACACGTACAAAAATAATGTTACTTACTTTTCTTCAACATAAATCTTCTATATTCTGAATAAAATAATGGTTTTAAAATCATATATTACACTTTCGCTATTTTAGACAATAAATGTTTTCAGAAGCTTTTTTTATACTTTAAAGTTTAAGTGAGGTTATTTCATAAACATTATATCATGAATTTTTTATGAAATTTTATTCCCTGTTGAAAGTAATTCTATAAAATATGGCAATATTTATTTTAATTAGCATAATGAAGATTTATGCGATTTTAAACTCATTTTGCTTTCTCATAGAGAAAGCATTGTATCGATAAAAAATTTTTTTTTCTATTTTCATTAATTTGTACATATTTGAACTCGGTGAGTCGAAAAAAGTGGTTTCCAGAAAATGTCTGTATGTATGTGTGTGTGTGTGTGTGTGTGTGGATGTATGAATTCAGTTAGTAAACTGTATCTCGAGAGCTACTCGATGGATTTGCTTCTAATTTTGCATGGAATTTAGTTTTGTGACTAAATTGCTGGGAAGCTATTGATAATTGGTTCTTCTAGTGTAGTTTTCATTTTGAAGGTTTTAAAAAAAAAAAAAAAAATTTGATTTTTCGTTTTTTGGTTTTTTTTTGTTTACTACTCGATGAATTTGCTTCAAAATTTGCATGGAATTTATTTGTGATTGCCCGGATAAAATAAATTTTTAAAAACTGATTCTCTTAGCTTAGTTTTAATTTTAGAGCATTTTGAAATTTAAAAAAAAATGTTTCTATTTATTAAGCCAATAAAATCTTAAAAACTACTCGATGGATTTACTTTAAATTTTCCATACAATTCAATTTTTTGATGAACTGGTGTGGAAGCTATTGAGAATTGGCTTCCTTAGAGTAGTTTTTTTTTAGAATCATTTTAAGAATTTTAAAAAAATTTCGATTTTTCATTTTTTTTGTATTTTACGTAAACTACTCGAAGAATTTGTTCAAAAATTTGTATGAAACTTAATTTCGACTGCCAAAAGTATAAAAAATTTTGTAAACTAATTTTCTTAGCGCACTTTTAATTTTAGAGCATTTTTAAAATTTTTTAAAAAATTTTTATTTTTAATTTTTTTCTATTTTACGAAAACCATTTGATAGATTTGCTCCAAAATTTGTATGCAATTTATTCGCTACTGTCTGAAGAAAACAAGCTTTGGAAAACTAATTTTCTCAGTGCAGTTTTAATTTTAGAGCACTTTGAAAATTTTCAAAAAAATGTTTATTTCTCATTTATTTTCTATTTTGCGTAAACCATACTATAAATTTTCTCCAAAATTTTTATACAATTAATTCGCTATTGTCTGAAAAAAATAAGCTTTTGAAAACTAATTTTCTTAGTGTGGTTACAATTTTAAAGAATTTTAAAGATTTAAAAAAAAATTTCGATTCTTCTTTTCTTATTTTTTTTTATTCTATGTAAAGTACTCGATAGATTTGCTCTAAAAATTGCAGGGAAATTATTTGCGACTGCCAAAAGAAGGGAAATTTTCAAAAATTGATTTTCATAGCGTAGTTTTAATTTTAGAGCATTTTTGAAATTTTGAAAAAGAAATTTTGAAAAAAAATGTCATTTATTTAACCAGTTAGATCTCGAAAATTACTCGATGGATTTGCTTCAAATTTTGTATACCATCTATGTTTTTGTATAACTAGACGGGAAGCTATTGAAAATTGGTATTCATAGAGTAGTTTTTTTTATAGAGCCATAAACATGAACTGTATTTATATATAAATATGATTGCATTTTATAAAGATTAGAAATTTTGTTGTCATCATTCTTTTTATTACTACATTATATCATTTTTTCAATAGAACAAATTTTTTTGTATAACTTGATGATTTAAAATAAATTATAAATGTTGAAAAAGCAAACAGCTAGCGTATATGTTCGAAATTTATAAAGTACAATATGAGTAAATATTAATGTTAGACAATTTTTTAATATTAAAATGACATTTAAATAAATATAAAAAAATTAATGAAACTCAAAGAACTCTATGAGAAAGCATTCCGCCAAAGCACTTAGCAGCGTTTTTTTAGTTTAAATAAATAAAGTTTGATCGCACGTCATAATTAAAGTTTCAGTAGTTTCATGAGGACATACATGATGCACTTAGGAACACATGCAGATGAGCTTTGAGACGAGTATAAAATTATCAACATGACACACGTAATATATGTGCGTTCATATGTGCATACCGAGCTATTTTTATACACGTACACCTCGTTACCTACACCCGTATACCAAAGTATGTATATGCGGGTGAACTGCGCGGCCATTTATTAGTGTTTATGTCGTCGTAGGCCAAATTCGGCTAAATATCTGTAGACCCAGCCAAATTTGTATTGACATTGCGTACGTTTTGGTTCGTCTCTCAACTATGTTCAAATGTTTCTATACGCTTTCAGTAACGTATAAAAGCTTTCCATACGAACCCAAAGTCGTATGGATTATATGTGTTCAGACTAGTCAACTTAGGTAGACCGTGTGACGCGAGCGCACCTATGCTTACAGCTGACTTCGACATTTTCTGAACCATAAAAAAATTCTGGATTATCCGAACAGCAATGCGAAAAAATTCAAGATTCATGTTGACAAATGAAAAACAAATGAAAGAGCGACAGCAACTGATTTTGACATATTATCGAAAAATTCTGAAGAAACATTAATATATTATTTATCAATGTTAAAAACATAAAAATAATTTAAATTGATAAAAAAAGTGTTACGTAAATAAAAATGTTATGGCGATTCGATTGAAATTATTCAATCGAACGCATTAATATGTTGGATTTAATGTGTAGTGTGTTAAGTGCTTTTTTTATTTTAAATCAATTTTGTTATAGTTCCTCATTTAGCCTACAACGACATAAAATTATCTACGCAACTTGGGCGTACGAAGGATGAACATGGTCTCGACTAATATTTGCCGATTGAGCAGTAGTCAGTCTCGATCAACTACTAGTCAATCGAAAAATATTAGCCTCGTCTATATTCATCCTACGTACGCTCAAGTCACGTATACAGCTAATATACACCGCGGTTAATATGCGAGTATACCGAGCTGTTTATATGGCGGTGTATATTTACCGTGGTTAATATGCTAGTATACCGAGCTGTTTATAGTACGGTGAGTATGCGCGTGTAAATAGCTTGGTTATTTATGCGTGTATGCGTACCGAGGTTACTATACCGAAATTACGTACCAAGGTGTTTTTGTGTGCATGTTAATAGCTCGGTTATTTATACGTATATGCATACCGAGAATACTACTGTAAGCTGATACCTAGCTATTGATATGCGTATACCAGGTTATATATATTCGTTTATGCTGTAGTAAGCAGTAAGAGGACGCCTTATGCAGTAGGCTAGTCAATTGGGTATTGAGGTCTCTTATAGCTGCGCTCGCACCGTCGTTGTATTTTGTTTGTGATATTTTGTACTAAAGTATATTTGCTGTCAGCTTATGTCTCTGGGGATATATGAAGAAGTAGTATATCCTCGGGGAAACACTCAATATGCTTATAGTAAGTTGGAATACAGTTAAGAGCTTCAATATGATGTTAGCGCCGATGTGTTTGGAAAGAATAGTAGTGTAAGCGTGAGAACATAAGCAGACGCGTTAGACGATCGGCGCCGCATAGTTGAGTCCCGCGCTTATTCAAACTTCATAATGGTCTTTTTTGTATTTAATACATTTTAAAAAATATACATTAAATAAATAATGGTTCATAATGATTTATTTAATTATAAAATTTAGAGTTAATAGTGAAAAAAATAATGACAGTGAAAGTAATACAGTGAAAAAAATAGAATAAACATAAAACTTGTAAAATTATAAGGGAAATAAAAAAATTTTCAAACTTTTCAGTTACAAGTTTGTACACTTGGCCGAAAGGATATTTTTCTGAATGTTAACCTCAAATGGCAACATTGCATATTTTACCACATGCATAAGACAATTTCAAATTATAGAGCAAATTTCACTCCATCGTTACTTATTACCTAATGACATAATTTTAGTAAACAAACAATATTAGTTCCTTTTTTCATGATCCTAATTATAATTTTATTAAATAAAATTTTTATTTCTTAGTTCAATAATCATATAGAATCTAATATTATGAATTTAAATTATATAAGCATTAAAGTTTAAGTTGTTATCATTTGAATTTTGTATGAATAAGCTATAAGAAAAAAAAAAACAAAATAATCATGATGCGAAACTCAATGCATAATTCAAAGTTTTCTTATGTCTGTGGTAAAATATGCACACGGATAGATGTCTTAGCGAACTGCCAACCAAGAGGGGAGGTATACAGTCCGCTCATACTCAGCGGTGAACAGCAATAATTATGTTGGCGTTTTGAATGCCAAAAGTTACTTATGAGTTGCGCGCGCACGGCTGGCTGATATCGGTTGGCTTTTAAAACGCCAACATTTGTTTTTCTGTCTCCCGTAAACTTGTAGTATACTGCGCCCTCACGCTTTGGCATACAGCATACAAAAAGTTCTTTCAGTGCAGCGCTGCCATTTGAGGTACACATTCGGAAAAATATCCTTTCCGCCAAGTGTACATTCATATTCACAAGTACAAACAAATATAACAGAAAAAAAAGATTTTATAAACAGATGTATCTATCATATTTAGTAAATCAAAGAAAAATATTAAAATAATTGTGAATTAAAAATTTGTATATCCCAACGCAGTAAGTATCGCTTGCTTTGTTTATCGAAGCGTCACATGACAACATGTGGCGCTTGCGCGCGCAGACGAGCCTGTCTGTTCCATGCTTCTTTAAATTCTACGAAATTGCTTCTTTCGCATTTCATAAATTCATCAAATATACATTGAAAAAATGTGAAAAATGTATTAAATTATATATTTATAATTTTATAGTTCCTCTAACTGCTTACAACAGCATAAAACAATCTACGCAACATGTAACTCACGTCGGGTCAATATTTGCAGGGTTCAATGTTCTTTGCTTGAGCAGCAGATAATCTCGGGCGCGCAAGCGTGCCCTTAACTTTCTACTGCTCGCGCAAAAAACATCGACCCCTATCAGTATTATCCCTTCGTATGTCACTTGTTGCGTATATTACTAATACCGAATCATGGAAAACGTCTTAATAGCTAGGTTATATCATATCATACTTATTCCACATGCACGTCTAATGCGATTGATGCTAGGGCTATTTCTAAGAACTTGTATGAAATATGAGTATATCAAGTATACATCTTTTAAACGCTTATAATATGGAATTTTTCAGGAGTGTGAATAATTTATGCAAGCTTTTTTCACATGCATATTACATTTGCTAGAGTATTCAACGATCTTCGGCTAATATTGGAATATTTTTATAATTAATGAGTTACAAAAAAGCTACAATAATGAGCTGTTTACTCGGAATCTCTACATGGCTTGTTATACGTATTTAATACTTTTATACAAAATACTTGACAAATAAAATATCAATTGTTATTTTATATTGTATGGTTGATACAGGAATAAACATCAACCACGATTCAGCATACTGGAGCAAATTTCACCGTCATTAATTGATCACAGGTGGAATTTCGAATTGCTGAGCTCCCATGCTACAGTGAATACAGCGTTAATAATTTAAGTTGAAACTGATAAATTATATATACGTTTTTTTTCATTTCCCTGTTAAATACATCCCATGGATTTCTTCAGGGCTATTGAGGTATTTTAAGGTATTTCTATCGAGATGAGAGAGAACGCTATGTTTGTGCGAGTGAGATAGAAGATGAGAATTTGTATAAATAAAAACGTAGCAACAGCGTAGCACTCGATAATAAACATTTAAATGTCATATTGTTTTGAATTGTTGGTTATGATTGGAATTGATGGTTATGAATGTATTTCCTTAATTCATGAATTTATGAATTATTAAAGTTTTGCCGCTTTGTTATGTAGTAAAATTATTAAAAGATTTAAAAATAATATTTTACAAGTAATAAATATAAATTAAAATATTTAAATGTGTTTTTTTATACAAAATAATTATTGAAATTTATTAATTCATTTTTAATTTCACTAAATTTTTATTAATTTCTTTCAATATTTTTATAAATTCACTATAAGATTTTTAAATTTTATGCAGTACTTATTATTTGTCAGTAGTTTATTTTCAAATGCTGTAGAAAATGATTACAAAAATTGACATATAGAGAAAAAAAGAGAGTGCGCGAGTTGCAACGTTGTCGATACAAGACGAATCGAAACCATTCGCAAAAAATACGTATCTTCCCACGCACTTTTCTCACGAACTAAACACAACAACAAAAAATTTTAAAGTATAAAAATTTTCGTCAGATAATCTTTTAATAAATGAAAAATTAAATAATTTTAACATACGGTTATAAAATAGTCGTCATAAACAACTTCAAAAAGATCGCATAACGAATGATGCCCTATCTTTTCCATGTTAAAAACCAAAACTTTGAAGTGCGATAAAAATCAAACCACACACAAGAAATGACTGAAATTTTCACAGAAGATGAATAAAGGCATTATAAAGCCTTGGGCCAAATTTGAAACAAAACGAACATAAACTGTTTGCGCGATAGAAATACCTTAAAGGTAAGTCAATTTGTTTAATAAAGGCTTAGTGATGATTTGAGCTGGAGGTCCTGGAATTTGATTGCCTTAATTATTGTTACAGATATTTAATTTTTAATAAATAAAATTATATAAAACCTATTTCGTTAGAAAATATAGTACTTATTTATCGAAAATAATTAATTTTATTCATTTTATGCGATAAATATTTTTCAGTTTCTATTTTATTTTAAGCATCCTAAGAACCAATTATTGATCAACATTTTAGGTTAGAAACCAATTATTAATCAAGGGAAGAACCATTTATTGATAAAATTAAATTCTGGAAACTAGGATGCATAAATTTATTTATTTTTTAAGATAACTTTATTTTATAAAGTTAAATCTTGTACAGATATTAAATTTTATATTAAATAATAATAATTGAAACTAAAATTGCAGCCTTAAACAACATATTTAAATATAAATTAAGTACGTATACATTCATGAATACAAGGAAAACGATTCATTATTAAAATATTCAAAAATAGTGCATAGTTACTGCTTAAAACTATAAAATTTTTAATAATATACAATAAGACTTCTATAGATTTTCTTTTGTTCTTTGTTCTATAGTTTACCTTACCCCGTATAGATTTTTTACATCTGTTCCTTTTTTAAACCTCGACCACCTGTGTTTTCCGGTGTTTTCGCGTTCGAAACCATACCTTTTTACCCCGAAAGGTGTTCGCGTACCCGTGCAGGCCTACTGAGGCGGGGAGACTCGCTCTACCCATTCTTTTAAGCGCATCGAGAGCTCACACCAACCCGGTAAAACGTTCCGGCTCAACTATAGTAGTGGAGCAGTCGCATTCTGCCTTACCGGCCCTCGAATAATTATCTGCGGTTTTTGTTAAAACCGCGGAAAATCATTCGGGGGTGGTCCACCACGGTGTCAATGAGTCCGAAAAATTCTCCACTTTTAATTAAAAATGGAAAAAATCTCGCCCTCACCGGGACTCGAACCCCGGCCCTCTGGGTGAGAGTCGGATGTTCCAGCCCCTGAGCCACCGTGGCTCCTAATTTTTAATAAATTACATATTTTTAATCAGTCTACTTTTTCTTTTTTAATTATTTTTTTAGGCTTGATATTCTTTAATTTATCTCTAATTATTTTTTCTTCTAAAATCAAGTTTTTATTTTGTTTTACCAGTTGACTTTTACATGACAAATTTTCAACAATCTCTAAATCTAATTGTTTAATCTGAGCTTCTAATAATGATCGTTTTTTTCTGATGAGTTTTCAAAGGTAAATATCCTTTACTTTTTGTGTATAATGTAGCATAAGGCACATTATAATTTTTGCTATCTTGTCTTACTTTAAGTCCCCTCCTAACCTCACTTACAACTTTTTCCATATCGAAATTATTATATATTTTTCTTTGTACTGTTTTTTTCTAAAAAAAAAAACAATGAAATAATAAATATAACTAATTTAACTTGTAACGTCAAAATGTTAAGAAATATAGCAAGATTGGCTAAGCTTAATTTTATATTTTATTTTCGTTTTATTAATTGATCTTACCTTATTACTTTCTTATCAGAATATATATATATATATATATATATATATATATATATATACTAGGGGGGTACCCTCCGGCTCGTTCCACTCGCCTACCCCCATTACAGTTATCATATCAATATAAAATGTAACATTTATGCATTGTTTTATATAAAAAATTTTTTATTATAATATATTTTTATATTATACATAATATTATACAATTGTACATTTTTCATTAAATTTTTATTATTAACATAGAAACATGAAAAAAATACATAATATTGATTATTTATGTGAAATATCTGAAAAAAATTATTAATAAATTTTAATCATTATTCATAGCATATAGATTAAGCTGGTTTTTACACCACCTTACATTTTAAATCTTTTAGATTTTTATCATTGTAAATTGAATTAAAATTTTTTTAATGTGAAATAAATATATATATATATAATGGATTTACAAATATTTTCACTTTTTCTTAATTTATATTATTATTATTAATTTTAAATATATAATGAATATTAATGAAAAAGAAAATTTCTAATAAAATATTTTTAAATCATAAATTTTTTAGTAAAATTTTTCAATAGTATTATTTGATATATTTAAATGTATACTTAAGATTTTGAAGATTTAGAGGATTATTTTGTTATAATTCCTGTTTGATATCTTTTTTCTTACTCTTACATTTTATAAATATATCAAAATTTTTCGATTATTAATTATCAATAGTTTTATATAATGTTTAATATTTTTTGTAAATATTACATTAAATATTAGAAAAAATAATTTTTAATTATTTTATTATATTAATTTAACATAATGTTTGATATATCTAAATGTATATTTAAGATATTTAAGATTTAAAGGATTATTTTGTTATAATTCCTGTTTGATATCTTTTTACTTAATTTTACATTTTAGAAATATATCAAAATTTTTTTCATAAAATTTAATCTTAATAAAATATTAAACATTTTATAAAAATATTAAATTTATAATTTAAATAATTAATAAATTTAAAAAAATATATCATATTATTTTTTTTTAAATGTGTGCAATGTTCAATAAATATCTTGAATATGTTTCGTAATTTTGATTTAGATAAAATTCATTTATTGGTTCATGTAATGTTATTTTATATTCTATAATTTTATTAGTGTAATATTTATAATATTCTGGTACTTGTTTCCAATTATAAAATTCTACTTTTTCATTATCTCACCAATATATGAATTTATTATATTATTTAAAACAGATAGTTCAGTATTATGTGAACTATTATTATCAGCAAGATTTTCTAAGTAATATTCATACTCTTCCTCATAATTTAAAGAATCTTCAATGTTATTATTCGAACTATCCATCATTTTTTGATTATTTACATTATCAATTATAACAATCTACCTTCAATCGCATTCCAAATACACAGAAAAAAATTTTGTAGTGGATTACTACAAACGTAAGTATTTAACTACTACTATGGATTGCAATAACGAATCACTGTTAAGCATTGAAGTATATCGTTACTTATATTGTTGCTGTTCCACTACGCAACTTATTATTAAGTCCCACTACGATCTATAGGTAACGTTTTGCTCCTATCCATAGGAGCAATACGCTATCTATCGATAGTAGTGGTGATTTATAATAAGTTGCTGAGTGGAATAGCATCAAAAGAGTGATTTGGTCTGAATGACAGAAGGGCTTAATAATTAACAAAAATTAATAGCCAAAATATTTTTAAAAAGTTAACTGAATAGTACTTTTTTTAACAATAAATTTAAAAATTCGTTCTGTTATACTATATTATTTTACTATAGCAATTCAATTTAATAGTAAATTTTTTTTGTGTAAAAAATATTTTATTGTATTAAATATTTGTGTTTTATTACCCTTTTTATAAAAAAAAAGATATTTAACAATGATGATTATCTTCTAATTTTATATGAAAAATTAAAAATAATATAATCATTATGAACTTAAAAATACAAATAGTACTTAAAATTGGCTAGTTAATGTAAAAAACAAATTACAGAAATGTAACAAATTGTCAGTGATATCAAGGGAATAAAAAATTTGTGTTTTCATATTATAAATATTCATTTTTATTTTTAAATATCAAATCTTGATGCAACATAATATTTATCTTTCTGCTTTACAAATAAACACGGTGTTATTCGAGGTACTAGTGCAACATTTATCAGTACTCGTGGGTTATCATTATTATTAACTTCGAACGCATGATAATAATCGTCAAAATAGTTGACATCTAATTGACAAACGAAAAGATAAATTTTTCCCTTAATTTCATAAATTTTCTTCAATTTTGCAAAAACTGGCTCTCTATTTTCATTAATTTTTAAAACAAAGACAGTATTTTCTACAAACTTTTTCCCATTGATTTCAATATATTTATGTGATGCCGATGAAAAGTTAGATTCAATGTAAGGAATGATTTTTTTTATTTCTAATCTCACATCTTGTCTTTCAATGGGTCCTAAAACAGTGTCGGCTTCAGTTTTTTTATGGCATTCTTTAGCAAAACACTGTTGAAGTTGAATTTTGAAAGCGATTGTCAAAGGTAAATTTTTTGATGAACTGGTAACCGCTGCAATTTCTTTGAGATCACCATGTTTGCGCTCAAAGGGCATTACCCAAAAATGTATTAGAGGACCATTTTCTCCCATCAGTCTTGGACCATGAGTTGTAAAATGGTCTTTCGGTTTTAAATCACCATAAATTATTTTATATGATCTATGATGTTTTTCTATTATTTTTTTTAATTCCTCCACATCTGCTTTGACAAATCTTGGTGCTGTTATAATACCTATCATTTTTCTAATATATAAATATAAATTCCAGTACTTATTAGGCTGTGGAATAAGATCACCTATGATTAAACTAAGATACCTAGCTAAACAGGCCATTTCACTAGCTGATTGCTTAAGTCTAATTTTCACACTTGACGCTAATATATTTCTTTCTGCATCAGTACTGCTTTCTACCAATATTTCTCGTGGTTTATTATTTTTTTCTGATTCTCCAAAATCAAAATTTGAAATCCGATGATTTAGCATTTCCAGAGAAAAAAATTTCTTAACATGAATTAAGGATGTAAGTACTTTTGAAATGGTATCGTTGGCAACGCCTTCAAAGAAGTCGTGCATTATGTCAATAGTTTGATTTTCTGTAACGTGAAACTTAGGTAAAGTATGGAATATGCACTCTTCAACAACACCCCAATTACGATTTTTCAAATCTCTGTCATAATTCTCTCTTTTTCTTAAAAGAGATTCGATTTCTGATGTCAACTGTCGACATTGTCTGGATGTTGCTCTACATATTCTACAATAGTTTATGGCTGTAAAACCTTCCACAAAACCACAGCAACTATTTAATCCTAAATTATCTCCGATGCATAAAACGCATTCAAAATAAACAATTTCCCTACTTCCATTAATGACAATATTCAGTCCATTTGTAGATAAATTATTCAATTCTTCAAGAACTTTTTGAAAAATCGCTTTATTTCCAAAAATATTTCTGTATTTAGAAATGAAAATTGTTGCAACAAAAATATTTGATGATTTTGCTACAAGGTGCGGAGGAAGAGTGGACAACGACACATAGATCCCGCCTAATTTTTGTTCACCAGCGTGACTTCCAAGAGCGTTCCCCGTTTCGAAGTCATCATAATACAAAAATATAGGCAAGACATTTCTGGTACTATCTTGATATTTTTTTTTTCCACAAATTCCCTTGTACAATATTCGATATTATAAGTTCTTCTTCTTCTAGAGATTTCATGTAATCTTTTATGCTATTGTAAATGCCTTCTAATTCTAAAAAGATTTTTAATGATCGATATAGGGGTATATGCACTGCAGAAAAAATTTTATTTATAGTTTCACCTGAATTATTTATTTGATATTTTACTCCAATTTGGAATTCCTTAGGTTTTTGAAATTGAAATCCCTTTTCGTAATTTTTAAATAACAAATGTTCTGTGGAAAATTTAGCGAACGGAAATTTATTATTTTCTAAAACTGCATAAATTTTGCAATGAACATTTTCATCAACAATATTTTCCAATTCTTTTTTTATCTCATACTGCAGATGTGGAATTAATATATTTGCAATTAAGTTACTAGTGCTTGCAATAATACTTATTACACTTTTGCGAGGGATCAGAGAATTTGCATGAAGTTCCAATGTGAATTTTAGAATTTCTTTGTAAAAAAGTTGTTGTTTGATAGATGTACCATAGTAAGATTGCTTAAAATATTCCATTTTGATAGCTGTTAAGGTAATGTGACAGTTTAGAAAAATGTTACAGTAAAATGAATTGTTTAGATTCAAAGTTTTTGGTCTTATAAATGTAAAAAAATAACAGAAAAGATTGAGAAAAAAAGAACAATGAAAAATAATTTTTTTTTTTTTATTTATATATTTTAATTTATTAGTATCTCAAAAAATGAAATACTTTATGTGAATGAGAAGAAAATTGATATTTATCTTCGTCAACAAATTGCAAATCAAATTTAATTAATTAAAGAAAGTAAAATAATTTAAAATATTGAATTAAATATTAGAACACTTGTAACTTTTTTATTAAAATTCAGAACTTCGTACATACACTATATTTATTTTAAAAAAAAGTAACATTTGTAATAAATAAGATTAAATTTTACAACCAATATGTAATTAAAAAATTTTAAAAAGTTAAAATTAAATACATCTAATTTGTAATTATTGTTTGTTTTTTAGAGTCAATAGCTAACTTTAATGTTGTCACTGATGTATAAGGTCCTTTTAGATCTAAATCATAAATGCATATTCTTAAAAATTGCTACACGGCTACCGCTGCTCGTGGAAAGCTTTTTTTTAATGTTAAAACAATTTTAAAACACTGATCGACAGCATCAAGCAAGGATGTTTCACCCAAAAAAGCGTATATATTATTATCAATAATAATGTACGACTTTCTTATATGTTTTAGCGGACCAGAAGCAATAATATGGGGGGGTAAATCCAATTTATGTTTCGCATATGGATCAATCAATTCTTGTTGCTTTTCTCGCATTAATCTTTTATCTTCTTCAATATTGTCACTATCACCCTGTGAAATAAATTTTGAATTACTGATTTGGAATTACAGATGAACAAAATTAAATTTTAATCAAAATAAACGTAATTATTGATAAATATTTCATAATATCAATTTTTGAAATCTCAAAAGATAATCAAAAATAAATTATGAAAATTTTCAATATTTAATTACAGAATTTTTTAAATATTCTTATGAAAAAACTTAATTTGGTTTCGTAAAGTACGTGAATTTAAAGTCATTGTTTATTCAAAGATTACTTTATAAACCAGAATTCAATCGTAAGCTAGTGATAAACAATTATAAATTGAAAATGATTAATAATTATATGAACTTCGTTATTTACAAATTGTAATTTAAATTCAATGTATAATTAGAATAAATACAATATTTTAAAAAATGTAATCAAATATTAAAACATTTTCGAATTGTTTTAATACAATTTTAAACTTTATTTATACAATAATTTTAATGAAATTATTTTGTATTTTATAAAAAAAATCATACCTCATAAAATAAAATGAAAGAATGTAATACTTCTTGTACTGTAGCTTTCCAAGAACCTGATTTTTTCGAGCGAAGTGTTGTAACTTGTATGGATCCCAAAAGGTGTGGTAACAATATTAATGACGTTTTGTGCATGAACTACAATTACAGATGAAATCATTATTGTATTAAAATTAATATTACGTGAAATTTTCATTAATAAATATCAATTCATGGATATTTTAAAATAAATTTCTGGTAATATTTTATTTAAATAAAAATATTATTAATAAGACTTCTTGAATGAAAATAATTGCTCAATAGTCAACTTCACTTAAATAATCACATCCATAAAAGTTTGTAAAATCATTAAAATTCAATTTTCATTACAATACAAGTTTATATTTGTATGCTTGCTTTCATTATTTGAAGTTGTAAACGCTTACTAATTTTTATATTAATAAATTGTAAGATTCTTTAAAGTTTGTATTTTATGACAAAAAATTAATTACATTAATACTGTACATTTCGATCAATTAATTTATCACATAATTATTTTTATAATCAAATACTAACCATAATTTTTTATAGGCTTGTTTTCTTTTAAAATAGTTTTAATTATCTCATTTTTTTTTGTTTTTGCTATAAGTAATATGTATCTAGATATTTCTGGCCACTTTTTATGAAAATTATTTATACAATCTCCATAATCGTTCACAAAGTCACTTTCTAGCTTAAAAATAAAATATTTTTAAGAATTAATAAGTCCTAATTAAGATTTAAATTATTTATATTACAGCTATATAAGGAAAAAAAAATTATAAATTGGAGAATTAGTATTTTGGACATTTAAAAATAGATTTTATTCATATCGATAAACTGAAAGGTTCAATCATAATGAATTTACTATAAAACATCAACATTTTAAGAACATAAGAATTTGATATTTTCATGAGCAAATAATTTTTTTTTTGCTACCAAATAAAGAAATCTCTATCACCAAAATTAAACTTAACAATTGTAATATCTACAATATGTAAAAACTTTAAAAAGATAATATTTACCAAACGTAATCCTTCATGCGCTATGAGTACAGGAAATGCCTTCAAAATATCATTGATATGATTTTTATTGAAAAACTCCTGGCGCTCAGAGATAATGTTTTTCCTCAACCTAATGCATTCTTCATCAACCTGAACTAATTTTTTTAAATTGTCAAGTTCAAGAGTAGATGAACGTTCAACTGAAAGAATAATTTAAAATGTTTAATTAAACTTTGATTAATCGATACAATTTCTTAAAATTTTATCAAAAAAATAAAAGTTTATCATGTTTTTGTTGAAATATCCAAATAATAACTAAAAATCATACTAACTAATGGTTAATATTCACACCTTTACGAGTTATAAATAAAATATAACAGAAAAAGATAATTTAATTATTTTTAAAAGTTTAGTAATGTATAAATTATATATGATTTTAAGAATTCAAGTTAATTTTTTTTAATGTTTGTAGAAATTTTATTTAAATCATCATAGTGTATTAAAAACAATGAATAATGTGAATAAAAATAACTTTGTACAAATGAAAAAGTTGTAATAAAATCAATATGAATAAAAAGATTTTATTACAATTATCATACCTAAATGTAACATAAGATAGTAGTGTTTGCATAAAGATACAAAAATTACCTGATCTTTTTCTTTTTGATTCGACAAAATTCAATTCGATAGCTTCTTTTTTTAAGCTTCTATATTTTGTGATTAAAGCTCCTTTGGCTGATACTATAGTTTTCCCATCCTTTGTACTTGGTGAATAAAATAGAACTTTCGGGTATCTTGGAAATAATTGTACTATTTGGTCAGCTAAAAAACTGTACCGTTCTTTGATGTGCCTTAAAAAAAGTTACAAAATAAGTTGATTTAATTTATTTAAAAATACAATCTTGCAAACAAAGTTTTAAGTAACAATCTAATAATCATTTCAAATTAATAAATGAGAATAAATAATCAGAAATAATATAATAAAAATATTTAAAATATTCTTGAAAAGTTTTCATCAACATCTTTTAATAAATTTTGATAGTATTCTAGTTAAGCTAAACAATGTGTAATAAAATGAAATATTTGTGGATATAATTTTTGTATTCTTTTATTAAGAATGATAAATTCTTTAAGTAAACAAATAGTATATTACGTTCCGAGGTACGAAACAGGCTCATTACATGCGCGTGTAAGTTTGCTTTGCGAGGCGTCAGCCGAGCAAAGCAAAACACGCGCATATGATGAGCCTTTTTCGTGCCGAGGAGCGTATACGATTTTCCTTCATGCCCGGCCGGAACTTCGCCATCCCAAAAAGATAAAAATTCATTTTTAAGTAAAAAAATACATCGAAAACGACTTCTAGTGAAAAGTCATTTGATGCTTTAGTTTGTTGTAGCGCGCATGCGCAAGCAACTATAGTATACGTTGAGAGCGTGAAAGAGAGAGAGAAAGAGAGAGAGGATCGCAAATAAAAGTCCTATAGCGGTTAACATAGGATAAACAATTCGTTTTATTTAACAATTCAAATAAATAAAACGTGTAAAGAAAAAAAAGAACATAAATATTCAATTATTTTATTGTATTTTTATTTTTTAAGTGTCTAAAAGCGTGTTGTGAGTGTCGTGAAAAAATATCGCGAGTTAAAAAAAAATTGTGTATGCATGAAAGAAATGTGAAAAAACGGAACATGTGTATCCTATAACTGATAACATAGGATATACAGTAAATATTCTAATGATAATTCATATAAAAAAAACGTGTGTAATTATCATGTGTGTGTGTATTTCATAATTTTAACAGTCATGTCTAACGATGTTTGATGTATAATAACAGAGGTTAGACATACTGAGTATATATAGATATAGTCGGAACATGCAGCAGACAGTGAAGCGACCGAAACTGTTGTAGTATGAAGGTGCGCAGTGGCTTCTGAGCATGTGACTATAAAGAAAATCACAAATGTAATTTGCCCGTTCCCTGCCGCACGAGAGGCACTTTTAGGCGAAGTTCCGGCACGGGTATGAAGGAATAGTACATTACGTTCCGTGGACAGATAGGCTTTTTTTACGAAACGAGAAGATTACAAGCCGAGCCGAAGGCGAGGTTTGTAACGAGTTTCGTTAAAAAGCCTTTTTGTCCAAGTAACGTAATGAATTTTACGTTCTGAGAGCCGAAAATGAGAAAAGAAGTTGCGATTTTGAGGTTAGAAGAACGTAAAATAATTTTAACATTATGCAATTATGAAGGGAAACAAATATTTTAAATTTTTTATTTATATAATGATTTTTCAAATAAAAATTATATATTTTAATAATTACAAAGAATGTTTATAAATATTTAAATATATTAAAATGAACAATAGCATAGAATAATTAGACAAAATAAATTAATCATTTTGAAATCAAAATGTTTATTAATTTTAAAAAAAAATAGAAACATTTTTTTTATTGAAAATTTTGAATGCATACTCACGTAAAATTATTATTTGCAAACTCATTTTTTATAACTACAGAAGCCAAACGATATATACTGAATAATCCTGATTCTTGAAAAAATTCTTCGTCTTCTTCGGATTCGTTAAAGATTTCTTGCAGTTTGATATTGGATTCTATTTTTTTTCATACGCTTTTAAGAGACAATGTCCCCTATAAGATTTCGTTAGTAACAGATAAATAAAATTTGACTCTCTACATTTACCTAGAGAAAACCCATAATAAAATTGGTCAGTACTTTTTCTTTCAACTATTAAGTCAACAATTTTTATATAAAAATTTTAATTGATAATATATTGATAAAATTATGATTATTACTTTATGCACAAATGAACAACATCAAAATGAAATTACTTTTTGTGTTACAAGTTTTTATTCCTTCCTCTTCTCTATTACTACATTTTTCATTTAAATTGTTTAAAGGATTAGTGGTTAAATCCATAATTGTATATAAATTAGAATGATTGAAGGATGTGGATGCAATTTGAGGACCATGGATATTATTATCAATATCTGTCGTGTTAGGATCGATATTATCAGATGTTAAGGAAGCATACATAGCTGCAGATATAGCAGATGTATGCAAATCTTCTAAAAATTATAAATTATTGTAGTATAAATATTACAAGAATAATCTATTTGAAATTAATATTGCAGTTTATTGAAATTTTAAAATTATAATTCAAAATTCGTTCAATTAAAAAAATATTTTGAGGTTAGGATTTTGTATGTCTATAATAATGTGTATCATACTTTTATTTTCATATTACCTTATAATTTTCTAACATTCATAATGATATTTTATACTTACGTTCATTCATAAAGATTTTTCTCCTATCAAACTTTTTTTATAAAACGTCTTATAAACTCTTCACTAACAACCGGTATGCGAAATCCTTATTTACGCGGGAACTCAACCACTTCAGTGAATAGTAGCAAGCGCTCTCTATATTATCGGCGTATTTCGTTATTACAAGGATAGGAGTATTTGCTACCACAGAATGATTCCATCTACTGCAACTAAGCGTAACAATTTGCTACTTCTATATTGAAGTGAAATAAACAGCAGTTCATAGTAGTAGCCCACTACTAATTTTTTTTCTGTGTAAAAGGCAAAGAAGACGATTCATTTGTACTTGAAGTTATTTTTGGTATAAAAACTTTATTTCCTTTATTTTCTTCTGTAATAATCTCAGCTTCAATATTAAATTAAAATAATTAAGTTATTTTTAATCTAGTTCCATTACATAATCCATCAGTTATACTGTTAAGACGAATGTCGATCGCTTTCCCCCACTTCTAAATTCTCGCTCATATATGGAAGCTGCACACTGGTGCCAGTCAGTCGGTGCTCAGCCGTCGCGGTGTGGTCAATTGGTTGCCCGGAGTGGGGAGCCTCCCCCCACCCTTGGAAGTGTTCTCCAGCTCCTATGTGGCACGGAGTGTCTCCCGACTCGGATCAGTAGCCATTGGGTGCTTGCCGGTGCTGGTCGGAACTATTCTGCTCCATGTGAGTTCTCTTTAATTTTCCATTGTATTAGTCTTTCCTTTTCTTGTTCTTGAGTTGTTATGTTTCCTTTGTTTGGTATTCTATCTTAAAATGTATTTACTTTCTCTATCCTAATAAAACCTTCTTCATAACTATTAAACTGTGTTCTTGGAATTACCTTCCTCCCGATCCAGTGTTCTTTGTTTAGCATTGTGCTTAAATTAACATTGGTCCTTCGAGCCGGATTAGGGAGGATGGGTGTGAATTATCAGTTCACGCGTAGGTGTCTGATATCACAATTATTATCAGTTCACGCGTAGGTGTCTGATATAATGAATATTATCAGTTCACGCGTAGGTGTCTGATATAATGAATATTATCAGTTCACGCGTAGGTGTCTGATATAATGAATATTATCAGTTCACGCGTAGGTGTCTGATATAATGAATATTATCAGTTCATAAGTCGGTGTCTGATATAGAATATATATAGAAAATATCGGTTCACGAGTTGGTGTCCGACAAGTCGATATATTTCTTACGCCTTTGCGGCAAGTGTGAGGATGTAAGAGTTCTACTAGAGCTACGTTGCTGTAGTGTAATCACCTTAGGTACTTCAACCTTTGGACCATAACTCCAATTTCAGAATCCTTTGTAAACCATGGCGTTACTTGCAAGACAATTGTTGCTAGCGGAATCTATCGACAACTTTAAGGACAACACTTTACGGATTGGACAAGCCCACTTTTCTGCTGGATACCTGCGTGGAAGACGGGAATGCTTGGAGCGTTATTGGACTGATTTTCGAAACAATCATCACAGGCTGCTGGCGTCACCAAACATTCAAAATGAAGCATACATCACTGAAGATAGACTGAGCCAAACCGAAATCAACTATACTGCCGCACTAGGGTTTTTGTATGATGAAGAAGCCACTATACGCCGAGCTGATGATGCCCGCGAAGCCAGGATGACTCCTCCTCTTCAACCCGTGCGATCGGTCCATCTTCCCAAAATAGCTCTTCCTTCTTTCTCTGGCCGAGCCGAAGATTGGGAATCCTTTAGAGATTTATTTCGGTCTCTCATTCATTTGGATGGCAGCCTCTCCAACGTACAGAAGTTGCACTACCTCAAAACTTCCGTTCTAGGGGAGTCGAAGCGAGCTTTGGATAGCATTTCAACTACGGAGGCTAACTATAACGTCGCTTGGCAGTTGTTACTCGAACGCTACGACAACAAGGAACTGTTAGCCCAGAAGCACATGACGTCCCTGGCCTCAATCCGTGCGCTTAAGGAAGAGTCCAGTACTGGGTTGCAGGGCCTCCTCGATCACGCAACAAGATGTCGTGAAGCCTTACGGTCGCTTGGTCAACCGGTGGACAGCTGGGATGCATGGTTCGTTCTCTTCATTGCTGGTGGAATGGACCCGGTCACCCGGCGTGAGTGGGAAAAACGGATTAGGAATATCCCACACCCCATTACGTTCGACAGCTTAAAGGCCTTCCTTCAAGAAACAATTCAGACCTTGGCATCCCTTGAGTTAACACGACGCCAACCCCAGGACATTGCAGCAACCCGAACCAAAACCCACAGGGAGATCCGGCGTAGTTTACGTGTGCTTGCAACCCAAGCTGGAGACCTTGCATGCAGTAATTGCAAGGGTCGCCACTTCTTAAGTGACTGCACAGACTTTGCGCGGATGAATCCCTCGCAAAGACGTATGATAATCAACCGCCTAAAACTCTGCTTTAAGTGCCTTAAGGAGAGGACACCAAGCTCGTGATTGCCGATCTGGTACTCAATGCATTAGTTGCGGCCTTGGTCACCATTCTTTGCTTCATTCCTCCAGCTCTGGTAAGCGTTCCCTTGCAACATCCAGAGAAGATCTTACAGCCAAGAGACGACGAGGAGGGGATTCCAACGTAACCAACGATCATTCTGGGACGGAGAAAACGGCCTGACCGGTGCTGCTGGCAACCGTCGAATTGGTCTTAGAAGATGACCTCGGGCGGTGCCGCAGTTCTCGAGCATTACTCGATCCGGGATCCGAAGTAAACCTGGTCACTGAACATCTTGCTAATTACTTCGAACTAACAGCGGATACAACAAGAGTTACACTCCAAGTTCTTGGTGGGTCCACTCCGTGCACCTCCACTAAGGCAGTCCATCTTCGAATTCATCTACCAGAGGGATCTCCGCCTGTCCTAAAGGTTTCTGCCCTAGTCCTACCTAGACTTGGCATTAGAACTCCACGCTTCCACAGCAACGATCGAACTTGGCCGCATCTTAAAGGTCTGGACTTAGCTGACCCGCAATACTATTCGCCAAAGGACGTCGACATCCTTTTGGGAGTCGATGTATATTCTCAAATCCTATTAGAAGGTTTGAAGCCTGGTCCTCCTGGCACCCCTACCGCCCAACGAACTCTTTTTGGATGGATTGTGTTTGGGCCTATTAAAGCCTCACCCACTGAAACAGCGCCAACAGTTTTGGCGCTCCAAGATTCTCAAGAGATGATTGATGCCACTCTTCGAAAATTTTGGGAAATAGAGAATATTCCCAGTAAAGCACCGGAGTCGTCCGAGAATCAAGAATGCGAACGTTTATTCACGGAAGGACTTCGCCGTGATAGCACTGGAAGGTATTCTGTCCGCCTGCCCTTCAAAAAGGCTCCTCGTCCTCTGGTGGAGGAATCTCTGACTGCAGCCCGACAATCGCTGCGGCGAACTTTGGCACGAATGTCCTCGGATCAAACCTTTGCAGACGCCTACTCTGATTTCATGCACGAGTATGAGGACCTCCAGCACATGCGATTGTTAAGTGATCCCTCTGCTCCAGCAGATAATCTAGCCTGCTACCTGCCTCATCATGGAGTCTGGCACACTACGGATCGGACTCCAAAATTGCGTGTGGTGTTCAACGCTTCCTGTCGCTCAGGCTTGGATCTCTCCCTCAATGATATGCTACATTCAGGACCATCCCTTCAGACAGATCTGATAGCGGTCTTCCTACGCTGGCGGCTCTCAAAAGTTGCGATAGGAACTGATATCAAGAAGATGTACCGTCAAATTTGGGTGGATCCCCGTGATGTTAAATGGCAGCGAATCTTGTGGCGGACTCTTGACAGCGATCAAGAGAAACATTATCAGCTTCTCACGGTCACATATGGGATGGCTTGTGCCCCATTCCTCGCCCTCAGAGTTCTACATCAGCTCGCGTTGGATGAGGGCCACCGATATCCACGCGCTGCAACCGCCCTGCTTCGCTCGACCTATGTGGACGATATACTCACTGGAGCTGATACAGTCTTAGAAGCCAAACAATTACGGGACGAGCTAATAAGCCTGCTTAATGCTGGAGGTTTCCACCTTCACAAATGGGTATCGAACGAACCAGACCTTACGTGTGACCTAAAAGAAGAAGATCGATTGCGACCGCGTTGGAAGGACTTCGAAGATAATCTCCCTGTCAAGACACTAGGCGTTTCGTGGGATCCTCGCACCGATGAGTTTTGCTATCGTGTTACCAAGACCGTGGCGGGAAGCACTACAAAAGATCTATGCTTTCGACAATAGCGAAACTCTTTGACCCTCTCGGTTGGATCTCACCAGTGACCATCACCGCCAAGATTCTTCTACAAGAAGTCTGGCGCAGTCGCATCGGCTGGGACGAACCACCCCCGCCCCCATTCTCAAAAGATGGCAGGAATTTGTACGTCATCTCCCAGATGTGGCCAGGCTGCGATTCCCGCGGTGGATATCCACTGCAACCCACGGGAGCATTGTTTTACACGGATTCGCGGATGCTAGTCAAGCTGCTTACGCTGCAGTCGTGTATGCCATGACTGCTGATGGATCATCTCAACCCAGACTTCTCATTGCGAAAACTCGGGTCGCACCTGTGAAAACCCAAACTGTCCCGCGTTTGGAGCTTTGTGCTGCCACTCTTCTGGCCAAGCTACTTCACAACGTGAGGAATGAGTACGGAAAACAGGCTGTCAAAACGTATGCGTGGACTGATTCCACCATTACCATAACGTGGCTACAAGCTGATGCAGCTCGATGGACAGTCTTTGTTGCTAACCGCGTGGCTCAAATACAGCAGCTACTACCGGAAGTCGAGTGGAGGCACGTTCCGTCGTCTGACAATCCTGCAGATTTGGCATCTCGAGGCGTTGAACCTGCCCGTGTTGCGGAAACTAGCATTTGGTGGACGGGCCCACATTGGCTAACTCTGCCTGAGCACCATTGGCCATCTTCAGTACGCTGTCACTGGATCAACCAAATCCCCGAAGCTCCAGATATTGCTAATCATGACTACTACGACTTTACCGAAAAGTTCTCCCACTTAGGCAGCCTACACCGTGCGGTGGCGAGGTGCCTGCGGCTTAAACATTGGTTTTCACCAAATAGACGTGCAATCTTCAGCGCTTCCTTAACACCGGAAGAGCTTCGCGAAGCGCAAAGGGCCTGCATTCGATCCGTGCAACAACAAACCTTTGGCCCTGAGATTAAAGCTCTACAGAGAGGACATGGAGTTGGGCGACGCAGTCCATTACGGAACCTTGCTCCATTTCTTGACGCAGCCGGAATTATCCGTGTTGGTGGGCGGCTCCATAATTCTACTCTGCCCTATGAACAACGCCATCCACCTATCCTGCCGAAACGATGTCACCTGTCTCATCTTTACATCGATCTGGCCCATCGGAGTACACTACACGGTGGAAATGCCCTTACCTTCGCTAGTGTCATCCGCAACGTCTGGATAATTCAAGGTCGTGTTCAGGTACGAACCTTTCTTCGACGATGCGTCTCATGTGCCCGCGCAGCAGCTCGGCCAATGAAGCAATTGATGGGCAACCTACCTGAAGAGCGGATCACTCCTGGTCGTCCATTCTCGCGTACTGGGTTGGATTATGCTGGTCCTTTTCTGCTAAAAGCTGCCCGAGGCAGAGGAGTTATCACCTCTAAGGGTTACCTTGCTCTCTTCGTGTGTCTGGCCACCAAAGCAGTACATCTGGAAGTAGTGGGAGACCTAACTACCGCCAGCTTCTTAGCAGCCCTGAAGAGATTCTCAGCCAGACGAGGCACCCCTAGCATCATTTGGTCGGATAATGCTACTACATTTCACGGAGCAGACACCGAACTCCGTGCCAACTTGCGAAAGGCAAAGCTTGATTGGGAGCACATTGGCGCAACGTTGGCCAATGAGGGGACAACGTGGAAATTTATCCCTCCAGGGGCACCACATTTTGGGGGCCTATGGGAAGCCGGCGTGAAATCGGCTAAGACGCATCTTCGGAAAATCCTCAATCAGCGAGTCATTACCTACGAAGAAATGACTACCTTCATGGCTCACGTGGAGTCATGCATGAACTGCAGGCCTCTAACCCCCCTGTCTGGAGACTCCGACGACGTGGCTGCATTAACTCCTGGACATCTTCTCACTGGATACGCACTAAACGCGCCCCCGGATGCTCACAGTACCAACAACGATAATCTAGACCATTTGAGACGTTGGCGCCTTGTCCAGGCTATGAAAAATCAATTTTGGGTTAAATGGTCCAGAGAGTACCTGAATACTCTGATGCAGCGGCACAAATGGCAATGTCCGCGCGAAAATCTGGCTCCTGGCGACATCGTCATAATACTGGACCCCACGTTGCTTTACCAGGGGCGTTGGCCTCTCGGAAAGGTACTCGAAACTCATCCTGGAACGGATGGTCTGGTGCGAGCGGCGACGGTCCATACGTTCAAGGGAAATTTTACTCGACCAGTCACAAAGTTATGCCGCATGCCTGTGGTCAATGAAAGGTTTCACCACACCGGTGAAAGGTGGGCGGAATGTTAAGACGAATGTCGATCGCTTTCCCCCACTTCTAAATTCTCGCTCATATATGGAAGCTGCACACTGGTGCCAGTCAGTCGGTGCTCAGCCGTCGCGGTGTGGTCAATTGGTTGCCCGGAGTGGGGAGCCTCCCCCCACCCTTGGAAGTGTTCTCCAGCTCCTATGTGGCACGGAGTGTCTCCCGACTCGGATCAGTAGCCATTGGGTGCTTGCCGGTGCTGGTCGGAACTATTCTGCTCCATGTGAGTTCTCTTTAATTTTCCATTGTATTAGTCTTTCCTTTTCTTGTTCTTGAGTTGTTATGTTTCCTTTGTTTGGTATTCTATCTTAAAATGTATTTACTTTCTCTATCCTAATAAAACCTTCTTCATAACTATTAAACTGTGTTCTTGGAATTACCTTCCTCCCGATCCAGTGTTCTTTGTTTAGCATTGTGCTTAAATTAACATATACTAAGATTTCTAATTAACATTATAATTGCGTTAATCTTTAATTTAATTTCGTGAGGAGGTAATCCTTCTCTAATATTATTTAACATTTCAATAGGATAATTTAAATGAATATTTTCATCAGTTTGATCAACGCCCTTATAAGTTGTATGATCTATACTGTAATAAGTTATCATTTCACCATCAATTGATTTTAATATTTTATTATTTAAAATGTTTACATCTTCATTATGTGAAGTTAAAATAACATTTTTAGAAAAATTGTAATTGTTGTTTATATCTTTATAAATTGTATCACATATATTATTAGTTTTATATTCTTCGGGAATAATGAAAGTATTAATTTTTTCTTCTCCTATATTTAATAAAAAAGATGAAAATTTTTTATCATTAAGGTGATTGTCCTAGTACATAGCTACTTTTAGATTGGTACCACCCAATACATGGCTACATAAGTTTACGTGTCTAAGTATTGGGACATGGTACCATTCTTAAGATAGCCATGTACTAGGACATTTACCTTACATCTTATATTAGTTTTTAAATTAAAAATTTCAAATAATTGCCAAAGATGTGAATATTTTATAATGTCTTTTATAATTGTATCTTTAAATCCATTTTTGACTATAGGTAAAATTTGTCTTAAGTCACCACCTAAAATTATTAATACATACATTATTATAATATGGAGGGGCAGTGGAGGGGTCGTGGGGTGGGGTGTTCCGTGGGGGTCATCAAGGGGTGTGGAGGGGTGTAGGGTGTGGGGGGTACTTAGAATAAAAGCAACAATAAAAAATATCGTAATATTTCAAGCAATTTTACGTTATTTTGTGGAGGAGCTATAGAGGGAGTGGGGGGGCGTGGAGGGGGGTCCGAGGGTTAATTTCTAATATAACTATATAATATATATATATACACATATATATATATATATATATATATATATATATATATATTTATTTATTATTCTTTAAACAATAATTTACAAATAAGCAGCAAAAAAGAAACAATACTGAATCTCAATGAATGATACCAATCTTGCCTTCTTCTTGTAAAGTTGGTATACTCGCCGACTTTACAACTCAGCAATGTCCATTGGGTTCGTTGTTTTGAAGTTACATAAAATTTCTTTTAATGATTATATATATCGGACATAACATATTAGCATGCAAAATGACATTTAATATACGACCCACATAAAATTGATTAAGGAGGTTTGTGAAATAAATAACACTGTATTTTATTTTGAGTTGGTCATGTATCTGACATCTTTTATAAATCTTTCTCATTCATTTAGATTTGATACACATTTCGTCGTTGAAAATATAAGAAAACAAATGATTATCGAATTGTTAGTTAAATCTTTAATTCCTGAATATTTAGTTTAGTTATATTTAAGGTAGTACTATCGTTAAGGGATTGACGGTTCAGAAAAATCTGAGATTGGGCACATAAGTAGATTTTAATTCAAATAAAGCACAGTTAAATTTTGGTTAACTTTCAGAGCATGAGGAAAAAATTATAAGCATTTCAATTTTCATCTTTTAACACGCGCTTTATATCTATATATAGTGTATATATAGCTATACACGAGCGTGCATTGAGTCTAAGATGTTTATATCGTTTCAAACTCGATACTGAAAAATTTATTCTTTAGTTTTTCAATTAATTACGTGTTAAATTTGATGAAATTTTGAACCATCAGTAGCTTATAATCAAAAGTTGAAAAAGAATTTCTGTGTGGTTACCATAAAAGCGCGTGTTAAAAATGTGAAAATTAAAATGTTTGTCATTTTTCTCTCATGCTCCAAAAGTTTACCAAAATTTAACTACATCTTATTTTAATTTAAATCTACTTATATACCTAATTTCAGATTTTTCTGAACCGTCAATCCCTTAACGATAGTACTACCTTAAATAAAGATCTTAGAAAGAAAAAAAATATCTAAATTTAAAAAAAAAAAACGCTGCCAAGTGCTTTGGCGGAATGCTTTCTCATAGAGCTCTTTGAGTTTCATTAATTTTTTTATATTTATTCAAATGTGATTTTAATATATAACTATTGGGCATCAAAAGAAGTGATCAAAAAGCTACGCTAAGAAAATAATTTTTTTTTCAAAATTGATTCATAAAGACAGTAGCAAATAACTTGTATACAAATTTTAGAGCAATTCTATCGAGTACTTACGTAAAATGGAAAAAAACTGAAATATGAAAATTTTTTAAGAAAATTTTCAAAATTTTCTAAAATGAAAACTACGCTAAAAAGATCGGTTTATAAAAGTTATCCTTCTTTTGGCAGATGCAAATTATTCCCATGGAAATCTCAAAGCAAATTCATCAATTACCTTACGTAAAATACAAAAAAAATTAAAAATCGAAAATTTTTTCAAATTCTTAAAATGGCTCTATAAAAAAAAACTACACTATGAATACCAATTTTCAATAGCTTCCCGTCTAGTTATAGAAAAACATAAATGGTATACAAAATTTGAAGCAAATCCATCGAGTAATTTTCGAGATCTAACTGGTTAAATAAATAACATTTTCTTTTCAAAATTTCTTTTTCAAAATTTTAAAAATGCTCTAGAATTAAAACTACGCTATGAAAATCAATTTTTGAAAATTTCCCTTCTTTTGGCAGTCGCAAATAATTTCCCTGCAATTTTTAGAACAAATCTATCGAGTGCTTTACGTAGAATAAAAAAAAATAAAAAAAGAAGAATCGAAATTTTTTTTTAAATCTTTAAAATTCTCTAAAATTGTAACCACGCTAAGAAAATTAGTTTTCAAAAGCTTATTTTTTCAGACCATAGCGAATTAATTGTATAAAAATTTTGGAGAAGATTTATAGTATAGTTAACGCAAAATAGAAAATAAATGAAAAATAAAAATTTTTTTGAAAATTTTCAAAGTGCTCTAAAATTAAAACTGCGCTGAGAAAATTAGTTTTCCAAAGCTTGTTTTCTTCAGACAGTAGCGAATTAATTGCATACAAATTTTGGAGCAAATCTATCAAATGGTTTTCGTAAAATAGAAAAAATTTTTTAAAAATTTTTAAAAAAATTTTATAAATGCTCTAAAATTAAAAGTGCGCTAAGAAAATTAGTTTACAAAATTTTTTATACTTTTGGCAGTTGAAATTAAGTTCCATACAAATTTTTTAACAAATTCTTCGAGTAGTTTACGTAAAATACAAAAAAAATGAAAAATCGAAATTTTTTTAAAATTCTTAAAATGATTCTAAAAAAAACTACGCTAAGAAAACCAATTCTCAATAGCTTTCGCACCAGTTCATCAAAAAATTGAATTGTAGATAGATAGATAGATAGATATTAATTTATTTTGTAAAAGAGTACAAAAAGGCAATTGTAGCCTAAGCATTGTATCGAAAATTTGAAGTAAATCCATCGAGTAGTTTTTAAGATTTCATTGGCTTAATAAATAGAAACATTTTTTTTTTAATTTCAAAATGCTCTAAAATTAAAACTAAGCTAAGAAAATCAGTTTTTAAAAATTTATTTTATCCGGGCAATCACAAATAATTTCCGTGCAAATTTTGACGCAAATTCATCGAGTAGTAAACAAAAAAAACCAAAAAACGAAAAATCGAATTTTTTTTTTTTTTTAAAAACTCTAAAATGAAAATTACTTCTTAGCAAGTTAGTCACAAAACTAAATTCCATGCAAAATTAGAAGCAAATCCATCGAGTAGTTCTCGAGATACAGTTTATTAACTGAATTCATACATCCACACATACACACACACACACACACACACACACATACATACAGACATTTTCTGGAAACCACTTTTTTCGACTCACCGAGTTCAAATATGTACAAATTAATGAAAAAATAGAAAAAAATTTTTCATACTAGTTATCTCAATTAAGTCCAGTACAAATAGGTCGTGTGTATAGTTTGTTTTATCGTAACTAAACTGAAACAGACAAGATAGCCTTAATCCCTGGTGTACGATAACCTGTGCATCACCAGGCATAAAATGCACTTAGTGTCCACTAGATAGGGCAGTTTTTCAGCACCCCTTTTACATCCATCACCATCAGGCTTTTGTGCAATACGCAGCGGTTCTATGAGAACATAGAACGCCCACTCGGGGCTTTTCGGCCGAAGGCCTAGTCTTTCCTCTTATTAGTAAAAATAAATATATTTTTATCGTTTATGTGTATTAGTTTACAATCACTGTTATTACACTGACTCTATTTTCAATCAGTAACTATTGCAAGTAATCCTACAAAGAGATATCTTATACACAGGATTACGTATAGCAAAAAAAAGTATATAAATTCGAGTTCAGTCGCGAAAAAATCTGAAAAGTCTTTATTATTCTTTATTATTCAATACTTGCTTAAAGATTATTTATTTATAGAGCAAGGAAATAAAAAAACTTAAGACAAACAAATAAAAAGAATCACGTCTCTTTCTTATTTTACACGAAGAAAAAACAGAGAAAAATAATGACTTTGTATCTAATAGTATTGATAACTAAGGCGGTGCGGGAGAGAATGATCCTGAGTTCCTCTTGCTGCGCGAGCCCGAGCTCATTGATCACCTCTCACTTAATTGGTCATCTAGATAATATATTTCATCTTAGCTGTCGAGTAGATATGCGCAGAGACTTCTTTGCATTTATTGCCAGCGTATATGAGTATTCCCATCTACATACTGTATTAGATAACAAAGATATTACTTGAATACGAAATTGCCCTTAAAATACAAACTTAGTTACGGAAAGTACTTATTTTATAAAATAAAACTTTAAATCATAGAATTACTATGTTTTCTTCTTAAAACTAATCATTCAATTCAATTAATTCTGTTCTAAAGTCTTTGCTAGTACTTAGATGCTTTGAAAGCCCCGTTTACACTAGGGATTCAAACCTATTTTAAATTATATATTTTTTATGACGATTACTGTATATATGAATTGATTTAGAATCTTAAAATTATTGAATAGTGAGAAAAAATGCTTTTTTTCAACACCTGGCCCGAAACTACTACTTTTTTACATAGCGCCAAAAAAAAAGTTGTATTTTCGGCCTGGTGTTGAAAAAAATCGCATTTTCGCCACAGGAAAAAAAAGAATGCCTTAAGGCGACTTCGGATTTTAGGTTAGGTTTTATTTTTGAGTTTACAAATTACTCTTTCAATATGTAAAATTTTTCAGATTTTTTAATTTCCCACCATTCTACGGGTTATAATAAATGCTTTTATATAAAAAATAAATTTTTCTAATTACTATATCTATTTTTTTCCTCAAAATACATTGTTCTACATTACCGACCGAACCTAACTTATAATTTTTCTCTTCATTTTAATAATCCAAATGCAATTCGGACTCGTTGCAAACTTTATAAAAATTTTATTTTTTTAAAAATAACTTGAAAAAATCATTACAGTTTCGATTATCAATAATAGGTTCCCTGTATAATTTAAGTAACCAATTGATAATCATATAAACTGCATTCTTTTTATTGAAGGATTGCATTGATTCAGATTGTACAAAGCAAAAGAGTTTACATTGGCTTGATTTGGCATACCATAAAAGAATCTCATAGACCACCTGAACGTTTTTCTAGCTGTAGTGTATTGACGGCATTTGAAATCAAAACAATCTGTCCCACCTTTTGTCTTATTGTAAAATTCAATCATTTCTGGTTTGCCTGTTTCTTTATCCATTTTGCCCGTTTGATGTATAGATGATAAAACTAATATAATTTTCTTTTTTTTGGATTGTATGAAAGCAATGTCTTTTTTTCTTAATAGCAAAATCTAATTTGTGGAGTATCTTTCGACAAACTGTTGAACTGAGCTGGGATTTTTCTTTTGTTTTTTTTTTATTGTTCCTATGAGAGACAAATTGTATTCTTTTTTTATCTTTTCAAAAAATGAATAAGAAGTGAACCAGTTATCAGCAGTTATATTTTGATCAGTATTATAAATTGGTTCGCTGAGTTTCTTTACATAATAAAATGGGATTGGTTCACTTTCTACTACATCAGTTACTGTACAACAATAAGGAATTGTATTAATCACATAATGAGTACTGGCATCGTTCAAAGATAAAATTTTCAGACCATACTTATCTGGTTTTGAGGGTATACACATTTTAAAAATACAACCGCCTCGAAAGGAAAGCAATTGTTCATCAATTGTAGTATTTGTACCTGATTTGTAATTATCCATGCAGTTTTTAATAAATAAATTCCGAATTTCTCTTATGCGCGTAAAACAATCATTTGCTTTCCTCTTGGCTCGCGTAGTTTCATTATCGAAACGTAAGCCATCTAATACAAATGTAAAACGATTTCTTGCCATAGTAACTTTGAATAATGGCATGCAATGAACGCCCTACCAATTAATAGGTTTACATTTACTCAATTCGTGAACACCCGCGTAATATAGTAAACCTAAAACAGCCTTCAATTTAACTGCATCGATCATTTTATAAACTGATCCATCGATTTTCGTATTATTTTGTTTCAAAAGATCGATTAGCCTGCTTAATTCTTCGTTCGTATGCTTTACTATAATTTCGACGATTTCATTGGCAAATAAAACGCTCCATACTCCAAGTGGACTTTTTACATTTACTGCATTACCTTTCGTAGCAGGCTCATACAAAACTTGTGATCTTCGACCCCTCTGCTCCGGCGCGGAGAGCGACCATTTGTGTCCGCTTTTGGAGCGCAGGTATGAAGATCGGCCTCGATTGTGCAGTGGGGCCGCCTGTTGTTTTAGCAGCTGCAGACCCTTCGCTTGCCATTTCAGGTGTCTCTTCATCTGTTTCACCGTCCTCGGTATCAGTTACTGAAGCATGCGAACTAATAGTTTCTTCATTTTCGGCCTCATCAGTATCGCTAGCATTGTCGGTGACGCTGTCGTTTTCGGTTTCTTGATAAAGTTCTTCGAGAGCAGTAACGCTCCGAATCCTCCGATGCGTCACCACTTTTTCACTAAACTATCTGCAATTATAAATCGTAAAAATAAATATTAGAAAATCTAATCCTACATTTTGTATAAAGAATATTTATATATGTATATTTATTTTGTAAGTTATGCTGCTATAATACAGAGCGTCGTTTTCAAGTCGGAATGCAGAAAAGCAAATAAAAAATATTGAGGTTATGATAGGTTTAGTAATTAAAAGTAATGTAATTTTACTTACCAATACACTTTATTGCAGTAGATCTTGAGAAAACACAATTTTTAATTTTTACTAAAAGAGGATTTTGTAACGTTCCGTACGGACTGGGTTCACAACTCGAACACAAAGCGTTAACTGACGCTGCCGGTTGGGGTTATGTTATTTGGTACCTCAAAGATTCCCCCCACTCACTTCTGTTCAAACAGTGGCGTTTTCAAAATTCGCTCGGGTTACGCTAACCCAGTCCGCACCCTGAGGGTTGAACATTTGTGAAATAATATTTGTTCAAATTTAAAAATGATTATATATCGGCAATTATATATTTTTGTTTCTATTATTACACGGAGAGGGAATTTCATCGTTTAACACCTAACGCGCACTCTTCTTTACGTAGCGCGCAACGTTAAAGACGTAGCAATATTTACATTATTCGCGTTATGCTTGTCTTCATCGCTTAAATCATTGCGTACATCGTGAATATTGTCGAAACGAATGATGCACGCATGGTTCAGCACCTTTCGTACATCGTGTATTAGATGGCGCTATTACTTTCAGAACGTTCATGAGTACCGCAACGTGACTCAGGATGAAATTCCTTCTCCGTGTAAAAATGGCATAAGTCCATGAGCACTTACAACTTTGAAACTTCTAATTAGAATGAAAATGGCATAAATCACAAATGGTGAAATGTTTTTTATTATAATGAAAAATAATCGAAACAATGCTCTCACGTTTGGGTGAAATGAGAAAAAACGTTATAATTTATTAATCTAATGCACTATGATTTTTAAAAAACTGTTTCCTGATTTTTTTATTGGCATATAACTTTAACATAAAAAATCTCGAAACTAGAAGTATGTGACTTATGCCATTCTCATTCTAACCCATACATATAAGGGGCATTTCATGTCAACTCACCTGATCAAAAAATAAAAATCGCTGAAAATCTGAGAATATGTTCTATTTGAGTTCTAGGTAAAAGAGATCAAGAGCTAGAGGTCATGGAATTTTGGGATTTTTTCAATTTTTTGTTAAATTATTATCTTTGATATTTTTTTATTGAAAAACTAAGGGTATTAAAAAATGTATAGATACATTTTTTGTTGAAAATTATGTGTAGAAACTACACAAATTTTTTCCGATCCCAAAGTTTGCAACAGCATCTTATACAGTAAATGCATAATTTTTAGCAAAATCTAAAATAATTTGAAATTCACGTAATTCTAATTTATCCTTCAACATAAATTCAGATATTTCTTTTTTTAATGTTTTTTCACTGTTTAAGGGATTGAACTAATATAATTATTTTCAAAAACTTTGAATAGAATTTTTTGTAAATTATCTACTTCTGGACATTTCTCATATTTGTTAAAATGACATGAACTATATGCTGATTCTCATATTAAAAGATTAAAACAATTTTTTGTTAGATTAAATAAATGACTATCTATAAAAAAATAAGATATTAAAATTAAAACTTTGATTATTTTCATCGGGATGTATATAATATAATAAAATAGAAATATCATAAATTTTACATTTTAGTTGTATAAACAAACGCACACACTGCTTCCTGCCATATACAATATTGAGGGCAAAGAATGGTAAATTTGCTAAAACCAATTTTATTTCCTTGATGTTCCAATTCAAAAAGCTGATAGAAATAGAATAGAATTCCTTTGAATTCAATAAAACCAGTCATTTTTTTAACCTTTTCTTTAATTCCATCAATTGTTCTTACAGATATGACATCTTTTATGCCAGACATAATTTAACTCACGTCATCTCTGAAATAAAAACTTGTAAGATCTGTGTAAAATTTCAGAAATTTCTTTTTCTAATAATTTAAATAAATAAAACTTCCTTTTACTTTAAATATATATTAAATACAAGACTTTGGCCCAAGAATAATTATAAAAAACCTCATCCAATGCTTCAAATTCTTTGGATTAGTCGTGGAATGGAGTTTTAAAATTGTGGTACTTCCCGTAGACTTTCTTAGCCAATTTTCAACTAATTAACTTCAAAATTTCCAGAGCTCTTCAGTTTATATATCTTCATTAAATAACAATTCTAGAATTTTGATAAGATAAGTTTAAGTGGGTGTTGAATTGAATTACTTACATAAAATTCAGAAAATATGTATTTTTATAAACTTTTTTTAAACCAAACTTTTAAATTCTTTTTTTTTAAACTAAAACTGTTACTTTGTGAAGATATATAAACTGAAGATCTCTGGAAATTTTGAGATCGATTCATTGAAAATTGGCTGAGAAAGTCTACAGCAAGTACTAAAATTTTAAAAATCCATTCTTCGACTAATTTGTTATTTTCGACGATCTCGTTATTTTCACGATTTTTCTACTTTCCACGGGGATGCAAATTGTTTGAATATAACTTTTATAACACGCAAATATAGAAATTAATCAGGTTAAACTTTTGTTTAAGGATCTGTTCAATAAATTGTATATCTACTCATTAAGTACAATTATATACGTTGTCTTATACTTAACAGCTGGTATATCAATATGGTATTGTTTTTCTGATATATCAATTTGCTATGTTGAATAGTGTAAATAAATCTTCAAGTTTAATCAGTGGATTCTGCTGATATTTTTAAGATTATCACTTTAACATAAGTATTTTACAGGTAAAAAGTAAATTGTTTTATATGATTTAAAAGCTGTTAAGCTAAAGAGCTTGTTCGTTTTCTTTTTACAGGCTGCTGCTGTAAATTTTCAACTTGATTGTTCAGTGTATGTATTGTATTATATGTATTGTATTGTAAGTTCACAATTTAGAATAATTTTTTTATTTAATATCAATTAAATAGCATTTTGAAATGCAACTCTGAAATTATTTAATAATTCTTCGTTCAGTGTGCTTTGACTTTAAACTTATAAGTGAATTTTGACTATGTGAATGTGCAGTTATTAATTTTGCTTGATTCTTAATATTTTTGCATACTGAAAATATGAAAAATCGTAAATTAATATTACTTTTATTAGGATTTCTCGATACCGTACTCTTAATACCATTTTCAAGAAATCTTTCAAGAAATCTTTATAAATCTTTCACAATATATTATTAGAAATATTTCAGGAAATTTCCCAAATATCTTTTCGAATTATTTCTGAAAGATTTCCTAAATATTTTATATAATATTTTAAAGTAATCTTTCAGAAGTATTTATGGAATGTTTAGAAAATATTTTTGAAATATTTCTTTGATATATTTCATGCTATGTGAGGATATATATTCGTTTAAGTAAGTTTTATTTCAATTGCAACTAATATGCTATTATGATATTTTATTTTTTAATAATTTTTAAAATACAAATTCATTGTATAACGATCTAATGATTAAACTTATGGATCCAACATTTATATTAAATGTTTTAAATTTACCATATTCATTAAAATTATGTGCAATAAAAATTTTCAATAATTTTATAGGATCAAATTGTACTAAATTTTTAAATCATTTCATACAATATAATTTTTAATAGGGTCTAATTACATATCAATTAAAAAGAGGGCATATTATCTGTCATTGAGTATTATTTTCATGTAGGATGCCTTACAATTAATAATTTCTTTCTTATTTTCTTTACTACTTGTGAACAATGGACATTTATTTAATCACTAAAAATAAGATTCTTTATCGGATAAGAAATCTAAAATTGTCCATTTGTAAGTCATATTTTTTACCTGTTTCAAAACTTTTTCATTTGATTATTTTATAAATATTTATTGAATTATAGATTAGATATTAGATTGGATATTATTTTATTTTGTATGATATTTACAAAAAGAGCATGTAATGTAATAAAATTACAAATAAAGTTGAAATACATAAAATACTTGAAATAGCCTTGCATATATAAAATTAAAATAGTACAGTATATGATATCACAGTCATAAAACATAATAGAGATAATAATACTGTGATAGTAAGTAAATAAATTAAATAAAAGTGATATCACAGATAGAAAATAGAACACGAATAAATACACGCAAAGAGTATAAATAATATAATTAAAAATCAGTCTCAAATATCTATCAGTCAAAAGAATTACATAAAATCAAACGTATAAAGAGCGCAGTCAAAATTCAGTTAAAAACACAGAATAAGGTTGAATGTACAGTAATATACAAGTCAAGCTGATAAAAATATAATCATTCACTCTATGCACACACATCCTACAATCACGCCAATAAATATAATCATGCCTTAAATCTATAAAAGGTACATCACATAATAAATTTACACATATGGTATAATCCGAAAATAATACTGTTTACTCAAGGTCGAGTAAATACCTTTTCAGAGCGGCTTTAAACCTGCTGATTGATGAAAGATTTTTTATATCAGCAGGTAGGGAGTTCCAAAAATGCGCACCTTTAACTTAAAAGAAATTTCTTCCAGTCTCAGTGCGAATGAAGGGCACCGCAAGATCTTTAATCTCACCCCTAGTGGTCGCTGTGGGTATATATCTAGTGAAGAGACCCACTAGATATTCCGGAGTATTCATACGCACGATTTTGTACATAAGTACAGTCATAAAATACTGTCTTCTCGAATCAGTACGTAGATAACCCAAAGCATGCCTATGGGGAGAGATATGATCACCCATCCTCACGCCTAATATATATCTTACACATGAATTTTGCATTGCCTGTAGGCGTCTTCGTAACTCCTGTGAAGCATCAAGCAAAACCACTAAGCAGTAATCAAGATGTGGGAACAGCAGGGTGGTTGCGAGTTGTTTACCCTACTAAAAAATCTCAGGTGAGAAATCACCTGATTTTTCAGGTGATTAATCATGCCAAAATCTCATGTGATGATTTTTTTGGTTTTTACACGTTTCAAAGCATACTTACTAGGAGAGTATCAGATCTCCGGATCACGGATTTTGCTCAAACGTTGGGATAAGTTTTCAAATGTCAAAATATGAGAGGAAACAGAATTTTAGATCCCAACGCTCAATATTTCCCTAGTTACAGACAATTAAAGAAAATCACTAAAAAAGTTACTAGATTTTCAAACGCTTACAGTTTCTTAGCATTGATACTTATGAGCATGAAACTTTTTTTAAATGAAAGCTGAGCTCAAATCCTTTCAAAATAGTAGTTATAGTATGTCAAAATATTTTTTTTTCCTAAAGTCATAGCGTAATAAACATTAGACCCAATTTCAGCTTTTGTTATTGATTAATGTTTTAAAAAGAAAAATCAGGTCCAATATTTATCACGCTACAACTTTGGGAAAAAATAATATTTTGACATGCTATAACTACTATTTCGAAAGGATTTGAGCTCAGCTTTCATTTAAAAAAAGTTTTAAGCTCCTAGCTATCAATGACAAGAAACTATATGCGTTTGAAAATCTAGTAACTTTTTTAGTGATTTTCTTTAATTGCCTGTAACTAGGGAAATATTGAGTGTTGGGGTCTAAAATTCTGTTTCCTTCCATATTTTGACATCTTAAAACTTATCCCAAAGTTTGAGCGAAATCCGTGATCCGGAGGTCTGATACTCTCCTAGTTAGTCAATTGCGAACTATTTTTGAAAATTTTTTTAAAATTTGAATTTAGAAAATTTTTTAAAAATTTGAATTTAGAAAATTTTTTAAAAATTTGGTTTTAGAAAAAATTTTGATTTATTTTACAAAAAATTTTCTAAGTTCAATTTTTCAAAAATTTTCAAAAATAGTTCGCAATTGACAAAGCATGGTTTGAAACGTGTAAAAACCAAAAAAATCATCACATGAGATTTTGGCATGATTAATCACCTGAAAAATCAGGTGATTTCTCACCTGAGATTTTTTAGTAGGGTACGCAGAGCCTCAGTGGTGTACCGGCGGAAAAACCACAGGCTATAAATCACTCTATTGAATTTTTTAGTCATCATATTAATGTGCGGTTCCCACGACAGTTTAGAGTCGAGTACAACACCAAGGCTCGTAACGGTGTCAGAGAAATGAATACCGATACCGCTCTCCAGGTCAATCGTCCTTGGCTCACCCGAATAAAAATTTTTAATAAAACGATTACTTCCAAAGAGGGTCGCCTTTGTTTTACTAGCTTTCAAAGTGAGAGAAATACCAGAAGCCCAACCTGACTCCGCCCTGGCCGCCCTCTGTAAAATACGAATCCCCTTATCCACATTATCATAAGAGACCTGTGTATAAATTTGAAGATCATCCGCATACAGCAGATGCCCGATGCAACCAGAGTCCAGTGCGTCACGTACGTCATTTATGTAAAGGTAAAACAACAGAGGCCCCAGCACTTGACCCTGAGGTACTCCTAGATTGTTTGTTAGCCAATTCGATTCTTCCTTTAAATGCGTGGAAACTATTTGTTTTCTACCTGATAAATACGAGTTAATCCATCCGAGTGCGGCCCTGTAGAACCGCATCGATCTAAGCCTCGCAAGAAGTTTGGAGGGAGAGATCGTGTCGAATGCCTTACTAAAGTCAAAAAGTAGTAGTAACGTGACAAGTTCCTGTCCAGGCCTGACCTTATATCGTCTGTAAGCCTAAGTACAGTAGTCTGCGTAGAATGGCTTTTCCTGAAGCCCTTTTGCATAGGATCGAGCAATTTTTTGGATATAATGTACTCCTGCAGTTGGTCATGGGCGATCTTCTCAAGAACCTTTGAAAGAAAACATAAGATGTCTATAGGCCTAAAATCTTTTGGCTGCTTAGGTGCAGCACACTTTTTCAATGGTATAATACGTGCTTGCTTCCAACGGCAAGGGAAGACCCACCGTGCAAAAGAGAAATTGAACAGAGTCACAAGATGTTCACCAATAAATGGTAAAGCATCACGCTTTGCGGAATGCCATCCTCACCACAAGCCTATGAAGAAAAATGTGAAATTGCAAGAACAACATCATTAAAACTAATTGGTTCAAAGGTAAACCCACTTTCATTGCATTGAAAAAGAATTCTCAATCGCTTTTCACTATCCTCTTGCGCCGAGACTGACACCCCAGCAAAGTGCGCATTAAGCTCATCCGGAGTGAATCCATTCAAATCCCCTTTAGGTTCGGATAGCAGTCCCAGGTCTCTCAACTCCTTCCAGACATTACCACCCGCAAGAGCATCAAACAGTCTATTGTGAATATGAGCAGTCTTAGCATGGTCCGTCGGTTCGTCTACCACCCTACGCAACTGCAGAAATTCAAGGAAATACTGCTCGTCCTCTGTCCATTTGTATTTACGATATGTAGCATCTCTCTTACGCCGCCTCTGTGACAGTTCTACATCTATCCATGGAAACTTATTCTTATTAGGCTTGAACGCTTTCAATGGCGCCAAATTCTGGATTGCAGTAGTGAGATTGTCACAGAGGCAACCAAATGCAGATTCAGGGTCAACTGTGTCAGACGTAAGCGGCGACCGATCGCAGCCGGCAAGTTCCTCTCTCAAAAGAGTAAAAAGATTCACTTGACAGAGTGAAATAAAAAATATTAGAACACAAAAAGACAGAGCCAAAGCAGTGTGTCAGTGAATACTTACGGGCGGAGAGGGGAGTAAATCATAAATAATTATGAATTTATGAGAAATTTAAATTTTTTGTTTTAAAGCCTGAATCTCTTAATTGTTAAAAAATCGTACACTTTAATTCCCTTAAAATATTTGGAAAAATTCACATTTTTATACAAAGTTTTTGAAATAAATTTACTATAGTAATAAAATTATATAATTTTATTTCAGAAAATATTACTTGAAAATTTAACAGTCTCCAATGTAAGCATTTATACAAAGTGAAATATCCATTATGAGTTAATTGTACAACCTTATTCAAGTATTTTATCTCTTGGAAAAATAGATATTTGGACAAATTTTGGTCCAACAAAAATTGAATTTATTCAGATTCCATATAAAATAAGTAAATTATTATTATTAAAAAATAAGATAGAAGGATATTTACGCAACACCTTTTATAAAAAAAATGATTTAGAATATTATTCTGCAATAACTGATGGTAATTATAAATTAGATATAATAGCAGTAATACTTGAAAAAGAATTATTGATTATTGAAAGAGGAAAAAAATTAGAACTTATAGGAGATTTACAAGACTGTGGCATGCATATCGCAATTCTACATTTTAATAAAAGATTTTTATTTTAAATTTATAAAATTGATATATTTTCACTATGAAATACCTTTATATTAAAAATTAACTATAACTTTCGGATCTTAGGGGTCTCCCATCGTAAACATGTGAAATATTCAGACTAGTCAACTTATAGCAATAGAAATTCAATACTTTAAAAGTAATGATGAATCAGAAAAAACTCAAGAAAATCATATTAAAATGAAACATAAATACGTTTCCTTTGTAAATGTATTACCAATAGATAATTATTTATCAAATTTTTTACTTATTTGTAAGTAAAAAATAAACAAGAGAACGTGACAATAGAAAGCGCAATGTTTTTGAAGTTGGTATTTGTTACACTCAAAAAGATACAAGATATGAAATAATATTGGTTAGTATATCTATTTATTAGAAAAAAAGAAGTCTCTCGTATTGTTATATATAGATATACTAACCAATATAATGTAATGCCTCGCTTTAACCACTATCGAGTAGCTCTATTGAGAACCGAATGTGCTTTCACGTACACGCAGATACGCTCATGCTTCCGCTATTTTACCTACGCGCTGTGTATTTAATAGCTGTAATATAATGTATAAAGCGTACACTACACTACAGTCACTTTTGCCCGCCCTATATGAAAATCAGTAAAATTTCAAGGTTTTGCGGCTGAGTGAAAAATAGTTATAACTAAAAAATTTCAACGGGATCTTGCAGAGTATTTAAAAACCTTCAATTCGAGCTAGGTCAAGCAAAAAAATTTTTAAAACAAACTAAAAAATGTTCAATTTTTTTCGGCCCTATTTAAATACCGGTCATTTTTCCGGAAACTGTCAAGTCATAAAAAAACAAAATAGAGATGAAAGCTAAGGAAGTCTACTTTAAAATGAGCTATAGAACGCTGATTTATGATTAATTTTACAAGAGTTATGGTCATTATTAATAAAAAAAAAAATAATTTTTTTTGTAGACATTATCCCAAAAAATACGCATTATACAAAAAAATTTGTAATAAAAAAATTGGTTATTTTTGAGTCAAAAATATAAATATTTAATGCAAACTGGCCAGGAGAGGATACAACCTTCGGGTGATAGATTGGAATGAAACTTTGGAATAAGTTTCAGTATCGTATAACTAAGAATAACTCATAGCTATAGGGTCTAACGATGAGTCTTTTTCCAAATACAGCACATCATATAATTTCTGATAATACGTACTTTCTTGACATTATAACTTACAATTTCTAAATGCTAATGTTTTTCATTACTTCAAAGCATTTTATTTTGCTTTGATGTTCTTATAATTATCTAAAATTGTTATATTGTAATTATAAAATACAATATTTAATTTTGTATGATACTTTTAAAGACAAAAATTCGATTAAATTATTAAGTTACCTCATAGTCGATAGCCCAATCATTAATAAAATTAATCTGAAACTTGACAAATACTTTTGTATTAATAAATATCATCACTTCATCCATTTTCTATAATTTTTGTATGACTTCTTTGATCCCAAATCATGTTTACATGACTGCATTAAAGAAGATCAGAATTTTAAGCTAAGCAAGACCTTGACTTTGCTTAATTTATTTCAGATCACTTTAACGACTGCTGTGGCTGTTAGTGCTATAGCCAAAGAAAAAAGAACCTGAAAGTAATTATAAAGTATCAATTTTCATAAAAAATTAAACGATTTGAAATGTGATTTAAACAATTTGGAATACTTATATTACATTTATCTATATTCGAAATTTCTGGAGCACAGATTACCTAATGACAAATCATTGATATTTTAAACTTTTTGTATAAACATTTTTTATAAAAATAAAATTTGAATCGCTTTTAAAGTTTATGAAAATTGATACTTTGTAATTACTTTCAGGTTTTCTTTTTCTTTGGCAATAACACTAACAGCTTCAACAGTCGTTCAAGTGGCTTGAAATGAATTAAGCAAAGTCAAGGACTCGCTTTGCTTAATATTCTGATCTTCTTTGACGCAGTCATGTAAACATGATTTAGGATCAAAGAAGTCACACAAAAATTATAGAAAATGGATGAAGTGATGATATTTATTTATACAAAAGTATTCGTCAATTACAGATTAATTTTATTATTGATTGGGCTATCGACTATGAGGTAAATTAGTAATTTGATCGAATTTTTGTCTTCAAAAGTATTATACAAGATTGAATATTGTATTTCATAATTACAATATAACAATTTTAGATAATTATAAGAATATCAAAGCAAAATAAAATGCTTGGAAGTAATGAAAAACATTAGAATTTAGAAATTGTAAGTTATGATGTGAAGAAAGTACGTATTATCAGAAATCATATAATGTGCTGTATTTGGAAAAAGACTCATCGTTAGACCCTATAGCTATGGATTTTTCTGAGTTATACGATACTGATACTTATTCCAAAGTTTCATTCCAATCTATCACCCGAAGTTCGTATCCTCTCCTGGTCAGTTTGCATAAAATATTTATATTTTTGACTCAAAAGTAAACAACTTTTTTATTACAAAATTTTTTGTATGATACGTATTTTTTGAGATAATGTCTATAAAAAGAAATCGTTTTTTTAATTAAAAATGACCATAACTCTTGTAAAATTGATCACAAATCAGCATTCTATGGCTCATTTTAAAGTAGACTTTGTTAGCTTTCATCTCCATTTTGTTTTTTTAATGATTTGACAGTTTCCAGAAAAATGGCAAGCATTTGAATGGAGGCAAAAAATTGAACATTTTTTAGTTCGTTTTTTATGCATAAAACATGTGTTTTTCATTTTTTTTTGCTCAACTTAGCTCAAATCAAAGGTTTTTAAAAACTTTTTAGGAACCCGTCGAAATTTTTTAGTTACGACTATTTTTCACTCAACCACAACACCTTCCAAACTAGAGTCACTCTAGATCTAGAGTGTCTAGTACTAGAGGGTCACTCTTGTACCTGCTGTTCTACAATAAATATCTTCAAACCTAACTAAGAGTTAGCTAGAGTTTGATTGTTGTAAGTGCGTAAGAAGACGGCGAAGCATATCGGCATACATTTGGTCTGCATACTCGTTAACGTGCTTACAATATTATTAGTTTCTGTTGCTAGTATAGTACAAATTGTGTCATATCTAACAAGGAGCGTGTTTGACTTTCGGATCACCGATTTCGCTCAAATTTTAGGAATATTTTCTGAATGCAGAAATATGAAGAAAGCCAAATTTTTAGAGGCTAATGCTCAATATTTACCTAGTTACAGGCAATCAAAGAAAATCACTAAAAAGGTTATTAAATTTTCAAACGCTTATACTTCCTCAGCATTCTTAAATAGAAACTTATACCATTTTTTAAATAAAAACTGAGCTCAAATCTTTTCGAAATAGCACCTATAGCATCTTAAAATATTATTTTTTCCCAAAGTTATAGCGTAATGAAGATTGGACTCAATTTCAGCTTTCATTATTAATTAATGTTTTAAACAGAAAATTCAGGTCTAATCTTTATTACGTTCAGACTTTGGAAAAAAATAATATTTTGAGATGCTATCTCTATGGAAAATAATGACGTCTTTTTATAACGTCATAAAATGACGTCATTTGATAACGTTATTTGGTATGTCATGATTTCGGACAAAAAATGACGTCATCTAATAACGTAATTTTATGACGTTATTTAATAACGTTATTTAATGACGTTATTAAATGACATCAGAGTTAAAAAAAAGACGTTGTCTTTGTTAAAAAAAATGGTAGTCATGCCAAAAAGTACTTTTTTCAACAAAAATTTTTTTTTCGAAGACAACGTAATTTTCTCAATTATGACGTCATTTTTCGTCTGAAATTATGACGCACCAAATGACGTTATATGATGACGTCATTTCATGACGTTATAAAAAGACGTCATTACTTTCAATAGGGATAACTACTATTTCGAAACGATTTCAGCTTAGTTTTCAATTGAAAAAAGATATAAGCTTCATATTTTAGCATCCAGAAGACATTCCCAAAATTTGAGCAAAATCGGTAACCCGAAAGTGAAACACTCTTCTTGTAAGTTTAAGATAATAAAGTTTATGTGTTTAACGTGCAAAAAGTAAATTAAAAGTAGTCATTTCTTGCAATCGTGGCAATTGGCAAAGTTAAGCTCTCGGCTTTTTCCGCGTTTTCAATTAGATTTTATAACTTTAAAACTTACGAGGTTATTAGAATCACTTGATTTTTAAGTACAGTGAATACTGGCACTAAGAGGAAATAGGGATAAATGTCCTATGAATCCCTATTCCTTTCTTATCTTTTCCAGCTTACACACGAGCATATGATCACGAAGTAGTCAAGCTTAACGTCCTGGCTGCATACGGATTAGCTCTTTACCACTCAAACATACCTAACACTAAACTTAAATTAATTAGTACGTGGTTGTGACCGTACTTTTAAAATAAACGTTTTGATAACGTTTGAATCCATGAGTTGGTTTCACCATATTCATAACAGAGGTTTGTAAATCAATAGAAATTGTAAAAGTAATTATCTTGTACCTTTTTTGTTCTTTGTATAACATTTTTCATTCATAAATGATATTTTGCTAATTTCACATAATAAAATTATCACTTTGTGATGGTTTTTTAAACTTATTTTTTCTACAAACAATATAAATATTTATTCTAAAAATTAATGACTTTGTACTAATTTAAATATTACTTTCTGTTTTATCTATTATGATAAAAATTTTAAAATATAATTTATAAGTAATATATATTTTATTTGTTTTTCTGAAATATCTGAAAATTAAAAAATATATTAAAATTTATCGATAATTTATATATATTGTAACGTTTTTCCCTTTCGGGAGGGGAAATACGTATTAACTACTGTTACCAGACGCTTCAGCGAGTTACCAGAGTAAGATCGGCAGGAGTGGGAAGGATCGGACGGTGGAAAATGAAGGAAAGTGACCGGGTTTAACACGTTTGGTTATGCTAGGGAGTACTTTGGCTTTATTGTACTCGTTAAACTCATATACAACGACGATTACAATAACGAAATAATAATAATCTATTAATCAAAACTAAACCTACTATCTTTATATAATACAAGTAACTAACCTAACCTTAAATGAAAATATAATTTATAAAGTAATTAGATTTTTACTTATCTTGGCCACTTGACGGCTATTTAATTAAATCAATTAATAAATGAATCTTCAAGTGAAACTAAATAATAGTTAACTTTCGGCCTGGATCTTCGGTCTAATTTGTACCGGTGGCTTTAACCTGCAACAATGTGCAAACAAAAGAAATAAAAGATTAATAACTAAATAATTATAATACAAATAGGCAACGACACCTAGTATTGTTATAATTAATCCTACGGTAATGATGGGTAGCCGGCTCCCTTGATTATCTAATTTACGAATCTCTATGGGCGTGCGGAGCCCTTAAGTGAAGTAAAGACAATGTGTGGCCGACACCCTTAACTTATTCTAAAACCTAATAACTACGCGATGGTCGGACGGAGTCCTTTAACTAGCATAACTAATGAAATGGTGGACGACACCCTTAATTGAGCTAGTGGCAAAATGTGAAATAAAATATGATATTTTGGATAGACGTCACCTTTAAATTCAGCGGCGCAAGTTCGGCATTGCGGTGACGGCAAAAGGTTGCGAGTGCGCTCTAGGTAACATAAATTTACGCCAGCGTGCTCACTCGGCGTAGCTCTATGCTGCCAGCATATGCATCAGAGTGTAGACCAGCGTGCTCACTCGGTCTATCCTCATGTGCAAGAGAGAGAAGCTAGTCCTTCTACAAGGGAAGGCAACCAGCTACTACTTGTCTCACTCTCTCTTAGCCTAGCGTGCTCACTCAGGTAAAGAGAGAGGGGAGACCATAGTCTACACTGCTCTGCTCTGGTTAGCTTCTCGGCCACTTATATACTCTGGCCTCATTTTTCCCGTTGCGCGTAACGACATTCGGGGTTGCCACCTGGCGGCTGAGCTCAGAACTATTATTCTATAGTAGCTTGGCCGTTAGGCGGGAAATTTGAATGCGCGAGTATGTATATTCGTCGCAATATATATATATATATATATATATATATATATATATATATATATATATATATATATATATATATATATATATACTAGGGGAGTACCCCCTGCTCACTCCGCTCGTCAACCCCCATTATAGGTATCATATCAATATAAAATGTAACATTTATGCATTTTTTTTATAAAAAATTTTTTATGATAATATATTTTTATATTATACATAATATTATACAATTGTACATTTTTCATTAAATTTTTATTATTAACATAGAAACATAAAAAAAATACATCATATTAATTATTTATGTAAAATATCTGAAAAAAATTATTAATAAATTTTAATCATTATTCATAACATATAGACTAAGCTGGTTTTCACATCATCTTACATTTTAAATCTTTTAGATTTTTATCATTGTGAATTAAATTAAAATTTTTTTAATATGAAATAATTATATATATATATATATATAGAATGAATTTATAAATATTTTCACTTTTTCTTAGTTTATATTATTGTTATTATTAATTTTCAATATATAATGAATATAAATGAAAAATAAAATTTTCTAATGAAATATTTTTAAATTATAAATTTTTTAGTAAAATTTATTAATAGTATTGTTTGATATATTTGAATGTATACTTAAGATTTTTAAGATTTAGAGGATTATTTTGTTATAATTCCTCTTTGATATCTTTTTACTTAATTTTACATTTTAGAAATATATCAAAATTTTTGGATTATTAACTATCAATAGTTTTATATAATGTTTAATATTTTATGTGAATATTACATTAAATATTAAAAAAAAATAATTCTTAATTATTTTATTATAATAATTCAACATAATGTTTGATATATCTAAATGTATATTTAAGATATTTAAGATTTGAAGGATTATTTTGTTTTAATTCCTGTTTGATATCTTTTTACTTAATTTTACATTTTAGAAATATATCAAAATTTTTTTTATAAAATTTAATCTTAATAAAATATTAAACATTTTATAAAAACATTAAATTTTTAATAATATTAAATATGTGCAGTGTTCAATAAATATCTTGAATATGTTTCGTAACTTTGACTCAGATAAAATTCATTTATTGGTTCATGTAACGTTATTTTATATTCTATAATTTTATTAGTGTAATATTCATAATATTCTAATACTTATTTGCAATTATTAAATTCTTCTTTTTCATTATCTTCAATAATATATGAATTCATTATATTATTTAAAACAGATTTCAGATATGGTATTTGAAATCCTGGATTGTAAAAATTTTCTTTGCAGTTTGAGCTAAGCCATGTTTCTACGCAAATAAAAATATCTATATTTCCTATTATTTTTAACAGTTCTTCTTTACGTTTAGAAATGCTCCTGGCATTCCAGAACATGATTCTTAATTCTTTGTGATGTGTGCGCATTATTATAGTTATTTTTTTCTCAATTCTTTTTTTTTAACAATTTTCAATATCTGTATCGAACATAAAATTTTCTGTTTCGTTTTCTATGTCGGCTGTGCTCTTTGACATTGTTTTGTTTACACTTGATAAGAAGGTATTTTTAATTTTAGTTAGTTTGGTTTTTACACTTTTACTTTAAATGTGAGGATAAGCTTTTGCTATCACAGAGAAAGGAAAATACCTAAAAAAATGTACTAACTTGAGTCAGGAGTCAAAAAAATATTACCAGTCGTTTTTTAATTGATCCTCTGTATATAAATCAAGACGACTTATATTAGTACATCTGTTAACGCGACATATCCAAAATAGTACATTAAGATACAAGTGACATAAGTGGCCCATTATTTGACGGCGTGAGATTAGCAGCCGAGCGTAGCGAGGCTGCTAAACGCCGTGAAATAATGGGCCACTGAAGTCACGAGTATCTTATACTATTTTATAGCTCGAGTGATATAAATTTGCCATATTAAATCTGTACTAGTAAAAAACAATAACAAACAAAAACTATGCACTTCACGAATGATAATTCAAAAAATAAAAACGAAAACTGTAAAAAAGCAAGTACTGGGCGTTCCGTGAATGATAAATTAAAAAAAAGAAAGCGAAAACTATATATGAGCCAAAACTAAACACTCCGTAAATGATGAATCGAAAAAGATTTTAAATATTATAATTTAAAAAATATACTTAAAGTGTGTAATAATAAATAATTTTAATCAATATAATTAACATTATGTAAAATTGTTTGTTCAAATTATCTTTTATAAAGTTATAAATTTAAATTTTGTTTCACGTATGCATTAACGTCGTACACGGAGAAAAAAATGAGTAAAAATTATAATACTTTTTGTAAAAATTACCATACTTTATCGTAAACCAACCACAGACTGTGATTTTAGCCAAAAATTACTATACTTTGTATTAAAATTTACTAGAAATATTATAAAAATTCCTAAGTTGTATAGGAATTTTCACAATATATCTAGTAAATTTTATTATAAAGTATGGTAATTTTTGGCCAAAATGACAGTCTGTGGTTGCTTTACAAAAAGGATTGTAATTTTTGCTCTACTTTTTTCTCAGTGTAGGAGCAGTGAGGAGGTAACTTATGTATAGTATAGCAATAGCAATCGTGCGTAGTAATAGGGGATTCCCTGAAGCATTTTATAATGCAACGCTGAAATGGCTATACCTCTTCGCTTTGCATGTTACGCTACTAATAATTTTAGTTTTACTTGTATTTTACTTGCTTATAATTGTTATTCAATTTTAAAATTGTTAATATAAATGAGTTGTAATAATCTACACCTTATAATTATCAATGAAAACTTTATAAAATAATCAAGATATCAAATTATTGCTTATTATACTGACGTTCCTTGTTGATCAAGTGTTAAGACTCATCTAAAATTAGTCTTTCTTTATTGAACCGTACAAAAAAGTTAAAAATTTTTCACAGTTCTTTTTTTTCACTGTTAAATAATAGGCTATTTATAACACGTAGAAGCATGGTATAAGTGCGAATTTATGTCACGCAGTGCTATAAAAATTATTTGGTATATTATTGAATTTTCCCATACTACGGAATTAAATTATCTTAAACTAACATATTACCTTTATAATACGCACTGCGGCGCTGTCAAGTATGAAACTTCAATATAATTAATGCTTAATAACGTAAAAACCATTAAATTGTATAACAATTTTTAACAGTTGATAAATATAATGTAAATCATATAATATATAATAATTTTAAATTAATAATAATTAATTTTAAACTCAAAAGTTAACTATTTTAAAACAGAGTATGGCAGATAAACATGTATCGTTTTATTCCTTAAATATCACGAATTAAAAAATTAATTATTACGTATTGAAAAGTGTTATATATTATATAATTCAATCTATTTTTATCAACTTCTAATTTTAGTCACAGAAAAAGCCGCACTAAAAGAGATTAACAATCACATTTTCTGCGAAATATTGCCCTTGAATCGAGTAGGTGAAATGTCAGTCTTAGTACGCAAAAAAACTGTACTAAGAATCGAAAATTTATGCTCTCGGTTCATAATATAATAGTACCAACATTAGTCCCTGAAATTCAAGCTATAGTACTAATTGAAATCATATCGTCACTTTCTTTTCAAATACCTTAGTACATAAATTAGATATACTAGATTTAGTACCTATTTTAACAGTACTTTCCTTGCTCCATGATTGCGTCAATAATATGTATCTTATCTTCCGTTATTTTCTTTTTTTTTTGCTTTTTCCAATATATTAACTTTATTATAACTTTTTTCAATGAAGTTTAACAATTCTGGATATTTTATATGTTGTTTGTTGGATACATCGTTAAAAATTTGTGCTACCAGTAGCAGTGCTTCTTCTATAAGTTCTTGTTTTTTTTCCAATTCTTATTCATCTATTTGTAATGTTTTTCTTTTCTTCTGCTTAGGTTTCCTTGCTTTTATTGAATTATTGTCTTTTTTGTTTATACTATCAGCTTCGTTAGTTATCTGAGTATAAACTACTTGGCTAGATTGTTCGTCGCTTATTGTTATAGTTTTTTGTATTATAGTACTTGTGGAAGTTTCACTATTTGTAATCGAATGAGGTCTTTTGGACAGTTTTCTCTGTTCGTTCAAAAATTGAACGAATTAAACTTATTGCTTAGATTGTGTACTAAAATTGACATTATTATGTTGAGAGATATTATAATTATTAGAATTAGGAGATGGACATGATTTTGCAATGTACCCTGGTTATTTACAAATAAAATAAGTGGTAGACTCTGTTAAAAGGTAAAAGGTATGTACAATAAGTAGTGCTTTCTGCAAAAATTTGTAATGTTTCTGGTAGCGATTTCTCATTCTCTTCTTTTATACAAAATTGCCTTCTAAATGATTAAATATGTAACAAGTAAAACACTTCAACCAGTGTTTTACTTGTTACGTACATACACATTCTATCACCACATATCTTAAAAATATATTTTATATTACTTACATCAATTAACTTTTAAATTCCATCGCTATAGTCATCATTGGTTAAAAATTCAATTGATTCTATAACAATGGCATCACTTTGCGTTGGCAAAACTTGATCTGTAGGTGCTCTTGCATAACTTAACTATGTTTCTTTTAAGACTTGGGATACATTTTCTGTCTGTTTTCTAGGTGATTTAAATCCGACGAAGTTCATTTTGGTTTTTTGTTACCGTCCATGCAGTAAAACTGCAGAGGCGTGCTTGGTTTTAAGCTATCAGTAATTTACTTTTATTTTACTTGAGTTTCTTAAGTTTTAAACTTGAAATTATTTCAAAATAATTTGCAAAATGATACTACGGAAGTTGTATTAAAATTAGTTATAATTAGTTATAATTTTCTTGTTATAATTTTTTTGAGCATTTTCCTTTTTTTTCTCTCGCGAGACATGTTTTTTTCTTTTTGCGGTTTTCTTTACTACTGCGTGAGAAGAAGATAGTAGCCGATATACCTTTTGACGAACTGATCACCAAGCGGGAATGCAGCCATTTTGGAGAGATTAGACCACGTATAAAAAGGAAAAAATCGAAGAAGGGATAATGGAGGTTGTAAGTCAGGTATAAAATTCGTTACTTTAAAATTAATTCAATAAATAATTAGTTAGTGAAATAGTCAAAGTAAAAATGATAGCTTTCGTTTGTGTGTAAAATTTAAATTGAGATTAAATCGATTAACTAAAATAAAATCTATCTCTCTCTCAAAGATAGAACAAATAGTGAATATTAATAATTGAAAATAAAGGGAATTGTGAAGGATTTACTAGCGAGAAACCACGGCCAGCTATGAGAACAGCCACGTGGTTAACTAACCACCAATCGAGTGAATTTACTCAATGCTTCAGTAGTGATACTTATGTAAAGTATCTTATCTTATATTATATTGAAGTGAAATCACTTTTTTTCTGGTTCTCCGGTCCTCCGCATTTTTTAAATGTGTCTAATTTTTTGGTAATAAGAGAAGCAATTTTTTATTTGGTCCTATATAATTAGTACTCATTAGTCAAAAGCTTTTTTTGGCCATATTTTTTTGGGGCTTGAATTATTTTGGGCCTTATATTTTTATTCAATGCCCATTTTTTTGGGCCCTTCTTTTTTTTATTTTTATATTTTCTTGGGCTCTATATTTTTCTGAGCCTTATTTTTTTAGGTCTTAAATTTTTTTTGGACCCAACAGTTTTTCGGTGTCTATATTTTTTGGGCTTTAAATGTTTTCGGGATCTAAATTTTTCTGGGTCTTATTTTTTCCGGCCCAATATTTTTTGGATTCTTACATTTTTCTGGGCCTTTTTTGTTTGGGTCGTATATTTTTTTGGGCTCTATATTTTTCTGGGTCTTATATTTTTCGGGCCCAATATTTTTTTTATTTTTATATTTTCTTGGGCTCTATATTTTTTTTGGCTTTATATTTTTCTAGACCTTATATTTTTCGGGTCTTACATTTTTCTGAATCCTATTTTCTTTGGGTCTCACATTTTTTTGGGCTCAATATTTATAAATAATTTTATACGTTGTTGTATTTCACCTAATAATGCCAGACAGGGTATATACCCCGAGGCCGAATAACGAATTTCTATGTCTATATCTATGTCTCCCTCGACCTTATTTGCTGTCTCTCTTCCTTTCTCACCTTTTCTTGCTTTTTAAATTTATCAATACCCTTTATTTCATTAATTTCATTTTCTTTATCTTAGTACTATTTAATATTTCTTTATATTTATTTGGTTGTTTTTCTTTCATTTTTACATAAGCTTTTTTCTTACGCCTCATTCGCATATTTTTGTTCTAATTTATCAGTACTCATTTATCCTTAAATTTTATTATCGCTATATTAGTATTCTCTAATTTTACTTCATATTTATTTGATTGTTCTTTTTTTATTTTCATATAAGCTTCTTTTTTACATAAAGCCTCATGTTCTAATTTATCAGTATTTTTTTCAATTTTATTTTCATTATCTTATTAATATTTAATATTTTTTCATATTTATATAGTCGATTTTCTTTTATTTTCACATAATTTTCTTTTACATAAACATTATGAACACGCCTTAGTTCTAATTTTTTATCATTACTTTTTTTTCTGCATTTTCATTTTCATGTCTTTTTGTGAATTTTCATTATATTAATTCGATTTTTCTGTTTCCATTTTCATATTAAATCCTGTTATACGCAAAGCTCCTTTGTCGTCTATTTCTTTTATTTCTTTTTTCATTAAATTTAATTTAATCAGTCTTAATTTTAATATCGTTATAATTTATGTGGATATCATCGAAATCCATCAAATCATCATTTGATTTAAAAAAAATGTATCTGAAATGTCATTGTCAATTTTCATCTGGATCATTTCAAGATTTGAATTCTTCTGTTCACGATACATTTCCATGATATTATTTTGTTATGCTAATCAATGCAAGTAGTATATGGCATGGTATAGCAAGACATATCGATTACTTCCCCCTTCCCCCGGTCTCGCTCCGCCAACTGTCTGATATGGCATGGTATAGCGAGACATATCGATTTTTTTGCACCTGTCTCTCTCCCCCATTGTTTCGCTCCCCCTGTCTCGACCCCTTGTCTCGCTCCCCTTTACATGTCTGGCAGGTGTGGTAGTATAAAGGGGTTGTATAATCGTGAATTGATTTGACCCACTTTCCCCTCCCCCACCTGTCTGGGTGTTCTGGTGAATAAGGTGTCCTCTCTCCCACACCTGTCTGAGGGTGTTATAGTTTCTATGGTGACCTTGAAACCCTTAATGATTTGCATCTTCTGTCTTTTTTCTTCAGCCGTAAGCATAGTATATATGTATGTGTGTATGTGTATATTTTTTAATGTGAGTAACATTATAAAAATTAAATAAATAAGTAATTAAAAATCATATAACATTGTCATAAAAATATTAATATAAAAAATATATTTTATAATATTAAAGGCCTGAATGTTATATAGTACTTTTTATCTATTAATTGTTATTTCTCACGTATAAACTTTTATTGGTCCTAAAAAGGACCGTATGTAAGTATATGAATTTTTGTTTTAAATTAAAATTTTTTGTATCCTTTCCTTTCAGGAATAGAATAAGTGTTTGTTGAGAATTTATCAGAATATTGTTTCCAGGTTGATGATGATTGATTTTCCTTCTTTTTCTTATCGTCACCTTGTACTAAAGGTGTTTTGGCGGTGTTGGAACTATTTTGACCCATAGTGTTAAACGCGTGATATACAGATATGATAAGAGACAAATTATTTATTGTAAAAAGTTATTATTTAAATGAATATTTTCATTTGTGTTATTTTTTTTATTATGTTTTTGAAAATGTTCTAATTTTACTGTTTCTTTTTTATAATGCTCCTAATATTTTTCTCTTTTTATAGCGCTGTCTGTAGAACGTAATGAAGCGATCTTACCTACGCATTGTCCCATGTCTGTTTCGAGCAATGTTTAGAAAATAAATGAAAGCTGATTGGAAAGGGTGGTTGTATTTATATTAAGTAATAAAGTCGTTTATAGCATGAACGTAGTTTATTTATTTTTTAACATACATTTTCTATACAGGAATCATTATATCTCGCAAATCTTTTGCAATCATAGGTAAACTAAATGCTAAAATTTCAGATAAAACAAATTTTAAATACAAGCTTTTATAATGATCCGTATCATCTACCATATTCTCCATGACATGAGCTTCTAATTCGTTGTTTAGAATTGAATAATATTGTTTAAATGATTTATAGTCATTAAGAATCACTTTGGCGTTGTCCAGTCCTTCTTGTCCGAGTTTACTTTTTAAAAAGTCCAGTATATGATCAGTAGTACGATTGACCTTACCGACCCGTCCGCTTAAATCGTTGAGAAGAAGGTCTACCAAGACACTTTGCTGACGAAGACCTTCGAATGTTGACTGTTGCATTACTATACCTGGTGGATGATTAAAAGTTTTTCTCTTTTTGCAAAGCGATTGCCCCGGTGTTTCTTCTTCTTCGTCGGGGTCGTGAATCTCGTTTGGTTGTGGCCTTTCATCAATGCTGATAGATCTAGTACCGTACAATGTGGTAAAATTCAAATCGTGATTGGTTAGAAACAACTTAGTTGGCCTTCCGAAATCTTGATAAAAAGAATAAGAATTGTGAAAATAAGCTCTTATGGCATCAAATTGATCTTTAAGAATATCCCAGCTACGTCGATCAAGAGAGACGCTTTTGTGCGAACCACCTGAAGAATTTAGTTTAATAACTTCATAATAATATCCACCGCTATATTCAAGACCAACACAAATTCTCTTCGAGTTAGACTTATTGAGCGCGTAGGTAGTCGATAATAAAAGGTTCGGCAACTCCGGTTTTACCGGTGCACTTAATTCACAACGAGCCATTTTACGTGTTGCTCTGTCCGAAGCTAAACTCTTACTGAACATTAGAAAAGAACATTTCACCCTACCGCGCATATAAGAAGTCAGAATGTAGAGGGGGGTAAATACTTTTATAATAAAATAGTAACCACATACCAGCTGTACTTTGGGGAGAATATATAGAAACGATCATCATATAAATGGGTACCAGGTGTTCTCTGGAAAATATATACTATCATTTAGGATATGTTATAATGGATGAGTAGAATTGGAGGGGGAAAGTAGACGGAAGTAAATAATTATAAATATATTTTTATGCACACAAAAAATTAAATTTATTCAAATATATAAATTTCAAAATTGACATTGATTATACTTAAATCTAAAACATACATTTGATTACAATATTATTATTATGAGTAACTTAACCTAGAAGTACATGATTGATTACAAAGGCCTGAATCTCGAGAACGTTCTCTGGCGAATGTACTCGCCCGCTTACATCTTTTGTGTTTAATTTTATTTAAAATTCTTTTATAAAAATTTTCAGCTATTTTATCATTTTTCCTCGTGTTATTTGAAAAGAAGCTACAAAACGTGCGTAAGCTAGCGCCGCTACACATACAATATAGAAACATAATAGTATACTGGCCGCAACACGTCGAATCGATGCTTTGTAGTTTCTTGGTGTTCCATCGAAAAACTTTACAGTTTCTTCTGAGTCTTTCAAGATGGTATTTTGAGATCGGTGGGAAACCGTAACTATCAAAATACGTTCCGTATCCGTTTTTATCGATGTGCATAGCCACCCAATGCGTACCAGGTTTTGTATGATCATCGGTATTACACACTATGGCGATTGGTGTCATCATTACGTTCGGAATTCGATCTGCTGCATATACGCCAATTGTTTTGGCTTTCAGCCCTTCCAGGGCCCTCATTATCTGACTGGTATTCATTTGTATTATTGCCCTGTGTTAAACTACAATTCTCATCGTCACTCGCGTATTCTATGGTTTTATCGTCGTCGTCGTCTACTTCGTCGATTCCCGTAAAAGTCACACTTGATCCAAATCTTACGAGGCTATTTCTCTTGTAAGCAAGTTTTTGAAGAGAGTCATAGAATAGTTCACTACTTCGTTTAGGCAAATTTTGTTGAGATTCTTGAGGTAGTAGTGAATAAAGCCACTCTCTCAACAGATGTGATCTCTGCATAGCACAGTACTCCTTTTTATAGAGGTTTTCTTGGCAAGCGTGAAAACAGCATACTTTTTGCGAAGAAAACTGTCTTTGTAAGTCAGTGAAACCTGTGGTTGTGTAATCCTCTACATTTATAACGTTACGTGCCATAATAGATTCTATGTATCTAGCCTTTTCAGCACCTCTAACATAAATTCTTACAGCATTTCTTGCTATATTGTAAAAATTATATCGTAACTTGCGTAGAATAACATCACCATCAAACCACTGTAAACCGTGTGGACGTGACGACACGTAATCGTTACTAGTTTTTATATCTTCTGGTAAATTATCAAATTCGAAGGGTGGTGTTATTATCCAATGACCAATGACTTGTTCTTGTAGAGAAACTACTGCCACTTCCTTGGGTAAAAATTTATTGTCTTTATCTCTTAAGCCTTGAATATCTATTACGTAATCCATTGTGGTGAAAACGTGAGTGCATGTGTGCTACGGCTAAGAGTGAGAAACAACTGAAGCAATAGGGAATGTGTCAAATGGATTTATAATGTTTCTCCCACCATTTTCTTCCCCCACCTTAGGCATTAAAATCCGTTATAATTTGCCTGTTCGAGTCTATTTCTAGTACGTTATCAAATTCAGCGTAAACGATGCAATTAATTGTCTCCGTAAGAGCGTGCTCAAAGCGAACTTCAATGCGTAGAGCACCCGAACGAACGAGATTCCAATGAGATGAAAAATGAGCCGACAAATCAGGCGTCAAGTCAAATGCAAAGAGACAGTAGCCTTGTGGATAAGTGGTTCGACTGATGTCGATACCCTCGTTGAGAAAATGTATACCTGTACCGGAGAATAGCGTGTGATAAGCGTCTACATAGAGTTTATTATTTCCCGTGAATTTTGGCTGTAGTGGTTTACTTGGTATTTGTACACCATCGACGTAAAGAGAGAGAAAATTAATGGAATGATGCTGAAAGTTGAAAGGATTCAATTGTCGATTACCGTTGAAGGCTCGATTACTCACGAAACCTATGATAATTTTTTTGGCAACTGCCTCAATATAACATTATCAAGAGCATCTCCTAAAATTCCACTATGAAGAGTGAATGATTTAACTTCCACTCTTGTTATTGGATATTTTGCAGTAGTCTTGGCCAAAGCATTTGCATGAGCCAATAGTACAGCTGGACTTATTTTTGCTCGTCGGACAATTAGCGTCGCTTCTCTGATGCGCACTGAAAATTTTCCGTCATCGGTAAAATCCATTAAACAAAATGCGTCTTTACTACGAACGAGCCTCACGCGCATCTTATCGCCGTTTACCAAAAATTTACCTTGAATAAATACATCGCAATGAAGGTGGCCAATCATATCGACAACTTTACCGTTAGCTGTAAAGTATTGGCGATTCCGAGAACCGACATTGGCCCCAGCTGTTCCCGTAGCAATTGCTGGTGACGCCTCCATACATCCTACTGTGTCCGCATACCAAAGTGCGGAGGTCAGGTGTGATGTTAACGCAGGAAAAGCGTCATTTAAGAGTGTCTCTATGTAAGCTCTGTAAGGATAAGCGTTGTTTGGGGGTGAAACTAGCTTTGAATTGAAAAAGATGTCCGTTTGCTCAAACAACGAATGTGAAAAATTGTTAATAGGAGCAACTTTTGCATTCTCGCCCTCGGGTGAAATTTCCACGCTTACTTGTAACATTGTATGCGCTAAATTTATGTAATGGTCGGTCGAACTAGGAACCAAAAATTCTAAAGGTGAATCGCTTTCATTGCTGAGAGATGATACAGGTTTGTAGTGGAGAAAAGAGCTGCTTTCAATCGATGTTTGCGTCGGAGGAAGAGTAAAAATATCTAGTTCGCTCTTCATACCTTCACCACTGCACGCGTGTAGGAAAGCCATTTTTTTATGATTTATTTAGGTCCAAAAATGTCGGATACGCTTCTCAATACTTTCTTTTTTCGCCTTAGTGTTTTCTTTTTCTTGCCTATACTACGCTTATTTGTCTTTCTCTTTGTTTTCTTTCTTTTTCTGCTCGATGCGTTGTTTACGGGAACACGAGCTCGTGTTGACTGTCGTTTGCGCTTAGCGGTAACAGCCTTATATCCACTACCTTTCATAATATCAGAAATTTTATTCGCAGCTTTTCTTTTTAAATTTCGCCACAACTCTCGGACACGGGTGTTGACAGACTCTTTGAAATTTGCTCTTTTGTTCGTTACGTCGTCTAACACATTCAAACCTGTTCGGACAGCTTCTTTGCCTACTGCTTTGGCCCCACTGGCGAGATACGGCACAATTTTTCTAAATAATCCTCCTAAAAAGCTCCTAATACCAGATCCTCTTTGAAACGTGGAACCTGAGTAAACGTTTTTAATACCACCTCCACCACTAGCCTGCTCGTTGTAGTAATGAATATAATAACTCATATCGCTGAGCAATTAACGATTATGCTTGAAATGAAGCGTAACCGTCAACGTTCCATACTCAAATGGTATTTTGCGTCCATGCTGATCTCTTATATCGATAACAATATTTTGAAAGGTATGATGTAGTAGAGGTATGTATTGAATTGGTGCAAACTGTTTGACAACGGTTGATCTGAATTTGTACTTTGAATTTTCCAGGGCTACAATGCGTAAAAGTGCCGTTTCCGTATCACCAACTGCATAAGGTTCGCATATGTCTGTGTCAACGTAGAGCTGATGGGGTATGGCCCGTGCTAAACTAGCTGGTCTATTGCCCACATTTATACTTGTTCCTGAGTTGGAAGTGACAAAAGTTCCTATTTCTCTGTGGACAATATCTTCAAAACCAAAAATACGACGAATTTTTTCGTTGAAAGCCGTGTAGTGCGGCTCTTCGCAAATGCAAATCCTTTTTAAGGTGTAATAATCATGTATACGCCATGAGGGAAATTACAAAACCCATTATTTTTCGAAACTTTGGGCTTGGCACTTCCTAATTTGAAAGTATAATAAGCTTCAGGTTCTTGAATATGCTTAATAGTACGGGGTACATGTATTTCAGCTTGACCAACCTGCCAGCTACCGATCAATCTGATTTCACGAGATAAATAAGTGGTAAAACAAGTAGTTGTATTGTCAGGAAAATAACGCATACTGCTGTTACTCGGTAAAACTAAATAAAAATCATCTAGATTATCCATTTTCAAATTCTTTCAACATCTGATGCTCTTATCCAAGAATTAAATTTATCCGGATATCCTTGCCACTTAACAAATAACTGTTTTTTATTTCCACTTCCTTTGGTTCGAAGAACGCGTTCAATCTTAAAATTTTGATCTTGCAGAAGTCGTTGTGAGCCTACAGGAGCCAATTCTTCTGTATAAAAAAATCCATCAATGTCCTCTCCTTGTAAATCTTGTAATTCGTAGGTATAAAGATTTTGCCTGGTAGAAAAACGTTTGACTTTAAATACTTCCTCGCTATAATTCTTCTCGAACCCTTTCACAAAGGTTCCTTTAGAGCGACTGATCCTCACGTAGTCACCAACCTTGTATTTACGGACTTTTATTTGCCTTTGATTTTTTCTTTGCTGAAGAGCGCGCTTCTGTAGATTCGCTCATGCCTCAGTTGCATTGTACAAATTAACGTCTGAAGGTCTCATTTTTATACTTGAATGAACTGTATTGTTGTATGCGTAAACAATCTTTTGTATTACATCAATGTATCTATGTGTATTACGATGTGTGAAATATCTCCAAACACGTTCTTTGAGAGTACGATTAAGACGTTCTACCACTGCCGCCTTAATATCCGGATTTCTTGCCACTCTAAACTGTATGTCGTATTTTTTAAGAGTATTTTGCAAACCCGCTCCAACAAATTCTTTACCTTTGTCAGTTTGTAGGCAAATAGGTGTACGACCCTTGGCTCGCTTGAGAATCTTCTCGAATGCAGCTGACACGGAATGTGCTGCTTTATCCCGTAGTGGTTCTACCCATGCATACTTACTGAGCACATCGATGACCACTAGCAAATACGAATGACCATCATTTTCTTTTTTAGACTTGTTAGCTGACACAAATCTGCCTCCCAAACGTCATCCACATTAGTTACGTTATAGTGTAATCTAGGAAATTTTTTTCTAACAGGACGGTGAAGACTATAAGCATCTTGATTATTGAGCCACTCTTGTATTAGTTTTTGCTCTTTTTCTCTGTTTTTCAATGATTTACCCTTTATATTCACACGTATTAAATTTCGCCCTCCAGCATAACCTGCTTCGTGCGAAGGGTCTTAATACTGATTTTCTAAAGACATTCTCTTCATATGTTCGCTTTGAGCCACTTTTTCTTAGCAGCATGTCTCGTTACGGGTGGAGTAAATACTGGTGATAACATTTTTCGTTTAGCAGTATTTAAAGGAGACGTTAGCCTATTAGCAATTTTTAGAATTTCCGTGTTTCCGATTAGATTATTAGGAGTTTCTGAACTCCCAATAAACTTTGCAAATTCAAATCTACCAATAGGCACTTCGTCATCCTCCTCTACCTTTTTCTTTTTCTTTTGCAAAACATCGTTAAGTAATTCTACTATGTTAGACCGTGGTATAAGTTTTCCATCTACGATAACGCTTCCAGTACTATCCCATTTTAATCGATCTGGCTCAAAAGTTCGCCAATGTTTTCGTAAAAATCGTGCTTTTCTAGCATAAATTTTAGGCACGTTATCGAGTATTTTTTCTTCTGTCAAAGGTGCCAGTGTAGCTTCGATTTCGTCAATATCTCGACCAATTTCACCATCATTCATATGTTCGTTATCTTTGAAAAATAAATAACGCCTCAAAACTTGCAAATAATTTTTACACTTCTCTCGCTCACTGCTAAAACTGTTAGAATTAATAATTTTATACATTTCTGAATCAAGCCGTGTTAAATTATCACCAGGTGTCTGTATAGTTTTTTCAATATTTTCAGTTGTGCTATTTGTCGTAGAATTAATTATAGGTGCAGCTCCTCCCTGCTGCTGTTGCTGCTGCTGCGAAAAACCTTGTATTTGCTCCAGAGTTTTTTCGGGGACAATGACCATTTTTCGAGCTCGTTCCATAATTTTTTGTTTCGCCTTGAATGAAAATAAATTTTTGTTTCCTAAAATTTTTGAAAAAATTGTACTTATCAGTGGACCCAATAGAAGTGGTAAAAAAGAACCACCACTCTGAATTATAGTACGTTTTTTAGCTTTCCACGCACCAGCACCACCAGCTGTTCTTCTTTCACTTTTTACTAATTTTCTTAAAATAGTTTTGTGTTTTTTCAAACGGTTTTGTTCATGAGTTTTTAATTTTACAACACCTTGCAATACATTCAGGGCACACTCGCAAATACACTTTATGAGATTTTTATCGGCTGTACGAATCAAAGCTGAGTGCTGTTGACTATCAGCGTGGCTCAGAGCATTTAAAAGTGCAACGTGCTTTTTTGAATATAATTTCCCAGGCGTACAGCAGGTGCTAGACCTGATGGAACTTTTTCTCTTTCCTCCTCCTGGTTTTCTTCTTCTTGTTTCAGATGGAGCCATTGATGTTGTTCCAGCCATCGCTATTTGAAGACTGCTTCTCCACTACGGATGCTTCTTTCTTTTTATTTCTTCATGCTCACCTGAATCTCGATGAAAATTTAGGTACGTAAGCATAGTGCAACTTGTCATCGGGAAATATGTCGGTGCGAAAGCGAAACTCATCTGGAGTATCTTGTTTCAAATCTAATTAAAGATAGCTAAATGACCTACTACAGGCATCGATGTAGGCTTCTTGCAAGAATTTTGGATCCTCAGGGTAAACTTGTCGAGCGAGAAATTGTATTTGCGCGCGATCTCTCGGATTTTTGAACAACACAATGTAATTTGAATTCAACGATGAATCGCGCTGATTTGGTCCCCTATGAAAAATATTTTGCGTGATGAAAATGACACTGATATTTTTATGATGACAACCTTTTGTGAATAAATCAAGTACTGTATTATTCGATGATTTGCGCATCAGATCGTCGAGTATGAGTAATTTTCTCTTATCGTTGTCATTGGAATAGTCTGTAGCTTGCGGTAAGCCTTCTCGAAATTCGATGCGTTGATTTCCACCTACTTTAAACTCACTACGGTATGCTTCTTGCCACTCGGCGTAATAAAAGAGAATACGATCAAAATTCACATCGCACATTTGCGGCAAACTAGAGAGAAATCGCTTTACAAAAACAGTTTTCCCACATATAGTAGGCCCCGAAATTATATAGGTAAAGGGATGTTTCCATCGCGTATCCATTTTGAATACTGAATACAGAAGGCATGAGTATTATACTTTTTATGTTGAAAGCCCTCTTTATTTTTTTTCAAGTCGAGTGATGGTGTCGAAGGGGGCAGCGGCGGCGCGGGCACACGTGTTTTTTTATTAGCTTATTCGACACGTGTGCGGGAATAAGCTTATTTCCGCGTCAAACAGCTAAATTAGAAAAGTATAAGCTAATTACCGCGGAGTATTAGCTTATTGTTGGGATATATTGGTAATTGTTCATATATTAATGTATTAGATTATTGTTGGTAAAAAATAAAATAGATTTCATAAAAATGCTTTTTCACATTTTTTTTTTTTTTTTTAAGATTTACGCTGTTTTACAGACACACACTCTTATAACCAAAAGGAAGAGAAAGTGAAAGGGAAACGTATCGTCTTTTTTTCAAAACAACGCTACAGGTTTTGAATTCTTCTTTTGTTACGACTTCGTGGTAAGGTGTGCGTCGTATGGATTTAAAATTCAATCGTATGCTGCTATCATTCGCCTCCTTCTTATTCTTTTCTCTACGCTTTCTCGCAAATACTTCGCCTATGAGCGTTTTAATACTATCAAAATTTATTTTTAATGAATTTTTGAAATTTAAAGTTACTCCTCTAACTTTGCAACATTCATAAGTATTTCCTGAGGGTGTTACGGCATGGTAAGCATAAAACTTTGGTGCCACAGACATCATGGTATCTATGAAAGTACCAGGACCGTAAGATCTTAATTCATCCGTCATATTACCCAATAAGTTTCCGAAGGCTGGCTCGTATTCGTCCGAAGCATCCTTTTTTACAAAAATACAAGAATCTGTATCACAGTACAAAATACGTCTATCAAGCTTTTCCATGTGTTTGTACAATTCTAACCTGGCCTACGCAGTAGTAAATGCTGCTATTACCACGTTTGTATTAGATGATGCTTCCACGGCTTCTTCTCTAAATTGCCAATGAACGTATAAAATATCGTCGTTTACAGGTAAAATACTGAGGACTTCTTTGTCCACACAAGTTAATAATCTCAAGAGATTTTCGCGTGATTTCACGATTTCCGTTTGCTTTAAATTAGCGCGTTGTCCAAACTTTTCCCAAAAAGAATTCAAGCAAAGTTTTGCTACAGCTCTCAGACCAGCATTTTTTTCTATTTTCTCGCGATCCAATCGAATACCTTCATTTTTCTCATACTCATCCAAATACCGCTGTTTCGCTTTTTCGTCGTTTTTACACCAGGCAGGCCATCCACTTGCTTCTTGTTTTATTTTTAAAAACGCATTTACGTATCCTGCAAAGAGGCCCCTATTAATACCATTAAACTGCGTCATTTCGTATTGCCATATAATATATATTTCCGTTATACGGTAGCCAAGTTCAATAGATTTACGCAACTCATCGGCCACCGAAGTACCCGTAAATTCACGCTCGCAAATGTTTTCGTGATTACAGTCACTTCTAGCATCTCCTCGCAACAAGAACGACAAAGAGCAAATAACAAACGACCGTGCATTTTAACGGGTAACAAAGGTAAGTACAAGTTTCGTGGTGGTAAGACTTTACACTTAATCAAACCCTCGACGTGTTGTAAATCGTTGTTATTTTCTCCGGTTAGTTCACGACACTCATTCCCAATGAAAATTTTTGGATGTCCAACAGGAAATCGCCCGCGTTTGCATACGTAGGGATACAAAGAGCATATATCAGTGTATTTGATTTTTTCACCTTCTTCAATTTTATAATACGGAATTATATTTTCAGTTCTTCCGCCGAAAAATGCTTCTCGAGGCCTCAACGTAATTTTACTCATTAATGGGTGATTACGCAGATATTCCGCTGTTTCCGGATTTTCGAGTTTAATTTTATCGAATTCGCATTCCCATATACAGCGAACCTCGTATCCATATTGTCGAATCTTATTAATTTTCTCGAATGAATTTTCATAAGCTTCGTTAAACGTACGCCCAAAAGCCATGCGTGTATCCCGATTTTTAACAAAACATTTAAGACAACCATGTGTGTAACATCCTTCGTATTCAAAAACTATTCCCTTTTCACACTGATTTGATTCCGATGAAGGAGTTAAAAATCCGTCTACGAGAAAACCTTCAGGCAACATGAATTCTCTCGCTCTACCAGCATGAATGATCTCACGACCAATTTCTCGTTCGCAGGCTAATAACCATTCGATTGATTTCTGAGAATGTTTATCTGCACGACGATAGCCCGCAGGAGGTATAATACCGATAGTTTTAGGTAATAAGAAATTCTTTCTATAAACGAGAGAACACGCGCTTGCGATAGTAGCTGGACGTGTAAATGGACATATCTGTCCAACGTCCAAGAAAATTTTTCTAAAAGCCAAACATGCGCGTCTTAAAATTTCAACGTCCATACGACAATATTCTACGATTTCGTTTTTAAAATTGAATATGAAGGGTCGGTCTGTGGCTCATTCGGTAGAGCGTTGGACTCGTAATCTCGAGGTTTCGAGTTCGAATCCCGCTCCCGACCGATTGATACAAGCACCACTGTACGTTACATGTGCTTTGTTCACAAACACACTTACGAGCTCCGTCGCTGATTAGCATAGCAATAATAGCATATAGCATAAATATAGTGACGTTAAAAAAAAAAAAAATTGAATATGCGTCCACTCGATGATTCGGAACTGTGCCATTTAAGAAAGATCTCTCTTTCCTCACATGACATGGAATCAGGTGCATAAAAATATGCGTCAGGCAGCGGACCTACGTATTTTTCATTCTCAAGGGTATTAAACAGGTGAGGAAAGTAACCCTTTTTCACGCTGGGTGGTAAGCCAAATGTTTCTGTTAATGCGCTTAGTTTCATGTGAAAATAATTTAAACTATCGATGAATTTTGTTCGACCGCATTGTAATAAAATGATATTTTGACCGTTAAGAATCACCTGGGGTGATATTTGATTATATTTTTCCGCTAATTCTTTCAGTATAAACTGTCCGTCAAAACCACCAGCATTGTGTGCAATACATATAATCTGCTTAAAAGCTGATTTCTCTCGAATATACAAATCTAAAAATTTGCTAATTGGATTTTTGCTAAAAACATACTCGCGAATACCACAAGTATCACATCTTTGAGATAAATCATCATTCTCCAAACAATCTTCACACGCTTGTTGTACTACACAGAGGTTGGGAACGTGTAATCGTGTGGTGGGGTGGTTTCTAAACACTGTATCTTGTTGTATTTCTAAATCATAGAATACAAACAGCGTTTTCTCTCTTTTTTTTGAACGTCGTTTCCATTGTTTTCGACATTGTTCGGAAGAGGGCGCATGTAGCATAAATCGTTAATAGAATGTTTTTCTCGACAAAGTTTACACACTCCACATTCATGCTTACTCCTATATACATGAATAACTTTACTACAAATTTGACAAATTTTAATAAGTTCGCAAATTTTTTTATTTTTGAACTCATATGTTCCCTTCGTTTGATGATTTTTGTAGCAAGCATTATTGAAAAAAGTTCTACGACATTCATTACATTTCAAGATTATACCATTTTCTTTTTCACATGATGGCGATGCAAAACAGTTTGGACACGTGTTCGAACAATGATGTTGGTCGACATATTTGTAACATTTATTGCAGTATTCGCAGAAAAATCTGTTACCCGCTGCCGCGCTCACGTTTAAAATAGTGTGATAATGGTGCTCATCGGAATCATAATATAAATTAATAACGCCTTGAAAATCCACACTATTCAGCGATTGTTCAATCGATGCACGGCCATTAAAAAATGGTGGTTCCCCGCTCCCAAAGTTACTCTTATCGTACACTTGAATTGCAATACCGAGTCTAGTACAGTACTGTTGAATTTTATCTATTTCGCGGAATCCCCAGCCTCCCGGTGGAATATTTAATCCGGCATTTTTTATTAACTGCAGAGCGTACTCTTTTTGCAAAGATCTACGCTCATTTCTAATGATCGCCCATTTTTTTTTACATCGATAGAATCATGTTTTTTATAATTTATGTACATCTCTCCAACAACTAAAGCCCGTGGTAAACACAAATCATCATCTTTATTTTGTATACAAACTATTGATTTTTTCTGTAATATGCTTATACTCAATTTATTTTTTTCCTGACCGGTACCACGCGGTAAATTAACGTAAGTTGCTTCTACAATAAAATTATCGTCAATTTCAAAATTCTCGTTGCTTTGAGTTAAATTACTTATGAGTTCCCACAAATCCTCGTAATTAAAATTAACAATCGGTCTCAACGACATTCCTGCTGGGCCATGACTAAAGTGAATACTTCTTACACTAATTCCTATTAAATCATTTTCTTCGCCTAACGATGTCAAATACGCATTAATATCTCGTATAATTAACTCTAACCATAAAAATGGATTAAAATTTTCTATAGGCGGACGCATGCGAAGAATTAATCTTGTGGCATTAGTTTGAAATTTTCTTATGTAATGATTACTTTGTTGATTAATGTCAAATCTAACGCCTGGGGGTCTTATTGAAAATTCTTCCATACTAGAGCCTCTACCGGCACCTATTTGAACATTTTCAACCTCACTTACACTAGATTCATTCTCACGCGCATACTCATGCCTGTCGACATTCTCGCTTGTATACACATTGAACTCCCTCTCACTGCTATTACCATACCCATGACTTACGCTGCTATTGGGGATAGACTCAAGCTGGCTTTCTCTCTCTGATGCATTTGCGACTCCCCACTCTCCATTTTCTTCTTCTTCTTCTTCTCTCTCAATTTCTACAGCAGGTAGTAGCGCGGAAAGGCTTTCTCGCACCCTTGATGCTTCGACGAAGGATGATGATGATGATGATGATGATGATGAGGCTATAAAAATTTCATAATTAGGAATAATTTTAAATAATTATTTTCAAAAATTCATTTAAAAATTTAATTTATTGAGAATTGTTTTATTACATGATTATTACTATTGTTATTATTTATGTTATTATAATTGCTATTATTATTATTATTATTATTCAATTTAAATTTACAACATTTAAAATATAAAAAGACAATAAATATAATATAATTTTCTAAAATTTTTAATCCTCTGAAGATCCGTTAAAGCTATCATGTACGCAGTCTAGTAGATCAACCAAATCAGCGGTAGAATCTGTATACAGGGCTGATTCCGTATCCTCAGCTATTGTATGAAACCATCTTAATTCTTGCGCCCGTAGAACGGGCCTAATTCTCTGGGCATATATTTCCAGAGATGTTGAATTCAAATTTGAAGCACTATCATATCCATTTTCTTCCCTTCGGATCACTTTATATGAAAATAAATTTTTTTAAATGATAATGTTCATTATAATGTTAATAAAAATTAATAAAATAATAATGCAATAAATATAATAACAATAGAATAATAATAATAGCAATAATGATTACGATGATAATAATAGTAAATAAAACTAACGTTCATTAATACGACGGTCTAGTATGCTTTCGTCAAAAGAGTGATAGGACATGCGCGTGCCATTTACTATGTGAAATTCCCGCTCCCTTGGAGGTGCTCTTTGAGTATAAAAACTATGTAAAAGAACGGTCCGTTCTTGTGTGTTTTCCGAAGGGCCGTGTTTGCTGGCTCGGTTTCAATGTTATTAGGTGCTGTATCTTCTTCAAAGCCATTATGGTTTAAACCTCTTAAGACAGCTCTGAATGGTTCTGGATAATTTACAATCATCGTACGTGCCAATTCACCTGTTGGTCGTATTATGGCCTCGTTTGCCTCCTCATCATCATCGAACTCAAACTCTTCGGATTCTGATTCCGAATTTACGCCAACATCCTGTTGCATCTGCTGTTGCTGTTCAATTTGAACTGACTCATTAATGATTGTATCAGCATCACTGTCTATAATTATTTCATTGTGTTGATGTCCTTGTATAATTTGAACACCTTCTTCTTCTTCTTCTTCCTCTTCGTTAGGGGCAACATCAGCATCAAATAAACGGCGACGAGCAGTATTTCTCGATGTACTCGGCAAATCACGATTGTCGATCAATTGATCAAAAAAAGTTTCATCGCTGTCATCGCTGTCATCGTTGTCCGTCTCCCAGCTTTTTAGTAATATTTCGCGAGCTGTAAAAATAAACCTTATATTTATTATATATAATGATTTTTTAATTCTAACATATGAGCATTATTGTTTTATTATTGTTATTATTATATACAATAAAAATAATAATTTTAATATTCATATCATAATTTTTTATTAAGATAATATTTAGAGTTATTTAAAAAAATGACTTTTATTTTTAAAAAAGTATTTGTATTAAAAATTTATACTTAAAATTATTCAAAATTATTCAAATATGAAAAAATGTAAGCTATCATTTTCAATAATAATAATTATTATAAAATTCATTTTTTGTAAAGTATTTTATAAAAATTCATTTTATAATTACAACGATACTCGTTTAATAATAATAATAATAATAATAATAATGATAATAATAATAATAATAATAATGATGATGATGATGATGACGACGACGACGACGACGACGACGACGACGACGACGATGACGATGACGATGACGATGACGATGACGATGACGATGACGATAATTATAATTATAATTTTTTTTTTTTTTTTTTTTTATTATTGTGGTAAAAAAACGGGAAATCTGCCTAAGCCAGACCTTCAGCGACAGGATCCACGCCCGCCGTGCGATTCCGCAAAAGCGTTATCGCCGTGCCGGAGGGGATCCTGCCACTGGTGTGACGGGTTCCTGAGTGCACGTCAGCCTCGACTGTGAAAGGCCCTCCATTTCACATCCAGGGCATCAGAGTCCTAGGAGACCGTCTAACCCCCTGTCCTTCTGACCGCGTGACGATTGCAAGAAGATGCAATCGTTACGCGGGCAAAAGGCCAGTAACATCCACCTCGTGACCTTTAGTCCACCCCGGCACCTAAGCCTTCTCGGCATTACTTCGGAGTGGGGCCACCAATTCGCCGCAGCGCCTTTCTTATTGAACCTTGTTATCATCTTTCATCCTTTTGTTCAGGTTAAACACCTTTTTTCCGAGAATTTTTTAAGTTCTCCTGGTTTTTCCTTTTTTCGGCCTCCAGGGCTCGCCTAAAGATCTTGCAGACTCCACTACCAGCCACATAATTGACTGCTTTGCCATCACATCCTTCCTCTTTGCATAAGAAGCAGCAGGCATTATTTGGACATGTCGCCCTTGTATGGCCTGTCCCTCCGCACTTGTAACAGTGCGCGGACTTGTCAGGACCCTTGCACTGATCTTGCCTGTGACCAAAGCCTAAGCATTGATGACATCTCATTACCATGATTCTCCTTTGTATCCTGCAGTTAACGAATCCAATTTGGATCCGCTCCTTATTCAAAAGATCCCGTGCCTCTATTTCATCCAGGATAACTACTGCCATTTTAGATCCAAACCTACTGGGTCCAAGGATAATGACCTTACGAGCTCTTTGCTCGGAGCCCAGGTCCCTACCTAGAGCTGCCTGTACTTCGGCCTCTGTTGTCATCTGGTCAAGATCGCGAATTTCGATCGTCCTCTTCCGCTCATCCATGCTTACGGTTTCTATTCCCTCTACTGCAACTTTGACGTTGTCAGCAAAGGCCCTTTTATCCGACTCTTTTGAGATCTGGATCAAAAGGTTTCCCCTTGTTGTTGGCCTAACACTAAGGACCTGCGTGCTGCTTTCCTGTGGCTTGAAGTCTTTACGGAGTTTTCCGAGGATGTCTGAGTATGATGACCCTTCTGATACCTTTACGACCACGGCTTCTGTCTTCCTGGGATTCGCCCTTGGGCCTGAGGGACGCTGCCGGTTAGATAACGCAGTAAGCGGAGGAGACTGTGCGTTTGCAGTACCTGATGTTGATTTTTCCTTCTTCCTTTTATTTTGCCGTCCATCCTCTGGACGTTGCTCACACTGCCTCGCTCTCTTTTGGAGCTCATGCTCGCAGCCACAGTGTCCCGCAAAAGTTCCGCTTGCATTCTCCTCCGTGCCGTTTTCCTTTCCCTGTGTTGACGAAATATTTGGTCAACTCCATTTTGTATAGCATTTGCCTTTTTTTTTAATTTCTCCTACTGTTTAGCGGCTTGCCTTAGGTGACCTTGCAACCTCTCAACCGCTGTCTGGATCTTGAGGTGCGTGTTCTTTTTCAGAACTTCCTGCATCCCTTTAACTTCTTTTTTCATTTCTTCTATCCATAGATCTTGGTTCCTCGTTTCTTCCATAAATGCATCGATATCCTCTTGAATTGCATTCTCTTCGAATCCTGATGCGTCACTAAAAGCGCTTTTGGCACTTCTGACACTGGCATTACTACTTTGTCTGATACTTCGTAGCCTCGGTACCTGTAGCGTAGTCATTTCTTGTTTTTTATGCGAGGTTGTCTCCTCTAGCATTCCAGTAGTGATGATTGCCGCTGAGGCTTGGTTTCCCATCCCCGAGGCAATATGGTCAACGTGAATTCGACCTCCCCCAGAATCCATGAGGCCAGCTCCGCCCACCGAGGCTTTCACTCGATCGGAAGCGGAGGTGAGATTTCCCTGAGAAGGGGTACTCACCTGGGGTATTACTGTATTTGAATCCGACATCTTCCATTAATATGGTTAATTTAGTCAGGGAACCACCCCTATCTTGTAACCCAAAGCGGGACCCTTACAGGGTTACTACCATCCGGGTCAGATAGTCCCTGGTTTTTTTGCGAGGTTATTTCTCCTCGGGTCATTACTTCCTATTTGCCGTCAGCGTTATGGCATTGCTACAAAGAGCATTGATGCGACGATGACGCCCAGGAGCGGTTGGGCAATGCCCGGAACCTGGAAGACAACACTTGCTCAAGGGGCCTCCTCAAGCCGACTCCCAATAATAATTATAATGATAATAATAATAATAATGATAATAATAATAATGATAATAATCATAGTAATGATAATAATCATAGTAATGATAATAATCATAGTAATGATAATAATCATAGTAATGATAATAATCATAGTAATGATAATAATCATAGTAATGATAATCATAGTAATGATAATCATAGTAATGATAATCATAGTAATGATAATCATAGTAATGATAATCATAGTAATGATAATCATAGTAATGATAATCATAGTAATGATAATCATCGTAATAATGATAATAATGATAATAATGATAATAATGATAATAGTGATAATAATGATAATAATGATAATAATGATAATAATGATAATAATGATAATAATAATAATAATAATAATAATAATAATAATAATAATAATATTTAAATAATTTCAACTTAAAATCATAATAATAAATAAAATATAAGATCAACATTGAATCGATTAATAATAACGTATAAAGTTATTTACAAAAATTTCTTTTTCTTTATTTAAAAAAGAAAACACAAAAAATTTTTTTCATTTGACATTACTAAAATGATAAATATTTAGTAAAAATATTTTTAAAAATCTTGATAATAATAAATTTTAATTATAAAAAGCGATATTTTGAGATTCATTTTTAATAAAGAAAATGACAATTTAAAAAATTTTTGTACTTACAACGATTTTCGTTATATTCATTATATTCGTTCATCAGATCCTGGACTACATACGCATCGTGTAGATTTTTTGATATCAGATATTCTCCTGCTGTTAATACGGCAAGCTGATTTTTTTTAAAAAACAGATTGTACAACCGTGCTATCATACGCAGTGACACACAAGATAATATAAAATTGAATTGTTTTTTCAGATAAAAACAAGTTATACGCTGAACTTTTCGGCGCCACGTTGAATTACATTTACGTTTAATAGCGTAACATAATCTCGCGTAAGTTAAATAATTAACAATCCTAACAATAATCGAACGAAATTTATCTTCAGTAATATTTCTCATGGTTTCTCTATATATATAAAATTCACTTAGCACTTAAAATTTAAACTTCTATACACTATCAAGACAAAATACTATGTGCACGAATAATACATTCGTCACTATCCTTATATACCTTTTTCTTATAGGAAAATCGATTTACGAGGAAGAAAAAACAATATTATAAATTTACAAAAGATGATCTGCGCACAAGCTGCAAGAAAAATTAAAAAAATCGATTGGCGGGTAAAAAAAAAGGAAAAACCATATTATGCGTATAGATCTGGCAAAACACATAATGGACATATACCTTTTACCTTACTTATCTTAAATGAACATCTGGTAAGAAAGTGTAAGCGCGAAAAAAACCTAAGACAAGTTGACCATATACCTTCAAATAATCAAGTCACCGGACGTCCCTTTTTTTTGGTTGTGTCCCTTTAACACTCCCGCAGAGTATACATATCGATTACTTTCTTTTTTATATCTCCATAAGTGCATTTTCTTGCAATAAAACTCGTTAACTGATTGTTTTTAGATTTCTCAAACCAGGTGTTCTTGTTCTAAAATTTCCTATAATACCTCGAACGTTAAAATTTTTTTCAATTTTAACGACCATCTTTTAAGCTATTCAATAGTACCTATCTCGAATTTGTAGAAAATTATAAAAAAAAATGCCCTTTCTATTACTTTTACAAATTTCCTTCGCAACATCTTATTTTTCTTTTTCAAACATTTTAAGTTCGGAAACCAAACCGTACGCATCTTTTAACTCGCTTTCTTCTTTTTTTATTTAAAAATAGTAAATATGGTTTCTAACCTATTAGACGATTTTGCGTGGGTGGAAGAATTATTAAATACACAAGAACCATCAGAAGAAGTGTCAATAGTGCCTATAGTATAAGTGTCATCAAAAGAAAAAGAGGAAGTGTCGAAAGAACTAGTGCCTTCGGAAGAAGTGCGAAAAATATCCGATTTAGCGTGGTTGGACGAGTTGGCAGAAAAACTAAACCCATCAGAAGAAGGAGAAGAGCAAAAAGGTCAAATAAATAATTCAACAACTAACGTAGAAACAACTACTATAGATTTTGAAAGTAGGAATAGTGCTACAGTAAACAGTGTAAGTGTAAACAACGTGGAAGAAGAAAAAGAAATCCTGATTATTAGTGAAAATAAATCGCAAGAAAAATATAAGAACTTATTTACCAGGAAAAGGAAAGGACCAAAACAGGAGTTTTCAATATTTGAAAATAAACACACTAGAGTAAGAGAAAATGACCAATTATATAAAGAAATGGTTAGTGAGCGAGAAATGCGGTTATCAAAACCCATGAAATATTTGCAAAAAATCGGAACGATAGGAGCAAATATTTCAGAGTGTAAGGAAGAATTAGAGCTTGCTTTGTATAAAACTACTCTAAAGCAAGTATATTCTGATAAAACCCTTGCCTTTTATTGGGCGCGATTAATATTAAGCATTAACCATTTTATAATAGACACACCAGTCTTCACTTTGACGCTTAAGAAATTCTTCGAGGGATTAACACCGGTGCCAAGACCATCCAATTTCACAGATTTCGAGGAGAAGATAACCACCCCGGATATAAATAAAAAAATTTTAGAATTATCCCAGCTGCAAGCGAGAATATTTGGCTAGTAAGTTCAAATTTTTTAATATATTTTAAGTACATGTTTACATATAAATTATTCTATTTTATAAATTTTTTTGAATTTGAAATATTTTTTTTATAAAGTAAATTTAAATTTCTATGCACAAATTTTAAATAAAATATTTTAAAAATCGATTCTGAATAAAAAAATAATTAAAAAACTTCCATCATCCAAATGCTAATCATAATCTTCTTTGTTTTCTCTTATTTTACAGTGGACAAATTTACTCTTCACCGATGATGAATAAGGCCTTACAAACGAACATCCTTAATTATGCTTGGCGTGTAAAAGCATATCATACCTCCAGGCGAGAACCAGTCACATCGCACACAGACCGGGAACTCTTTTTACGTCCATACGGAGAAGTAGGTTTTCGGACACTCATCCCCGATGACTATTTTTTAAAAATAATGAACAGAAAAAAAGTGAAGAGCGACTTGGTCAACAGGAAGATGGCACAACCACCGACACCATCCTACCTATATGAAGATATTCAATCTGATTAATTATTAAAATGATAATTATATTAATAAATGTCTTTTATGATATAAAAGAGTTGTTTTTTAATAAATAAACCCTACCTTTAGGAAATAATAATAATTGATAAATAATTAATAATCTAGAAAACATGAACTTTTTTTAATAATAAAAATAATTTTTTCTTTTTTGTATTAATAATTTCCATTAAAAAATTTATAACTTTTTAAAATTTAACTTCAATCATTTTCTTTTGACACCCGCGCTATACCATCCTATCTACGCTACAACAACCCCAGACAGAGGAAGACAGGGGGAGGACCCCCCGCGTCCGGTATAACACCCAGACAGGTAAGGAAAACAGAAGAGGGGAAGATGCCTCGCTATACCACCCCGAACACGCTATAACACCCCCAGACAGTTAGGGGAGCGAGACCGGGGGAGGGGGAAGTAATCGATATGTCTCGCTTTACCATGCCATATCAGACAGTTAGGGGAGCGAGACCGGGGGAGGGGGAAGTAATCGATATGTCTCGCTATACCATGCCATATACTACTAATGCGTTTGTCAGTTATTTTAAGAAGTTTAATTTTGGCGATCACGGTGCTTCGAAGTAAATTTAAATAAAAATTTAATGTCACTTCAAAATTTCTTTTGAGAATAATTTCTAGGCCCATTACGAATATTTAGGTATCATTTTTAAAATCGGTTTACATGGCGGATTTGGAGAATAAATAGATAAGAATGAAAAAAATAATTTGAAAACAAACAATTTTATTTTATGCATAAAGAAAATGCTCAAAAGTGATCAGAACGTAGGTATAATAGTAAAAATATAACAAAATTGAAGAATATTGGCCTTATGTTATGAAGCTATTGGGCTCAAATATTAAAAATATTGTTTGGAAATAATTCTATAGCTACTTACGTATGGATACATAGTATTCACAGAATGTAAATATTTACATCGATTTCATCTTCTAATATATTCTTTAATTTGTTGAAGTTCATATCATATGTCAGATTTTGAGCAATTCAGTCTTAATTTGAAACTTGCTTAATTAACAAGGAAAGGACCTCACCTCTAGGAAACAGATTTGGCTGATACTGCAGGCTATGATTCTTTGATAAAAAAAATAAACCCGGGTTTTTTTTTCGTCTAATAAACCAAGAGACTAAAATAAAGCTATTTTTCTAAAACACAGTAAAAAGAAGCGCTTATAAAAACTTGATTAATCAAAAAACTAAAACTCTCACAGAAAAATATGAAAAAAATAAAAAAGAGTACAAGTTTAATAATCGGAATATTCCATAAAATATTCACGGAAGATTTCTGAAATATTTCATGAAATATCACATGTAATAATTATAAAATATTCCAGTAAGTTATTTCATGGAGGATTCCAGGAAGATTCCATAAACATTTCTCAGGAAGATTCCGAAAAACTTCAAAATCGTACAGCGAAATATTACATAAATCTTTCAGAAATATTCGACGAAATATTTAACAGAAAGATTTAAGTAATCTTCCGGCGCAATATTCGATAAAAGATTTCAGGAAGACTTTATAAATATTTCGCTGAAAAACCCGAAAAACTTTGATATCGTAGAGCGGAATATTACATAAATCTTCCAGAAATGTTCCACGAAATATTTCACAGTAAGATTTAAGTGATCTCCCAGTAAAATATTGTATAAAAGATTCTTGATGGATTTCATGAAGTTTTCGTCGGAAGATTGCATGGAATATTACGGGAGATTTCCAGTAACGCTGATAGGGGAATGTTTATTAAATGGAAGTTTCATCTTCAAGTGGTTGGACGATACTCTACTTACCATATAAGCGAAAGGGTCGACGCATTGTTGTGTACAGTCGGAGGAAATATGTAGATGCGATTTTATAACTAAATATCAACGTTCATGTATGCGTATATGTATTGATGTATGAGTATAATATGTTATTACATAATATATACAGTACCGGGCAATAATTCTGAGCAGGTTATCAAATTTTTGCTCCGACTTTGAAAAAGCGTATCTTCTTCAATTTTTATCCTAGAAAAAATTTTAAAAAAGCATTTCAAAGTATTCGTTAAATGCTTTCTTTTTAGCTTACTTACATTTTTTTAACGATATCATAAAAAAAAATAATCGCTTTGGCAATTTTGAAATTTTTGCATTTTTGCATTTTTCTTCAATCAGCTGTAGTTTTTTAAATAATTGATCTAGAAAAAATTTGAAAAAAGATTTAGAAAGGGCTCTAAAAATGCTATTTGCAGCTATTTTTACAAAAATTTTTTAATTATTTTTTGTCAAGTTTTAAGCATATAAAGTTATCGATCTAATTCTTTTCCAGTTGTAAAAAACACTTCAATAGCAAGTAGAAAATAATCGCTGGTGAAGTAGTGATTTAATTTTAGTTGGAAATTATAACTATTCATTATTCATATTAAAACATAATAAAGTATGAAACAACAAAAAGATTTATTTTGCAAAAATTATATCATAGAAATCAAAAGTTTTGCACCAGCGATCATTTTCTTGCTATTGAAGTGCCTTTTACAACTGCAAAAGTATTAGATCGATAACTTTATATGCTTAAAACTTGACTGAAAATAATTGAAAATTTTTTGTAAAAATAGCTGCAAATAGCATTTTTAAAGCCCTTTCCAAATCTTTTTTCAAATGGTTTCTAGCTCAATTATTTAAAAAACTACAGCTGATTGAAAAAAAAATGCAAAAATTTCAAAATTGCCAAAGCAATTATTTTTTTTTTAAATATCGTTAAAAAAATGTAAGTAAGCTAAAAAGAAAGCATTTAACGAATACTTTGAAATGCTTTTTTAAAATTTTTTCTAGGATAAAAATTGAAGAAGATACGCTTTTTCAAAGTCGGAGCAAAAATTTGATAACTTGCTCAGAATTATTGCGCGTGCGACGTGATAAATAGCCGGATATCCAACTATTCCCGAAAACGTCGAATTTATTTATTTATATTTAAATCTTACTTCTATAAAAGATCTACAGAGGGGATCCTTTGAAAAATTGTAACCCTTGTTCGGGTTTCAAGGGCCCAAGATTTAGGCGCAATAGTGAAGAAAATGTATTAAAATTTTTCTACAATGAAAATATTATTTAAAAAAATATTTGAATGAAACACTGTATACGATTTCACTAGCTGAAAGAATGAACGCCTTATATTAAACAATGAAAAAAACTATGTACTTGAAATTTAACAATTTTAACAACGGCTCAAAAAAAAAACTCTATTTGAATTTTCTCACACACACATTCGTATATAATAAATTCATCGCTACTAATCTAATAAGAAATAGAAGAAAAAAAAAATGATTTTATTCTTAAGGACACTTGTGGCGCAACTAAAATAAAATAATTATTCTCTTTCTCTATCTCACTTACACACGTTCCTTATTAGCGACTCTACTACACTTTATAGAAAGACGCACGGTTTCAACTTTCCTGATGGCAAGCAAGCGCGCTGACTCTTTCTTATGTTTGAGGCTTTACCTCTCCCCCTTTTCGCTGGCAACAGGGGCTCTCTTCGCGAAACTCGGCGCATATTAGAGCTTTTATGTAAAATTCCGAAGATATTTAGTTACTTCGGAATGACACAAATTCACAAATTTTGATTTCACTTTTTAGATTTTTATCTTTTTATTTTCTTTCTTGCTAAAATGATTTAAATTTCATATATTTACGGAAAATTAATAATTATAAATAAGTATATCTATATATATATATATTCTAATTGTAAGAATTGTACAAAATTTTTAATGTCAACTTCACGCGCAAATATATATAAGCAGATAAAATTCACACAAAATTTTTAGAATAAAGCACAAAAAAATGATTTAACGACGCCAAATAAAAAGACCGGAATTTACACGCGTTCGCAAAGTTTAAGAAAATGTTACGTTATGCAAGCACATCTAGAAACGTAATTGATACAATTTATACCTTTTTAAAACGCTTGCTCTCTCTCTTTCTCCCTTTCAAATCTCCGCTTGCTCTCGGGCTTGTCTTTGCTGGCTTCCTGGACACAGGTTGGCGCTACGGTGATGACGTTGATAAAGAGGGTGCGGCGTAGATTTGGTTGTTTGTTACGTTTTGTAAAGGCGCTACTAAAAATGGCGCTACTAATTTTTTCACTGTTCGATAAATTTTTCTTTTACGTAACGGACACACTACAAATTGAAAACGTTAGACTCTAATGATTAAAATATTACCCAGAAAATCTAATATTTATGCACGACAATCAGAATTTTCTCACGTTAATGGCGTAACCGAAAGATTTTACTTTGTCACAACTCAGTCATTTCTTATTAAGCGCATTTCTTTTCTTCCTTTTCACAAACGGCGCCACTGACGTTCTCTTTTCTTCAACTTAGGCGCTATTATTCACTGATATGCTTCTTTTGTTATTATTTCATGTTTTCTCTCTTCTTTTTTGTGGGCGCTACTACTATATTCTCTTCCAATTTATTGTCGCTGAGATCCTTCTCGATACACCCCTCTGAATACAGCTTTTTGGGTCTCAGCTGAGAGGTCCTGTACTCCTTTAATTAATCATAGAGCGTCATGAACAGGATCTTGCTCTCTAATATCGGCTCTTGCATTTACTGCTAGTTCAGGCTCTACTCGGTGACCTAAATGGTCCCACACTCGATCTAACCCTTCTCTCTCTCTTTGTTGAGCGGATTCACTGTGTGGACGACATGGCGTGTCTGGCTCTCGTCGTACTAAATTACTTGGCCCAGTGATGGTGAACGTGATCCTCGGTCGATCCTTTCTGATTCGTAATTGTCGACCGTAAGCTGCCTATTTGGATTAGCAGATCTTCCTCGCTTTCTTGACTTACGACTTTCACTTTGAGCTGGTCTCACGGTTTCTTGAGGTAGATTGGCACGACCTGGTTCATTCTCGACTTCCATGCCTAAATCCCAGGCCAGGAGTCCTTCGTGATGGCTCTCTATTGGTACAACCCCTCTAAGCACAGACGCTGACTCTACAGACCGTGTAGGTGAAACTCTCAGTACTTGGCGTGCACCATTTTCCACGATTGCATCCAATAATTCACCCTGTCTTTGACTCTCGATATCTCTCGAACTACAAGGGTCGTCGTGAGCCAAATACTCCCCAAGATCCTTCTGTGCATTATGACTTTCGGCTTCAAAATTCTCAACTGCTTTGGCCTGATTTCTTGATTCCAAAGCAAACTCTTCCGTTGTTAAATAGACGGCCTCGATGGCGCCACTACTAACTCTTGGTTGAGGTTTGTTATTCTCTTCTTCAAGTGAATGAGATCGATGCAATTTTCCGAATCGCCTGGGAATTGCTCCGGTAGCCATAGCTGAGGCTAACTCCTGGTGGACGCTTATAGTCGTCGGACCATACCAAACTTGCCTTGAATCAGTGGGCAGGCTTAAAATCTTCATCACTGTAATTTGCGTCCTTCGAGCGATCACCCCTTCTTTTTCATCCTCGGTTCGCTCCTCTTCCAGAGACATTTCATACCAGCTTCTAGAGGGCGGATTTTCGACCTCCACAGGGCTCTCGGCAATCTCGTCGCTTTGTTTTACTTCTTCTGGGACTACGGGTGCCACTGATAGTGATTGATCCATCAAACTTAGCTGGAGCTCATTAGCTTCCTCTTGGTCTACGCTCGGCGCTGCAACATGCTCTTCTTGGACTACAGGCGCCACTGGTGGTGATTGATCCATTGAGCTTGACTGGGACTCGTTAGCTTTCTCTTGGTCATCGGTTGGCTCTACAGTGTGGCTCACAGCGGCTACTCTCCCCAGTAACCCGGCCCCTGTAGGTAGCTTAAACTCCGGAAAAGGCCCATGACGACCCATGAATCTATCGCCTCGCATCTGCCAAGCTCTCGGCATTTTGGTAATTTATTCACCTGTTAAATCAGAAAAAGAATTAGTTTATTTGACACTACTCTTATTGCCTAGGGGATTTCTAGAAGGGATACATCTTTTCAAATCAGAAATGTGTGCCTTACTGATTTTTCGATTTCGCTCTTCTCCCTGCCCTAGTATATAAACGACCGGTGATTTCACTTCTACAATCTCATACGGCCCTTCATACTTCGACGCTAATTTTGCTGAAAACTTTTTAAACGCGTCTGACAGCACATGATTTTTTCGCATAACTGTATCACCTACGAAGAAACGTACGTCTTTGCGGCCTTTATTATAGATTTTTTCTTGTTTCGCTCGCGACTCGTCAATATGCCTCGCTACTAAATCACGCAATGCATCTAATCTTTTTAACCTATCTATCCATACCTCTGGCTCTATTCTTTCAATCAATTTTATAGTCTCAACCTCTGTTCGCAAGCTCGCTACCGGCCTAAGGTGACGCCCGTAATTTAGAAACGCGGGTGAAACTTTAGTTGACGATTGCACTGCTATATTAACGGCGTGTCGAAATTCATGTACGTATATATCCCAGTTTCGATGGTCGTTGCCTACGAATGTCGCGATTATTGTTTTTAAAGATTTACGCGTTCTACAGGATTAGCTTGTGGGTGTTACGGTGGCGTAGTTACATCTTTAATTCCATAATCTTTTAAGGCTTTCTCGACGTTTTGGTTATCGAATTCTCTACCGTTATCTGTTAAGAAATAGTCTGGCGTTTCCCAACAAAAAACTATTAACTCTTCTAATGCTTTTACTACGGATTTACCATCGGCTTTTCTTAACGGTTTTAACTCGACCCAACGCGTAAATAAATCTTGAAAAACGATCAAGTACTTATGCTGCAATTTACTCGGCGGAAATTCCATAAGATCAGCTGCTACTACTGACCACGGCCTTTCTACTATTCTATGACCCATCAAACCCTGTGCGCCTGTCTGTGTTACTTTGTAATGCTGGCACTGCTCACATGCTTTAATAAAATTATGCACATCTTGATAAATGCCTCTCCAATAATATTCGCGCGCTAATCTATCATACGTTTTCTCGATTCCTAGATGTCCTGTTGTTGGCGTACAATGGGCTTCTTTTAACACTCGTTCTCTATGTTTTATAGGCACTACTAGTTTTGAATTTTCTTCTCTATGTGTCACTGGGTTTGACAGTGGATTTTCTCTAAATCTATACAGGCATCGATTTTCAACTTTCCAATCTTTATATTTTACCGGAAATTTTACAACCTCATCCATGAGGCGCAAATAATTACTGTCTCTTATTTCTTCAAATGCTGACACTACTTCTTCTGTTTCATAGATTCGAGAGAGTGCATCTGGCACTTTATTTAAAGCTCCTTTTCTATGAATAATTTCAAAGTCCCACTGCTGCATTTCTAACGCCCAACGAGCTAATCTACCGGTTGGATCTTTCAAGTTTCTTAGCCACTTTAAGGCGCTATGATCAGTTATTACTTTGAATTTATATCCTTCTACATACGGTCTAAGTTTCTTAATGGCCCACTTTACAGCTAAACACTCCTTTTCTGTAGTAGAATAGTTTTTCTCCGTTTGAGTTAATACTCGACTTATATACACGATTGGGTGCTCTCCATCCTTTTCTTCTTGTGATAACACGGCGCCAATTGCATACCTACTTGCATCGCATTGCACTGTAAAAGGCTTGCCAAAGTTAGGCCTTGCTAGCACTGGCGCTGTCGTTAAAGCTCTCTTTAACGCTTCAAAAGCTTCTTGCTGCTCGTCATTCCACTCCCACTTCTGGTTTTTGCGCAGTAATTTCACTAATGACAATTTAAACTCGGCGACGTTCTCTATGAAGCGTGCATACCACCCTACCATTCCAAGAAAACTGCGTAATTGTTTAACAGTTCGTGACGCAGGACAATTCATTACTAGCGCTATTCTCTCTGGGTCTGGCCTCAGTACGTCCTTATCTAACAAGAATCCTAGATAAGATACTTGAGAGCAGCAAAATTCACACTTCTTTTTATTGATTTCTAACCCGGCATCTACTAATTTTTGTAACACTACTGCTAACCAGTGTAAATGCTCCTCGAAGGTCTCAGTCGTTATTATGATGTCATCAAGGTAGCCAAATAATTATAAATAAGTATATCTATATATATATATATCTATATATATATATTCTAATTGAAAGAATTGTACAAAATTTTTAATTTCAGCTTCACGCGCAAATATATATAAGCAGATAAAATTCACACAAAATTTTTAGAATAAAGCACAAAAAAAATGATTTAACGACGCCAAATAAAAAGACAGGAATTTACACGCGATCGCAAAGTTTAAGAAAATGTTACGTTATGCAAGTACATCTAGAAACGTAATTGATACAATTTATACCTTTTTAAGACCCTCTCTCTCTCTTTCTCCCTTTCAAATCTCCGCTTGCTCTCGGGCTCGTCTTTGCTGGCTTCCTGGACACAGGTTGGCGCTACGGCAATGACATTCATAAAGAGGGTGCGGCGTAGATTTGGTTGTTTGTTACATTTTGTAAAGGTGCTACTAAAAATGGCACTACTAATTTTCTCACTGTTCGATAAATTTTTCTTTCACGTAACGGACACACTACAAATTGAAAACGGTAGACTCTAATGATTAAAATATTACCCAGAAAATCTAACATTTATGCACGGCAATTAAAATTTTCTCACGTTAATGGCGTAACCGAAAGATTTTACTTTGTCACAACTCGATTTCCTTTTATACAAAAAAAAGAATTTACAATGACTGACAATGAAATTAAGAATTAAAACTCTTCTGTTTGCGGCACTAATAAATAAAAAAAAACTAATTATATTTTTCTCTATTTTGAAGGCACAAATTCTTTATCCGACTCTACACGACTTTTTTTTCACACGCTTCTTTTATTTTTTTCTCTTACAAAGGGCTCTTTGTTTTATCAAGTACTCGCGACACACGTCCAATCTCACACGATACTCTCTCTAGACTGACGCCGGGCCCGCACTTTCTTGAGCTCGACCACACATGAAAATTTTGACAGGCCACTCATGGCGCTTGTTATTAACAATTTCCCGGCGCTAAATTTTACATCTTATACATCATTCACTGATTTATTCGCAAATTACTAAAAGAAAATAAAGAAAATTAAGACAAAATTATTTTTGATATTTATGACTCTAAATATAGTTAAAAACCTCTGTTCTTTTTGAATATGTATATACGGCGCGCGTTTACTTACTACCGACTTGCTTGCGTCTAATCGCTCTATCTCTCTCTTACTCACTCATACAAAGCATTAACAATCTTTTTCTTTGCGGCGTACATGACTTATAACACTCAAAATTACCAGTATAAATCTTTTCGAACGCTATATAATCCTAATTATTTTATAGTAAATTAAGTCTTTTCATATTTTAATAGTCATTTCTTATTAAGCGCATTTCTTTTCTTTCTTTTCACAAACGGCACCACTGACATTTTCTTTTCTTCAACTTAGTTGTCACTAGGCGGGAAGGTTCGAATTAAATTATGAATTTCTCTCCATCACCGTTTACATGAAAAAAAAAACATTAAAAAAAAAAGTTTTATTTTAAATTCTTATTCAAAATCTATATAACAATTTTATGGGCGCCATCAGATCTATTATTTCGTCTTAAAAGAAAGAGTACCCCCCGTTAAGATAGGTAAAATGCCCTTCCTCATATATTTCAAAACTAATATTTTTTTTTGTTTTTATAGTAATTAAGATTAGGTTTTGTTATATTTATAGTTTCCTAACACATACCCTAACCTCAACATAACCTAAAAATCACTTTTTTTATAAAATTTTTTTTTCATCTGGAACGATGAATGATATTAATCCCGCGAAAATCATATGACTAGGACTTAGCACTCTCTTTTACTGTGATTTTTTGCGAGTCCTAGAAAGCAGTTTTTCTAACCTAAAAATAACATTTAAATCATAAAATCTCCGTAACTTTGCCCAGGGAGGGGCTACAAGTAATTTTCTGGGCTTAAAATTTGTATTTTTAAAAAACAAATACAATTTATAATGACCAAAAATTCGATTCTGGCATGGCGCCATGGCGAAAAACTCGAAAAACCATTTTTTCATAGGTTTTCTGTCGGTTATTAGTCCCTAGCAACTCACAAATCATTTTTAAAGAAAAAAAAATAGCTTTATTGGATTCTACGTGAAAAAATACATTGAAAATATGCATAATAACTTTAGGAATACTTAGATGCTGTTACAAAACAATTAAAAAAATAAAATAATTCTAAAATTATTACATAGCTACTTTGCGTCGTTGCTGCATTTTATGTTTTTATGACCTTGGTCATCTCTTTAGAGTCTCAAAGCTACTATTCAATGTATCCATAGGCAAATTATGTCCACTACACCCGAAAAACAGAGACAAATACTAGACAGATAACGTTAACTCCTATATGTACATATATATATATATATATATATACATATAGGAGTTAACGTTATCTGTCTAGTATTTGTCTCTGTTTTTCGGGGGTATATATATATATATATATGTGGAATAACTTGCTATCCCTCGTATATACATAAGGAATGGCGAGTTGTTCTTAGGGAACGCAAATTATTTTTCTTATACATAGATAAAAAACCAATGTTTATCTATTCCTGTAACTATTCTTTTCAGTGTTCTTTTTTAGCTTGTAAGAGACCTAACATGTTTTCTGTCCTCCATAAATCACGAACTTGGTAGATTTGAACAATTAAATGATTCTAATTAGGTTCCAAATTCAAAAATTAAAAGATCATTATCTCTTTAGAGTCATAAAGCTACTATTCAATGTATTTACAGCCAAATTACGCCTATTGCACGCTAAAATAAGATTTTTAAACATAACTGAAGTAACGGTCGTATCATCTCTCTTTTTGTATTACAGTAGACTCTGGATACAAGAGAATCGACGGGCCTTCAGGAGAGGAATTTTCTTGAAAATTCTTTCATACAAAAAGTCCCCAACACGCTTGAGTCAAGAGTGATACTTACACCTACTGTTTTGTTGTGTGAGTTGTATCCAACATGCGTGTATATTTTGTCTCCCTCACTTTCATAGTGGTGGGATAACGCAAATACTTAGGCTTACGCCCATATTTAGGAGAAAGAGCTCGAAATCTCTTATATCGCAATCTCTTGTATCGAGAGATCACTGAATCATTAGAGAGACAAAGACGGAATAAGGTTTTAGTAACAATCGTGTTGGGTCTATAATTTCGAGCCTGAAAGTACACTTCTATGTAAGCATTTATATTCTTTGTTAGAACTGCCACAATTATGATTTGTCTTCAGGCCATTATACGCAAAAAATAGAGTAGCAACCGATATAAGAAATACAATGCTTCTACATATATGAGAATCAAGCGCGTTGTTTCTAGCAACAGCTCACTATTCTTTGTATATATATATATATATATATATATATATATATTGTGACGTGGTACGCCACTATGAATAAATAAATAATTTCTTTATTTCACTTTCCCCACTCAGCACTATGACACACCACCAACGAAACTACCGACCCGGGCGCACGTTAAATTAATAAAAAGAAAATAGTAATTAACGAGATTGTTTTTTTTTGTGTTTACCGGTATTACGAGACGACGACAACGACACATGAGTAGCAGACGCGCGCGGCAGCCATTACCTATACATCGAGAGCCCCTGTATATGAACGTCGGTGCTGCTATAGTAGCCTGTTAAGCAATAGCGGACACACGAATACATGTAAGCGGCCGCGCGTGCGCTAGGAGTCACCGTACCACGAAGAAGACTTAGAAGAGAGAAGAGTGAGACAGCAGTAAAGAGTAAAAGAGATGGGGAGATCTGCACGTTAAGAGAACGAATCTCAAGTGCTGGCGCGTCGATCTCTCGCGCATTAAGCGAAGAGAGAGAAAGAAGGCAATGAAGAAAGATGGATAGAGAGCATTGGAGAGGAGATCGTCACGATTCTTTTCTCTTAACTGAGCCTCGATACCATACATATACGTACACATATGTATGTGTATATGTAAGCCTTTATCTGTAGCCGGTGACGACCAATCTACACGTAAGGAGATAGAAAAGGACAGTAAATAAAGAAAATACATTATTAAAGAAGAGAAAGAAGAAAAATTGTTTTAACTAAAATTAAATTAAGAATTTGAATTTTACAGGCATTATGGATTTGTAAACGTGTTAATTAGTTGAATTAAAATTAAGTTAAAGTGCACACAAATTGAGCGTAAATGTGTGTGTGTATTAAAAAGGAAGTAAAAGAAGACCAATAAGGATCATCAAAGAAGACGTGTAGAAGAGTGATTGGAGAAAAAGAAATTAGAGAAGGACACACAATTATGACAAGAACGAAGAAGAAGGAAGTAGACGTGGAAGAATTTATTCGACTGTCGACCTCATGCCACATCGGACGTTTTAAATCGCCGCTCTAAAATATAGTTTTTTTCCTCGTGTCGTCGCTGAAAGCTATAAGAAAAAGGATTCTTCTTTTCTGTGTGCCGCTGAGGAGAGGAATTATTGGGGAGAAAGCGAGGAGTCCAGAAGGAGACGAGCGGAGACAAAATCCTTGACGTCGCCGGTAGAGACCGAGAGAGAAAGAAAGAGAGAAAGATCGAGAGACCGCCGCCATTATCGCCAGCACCAGCCCGTCACAGCTTCTACATCCTGGTTATCGTCGACTGTATCGACCCAAGGAGACTGAAATTTCAGCAACGGTGAGTGGGCTGCGCCCAGAAATTTTCGCTCATTTCTTTGTAAGTCAACGGCTCTCGCCGATTAATTGTAGAGTCAGTGAAGTGGTTTTACGAAATTTCTTGATAGTGCGCGAAGTCAATAGTCAAAGATTTCCTCTTTCTATGTCGAAAATTTGGATTTAAAATTTTGTAATTTGACGAAAAGAAAACTTAACTTTCGTATTAAGCGTAATAGTGTATAAAATTCCGATTGATTAACTAACTAGGAGAGTATCAGACCTCCGGATCACGGATTTTGCTTAAACTTTGGGATAAGTTTTCAGATGTCAAAATATGAAAGAAAACAGAATTTTAGATCCCAACGCTCAATATTTCTCTAGTTACAGGCAATTAGAGAAAATCACTAAAAAAGTTACTAGATTTTCAAACGCATATAGTTCCTTAGCATTAATAGCTAGCAGCTTGAAACTTTTTTTAAATGAAAGCCGAGCTCAAATCCTTTCGAAATAGTAGTTATAGCATGTCAAAATATTATTTTTTCCCAAAGTTATAGCGTAATAAACATTAGACCCATTTTCAGCTTTTGTTATTAATTAATGTTTTAAAAAGAAAAATCAGGTGCAATGTTTATCACGCTATAACTTTGGGAAAAAATAATATTTTGACATGCTATAACTGCTATTTCGAAAGGATTTGAGCTCAGCTTTTATTTAAAAAAAGTTTCAAGCTCCTAGCTATCAATGCTAAGGATCTATATGCGTTTGAAAATCTAGTAACTTTTTGAGTGATTTTCTTTAATTACCTGTAACTAGAGAAATATTGAGCGTTGGGATCTAAAATTCTGTTTTCTTTCATATTTTGACATCTGAAAACTTATCCCAAAGTTTGAGCAAAATCCGTGATCCGGAGGTCTGATACTCTCCTAGTAAGTGAAAATTTCTTATTTATTTGAATTTAACGTGCGTTCAAAACAAAATTCTTTTTGTGTGCAATTTGTACTAAAATTGAAATAAAGATTTGTATTAAGAAGATTAAAAATTAAGTTAGACCGTGAGTGCCGGAGTGTGTGTGTTACGCGAGCACGTGTTACCAAAATTAAAATCTAGACCGGTGAGACGCGTTTAAATTGCCGGTTGGGCGAATAAAAATAAGTAGTGATAAAATAAATTCAAAAATCCGTTCTGGTAACACGTGGCCGCGTATTGAGCGCTGTGAGTGAGAGAAAGAGAGAGAGAGACGCGAAGCGAACTGAATGGCCACCGGAAGACCGCCATTTTAGATTACGAATTTGTGATTTACGTAGAAGATATATGATAAAATTTTTTTTTGTTAATTCTTACATGAATAGAGATTTTAGGTGAATTAAAAATTTTTTGTATAACGATTAAAATAACAAATTTTTTTTGAGAGTAAAATATTATTTTGTGTGTGTGTGTGGAATATGAGAGAGCGCGAGTAGGTAGAAATCAAATAAGATTTATTAAGACAGACTATTAAATAAAATAAAGTTTCTTATAGTTAAGTGAAATTAAATTAAAAGTTTTCTGTGTGTTCTCCCCCTCCCATTTCAGACAAGAATTCTATACGAATCGAGCCACCTCCCGATCCAAGGCCGCTTGAGACTCGTGCTGACGGCTAGCTAGTTGGTGGTGTATCTGGCGCCCTTAAATTAAATTCTTTGATACACCGATTTTGCATATGAGAATCGGCTCATGAGTAGATTAATACATTGAATAAAAATAAAGCAATTATTAACTTTACCGGAATTCTCGCATCGCAATATATATGAGAAGCAATAGCTCCTAGAGTTCCTAGCAATAGCTCACTATTCTTTGTATATATATATATATATATATATATATATATATATATATATATATATATATATATATATATTGTTACTAAAACCTTATTCCGTCTTTGTCTCTCTAATGATTCAGTGATCTCTCGATACAAGAGATTGCGATATAAGAGATTTCGAGCTCTTTCTCCTAAATATGGGCGTGAGCCTAAGTATTTGCGTTATCCCACCACAATGAAAGTGAGAGAGACAGAATATACACGCATGTTGGATACAACTCACACAACAAAACAGTAGGTGTGGGTATCACTTTTGACTCGAGCGTGTTGGGGACTCTTTGTATGAGAGAATTTTCAAGAAAATTCCTCTCCTGAAAGCCCGTTGATTCTCTTGTATCCAGAGTCTACTGTAATACAAAAAGACAGATGATACGACCGTTACTTCAGTTATGTTTAAAAATCTTATTTTGGCGTGCAATAGGCGTAATTTAGCTGTAAATACATCGAATAGTAGCTTTATAACTCTAAAGAGATAATGATCTTTTAATTTTTGAATTTGGAACTTAATTGGAATCATTTAATTGTTCAAATCCATCGAGTTCGTGATTTATGGAGGACAGAAAACATGTTAGGTCTCTTACAAGCTAAAAAAGAACACTAAAAAGGATAGTTACAGGAATAGATAAACATTGGTTTTTTATCTATGTATAAGAAAAATAATTTGCGTTCCCTAAGAACAACTCGCCATTCCTTATGTATATACGAGGGATAGCAAGTTATTCCACATATATATATATATATATATAGGAGTTATAGTTATCTGTCTAGTATTTGTCTCTGTTTTTCGCGTACAGTGGACGTCATTTGCCTATGAATACATTGAATAGTAGCTTTGAGACTCTAAAGAGATGACCAAAGTCATAAAAACATAAAATGCAGCAGCGATGCAAAGTAGATATGTAATAATTTCAGAATTATTTTATTTTTTTAATTGTTTTGTAACAGCATCCAAGTATTCCTAAAGTAATCATGCACATTTTCAATGTATTTTTCCACGTAGAATCCAATAAAGCTATTTTTTTTTCTCTAAAAATGATTTGTGAGTTGCTAGAGACCAATAACCGACAGAAAACCTATGAAAAAATGGTTTTTCGAGTTTTTCGCCATGGCGCCATGCCAGAATCGAATTTTTGGTCATCATAAATTGTATTTGTTTTTTAAAAATACAAATTTTAAGCCCAGAAAATTACTTGTAGCCCCTCCCTGGGCAAAGTTACGGAGATTTTATGATTTAAATGTTATTTTTAGGTTAGAAAAACTGCTTTCTAGGACTCGCAAAAAATCACAATAAAAGAGAGTGCTAAGTCCTAGTCATATGATTTTCGCGGGATTAATATCATTCATCCTTCCAGATAAAAAAAAAATTTTATAAAAAAAGTGATTTTTAGGTTATGTTGAGGTTAGGGTATGTGTTAGGAAACTATAAATATAACAAAACCTAATCTTAATTTCTATAAAAACAAGAAAAAATATTAGTTTTGAAATATATGAGGGAGGGCATTTTACCTATCTTAACGGGGGGTACTCTTTGACTAGTAATATGAACGATATACATATAGTTAGACACACAAAAAAAAATTATGATTGAAAATCTATTGGGACGCAAAAATCGCGTCACACCCGGTACTGCATGTATTATGTAATAACATATTATACTCATACATCAATACATATATTGACATTTAGTTATAAAATCGCATTTACATATTCGCTCCAACTGTACACAACAATGCGCCGACCCTTTCGCTTATATGGTAAGTAGAGTATCGCCCAACCACTTGAAGATGAAACTTCCATTTAATGAACATTCCCCCATCAGCGTTACTGGAAATCTCCCGTAACATTCCCTATATATACCAATATTATAGTAATATTTCATAGAAGATTCCTAAAATATTTCAAATCTTCCAGGAAGCTTCCATAAATATTCTATGCTGTGTGGGAGGTGATCAAAATATCCTAATTAGATAATGTGAAAATTTATCATGTGATACATGCTAAAAATTTGAAGAAAATATGTAGTAATATTTAATTTAGCATAACTTCTGAACCAGAAAACCTTTTCTAACACAATAAGGTTTAAAGTGAAGTGTTCAACTTGTACTTTTTATCTTCCATGCACTTTTTTGTAAGAGTTTTAGTTTTTTGGTTTTTAAAGTTCTTATAAGCACTTCTTGTAATTATATTTTCGAAAAAAAGACCTCATCTTTGTTTTCAGGCTTATTAAAGGAAAAGAAACAACACAGATTGATTCTTTCCATTAAAGAATCATATCCTGCAGTATCAGCCAAATCGGTTTCCTAGAGGTGTGGAGACCTCTCCTTATTAGTTGTGCAAGTCTAAAATACTACTTATATTAGCAGATGTCATTGATGTAAATATTTACATTCTTTGAATACTATGCATCTATACGTAAATAGCTATAGAACTATTTTTCGACGTTAATATTAATATTCGAGCTTAATAACATAAGGCAGATATTCTTCAATTTTAGTATATTTTTACTATTATACCTATGTTCCGAACACTCTTAAGCATTTTATTTTTATAAATAAAATAAAATTGTTTGGTTTTGAATTTTTTTACATTCTTACCTATTTTTCTCCGAATCGGTCATGTAAAAGGATTTTAAAAATGAGGCCTAAATTATGTAATGGGCCTAGAAATCATTCTCAGATGAAATTCTGAAGTTACATTAAATTTGTATTTCAACTTCCTCGGGAGCACCGTACGATATCTTAATGTAACGGTATTTCATTGAAACATGGTTCATGACAAAAACTTCTCTATACACTAAGAAAAAAATATGATTGTATTAATTGAATTCTTCTGTTAATATACCACGATAAAATATTCTATTCATTTAACAGACGAGTTCTGTTAAATTGATGGTCATCGTAATATTGATTCAAATTAAAATTGACTCTAATTTAACATCAAAGTAAGTCAAAATAGCTGTTACATTTTATTGTTTTAAACAAATAAGTTTTAAAGATAATCAAAACTTTTTCATTTAATTGAACCTCACAGCTCACACTGTTCCGATTTCCAGACATCAATTAACACATAACTTATATTATAACAATTATCATTATTAATAATTTCTTAAGTGAAGTTTTTCAACATTTTCTTAGATATTTCACACTACACTATTGATATTTACAAATAAAATCTAACATCGCTCGCTCATAATCGATATGCATCGCATCGCATCGCATTTATACATACAGCGTATAAATTCATTTGTTCTGTAGATTCCGTGCTACGTCAGGAAGATGAGGTTGAGAAGAAATGAACTCTCTAGAATACAAGTGCAAAACCTCGTCTTTATTACAAGAGTTTTCTTCAATTACCTGAGGATACAGAGAGGATAAAATAAAGCTACTTAACTTCGTAGTAGTTGAGAACGCTCTGACGCTCGCTTTTTGCGATCAGAGCCACGCTCATATTGTAGCGCTCACTTAGCGCTCACTCATCACTTGCATGCGCACCGCAGGTTGCGCGCAATACTCTCGTGCCCAATCATACATACTTGTGTGTGTACGAGCCCACAGTTCTTATATCAATCTTACCACTTGCGGGTTACAAGAAATACCCCATCTATTATTATACTATCGAAACGTAACTATTTTGAAAAGCGGGATATTTAAAAATACTTATTGAATAACAAAAAAATCTTTATAAAATAAATTTATCAACGACATGAATGACAAGTATTTCATTTTGACATATTTTTTTTATGTTAACTGTTATTCAATTATATCAACAGTAGAGCTGTTGATATGATTAAATTGGAACATTGGTATTTTATAATTCATCAGCTAATTTGAGCATGCACATTTTATTGATTCAATTCATAAAATTTTGTTGAAATGTAAGTCATACTTTTATTTTGACTTATGTTTTTTTATGTTAACTGTTATTTAATTATATCAACAGTCATGCTATTAAATTGGCAGCACGATCGTATTTGGGCTATTTTAACTGCACAGATTTTGTTAGATCAAAAGGATTCTGTCACATAAACAGCAGATCTGTTAAATCAATAACATTTCAGTTGATCTGATGAAATTTTTTTCCCAGTGTATCATGTCCGATTGACTATTGTTATTAATATTTGTATTATTATAATTATGTAAAAGCGGAAATATTCTCATTTGTTGCGTTTCAAAAATTCCTAATAAATGTAATCGCATTTGAAAAATATCACATCTTAAACAACATGAACATAAATTATAAAGTATTGCAGCAGCAAAAGCAATTGCAAAAAGGCCGCAATCATAATTATTTGTTTGTGATTGTACTGTTTCGAAAACTATGCTCGATTCTGATTTGTTTGGAAATAATTTATTTATATAAATCTGTAATGCCTAGGGTGGCGATGCATAGATAAGAAGACAGAAGGAGAATGGGATCTGGAAAATAACCAAACTATATAAGTTGAGTTGGTAGTTTATTAAATAGCCAAAGCGACTAAGCGCAGTGGCTGGCGAAGTAAGACTGAAGTACAAGCAAGCAGTCTCTACGCTGCTTCTTCCTCGTCTGATATGAGCCTGCGCAGAGGCGTTTTCATGTATACGCTGGCATGTGTATTGGTGCGCTTACAGCGCCGTACGCATACATACAAGTGTGAGTGTCCCCACATCACTCCCCTCCAACAATTAAATTTTTGTTAAGGGTAATTTTATTTATTTACAAAAGCGCAAAAAATGCATGTTTTATATCACAGGTAGATTAACAATTAGAGTCAGTCTTTTTTAAATGAAGTTAACAATAAGAAATTGAAATAACAATGTAAGTTATGAATTGTATAACAATGAGTTTAAAAATCGCATTAAAATTAGCATAGATATTCGCATTAACATTAAGAGTCTCATTCAGATCGCAGTAACATTACTAATATCGCGATTCGTAATATTACGATTCGTTAAGCTCTGCTTAACGAATCTACTGCCTTTAAAGCTCAACTCCATTAAAGAAGGAAGAGTATGTAGGTTTGGCTGATGAATAGAATCCAGTGGTTCGGCGTTCGTGGTGTTATACTCCATACGGAAGGTGCTCAAGGAGTTAAGCTCGGTGAACACCCACTCAGGGAGCTGCCACATCTGCAACCTTGGGTAGATGTTGGAACAATCCACCAGGCTAAGCTCAGAAATTTAATCATTGCCCTTGAGGAATTCGATTAAAAATTTTACACGCAACTGTGGACATTGTGCAAACCTTAAAGAGGTGAGCATGCTAGTAGCCTGGCGGCTGAGCCTTGGGATCCAAATGCGCTCGTCGGAGTTATCCTCCTTGCGCTTCTTCCCCCAAGCGAGACGAACCATCGGGTTATCATGGATGGCAAGATGCGTGACACCTTCAAGGCTAACCCGATTCTCGAAAAACCTGGTAGTTTTTTCAATAATCAACCTTTCAATAGTGGAGAATCGGGACAGCATTTCCAGTGCCGTAGGCGTTTCCACAACGCCGCGCAAATCAACGCCTGTTAGATGCGTCCGTTCCCCCCGACCCGACGGGTTAACTAAATTAATATCCATTAATTTTTAGAACTCGGACACATCTATGGGCCACCACTCGGGGATAGTGATACCTGAAAAATAGAATTGGTGCGCACCTTCGAGCATCCTTTGCCATCCATTTGCCGTCTGGTATTGGTTGCTACCCGAGTCAAAGTGCAGGTGGCCTATTTTATACTGAACCTCGCGCCATCCTTCGAATGCAGTGACTAGTGCCAACTTTGAATCATTGTCCAAGTGCCTAATAATACATCTGACGATAGGATTAAGACGCAGGAGTACTAGGCAGGCAGGAATAGGGTCTTGAGAGACCTGTACCACCGGTTGTGAGTCGGTGGTCGTCGAAAAATTCCTAGCCGGACATACCTTTACATATCTCCTGCATTAATCAATAATTTTTTCTTAAGATCTAGTAAAAGATGAACATGATTTAAAACATCCCCACCCAATATAGGATAAGAGACATCTGTAATAATAAAAAGCCATAGCAGTTCCTGAGTGAACCCAAAATCAAGTTTCTTGTGTGATGTGCCATATGTGTTTATTTTAGTGTCGTTAGCTGCGTATAGGTTTAAATTTGTCTTTTTTCCTGAAAAATTGTTTGGTCTAGGGATTATGGAAATTTCCGCGCCCGAGTCAATTAAGAACACTTCATTAGTGATTTTATCTTTTACGTAGAGATGCACTGAATTAGTCCCGGCCACGCTGGTCTCCATGACGCGCGGAGTTTCTAGTTTAACGACTCTTTAGCGTTTTCTTTATTACCATCCGAGTTTGTTGAATCTTTATTTTTCGCGTTTTTTTGATCCGGCTTAATAGAGTTATCTACCAAGTCGCACGGCTTTGTACATATGAACGCGTTTTTTACCATATTTATTATGATGGTAACAATAATGTCTACAGTATCTACTTTTGCTACGTCCGCGCCCTCCTGATTTGTTACCTCCATGCCAAGTTTTGTCCTGCGAGCGTCTTTTATCTATGTTACGATGGCTCACGAGCGCGTCGACTTTAGTCATCATTTCCGTCAAAATATGTGTTTCATTTTGTTTAATCTCGTGAATCGCATTATTATTTGCATATAAATCGGCATGTATTCGATCAGCAAGCTCGACCGACGCCATTTCGTTTACAGGTGTTACGTCTTCTCTTATAAAGAGACGGATATTGCATGGTAGATTAGCTCTCCATGCTTTAAGAATCGAAGCGCGTGGCATTTGTTCTCCCGCAAGATTAATCAGCTCGTATAAATATTCCGATGGCTTTCTCGTTCCGATTTGACAACCGCAAAATAATGTATGTAGTTTAGAATCTTGCGATTGTGTATATTTCTATATTAAGATTTTTTTAATCCCGGTATAACGATGATTGGGCCTTAATAATTCAATGCTATTGGATATTTCATCAACGATATTATTGCTAAGATTGGGCATGACATTTACGAAATTAATGTTATCGTCCGTTATGTTTTGTATCGATAGTTGATACTCAAACATTTCGAACCATGTTACCGGATCGTGTTGCCAGAAGGGCATTTTTATTGGTTTAGATTTTATATTAGCCGCGACCGACGGTTGAATGTTGTGATTCGGTGTGTTTATGTTGGGCGTGTTTGTTGTGTACACGGGAAAGGTTACAGGATAGTTAGGATTCGAGAAAGTTCGATTATTTGTTATTGTACGTTGTGTTTCTTGTGTGTTTAGAATGTTTGATGTTAAATTGAAGGTCGAGCTTTGTTATGTATGAAAAAGGTGTGATGTTTGTTTATGTGTTGCTGTAGACGCCGATGGAAGGTTTTAATGACTTTCAGTGTTTCTTGTATTTTCGAAAAATCTGGAATTTAAATTTTGCTGAGTTTCTAACGGATTTTCATTTTCCGCTTGATTTAATATAAGTGCTTTTAACGACTCTATTTGCTCTGTTAAACTATGAATTTGTTCGCTATGCGAGTTTTCCATTAATTTTATTCTATTACTCAAAGTTTATTCCATCCTTTCATAAGCCTCTCGTAGAACTGTTTTTTCGTTTGATGTGTTATGAGAAGATGGTCTAATAGATAAAAGCCTATTCTGATCGAAACTATGCGCGGTTCTTTGTCTATTCGTTCATAAGGGTTTTTCAAACTGTTTCTGATTTTTATTAATATTTGAGTTTGCTAAATTTAAGTAAAAGCCGGTGGGCAAACTGTCGGAAACGATTGATCCTATAGCATTGTCTAGAGTTCCCAGGACATCCCCGCCACCCGAGTACATGCTAACTGAAGGAGAGCTGTTCTGTTGCACGCGTTACGCGTTTTCCGTGCATTGTGTGCTGCCAGACTCGTTGTTTTTAGAAGATGTATGGGTTACTTTGGGAGGCATTTTTGCGGACGAGCGATCGCAAAAGAGGGAATAACGCTTTTTTAGTCTGTGCAGTGAGCAGTCCGAGAAAATCCTCTCTGAACTTTATAAAAAATGTAATTTTATACTTAAAAAGAAAAAAAAGAGGCGTCTTGCGTAATCGGGTGTGCCTCCACGTGCTCAGCGTAAGAGACCTCATGTAGTCGACGACTGATGCACATAAAGGCTCTCCGATGCACAAGCGCAAATACTTAGCAATACGCGCACACGCTGCACGAGTGAAAAATCAGAGAATCTCTCACGTAACCGACTACCCAATAAGAGCAATTGCGGGCTTCTCGTCTATTACCACGTTAAAGTAATGTAGAAAAGACTCTCGGCACTCGCACTACTCTCGATAGTCCCCGTAAGAGATCTTGTGGGATCGACGAAGGAGTTTTCTTAAGCAATGCCAGCGCCTTGAGTTAGAGTGAGAAAATCTCACAATGATATTAAATAAAAATATGTATGATATTTTGAAGTGTCTTAAAATTTTAAGACGAGAAATCCTCAATTGTGTACAATTAGAATTTATATATGTATATAGATTAAAAAATATATGTATAAATATATGTATAAAAAATAAAAATATATGTGTATATGGACGAAAATACAAACAAAACATAATAAATAAGTAAAAATTTAGATGCGACACAAACACATACGACTAGTTTATATTGCACTTCAGAGAATTTCATAGAAAATTTTATACTAACTTAAACTATACTAATTCGTCTAGAGTCGACCTTTTCGTTATTTTTTTACAATCATGTAACTCAAAGTTTAAATAAGTAAAATAAAATTAATGCTAGCTAGTTAACACGAAAGACCGACTCCTCGCACTCCGCACTCGCTTAAAATTAAAAAGATGTTCTACGTTGACCTTAAGGTAGTTGATTTGATAGTAAATTTCAACCGTTTAACTTATTAAAAGCACGCGTTTGCTAGATTTAAAACTGGCCGTCTCTTTGTCTTTAAAAGCTATCTCGCGTAGCTACCGATCGAAAAGAATTTATATGCCAGACAAAATGCGCACATAACCTATGTCGCGTGTCTTAGGGCATAAAACTTCTTACAAAATAATGATTTTTTACATTTTAGGTAAAGTAATATACGCGAGAAAAGAATCTTTCCAACGCCAGACACAATGCGTACATAACCTACACGCGTGTCAACGGCGTGCTTATTCACAAATGTGACAAAGGAATTCCACTCGCGATTTACTTTAATATAATGGCCACAATACGCACTGCCGTGGAAAAAAGAAATATTTACTTTGTTAGGCGTGTAAATAAAAATTAAATGGCGCCACGTGGCCAGAACTCTCTAAGAAAAAAGCTTTCACTGCGGATTTTTGCACGTCAATAATTTACTAATGTGACCGCACTTTTTCTAAAACAAGAGAGAGTAAAAATTATATGAAAGAGAGTGCACTTTCAGCAACTCTCACTACCTTTAAAAAAGATTCTGCGTTGCTCTGGACGAAGACACTCAGGCAGAAGCCGCAAAGGAAAGTGCTTTCTACTTGGAGAACACAGAGGTCGTGCGTTGTTGCGGGCGCGATACTTCGCTTCTCCAGTCCCAGAAACCTCCCGGTGCGTGAATCTCAGCGACAAAAGCAGCGTTGAACGAATGCTTGACCAGCACACAGAGAACCCAAAATGACGGACTATCAAGGCTAGACTCTTCGAGCATATACTACTGGAGGAAGCCTCCGAATGGCAGCAAGCGTTACAAGGCGAAGAGAGAGAAAGCCTCTATTTTGGTACGTGCTGTCTCTCTCTAGCCTGATTTGATTGGTTGCTTTTGTTCCCCACTAAGAAAGTGAAAGAGAGATAGCACGTACCAAAATAGAGGCTTTCTCTCTCTTCGCCTTGTAACGCAGTTAATAGCTGGGAGGCTTCCTCCAGTATTATATGCTCGAAGGCTAGACTAGATCCGCTACTTGGTTGTCGAAAATGGCTGCCTGATCGCCGCTGAAGACTTAGTCACCAGTCGTAACGCCTAGGGTGACAATTTATAGATAAGAAGGCAGAAGGAGAATGGAATCTGGAAAATAACCAAACTATAAAAGTTGAGTTGGTAGTTTATTAAATAGCCAAAGCGACTAATCGCAGTGGCTGGTCGAGTGAGACTGAAGTACAAGCAAGCAGTCTCTACGCTGCTTCTTCCTCGTCTGATATGAGCCTGCGCAGAGGCGTTCTCATGTATACACTGACATGTGTATTGGTGTGCTTACAGCGCCGTACGCATACATACAAGTGTGAGTGTCCCTACAAATCTTATGCTCATCTTGTAGATATTTAAAATTTAAACTGTCATATATATGAATTATTTTATTATTATAATGCATACAAATCCAGTGAATTTTATTATAATTTCCGGAAAATAATACTTCTTCATCAGTCGGTACTGAATTAATGTATTGCGGTTTTTGAATCGGTAAAGTTGTTTGCATATTAAATGAGGTGCACTGATTTAAAATATTATTTAATCCTAATATATGAATATCAGTTAACATGGAAGCAATTCCACTATACAATTATTGTCTTTTAACAATCAATTTATCTTTCTCAGTCAAACCCATTATTTAAAATTGAAAATCTTTTGAAAATTGTTATTCATTTTATATATTAACTCATTTAACTCACTGTACTTTTACTTTTAAAAGCTGAAAAATATAAGAAATTATGAAAAATGCTATGAATTAATTGTACTAAGATAAAAAATTATATATACATACATAAAAAAAAACATCGGATAGGGTTTTTTAAAATTATTAAGAGCGGGTCGTATATCTCTGTCCTTTTCTAATCAAAGAATCAATTTTTTTGCAAAAGCTAATAATTGTAGTAAAAAATAAGAGATAGCCCCATCCTGGATCATTAAAAGCAATATTTTCTTTGATGAGGAAAAATTATTTTTATCAATTCGTTTTGAAAAAACCTTGAAAAACTTGAAAAATAAAGGTTAGAATAAACAATTCAGTTTTTCAAAGTTTACTTAAAAACAAAGCGATAAAAATAATTTTTCCTCATGAAAGAAAATATTGCTTTTCATCGTACAAAATGGAGCTTTTTTCTTGTTTTTTGCTACAATTATTAGATTTTGCAGAAAAATTGAGTTTTTGGTTGGAAAAGGATAGAGATATACGACCTGCTCTTAATGGATCAAAGTCTTATGTTTAATATATATTCAAGGTAAAAGGAATTTTGATTAATTAATATCATTTTAAAAAAAAATTATGATTACATTTGAATTTTTCTTTCAGGCTTAAAATCCGTTCTGATACCTTCAGCAGTTTTTAAATGTAAATACTGTTAATATATGTGAATAACTATAAATGATTGCAAATAATGCAATCATGAGAAACAACTGAAAATAATAATATTTACGTTCTATTTACGACAAATCTTTCTGAATATTTAAATACATATTTATATAATGTTATAACTTTTGAAAACTATTTAACGAAACCCATTTACTTTATTACTATTCCAAATACAAAATTATTAAATATATATATATATACGTATTTAATTATTCAGAAAAGTTTGTTTTAAATAGAACATAAATATAATTATTTTTAGTTGTTTCTAATGATTGCATTATTTGCAATCATTTATAGTTATTCGCAGATATTTACAGTATTTATATTTAAAAACTATTAAAGGTATCAGGACTGAGTTTAAGCCTGAAAAAAAATTCAAATGTAGTCATAATTTTTTTCCTAATGATATTAATTTATAAAACTCCTTCTTACCTTTGATATATGTTAAATATAAGACTTTGATCCATTAATAATTTTGAAAAACTTCATCCGATGTTTTAAATTTGTTTGAGTTGTCGAAAACTTGATTTTTGAAAATTTTGGTACTTGACGTAGACTTTCTCGGCCAATTCTCAACTAATTAACTTCAAAATTTCCAGAGATCTTAAGTATGTATATCTTCACAAAATAACAATTCTTGAATTTTAATAAGATAAGTTGAAATAAATGTTGAATTAAATTACTTATATAAAATTCACAAAAATATGTATTTTTATCAACTTTTTAAACTAAACTTTTAAATTCTCTTTTTTTTAAAAAAACTGAAACTGTTTTTTTGTGAAGATACATAAACTGAAGATCTCTAGAAATTTTGAGGTCAATTGGTTAAAAATTGGCTGAGAAAGTGCGGCAAGTACCGAAAATTAGGATATAAAGTTTTCGAGTACTCAAAAGAATTTAAAGTATCGGTTGAGATTTTTAAAAATTATTCATGGATCAAAGTTTTATATTCAATATATATAATAATAATAATTACATATATTTACGTATACATATATATTTATATTAATATATATATATATATATATATATATATATATATATATATATATATTTTAATTATATATATCAACTCGTGAAATTGGATACTAAGCAAATTAAGTTTTAACATAAAGCTAATTATTTAAGTTCAAATCGTATTTTATGAAATAATATAACAATTTATGTTATTAATTATAATAATGTTAACTTTTCATTCATAGTTTAAAATAATATTCTATATGTGATTATTATCATTTTCATAGTTTATTTAAAATATCATGTAAATTTTATAAGTATAAATTATTTAAAGTGAAATATAATGTAACTTTGACAATAAATCCAATCTTATAAAATAATTGTAATTTTCAATCATTATATTTAATACGAATTTTAGAGTGATATTAAAGAATATTATTCATTTCATGCCAAGGTGGCGGAAAAGGGGGATTTGCCTCGTGATGAGGTCCCTCCTGATATTTACTATAAATGTCATCCAAGCAAGTAAATGCAACGTTTTTTTGTATTTCATGTGAGAATATCTATCATAAGAGTGATTTTAACAGAACAAAGGGTAAATATGTAATGGGTGCAATGGTAGTGTGTGAAGAGCATACTGTTGTAGACTTAACCTCAAATAATAGTGAAAACTTACAAGTCATTATATACAATTTGAAAGTGGAAAAGGAAAAATTCAAAGAGGATATAGCTAAAATTAGTAAGAAATATAAAGTGTTACAAAGTGATCATAAAAAGTCACAAATGAAATACGAAGCATTCTTAGCTGAAAAAAAAAGAAACAAGTACTCATGAAGATGTAGATGAAAACGAACAAGAAAATGTAGTTCTTTTAGAATCAGCTAAGACTGAGAATTTGCTGCTTAGAGAGTTGAATAATTAACTCAAAGAAAAAATTGATTTGTTAAAAGAACTGTTAGTGAAATACAAAGAACTTCCTTAAGCAAACATTAAAACTTTTGCTGATGTTACTGCTGCTAAACAAATAATGGTGCAATCGAAGATAATACCTAAGATAGTAGTTAGAAAGAAGAATAAAGACGATAAAGTAAATATAAAGGATAGTCTTATTAAGTATCTTGTAAAAGAGAAAAATATACAAACAAAAAGTATACGTTGCACAGATGATGAGGTAACGATAAAGTGTATGAATATGGAAAGCGTTAAAATAGCTGAAAATTTGCTGTCTGCCAAAATATCAAAACAATGTAAGATAGAAAAGGAATAATTAAAGAATCCAGTAATTAAGATAGTTGGCATAGAAAACATATATAGCATAGATGACAAATCACTTGAAAGTGATATTAATACAAGAAACTTTTCTAACCTAGGAACAAAAAGTAAATTATTGAACTCACAATATGATGAAAATAATGGTAAAACAACAGTCATTATGGAAACAACTGCTGAAATACATAAATATATAAAGGAAAACAAAGATAGAGTTTTTGTGAGTTTTCAAAACTGCAGGGTATTCGATGTTATAAATGTGAGACCATGTTCCAACTGCACTAGATTTGGACACAATGGAAAAAAGTGTCATAATGCACCGGTTTGTTTGAAATGTGCTGGAAACCATATGACAAAAGATTGTAGATTAGAAAATAAAATCATATGCTGTGCAAACTGTAAGCACAGTAATAATAAGTATGGCAGCAAGTATAGCACGGGTCACGTGGCAACTGATAGTGACTTGTGTGAAATATTAAAGTCTAAAATAAAGTCGCATATTAACTTAACTGATTACAACGTCAAACCTTTTCTACCCTGATACTTCGGTAAAGTAGATAACTTTACAAGAAACCAACATAGGATAAACAATTTAAAAACTCAAGAAATACAAACGTAGGAGGTAGCACTGAGTCTGTTTTGTCATCAAGGACCCGCAATCGAAGCAACACATCTGATGCACAATAATAACGTGATTGAAGATATACAAACTGAAGATTTTCCGAAAGAGGTCTCTTACGGTGATCTTGGGTCTCTCAATGAGGACTTGAGGTTGAATGATAGTATTATATTATATGTTAATATAAAAAGTTTAAATGCCAATTTTGAGAAACTACAGATTTTGGTTGAGAGTCTCAGGGTCAAGCCGTGTGTGATAGTGTGTGCTGAGACATGGTATTTGGAGCATTATCAGTATTATAACTTGAATGAATATAATGTATATAACAATATTATAACTGTTTTTTTTTGTTTTTAATCATTGTTCAAATTGATAAATACTATTTAATCTTTATTATTACTTTTAAAAAAGTATATTTTAGACAAGTTCAGGTATTGAATAGTATAGTATTCTTTAGAACATTTTTTCTAAATATTTTATTTTACCCAATACATAATATTTTTTTTATTTCAGTTTTCAAAAGTACTGAAATATCATCATCAAGTTTATACTTTTTATTTGATTAATCTTTAGTTTTTGCTTAAGAAAGTTTTGAAATCAATCAAGCAATCGTCGAGTACTTCCGTATTCAATTCATTCTTTTTAATATGAAGTTCATAATATGAATAATATGAAATACATAAAATATTTACAGTTTTGGCTAAAGAAAGTTTCGAAATCAATCAAGCAATCGTCGAGTACTTCTGTATTCAATTCATTTTTTTAATTATATAGAATTCATCGAATGCTCAATTTATATTCTTTTTGACAAATGAATGTTTGGAAAAATTTTTCCAAATAATTTCTGAAAAAAGTGATTACTGAGATGAAGATAGCGATGATAATATACATCAAAATCAAAAAATAAAGATATACCAGATCAACATTTTATTTCATTTATGAGTGAATATTAATACATGAACATTAAGGAACTATGGTTGATCTTATATCTATTTTTTACTTTATTCTTTATAAGAGACATATTTAATTAAAAATGTCTAAAAACTTGGCAGAAGGGCCATTAGCTTCTAACAACTTATATTTGAGAATTTGCTGCCATCAGCTTCAAAATTATTCATGCGTTTTTAAAATTATGCATTCTCTATTTCATTGCACTATCATTTTATTTTCAAGAGCTTTAAAACATATTAAATTTTACTAAATATCTACAAAATAACTTGCCAGGCCCGTAGATTAATATTTTGTTTGTGAAATGCTCAATGTTAATGTGTACTGGTTTATAATTTAATTGCTAGCTAATTCACGTCTGTTAAATAACAGTTTAAAATATGAATTTAAATGGACATACATTTAAAGATAAATAACAAAAATACATCCTATTACAATTAATAAAAATCTATTTTGTGCTTAAAAATTATTTTTTTTTTATATGTGATGTTATGTAATGCAGAGAATTCAATATTCTTAGTTTTCTTTCACTTATTTTTACTATATAAACTTTAAAATTATCAACTACACCATAAACTATTAATCTACGGGCCTGGCAAGTTGTTTTGTAGATATTTAGTAAAATTTAATATGTTTTCAAGCTCTTGAAAATAAAATGATAGTGCAATGAAATAGAGAATGCATAACTTTAAAAACGCATGAATAATTTTGAAGCTGATGGCAGCAAATTCTCAAATATAAGTTGTTAGAAGCTAATCGCCCTTCTGCCAAGTTTTTAGACATTATTGATTAAATATGTCTTTCATAAAGAATAAAGTAAAAAATAGATATAAGATCAACCATAGTTCCTTAATGTTCATGTATTAATATTCACTCATAAATGAAATAAAATGTTGATCTGGTATATCTTTATTTTTTGATTTTGATGTGTATTATCATCGTTATCTTCATCTCAGTAATCACTTTTTTCAGAAATTATTTGGAAAAATTTTTCCAAACATTCATCTGTCAAAAAGAATATAAATTGAGCATTTGATGAATTCTATATAATTAAAAAAAATGAATTGAATACAGAAGTACTCGACGATTGCTTGATTGATTTTGAAACTTTCTTTAGCCAAAACTAAATATTTTATGAATTTCATATTATTCATATTATGAACTTCATATTAAAAAGAATGAATTAAATACGGAAGTACTCGACGATTGCTTGATTGATTTCAAAACTTTTTTAAGCAAAAACTAAAGATTAATCAAATAAAAAGTATAAATTTGATGATGATATTTCAGTACTTTCGAAAACTGAAATAAAAAAAATATTATGTATTGGGTAAAATAAAATATTTAGAAAAAATGTTCTGAAGAATACTATACTATTCAATACCTGAACTCGCCTAAAATATACTTTTTTGAAAGTAATAATAAAGATTAAATAGTATTTATCAATTTGAACAATGATTAAAAACAAAAAAAAACAGTTGTAATATTAAAAATATTTCTATTTGATTGATTTCTAAACTTTCTTTAGCCAAAATTGTATATTTATTTAATAGATTAAAAAGTACTAAAAAATATATATATTATTCTAAAAGCATGACGGAATTTCAAAGTACTTCAAAATAAAAAGACAGGATGAGGAATAAATATAACAAAGATTTTAAATTTAGTGTTTGGGAAAACACACAAATAATATAAAGTATTTAGATTAAGATTAATATATTCATTTAAGAAAAATTTTGAAAATTATTATATTAAATAGCACATAATTTAGTATTATTCATATTAATATGATGAAAACAAAATACATTGTAGTTCGTAAGCAAATTTAATCAAAATAATAAAATTCAAATAATTCTTAAATATTTAATTTGTTAAATTAATATTCTTTAAAAGCACCTACAAAATTTTAGAGCTCCATCTCTTTTTGTTACAAAAAACTACACAGTTAGTGAAAAAAAAGGATGAGATTAAGTTCTCAAAATTTACATTTTTCAGACCAAAAATGATCGAAGTGCCTTCCATGAATATGTTTCAATATATTATTGTTGAATACAGTAACGTAAAACTATTTTTATATTTAGACATTAATCAAAGTAATTAAAACGATTACTCAGTATAAAAATGTTAAGTTTAGAAAATTGAACTTTTACTCATATCTTTTCACATTTTCATTACTTAAAGACATACCCACGTGAAACTATTGTGTCAAGTTTATGTATAGCTTACTGGATATAGTTTGTATCTGAAAATGATTATATATAACTTTTGTATACCTCTATGAAATTAGATACAAAATATAACAAAAAATCTTTTTAAAATTTATAAAAAAATTATAGACGATTGAATATTCAAAACCAAAAAATTAGAAAGTGAACAATTTTTTATGAAATGTTTAATTAAATTAAACATTTATGTTCAATTAATTTTTTTATGTTTAATTAATCGTAACACGATTTTTCAGTAGACGCTTGAATACATTAATTACAAATTAACGTAAATTTTTGTCACTTCCTGAAGATGATGTCCAGGTGACCTGGACGACCTCTAGGTCGAGGAAACATCATTCTCGAGGAAGTGAATTTGGTATTATAATGTAAAACTTTTTGTCACTTCCTGGAGATGATGTCCAGGTGACCTGGACGACCTCCAGGTCGACGAAACATCATTCTCAAGAAAGTGAATTTAGTATTATAATGTAAAACTTTTTGTCACTTCCTGGAGATGATGTCCAGGTGACCTGGACGACCTTCAGGTCTACGAAACTTCATTCTCGAGAAAGTGAATTTAGTATTATGATGTGAAATTTTTTGTCACTTCCTGGAGATGATGTCCAGGTGGCCAGGATGGCCTCCAGGTCGAGGAAACATCATTCTCGAGAAAGTGAATTTAGTATTATGATGTAAAACTTTTTGTCACTTCCTGGAGATGATGTCCAGGTGACCTGGACGACCTCCAGGTCGACGAAACATCATTCTCGAGAAAGTGAATTTAGTATTATAATATAAAACTTTTTGTCACTTCCTGGAGATGATGTCCAGGTGACCTGGACGACCTTCAGCTCTACGAAACTTTATTCTCGAGAAAGTGAATTTAGTATCATGATGTAAAATTTTTTGTCACTTCCTGGAGATGATGTCCAGGTGGCCAGGATGGCCTCCAGAATCACGAAACATCATTTACGAGGAAACACATCTAGTATTATCATTGGAAATATATAAATTTTTGTCACTTCCTATGGATGATGTCCAGGTGACCTGGACGACCTCGAGGTCGACGAAACATTATTCTCGAGAAAGTGAATTTAGTATTATAATGTAAAACTTTTTGTCACTTCCTGGAGATGATGCCCAGGTGACCTGGACGACCTTCAGGTCGACGAAACATCATTCTCGAGAAAGTGAATTTAGTATTATAATGTAAAATTTTTTGTCACTTCCTGGAGATGATGTCCAGGTGGCCAGGATGGCCTTTAAGATCACGAAACATCATTCACGAGGAAACACATCTAGTATTATTATACGAAATATATAAATTTTTGTCTCTTCCTATAGATGATGTCCAGGTGACCTGGACGACCTCCAGGTCGACGAAACATCATTCTCGAGAAAGTGAATTTGGTATTATAATGTAAAACTTTTTGTCACTTCCTGGAGATGATGTCCAGGTGACCTGGACGACCTTCAGGTCGACGAAACATCATTTTCGAGAAAGTGAATTTTGTATTATAATGTAAAATTCTTTGTCACTTCCTGGAGATGATGTCCAGGTAGCCAGGATGGCCTCCAGAATCACAAAACATCATTCACGAGGAAACGCATCTAGTATTATCACTGGAAATATATAAATTTTTGTCACTTCCTATAGATGATGTCCAGGTGACCTGGACGACCTCCAGGTCGACGAAACATCACTCTTGAGAAAGTGAATTTAGTATTATAATGTAAAACTTTTTGTCTCTCCCTGGAGATGATGTCCAGGTGGCCAGGATGGCCTCTAGAATCACGAAACATCATTTATGAGGAAACACATCTAGTATTATCACTGGAAATATATAAATTTTTGTCACTTCCTATAGATGATGTCCAGGTGATCTGGACGACCTCCAGGTCGACGAAACATCATTCTCGAGAGAGTGAATTTAGTATTATAATGTAAAACTTTTTGTCACTTCCTGGAGATGATGTCCAGGTGACCTGGACGACCTTCAGGTCGACGAAACATCATTTTCGAGAAAGTGAATTTTGTATTATAATGTAAAATTCTTTGTCACTTCCTGGAGATGATGTCCAGGTAGCCAGGATGGCCTCCAGAATCACAAAACATCATTCACGAGGAAACGCATCTAGTATTATCACTGGAAATATATAAATTTTTGTCACTTCCTATAGATGATGTCCAGGTGACCTGGACGACCTCCAGGTCGACGAAACATCACTCTTGAGAAAGTGAATTTAGTATTATAATGTAAAACTTTTTGTCTCTCCCTGGAGATGATGTCCAGGTGGCCAGGATGGCCTCTAGAATCACGAAACATCATTTATGAGGAAACACATCTAGTATTATCATTGGAAATATATAAATTTTTGTCACTTCCTATGGATGATGTCCAGGTGACCTGGACGACCTTCAGGTCGACGAAACATCATTCTCGAGAAAGTGAATTTAGTATTATAATGTAAAACTTTTTGTCTCTTCCTGGAGATGATGTCCAGGTGGCCAGGATGGCCTCCAGAATCACGAAACATCATTTACGAGGAAACACATCTAGTATTATCATTGGAAATATATAAATTTTTGTCACTCCCTATGGATGATGTCCAGGTGACCTGGACGACCTTCAGGTCGACGAAACATCATTCTCGAGAAAGTGAATTTAGTATTATAATGTAAAACTTTTTGTCTCTTCCTGGAGATGATGTCCAGGTGGCCAGGATGGCCTCCAGAATCACGAAACATCATTTACGAGGAAACACATCTAGTATTATCATTGGAAATATATAAATTTTGGTCACTTCCTATGGATGATGTCCAGGTGACCTGGACGACCTTCAGGTCGACGAAACTTCATTCTCGAGAAAGTGAATTTAGTATTATAATGTAAAATTTTTTGTCACTTCCTGGAGATGATGTCCAGGTGGCCAGGATGGCCTCCAAGATCACGAAACATCATTCACGACGAAACACATCTAGTATTAATATACGAAATATATAAATTTTTGTCTCTTCCTATAGATGATGTCCAGGTGACCTGGACGACCTCCAGGTCGACGAAACATCATTCTCGAGAAAGTGAATTTAGTATTATAATGTAAAATTTTTTGTCACTTCCTGAAGATGATGTCCAGGTGGCCAGGATGGCCTCCAAGATCACGAAACATCATTCACGACGAAACACATCTAGTATTAATATACGAAATATATAAATTTTTGTCTCTTCCTATAGATGATGTCCAGGTGACCTGGACGACCTCCAGGTCGACGAAACATCATTCTCGAGAAAGTGAATTTGGTATTATAATGTAAAATTTTTTGTCACTTCCTGGAGATGATGTCCAGGTGGCCAGGATGGCCTCCAAGATCACGAAACATCATTCACGACGAAACACATCTAGTATTAATATACGAAATATATAAATTTTTGTCTCTTCCTATAGATGATGTCCAGGTGACCTGGACGACCTCCAGGTCGACGAAACATCATTCTCGAGAAAGTGAATTTAGTATTATAATGTAAAATTTTTTGTCACTTCCTGGAGATGATGTCCAGGTGGCCAGGATGGCCTCCAAGATCACGAAACATCATTCACGACGAAACACATCTAGTATTAATATACGAAATATATAAATTTTTGTCTCTTCCTATAGATGATGTCCAGGTGACCTGGACGACCTCCAGGTCGATGAAACATCATTCTCGAGAAAGTGAATTTGGTATTATAATGTAAAATTTTTTGTCACTTCCTGAAGATGATGTCCAGGTGGCCAGGATGGCCTCCAGAATCACGAAACATCATTTACGAGGAAACACATCTAGTATTATCATTGGAAATATATAAATTTTTGTCACTTCCTATGGATGATGTCCAGGTGACCTGGACGACCTCGAGGTCGACGAAACATTATTCTCGAGAAAGTGAATTTAGTATTATAATGTAAAACTTTTTGTCACTTCCTGGAGATGATGTCCAGGTGGCCAGGATGGCCTTCAAGATCACGAAACATCATTCACGAGGAAACACATCTAGTATTATTATACGAAATATATAAATTTTTGTCTCTTCCTATAGATGATGTCCAGGTGACCTGGACGACCTCCAGGTCGACGAAACATCATTCTCGAGAAAGTGAATTTGGTATTATAATGTAAAATTTTTTGTCACTTCCTGAAGATGATGTCCAGGTGGCCAGGATGGCCTCCAGAATCACAAAACATTATTTACGAGGAAACGCATCTAGTATTATCACTGGAAATATATAAATTTTTGTCACTTCCTATAGATGATGTCCAGGTGATCTGGACGACCTCCAGGTCGACGAAACATCATTCTCGAGAGAGTGAATTTAGTATTATAATGTAAAACTTTTTGTCACTTCCTGGAGATGATGTCCAGGTGACCTGGACGACCTTCAGGTCGACGAAACATCATTTTCGAGAAAGTGAATTTTGTATTATAATGTAAAATTCTTTGTCACTTCCTGGAGATGATGTCCAGGTAGCCAGGATGGCCTCCAGAATCACAAAACATCATTCACGAGGAAACGCATCTAGTATTATCACTGGAAATATATAAATTTTTGTCACTTCCTATAGATGATGTCCAGGTGACCTGGACGACCTCCAGGTCGACGAAACATCACTCTTGAGAAAGTGAATTTAGTATTATAATGTAAAACTTTTTGTCTCTCCCTGGAGATGATGTCCAGGTGGCCAGGATGGCCTCTAGAATCACGAAACATCATTTATGAGGAAACACATCTAGTATTATCATTGGAAATATATAAATTTTTGTCACTTCCTATGGATGATGTCCAGGTGACCTGGACGACCTTCAGGTCGACGAAACATCATTCTCGAGAAAGTGAATTTAGTATTATAATGTAAAACTTTTTGTCTCTTCCTGGAGATGATGTCCAGGTGGCCAGGATGGCCTCCAGAATCACGAAACATCATTTACGAGGAAACACATCTAGTATTATCATTGGAAATATATAAATTTTTGTCACTCCCTATGGATGATGTCCAGGTGACCTGGACGACCTTCAGGTCGACGAAACATCATTCTCGAGAAAGTGAATTTAGTATTATAATGTAAAACTTTTTGTCTCTTCCTGGAGATGATGTCCAGGTGGCCAGGATGGCCTCCAGAATCACGAAACATCATTTACGAGGAAACACATCTAGTATTATCATTGGAAATATATAAATTTTGGTCACTTCCTATGGATGATGTCCAGGTGACCTGGACGACCTTCAGGTCGACGAAACTTCATTCTCGAGAAAGTGAATTTAGTATTATAATGTAAAATTTTTTGTCACTTCCTGGAGATGATGTCCAGGTGGCCAGGATGGCCTCCAAGATCACGAAACATCATTCACGACGAAACACATCTAGTATTAATATACGAAATATATAAATTTTTGTCTCTTCCTATAGATGATGTCCAGGTGACCTGGACGACCTCCAGGTCGACGAAACATCATTCTCGAGAAAGTGAATTTAGTATTATAATGTAAAATTTTTTGTCATTTCCTGGAGATGATGTCCAGGTGGCCAGGATGGCCTCCAGAATCTCGAAACATTATTTACGAGGAAACGCATCTAGTATTATCACTGGAAATATATAAATTTTTGTCACTTCCTATAGATGATGTCCAGGTGACCTGGACGACCTCCAGGTCGACGAAACATCATTCTCGAGAAAGTGAATTTAGTATTATAATGTATAATTTTCTGTTACTTCCTCGAGATGACGTTGAGATAGCCAGGATGGCCTCTAGGATCTCGAAACATCATCCACGAGGAAACACAGCTAGTATTATCATTGGAAATATATAAATTTTTGTCACTTTCTATAGATGATGTTTAGGTGAGTTGGGGGACCTCCAGGTCGACGAAACATCATTTATAAAAAAGTGTTCAGTTGATAATAAAAAATCATACAATGTTAGAATTATAGAATACGTTTATACGAAATTATTATTCTAATTATAAGTATAAATAATTTCCGTATTCGTACCCAAACTTGCCATCGATATATATATATATATATATATTTATTATAGCATGATATACTAACTTGAATACAAACCGCATGCACCATACTAACTACTATACTATAGCCGAAAAACATTAAAAATATGCTCATAGCTTTCCTACAATATTGAAGTGTGACGTCACTGGCTGGAAACAAAAATTGAAGGACTGATGACGAAGAAAAATTTTTATAACGCGAATATGGTACTTTGAAATTTTAGATTACGTTTTCTCGTGATTGATTGAATGGATCGTAATAAAACTTTTTTTACATGAAAGATAATATAAAAATCTTTAAATATCAATTTCTATTTTTCAAATATTGGGTTTTATTTTAATAGGATTTAGTTTTAAAATTTTTAAAACTCTAATTCAAAGTATAAGAGGAGCGCCTCGACGTTTTCGTATTCGTACCTTAACTCGCCGTCGAGGCGCTACCGCGCCTTTTCATTTTAGTAATCTAAATAGGTCGGATGGAGTTGTCGTGCACGTACACAAGGGTATAAATCAAGTTACTAAAATAATTAAAATTGATGAATTAAAAATATCAAATTCCTCAGTTAAACTCAGAAATGATTGTTCTTTAGAGATATCATCTTTATATAGATCACATGATTTGAATAGTACTGACTAGGAGAGTGTCACACCTCCGGATCACGGATTCTGCTCAAACTCCGGGATAAGTTTTCAAATGATAAAATATGGAAAAAGCTAAAGTTATAGTCATAAATACTCAATATTTTCCTAGTTACAGGCAATCAAAGAAAATCACTAAAAATGTTATGAGATTTTGAAACGCATATAGTTTTTTAGCGCCGATAGCTACAAGCTTGAAACTTTTTTTAAATTAAAGCTGAGCTCAAATCCTTTCGAAATAGTAGTTACAGCATATCAAAATATTATTTTTTCCCATAATTAGAGCTTAATAAGGATTGGACCTAATTTTAGCTTTTATTATTAATTAATGTTCTTAAAAGAAGAATCAGGTCCAATGTTTATATAGCTCTAACTTTAGGAGAAAATAATATTTTTACATGCTATAACCACTAATTCGAAAGGATTTGAGCTCAGCTTTAATTTAAAAAATGTTTCAAGCTTGTAGCTATCAATGCTAAAGAACTGTATGCGTTTAAAAATCTAGTAACTTTTTTAGTGTTTTTCTTTAATTGTCTGTAACTAGGGAAATATTGAGTATTTATGACTATAACTTTAGCTTTTTCCGTATTTTATCATCTGAAAACTTATCCCGAAGTTTGAACAAAATCCGTGATCCAGAGGTGTGACACTCTCCTAGTGAGTTTATACTTAATTTTAAAAAAATACTTAAAACTGAAAAAGAATGTATAAAATCACTTGATAATTGGTGATTATAATATAAACATACTAGAGAATAACATATTAAACTTAGACTTTTTAAACAATTTATTAGAAAAAGGTTTTTACCCTGGTTTGACGGGCATGACTAGGCTATGTGATTTAACTACTGAAAGTGAAACATGTATTGACAACATTTTTATCAAAATTGAATCTATCAGAACTCAAACTTTTAAGTTAAATATACCTATAACAGACCATTTTCCACTTTTTGTAAAAGTTAAAAAGAAACTCAAAAATATAGAAAGAAGTAAGACTGAGACTAAATATAACTGCGATTATAAAAAATTAATTAATTTGGTCGGTGATATAGATTGGTCTAAATATAAATCAATAAATGATCCTAATGAAGCCATAAATTTAATGATAGGAGAAATTTTAAACTGTATCGATATGTGTAAAAATAGAAAAGTTATACATTATAAAAATTTACCGAGAAAAGAGTGGATGACCCATTCTATAATGAAACCACGTCAAAAAAAGGAGAAACTATTCAAAGGACTTGAAAAAAATCCTTTTAATGATGAATTAAAAGCAAAATATAAGAACTATATTACAGTATTAGATAGGATAATAAAAGATGCTAAAGTAAAGTATGATAAAAATATTATAGGATAAAATTTCAAGAATACTAGGAAATTATGGTCAATAATAAATTCTAAGCTGAAAAGAGAAAGAAAGTAATTCAATAAATGAATTAAGAAATAGTAATAATAAAATTATTAAAGATCAAAATACCAATAAATAAATCAATTAAACTACCGCCAATGCATTCAAAATCTATTTTTATAAAACCAACTAATAGTAGTGAAGTAAAAAAAAAATTATAGAACAATTGAAAGATAAAAACGGAGGTATAGATAAAATAAGTGCTAAAATACTTAAACTTATATCTCATTATATTGATGATACTTTGGCAACCATTTTTAACAATTGTATTAAAAAATCAGTGTGGCCTGATGCTCTTAAGGTTGCTGAAGTAGTACCAATATATAAGGCTGGGCAAAGATAAGATATGGATTGTTATAGACCTATATCGTTAATATTAAATATTGCTAAGATTTTCGAAAGAATTATTTATGACAGAATTTATGATTTTATTTATAAAAATAATTTATCAAGTAAAAAACAATATGGTTTTATTAGGAATGTTGGAACTAAGGATGCTTTAAATTTTATTACAAAAAAGATGTATGATAACCTTGATAAAAGTTCTCCTATTGCGATAACTTTCCTTGACCTTGCAAAGGCTTTTAATACGGTCAATCATGAAATTCCGTTAGATAAAATCATAGACATAGAAAGAATAGACTGCATCTGCTATACAAAGTTTTTCAGCTCATTGCGAGAAGCTAACGTCAGTGCTATCTCTCTCTAAATGGCGTGCATGGCTCTGCCCATTTAGAGAGAGATAGCACTGACATTAGGTTCTCGCAATGAGCTGAAAAACTTTGTATAACAGACGCAGTATACCCTTTCTATGTCTATGGATAAAATGTATGCGTATGGTTTCAGAGGAAGGGCACTAGACTTAATAAGAAACTACTTGAATAACAGAATACAAAAAGTAAGATTAGGGCATATTGAAAGTGAATTTCAATATATAGATATAGGAGTTCCACAAGGAACAATTTTGGGACCTTTACTTTTTGTAATCTATGTTAACTATGAAATTATAATCTATGGAATTTTGTTTTAAGAATAAATAATAAACACTTAAAGAGGGTAAATAGTTGCAAATACCTGGGTATAATTTTTTATTACAAATTGAAATGAAATGAGCATATTAATTATATAATAAAGAAATAAGATACTTATTCTTTATTTTTTATAAGATATCTAAGTTTCTAGTAACAAAAACTCTTAGTATGATATATTACGCTTTCTTTCATAGCATTATAAGCTATGGTATAATTGCATGGGGACGAGCCTATAAAAATAATTTAAGATTGCTTCAAAGGATACAGAATAGATTGTTAAAACTAGTTATCAAAAATAATTTTATGCAAAAAAAGCCCATGACTTTGCAGCAACTGTTCTCGTTAGAAAGTGTTAAATACTATTTACTGATCCAAAGAGTATTTATGTTAATTCTGTAAGTAAAACAAGACATAAAATTTTACCCTTGCCAAAAGGTACGCAGCGCTGTAAGTGACAAAAGTAGTTATATAAAAGCAATAAGAATTTTTAATCAATTGCCGAATGATCTAAAAATAATTGATATATCTAAAAACTCTTCTATTGAAAAAATCAAAAAATGGATCTATGAAAATATTTAATTATAATTAGATGGGAAATCTATATATTTATATATTAATGATTGCCAAGGAGAGAGAATACATAAAAATTTCTGTTTTTTCTACTATATATATATATATATATATATATATATATATATTTAAAATTTTACGTTTGTTTACTTATGTATGTAATTAGATATGCAAAAGGCCTTTGCTAAGTTTTTTGTTATTATTTTTAGTTTTTTGTAAGACATATGAGTGTTTGGATGTGTGTATAGTATGGCTGGAGGATTTTGGTGTGACGTACCATATCAAAATCTAGCTGGCTTTTTATATTATATTGTTTTTTTTTTTTTTTAATCCGGACCTGCGAACAGGAAATATTATTTTCTTCTGCAGGGTTTGCGGCGTTTTTTTGGTATATTCTTATGATAATTGTACTTTGAAATTGGCAGTAAATGTTATATTATGTAACTTCGGAATTCTAATAAATAAATAAATAAATTTTCTGCATTCTTAATAAATGTCTTGCAAATCATAAGTGAATTTACTTTGAAATGTTTACTTTTACTAGAAAATCCATGCGCGCAGGCGCGCCCTATATCTAATCTTAATGTATATAAATTTTTAATGATTGACTGTTAATATAGTGTTATTATTTTCTGTTCATTATTAAATAATAATAATTTCATATCTACTAATATCAGCATCAGTAAAGAAATTGATGTTATATACTAATGTATCAGAGCAGTTTACACAGCATCAGTGAATTTATAGACACGGAAAACTTCGAGAAAAATAAATCTCGTTTCAAAGATATATTATTACGATATTCATTTTCTTATTATCTCTCTATACTATTAAAAATATATCGCCGCTGTCGCCGTCCAAAATACGCCGCTCATTTTTGGCTCTCAATTTTTTAACAATTAGCTAAAATTTAGCTATAATTTAGCTAAAATTAAGCTGAAATTACCTGAAAATTAGCTAGAATTCAGCTGAAAGTTAGCTAGAATTCAGCTGAAAGTTAGCTAGAATGTAGCTAAAAGTTTTATCTAAAAGTCAAAAATTTTAGAAAAAATAGCTACAAATTAGCTAAAAGTTAGCTTAAACCTAGCTAAAATTTTGCTAAAGTTTTCTAGAATTAAGCTGAAATCAGATGGAAGATAGCTAAAAGTTAGGATAAAGTTTTAGATGAATTTATTTAAAAGTTAAAAAAAATAGCTGCAAATCAGCTAAAAGTTAGCTGAAATTTAGCTAAAATAAAGCTAAAATTTAGCTAAAGTCTGTTACAATTAGGCTGAAATTAGATAAAAAATAGCTAGAAGTTAGCTTGAATTTAGTTAAAATTAAGCTAAAATTTAGCTAAAGTTTGCTATAATTATGTCGATATTAAATGAAAGATAGCTAGAATAGAATAGAATAGATTGCTAGATAGCTAGCTTAAAGTTTCAGACAATTTTACTTGAAAGTTAAAAAATCAGTAAAAAGATAGGTACAAATCAGCTAAAAGTTAGCTGAAATTAGCTGAAATGTAGAATTCATCTAAAAGTTTTAGATGATATCATCTAAAAGTTAAAAAATTAAAGAAAAATAATAATTGTAAAAAAAACATTTAAAGAATGTAAAAGTAAATTTTATTCTGTTGTTACGTAAAAAGATTTACATCAAAATCTTTATATTATAATACATATATTTAATATTGAAAAATTTTTATTATTTTGGCTTATTATTTTTCAATATTTATATTTTTGATAAATTGTACATGAATATGTTTTTTTATTAGTGGTTTTTCATATGTCCTAGACAATTTTTTCGATATTTGAAAATTTTATTACATAATGTACATGTACTATAAATTTTGTTATTGTTATTTTTCTGACATTTTGTATTAAGTTGATGTCTTTTTAAATTAAAATTTTTTGAAAACTTTTTATAACATACATTACATGAAAATTTTTTTTAATTGAAAATTATATCAATTCAGAGAATTGTAGAAGACTTGTTATAAAGCAGAACAGAGCTTAAATGAAGAGATAAACAAAGTGATGGTAAAACACTTAATGCTCAAATTTATTTAGACTGGTGAATCTTTATATTTACTGGTGATACAGGATTCAGTCCCTAAAATTGAGGATCAGCTTGATCAAAAAGTATCGTTAAATTGTATAACATATGAAGTAGAATGTGGGGGTTGGCGCGCTTGCCCCCTAGTTATTTTAAAAAATTGAAGAAATAGTAAACTTTTAAATTATTTTTTAGACATTTCTTAAATCTTTCAAAATTTAAATAACGTGAATTATTACAAAGTCAAAAGTTGTTTTACAAATATATAACTTTTCATACACATAACTTTTCATACACATAATTTTTAATATCAATCTAATGTATTTGAATTTCAAGATATATCTTAAAAAAATTCCAAGATCAATCTCTAAACATAGTCATGTATAAGTATCCATGATTAAAAACATCTGTTTTTTCAATACAATGTAATGTAGTTTATAAAAATGACTTTTCCAATTTTATCATCACTTCAAATTTCACATTTTAAGGAGACATAAAACGGACACTACACCTACACTCATAAATATTGACTATCTTCACATTTTAGTGCAAAATTTCAGGAAAAGAAATGCATTAGATGGTATAAATTTTTAAATAAATTTATTCATTAGCATTTATAAATTTTTAATTTCTGGTACCAGAAAAATTTTAATATGTATTATTGGAATCCTAAATTCTCAATAACTAATGAATGAAGTTATTTAAAAATTAATATTTTCAACAATATGAAATCCATAAAATATATAAAAAATAAAATAGTTCAAATCAATTCTTAACGATATGTATATCGTTCCTATTTTTAAAATACAAATAAAAATAAAAATTCTAATTTATATTTTCTTAATTATAGTAATTATATCATTCTTTCAAACAAAAGATTTTTAATTTTATTCTGCAGAGAAACTGTTTATTCTAAGCGTGATTCAATTTGAATTTTGAAATTAAATAAACAAACTTTTAAAAATAGTACATTTTAGGCAAATATACTATATTGTTGAAAAAAAATTTTTAAGCTGTCAATCTAGAAATATTTTATATACTAAATTATATTATCGAAATTGTATTACTTATCGGTTTTTTATTATTTATTTTAAAATATTCCGAAATATTTTAAATCTTATTTTAAATTTACCATATTACTTGCCAGGCTCATAGATAAGTATTTTATGATATTGTTATAAGCTAAAAAGTTCATGACATCTGTATTTTCTAAATTGATTGCTTAATATACTATTTTATAGTACAATTTTTAAAAAGAGAATTCAGAAGTAAATGGCATTAAATTGTTACCAAGTTCTAATTTGAAATATACAATAACAAATAAATATAGAGCGGTACTTCGCACTCTCGAAAACTTCACACAAAAGGAATTTTTGTGAGCGGAAGTGAGCGATGATTATACTAATAATTTTATTTAAAAAATCAAACTATAACTAAATAATAATAATTTAATTATTTTATCAATGATTTTAATTATTAAATTCTAAATCGATGATTTTATTTAAGCATATTTTAGTAAATCATACCTCGTTTTTCGCCAATCATATAATTCTATTCAAAGCACCAATCACGTTCTTAGTATAAAATGTTTCACAACATCCGGCCATCGTTTTTTTAAAAGAGGATATGGGAAATTTTACTTTTATCTAGACAGATCATAAATATGAATTTATAATTATAAACATAATCAGGAAAATTTATCCATATTTCATATGTTTTCCTATCTTTCTAATTGACTATTAAAAAAATTTAATATTAAAAACATAACTTTTTAAGATTGTATTTTATAAAATGTATGTTGAAAAGATACTTAAATGAATATTTTTATATCATGTTATGATAATTTTTCAAATGAGATCATTAGATATATTCAAAAATTGATATGTTTCTCTTAATAAAAATATTATTGCTTTAATAAAATTATTATTAATACATTTAATACTTAACAAATTTTAGATAAATGACAATTCATACCTACATAGCATGGAATATTTATGAAAGCTTCCTGGAATATCGGCACAATAGATTTAAAATATTTTAGGAATCTTCTATGGAATATTCCTGTAATATTCATATGGCCTGGTTTCTTCTTACATTGGAATATTCCATGCAATATTGTTGGAAGATTCCAATAATATTTTATTAAAAGATTTAGATTATCTCGGATTTTTCATCGAAACATTTCAAGAATCTTGCAGGAACATTTCATGAAATATTCCGTTGGAACATTCATGGAAGATTTCCGAAATATTGAAACGGGAGATTTGAAACATTTCATGAACCTTTCATGGAATATGCATAAAAGATTTAAGGGATATTTCTGGAATATTTCATGAAAGGTTTTGAAATACTATGAGGGGATAGTATATACATTATATAATAATACATTATTCTTATACATTAATACATATAGGCATACATAAACATTGACATTTAGTTATAAAATCGCGTTTACATATTCGCTTTGAACGTACACAACAAAGCGCCGACCCTTTCGCTTATATAGTATGTAAGGTATCGTCCAACCACTTAGGAATGAAACTCCCATTTAACCTTTAAAGGACGGGGAATTTGGAATTTTCAATTTCTCAGTATTTTCTATAAAAAACACATAACATGTGTCTCTAATATTGGGAAATACTCATATGTAAAGTGTCTATCCATGGTCGAGCCAATATAGTGGTTTCCCCGTCCCCTAAAGGTTAACGAACATCCCCCTATTGATGTCACTCGGAATCTCCCGTAACATTCAGCGTAACCTTCCAATGAAAACTTTATGGAATCCTTCTAGAATCTTCATGCGATATCCCACTGGAAAATTACTTAAATCTCTTTGTGAAATATTTCGTGGAATATTTCTGAAAGATTTATGTAACATTCCGCTGTACGATTTTAAAGTTTTTCAGAATCTTCCAGCCAAATATTTATGAAATCTTCCTGAAATCTTTCATGCAACATTTTACTGGAAGATTAATTAAACCTTCCTGAAAATATTTCGTGGAATATTATTGAAAGATTTATGTAATATTCCGCTGTACGATTTTGAAGTTTTTTCGGAATTTTCCTGAGAAATATTTATGGAATCTTCCTGGAATCTTCCATGAAATAACTTACTGGAATATTTCATAATTATTACATGTAATATTTCATGAAATATTTCAGAAATCTTCCGTGAATATCTTATTGAATATTTCGAAAAAGTTTTTGAACATTTCTTTAAAATATTCCATAAATATTCCTGGAAGCTTTCAATGGAAGATTCCAGTGGAATATTTTGAAATATTCCGTGAAGACTTTCTAGAATCTGCATGGAAGGTTTCATTGAAATATTCCAGTGAAAGATTTTGAAATATTTCAGTGAAATCTTCCATGCTGTGTAGGTATGAATACGAACACACATATATATGAATATGTAATTAAGGTTACATGAATGCTATTTATGAAGAATTGTCTACAGGTAAATTTTTAAATACTAATGTATTTTTATGAAATTAATTCAAGTACTTTATTCTCTAAATGATAACTGAATAATTGAATAAATTATGTTATACAATTATAGATATATAAATTTATTTGTATTTATTTAACTGTTCATCAAATAAAATCATTATTAATTAAATATATTATTCTTACATATATATTACACAAAAAATAGTTACAATGGATTATATTTGAAAAAAAAATTTTATTTTAATAATCATAGCGTTGAAATTTATTTTGATGAAGATGTTATTTGATTGACATTTTCAGTTGTGTTTTAATACAAATATGACTATATTTAAAAAGTTACTTGTCATCGATAAAAAAATATTAAAATTGTTTATATAATAATTCTTTATTAATATTAAGAAAGCATCCATAAATTGTAATACCAATGATATGGAAATAAAAAAAACAAATATAGAATTGAATATAATATAACCTTACTTGTTATACACTTCGTAATATTTATATTTCATTAAGAATTTACATTTGATGCAAATAGAATTGTTGGGTAATTGCAAATAGTCGATTAATTATTTTGAAATATTCTAATTTAAAAATAATCCAAATATTTTATTTAAATCTTATAATTATGTATTGAAATTCAGTATTTTGTATGTATAAAATACATATGTGAAGATATTATAATTAGAAATAAACACGAAATTTGTTTTTAAGCACGTTCCACGTAAAAAGGTTATTTTTAATTTCATTGTTCAAATTCATAGTCATATATTAAAGTCAAGAATCTAAAAATAAGAGCCGTTCTTTAATGATATAACACGTACACGTTTTCAAATTTTGCTGCCCGATGTCTACTGAATTTAATATCTTAACAATACTCAAGTTCAAAGTATCAAATTATACGTGATACTTACGGTCACCTATGAAGTCGAGCATAATTTTCGACTTTTGTCAATTGTGCCTTACAATTTACATACGACTTAAGACATTCTTTACTTTTTTTCCTAGGTAAAAAATATACTATTTAAAGTGATATATTCTTGGAAACAAAGCCTAAGTTTTCTATTTTTTTTAATGTTCCTCGTTCTCTCCAATTACTTTATATTAATTAGTTTCACTTATTTTTAGTATAAAGTAAATCTATGTTTAAAATTTTTTTAAAATGGTCCGCTTCCTCCATAGTATATATCAGTTTTATATAATAATAAACATTAAGTCTAAGTTATATTATCTCTCTTTAATTATTTGCACCCTCACACCCCCATAGGAGTGCGTACCATTCAAATCCTACGTAACATTTTTGGTGGCAGCGGTGTGGGATACGCAAGCAAGGGCTTTAGAAAAAAAAAAAAATTTTTTTTGAGATAAACTTGAAATAAAACGTTTCAAGGGAAGTAAAGATTTTTGTTTTATCGTAAGAGAGAGAGAGAGAGAGAGAGAGAGAGAGAGAGAGAGAGAGAGAGAGAGAGAGAGAGAGAGAGAGAGAGAGAGAGAGAGAGAGAGAGAGAGAGAGAGAGAGAGAGAGAGAGAGAGAGAGAGAGAGAGAGAGAGAGAGAGAGAGAGAGAGGGAGAGAGAGAGAGAGAGAGAGAGAGAGAGAGAGAGAGAGAGAGAGAGAGAGAGAGAGAGAGAGAGAGAGAGAGAGAGAGAGAGAGAGAGAGAGAGAGAGAGAGAGAGAGAGAGAGAGAGAGAGAGAGAGAGAGAGAGAGAGAGAGATTGATTGATTGATTGATTGAACACTTTATTTCAGGTCGTGGGGTATAACCCCGTATGACCCATTTAAACTACAGAGAGATTACAAATAATAAAAATTGAAAAAATACATGAAAAACGTAGTGATAATAAACAATATAGATAATTATAATTATATCAGTAAGTAGATAGTAAGCATTCGGTAATTAGCAATAGATAACAAAATAAAATAAAGTATGTAAATGAATATAACACAAAAATAATGACTGGTAGTAATAATTCAGCTATATAGTATTAAATCAGTTATATAGATAGCATAGTTCTTGATCTATTTATTAATCCACACCTCAAGTCAGCACTGATAAGTGTATACTGCAAGCAAAATTATTAAATTCATATTTGAAAATCCTCATCGAGTAACCATTGCATCATGCCACTTAGTGCGCTCTTCATCAAGGAGTCTAACATACAGGTAATGCTTAATAACCTGTGTCCGCCCTGCTTCAAAATCAACAAATAAATCGACATTATTATGGATAAATGTAGATGAAGAATACACAAAAGAATGTAACATCGCTGCAGTACGAACGACTGGACAAATCAAAAGTCTTTGAGGAAGTCTTGAAGAAGATCTAACAACTGTGTCAATGTTGGCACGACGAAATTTAGAAGCCAAATAAGATGGATTTTGGTACGTGACAACAGAGTGAGCTAACGTTGCCTTAAAATATAACCGTCTGTTTTGAACAGACAGCCACCCCAATTCAAGACGAAAGGGAGTAACCCTCTCACATCTCCCTATGTTACCAAAGACAAACCTTACAGCTGCATTTAAAGCTCTGTGGAGTTTAATATTTAGAGTTTGCGGAATATCATTATAGACAATGGAACAGTAATCAATAATAGGAAAAATAAGAGCTTCAACCAATTCCTTTCTCAGACACTTGGACAAAGCGTGTTTGTGAAATTTAAGTGACTGTAGAGTACCATAGATCCGACCTATGACTGAATTAACCTGTTTGTTCCAATTTAGGGTGCTAGTAATCCAAACACCAAGATTTTTCACAACACTAGAATAAGGAATTGGAATATTATTTACAAATATAGAAGGACAGGTCGAAGAATCAATCCGAGATATGTACTGCTCACTACCCAAGAAAATTGCTTGCATTTTAGATGGATTTAGTGTTAGATGGTTGTCTTTAGCCCATTTCACCACAGAAGCTACCTCATGATTAAGAAAGGAGATTTCCTCATTTAGCATAGATGGAACACTGAGAGAACATTGGCTCGTCTGCTGGAAACTCTAAGTACAGCCGCTGCATCGTTGATTCGTGCAGAAGAGCCACAAGATTCGGGGGCCCAGCCGTCCCAAAACGACTAATATACATCAGCTGAGTTTCTCTTTTCGTCCACCAGAGGCGCTTTTCAGATATCGTAGGCGCTTTTTGTATATCATAAGCGCAAGACTAAGACGAATGCTGCACTGTTTCGGGACAGCAGCAGCACCAAATCAAAGGACGAATCAATTCATGCGTTTTAGAGTTCTGCTGTACTAGTAAGTGCAGCATTTATACCAATATTCTCTCAGTGAAGAAATGAATGGTAAACCTGAAGGTCATCAGCAAACAGAATGTGCTGGGCATTATTTAGGACCAGGGGTAGGTCATTGATATAAACAGAAAAAAGCAGAGGTCCCAACACACTACCCTGAGGAACACCAGCCGAACAAGACATCCAATCACCAACAGCACCTCCCGCATCCTGTACAGCATAACTTCTGTCTCGTAGATAGTATGCAAACCAACGGATAACCGCATCAGAGCAGTTAACAGAGCGAAGCTTACGAAGGAGCCTTGCATGAGGCACCGTATCAAATGCCTTTGAAAAATCGAACAAAAGTAGTAATGTAATCATTCTTTTGTCAATGGCCAAACGAGTATCTTCCAGGAGTTTCAAAAGAGCTGTCTGTGTACTGTTCGATTTACGGAAACCAGTTTGCAAGTTATGAAGTAAAGAGTGTGACTCAATGTGAGTATAAAGCTGAATATGAACAACCCTTTCCAAAACCTTGGAAATCTCACATAGTTTAGCTATGGGACAGGTCTGAGACAGAGAGTCAAGCTTAGATGACTTAGCCAATGGTAAGAAATAAGCGCGCTTCCAAGAAGCAGGAAAGGACCCAGATGCTAAGGACAGGTTTATTAAGTCGGTCAAATGAGGAACAAGTGAGTTCTGAGAAAACTTTAACATGTCAGCTGATAAGCCATCAATCAGAGAGAGAGAGAGAGAGAGAGAAATAGATCATTGGAATTCGTAAATATTTTCTGAAACAAATATAAATTTTTTGGGGTTTGCAATATTTTTAAATATTTCAAAAACGCGCGTCATGAGTTATCATCATCAATGAGAGCGTTTCTTGTCATGCTGCTCGCTCTCTGATGCAAAAAGTAAGTGCATTTTATATGAATTTTTGCTTAATTTGTCCCACGGGGTAGTATAGTTTCTCAATCGAAAAAATTAGGATATTTTTTTAACATCTAATTAATAGAGTGATTAGTGCGCAAATAAAGTAAAAAAAAAAGACAAAAAAACGATCCCCAAGCGTAAATAGAGAAAGTATTATACGTAAAAGTTCGATCTTAAATTAATAGTGTGTGTAATCGATAGTGTCGGCCGGTAATAATTAAATATTAAAAGTTATAAATTAATTTTTTTGCAAAGAAATAAAGTTTAAATAAGAAAATGCATGCGAGCGATAAAATTCAATATTTTTTTGGCTGTTACTTAGTAATTTTTGTCAAATGTCGTTAAAAAAAAAAATTTCTTGTTGGATTCTAAAAACATTACCACATATTAAAAAAAATAATTACAAATATATTCGCTTATTTACGTAAATTAACCATAAAATTTGCAGTAAAAAGAATTTAAATAAAGAAAGTTGAAAGAGTAACGTTTAGATCATATTAATTTTATAATTAATTTTCACTACCAACATTTTTGCTGCAAGGCTAATTAATTAAGGAACGTAAATGCTTCTCCTTCTCACGTGTAATTTGAATAGTAAAAAGTGTAATTTGTAAAATTTCGTTTCAAAAGTAAATAAAGTGTCGAACGTGTCTCTTTATAATCTATTTTCGAAAAGAGACGAAAAACGTCGTAATAAAAATTTGTCAATGAGAGGTAGGGGACATTCCATATTCCTACTAGAAGTCATCACAGCGACGAAAACTTAGATAGAATTACTCGCGACAATAATACACACGTAACGTGGGCATATGGTTCTTTTCCACCAACGTATAATCAGACTGCGAGCGTGCAAATACCATATTCAGTAAATAACGTTACATCAAGTCTAACAGAAAAAGAAATAAGTAAAATAGCAGAAAAGTACGAAAGGGCCGCGTTGCAGGGTTTCAAGTTACTAAAGGAAGCGTTATACATCAAACAAAAAAGCATATTAAATAGTGGCACGATTTTACGGAATAGAGGAGGATCGGAAACCCAAAAGACAAAATCGAACGGAAACGCGAAGACTAGTGATACAAGATTCTCATAGGAGAACCCGGGGCTGTACACAAACCCAGGTTCAAACCAACTAATTTCTTTTAAACTTTATTCAAACTTGATAAAATAAATAGTAAATTTTTGCAATTTCTAAGTTTATCTAAAATTTGGTACAGGTAAATTTAAATTTTTTACTAGTTTATAATATAGTATAAGCAAATAAAATTTAAGTAGCTAAAGATATCGGAAAATATCATGCAAAGACATGAATTGTGATGTGATTTTTAACAAAGAAAAATATTATTTAACGAAATGAAATTTAATGGTGATTTAAATAACAATTAATACATTTTACCGTAAATCTACCCAAGGATGACATGGAATTTAATGCAAAAATGGTAAAGAATTTATGTACCCAAATCTGAATAAACATTAAATTAGAATTTAATTAAAATTGATTTTATATACACTGAAAAGGGAATTGAACTGTCACTGTTCTCTACGGTACAGTGTGTGTCATTTTTAGAATACAGTCAGTCCAAGCTTCGAAAAACGAACTAGTAGTCTCTAGAGACGACTCATTACTCTCTGAGCGTAGACTTGCTATCCTCTTCGTAGAAAGAAGCCTCGCAGAGAACACTCATTAGTCTCTAGAAAACACTGCCTATTCGCTCGTAACACAATGAATGTTCGCTAGCGACACTAACGCCACTCGTCGCCATAGAGTACAATCAGTATTCTAACCCCTTTTCAGTGTATATATATATGATTCTAATACTTTTTCTAAAAAGTGTTCGCAGTGAGTTTCCAGAATTTTCCATTGTCCATGGCATCTTTTTGTACTATGAAACTTAGGAGCCCATGCCAAATTTCAGCCTTCTAGAACCAATAGATGCCGAGAAATGGCCATACAAAGTCCAAAAATGGGCCCTTTTTTGGCTGTTTTTCGCTAGTTTTCGAATACTCCTCATTAATCCAATATTGCACCAAAATAAACTCACAATACGTCATTTTTTTCGTTTTGAACTAAACTTTTAAGAAATCATTAGCACATTTGGATTTATGAAAAGAGCTTTGCTACATAACCTCAAAGACAACGGGCGTTTTTTTGACTTTTTTCCACTTCTCATCCTTCCATAACATCACGAATTTTCAATATTTTTACAATCGGCAAACATCGTTGGATTTCTCTTGAAAAGACCTTTAATTTAACATTTTGTACGTTTAAAAACATTAAAAATTGATGGAGTCATTTGAGGTTGAAGTTCACAAAATTTGTAAAAAATGCGTTTTTGGCCATTTTTGAACCCTTAAAGCTCAAAATAAGGTGTCTTTTTTTTTTTTTAATGCATGAATTTTTAGTTTTAATATAAATGGCTGATTCCATTCAGATTCATGCAGGCCGTCACTGATCGAATTTTTTTTTTCTTCTAAGTAATAAAAATACCTTCTATTATGTACATAAAGATAAAATTTACCTCGTAGAACGCTCAAAAAAAATTTTTTTTTTTACTACATCAATTCTAGTGTTGGATGTAAAAACGAAAATTCAAAAATTGAAAATGAACCTCTACTTTCAAATGACTATAGCTCCGTCAATTTTTAACCTTTTTGAGCGTTCTTTCAACGAAAACGTGCAGAATTTTGTCTCGTTTGAAATGCAATCTCGATTTTTGTAATACAATTTGATCTCACTGACTAGGAGAGTATCACATCTCCGGATCACGGATTTTGCTCTAACTTTGAGATAGGTTTTCAGATGTCAAAATATGGAAAAAGCCAGAGTTATAGACCCCAACGCTCAATATTTCTCTAGTTGCAGGCAATTAAAGAAAATCACTAAAAAAGCTACTAGATTTTCAAACGCTTATAATTCTTTAGCATTAATAGCTAGACGTTTGCAACTGTTTTTAAATGAAAACTACGTTCAAATCCTTTCGAAAAAGCACCTATAGCATATCAAAATATTATTTTTTCCCAAAGTTACAGCGTTATGAAAATTGTACTACATTTTAACATTTATCATTAATTACTATTTTTCTTTGGAAATTTAGCTCAAATTCTTATAACGCTGTAACTTTGAGAAAAAATAATATTTTGATATGCTATAGGTGCTTTTTTGAAAGGATTTGAACGTAGCTTTCATTTAAAAACAGTTACAAGAGTCTAGCTATTAATGCTAAAGAATTATAAGCGTTTGAAAATCTAGTAACTTTTTTAGTGATTTTCTTTAATTGCCTGCAACTAGAGAAATATTGAGCGTTGGGGTCTATAACTCTGGCTTTTTCCATATTTTTACATCTGAAAACCTATTTCAAAGTGAGAGCAAAATCCGTGATCCGGAGATGTGATACTCTCCTAGTGAGTTATTTACAAAAAACTGAAAAAATCGATTTTTTTCAAACACGATTTTCCCAAAAACTATATATTTTTTTTTTTTTTTTTTTAATTTTTATATGATTTTATACATAAAAAATACTAACTTTTAGGATAGGTGAGAATATGCGATTTTGCCTTATTTTTTTTTAACAGATTTTTAAACGTTTTTTTTATATTTTCGATTTTAAAACATTGATACCATGGCGCATTGTACTATTTTTCCAACTTTACGTGTTCTTACAACTATTATTATGCTTTTATTTATTAATATATCGAAAATATCAACAATAATCTTTAAAATAAACCCCGGATCGAATATTTTGATCAATTAGAACCAAAGTTATGATGATTTAAAGTTTTTAAAAAAATGCTGAAACTTTAAATAAATATATTTACTTTGAATTTTGAATTTTGGATTTTGAATTTGAATTTTGAAAAGGTGAATTTTTTAAATACTAAAATATATTATTTGGTCATTTTCAATGAACAAATAATATGCGATACAATTGAGAAAGAACACTAATGAATTGAGAACTAATGTGAATAAAAAAATCCGAATTTGAATAAAACCTTTCAATTTACTTCTTGCCACTCATGTCTCGAAGTTTTGGCAGTATAGATTTGGTTTCGTTCACTTTTCCAACAGTGAATCTTTTGAATACCTTTAATTTCTTTTGCATTTCCTAACCATTCCATTTTCTTTGTCAGTCGAAAAACTTCCAACTCATCCTTGCGGATAACTAGAATGTTAATCGACGGAGTATATTTTGATAAGTGAGTGGCGAAATTTTCAGCGTTCCTAATAAAATCTGCACTCTTCTTGGACAAATTATGCGTGGTAGCATAATGTTTAACTAAACCACCAATACCGTCACAAGCGCCTTTACCATGACCTGTTGCAGAAAAAAGCCATTTTCTGTTTACTTTTGAGTTTTGAAGCTCATAGAATTGATATCTATTTTTAAAATGACTGGCAGCTCCATCGGAAATAGTTATGATTTCATCAAGATCTTGCGCAATACGTTTTTGTTTTGAGTTATCGATAATTAAATTTATAGCCATTAGGGCATGAGACGAATCATGTTTAATATCGTCAGAGACGGTGACATAACTGACTGTTTTATCATTTCCAAAATAGCATACCGACGTAAATATTGATATTTGGTTTTTACTCCAATGATAGCTTTGAATTTCATTTTGAAGCAGAACTGTCCAATTTTCTGCAAAATCGACACGAATAACTAATTGGAAGTCATTATTTTTCGCTAAAAGTTTAACCTCTTTGATTTCTATACGTTGAATTTCTTTGACCAATTTATGAGCTCTTACAGTGAGAGCGCGCTCTCTTAACTCTATTAAGAAATTTTCAATTGTGCTAGTTTTATTCAGTAAATTTGATTTTTCCCAAACACCATAAATTATTTCTTCATATAAATCTTCTTCTGTCAAAGAAATTACTTGTAAATCAAAAGAATCTCCAATGGGACATTCTTTACATTCTCTTAGTACACATTTCATATCATCTTTTGAACAAAAAAGTGAAGAACATATTTTCAATTCCAAATCTGCAATGTCTTGCTTATTCTCTTTTTTATAATTATTCAAAGCATCTAACATAAGTTTGAGATTCTCGCAGTAAACGCAAAGACACGAATCGGTGGGTGGATGTGGTATAACCCACTTCGGTCTTAAAGCGTAGAATGTTGATTTACCAATTTTTGTTTTCATTTCAGGATTTTCGTCTTTAAATAATTGTTATATTTCTTTTATACTTCGCGTAAGAAAGCGTTTGACTTTTTTAGTTTTTATACCATTTTCTTTGATAGATACTGTGTCGCTTTTATTCGCACTTTGACGAGAACAATTAAAATCATCGTTCAGATAATAATCCTTTACTTTCATTACAATTTGACTATCCAAAGAATGGCCACAATAGTTCTCAGACTGCTTGTAAATTTTCTTATTATTTACCAATAATCGTGCTTGATCAATCATATAAATAGTTACATTTGGTAAAACTGATAATAAATAATCTTTGGAAATATTACTTGGTATAATACTCAACAATCGCACTTTCTCAAAAAAATTTGAACAATTATCTAATGCAATTTTAATATTCTCAAGCCTATATCATTTGTTTTACATTCATTATTTTCATTCAATGCGGGCAAATCCGTTATATCATTGACTTTCATCATTTTACTTGCTATTTGTGAATCAAATGCATCGTTTATTTGTTTTCTTTTTCGGAGAGCATAAGATTCTCGCATCTTGATATTGATACTTTGAGGCATTTTAATTGGTCAAATGTTTAATTTCAAATTACTTGAAGTCTCGTTGAGCTGTTCTACCACAGCCTCACTATGAATAAAATCTTCCGAAGATTGTTGACTGCTTGAAGTCGATGAAATAGGCGCATTTTTCACTTCATCTAATAATATTTTGTAACACGAAGGGCATACTTTATCTTCTCTAGAGAAAGAAGTATTTGGATACAAGCGCTTCAAAGACTCCGTTAGATCACCTAATTCTCTAAGCGGACTTTTGGAGCAATCATAAACAACTTTTTTGTGCCTTTCTTTTAAATCCTTGCACTTCATTTTAACAATCAGTGATGCCATTATTGATATTCTGTTCAATGACAGATCGAAAAAAATAATTTTTCTTAAACAACTTTATTTTTTATCTTCCTTTTCTTATATTTTTAAAAGCGACAAGTCGTTGATGAGAATGCAAAGAACGAATCATCGCCACCTAGTAGTGACATGCGTCAACTCCCTACAAAATAAATTTAAATTCTAGGCGCGAAATTTAAACTGATAAAAAAATTATATTCTTCAACAAAAAAAATTCTTATTATAATAATGTACCATAAAAAGAGGATAAATGGTTATATATTCTTTCATCAAAATAACTTTTTTTTTAAATTAAAAAATTTATATCTTCAGATTTTAATCTTTAACGAAAATTGCGTTTCCTCAATGTAAATATCATATTTATTTAAAGTTTCAGCATTTCTTTTTAAATTTTAAATCGTCATAACTTTGGTTCTAATTGATCAAAATATTCGATCCGGGGTTTATTTTAAAGATTATTGTTGATAGTTTTGATAAATTAATAAATAAAAGCATAAAAATAGTTGTAAGAACACGTAAAGTTAGAAAAATAGTACAATGCGCCATGGTATCAATGTTTTAAAATCGAAAATATAAAAAAAAACGTTTAAAAATCTGTTAAAAAAAAATAAGGCAAAATCGCATACTCTCATCTACCCTAAAAGTTAGTATTTTTTATGTTTAAAATCATATAAAAATTAAAAAAAAAAAATATATAGTTTTTGAGAAAATCGTGTTTGAAAAAAATCGCTTTTTTCGGTTTTTCGTAAATAACTTAGTAAGATCAAATTGTATTACAAAAATTGAGATTGCATTTCAAACTAGACAAAATTCCGCACACTTTCGTTAAAAGAACGCCCAAAAAGGTTTAAAATTGACAGAGCTATAGTCATTTAAAAGTAGAGGTTTATCTTCAATTTTTGAATTTTCGTTTTTACATCCAACACTAGAATTGATGTAGTGAAAAAAAAAATTTTTTTTGAGCGTTCTACAAGGTAAATTTCATCTTCATATACATAATAGAAGGTATTTTTATTACTTAGAAGAAAAAAAAAATTCGATCAGTGACGGCCTGCATGAATCTGAATTGAATCAGCCAAATATATAAAATAAAACCGTTTCCAGAGGACCATTTTTTGATTTTCGAATTATTTTTCGTGCATCTAATTATTGCTTTTTTTAGACATTTACAATGCTATATGCTCGTATGGCGTTCTATACATACGAGCATAGGGTATCCTCCTAAATTGACTTTCCAAATAAATTCTTATATTTTTTTACATGTCTTAAAAAATATTTCAACACCGAACTCAGATTGAAAGTTTTTCACTGAATGAATTTCCGTCACTTGTATTTTTTCTATGAAAGTTTTTCATAGAAAAAATACAAGTGACGGAAAAAAATTTTTTAAATAATGAAAAATTGCCTTTTTTCAAACACTGACACGAAAGTTGTTATCATTTTCACGCGCTACTACAGATTTGAAGAAAACCTGTTAATCAGACCATAATAAACTACAGGAAGTTAGCATTTTATCTATATTTTAATATGCTTTTTTATTATATTTATCAATTAATTTATTTTTATTAATGCACAAAAAATATCTTTTTGTTTTCAATTTTTAGTTTCATACATTCATTGTATACTAGAAAATATACAATAGAGATGTTCGTTATGCATGTGAAAAACTTACGTTATAGGAATACTTAGAAAATATTCTGTAAGAAACTTGTTTAAAAAAAATATTTCGAGTAACACACTTCAAGAACGTTTAGTAAAACCTTTCAATAACATTATGATTCATTATTGTTTTTGTTAAATGTCAATGTGATAATTTATTCAAAATATAGAATTCAAAATTATATACAATAGCAAAATTTAAAGTTATATGAAAAATTAATTGTTAGTTTATACATAGAAATAAATAAGTATTTCTTACCAATTTGAAAAAACTATTAGGTTTAATTTATAGAAAGTTAAATTAATTAGATGTAAAAATAGTTAATAATATTAATAAATTTATATGATTTTCGTTAAAAATACAGATGTATAGAATGCATGCTCATAAAGACCTCCTGCCCCAGCCACACATTTTTAAATTTTTTTAACGTAAATATAGGTTTTTTTCAGCCTCTGTGAGATGCCTCCCTCCTCCTCCCCCAGCCTTCCCCCTCCTTGACCCGCCTCTGACATCGCCTCAACGTTTGTCGCCTCATATTACCTCATAGGTCTCCTCAAAGACTCCTCAGAGACGCCTCAGGTAAGCCTTAGGAATTCCTCGAAACGCCTCTAGTTTGTGAGAGTGATATTTTTTAAAATTTTCAAAAATAGCGTAAAAATAGTTACCGACGCCTCAGTGCTTCCTCATCCCCTCCTCTTAAAACGCTTCAGGGTACGCCTCAGAGATGAGGCATTTTTTTGTATGCCTCTTGTCCCGCCTTATACATCGCCTTAGAGATGCCTCAATGTTTCCTCATCCCCTCCTCTTACAACCCCTCAGGGTACGCCTCAGAGATGAGGCATTTATACGTATGTATACACAAGAATAAGTACATCACAAATTGGGGGGCTGGCGAGCAGGGGGGTACCCCCCCCCCCTAGTATATATATATGTATATAACTTAAAAAGTCGATGCACATTAATTTTCATCTGCAAAAGACGTCGAAAATTCCATTAAATTTCGTGTCTATTCTAACAGAACAAGCGCTGTTATTTGATTTTTTCAACAATTATTTTTTTAATGATGAAAAAATATCTCTTTCGAAAAAAGATACTTTTAGAACAAAACAGTAAGTTTAATACAAAATAAAAAAAATTACACGTCTGAATTTAAATGTTATAAAATGATAAACTAACCAAAAACCAAAAACAATACAATTTTTTTATTTGTATATTCTATCAATATTATCTGTGAATATCAGGCTAGAGTACTAAATACTGGAATAGCAGGAGCCTCTTGTAGAACAATTATAAATCTCAGATTCGGACAAGTATTTTTTCAGCAGATTATTTCTGAAAATTGAGAAAAATTTCCACAAAGTAATTATTTTTATTAAAAGCGAAATTGTAACTAGAAAATTAATTATTTTAGCAAATATAAAACGAATTTTGTAAAAAAAATTAGGTTATAATATTTACTTAATGTAATTATACAAAAAATGAAGATATAAAATTAATATTTATACTTATCTGTTCAGATCTCCAGAAACTGCTGCTTTTATTTTTCAATTACCATTATGGTATTTTGAATTGTATATTTAATTTGATGTATTTTTGGAATAATGCGAGTGATGTTGTTCCGAATGTATGTTTGTCTAATCATCTTGAAATTGTTTGTTTATTTGTTGTCAACGAAGACATTGATTAGTGAACAAATTTCCATAACCAATAAACAAATAGTTTAATTCTGTTTAGACAATCACGCACGAAATTAGATCTTCACTTGCCTTTTTTAGAAAATACATCAAATAAAATATACAATTTAAATTATCATATTGCTATATAAAAATAAAAGCAGCAATTACTAAAGATCTGATCAGATAAGTCAAAATATTAATTTTATACCTACATTTTTTGTATGATTACATTGAGTAAATAATATAAAATAATTTTATTACAAAATTTATTTCATATTTGCTGAAATAATTAATTTTTTATTTACAATTTTATTTATTATAAGAATAATTTCTTTGTGAAAATTTTTCTTATTTTTTAGGAATTATTCGCTGGAAAAATGCTACCTGTTTCAACTAAGGTTTATTTGTTCAACAAGAGGTTTCTGCTGTTCCAGCGTTTTGTACTCTTGCCTGATGTTTACGAATAATATGAGAGGAATATGAAATGTGATTAAAAAATTGTATTAAGTTTTTGGGTTTTGGTTAGTTTATCTTTTTGTAACCTTTAAATTCAGACATGAACTTTTTTTTTTATTTTACATCAAATTTTCTGTGCTTTTCTAATAGTGTTATTTTAACATTTATAAAAAAAATAAATTTTTTGAAAAATTTTAAAATAACAGCGTTTGTTAAAGATAAATATAATAAATATTCGTAGAGTTCAGTGGAGTAGTGGCTAAGGCGCATGACTTGTATTCCCGTTGGCGCGGGATCGATTCCCCGTCTGGTCGCTTTTTCGCTGTCTACCGTGAGCTGACACCACGTTAAATAATACGTCAAACTGTGTTGTATTAAAAATGAATTTCTATGTGTTAAAAAGGGCAGTAATGCCCGTGGATATAATAAAAAAAAAATAATAAAAAAAAAAATACACTGTTAGAATAGACATAAAATTTAATGCAATTTTTGACGTCATCTGTACATGAAAATGAATGTGCATCGATTTTTTAAGTAATATATATGTATATATGCATGCATGCAAATTAATTTTAATTAACTTATAATTTACTACTGATTTTGATTTAAATACATGAAGTTTTGAATCACTTTAGCATTAAATCTCATGCAATCCTAAGATCGATTTTCAATAAAATGTATCAATTCTTATGTGAATTACGAATAAATTTTATATTAACTTGAATTTAATTTTAGCTGCTTAAATTTTATAATAAATAAATTGTTTTTTGCGTATATTTTTTGAGTGAAATGAGATCTCCGAACTATCCTTTATAAAACCTATCTTGTTTGGAAAATTTCACTTCGAATTTGACTTTATTCTTAAACACAAAAAATAGATAAAGTATATTAACTATTAACAGCTGAAGAAAATATTTTCTCATACTCTATTATAAACTCGTAAAAAATTTATATTTACCTGTACCAGACTTTAGATAAATTTCAAAATCGCAAAAATTTACTATTTCTTTTATCAAGTTTGAATAAAGTTTAAAAAAAGTACGATCAAATCTTTTTAAAACTTACTCCTTATTTCAAAAAAATTAATAACAACCAAATAAAGTTCAAAATAAATTTCGTAGAATTTCGGCAGAACTTGACTATTTTATTGAATTTAGAACTATTTAAATAAAGTTAAAAACAAGTTCTGCCATACTTTTACCAAATATCTGCAAAACTTAACAAATTATCGTAATAGGATCGAAAATATTTAAATAAAGTTAAAAACAAGTTCTACGAAACCTTTACCAAACATCTGTAAAACTTGGCTATTTATTTTGATAAAATTAATAATATTCAAAGTTAGTTCAAAATAAGTTTTGCAATATTCCTGCAGAACTTAACAGATTATTGTATTAAGATCGAAAATATTTAAATAAAGTTAAAAACAAGTTCTACCAAACGTCCGTGAAATATTACTATTTTTTCAATAAAGTTCGGGATTGTCTCATTTTCCGAATTAAATATGAACTCGAACTAAACTAAACTTTTGACAAACTTTTCCGGAACTTAAATTTTTTTACGCGGGGTATTATTTGTTTGGATTAATATCGCCCTTAGATATGCAGGTGCGTTGTGAGAAGCCTCAAACATTAAGAAAAACTATATAACTTACAGTCGATTCTGAGAATAAGCAAAAACCGCGGCTGTTTGCGCAAATTCAAAATTCATGTATAAGCGGCCTGCAACCCGTAAGTTATATACCACAAAATACGCAAACCTTATCGTTACTAACACAACCAAATATTAATAATATAATGCAATATAGTCAACAGCAATTAATAAACATGGATAAAATACAAGGGATGCAGACAAAGGCGATGCAAGCCATGCCTGCAAAAATAGAAAAAGGTGCAAGTGCAGTTAAATGCAGTTATGGCAATAAAGAAGGCCATAGGGAGGCGCGTGCAGTAAAAAAAAAATACGACAAAGTACAATGCACCTATTTTGATAAGATGGGACGGCCGATTGTCAAGTAATGAGAAATGATGCTGAAAATGGTATTATTCACGCGTAAAATAAAATCAGTTCGCAAAATGTTAATAATGGGAGAGGTAATAAATCAAATAATAACAAAAATAGTACAGGTGGGTAGCGTGGTAATTATAACAGAAGTAATTTTAGTAATAATAATTACAACAGAAATTTTAATAATAATAATTATAACAGAAGTAATTCCAATAATAATTATAACAATAGAAATGTTAATAATAATAATAATTACAGGAATTATGATAATAATTACAGAAACAGTGATTATAGAAATAATAATAATTACAGGAATGATAATAATTTCAATGGCAGAATTAACGAGGGTAGATATTACGACTTAAATAGATCAATGCGATATAATGATAATTTTGTACGAGCGAATAATAGAAATTATTTAAGTTTCAATAGTAATCGTAGCAAAGAAAACAGCCAGGAGAGATTTGAACGTGATAGAAGCGAGAATCTTACACGCGACCCGAGTAGAGAACGGGATCGAAACGCAAAAGAAATTATTAATGATCAAGAAAAGAGAATAAGCGAGTCTTTAAACTCGCAGGATGTCTGCCGCAATCCTTAGGCGCTGGGCAGGAATTAATTAGTAATAACCAACATGTATCAAATAATAGTAATAATAACCATGTAAAAATAAGGCACACAGTAAACACGAAACTTGCGTGCATGGGGCGCAATCCGCCTATTGTTAAACTGGGAAGTCGAAATTTAAAAGAAGGTATTGCGAGATTTTACGTTGATTCAGGAGCAGATATTTCCGCAATAAAGACTAAATGTGTAAATATAAATGCAAATATAGATAAGCAGCACATTTTAGAGATTACAGGCATCTTACCAGGAGAAATGTATACTTTACGCAGAGAGAGAGAGTTTTTCCTCAAGAAACATGATGCACGTTGCACTAGAAAGAGTGCTGCCTTTTGCATCGTAAACCACGCGTACTGCTTCGCATTTTATAATTCGTGCATCACTTTTTTTGGTGCGGTAATGCGTGAAATACAGCGCTAGGTGGTGCCGCATCGAAAACTTGATGCACGTTCTGACACGCATCGATATTTATCGTTCATGCGAGCCAACTTCTAGTGCGTTTCCTAAACGCTTTATCTTTTATAATGCAAAACTCTCTCCGTGTAGGAAAAGTAGATATGGCTCTTCAAGAACTAAAATGTGAGATCCATATTTTCCCAAATAGCTTTCCTGTAAAAACAGATGGGCTATGAGGCTAGGAAACTATTTGTGAGCACAACAGACATATAATTGCATTGATTTGATAAATTTATCGCTTCCTTTTGAGCGGGTCATGACAGTAAAAATTCCCGCAAGAATCAGATGCGTTATTGCTGCAAAAGTTATAAATAATAATGTACAAGTAGGCTGGGTTTTACTTCAGAATTTAGGGTCTAGAATATTATTTAGAAATTTTATTACAAAAAATTAAAATGGTGGAGTAAAAATGGTAAATATGCAGTATCTATAAATACGAATCATAAAAATATTGAAATTCTAACTCCACTGGTAGAAATTTTTCCATGCGAAATTAATAAAAAAGATAGTAATTTTTATGCCGGTGAGGACGGCAATTGCGAAGAAAATGAAGTTTCCAATTACAAAATTAGAAGCACAATGTCGGAGTACGCGCAACAAAATTCAGAGAAAAAAAATGCTGATACTAAAATAAAATATGTAGACAGATGTATGGCGAATAAAAGCCCAAGTGAAATAAAAGAAAGAGTAGAAAAAGTAATGGATGTTTTAGACTTAAAAGAATTAAATGAGAAAGAAAAGGAGCATGTTAGAAGCTTGATATCCGAGAATCTTTATCTTCAGGTTAGATAATAAATTATTGTCAGCTACAAATATTAACACATAGAATAAAAACGACACACGAAGTGCCAGTTCGTATGAAATCGTACCGTTATCCGATAGCACTAAAAAATATCATGCAGTAGGAGATAGAGAAATTGCTGAAAAAAGATATTACAGAACCATACATGTCGGATTGTAGTAGCCCAGCATGGATAGTTAACAAGAAACCTGACCCTCAGGGCAGAAAACGCTGGCGTTTGGTGACAGAATTTTGTCAACTGAATGAAATCACTGTGGGAAGCTGCTATCCACTCTCATTAATTGTGACATTCTAGGAAATTTAGCCTCAGCGAATTACAATACCATCGTAGATACGGTTACGATCTTAAGGACGACTATTATCATGTAAAAATTAATTCGAAAGACGCGCATAAAATTGCGTTTTCGGGGCCATCGGGTACATATCAGTACAAGTGTATAGATATGACATTTAGCAGGACGATAGCTCTAGCTTTGCAGGGCTTGCAAGGTTCAGAGCTTGAAATTTACTTTGATGACGTGATTGTATACGCCGAAAATTTAGAACAGCACGCTCTTTGTTTTGAAAAACTTTTAAAACGCATTGAGAATGCTAATTTAATTATTAAATCGAAGAAATGTCAATTTTTAAGACGTGAGGCACAGATATTAGGATACATAAACAACAAATGAAATGAAAGTAAAACAATTTTTAAGCTTCGTTGGGTATTATCGTCTATTCATAAAAGATTTTGCAAGCGTAACGAGGTCATTACATAAAATAAGTTCAATAAAAGAGAAATTAATGTGGCTAGAAGAACATCAAATAGCATTTGACTCGTTACGCGAGAAGCTATGCGAAGAGCCTGCTTGGCATATGCTGTGCATATATTAAGCCACCTTGAGGCATATATGCCTCAAGGTGCCTAAAAGGTAGTGAACTTATATCCTTTGTATGACAAAGAATTATTAGCAGTTGTCTTCGGAAAAGAACAATTAAGACCTTATTTATACAGTACAAAATTCACCGTAGGGACCGATCATAAGCCGTTAAAACATTTTTAAACAAGCAGGAAACCTGATTTATGAATTAACCTTCTGACAGCCGGGATGACGCCATATGGCGTCATCCCATGATCGGCCCACATATACTATTACTTAAGAAACATTTATATGGAAAATTTCGAGAAAGTTAAACTTTTTTAGCGGAAAAAATGCCGGCTGTGAGGAGGTTGATAGGTTAAACGGAGCTTTGCGAGGATATACGTTTGATGTTGTATATAGACCAGGTAGAAAAAATAATCAGCTAATACACTCTCTAGAAATCCAGTAATTGCTGAAGGTGAAGAAAATCCTGAATCACCTCGTGCAAAAATGTATCAGTTAGCAGATAAACAAGAAAAACAAGACTCAAACACTAGCGGGTGTGGACCGCCAGTGAGAATTTTTATAACACGCACAGTGCATAAGAAAGATAAAGATAAAACAAAACAAATAAATTCAAGCTCGGAAGGTTCGGAAAATCCTAAAAAGAAAATTTTCATTTAAGACACAAGCGATGAAGCAGAGATCGAAAGTAATATTAAATCAGAAGAAAATTGGGATTATAGAAATAGAAAAAAAGACCCTTGGAAAAGATGAGCTTACAGAAGGAAAAGTCGAAACAAGAAAGTACATAAACACATAAAACTCAGAAAGACAGAAAGAAAGAATTAATTCAGGCTGAAAACATAATAATTCAAGCACAAGGTGACGGTAAGCTCGCATATATGCAGAAAAGTAAAAACATGCGAGAAGGAATTCTTGCGACGAGTACACCAGTAGATAGACCGCATACAGTTTCAGTAAGAGGAAAACAAAAAACAAATGCAAGTTAACCAGCAAACAAAGCATCAAAAAGCCAAGTATAAGCTTGGAAAAAGAAAATGAGAAAAAGTCACTAAGAATAAAATCTGATGTTGAAATTATAAACAATGAAGTAGACGAAGAATCATTGAAAGACGAGTTTAAAGTAAAAGATCCAAGTAAAAATAAAGAAAAAGAAATTATAAGTGAGAGGGAAAGCGAGAAAAATAAGCATGACGTTAGTGAATCCGAGTCACCAGATAAAAACACGGAACAAGAAGTGCATAAGAGTGACGTTGAAATAGATAAAAATGATTTAAATGAGACTAAGTCGAAAGACCTTGAAGAAGAAAAAGTTGACGAAGACAAGGATCATAGAATGTATATAATAGAAACCGTTAAAAACCACGACGAGAATGGGTCAATAAGTTGGAGTAATTCTTTTAATGATGGTGCAGGCGTATTCGAGGTATACAACGCAAGCAATGAATGCGTGCAGTCATGGTTAGATTTGATAAGGGATGATAATATACCGAAAGACGGAAATTGTTTTTTTCATTCAGTTATAAAAGTGTGTAATTTAGAAATGTCCGTATACGAATTAAGAGACATATTATTAATAGTATATTACGTTCCGAGGTACGGAACAGGCTCATTACATGCGCGTGTAAGTTTGCTTTGCGAGGCGTCAGCCGAGCAAAGCAAAACACGCGCATATGATGAGCCTTTTTCGTGCCGAGGAGCGTATACGATTTTCCTTCATGCCCGGCCGGAACTTCGCCATCCCAAAAAGATAAAAATCCATTTTTAAGTAAAAAAATACATCGAAAACGACTTTGAGTGAAAAGTCATTTGATGCTTTAGTTTGTTGTAGCACGCATGCGTAAGCAACTATAGCATATGTTGAGAGCGTGAAAGAGAGAGAGAAAGACAGAAAGAAAGAAAGAATCGAAAATAAATAATTCGTTTTATTTAATATTTGAAATAAATAAAATGTGTAATGAAACAAAAAAATACATGTAAGAACATGAATATTTAAGAATTTTATTTGTGTTTTAATTTCTGAAGTGTCTAAAAACGTGTTGTAAGTGTCGTGAAAAAAATAATTTGGGTTAAAAAAATGTTGTGTATGTACGTAAGAAATGTGAGAAAACCGAACATGTGTATCTTATAGCTGCTAACATAGGATACATAGTAAATATTCAAATCATAATTCATATGAAAAAAGAACGCGTGTAATTATCATGTGTGTGTATTTCATAATTTTAACATTCATAAGTCTAACAATGTTAGATGTATAATAACAAAGGTTAGACATGTGGTGTATATATAGATATACTCGGAACACATACAGCAGACAGTGAAGCGACCGAAACTGCTATAGTATGAAGGTGCGCAGTAGCTTCTGAGCATGCGACTGTAAAGAAAAACGTGAATGTAATTTGCCCGTTCCCTGCCGCACGAGAGCCACTTTTAGGCGAAGTTCCGGCACGGGTATGAAGGAAATGCAATATTATTAGGTGCATGCGGAGATTGGTTAACAGCAGAAGCTTTCTTAACGTCACGTACAAGATATGTGGATGTAGATTGTGTATTTATATTTTTTTGCGAAATTAATAAAAATATCTGTACATTTTATAACAGATTATAAAGGAACGCTATCTTCATGAGTCTGAAGTCTCCAACGTTGTTACCAACGAAAAGTTGACTTTTCTCTAAATTCCTAAATTATGGTTTTAGAGTGTCTAAGAGGATTAGCGAAAGCGATTAGACAATAATAATGACCATTAAAACCATTTATAACGAAATTATAAGATATTGGAAATAATTCATACTATCAATGAAAGAACGCTTATTTCGACAAAACATAACATTTGTACTGAATGGATTAGCTTTTTATATTCGATGCAATATCGTAGGATTGATTGAAATGCATGTATAAAAATATAATATTGTCAATCAAAACCATGTGACCTAACCCAACCAGTGTCAAATCCCGTAAATCAAAGATATCTTACTTTAATAAGTTTCCATGCCTCTGTTTGATGGATTAACCTTTTTTTCTCGATGCGATAAGTAAGGTAGAACTTAAATACGTGTATAGAAAAATCGTAATGACAATCGAAACTAAGAAACCTAACCTAACCGGCAAAAAATACTTCCTAATTAGAGATATCTTTCTTAAAAAACATTCCCATTTCATTGTTTAATAGATTAACCATTATTTTTCGATGCAATAAGAAAGGCAGTACTAAAATACGTGTATGGAAAAATCGTCAAATCAATCGAGAATAAGGAACATAACCTCACCTGCTATAAATGCCATCTTATTAGTGATATCTTGCTTTAAAAAATTCTCATGCCTTTGTTTGATTAATTAACCAATTTTTCTTGATGTGATAAGGAAGGCAGTACTTAAATACATGCATAACAAAATCGCTATAACAATCGAGACTAAGGAACATAACCTGACCGGCGATAAATGGCATCTTATTAAAGATATTTCGCTTTAAAAATTTCCCATGCATTTGTTTGATGGATTAACCATTTTTTCTCCATGCGATAAGGAAAACAGCACTAAAATACATGCACAAAAAAATCGTCATGACAATCGAAGCTAAGGAACATAACCTAACCGACGATAAATGCCATCTTATTAAAGATATTCCGTTCTAAAAAATTTCCATGCCTTTGTTCAATGGATTAACCATTTTTCTCGATGCGATAAGGAAGACAGTACTTAAATACGTGTATAAAAAAATCGTCACGTCAAGCGAGATATCTTTAATAAGATGGCATATATCTTTGGTTAGGTTATGTTCCTTAATTTCGATTGTTATCACGATGTTTTAAGCACGTATTTTAGTGCTGCCTTCCTTATTAAATCGGAAAAAAAAGGTTAAATAATCAAACAAAGGCATTGGAATTTTTTTAAGCAAGATATCTTTAATAAGAGGGCGTTTATCGTTGGTTAGGTCCTGTTCCTTAGTTTTGATTGTCATGACAATTTTTTCATACACGTATTTTAGTACTGCCTTCCTTATCGCATCAAGAAATAATAGTTAATGCTCCTAACAAAAGCGTGAGAATTTTTTAAAGCGAGATATCTTTAAGGGGATGTAATACGGTATATGATTTCTAGATAGTTACCGACATTGCAGTTTTGAAAATTTTTAATCTTTATTCCAAAATTTTCAAAAATATCTCTCAATTAGGCTATTTATTAGTAAAAATGGAAGGCAGTAATATAGAGATATTGTAAAAATTTCTAGATTAAGAATCAAAAATTTGGAAAATTGTGATGTCGGTATTTTACATTCCCTTAATAAGATGGCATTTATCGCCGGTTAGGTTATGTTCCTCAGTCTCGATTGTAATGCCGAGTTTTGCATACACATATTTTAGTGCTGCCTTTCTTATCGCATCAAGAAAAATTAGTAAATTAATCAAACAAAGGCATGGGAATTTTTTAAAGTAACATATCTTTAATAAGATGCATTTATCGCCTGTTAGGTTATGTTCCTTATTCTCAATTAACATGATAATTTTTTCATACACGTATTTTAGTGCTGCCTTTCTTATCGCATTAAAAAGAATTGGTGAATTAATCAGACAAAGATATGGGAATTTTTTAAAGCAAGATATCTTCAATAAAATGTTATGTATCGCCGGTTAGGTTATGTTCCTTTGTCTCGATTGATATGACGATTTTTTTCGTACACGTATTTTAGTACTGCCTTTCTTATCGCATCGAGAAAAAATGGTCAATCCATCTAACAAAAATGTAGGAATTTTTTAAAGCGAGATATCTTTAATAAGATGTCATTTATCGCCGGTTAGGTTATGTTCCTTAGTCTCGATTGACATGATGATTTTTCCATACACGTATTTTAGTACTGCTTTCTTTATCGCATCGAGAAAAAATGGTAAAATAATTAAACAAAGGCATTGGAATTTCTTAAAGCAAGATATCTTTAATAAAACGGTAGTATTGCCGGTTAGGTTATGTTCCTTAGTCTCGATTTACATGACGATCTTTTCATACACGTATTTCAGTACTGCCTTCCTTATCGCATTAAAAAATGGTCAATCCATCTAACAAAGGCATGGGAATTTTTTAAAGCGAGATATCTTTAATAAAATGGCATTTATTGTTGATTAGGTTATGTTTCTTAGCTTTGATTGTCATGAAGATTCTCTTATGCACGTATGTTAGTGCCGCCTTTCTTATCGCATCAAGAAAAAATAATGAATTAATCAAACAAGCCATGGAAATTTTTCAGAGCGATATATCTATAAGAAAATGGCATTTATCACCAGTTAAGTTATGTTCCTTAGTCTCGATTGTCATGATGATTTCTTTATGCAGATATAATAGTGCAGCCTTCCTTATCACATCGAGAAAAAATGGTGAATTAATCAAACAAAGGTATGGGAATTTTTTAGAGCGATGTATCTATAATAAAATGGCATTTATCACCAGTTAGGTTATGTTGCTTAGTTTCGATTGTCATGACGATTTTTTTATGCACGTATTTTAGTGCTGCCTTCCTTATTGCATTGAGAAAAAAATGCTTCATCCATCAAACAAAGGTGTGGGAATTTTTTAAAGCGAGATATTTTTAATAATATCGCATTTATCGTTAGTTAGGTTATGTTTCTTAGCTTCGATTGTCATGAACATTTCTTTATACTCGTATTTTAGTGCTGCCTTTCTTATCGGATCAAGAAAAAATGGTTTATCCAGTAAACATAGGCATGAGAATTTTTTAAAGCGAGATATTTTCAATAAGATGGCATTTATTGCCGGTAGGTTATGTTGCTTAGTTTCGATTGTCATGACGATTTTTTTATGCACGTATTTCAGTACTGCCTTTCTTATCGGATCGAGAAAAAATGATTAATCCATCAAACAAAAGCGTGGGAATTTTTGAAAGTGAGATATTTTTAATAAGATGGCATTTATCGTTGGTTAGGTTATGTTTCTTAGCTTCGATTGTCATGAAGATTATTTTATACACGTCTGTTAGTGCAGCCTTCCTTATCGCATTGAGAAATAATGGTGAATTTATCAAACAAGCCATGGGAATTTTTGAGAGCGATATATCTGTAATAAAATGGCATTTATCACCAGTTAGGTTATGTTCCTTAGTCTCAATTGTCATGATGATTTCTTTATGCACATATGTTAGTGCAGCTTCTCTTATGGCATCGAGAAAAAATGGTGAATTAATCAAACAAAGGCATGGGAATTTTTTAAAGCAAGATATCCTTAATAAGTTGGCATTTATCGCCGGTTAGGTTATGTTCCTTAGTCTCGATTGACATGACGATTTTTTCATACACGTATTTCAGTACTGCCTACCTCATCGCATCAAGAAAAATTGGTGAATTTATTAAACAAAGGTATGGGAATTTTTTAAAGCAAGATATCTTTAATAAGATGGCATTTATCGCCGGTTAGGTTATGTTCCTTACTCTTGATTGATATGACGATTTTTCCATACACGTATTTTAGTACTGCCTTTCTTATCGCATCGAAAAATAATGGTAAATCTATTAAACAAAGAAATGGGAATGTTTTTAAAGAAAGATATCTCTAATTAGAAAGCATTTTTTTGGTTAGGTTAGGTTTCTTAGTTTCGATGGTCATTACGATTTTTCTATACACGTATTTAATTTCTTTCTTACTTATCGCATCAAGAAAAAAAGGTTAATCCATCAAAGGAAGGCATGGAAACTTATTAGAGTAAGATATCTTTGATTTACGGGATTTGGCACTGGTTAGGTTAGGCCACGTGGTTTTGATTGACGATATTATATTTTTATACATGCATTCTAATTAATCCTACGATATTGCATAAAATATAAAAAGCTAATCCATCCAGTACAAATGTTATATTTTGTCGAAATAAGCGTTCTTTCATTGATAGTATGAATTATTTCCAATATCTTATAATTTCGTTATAAATGGTTTTAATGGTCGTTATTATTGTCTAATCGCTTTTCCTAATCCTCTTTGACATTCTAAAACCATAATTTAGGAATTTAGAAAAAAGTTAACTTTTCGTTGGTAACAACGTTGGAGACTCCAGACTCATGTTAACAACTAAACTCCACATCGTCTGAGTAGGTATACAATGATAAGAACGCATGCGCAAAACAATTTCCAATCCAAAACGCTCGCGAGACCGTGAGTAGTAGGGGGGAGAGAGGTTATATTGCAGTGGTGGGGGGACGAGCTCGTCTCAGACGCGCTCGCGGTTGTGGGAGCCAGCCGCGCATGCACTAAAAAAGCTAGCTGTTCTGGAGCGCTCGCAAGCGTCGTGTGTTAATATTACGACAGTGGGAGGACGAGCCCTTTTTCAACGCTCTCACGGATACGCAAGCGGCCACGTGGGGGCCCCACCGCGATCACAAGATTATTATACACTCCAGAAAAACTTTAGCTTTATCAGTAGACAGCTCTGGTAATATGGAGAAAAAAATTGTGAGATTTGATCCCAACTCACCAAGTATTTGTATATTACATGTGTGCAATTACGCCAGTCGTGCTGCGCGGCGTGGCGAGTAGGAACAAGCGGCACGACATTGGGTACAGTTTAGATGGAGGATCGAGAGGATTGTTAAAATTATTGAAGGTGTGTTGGTGAAAAAGTACATGTATTTTAAAAAGTCATAGACTATAACTATCAGAGTATTTTGTTGGAACGTTTAGTATGTTAACAGTTACAGCGATGAATAGTGGTGGTTATAGTAATGAGTCATGGATATTAGATGAAAATACCCGTGGAAATTTATGCTTTTTGGACTTACCGGTTGTGGCGAAACAGTGTTTGTAAAAAAATTTCTAAAGTACATTGATTGTATGAGTGAGACACATTTCAATCGCGTGATCGTTTTCTACACTGAATGGCAGGCAGGTTACAAAGAGCTTGGAAGACATATGAAATTTCGCGAGGGGCTTCCTCAAAGAACGAACTACGCTGATTACTCACGCCCAAAGTTATTAATATTGGATGATCTAATGCGTGAATCATGCTCAAGTAACGTCATTGTCAACTTATTCACAAAGGGGAGTCATTACAATAACCGAAGCGTCATATTCATCACACAGAATATATTTCATCAAGGAAAAGGCCAACGAGGCATTTCGCTCAACGCGCAATACATGGTCGTGTTTAGAAATTGATTCGATCGTACACAAATACATCTTTCCCGCCAGCTCTGTCCTGAAGATCCACGATTCTTACAAGAGGCGTACTGGGACGCCACCTCACGGCCATTTGGATACCTTTTTCTAGATTTAAAACAAAATACTCCAGATAATTGTTGCTTTCGTGCTTGCATCTTTCCTGATGACGAATATCAGTACGTTTACGTACCTCGAAAGCAGTTTGAAGGCGTTGATTCGAGTAATCACCTTTCAATCGTATCTTTGTGATGAAGCGGAAAACTAGAGGTCCCATTCGGCAAAAGCATACAGATATTTTAAGAGCGCTTTACCTTTTTAACAGGGAGCAATGCGCTGCCGTGCTCCGTAAGGCCGACCCCAAATTGGTCAGATACATTTGTGAGTGTGCTCTCAGCGTGCTGCGCGGTAACGTTTCTCTCAACAGAACGCACGAAACTCGATTACGTAAACACGCAGGCATTTTCAGATGATTGGCAAGTCCTAGAAAGAATTTAGCTACGAAAAAGAAAATTATCGTACAGCACGGCGAATTCTTGCCAATATGGTTAACGCCGCTCATTGGTGCTGTATTGTCAAGTCTTACATAAAAAAAAAAATGAAATGGAAACATCAACAAAATTATTTTGTTACCACAAGAGAGTGTGGAACGCTTACAAGAACTTTTCACCAACGCTGGGTTAAAGTCGGTGTAAACACCAGGAACTGCTGTTAGCAGGCTGGATGCCGAGATGAGCAATATCTTGAATTCTACGGATGATATAAGCAAGCGGGATAAATGGCAACGATATTCTCAAGCATTACAACGTTATCTACATGTTAAAGATATTAGTAACAAGAAGACAGAAACTACAAAGAAAGACGATGATATGCAAGATGCTGATATTATCAACAATGATAATAATGATGATGTTAAGGGAGAATCAAAACGAGTCGTCAAAGAATTAGAAGATTGTGTGGATGCACGAATTGTGAAAAGTTTACGTTTGATATACCGATCCAATGCAGCGAGTCTTTTACAACATTTACGTGGTACAGGCATCGTCACTTGGGATAGTAATGATGCAACATGCATAGATAGCATTCCTATCCGTGGTGCAAATATTATCGACTTGGTTAACGATGCTATAAGGAAAAGACAACATGTAAATCCGGCTGGTGCTCGTGAGTTTGCTCTGGCACTTTGACGTGTCGTGACGCCTCGGCTTCTTATTGGGAACGATCGTGTGTTACAGATAATCGATAAGGCTTCTTCTTTCACTTCTTCAGAGTCTGGTAGTAGCGAATAAAAATCCAGTGATAGTAACAAATTAAGCGAGGAAGAAGAAGGGCGTAGTAAGAGAAAAAGAAAGAAAGTCGACAGATCACTGAAATCAGGGGAAATATGGAGTCGCCTGGGCACGAAATTCTGAAAGTAGAAAAAGACGATAACGGGGAAAAGTCTGTTCTACATTCTATAATTGATTTAATGCCTTTTGAGATGCATGTACCAGGATACAAATTTTGTTGACCCGGAACAAAACTGACTAATCGTCTTAAATGTGATGACGTTGGAATTAATCCGCTTGATGAAGCGTATCGTAAACATGACAGCCTACGCCAATAAGGAGTCGACAGATCGTCGTTGAGCTGACTATATACTAGCAGAGAAAGCTTTTTCTTCGATGCTTGGTAGTGAAACCCCACCCAATGAATGTACAGTTCCAATGATGACTGCTTGTCGTATGGTTAGCAAAATTAATTTTGAAAAATTTTTTCCGCGTATTAAAAAGGCTATAAAATGCAAGGATAAGAAAATAAAGAAGACAAAAGAGTGTATGATTCCGACGAAGAAGCAAGCAAAAGGAAAAAAACAAGAATAATACAGAAATAATTAAGTGAGCTTTATTTTGGTCCATTTAGACCAGAAGCACATGCGGGGGCTCATAAAATTATAACCTCTGCACGAAAGAAATATCCAGCTTGAAAAGTAATCGACTGGTTCAAGAGTCAGGATGTTTACAATCTCCGCAGACCTGTACGACACAGGTTTCCTAGACGTCATTACAATGTTAAAAATCGTGATGACGTCTGGGAGGCAGATTTGATGGATATGAGAGCGGTCAAGACTTATAACGATAATTAAACTTATGTCCTTGTTGTCATCGACGTTTTAAGTAAATACGCATGGTCTTTACCACTCATGGATAAAACTTCAAAAAGTGTTGCCAAAGCATTTGAAAGCTCACAATAGCTAATAATCCTGTTAATCTTTCTAATAGGTTGCCAATAACTCTAATGGTGTACAGTGACATTTGTGAACCTAATGTAATCGGAGTTGTGCAAGGTAAATTATTAAGAGCGGTTTCCTTGAATACTGAGGATTGCAAATGCGGTGGTGTAAAAATAAAAAACTTTCCACCATCTATGTGCATACCGCTATTCCTTAACTCTTTTCAAACCATTGAAATAGATATAAGAGATCAACAAAGTCAGCCAATATCATTTGATTTTGGCATCTTGACAGTGACGCTGCACTTTCATCGTATTGATTAATAAGAAAAAAGATGAATTATTACAAGGCATAATTTGACATGCATATCGGTGGTGGTGGTAAAAATGGTAGAAGTATCGAGTGTATTTACGTTGGAGCCCCCTACCAAAGAGGGCATGGTGGTGTAGAAAGTTTTCTAGCTGGGTTATTTCGTCGTGTACTACCAGTACTCACCCGTGGTGCTAAAGCTGTGGGGAAGGAAGCATTGCGTTCTGGTGTGAACGTTTTATCTAACGTTGCAACACAGAATACTCCTATCGAAGAATTTCTACGAAATCGCATAAAAGAGTCCGCCACAAATCTTAAAAGAAAGGCTGAAGAGAAACTAGATAAATTAATGGAAGGATCTGGATATAAGAAACAGCGTCATCTGTCTGCTTTGCAGTTGGATGATGGCAGTGTTAAGAGCACTCGAAGAAAGAGTAAACGGCGCAGCACAAAAAATAAAAGGAATAAAGTAATAAAGAAGAAAATAAATAGAACCAGAAAAAAAAAGAAAAATTTTAGAAAAAGTAGAAAAAGTACGAATGACAAGAGACATTTTTGACTTAAAATGGCGTTTTTACACACGCAGTTCTGCGAGTGCATAAAATCAGAATTGCTCCTATTCGATATTCCTCTTATACAGACTACCATCGAGAGCTCTCATTGGGTCCAGTATAAACCTATCTTCTTGTTGACTGATGACTCACGTATAGCATTTGTAATATCTGGTAATGGCGAAGATTATTTAGATTTAGCACATACTAAGCTTAGCTTGCGCGTTAGCTTATACACCACTGTCGATGATTATCCTGGAAATATGACTACAGATCTACTCAATAAAGTGGCACTAGAGAATAGTTTTATGCACTCACTATTCAACCAATTAGATAAACTATTTAACTATAAACCTGTGACAGCTCCAAATAATGCTTACACGTACAGAGCATACATCAAGACACTGCTCAACTATGGCCCTGCTGCTAAAAATTCTCATTTATCATCCGTTTTGTGGTGTGACGATACAGCTGTGAAAATGGACGATGTGGGTAGTGACAACTAAGGATTTGTAAAGCGACGTAAATATTTGAACGCAAAAAAAACTGTAGATCTTGTCGGACATTTAGATGCAGATGTGTTTAATCAAGAAAAGTTATTATTGAACAGCGTTGAAGTAAGAGTTCGTTTAGTGCGCTCTCGAGATGGTTTTTGTCTCATGGATCCTTCAGGATACTTTGCCGTACACATAGAAGAAGCTAATCTTTCATTCGGACAAGTAAAAATTAACCCAGGTGTGCTATTAGCACACACAAAAGCACTGCCTAAAGCTACAGCTAAATACCTTCTTACAAGAGTTGAAGTCAAAGCTGTAACAATGCATAGCGGTATACATGGTGAAACTCTGGATAATATTATTTTAGGAGAGTTACCTAAAAGAATAATCATAGGGTTTGATTAAAATAAGGCGTTTAACGGAGACCGAATGCTCAATCCGTTCAATTTTGATCATTTTAACATCAATTTTCTATGTTTGTTCGTTGATGGTGTTCAAATACCTTCAAATCCATTACAACCTGATTTCAAAGTAAAAAAGTTATACTTTGATGCATATCATACTTTATTCAGCGGTACAGGTGTCCATTTTCTCAAAGAGGGAAATAAATTTACTCGTTTCGTAGAAAACAATACTACAGCTGCAAGCCACGTGTTGATCAGACGTGTTGACGATAACTTTTCTAGGAATAATTGTTACTTTCTTCTCGTAAGGTAACGCCCGCTAAAAAAATAATGAGGTCAGAGTTCGAGGAATTCAATAACAATTTTTTGCTGATTTAGTAGAAAATAATATTGCAGCTGCAAGACATGTGTTCAACAAAAATGCTGATGATAGCTTTTCTGGGAATCATTGTTACTTTCTTGACGTAAAAGCACGTTTGTTACAAAGAAGTAGTGAGAGTGTATTTTTTCAGTCATCACCTTATACCCCCCACTGTCTCTTGTTTTAAGTCTTCATATAACTGGATTATATTCATCAAGATGACAGTCATTCAGTCGACATTCGTATCGTAGAAAACTATTAGGAAAAAAGAAAAAAGTGGCGCATCAGAAGAAGAACTTTACACAGCCCATCTTTAATTCTTTCTACGGTTTGAACAAGTCATTTACAAAAAAAAATTTTAGTTGGTCTTGAATATAATAAACTACGAGATGGCAAATTTTATCCAATGGTGCGCTTACTCTCATACGATTTTCAAGGAATAGCTTGCACTACAGATACGTGGAACGACTTTAAGCTTACGTTTGGTGATACTGAAAAATATTTTGATGGTAATGCTGATGATTGGATGGAGCAAAAGTGTACGGAATTGGTTGTATTCTGAGGTATACTAGAAGCTATACTGATAGAGTCATTGAAATTGAACAAAATTTCACCCCTATTTCTGGTCTGGTCAAAAGGTACCGACAAAGCATTGTTATGAAAAAGGTGACTTTCGAGTACTTACAAGACATTGCATCCTGCGTAGATGATAGGATTAAATATTTAACCATGCTTGTTAAAGGTGTTAGTGTACGTGCGCAGGAGAGATTGTTGATCTTGTGGAAAAATTGTGCGGTGTTCGATATGGATCTCAAATAGATGAATATTGTGCGGGCTTTTTGAAACGAGCTGTACTCGAGTGTGATGATGATATAATTGGGTCGTTAATTACAAGTGTGGAAAATAAAATAAAAGAACCTGAAAATTGTATTCTTAAAACCAAAATTATTCGTGTATTTCAAGAAATCACAGCGCTTCATGTTGATTCAATTATAGCTGCGTTAAATGATCTTGTATTTGTAAAATAATTATAAGGGTATTCATTACATTTATAAAATAATATTATACACTATACTTATAAAATAAGTTTTGTTTACTATACATATACTATAATTGTATCAACTATATATTTTATAAAACAAAAAACAAAATATAAAGTATACTCACCATCTCCTTCTTTCTTGACTAATATTGCACCTAATCCTAATAAAATCGTTTTTTTTTTTAAATTTATAAAATATTTTATTGATCAAATAAATTAATTCTAATTTTCGCTTGATTAATTTGAATAGTTTGATAAAATTTTATTAATAAATTTTGAAATTTTTTCTTTATATGCATTTTTTTTATAAATATAATTAAAAAAGTTTGTCATCTCTAGATTAAATTATATGTATATATAACCATGTGACGTCACAATGACTCACTCAACTCCTGACACCACTTAAAGGTCATTCACCTCCGAGGAGGGTGAGGAGTTGGGGTTTGTTGTGATGCTCCATAGTGGTACCTATATTAGTTACGAAAAATAATAACAAAATAAAAAATTGAAATTTTTTTTTTAATGACTCTGAAATTAAAACTGCGCTAAGAAAATCAATTTTCGAAAGCTTCCCATCAAATCAGACAAAAAAATAAATTCTATGCAAAATTTGAATCAGACCTATCGAGTAGTTTTCTAGATCAAATTAAAACATTTTCTCACAAATTCAAAATGTTCTGAAATTGAAACTGCGCTGAGAAAATCAGTTTTTAAATGTTCTTTTTATTTTAGCAATCAAAAATAATTCCCATGAAAATTTTTAAGCAAATTCATGGAATAATTTACATAAAATATCAAAAAAATCGAAAGTTAAAAATAGTACATTATTGACCAAGGATGCATATTGATCATTCTCGGCGAGTGCGAACTTTTGGGGCGGAGCGTAGCGAGGCCTCGAAAGTTGCACGAGCTAGGATGATCAATATGCATCCATGGTCTAATATACTATTTTTTTGTCCCGAGGCTGAGACATTTAAAGTTTTTCCGTAGGACGCAATAGTCATTTTGCGGCCTAAGGCAAAAAAAATTTTTTTAAATGGCTATTTCAATACCATAGAAAATTTATAAAAAATTGTGAAGATGAAATTACGTTTGCTTTGTGGAATAATGGAAATCTTATTAAACAAACAGTAAGCTGATAAGTTTTTAAAGAAAAATTTTTTATCTGCGCACTTAAAGCAAGTTGTCATGTATACATAAAAAATATTCATCGTGAAGCTGTAAGAAAAGAAAAAGAAGAAGGTAAAGCTGATCCTACTAACTAGGAGAGTATCACAACTCCGGATCACAGATTTTGCTCAAATTTTGGGATAAGTTTTCAGATGATAAAATATGGAAAAAGCTACGAATAGTCACAAACGCTCTATATTTCTTTATTAGTTACAGGCAATCAAAGAAACTCAGTAAAAAAGTTACTAGATTTTTAAACGCATATAGTTCTTTAGCATTGATAACTAAAAGCTTAAATTTTTTTTAAAATGAAAGCTGAGCTCAAATCCTTTCCAAATAGTAGTTTAAGCACTTAAAAATATTATTTTTTCCTAAAGCTATAGCGTAATAAATGTTTATGTCAGTGATATTTCTCACGGTCTTGACGACCTGATTTCTTATGTGCTCTATGCTGATGATCACCAGATGTATCTCCAGTACCGCCCTGATGAACTTGAAATCTGTAAGAATGCTCTCAGCTAAGCTGCAGTTGGGCATCTGATAATCGCCTTCTTCTTAATTCCTCTAAAACCAAAGCTATCATATTTGGATCACCGGTTTATATCAACCGTATTTACTCCGTGGTTCCTTTTGAGTCATCAGTAAAGAGTCTAGGGGTCTTCCTGGACTTCAAACTATCTTGCAAGAAGCAGGTTACTTCAATCTGTAGTCGGGCAAATTTCCTAATGTACAGTCTCAATTTTCAGGGGAAGTTCTAACCTTCCTCTGCGCAAGCACTTAATCTTGTCTGTTTTGTCTCCTCTTATTCAATATTGCTCAACTGCTCTATTAAATATTTCAGAGAAGCAAAATCTTCATTTACAGCGTGTGGCAAATTCCGGTATTCGTTACATTTTCGGGGTGAGAAAGATTGAACACATCTCACCATATAGGCGTTCCCTTGGATGGCTTTCCACCAAAGGTCGTCGTCTTTAATTTGGTTCTTGTCTTCTGTATCGAGTACTGAGAACGACAGTTCCATCTTATATTTATAAAGATTTTAATATAAATATTGCCACTAGACCAGTGAATGGTAAAATACCACTTTTATCAGTGCCTCGATTCTCTACCGAAACGCTGTGCAAGTCCTTTCATGTCACCTTAACTTACTTCTGGAACTCTCTGCCAAATCTTATACTTACCTCTGCATCTATCTTATTCTTTAAGAACAAAGTTCACTCTCACATTTGCAACATTGAGGGAGGGTGTCTCGGTGCTATAAATCATTTTTGATATATTATTTTTATTCCTTGTATTGATTTTATTTTATTTTATTTTTTTATTTCTTATTTTGTTCACTTTCGTACTATGTTTTTATTTTTAATTTTATTTTTATTGTTTATTTTTTTGTTTAACTTGATGTATATAATTTTGTATTGTACAACAAATTGTACAGAAATAAATTTATCTAATCTAATCTAATTAAGATTGGACCTAATTTCATCTTTATTTATAACTATCTTTTTTTTATAACTTTGGGAAAAAATAATATTTTGATGTGCTATAATTACTATTTGGAAAGGATTTGAGCTTAGCTTTCATTTAAAACAAGTTTTAATCTTCTAACTATTAATGCTAAAGAACTATATGCGTTTAAAAATCTAGTAACTTTTTTACTGATTTTCTTTGATTGCCTGTAACTAAGAGAATATTGAGCGTTTGAGACTATACGTAGCTTTTTCCATATTTTGTCATCTGAAAACTTATCCCAAAGTTTGAGCGAAATCTGTGATCCGGAGTTGTGATACTCTCCTAGTTAGTAGGATCAGCTTTACCTTCTTCTTTTTCTTTTCTTACAGCTTCACGATGAATATTTTTTATGTATACATGACAACTTGCTTTAAGTGCGCAAATTGAAAATTTTTTTTTTTTAAACTTATAAACTTACTGTTTATTTAATAAGATTACCATTATTCCACAAAGCAAACGTAATTTCATCATCAAAATTTTTTTTAGTTTTAACAATTCTAATGTGATATTAGAACTGTTTGTACATCAAAACATACATAATATAGATATACACGAACATGATTATTTTTTTCCATTTTCAAGTATTTATTTTTATATTACAAATTTACACACACACACACACACACACACACACACACACACACACACACACATATGGGACGTTTCACGTCAACTCATCTAACAAAAAAATAGAATTCGTCGAAAATTTGTGAAAATGTTCTATTTGATACCCAAAATATACAAAAAAAATTTTAGAGATCCAGGTCAAAGGAGTCAGGATTTAAACGTGATGGAATTTTTCGAATTTTTCAAATTTTTTGCTAAATAAATATATTAATGAATTTTTTCCTCAAAAACTATCAATTTTTCGTTAAAACTTAATAGAATACTTTTTCTTGGAAATTAGATGTAGAATTCACCTGAATTTTTGCAAATTATAATATACTGATTTTTATGCTCGCTTGATCGATTTAAACAAACTATTTAGTATATCTAAAAATCGAGCAGGTTAAATTGGCTTTTTGAAGCCTTATTTTTTTGTTTTTTTATGAGGAAAAAATATACGAAGCCTCCAGTTGGGCAGCCTTCTCAGAGTTACTTAATTGTGCAAAAAAGTCTGAAAAAATCGTTATTTTGGATCAATGATGAGATTTGTGATTTTTTTTCTAAAAAAGTATTGATTTTTGGGACAAATGTATGAAAATGTTTTTTATTGGAAATCATGTGTGGAATATGAACATATTTTTACAAATTGTAATTTAAGACATTATGAACCATATATGCTAAAAATTTAACAAAAAATAAATTTTAAAATTTCAAAATTTCATTTATAATTTGTGATGTTTAGTAAATAATGGTTTACAAAAATTTACATACATTTTACATACAATTTTCAATAAAAAACATTTTCATACATTTGTCCCAAAAATCAATACTTTTTCAGAAAAAAACCCGATTTCAAAAAATGCACTAAAAAGTAACAAATAATTTATTATCTTTAGAAATCATACAAATAATTGGTAAAATACAATTTTAGAAGTCCGCATCTAATTCCTCAATGAATGTAAACGTTATTTTTTAACAATAAATGTAAACGTTATTTTTGAACAATGAATGTGAACGTTATTTTTGAAAAAATGGACTAAGTCGTTCTGCTTACGCACCACAGATTTAGAATTAGACGCCGACTTCTAAAATTGTATTTTACCAATTATTTGTATGATTTCTAAAGATAATAAATTATTTGTTACTTTTTAGTGCATTTTTTGAAGTCGGTTTTTTTTTTGTTAAAAATTTTTTATTTGTCATTTTTTAGTGCAATGTTTTTAAAATCTTATTTTTTGTAAAAATTTTGTTTTTATTCGATACTTTTAAAGTCGATTTTTATTTATTAAAAATTTTTTAAATTGTTTGTTTTTGTTAAAAAATTTTTATTTTCTATCTTCTAGTGAATCTCCTTACTAAAAACGCAAATATAGGTAGACCCACTAATTACATTAAACTTTCATTATTAATTCATAACGCATGCATTAGTACACCACCAAGCAATATATAGCAGGAAAGAAAGAAGGCTCAACAGTACAGTGTCGTTATGTGTGCATGTATTCATATTCAAGCTCAGGTAAGAGAGAGAGAGAGAGAAAGAGAGAGAGAGAGAGAGAGAGAGAGAGAGAGTAGGCAAAGTATAAGAGAGGTAAATGAGAAAACAAAACACCCGGTTTTTTTCTTAATTTGATAATTGAGTCATACAAACCGAATATTGGCCCAATAATTATAGGACACGTATGGGACCTTCCTGCAGATATTCTCTATCAGATAAGAAAAAGTTTTTTCAAATCGGTTAAGAAATAATGGAGTTATAAGGTAACAGACATAAAAAAAAAAAAAAAAAAAATTAGTCGAATTGAGAATCTCCTCCTTTTTGAAGTCGGTTAAAAAAAAATCACGAATCTCATCATTGATCCAAAATAACGATTTATTCAGACCTTTTTGCACAATTAAGTAACTCTGAGAAGGCTGCCCAACTGGAGGCTTCGTATATTTTTTCCTCATAAAAAAACAAAAAAATAAGGCTTCAAAAAGCCAATTTAACCTGCTCGATTTTTAGATATACTAAATAGTTTGTTTAAATCGATCAAGTGAGCATAAAAATCAGTATATTATAATTTGCAAAAATTCAGGTGAATTCTACATCTAATTTCCAAGAAAAAGTATTCTATTAAGTTTTAACGAAAAATTGATAGTTTTTGAGGAAAAAATTCATTAAAATATTTATTTAGCAAAAAATTTGAAAAATTCGAAAAATTCCATCACGTTTAAATCCTGACCTCTTTGACCTGGACTTCTAAAATTTTTTTTGTATATTTTGGGTATCAAATAGAACATTTTTACAGATTTTCGACGAATTCTATCTTTTCGTTAGGTGAGTTGACGTGAAACGTCCCATATATATATATATATATATATGTCTCACTATTGATAGTAGATACATGCATACAAATGAATAAGAATGATAAGCGAAGCTTGTGACAGCATTTGATTGTAGATTGCTTAAGACTTTTAAACGTATATACAGGTATTTTTTAACAATAAAATTTGTTAATTTTTTTCTCGCTACAAACTAATAAATACGAAATTAAACAGGTACGATTAGATAAGTAATTTGGTCCTGTATCAGCCAAAAAAATTTCAGCAAAAAAAGATGGACTTTTTGAGAAAAATGCATGTGCATAAAAAGTGCATCTTTTGGCAAAATGCATACATCTGGGTCATTTTTTGGTCTTATTTAAAATTTCTTGCACTTAATTAAAGAGGATTCAAAATAAAATAAAACAAAAAAAGGTTTACCAAAATTTATTGAAATTTGGGAAAACGATAGCCCTTTAAACTTATTGTGAGCATTTTCAGTTTGAACATTTAGTTTTTGTATGCAATTTTCAAATGTGCATATTCAATGCAATTTTTAAATTTCAGTAAAAAAAAATACGTGTACTTCTTATTTTCCAAGTAGAATAACATACTCTATTGGTGCAGTGATTGATGACTTGAGTGTATACAGGCTGTTTGATTTGAAATGAATCAGCCTATAATAGACATTTCAATCTAATTATTTTAAACATAAATATTTTAATTTTATTCAAAATACAACAGCTTACAAAATTGAAAATATCAGTATTATGTTTACTTATCAAAGTCAGAAGTTATTTATGTATATCATCTTGTTTATACATTGCTAAACAAAGATATCTTATTCAAAATACGTTAATCTCGCTTATTGCATACGAAGAAAAATTTGCTTAATCTATCTTTTTCGAATGAAGTTCCAGAGAAATTAAACAATCATTTTCTTCACATACTGACTACTGAAAACATTTAATCTTTTACAATTAAGTTTCTGAATTAAATCTATATCGAGTAAGTTCTACAGTTATTTTTACAATCAATCTTCTAATTTTTGGGTACTTACGTTAATATTTTATAGTTCATATTTCTAAACCCATTTATTATTTATCCTAATGAAGTGTTATTATTTAATGCTTTTATTTTATTGTTAGATTTAAAGATGAAGATCAATCCCTTAAATGTAGTGAATTTATTACTAGCGTATTTTCAAACTTTGCACATACCCAATAGCGAGACGAATTTCAAAGAAATTTAGTTGTCAGAAAAATTGAAACAAATATTAATTGATGCAACAAATAAGTTTTATTTCGTTGACATGGTTGATGAGAAAACCCTGGATTTTCAGGAAGATTTTAAGGATTGTGATGCTAAAATAGTTAAGGATGAAGTTCTACATCATTTTCCTAATTCCGACTTTGCACCAACAAATCAGTGTTTGCATTATACTGAAGGCGTCAATTTTGATTACAAACAAAAAGCTGTAGAATATTGGAGAAGCGGGAAAAAAAGAAACTTAAAAATTGAAACAGTGCAAAAAAGATTCAGGAAAATCTCATTAAAGAGTCAGCTCAAAAGTTGGACTTACACTATTGATAAAGGTGGTACGTATAGAGAAAAAATTGCAACAATCTGTCAATATACACTAGATAACTTTAAAGCTGCAATTGAAAGTGGTTTGATAATTCACGATCGCGATCTACGTAGATGGACGTTACAAGCTCAAAAAGAAATTGGATCTGAAAATAACAGATTTAAAGCTTCTAAAAATTGGTTAACGAAATTTAAAAAGGCTTACAGAATAGTGCCTAGAAAAATAACTAAATTTATTACTAGGAAAACATTAGAAAATAATTTAGAGCTTTAAGCGAAAGCTGAAATGTTTGTTGCTGATGTGAAATCTTGAATGTCATCAATTGGGATAAAAAATGTGTACAATTTCAATCAGAGTGGGTTTTAATTAGAAATGCATTCTGGGAGAACATGAGCAGTCGAAAGATAAAAACAAGTGCAATGCCTAATACAGTCAATTTCATCAACAACTCATAGCTACACGATACAACTACTCATATCACCTACTGGACAACTTCTCTCGCCACTTTTTCTTGCTTTAAAAGAATCATCTTGTCAATTCAGTCCTGTTCTAGAACGAACCTTAGTTAGACCAGAAACCATGCACGTAGACGCATCAATCGAGAAAATTAACTACAGGTGAGTCATTTTCCGTTTATTATAATGCAATCACAAATAAAAAAGTTGATGGGTATGTTTATAATTATAGACCTCTTCAAAATTTGGTTGGAAAAAGTATTTCATCCAAACGTAGGGCCGTAGTCTGTATTATTACCTGATTCCTGGAGTGGACACTGTGATAAAGTCATAGAAGAAACAATGCCAGAAAATAAAATTGTTAACATAAAAAAATACCAAAAGGAACAACAGGAAAGATTCAACCACTTGATAGATATGAATTTCGCATTTGGGAAAAATTTATTATACGACACTTTTCGGATCAAGTGACTTTGATGGACTATGACTTGAATTTACATTTGAGAAACAGCATCGTAAAATTACAATCTCTAGTTTATAACCAGCTCTCTTCATCGAGATATATTAATATATTTAAATATTGATGGTACAAAAGTGGTTACATTAATGAAAAACCAGATAACTTTGAAAATTCTGTGGAGTTCTCTTTTGGAGATTCTTTTAATATACAGTGTGATATAGAAAGAAGTAATAATATTGCTAGTATATGATGTAGTTGGTGTAAGAAGCCTTTACGTTTTCAGCACTTTTTTGAAGAAAATCATTATTGTAAGCAATATAAAGAATAAGATATTGCAATTTTACCATGAATACAGAATAAAGATAAATAAATCTTATAATGAAAAATATATTTCAATCAGTTCCATTAAAAAATGTTGATAAAGTTATTATCAAACATCATAAACATCAAATTATATTAAATAACTTACTTTTAGGAGTGACTTTAATGACACTTTTTACTATTACGTTTATTACTTTTTTTTTACTACTACATTTAAAAAAATGTATAACATGGTTGCTTCTGATATAATTAACATTCCACTTCCACATGTAATAAATTTTAAGAAAAAAAAATATTTTTTGTCATTTTAACCTTAAAACGACGACTTTGATATCAGTTTTGACGTTCTTATGATAAAAAATACTATTCCGACTTGGAGCGAGAGGTGTTTTTCTATTTTGTTTAAAGTCATTTTTCCGAGGGTGAAAAAGTACTATTTGGCCATTTACATGCGGTCAATCATATTACGGGGTAGTTTACGATGTTTGGGGTCGTAACTTAATAAATACTAAAACACGTCAATTGAAAGTAAACAAACATGCTTTATTTTATTTTTTTGAGCTCATATTCTGGTTTTTATAGAGAACAAAAGCATGAAAAATCTAGTTTTTTTTTTTAAATATAACATAAGGGTTGCAATCCCTTGGGTCATAAATACATCTAGTATCTTACGCTTCTTATGACAAATATTTTGCACTTTGTTTTATCAAAAAATATTAATTAGAAGCCGAGATATGACAAAAAAACTATTTAACGGGGTAACATTTAGGGGTCTTTTTCACCCCTTTAAAGTGGATGCGGGCACGAAAAAATACGTATCTCTTATATTTTTGAATACTACAACATATCACAGAATGGTTGAAATCGGTGAGGTCGGTTTGGGGGACCTTCCTTGTTAGTGAGATTTCTAAGATTTTTAAGATATTCTTAGCATTGACGAGAACTTAAGGACAGAGTTCTTGCTATTCATTGTTAAGACACGTGCTTTCACATATCGTTCTCCGAAACACATGTGCTGCCACCCCTACAAATTTCAACCCTTACTTTTTTTATCAGTGGAATGTTTGCTTAATTATTAGTAAATTAATGCTTTTTAGTAAAATGATTTCCGTTGAATCGAATAATGAAAATGTTTTTGGATTATTTTAAGAGATATTTTGGCGATGGAATTTTTTTTGTGTGGGTCACTCTAAATAGTAAACGATAATATTATTAGAATCAGAGTTTTCTTGTTTTAAGGTTTAAATACTTTTTTTAATTTGATATTGAAATTTATATTTTCACAGCGTTTTTATAAATGAATCAATAACACAATTTTCCATTTTCTAAACATCCATAAATTTAAAAACGAGCCCAGATCTCTCGTATGTAAATAAAAATCATTATAAAAAATTTTAAGTTTATAAAAAAATAAACAATTCATAAATTTATATTGGTTATCTAATTTAAGAGTTCTTCAACTCTTAAATAGATTTTTTGGTCCTCAGGCTTCAAAATGAATTTTTGTGTCCTGTATACGGAGCACAAAATAGTGTATTCTTGTCCTAGGCCACAAAAGAAAAATGTGTATATCCAATGTATTATTTTAATAAAAGTTCGCAGAAAAACGTTCTCGACGTCGCTGATTCTTGGAATTGAACTGAATGAAGTGCTCGCTTTCCTTTATATCGCTATCCTTTTCTTACATATACTATACTGGATATGCGTTAACGAATAACGTGGACTCAATATATGGGTATTATGAAAGAAAAGGAAAGAGCGAGAGAAAAAAATAGTTACAAGTTTCGCATGTTAAAACTTTTTCTTTTTCTTTTTTAAATAATATTTTTTAATTATAATTTTTATAGTTTAGTTTTTGTTTTATATTTTGTTGTATTTTTGTTTAATTTTAATGTTATATTTTAACAATTATTAGTTGTTTTTATAATCGATTTTTTTTAAATTCTATTTTTTCAAAACTTTTTCTTTCTTTTTTTAAATAATATTTTTTAATTATAATTTTTATAGTTTAGCTTTATTTTATATTTTATTGTATTTTTGTTTAATTTTAATTTTATATTTTAACAATTATTAGTGGTTTTTATAATCAAATTTTTTTATTATATTTTTTTATTGTATTTTAAGAATTATTAGTTATTTATCATTTATAAATGAATTTTCTTATTAAATTCTTTTATATATTAAGAATTATCAATTATTTTTTTATAGGATGGGGGCTCTGCCCCAGCTTCCGCTTAGTGGCCTTCGGGCAAAAAAAAAGTATATGCAGTCATGGCCACAAATGTATCATTCTTGCTGGTGCAGCTGGAGCGCCCTCAGCATGCGCTCGCAAAGAATGATACGTTTTGTGGCCTTGATGCATTATATACTATTTACAAAGAATTAAAGTTCACGTTCGATTGACCTCATCTGGTGATTTTTATCGTGATTTTTGTATTTTTGACTAATTTTTTTATTTTCCTGATTATAATTTTATCATTGTCTGTTTATCAATATTTGTGCTCTAAAAAGAGGAGTTAAACTGCTCTCTAAAAATCAACATTCTCTAACTAAATATTAAGCAAAGTATAATTTTTTCTTTTAATCTTAAGTTTTTAATATTCAGTGTCCATTTTAATTTCATTGGATTCCCTACTCTAAATTTTTTAATTTTATCCCAAGATTTGTAATTAAAAATAATTAAAATTTAAGATATTATCGAAGCTATTTAATATTATCACTAGCTAGAATTTGTATCCAAAATCCAGTATATTTGAAAGTTTGTCCAATAGATCAATTAGATCATTAATTTGAATAAATTTTTTAACATTTGAATAAATAATTAGTATTTAGAATATAATTTATAAGAGACGAATAAATTATTTATCCAATCATCAGGTGAGTGCAGACGCTCATGTCCTAGCGGCTACAGTGCAGAGAAGAAGCGTCGAGAATGCGTTCCTTGCCCACCAGGTTGCGCTAATTGTACAATTGCTGGATGCACAAATTGTGAACGTGGATGGAGCTTAAACAAAAAAGGTCTCTGTGCCCCAGAATCCCGTTCTCGATGTGATAGTTTTCAATTTTTCGAAGACGGACACTGTAAACCCTGTCATTCAACTTGTGAGAGTTGTGCTGGTTCAACAGAAGAATTCTGCATTACCTGTCAGAGTCCACTTTTACTGCAGGGTCGACGTTGTGTTGCTCAATGCGATACTGGTTATTATTCTGAATTAAGAAGCTCGAGACCTGTGTGCATTCCATGTTTGCATACTTGTAGTAGCTGTGTTTCCAGACTCAATTGTACTTCTTGTCAAGATGGCTTGCAACTTCAAAGTGGTGAATGTAGATCAACTTGTGCTCATGGGTTCGTTATTTTTTTGTTCAAATTACAAGATTGTATTTTTTCAACATCATTAATTTAATTAAAAATAATTTTAATTTCTTAAATAAAAACTAGCTATTAATTTTATTCAATTTACCGATATCTCGGTTGTTATGACTCGGTTTTGATTTTATTTGTAAGTTAATACAGAGTGTTGCGATTAATGTTGTAAAATGATTTTGAATTCTTTTAAGAATATTTATCTAAAATAAACAATAACACCCTACAAGAAATTCACCCATTAAAAATTCTTATAAGCCAAGGTATAGCATAAAATTTATTTCTAAGAGAGATTAACTAGCTATTCAATAAAGTTATTTCTACTAAGGTATCTAATAATTGAGGATCCGAAAAAAAGGGCACATAGTCCGTTTAAATAACATTGCCTACATCCCCTTTTTATTTCTGGATCTTCAATTGCTTTCGATATTTTTATTGTAAAAAGAGATTATTAATTGTTACATGTTTTGTGTGTATGTTAAATGGTACTGATTTTTAGATTAGATATTTTATTGCTAAAATCTTTAATAAAATTAAGAAAATAACTTTTATCTTTTATTTATGACTGAATACTATTCCGAATTAAAAAGATATAGTTGTAATTGAAAATTTTTTTTAAATACTTTTTTTCGTATACGATTTAAATCATTTTATTAATGTTATAATTAATTTTAATTAACATACATACATAATAATTGAATCCTCATAACGTAATATTTTTGAAAAATTTTAATTCTTTCATAATTTTTAAATTCTTCTAGACTTGATTCATATCTTAAGAGCAGGTCGTTTATCTCTTTCCTTTTCTAATCAAAAAATTAATTATTCTATGAAAACTAATAATTGTAGCAAAAAATAAGGAGAAAACCTCATCTTCTATCATAAAAAGCAATATTTTCTTTGACGAGGAAAAATTAATTTTATTGATTCGTTTTGAAGAAAACATTGGAAAATTTAAGAAAGGTTAAGATAACCAATTTGATGTTACAACCTCTCTTTCTGTTCGTATTTATGAAGGCTTTCTTTTAAAAGTTTAAAAATAAAAAAAAAATTATTTTTGCAATAAATAATTGATATCCAAGAAATGGCCATTTTTTATGGTTTTTTGGCTTTTTTGCAATAACTAATTGACGGAAATAATCGCGGCAATACTCAAATTGTAGGTTTTTTTTATTCTCTAATACTTTTATTTATTACTTTTTTTGCTAAAATGCATAGGTTGCTTCAGAGAATCAAAAAAGCTGTTTTGGCCAACTTTGCAGCCTTCTGGAGCATTTTCTACCGTTTTTTTTTGGTTGCATTTTATATAGGGTATGTTTTTTCATCGCCCTTAACAACTCTATATAGGCAGTGATGGATTTCGAGGATGCTTTATACATTTATGTATATCTATATATTAGGATATCCTTTAGCCAACTTCAGAGTATACCGTAGAATTAGAATATAAGCAGAATATAATATTCTGTAGTATATACTCTGAAGTTGGCTGTTGGATATCATATAAGCATCTTCGAAATCCATCACTGTATATAGGTTTCATTAAGCCCTTAATTAATGCCTTAAATAGCCTTTTCTTTGCTCTATTGATTGGACTATTAACACTCCTTTTATAATTTAGATAAAGAATTTTCAATTTATTTCAGAGATTTTTTCCAAATTAATTCTTTAAACATGGACAATTGAATCATGCTCCAAATATTTTTAATTCTGTATTTCAACATCTTTTAAATTATGTAAAATAAAATTAAAAAAAAATATTTATAATTTATTTAATATTATATTTTTGGAAAAGTTGCGCAATTAGTTGCGTAAAAAGTTGCGTCACTTTTGGCTCAATAAAGCGACACGAAAAGTCATATAAAAAGTGACGCAAAAAGTGACGCAAAATATTGCATCATAAGTTCCGCTATCATTTTTAGGAGGGAAGCATACCATTATCTATATATATATATATATATATATATATATATATATATATATATATATATATATATATCAGTAAAAATCTCAGTATCAACACCAGCATCTAACTAAAATATAAACGACTTAAAACAGTGAATCAAGAGGCTCGCACATACATTCAAATATCAAATATACTACTTTACACAATATATAATAATAGAATTATAATTATATATTTGTAGATTAATTTCGGTTAATATATAGATGCAGTATTATAAAAAGAGAGATTGCATATTTTTCTTATACATTTTTCTATTGGAAAATATGACTTCCAAATTTATAAAATTATTTGTCATATTGTATTTTCAAATTTCACAAGAACTTAAATTGAGATAATTCTTTTATTAAAATTCCACTCATAACGAGAGGTCTCCACCTCCGGGGAACGGATTCGGTTGAAACTGCAGGATATGATTTTTTGATGAAAAAAAATGAACTCGTGTTTTTTATTTTCGTCAAATAGGCCTCCTGGACAAAAATATAGACATTTTTCGAAGATATAGTAAAAAGGAACCTTTATAAGAACTTTAATATCCAAACAACTTAGACACTTATAAAAAAATACATTAAAGGTGAAATAAAGTTCAAATCAAATGCTTTGATTTAAATTTTGTTGCATTAAAAAAGCTTCAGTGGTTCAAGATTACAGGTAATTAAAATATGCTAATGAAATAGCGTAAAAAATTGATAATTTTTTATATGCCTGAAATATTAACAAATATGTAGTGATTTTCATAAAGCATAACTTTCGAGCTACTGAAGCTTTTTTAATGCAACAGAGCTTAAATTAATCATTTAATTTGCACTTAATTTCATTTTCAATGTATTTTTTTTGTAAGAGTCTTAGTTGTTTGGATATTCAAGTTCTTATAAAGGCTCCTTTTTACTATATTTTCGAAAAAATGTCTATATCCTTGTCTAGGGGGCCTAGACAAAAACACGGGGTAATTTTTTTCCATTACAAAATGATGTCCTGCAGTTTCAGCCGAATCCGTTTCACGGAGGTGGGGATCTCTCCTTGTCAGTGAAAACAAAATAAACAATATACGATTCTCATTTTTTCAAATTAATATACAATACAATTCTAATGAAAACATATATTACAAAACATATATTAGAAACATATATTAGAATTATCGATTCTATGATAAGTTGGATACATTCAATTCTTCCAAACCTTTATCAAGTTTACAAGCATGTACACAATTACTTAATAATAGTATTGAGAATATAGGTTTTGTGTTCCAGGATCGAAAAGATAACACCCTCTTTTATAATATTAAATTGGTTGATATGTATTCTAAATTTTAAGTACAGTAATTATTCATCTAGTTTGTTACAAATGGCTCAGCTTTTTTCACACAGACGATTGTAAAGAGCTTGTCTTTATCGCTACATGGCGCTTGCTAGACTCTGTTCAACAGACTGCTTCAGCTCGACTAGAGCCTTCCTTTCTAAGCTGATTTGCTGTATCGTATGTTTGGTCGAGTACGCATTTACCGACGGATGGCGATACGCATACAAATGAAAGACGCTATATTTACATATTACAACAAACAGTAATTAAAAACATTAAAAGTGAGGTTAAAGAATTTTACGTATCTTAGAAGTTACGTATCTTTTTCTTTACATAAAAATATTCACTAATTTCAATACAAAAATAGTTTAATCTAAAAATCATAAGTAACTTAGATGAAATGCATATACTTAACCTAAAATTCTGTCTGTTATTATAACTCTTACTTTTTATTAAAAAATGTATATTACTAACCTTTGAAAACTTGGATATAATTAGTTAAATTCCATTCACTCAATAATTTGGCAACAAACTCGTCCATCATGAGCTAATCACTTGATAAAACTATAAGCACTTGTGAAAAATTAATTACTATTAAAAGTATTTACTTTTAAATGTACAAAAAAGCTGTCGTACAAAAGCAGTATATGCCTTCAATCAAACGATCGCTATTCCTTCGATGGTAAAGAAGATTTTGTTTATATCCAAGATATTGCTTTTATTCCAAGCAAGAATTGCTTCGGAAACTTAAAGCTTTATTGACATTGGGCTCAACAGATATAATTGCTTTCCTCCAATATACCCGATCTTAATAAAAAACAGCCGATAAACGCTGATACTAAAATCGCGTAAGAATAGAGGTATTTTTTATTATATAAAAACTATGGGTCTTCCCTGCGCGCAAAAATCACGATGATTACACTTCGAAAAATTGCAAATAGCTAAATTAGCGCTCAATAAATGGTGTAAGTCTGGTAACTATATAACCCTCTAAAAGCCCTTGGGCTACTCCCATATACATGGAGCAAAAAAGAATGGAGATTGGAGAATGTGCAGCGACTATCGGGAGCTGAATGAGGTTACGGTACTGGACAGGTATCCTATACCTAACTTTCACGATTCCTCCAGTAACCTGCGTGGTAAAATCATTTTCTCCGCACTAGATCTAGAAAGTGCATTCCTGCAAACACCTATCTTTCCGGAAGATATTTGAAAAACTACAGTGATCACACCATTCGGTCTATACAAATTTCTCGTCATGACGTTTGGGTTTAGAAACGTCTCACAAACGTTTCAGACGTACGTACATTTGGCGTTAGGAGATTTATACTTCGTTTTTGCCTATGTTGATGATATACTCGTTGCATCTACCTCACCAGAGGAACACCAAAAACACTTAAACATAGTACTAGAAAGGCTGCAAAATTTGCACCTACACCTAAATCTTAAAAAATGCATTTTTGGAACCCAGCAACTAGTCTTTTTAGGCCACACAATTGATAAGGGCGGCCTTAGGCCAAAACCAAAATTAGTTGATTTGATAAAGAATTTTTTTAAGCCGCAAACAGTAGATGAACTAGGTCGGTTTCTTGGACTTGCCAATTTTAAAAAAAAGCAGCTCCGCAAGCAGCGAAAACGCAACACCATCTTCATGCGTTAGTAAAAACTAATAAAGAAAAATATAAGAAACCGATCGTTTGGAACCCTGGCGTAGATAAAGCCCTTGAAAAAACGAAATTCGACATTAACAACAAAACAAATTTAGCTTATCCGTACAAAGGAGCTAAATTACGCGTAACTACAGACGCTACAAACTTCGCCATTGGTGCATCTTTGGAGCAATATGTGAATAGCAGTTGGCAGCTCTTAGCATTTTCCTCGAAAATGTTTACACCTGCGCAATCGAACTATTGAGCTTACGTTGCTACTATTTGCTAACTATTGAGATTAAGTTGCTTTTAAAAAAATGTTTAAGCACTGTAACTAATATAAAATTTTCTTCTCTGTGCTCTTGCTTCCTTCTAGACCAGACTACCCGAAGTCATGACTTCTTCTTGCAGCTGAATCAGGACGCAGGATACTTGGTGGAGTTAACCCGCATACACGAGAACCTTATGAATGTCATCATAGGAACCCCAGGAGACTCTTCCTCGAGACACAATGTTCGACGTGTGGAGATACTCCTCATGGAATTCAAGGAGTATCTGGAGGAGCGTCTGAACGCAGTCAGACGCGTGGTGGAGCGCACGTATCCACGTACCACCACTACTTACTATTGCCGTCTTCCGACTCTATTTGCAGGCTGGCAGCATGTATAATTAAATATTTAGACAGCAATGATAAACCGACACTATTCACTGCATTGAAGGGATACCGCACTGTTAATTATAAAATAGGCCATCTGCACTTGGACTTGGGTAGCTCACATTACTAGACGACAAGTGGATTAAGCAGAATGAAGGAAGATGCGCGTCAATTTTATTTCTTAGGTATCACCATCCGCGAGTGATGGCCTATGAGTATTTCCAAATATTTTAAAATTTTAATTTAGGTAACCTACCGGTGCAGGAGAATAGGTCATATCTCGTGGGCATTGATTTACGCGGCGTTGTTGTAACGCCAACGACGCTTGAGATGCTGACTCAACGTTTTTTAATTAAGACCTTAACTATAGGAAAAACCACCGGGATTTTCAAGGAGCGAGTCAGCCTCGAGGTTGTCGCAAATCTCTCAATCCGTGATGATTCAACAGTGCCTTTATCTTGGTCGAGGGAAGCTAAAGAAGAGGAAAACCCGAAAAAGCGTTACCTGACGTAATGGCTGGACGATCTAGCTGGCAACTCCATTGTATTAAGTTATATGAGTACCTTCGAATACGGGTTAAGACTCTTTCAAAGTTCATAGAAGACAATGATGTCTTAAAAGAGCTCAGCTTGATCGACTGTAACATCGACGAGAAGTTGCAGATATGGCAACTCCCGGAGAATATTTTTAATTCTACTAATGAATTGAAAATTTTCAGACTAGAGTTTAATGAATCAAATCGCTGAATTTTACACATGAGCTGGAACTCCGCGAACATCCTTTCCCGATGGAACTAAGCCTTAAAGGCAGTAAATTTCTTAAACACTTGTTATAGACTTATATTAATTGTGCCTCAGCGATTCGATGCGTTGATTTTACAGGTCTGGGCATTCCGCAATACAGACTCGATTTTTTCCATACACGTTACTTGACCACCTTTGGATTGCCCTCGTGGCATAGAAGGTAGTCTGGACTTTCTTATCAACTTTCAGGTGCGCGACTTTACGATCATCAACACGTTAGATAAGAACAATCAGGAGAACCGTGCTTTCTGCCGGAGTTTCATAGCGGACGTCGTGACCAGAGTACCTTCCTTCAGCTTTGTAGCGGTGAAATGCAGGATTTACCTGCGAGACAATACGCACAGATATATTCGTGCGTTTAGCACTTACATCACGCCAAAAGATCCCGCTACAAATGGAACCTCATTTGATAAGCGTTTCGAGGTCAAAAGTAACGTTGGTTAACTCGTATCAACCCAGACCTTCCGCGACAATAAGCATAACACCTTTTTGTCTTGTAACTAAGCAATAGTCACACTTATCTTTTCGCGTTTAATTTTTTCCTTTCTCTTTTCATAACCTTTTCATATTATGTATATTTATACCTTTTATTATTTTTAACAGTTAATTCACGCTATAATAACTTGACGTAATCACGGAAAGTATTTTCATTATATATAATCAAATACACTAAATAACCTTGTTAATTATAAATTAACTTTTTAAATTAAATATACATTTCTCTGTGCACTTAATAACAATTTCAGTCAAATGAAACATCTTTCCTTTTAATTTGAATTTGTAAAAACTCTCGATGTAGAACAAACAATGAGATAAGTACACCTGTGTAAATAAAAGTCCACTTATAGCATTTTAGTGCACTTAATTATAAATAGACTAATGCACAAGTCTTGCGTGCGTCTCTGGGTAATACCAAAAATATATGAATCAATCTACGTAGATGGTGCATAGTTATATTCTTCTTTTTTAATGCAATTCAGTTGAATAATTAGTATATTAGTCATGAACATATAATTGATGAAAGCTTTATCATGATGATAAATAAAATGCATTATGTAAATGCTGAATCAAACAACGTAAATCTCGATTTAAGATCATTTCCATTAGTTAAAGGATAAATATAACCTTCGAGCAATTTTTTAATTGCGACTGATATAACTTTTCGAATGTTTTTTATGTCAAATAGCTACATAATATATAGGCAATTCCTTTAATTGTTATTATAATTAAATTGTAATGATAAAAACTGTAATGAAAGCAATTGCGTTACCTAAGAGCATTTATTGTGATTTATATAAAGTGACTACGTTATTATAATATCTTTATTTTAAACTTTAAAAAAGTAATTTGTTCTAATTACATAGTGATATAAAAAAAACAATCCTTATGTGATGAAATTATTGTAAAATTTGTTGTAATTATACTGCGATAAAAGAAAAATACGTGTGATAAAAAACATTGTAAATTGCATGAAATTGTGAATTATCGACTGTGATACATAAATATATTTTTGACACTCCGTGCGAGAAGCTCGATTTCGCGCACGCTGTGCAAAGTGACATTAAATTTTGCATGTTTTGTGTATCAGCATCTTTTTTAAATGTAGAGAAGAGGTCAGTGTAGGGCACTTTGTCTATGTCTGCTTCGTCTTGATGAGTGGCATTTTTGGCCAGAGCATCAGCTTCCTCGTTTCCCCAGACTCCCTTGTGAGCTGGAATCCAGAAAAATTTTATAAAGTTGTCAGGATTTTCTGATATGAATTGTAGGTATTTTCTTTTGATTTCCGTTATGTACCAGTTATCTTTAGGGCGGGTTTTTGGTGAATTTAGTTTTTGGAGAAGACTAAGAGAATCTGTGAAAACGAGAAAGCTGTTAGTCTTATGCTCCAATGCCAGATCCAATGCAACGTTCAGTGCAACACACTCAGCAGTGTACACCGAAGCCTTCTTGTTGATACTTTTTTTTATGCTGATGTCAAGGACCGGACAGACGCAAGCAGCGCCTGCACACGTTGCAGAAGGTATCCAGCTGCCGTCTGTGTATATATCTAATGAGTTTTGTTCGTTGATAAATGTATTTAAGGTTTCGTTGGCATTGTTAATGTGTTTTAGTTTTTTGCCGAGTTCAATGTTGAAGGAGATGGTGGTAATATTGACCTCATAGTTATTTTGGTATGTGTGTATGTTATCGTGTGATTCGACGCATTTGGTTGTTTCTATTATGTGAGGTATACACTGCGGCAGAAATCTACTGTGTATAATATTTTTTTTCTTGTTTGTGTTATAGAATTTAAACATATTTTGGTGAGTTATAGAGCCGGTGTTAGAAAGTATTTTAACTATATAGCAAGAGCACAAGAATTTAGTTCGCTCCACAATCGATGTAAGTTTGGCTTCTGCGAGTAGGATGTTTTTAGGGGTACTGATGCGGTATCCTAGAGCTGTTCTAATAGCTATATTTTGTATACTTTCAATTTTGTTAAGTATCTTTTTTCGCGTGAAGAGGTAAATGAAGTTTCTTCTATTTTAAGAGAAAGGTCGGTTAAGTTATCGATACATGATTGGCCTTGTCTAAATCCGTGTTGGCTGTTAGGAAGTAATTTTTTAGATTCCACCCACCACTGCAATCTATTTTTTATGAGGGTTTCATACAGTTTCCCTATGCATGAGGTTAAACTGATTGGACGTAAGCTGTTACCATCACTTTTCGATATGAAGTGCACAAAGCATTGCTTCCACGATTCGTGATAGATGTTGTCTCTATGCATCTCATTAAATATATCTAAGAGGAGTAATTTGTATGAGATAGGTAATTTTTTTAGCATCTCAAAATCCACTCCATCCATTCCGGCTGATGATTTAATGTTTTTATTTTCTAGAGCTATATTGAATTCTGAGAAGTTGAAGCTGGAGTCGAAAAAGTTATTAGTTTCGCATGGTGGGTAGTGATTTGGATCTGTTTGTGCCCAAGGAGGGCATATCTTTAGAAGGGCTTCTTTTTGTTTATTTGTTTGCAGATTTTCGGATGTACTTTGAGGTTTAATTTTTATGAAGCTATTTTTTAAAATTTTACAATGATTCCATACACGAGAGGGTTCTGTTTGAAAATTGAGTTTAGATGAGTATTCTCTAAAGTATTCTTTTTTTTTTACTTTTAAGAGTTCTTTTGACTATTGCGCATGTTTTTTTGTGTTTGATATGGTCAGATATGTTTTTTGTATATTGCCATTTTTTAAAAGAGGCCCTTCTAAGTCTTATTACTTTATTACACTCACTATCCCACCAAGATACAGGGTTTTTTATTTTTTTATTATTTAGATTGTTAAATAATTCTTTTTTTTTGGAGTGCATTTTGTTATGCTTTGAACTATTTTGTTAACAAAAAATTCATATTTTTCTATTGGTCCTAGAATAGCATAATCGTTAGTTAAAAATTCGGAATGCATGTCATTGAGATGATCAGTGTATTTAGTCCAATCAGTTTTTAAGGATTTGAGTTTAAAAGTGTTTTTTATGTAAGTGTGTTTTTCGGCGCCAATACTGATATTAATAAGGAAATGATCAGATCCCAAGGTTTCGTCGTTAACTTTAACTTCGATGATGTCAGCTATGTGTGTTGTGGAAAAAATGAGATCGATATTAGAAAGTTGATTTCTATATGTATCAAGATGTGTATACGAATTGTTATTATGTAAAAATAAGTCACGGGATTCAGCTGCTGTTTCTAATCTTTCCCCATTCATATCAGTGTGATTACAATTCCAATTGGTGTTGTGTGAATTAAAGTCACCGATAAATAGTCCATTTGCACTGTTTAAATTTCCACACACTGTGTCCCATTGTTGCTGAGTGAAGGTGCTGCCTGGCGCTTTGTAACAGACGTAGATATCGACTTCAGGATTGATATTATTTATTCGAAATCCAATGATTTCTATGGATTGATCTGGTCTTTTCTTAGAGTCACGTAGCCAGGCAAGTGAGCATTATCATTTGAGTTGAGCCAAGATTCAACACAGATTATTATGTCGTATTTTAGTCTGAAGTTTTGAATTTCTGTGCATCGTTGTTTGTAACTTCTAGTATTCCAATATATTATTTTAATTTTATTATTGTTGTTGTGGTCCATGGTAAGATTGATTTATTCGTCTGCTATGGAAGAAGAGTCACTGTCTATGCTTTCTGTTTTCTGGAGTCGTTTTATTATTCCATTGATGCGGCTATGAATATTTTTATCTATTACATAGCTTTGAATTTCCGTTAGCATTATTACTAGGTTTGCGATATCTTTAGTGTATTTCAAGGCTATGTCGTATATATTCGAGCTTCCGTATGTTTCTACTAGGAAGGCGACTGTTTCTTCAAAATTTATTTGATATTTGTTTAGGTTGTGTTCGAATATAAATTTTGAGTTTATTATTTGTTCAGTGACTTCTGCAAAGTTGACTGTTTTTTTAGTTACTATTTTTTGTTTTTTGATAATAGGTTTGACTTGTTGTGTAGCAGTGTATTTTTCTTCTTTTTTACTATTTTCTGTATATGTGATATCTGAAGAATTTAAGGAGTGTGTTCTTTTTTTGCGGAGCAGCATTAGCGTGCAAGATATAGCTGTATTGTTGTCATTTGATTGCGTTGCTTGATTTTCATTGCTGTTACATTGACTTATTTCCATGTTTAAGTTTTCGTTTGATTTTGAGGTGTCTTCTTGTAAGCTGCTGTTGGTGTTGGCTTCATTATTCTTGTTGATGTTGGTGTTATTGTTTTGATTGTTCGCAGACGGGCAACTCTTAGCCAGATGGCCTTCCATTTTGCATACGAAGCACTTCAATAATTCTGTACTCGAATAAATAAAATGACTTACTCCATCGTAAGTAATTTAAAAATTTTCAGGTATTTTAGTGACGTCTTCTGGTTTGATGTACACTTGCCTTCTATGGCTTGCTACATGGCTGTATCCTTCTTTTGCTATGGAGGCTCTTAGAGTGACTACTGGCGATCCTTTTTTGACGTTTAGTTCCTCTAGGATATCCTCTATAACGTAGTCTGGAATGTGCGTTGGAACGTTGGAGAAAATTATTCTCTTAAGCTTGTTTATTATTGGTCTGATGTTTACTTTGATACTGTTTATTTCTATACATTCATATTTGTCGGTTAGTTTATTGACTAATTCCTTGCTTGACAAGTAAATACATACACGGTTATTTGAAATTCTAGAAGATGAAATCACGTTTTTTGGAAGCACTAAGTCTCCTATTGCACATGTGTAATCCGTTAAAGTTAGGTCTTCTACGCAGTCAAGTATTATGCCTTGTTCTCTGCATGTTATTGGCCTTGCCTGTGTGGCTGCAGAATACGTAATTTCTTCTCTTCTTGAGGTGAAAGTTAGGATTTCTTTAGGTTGTACTTTTAAACTTGGAACTGCATTTGTACTTTGTGTCAAAGCAATCATTTTGCTCTTAAAAAGAACAAATGACTGCTCTGGTAATGATAGCTTTTGAGGCCGAAGCCGGAAAACACGTAAGCGATAAGATGTAAACAGACGAGTTTATTGATTCGTAGGGCCGATCCGAAACACGTCCGTTCACTGTGAAGGCTCAACGTAAACTCCAAAAAAAATCACTTTATCGCACTAGTACCGAAATATACTATTTTGACACTCCGTGCGAGAATTATTCTCCACATCGTGCAGTCACTACACATATCTGAACAATGATGTTGTTACCGCAACCATATCATTAAAAATCAAGTTTGAACAAATCAAGTCAGAAATAGAATATTTAAAATGAAATGGTAAAAATGTTAACAATAGAGGATGGCGTGTAAGGTTTACAATAAATCAATTTTTAAAAATATTTAACAATTTGAATTTTCAATATCATCCATAGCAAATAATGAAATCATGCTAAAATAATTTGCACGAACTTTTTTGAAACAGTTTATCAGACATGAACCAATTAAATGGAGGATCAAACTTTGGGTGTTAATTATTACAGATGGATATCTGTTAGATTTTGACTTATACTACTATTGGTAATCTACTATTGAATGAATATGCTTTAGATTCTGGTGTAGTGATGCACATGCTACATGAGTTTTTTTTAAATTTTCAAAAGATAATTAGCCGATTATTATATCTATTCCGATAATTTTTACAAGCTTTGATTTAGTACTGCATTTGAAAAAATTATACCTGCGATCTAGACAATACGATACTACAAAATAAGTTAAAAATGATATTGATAAAAAGGCAGATAAAGAAAAATTTATTGCTAAACACGGTACCAATAGTAAAATAAATTATACATTTTTAATAGATTCTAAACCAGTTTCTGTAGCATCTACTGCTGCAGGTGTAACCTCACCGTCAAGGTGTAATAAATACAACCCTGAAAAAAAAAATCAAAAGTCGAGCTTTTTTTCCTTTGAGTCTTTTAAATTCATAATATATTTATGGGAGGAGTACACCTTCACGATTTACATTGTAATAATCTGCTATCGTGTATTAGATCCAAAAAAAGGAAGTGGGTAATTTTTATACGACTATTTCAAAGTGCAATTATAAATTCTGTTGTTTTATTGAATTCACAGTAAAAAATTTTGTGTAATTCGTCAAAATTTTGTAATTTAAAAATTTTTGTGTACTTTTAAAATCAACACGAAAATTTTTGTAGAATTAATACACGGAGTTTGTTATTTTTACAAACATGTGTGTACTTAGTTATTTAAATAATCTCATACTTTTAATAATTATATATTAGCATTATAATTATTATATGCAATAAAAATGCCATAAATGCAAGATAAATTTGACTTTGTAAATATTAATTTCTGCTAAGTCCAAAAAATGTTATACTTTTTTTCTTCTTTAACGTCGCTGTATTTATGGTATTTGTGATACTAATCAGTGATAGAGCTCGTAAGTGTGTTTGTGAACAAAGCACATGTAACTTACAGTGGTGCTTCTATCAATGGGCTGCCGAGAGCGGGATTCGAACTCGGAATCCCGAGATTACGAATTCAACGGTCGACCAACTAAGCCACTAACCGGCTCTATTTCTATACTTATATGATATACTCATATTAAAAAATGATCAGCTCTTTTCGTAATCATTTTTTCACGTTCGCTTTAAGCGACAATGTGATATTGTTAAATGAATTTAGTTTGTTTATGATTTTATTGATTTATGCTAACATCCATCATTATATCCTTTTTCTTATATTTCTTCATCTCTCTCTTCTTTTAAATATATTAACAGAAAGAAATACGAAAAAGTCATTTTTTTGTCCTCAGGCCGCAAAATAAATTTTTGTGTCCTCTATACGGAGCACAAAATAGTGTATTCTTGTCCTAGGCCGCAAAAGAGAAATGTGCATATTTAATGTATTATTTTAATAAAAGTTCGCAGAAAAACGTTCTCGACGTCGCTGATTCTTGGAATTGAACTGAATGAAGTGCTCGCTTTCCTTTATATCACTATCCTTTTCTTACATATACTATACTGGATATGCGTTAACGAATAACGTAGACTCAATATATGTATATTATGAAAGAAAAGGAGAGAGCGAGAGAAAGACATAGTTACAAGTTTCGCGTGATAAAACTTTTTTTTTCTTTTTTAGATAGTATTTTTCAATTATAATTTTTATAGTTTGTCTTAATATTATTTAATTATAATTTTTATAGTTTAGCTTTATTTTATATTTTATTATATTTTTGTTTAATTTTAATGTTATATTTTAACAGTTATTAATGGTTTATACTATCGAATTTTTTTTATTGTATCTTTTTATTGTATATTAAGAATTATTAGTTATTTATTGTTTATAATTGAACTTTTTTAATAAATTTTTTTATATTTTAAGAATTATTAATTATTTTTTTATAGGTGGGGAGCTCCGCCCCAGCTTCCGCTTAACGGCCTTCGGGCAAAAAAATAGTATATGCAGTCACGGCCACAAACGTATAATTCTTGCTTGTGCAGCTGGAGCGGCCTCGCTACGCTCGGCCCTTCAGCATGCACTCACCAAGAATAATACGTTTTGCGGCTTTGACGCATAATATACTAATTTAATATCTAATTATCATTTTAATCATTATATTTTAACACAAATAAATTTGTAAAATTTACAAATTTTATTATTCAAAAATCTGTATTATTCATAAATTTTTATGTTAAAATTTTAACTTCGAAAATTACACAAAAAAATTTTTGTAAATTTTAACACAAAGAAAAGTGTTTTATCTGTAACAACTATGTGTGTTAAAATTACATTTTTCTACACTGTGCACTGCTGATAAGAACAGAAAAAGAAGTAATTACTAAAGATTTCGCCGTTAACATAGCAAAACATTACATGCAAAAGGCCGAAATTATAAGAAAAAATAAGTCTTTCACTGAAAAAAATAGAATCTAGGAGTAAGAGGAAAAATCTATTTGATTCTTAGTTCTTGAATCAAATAGAAATCTAGTTGTACTCAATGACCATAATCATCCTGCAAAATCGCAGTAATCTAGTTTTTAGCAGAAAATCCTCTATCTTCAAGAAGAACTCTATTAGAATTTAGAGGATATCTATTTATTGATAAAATATCATAGAATTAACAGGTAGTACATTAGAAACAATTTATTCTAGAATTATCAATTTTAATTATGGTACAGAATGAGCTGCTACCGTATTTACAATCATTGATTAAAGAATATTCAAATTTAAGATTAGAATTATTTTCAAACGATCCTTTGAAAACGAAACACTATTATTTATTATATTACGTAGATTTATTTATAAAGATAGGACCTATAATTAACACTTGGTGTATGCGCTTCAAAGCAAAACATAGAATCTTTCTTTCTTACGGTAGGTTTTCGAAAAATAAAGTTAAGAAGATGTCAAATTGACATCTGTATTCATAAATTTTGGCTATTTTTCTATTTTATTGCAAAATTTTTAATATAGAAATGCTTTAGCTTATCATATGTACTATAAAGATTATTGAGTTGAATTTTCAAATAAATTGATTCATTACTTATTGAGAATCTTAGGTTTCAATATTGTTTATTAAAATTTTTTGATTTTGTAACAGAACATGGCAAATACTACAAGCTAACGCATTTCTTTTCTAGAAATTTAACAATAAAATGGAAAGAAAGTTAATATTTATGAGTACAGGTGTAGTGTCCGTTTTACATTTCCTTAATTTACCACTATATTTATGTAAAAAAAATCAATTACCTCTTGCTTATACTTTTTTTGACTAAGAATTCAATAAAAAAACATCGTTTATGGACCTTTAAAGACGCAATCTTCGAGTTTTTTACCTGAATTTCCAAAATTCAAATCAACTTTTAATTCTCGAAATAATCATAGTACATCGACATCTATATTAAAATGGTTTGAGGAAAACGAAATTGTATTTAAACCAGGTTTTTTTTTATGTTGGAAAAATATTGATACTCTACCTGTTTTCATAGAAATAATTTATATATTTATAGATATAGATTTCCCTCTTGAGTCGAATGGAATTCTACAATGGCTTAAAATAAAATGAAAATCTTCTACCAACAAGCGCATTCTCATTTGTTCTAGATTTTATTTTTTTCAGTGTATGAAAGATTCTGCGAAAAAAATCCAAAGCATTGATCACAATGCAACACCAGGACTTATATCATTTTCGAAATTTATGTCCATCTTTGTAACAAGTGCTTTGATCTCCATCTCTAATAGAATAATTAAAAATAATTATATAAAAGATAAATAGAAGAAAAATTGACAAAAAATTTTTTCTTAATTAAAATAATAAATGCAAATACTCTGTTGTTTGTTTACTTCTACGCTATAAGAATTAGGCAACGTCATTCGTAGACAGCTAATAGACGAAATGTAATAGAATGAGAAGAAGAATCATGAAAATCATTATTTTTTAAATTTCTTATCATAGAGCACAATTTTAGTCGGCTATATTATATTTTAAATAATTTATGAATATATACATATATATATATATATATATATATATATATATATATATATTAATTCTGTTGGAACCACCTGCATCCATTCTTGTAGCTTTCTTGGTATGCTTGTTATACTCTCTTCGTGTTCTTGAATCTCTTGCATGATGACATCTGACCTACGTTTTTTCGGCATTTTGTCTATTAATTATTTACGCAATTCGGATGAACATTGAAAGGAAGATTATAAAATAAATGAATTCATTCATAATAATCAAAGAAAATTCAAATATTTTTAATAATATGTACGTTGGTTTTATCTAAAAAAAATGTTTAACAAAAAAAACCGACTTCAAAAACATTGAAAAAAAACATTAAACAAAAACAAAATTTTTTACAAGAAAAAAACGATTTTGAAAACATTGCACTAAAAATTAACAAATAATATATTACCCTTAGAAATTATACGCATAAAAAGCATCTAACACACGTGTAGCGAATATAATATAGACTATCTAATTATTACAAACACAGACGAATTATTTTTTTATTAGGCTGTTTACAAAGAAATTAGTCAATAGATAAGACAATATATACATAAAAAAATATTAGAATTTTTAAAGTAAAAATTTAATAATTTAAATTAAAAAAAATTTTTTTTTTTTTAATAATTTTATAATTTAATTTAATTTTTTATTTTTTAACCTGAAAAAATTGTCACAAATCTAACAAAAAATTTTGAAAAAAATTGCATCAAATATAAAAAAATATGATAAAATATATTATTGGTATACCAATAAGCCTATTCAAATTATATTTATTTCATATCATTCCATATTTCCGTTATTATAAATTTAATATTTTGGTAATATTAAATCTAGATACAAGTTTGAAATATTCGTGTCTTTTGCATTCGAATGACCATGCGCTGACTGCCGTAGTTCCGCGTTGAGTTACTACGTAGTTATTAAGAAAACTCTGTCACGCAGAAGAAAATTTAAGACATATAAGGCAGCACAGTGTGAAATTGGTGACAATTACAAAACTTAGGTAATTGACGCGGTTGTATGTATAAATAATATTATTAATATTTAACATTTTAGTAGGTATCTATCGCCTCCTTTGTTCATTTTCAAAATTTTTTGTTAGATTTGTGACAGTTTTTTCAGGTTGGCACTGACTACAAAAATTCTAATATTTCTTTATGTATATATTGTCTTATCTATTGACTAATTTCTTTGTAAGCAGCCTAATAAAAAAATAATTTGTTTGTGTTTGTAATAATCAGATAGTCTATATTGTATTCGCTACACGTGTGTGAGATGCTTTTTATACGTATAATTTCTAAGGGTAATATATTATTTGTTAATTTTTAGTTACTGCGATGTTTTCAAAATCGTTTTTTTCTTGTAAAAAATTTTGTTTTTGTTTAATGTTTTTTTTTTAATGTTTTTGAAATCGATTTTTTTACTTTGTTAAAAATTTTTTATTTTCTTTTTTTTAGTGAATCCTCTTGCTGAAAGCGCAAATATAGGTAGACCCACTAATTACGCCTAACTTTTATTATTAATTCATAACGCGTGTATAGGAGGAAAGAGAGAAGGCTTAACGGCACAGTGTCGTTGTGTGTGCATGTATACATATTCAAACTTAGGTAAGAGAGGGAGAGAGAGAGGATCAGAGAGAGAGACAGAAAGTGAAAGATTGATTTGGTTTGATTTGACAAAAATTTTATTAATCATAGGGTAGTACCCCGTATGATTCAACAAGTACAATACAAAGAATTAACATAAATAAACTAATGTAATTAAAACAATGAACAACAAAAATTTCTAAATTGAAAAACAATAAAAAATAATTAAGAAAATTTATAAGCTTATGTAAAATTTAAGATTAAACAAAAAATTGATTTTAGTAAAATTAAGTTAAATTGCGTACGCCAGCTGGTAATCCCACAGTAACTAGTGCTCAGTCTAGAGCAGCTGCTTCCCTAAGCCAATCCCCGCGCTCAGAGAGAGGGACAGAGAGAGACAGAGAGAGAGAGAGAGAAAGAGAGAGGGATTAGATTTTAGATTTTATAAATTGTTTATTTGTACATTACGTTGTACAATACAAAAAAAAGTAACAATAAAATATAATTTTAATGTTAAGATAAAATTACGTTAAATATAATAAGAAAAAATAACAGAATTATTTAAATGTAGTAAAAAAATATTTACAATAGGCTCATTATAAATTAGCCGATTGCGGGCCATCACAAATTAGACGTAAGGTCTCAATAGCGGGATATGCCCACTTTCCAACGAAAGGAAATATGAACGAGCTGATGACTTATATGAGGCAATTGTAGGAGAATTTCTGATGGTGGAAGGCTGGTCATTCCATAGCCTGGATGAAGAGACGACGTAGGATCTGAAGAAAAATTCAGATGAGGAATGATCAATGGCCTCACATCACCCCTCTGAGGCCTCCCAAGCTGGTTCCATCGGCACCTGTCAAAAATATATGAAGGAGGATTAGTTTGCAAGACTTTATATACTAGTAAGATCGCGAAAAAGTTTCACCTACCGCCAGTTGAAAGCCAGCCAAGGGACAACCTATAAGGAGTGATGTGCTCATGCCTTTTTACACCATAGACATACCGTATACCAGAGTTGACAATCCGTTGAAGCTTAGTATCGAGTTCACTGGAGAGATCACAATAAACAAGGCAGCAGTAATCGATCAGCGGAAATAGTAAGGCCTGTATAAGATGCTTACGCAGGCAGAAGGTTGTACTTTTATGAAAGTAATTTAACCAATAAAGTAGTGAATTAGCTCTCCTACATGCATAAGAGATGTGCTTCCAACTCAGTTTCGAATTCAACCATACACCAAGATTACGTACAGATGTTTCAAAAGGAATCATAGTTCTGTTACTATGAACTCCAGTTGATGTCATACAGCGCAGCTTATTAATATAGTAATATGAACCAAGTATGATAGCCTTAATTTTATTAACATTTAGACGAAGACGATTGGAGACAGCCCATTCAGAGACAATCTCTGCCTGTCGACCCATCAACACAGTAAACCGTTCCAAGTCAGACAGAGGAAATTGTACATAGATCTGCAAGTCATCTGCGTAGATGAGATGAAATACCTGAGGGTTGAGGTCACTGGCAACGTCATTAATATAAATAGAGAATAATAAAGGACCAAGGACTGATCCCTGTACAACCCCCGTATTAAGACTACGAAAGGTAGATCTGACATTACCACAAGCCAAGACAGCCTGCTGTCTATCAACAAGATAATATGCAAACCACCTGACCACAGCCTCTGAGAAATTTAGATTAGACAGCTTACGAAGAAGCGTCACATGACACACCGTGTCAAACGCCTTGCTGAAATCAAATAGCAAAAGCAGTGTGACCCTCTCCATACCCTGTCATGCGTCATCTGTTAGCTTCAACAAAGCAGTCTGGGTTCTGTGATGCATCCGAAAACCAGTCTGGAAGCGATCAAGTAGCTGTCGAGTATTAAGATAGTTGTGTAGCTGTTGATGCACAAGTCGCTCAAGAACCTTGGACATGAAAGGGAGATGTGAGATTGGCCTTATATCATTCATTGATAAGGGAGAAGGAATCTTGTTAATTGCAGTGCCCAACTTATTTTCAGTAATGGTAATCACGTAGAAGAAAGAAAGAGACGCCAAAAAGAATCGAACTATCTCAATGTGTGCTTAAAAAGAGTTAGCATTGAAATGGCAGACACGTAGACCGTCCTCAGATATAATTTCACTATCACAAATTGAGAAAGATGATGGATTAGTTAAGGTAAGACAGTTAATATGAGACTGGCATGTAGATGAAGTAGGAGGTACGGAGAGTGAACTTACCCTTACAATAGGTGACATTAAGTTACAGTCTTGTCCGACGGAGTCGGCAGAATCCTTGATAAAAAAGAGCTCAGATCATCATCATTAGAGTCGGGACATCGTTCCTCTTTTTCCTAGCATAAATCTTTCCGTTGCTTACAAAGGTCAAGAAGTCAAACTTCTTATCACGGGCTTTAGCCAGTACCCGAAGCTTAAGTTGATGAAGGGTTAGTGGTAAATACTCATTCACATTAATGAGATTCGATGTGATAGCGTTGATGGGTTGAACAGCTTCCAAAAGATCAACCCTGATCTGAGAAGTGTGCAATTTCCTAATTCGTATCTTAGCCTGAATCAAGGGTCGTACCAGCGATGCATTCTTCAGCGTTACCAATAAAGGTACAGTTTTCCTAGATGATGCCTTGGCTGCACCGCAACAGCAGAAGACACCTCAGACGTATGACCTTGAGATGGTTCATCAGTGGCTGCAGTTACAGCAGCAGAGTCATTAGAATCATCAGAACGACGTAAAGGTCTGACTGTTACAATGCCACACGCAGAAAATCAAGGATCCAAGGTTGCAAAGACAGCAAATATAGCGAATTTAACAGGGAAAAGGCCACTCAGAATCAGGTCAGCTGAATGTTTAAGGCGATGCTGTTGAGCAGCGAGCTCCCTCCACTGCTTGGTAGGGCTCCTACTCAGCTCACCAAACTGTTTAACCGTAGCAGATGAAGAAGATGCCGATGTCGAGGTGTCAATAGCAGAAGCAGAAGACCGCTGCGCCGATGAGAGCTCCTCGATTTTTCTCTGCAGCTCATGTTGATTTCGCTGTAGTTGGTCAAGGCGGGCATCGCCAGCATCAATACGACCATGCAGGTCATCAATACGGTGATTCAGAGTAAAAGATATATCGTCTACTCTGTTTTCAAGTGCGGTGACAGTAGTGATAAGAGATGGCATCTATGTGCTTACATTGGCTACTGATGACTCTATAGCGCCAAGCTCGTTCAACTTTTCATCAAAATTATCAATCTTATCCACCTGGTCTAATTTAGCACCGAAACTGTTCATCTTAGCCATTAGAACAGTCAGATCAGAGGACTGTGAAGAGCCAAGAGATGATAGTGTAGATGAGCAAGACATGCTCAAGAAGTCAGGATTATTGACTGAGTTGGAACGCCGACGCGTGCCGACAGAGTTTGCAGCGATGAGACAAGGATTACAGACCTTGATTTTCTGGTCATTCTCATCCCTCACTTGAATCAACTCCATGCAGCCAGAGTGGAACAGCTTAGTACAGACATGGCACTTCTGTGGTTTAGAAGCACCAGAAAAATCTTCAAAACAAAGGCTACACTTAAATTTCATGGCTCCGATCCTCGTTCGGAGTACAACTCAAAACGCAGCCACAAAAAGAAAAGATGAGATTAACAATTGCAAAATCTCGAGTCAATACAGCTGTATATACAAGAAATATACGTACCACCGTGAGCACGCATCAATCCATAATGCGCACTGCATGGAAACTTTAAGGCCTTCAGCAAAAAGAAGCAGCAGCTAAACCCTAGTATATCAAACACTGAGCACCTTATCCAAAGAGCAATGAGTAACCCCAAGATTGCATCAAACTGAGTGCAGTGAGCCGAGACAGGTGAAGAGCAACCTTAAACTGCAGCAATCGTATCAATTACTATGCGTAATGCACCGAACGTTGAAGCCTTCAGCAAAAAAAGCAGCAGCTAATCCCCAGCGCATCCAACACTGAGCACCTTATCCAAGAAGCAATGAGTAAGCCTCAGATTGCACGAAACTAAGAGAAAGAGAGAGAGTATAGCTCTCGGTTTTTCTTAATATGATAATTTGCTCATACAAACTGAATATTGGCCCAATAATTACAGGACACGTATGGGACCTTTCTGCAGACATCCTCTATCAGTTAAAAAAAAGTTTTTTCGAACCGGTTTAGAAATGACGGAGTTAAGGTAACAGACATAAAAAGTGTGAAAAAGAAGTGATTTTCCAGCGCTGAAGAAAAACGAAGCAGACTAATAGTTTAAGGTTTGGAGGGTATATTGAGATACTTTTGATGAGTTAACAAAACAAATTTCACGTAAAAATATCGACTCTAAGCCGAGTTATACGCTACGACATGGAGTCCTCCAAGAATAAAGTCGTCAATCGGCTGCAGCTGCAGAGATCTCTAGGATGCTCGGATCTGAAAAAAAATTGGACGTTAAACTAGATGAGTTCCTCCGTACAATGCACTAGGATATTTTAGAAATATTAAAAATTAACAAAATGGCACTGTTTTGGAAAAAAATTCCGTTAAAAAAACGCTTATTTTTTGTTCGGGAAATTGACTATTGTTTAAATATCAAAAAGATCCTAGTTCGTGATATGTGAAAACACGTTATGAATATTCGTACAAGATTTCAAATCAACATTGATTTTTGTGTTATAAAATTAATTTTTTCATACTTATAGTTATTCTGGTATTCCAGCGCCACATGATTCGCCTTTCTCTTGCTCTAGAAAGCGCTGTTGCCAAGATGCAGATTGTCTACAAGCTGCCTGAGCCTCCTTTGAAGTCTCCCCGCACCTTTTCTTGGCTAGCTATATACGCACCGCGTCATGAGTCTCGGTATATTCTTTTGCGAGTCATTTAACAATTATACCCATTGTTCTAAATATTCTTAAAAGGGATTTCATATTATCATTGAAGATATCCGTTGCAAAACGATTGGCCAATTCTATGGTTTTTGAGCGACTGTGTAGATGTTTTGGAACAAAGTGCCATAGCAAGCCGTTGTAGTTTTCATTATTATTTTGCGTGTTGCATCCATTTAGCAACTCCATTTTCTATGGATCCGTATAAATTAGATGTATAATTTTTAAAAGTTTTGGATCTAATGGCAGATAATCGTGTTTGAATTTCGTCATATCGAGTCCTTTAGCTTCCGCTCAGCGATATGTACACCAGCTATTCGCGCCGGCTGCGCAGTTTTGATGCTGTGGATTCTTGTCAGGCGGGCCCATATGAAAATATGTAGCCCAAATCTCCTTATACATTTCATCTATATTATCTTGATGCCTTATTATTGCCAAACCATAATATTTTTGGAGTTTATTTATGATTTTATCAATTAATTTTACTGTGTTTTTATTTCTTCCTCCTAAGCCTTTCACTTTCTTTTTTTCATTTCAGCATCGTGTACCCATTCTTTTTTTAACGTATAGATAACATTCTACATTCACAATGAACGTGTCATACGGATCCATATCTGAAATACCTTTAAACGTAGCACTGTCTCCATCACTGATGTAGCGTGTGTATTTGACACCATGATTTTCGAGCTCCGCTAATAACGCCGTCATTTCGAAAGTATTTACATCACGACTATACAACTTTAGGAAATTGTTCTCGGACTAGTATACTATCGAAATATGCGAAAAAGAACGATTTTTTGAGAGTGAGAAACTAGTCTAGCGCCTTAGCATTAAAAGAACTTAAAAAGTTGTTATTTAGAAACAAAAAAATTTTAAATTACACACAAAAAAAATATTTATACAAAGAAAATATTTTCTCACAAATTATTTTAATAAATTTGGAAACTTACAGAAAAAATATTGGAGAATATTATTTACAATTCAATAATATACATTGTTTTATTAATTTTAATTATGAATAAACATATAAATTTTAAACCTCAAAAGGAGCCCTTATATAGACATAGATTCCTACCTTATCTACATTTCAATTATGCACTTCATCATAACTAATGAATCTTAAATGTTTATGATTGAAAATCGAGACTTATATTTTTGACATATCAAAGAATGTACTAGAACATTTAAAAACAATATTAGAATTTAAAAATGATGGAAACTGCATATAGTTCAGTCATTGGAGGCAAAAATAAGGTATAACCTGGAAATTCTTTCGGTTAGCACCGATTTTCATAAAACTTTAGGATAAAGCTTATATTACCCTATAGATCAAAAGTTATATATCGGCGAGGTACGCTTTTTGCTTTAAAGGGGTAAAAACTACCCTCAAAGATGAAAAATAGTAAAAATGCCGATTTACGCTTATAAAAAATTAAAATAATCTTGGAATGTCTAAAATAAGTATTGTTTAATATTGTGGAACATAATTAATGATATTAAGCATTTTTACAACCCTTAAAAACCACCCCTTGGACTTAATAAAAAGAGCATATATAGTTTTTAACATTAAAAAATATTTTTATGATACAATTATGAAAAAATATTAACGTTTTAAGTTTATGATATAATTTTTAATTTATTACATTATTTCAACACTTAAAAACTACCCCTTATGATGAAAAATAGAAAAAAATAATTTTGAACATGTAAATTATTTTGTAATGACATATTTATATTAAATTAGACATTTTTTCACAGTTTATAATGATTTTTATTTTATTGTAATATTTCAACCCTTAAAAACAACCAATGATGATAAAATGCCAAAAAAACGAGTCTTTAGTACTTTTAATAATTTAATAAGTTTTATTCTATTAATAATATATTTTTTATGTCTTATTATAGAATTTAGAATATATTTAAGTATCTTACATTTAAAACACACACACACACACACACACAAACACAAACACACACACACACATACACACACACACACACACACACACACACACACACGCACACACACATAAAGACAGGTAAGAAAAAGAAGAAAAAAGGTATAAAACTCTTATTTGTATAGACGTATATATCGGACACGGCAGCTGTTTCAAATCGGCAAGCTACATAGTCTCATTTCTTTTCTTCTACCTGAGTTTATACTTATATGATATATATATGTATGTATGTGTGTGTCTCCACTTACAAAATATACATATAGGAACTGAAAAGAATAAAAGCTATATACCGTACAGACTCAAAGAAGCTGTAAAATATTTTTATGTATGTATCTAAAATACTCGAAGATAAACGAATTTATGCGCTCCGAAAATTTTACCGAAAAAGTACAATTGGTTTTTTTATGATAACTCCGCTAATTTTTAAGCTTTTCAATTGCTCCAAAATGGATTTTGTAGGTAATTGTATCATCTTTAAGTCATTTAATATCAATTTTTAAAAAGTTTTATTTTTTGAGATTTTTTAGTTTGAAGGGCCAAAAATAGGTGGTACTTGGCTCTGATTACAGAATTCTAACACTAATATCTCAGTTGATTTTTATCGGACAAAAATAAAAAAAAAAGCAAAATATTCATGAAAAAAAAGCTATATTTTTTAACTGTAATACTTTTTACGTACATCTGTTAATTATTGAGATATTTTAAAAAAAGGATGAGTTTTTAAAAAATAAAAAAATTTTTTTTTATATATAAACTTGATTTTTTTAAAAAATAAGCATTCTAAATTGCTAAAACTTCTAGAACACATAGTTGGTACCTAAATAAGATAAACGCTAAAAGGATTTCTTTATATTTCAAAACCTGTCTTAATGACAGTGGTTTTAATATTAAAATTTTATTGTCAAACTATATAAAATAATTTTATTTTCCTTGTAACTCCTTTAATTTTTATACTATTGACTTGAAACAAAATTGATTTAAAAGGTCATCTCAATACCTTCAAAAAATATTATATATATTTTCCTCAAAAAGTATGCCATTTTTCTGTTATTTAACGTTGAATATTGCTCGTAAAGTTTCAAGCGTAACAGTATTAATATTCAATAATTTATAATTCGTTATGTATTTTATATAAAATAATGATTAAAAATGGAATCGTTTTGTTTTTTTACAAGCTTTATTTTTGTTCCTTATGAGTTTTTTGATAAAATTAAAATTTTTCAAGTTATTTCATGAAAAACCGTCAGAAAACATGCTTTTTTACACTAAAAATCTATGTTTTCAATCACCTATAACTCGAAAAGTATTTATTTAACAAAAAAACTCATAAAGAATTTTTTGCTTTAAATTGATTTTTACATCGAATTATATGGTTTTTTTTTTTCACCGTCCCCGAGAAGGGGCGGCTCCCGCCCCCTGGGCAAAAGCGCACATCGGCATTATATAACTTTTGTTTTTTGGACTATTCTTTACATACTGACAAATTTTCATGTTAATCCATCCTAACCGACAAAATTTCAAGCTGAAAAGCTTCAATGACTGGACCAATAGTACGATTAGCAATGCAGAGTATTTAGCCTTAGCACAATCTTATTTTGCAATTTTCGTCTTTAATTTTGCCTTTAATATTGTCTCTTTACTGTTACTATTATACTTTCTAGTGACACATCTAATTTTGTATCCAAATTACAAAAACGAAGCAAAATGAATGAAATTATCTAAAATTTTGATATAAGTTAAAAAAGTAACAAGGTTTTGGGTCTTTGTTTTATAAGATTTATAAAAATCAATGTATTCATGTATTTAATGAGTGAAGTTAACTTCTGCTGAGATTTTTTATCATAATTTAATACAAAATGAGATATGGATATGTTACTAAAAATTACGTATGTTCAACATCAAAAAGAATTTATCGTAATTGTAAAAGACATCATTGCGGGGAAATTAAAGACAAAAATTGCAATATAAGAGAGAGAGTTAAGGCTTATACCAACTAATTTTTTCAAAGAATATTTATTATCAGGTCTACCAGGCGTAACTACGTATATCATTGATCAAGCCCGATCACTGGTGAATCATGAAGATGTCTATAAGAAGCTTGAAAATCAGTGGCAATCCTTTGGATAGGGAAATTGTGTTGAAAGTCGAAGAGTATTATTTAAACGATGATTTTTATTGCTCTCGACAAAGTGCAAATAAAAATGATACAATATCTGTAAAAAAAAATGGTATCAAAACTAAAAAAGTTAAGCGCTTTTTTACGTGAAGCATGCAACAAATGTTTCAATTATTCAAAGAAGAAAATCTCCAAATGGAAAAGAAAATCAGCAAATCAACATCCTATGCCTTGAGGCCAAAATGGATTATACCCTATCCACCCAATGATACGTGTCTTTGTATTTATTGCAAACATTTGGAGTTTATGTTGATAGCTTTAAAAAATTATAATACAAACAATAAACATGACTTTATCACTATAATGTTTTACAAAAATATCTTAATTTTAACGTTACGCTTATATTGTTACATAACTTTAGATTTTCCTAAATATATTTACAATAATATTTGCTTAAAATATGTAAATGATTCATAACTCCATTTGAAAACGGCATTCGAAAAATTAAGCACATAAATCATCAATAACAAATATTTTTTTATAAATAGTATATATATATATAAAAAATATAATTTTAACAAATAAAAAAGTGCTTATTCTTAGATTTTGGTTTTTCTTGGAATTTGATGTTAAATGTGCCAAAGATCATATTCACGAGGAAAATCTGAGTTGCGAAAACTTCGTAAATACCGTTTGGGCACGTAATTTCCCTTTATTCTGATTTGGCGGTAAGCACTGCTTAAATCCATTGTGGATATGTATCTTGCTTTCTACAACTTACGCAAGATATCATCCATTCTTGGCAATCAGATTTTGTAACTGCGTTAACTTTCCTAAAGTCAATACAGAACCTATATTTACCATTTGGTTCCTTAACTCGAACCACAGAGGGCTTATTCAGTAATACCGTAACGTCTAACGTCAAGCTTAACGCAGACGCGCGCATGCGTAGTAATCATTTTTCAGCAAATGCTATCGAATATCGCGAACGTTATCAGAGATCATGTTCACGCAACGACGAAAATCTTCTAAACTAAAGCGCTAAGTCAATTTTATCGACAAATTTTACAACCAACTTGAAGCTTGGTTGTAAATCGTACGTTAAACTGTTAAACGTTATAATATGCATGACATATGTATATGGGTCATTTTTCCAATTACGTGACGGTTACTTACCTTAGGTCTTTTAAATTTTCTTTAACCTTTTGAGATCGATTCTCTGTATAGAATAAGAGAATAATCCACTGCTATTATGTCTCGGAACTTAATACGGCGACTTCAGCAGCCGCGTAAACTTTCAAAAAGTTGAAAAAGTCTGTTTTGAAAATTTTTTATTACTAGAAATCATTTTACGTAAAATATTTTTAGAAAATACAATTCTACGTAAAATTTTCTCAGCTTTTTGATAAAAATATTTTTAAAAGCCTCAGTCAACGTTAAATAGCATAAAAATGACTCTTTTTCAGAAAAATTGATTTTTTACCACTTACCCCAACTTTTTTTTTAAAATTGACTTTTTTATTCGATTCCTCGTCAAATTTTACATAAGAAACACTTTTAAAAAAGAGGAGCTTTATAAAAATTAATGCCTGAAAAAATAAAGACGTAATGTCTGTAAAGATTGATTTTTGATTTTAGCGCATCTACATATGCATCGATTTCGTTTGTTTACAGGGGCCTTATTCTATATGTCATATAGCTATTACATCGGTGGTATGTACGATATATCGCGATATATATGCTATGACAATTTGTAAAGTATATCGCTGATATAATATGACATACGTAGTATACGCATGCGCAAAAGCAATGTTATTGGAAATGTTAATATTTTATATTTCAAAATATTTATGATTTCCATTTGTTAAACTTTATAAAGACTAATTTCAAATTAAAATATACTAATTATATCTAAATTATTTAAAATTTTGATATATATAATAATATGAACAAGTGTAAATAAAATAAAATAGGTTTTATTTATTATTAGCACACACGTTTATTGTAATACAAATTACTAAGTTGATATATAATTAATAAATTATAATATTAATTTTTAGTTTATTAAAATAATTATACATAAATATTAATAATAGTTTATATACAATGTATTTGTTAATTAATTCTTGGTCATATTATATTCAATATTTTATCAATAAAATTTGTTTGTTTACAGCATTATTAACATTATTAATTAATTTAACATTTTTTTTTCATATTATTTCAATGAATTTTTTATTTATTTAACAAGAAATTAATTAATACATCAATAAAGTTGTAAAATCTCTTTTATTTCATTAGAAATTAATAATTTTACCAAACAATAATTTATTATCCAGGGTATTCATTCTTGAGTAAGCTTTCAATTAACAATTGTAATAACTCAACTTTGTTATAAATATTATCTAAGGAATAAATATCTAGAAGCTGGACTAGTTGGACGCAATTTCCTAATTAATAATTATTATACATAAACAATAAGATAAGTTTATATGAAATGTATTTTAAAATGTATTCTTACTTTAAATATTTGATCAATACAAATTATTTATTTCAAGCTTAGTTTTCATTATTAATTCATTTTAAATTTTTAAATTTGATCTTATTCAATTACTTATTTATTTATTTAACAAATAAGTAATTATTTCATATATCAACTTGTTAAATTTATTATATAAGAAATAATGTTATTAAATAATAATTAATTATTAATTCGTTGTATTTTTTAAATTCATATTTCGCGGTATTCTTTCATATAATTAAATGAATATAATTCATATAACGCACATTAATATCACCTCTTATGTGATGTAACGTTATTTCATTCTCGATAAATATATTGCTATGTACAATTTTAATTTTGTACTTAGCGATATACTTATCAATCATTTCAAACATCTTTTCGTTTATAACAACTTTAACGTATCCTTGTTTCATATTTGTAATAAGAAAATTATACTAACTTAACCAAAAACATTAGCTGTGCGCATGCGCATTGGATGCACATCATACTGTATCGTCGATATAGGTACATATCACGATACAAACACGATATACGTGTATCACATACAGAATAAGGCCCCAGTGTGAGCACCTTTAAATGTACAATCAGTGATATAAAATATGTAAACATTAAACTGTATCACTGTATGTAAGAGCTTATGTCAGTTAACCTTTATAATGTACGTTAGTTCTTATTTCTTCGTGTGAACACTACTCTTCTATCTTTATTAAACGTTTGTAATTTAACGTATATTTAATTTAAATTTATTTTATTCCAATGCTTAACTGAGCAGAAAAGTACGTTTGCGTCAGTTACGTTATTTTCTATATACATTTGAATCTTAATCAGTGTGCTTTAATATCGAATTGTGTTTATAACAAAAAATGCCTAAAAAAACAAAAATATGTGTTAATCCGTTTGATAAACCTAAAAGTCGTAAGTATTAAGTCTGTGAGAAAAATTATTTGTTATATAATTTTCTACACTTCTTATCTAAAGTACTTGCTAGTACTTACTAGTAATAGATGTTATGTTCAATGTTTATTTTTTTAGATTCCACTGCAGTTTCCGATTTACGTTCAATTCCTCAAGAAGATTTATGGAAAATAAAAAACGCTGATAAAAGCAGTTTGATATACACAAACTGTCGTAAAGAACTTAGAGACTTTACTCCAATGGATATTCAATCTGACTCACAAAATCAAGAGACTCAATCGTCGAGCACTTCAAGTTATACTGCTAGTGAACACATCAACGAAACGATAAACGACATTTTAGTACCATTAGGAATATCTCCTGTTAAAAGAAAATTGTAATTAATGTGAATTTACATTTAAAAATATTCTAAAATGTGGTGAACGAGTTTATCTAATTGATATTCGGTGTCGTGCTTACCATTGCCAACAACTAGACATACGAATATTATTTACATGAACTCGCTTATCATAAAGTAAATAATTACTAATTATTGATATAGATGAGATTCGTGAAGGTGTAAGGAAAAAGATCAAAACAGAATTTGATATTAATCCTATAACAAAAACTGATGGAATTATTCACGACTTTAGTGAAATTATTAGCAATTTGAAAAAAGCTATTGACAAAGAGCCTGACAAGTATTTTTATTTTTAGTTTTGATAATACTTTTTAGTTATTTTGTTACTTTTTATTTACTAACAAAATTATTTTAGGTTACAAAAAATAAAATTTCTTAAGTTATTACCGTGTAGATGGTCAATTAACAAAATTTCTCAAGAATTCAGTGTTTCAAAACGACTAGTTGAGAACTCGAAAGCTAAACAAAATGAAAAATCTAGAATGAAATCTGAAAAACCTGGGAACAAAAGTTTAGACGACAGTATTAAAGAAAAAATAATTGAATTTTATGAAAGCGAAGAAAATTCAAAGCAACTTCCAGGAAAAAAGGATTTTAAATCAGTTGTACAGGATGATGGAACAAGAAAACATTTACAAAAAAAATTAATTTTATGCAATCTGTCAGAGCTTTATGCACTTTATAAAAATCGATATCCTTATGATAAAATAAGTTTCTCAAAATTTTCAACATTACACCCAAAACACTGTGTACTGGCTGGTAGCAGTGGTACGCATAACAGTGTGTACATGCATTATTCATGAAAATGTAAAACTTATGTTACAAGGTCAGTATTTTAAAGGAAAATCGTGACTAAAGATATTTAAAATATTTTACAAATATTTAACTAAAATTTTTTTCAGGGTGTGGTTTTAAAAAATTATTCAAAAACAGTGAGTGGCTAAATGAAGAGAGACCAAGTTATAAACATTTACATCATAAAATGATTTGCGAAAATCCTACAAATTTTTGCTATGAACGTACGTGTGAAATTTGTAAAAATACCAACGAGATTCGGGAAAAATTCGAAAAAGCTTTTGAAGAACATGGAATTGAAGATGTAGAATATAAAATATGGGCAAACACAGATCGGTGTACTTTATTTGCAGCAGAAAATGATAGTTCCGATTTTTTAGATATACTTTTTAAAAATTTAGAAAAACTTGTGACTCATGATTTTATTGCTGCAAATCAAAGTAGATTTTTAATTAATTTAAAAGACTATTTATTACCGGGTGAACTCATTGTTATTATGGACTTTGCCGAAAATTATGCATTTGCTATACAAGATGCTATTCAAGCCTTTCACTGGAATAATGATCAAGCCACTTTGTTTCCTGCAATAGTTTACTTTAAAGAAAATAATGAACTAAAACATATTTGTTATACATTGATATCTAACAGTTTGAAACATGATTCTATCTCAGTTTATATGTTTCAAAAACAATTGATCCAGGGTTTAAAAGAAAGATTTGAAAAAATAGATAAAATATATTATATGTCTGATGGAGCACCTCAACAATTTAAAAATAAAAAAGCTTTTGTGAATTTATGTTACCATTACACAGATTATAATATCAAAGCTGAATGGCATTTTTTTGCAACAGCTCACGGTAAAGGGCCTTGTGACGGTATCGCTGGCAGTATCAAGCGACTCGCTTATAGAGCAAGCTTGCAAAAAGGTACTGAAAAGCCTATTTTGAATCCAAAAGACCTTTTTGAATGGGCGCAGAACACAATAAAAAATATAAATTTTATCTACTTAGATAATAAGGTTTATGAAGATACAGAATTGTTTTTAAATGCAAGATTCAGTAAGTGTATAACTGTAAGGGGAACTTTGACTTATCACACAGTAATACCGATAATTGAAGAAATAGAATATGCGTATGTGAAAAAATTTTCTTCTTCTGATGTTTGTAATAAGGCGAAAATTCTTAAATAATAATATTTATAATAATAGTTATTGTAATAATAATGATAAAAATAAAATTAATTTTATATAAAAATATATTGTTTAAATAATTGATTAATTTCTAACGAAACTAGCTTTTCTACATAGTTAATTATTTATTGAGTAATTTTTTATAAAAGATCAGTGTTGTTAAATGGAAATTTCGACAAAATCGATGCATAAGTAGATGCGCTAAAATCAAAAATCAATCTTTACAGACATTACGTCTTTATTTTTTCAGGCATTAGTTTTTATAAAGCTCCTCTTTTTTAAAAGTGTTTTTTATGTAAAATTTGACGAGAAATCGAATAAAAAAGTCAATTTTAAAAAAAAAGTTGGGGTAAGTGGTAAAAAATCAATTTTTCTGAAAAAGAGTCATTTTTATGCTATTTAATATTGACTGAGGCTTTTAAAAATATTTTTATCAAAAAGCTGAGAAAATTTTACGTAGAAATGTATTTTTTTGAAATATTTTACGTAAAATGATTTCTAGTAATAAAAAATTTTCAAAACGGACTTTTTCAATTTTTTGAAAGTTTACGTGGCTGCTGAAGCCACCATATTAAGTTCCGGGACATAATAGCAGTGGATTATTCTCTTATTCTATATAGAGAATCGATCTCAAAAGGTTAAATAAAATTTAAAAGACCCAAGGTAAGTAACTGTCACGTAATTGGAAAAATGACCCATATACATTGATAGAAAAGATTTCTCGAAGCAAAAGAATTACTTCGATTTGATATGATCATTTAAATGGAAAAATAATTTCTTAGATAACTAGATGTTTTAATTAATTTCTTGCTTCATAGATTTTGAGTTATATCCAAGAGGATTGAGATATCTTTTCTATCAGCGGATGTATATACCTATATATATAAATAAGGCAAACATTATTTTATTATTTTTTACATTAGTGATTACATGATAAATTGTGTATAATTTTAAATTCAATTGGATCTGCAGGTTTTAAAGTGATTTGTATGTACTTCAATAAAAACAAACAAAAAAAAAAAAATATAAATATTGTTTTAAATAAACTTATCTTATCACCAATAAAAAAAACGTTTTTTAATAAAATTATATATTAATTTAAATTTGCATTTTATATTCTATATCAACAACTATAGTTTTTCAATTAAATTGTTAATTTTGCGGCAGATCTTAAAAATATTGATTTTCAAAATTTCATCTTTCAAAATGAAATTGTTGGCTTGGATAATGTTGAGTTAAAAGAATATATAATAGAAACATAAATACAGATTTATTTCTAATATGAATGTTAGATGTTGTGTGTTTTAAGACAAATACTAATAAGATTCATTTTTTCTCTGTATTGGAATTTAAAATGAATGGATCATGACATTTTTTCTAATTATTATTTTGGATATCTAATTATTAACTTATAAAATTAAACAAGTTATAAAATATTACTTGTTTTCATTATGTCCTAATCAACTGTCCATTTTAAATCCTGATACTGAATGTGTGGAGAACACAAGATCTAATATAAATCTACAAAGAGACTAGTAATATTGTAATTAATTTGCGTATAAATATGTCAAATAATTTTAAAAAATAATTTTTTTTTGTAATGATGTTAATTTTGATGTAATAATTATTTAGAATTATTTTAATTTGGAATATTTATGTTGTAAATGTTTGTTGTAAAAAATTAACACAAACATTTTTTCATATGTGCTTATCGATTACTTAAATCAAGTACTTAACGCTTTTCGACGTTGAAACGTTAAGTCAATCATTATCGTTAAAAAGTTAGTGAATAACCCCCCAGGGCTTGACCAGTCGCTTATTGAAGACTCAATGATGTCTGCAGCTAGTATCTCATTAACCTGATCGTGCATTCATTCTTCAACTTTTTTAGAAACTGGATAATGTTTCTGTTTAATTGTTTGTGCAGAACCTGTATCGATTTCGCGTTTGATCCAGTTGGTGCAACCTATAGGAGTATCATCTTTTCCTAATATTTCTGTAACTACATTTTTTACACGAGCTCGATCGGCTACTGGAATGTCTGCCAAACCAACTGATCCTACCTTAGCGACATACAACTGCCTGAGCGAAGCAATTTTTAAATTCACTTTTACACTTGTACCTTTGAAAAAAAGTTTATTTTCGCAAGGATTAAAAATAGCCTTGAACGCTCGTATAAAATTGCCGCCTAAACAACATTCTTCATCTAGGTTAGGCATGATCGCTAAACGGATTGTTTTTGTAATTTTATCTACTGTGAAAGGTAAGTCAACATAACCTACTACTGAGCACGACCTACCTTGGTGAATCTGCCCGTAGCTGCTATCAAAGGTACATTACAGGCTGCTGCTAGCTGCGAACCTGTAGTATTCATAACCGTACGTAACGCCCCTGGATCATATAAGGTTCTTATACGGTAATCTCCGATCACTACTATGAGCTACCATCGAGCTTCATTATCGATATCTGACTGCATTTGCTCTTTCTGTTCACTTATCTCAGCCTGATAAGTACGAGACTGGATCTGCTCCTCTACTGGTTATCTTGTGTGTTGCCATCTTGTATAAATAATTTCTATCTTCTTTCTTGAGATACTTTCTATGTATGCTAACGCTTGCTGTTTCACAAACATTACAAGACACGAATATTGTTGGTTCCATCCGGCCGGAGAGGTACTCCGCCGGACGGAATCAACATGATTCGTCTCGTGTAATGTATACTCTTTTTCATACCAGCCTGTCAAAAATTATGAAATTATTAACATAACAAGCTCAACGCGAAGGGCTTTTGAACATCCGTCATTATTTACGTCACGAGCGAACGCGAGTGACAAAACTTTGACGGATGTTAAAAAGCCCGAAGCAATGAAAATGAACGAATGATAAAATGTGTGCGCGCGCATTTATACGACGGCGTGCTATATACCTTACAATGTCACGATCACGCATTCCTTCTCTCTCTCTCTCTTTCTTTCTCACTTCTTAATTTGTTGCCCGCTGTGACTTTTTGTGATAGATATACATGTCGAAACGTGTATAGTTGATGCAAAAGAAAAAGGCTGTTAGCTCTGTTCTTACTTTTAAGTCTGTCTTTCTCTTACGCATTGACTACGTTCCCATACGCGCTCACTCACACTGACTGTATATGACACTCGGAAACGCGCGCACGGGCTTTGATTGTCTTCCATCCCTACGGATCCGCCATCTAGTTAGGCGGCAAGGAAATCGTTGTTTCAGCAAAGGCACGCAGGGACGAAGATTGCATTTTCGGCAGAGATGGTATGAAAATTATATTACTGATCGTTGGTCTATGGTTACAATATAATACAAAATATTAACATATATAACCAGATACAAAAATCTGTGAGTTCTTAAACTTTTGTTAAAAAAGCACACCTAACTGTGTAAGGACAATTAATTTATTATGCATGTGTAGTTAAAGTGTAATGTGAAAATCAATTTTTAAATCAAAGTCTTCGAGAAAATTCTAAATTTTCTCAACAACACGCACAGCGCCAGTCGATTGCCGCGCTACGAGTTGGCAATCGTTGATGAGATAGAAAAAGAAAACAAAAATTTTCATATACAAAAATTTGTATATTTTTAAACATTTATTTGTCTATTTTACATTAAAAGTACTCAATCTTATGTAATTTTATCTACTAAATGAGAACTTCCTTGATATTAATTTTTAATATTGTTTAAACAAATTGGAAACTTGAAAAATTGTAAAAAATTGAAAAAAATGTTAAATAATTTTAAAAGTATCATAATTTCAATCAATAATGTCTATAATAAACTAAATGAGAATTTCGTACTTTTTTTTGATTTTTTATAAACATTATTAATTTATTAATTAAGGAAGTTCTTCGTATGAAAGTGAAAAATGTGTTTGAAAATTAATAGCTTTCGACAGATAATATAAAAGAAGAAACATGATGTGAAAAATAAATAAATTTATTATTATGTTTAATAAATAAAAGAAAACATGCTTATATAATTTAACATGACTTTTAATCAGACTAGATCAAATCATTGTTTTCACTTTCGAAATATTAATCATCAAATTCTATATTATTTTCATTTGAAATCATGATTTATTCTTCTGTATTGTTTGTAGCGTGTTGCTACACTAATAAAATTCTAATTTTATTTGAATTCTAAAAATTTTCTAATTTCATTTCTAAGTTTACTTTATTTTTATATTCTAAAATTTTCTTTGCTAAATTTACCAAAATCTAAATCTTACACTAGACAAATCTAATTTATTTCGAATTTAACACACTACAACCCCAAATTACACCTTCTTTCACAAGATCTTATTAAAGCTTCTTTTTATTTTAACTTTACCTAAGAATAAAAACAAGTGGGTAATTGAAATAATTTAAACACAATTTTTTAGAGGGAAAAAGCCGTTAGAGGCATAAAAAACCCTTTTATTAATTACAAGCACAACACTGAGAACAAGATCTAAGTGATAAAATAATATGACGCCACTTACGCACCAAACGCCGCTTATCGCAAAGTTTACGGTTTTTCTTAAATAAATAAACGTGAAAATGCAACGATCGTTGATCGTGCATCGAATCGAATTTGTTTGTTAGGCTTGATGCCGTATAATCGCGTGTGCACACGGCGATCGCGTTTAGTTAAACGCGCGCAATGAAATTTCAATTTATTTGTTTTACACTGATTTGTCACAGTAAAGATAATTAGCTTTTGACGAGAAAGCTACAGAAACGATTGAAGATAACTAGCTTTTGGCGAGAGAGCTACCGAAACGATTGAATTCTTTCGTACAAACTTATCGTTATTCGAGCGATCTAAGAGATTCTATACGGAGTGCGGTTAGAGGTGTTGCTCGGTTGACGAACTAAAGCCAATTGATCAAGTTGTGGCACGCCAGTTAGCGCGCGCTCGTTCGTTAGAGAGAAGTTTTTCTTGTAGATTGACCGCGATGTGCTGCCACCTCTAACCCCACTACATATCGTATGTTCGTTAGAGCTGACGTCTATTCAAAGAAAAATAGATTTCTTGGAAAAGACATGTTGCGTCGCAACATTGTTTTCTTCGATTTCGTCCAAGCCTAGTTCAGTATCTATATCGTCTATCCTAAGTATTTCACTTTCCACATTTTTTCAATCATGGCCATGACAATTAGAACAATAATCAGTGGATTTTAAACCGTGCTTAACACAACTACATGATTTTGTGCAATCTCTGCAGCTTATGCTTCTTAACAGTTGGTCTGGTAATAATGGTTCTATTGTTTGAATAAGTTCTAACCCATATTTTTCTAATTGCCAACCCCATTTCTTTGAATCCAAGTCATTTTCGAGCCACTGTTGCGCTTGATAGTAAACTCGCAAGCAATGTTGTACCGCTGCCGATTCGGTTGGTGGAAGGATTGACATATGAAAATTCTTTTTAATGCAGCCTTTTTTAAAACATAAAAAACGTAGTTTATTAAATCCAAAGAAATTATAAATGATATTAGAAAATTTCCTTAAAACAATACTAGAATTCATTAATTTTAATACTAATTAATTGATATTTCAATAATAATATTTAATACTTGAAGTCAATTTTAAGTTCTTAATAATATGTTTGAACTTACCTTTATAAATTATAATATTGATATAAAATTTTAATAATAACATAAAGAATGTACAATGATATTGATAATATTTGGTAATATTTTCATACTTATCTTTTCAATTAAAATGACGCTGAATTTTAATGTAATGTTTGCTGATGTGATGTTTATTTTCTTGGCATAGGCAGATACTATGACTATTATCGTCAAAGACATGTTTATATTTTAATATGAAAAGTTTGAAATACATGAAAAAGAAACATTTGCATAAAGCAAATTGAAATCATTGACTCTTGCCAAACTCAAAGTTCCATTATGATCAAGCTTCAGCTGACAAGGAGAGTGCATTGCTTTTGGGTCTTGGATTTCCTTCTAACTTTGGGATATTTCGAAGTTAATACATCTTTTGGCGCGCCTCGAAAATTTGCTGGACATAAAAATCCAAGTTGCCGTCACGTTACATTTCAATATGTGTTGCGTACGTGTGACCCTATCAGTGCGCACATAAGCAACTAAGTTATAAGAATAAAAGAGAGAGGGGACACTATACTATACCAAGCAATGTATATTCAAGCCTGTATTAAAGATAGATAGATAGATAACCAAACCAAATTTATTATATGTACATTAAGTTGTACAATTAATTACAGTAATACATTAGAATTAATAAAATTAATATAAAGCACAATAATAATAATAAACAGTAAAAAAGAAAACAGAAATCAAGCAAATATGAGGATATCTCTACAATTTTTAATCTTTTTATGATGTTTTCGAAAATTCATTTTACAGGCGTTACTGGGTTACCCAATGATGCATACTATTTAAACTGAGTTCATACCTTTTGTACAATCTGGAAACTCTATTTTTTCTGTATCCAGTGAATGTGCCACCAATGGTATAGTAGATATTTCTATAAAACGTAAATTTTTATACGGATGAATTTTGGAAATTTTATCCATGTAAAAATTTACGTTTTATAGAAATATCTACTATACCATTGGTGGCACATTCACTAAATACATAAAAAATAGAGTTTCCAGATTGTACAAAAGGTATGAACCTAGTTTAAATAGTGTGCATCATTGGGTAACCCAGTAATAGCTATAAAATGACATATCACGGAATGATTAAAAAATGTAGAGATATCCTCATATATCAGTAAAATAAACTTTACAGCAATAAAATCAATACAATATAAAACAGTTTTATAAATTAGCATGAAGCAGAGGTCCACTCTTCAAGGCAAGGTAGTGTGCAAATGAGGATGTCTTAAATGTCATGAGCGAGGATGAGTTGCGTAAAGTCGCAGGAAGATCATTCCATAGCCGCGAGGAAGTGACTAGGAACGATCGTAGGCAATACTCAGTGAATGAAAAAGGAATGGTCAAAGGTTTCACATCACCCCTCAAGGACCTCACCGGTCGGCTCCACTGATACATAGAATACAAATAAGATGAAGTACAAGATAAGAACATCTTATACAGAAACGTAAAAGAAAAATAGTTTCTTCTACACGCAGTGGATAACCAGCCTAATGAGAACCTATAAGCAGAGATGTGCTCACGCCTACCTACACCGCAGATGTAACGTATACCAGAGTAGATGATCCTCTGAAGTCTAAGGTCAAGCTCAGCCGAGAGGTCACAGTAAATCAAACAGCAGTAATCCAGAAGTGGAAACAGCAATGTTTTTATAAGATATATACGAAGAACAAACGTGGTGCTCTTTCTAAAGAAGTTTAGTCTGTAAAGCAGAGAAAATGACCTATTACACACTTGTGTAACGTGCTCTCTCCAGTTAAGCTTACTGTCCAACCAAATACCCAGACTACGGACAGAGGACTCAAATCTAATATTAGCACCGTTCAACGGAACGCCAGTCACAGATGATGAGGACAGCATATTTATATGAAAATAGAAACCAATAATTATTGCCTTCGTTTTGTCAACATTCAATTTCAGATGGTTATCAGAGGCCCAATTTGAAATGAGAACAGCATGATCACTCATAAGATTAGTATAAGCGCCAAGTTCAGAAATCGGAAAATGCACATAGACTTGCAAGTCGTCGGCATATATCAAATGCTGTAGACCAGAGTGAAAGTTGGCAGCAACGTCATTAATATAAATGGAGAATAAAAGTGGTCCAAGCACGAAACCCTGGGATACTCTTTTACTCAGAGTAACAAAATCAGATGCATTACCATAAGAGTCAATAACAGACTGCCGTCTATCAGATAAGTAGGCAAACTACCTGACAACAGTGTGCGAGACATGGAGAGAAGTTAGTTTCCGAAGCAGAGTGACATGGCACACAGTGTCAAATGCCTTGCTAAAATCAAATAATAGAAGCATAGTTACATAACGTCTGTCCATGTTGAGTCTAATATCCTCTGTTAGTTTGAGCAAAGCTGTTTGGGTACTATGTCCAGTTCTAAACCCAGTCTGATGAGAATCCAACAGATGTCTGGTGGACAAGTAATAATAAAGTTGTTGATGGACGAGACGCTCAAGAACCTTGGACATGAATGACAACAAAGAGAGAAGAACAAAGAGAGAGAGAGAGAGAGAGAGAGAAAGAGAGAAAGTATAGCAAGCGAATACGCACTACACAAGCTGAGTATAGGAGGGAAGAGAGAAGGCACATCGGCACATCAGCGTACAAACCGTTGTGTATATGCTGTTTGCGTATTGGATTACCACATGAGCGTTCAGTATGTATAAAGCGCGCACTTTACGACCATACATCTTTAACGGCCACTTAATTTTTATTCTAATGCGTTAATTATTAAAAACTTCGATAGTCGCACAACAAATATCATAACCCTGGTAGAAAATAGACTATTTAAAAATGATCATTCATCATTTATCAACCATTTTTTTTTTGGTCAATAAATATAATCAAAAACTGATCGGAAGATAGTGGAATAATAGATATATATTTTCGTATATTGACATATATCCATGCACATATACTAATGTTTTGATAGTTAAAATTAACATATAATAAATAAATGGTTTAAACTTTTAAAATTTAGTTTGATTTATCTACGTAATATTTATTTTAAAATTTATATTGAGGTCATTTACGCCTAAATACACAGAAAGAAAGAGAAAAGTTTGCGAACATGTGACTGCGCATGTTTCCTAACTCTAAAATGCAAAAAAGTTTTTATCATAAAAACTAATTCTAAAATTTTATAGAAACAAAAAAAATCTTTCCAGTACTATTATAATTGATGATAGTACCAATATTTTGGGTATTATTATTAGTGTTAATTTTTATAATGACACTACTTGAATTTCAACTATTATTAATATCATTTCTTTAAATAAGTGCGTTTATTTTACGTGTCACAGCGGCTAATTTTTCTGATTCTAGTTGAATATCAGTTGCATTTTCTTGTAAATCATGTTTCGTTAATCTGAAGGCCATTTTAGCCTCAGTTACTTTAAATGACTAAATTTTCTAAATTTTTAATTACGATACTAACTAGACTTCCTTGTAGGTGATGTTACGTCAACCTAGAGATCACCTTAAAGATCTGGACATCATCTACAGGAAGTGACTGATATTTCTTAATTTCCAATTATAATACTAGCTACACTCACCTGTAGATGATGTTATGCCGACCTGGAGGTCACTTTAGTTACCTAGACATCGTCTACAGGGAGTGACCAATATTTCTGAATATTAAATTTCATTATTAGCTGTACTTCTTCGTAGATGATGTTACGTCAACCTAGATTATCTTTGATACCTGGACATCATCTGCAGGAAGTGACTGATATTTCTGAATATTTAATTATAATACTAGCTCACCTTGTATTATGCTCATCTAGTATTATAATCGAAAATATAGAAATTTTAGTCACTTCCTGGAGATGATGTCCAGGTGGCCAGGATGACCTCCAGGTCAAGGAAATATTATTTAAATGGAAAGTGCGTCCAGTATTTAGTTAGTATTAAAAAACAATATAAAGATATACTTTACAATGTAAAAATATATCTGATCACGAAAGAAATATATTATTTTGATCCGGTGAGAAATACACTCTTCATTTGATTTGAAGTGATTATTTTTATTTAATTTGATTTTTTTAAATCAAATAAAGTATATATTTAGTAAAATTATTATTTGGCCATTGACATTATTTTGCTAGCTTTTGACTGTTAACCGTCGGTAGTTAACAGATAAGCTGATCATTTTATAGTGATTGTTGGTCAATTATTTACCAATTTTGAAGAAAATGGTTAAAATATGATTAGTTTATTATGAAATTTCTACCAGGGAAAAACAAATTAAATTAGATACAAAATACTAACTTTTTATTTTTTTTAAATTAATGATTAGGAAAAAATTCAAACAGGAACCGAAAGGATTTTCAAAAATCTAATTTTCATTACAGATTTTTTTTTCTATCACGAGACTTTTCAATAAAGTCACAAGAGATCGTATACATTTTTAAGCATGTAAACAATCAAATTGAAATCAAAATTATTCAAATAATTCAAATAATTTTTTTTTTAATTTCTTCAAAAAAACAAAAATTTATTTCTAGGAAAATGATGATAATATATATAACAATATGTCCAACGTAATTGTTAATGAAATTTTCACTTTTGATGTTTAAATTGTTTATAACTTTATTAAAAAGCATCAGAACAAAAAAAAAATCATCTGAGTTAAATTTTTAATTTTTTAAAATTCTCTCAATTTCTGTTTGAATTTTTTAGTAATTATTGAAAAATATACAATTAAAAAAATTTTTTTTAATTTGAAATTTTTACAAATTTTAAAAAAGGATATGAATAAAATAAAATTTTATTCACTTTAATTTACTTTTTTTGATTTTTTTTGTGTGACAACCAGAGATATAACTTATGAAACATCATAACTTTTGAACAACTTCAGCTTTTTAGGCACGGTTTTTTTTTAATCGAAAGGTTTTAATCTCAACTTTAATATGCAATGAGTAAAAACCTTATAGAATAAGTAGTTTGAAAACTGTAAAACTATAAGGCAGATACAAATTCTTTAGCAATATAGAAAAAACTGCTCTTAACTCGGAAAAAATCGAGCGTTGGACCGAATGGACGCGGCTTTTTTCATGATTTTATGTAAAAAAAAATACCCCAAAGTTAGTAGAAAATCCGAGACCTAAATGCAATACACCCTCCTTGTGAGTCTTTTATTTTTAGTTATTTTCGAAACACATTATAACCTTTACGATATCTAAGTGAATTTGAAGTAAATGCTCAAGCATACGATGATTGTTTTATTTATTTTTTACATTTTAAATCTGTTATTTAGGGAAATAATAATTTTAAATGGAAATAATATCAAATTTGAAGATAAATATTTCGAAAATGAAAGTAATGATTTGATCTAGTCTGATTAAAAGTTAAGTCGAATCATATAAGCATGCTTTCTTTTATTTAATATACATTATAATAAATTTATTTAACCTATTTTAATTTTTCAAAGTGCATTTAAAAGCTTTAATAGTCTGCTATGAGTAAAAAATCAGCACCCATCTGAAAGCATTATTTTATTTGCAATAAAGTTTTGAAATTATTGCATTTTTTTACGGGACGCTTCATTGTTAAATTATTGTGAAGCAACTAACAAACCGATTCCAATGAAATTTACTGGGCTATTTTATCATATCAAAAAGTTTTCTGTGGCCCAATATTAAAACCATATGATAAATTTAAATAATTGAAAAAATCATTTAACAAAATATTAATTTTTGTGCAGCTTTTTCGCAAATTGTTGTCGTCTTTTTTAGATAAAAAATGAAATTTTTCATTTTGAAAGTTCAATTTTTCATGTGAAATTTTATCACCTAACTTTTTTTTGTTACATTTTTCTCTAAATTGTATATTTAAGGAGCTATAAATAAAAAAAGGATGAAAAAATCGAATTTTTTAAGATTTTTTCACTGTTTGTTTAATAGCGAATTTAATAAAACTTTTTCAGCTGGCGCATATCGAAATTATCACATCTAACATAATTTCGGAGACATTTAAGTAAAAATTAGCAGCGACTGTATTCAAACCAAAACAGATCCCACCTGGACTATTGCCAACTTATTTAATTTCAACTTCTTCGCTAGCTAAAATTAATATTTCTCTCTCAGGGGTTGTTCACAAATTACGTAACACCATGAGGGGGCGGGAAATTGAGTTAAATATTATGCTGGGTTATAGAGGGGTCACAGATACGAGTTACGAAACATCAAAAAAAGATTTTTTAATATAAAATTTAATTAGTTCTCAACAAAGCGCGCCAACATCGCACTACCACCTGCATTTATTTTCGATGTAATACCAACTTCATTTTGGTACGTGTACATGTACGTGCACACCTCGCAATATATCTAAGCCGCGCTTCTTCTTTTACTTTCTATAGCGTTGATGATATTTATGAGAGCTTTTACTTTTATAAACTTATTTTTGTGGAAGAAATAAATTCAATATTATATTGAGTTAAGGGTTTGAGTTGTCAGGAAATGAAATTTTCAAATTGTTTACGAATAAGTACACTGAGAAAAATGATTTCTTAAAACAAGGAGAAACTCCAATGTGATATGATCGTTTTGATGGAAAATTAAATTTTTCAGATATAACTAAATGTTTAAATCGAATCCGTGAGGTTCTTGTTCTAAACATTAACATATCTTCATTCGAAATAAATCGATTGAAAATCTTTTTATATTCTTTAAGTATATTTTTTTCATAGGATATTTATTTAAAATTAATTAACATAAATCTTTTCATTGCATTAATTGTTTTGATTATAATAAATTTTATAAATCATGCTATAAATTATAAAATTCTAAACTATATTTTGAATATTCATGTTGCATACGTATTCATTATTTTTTAGTATTACTTTTTTTGTCGCACTAATGAAAAATTCACATGTTTACGTCGGCTCAACCACGCGCAGCATTTTTCGCTTTTCAAAAATATTTTAGACTTTTCAAACAAGATTAGTATCAATAATTATTTTACACATATATAGCTAGAGTTATTGACAACATTAGAAGTGTATTGTTTTAGTAAATTGTGAAACTGTATATAAAAATTATTTTATATTTTTCTATCACTTGCAGCGCCACCGAGTGGCAAATGGTTCTGACCGCCTCTTAATGAGTTATTAAGAAACTGCCGCACGTGAGGAGGGAAATCATTAGATTTTTTGAGAGAAATATCCGAGGGGCTATTCACTTAAAAAAAAGTGTCAAAATGATTACAGATTTCATATGATTTCAAATGATTTCAAAATGATTTCAGAAATATATTTTTATACTTTTAATTTCAAACATTTTCAAAACAGCCTATGGTAGGCAGTGATTTCAAATGATTTCAAATGATTTCAAGTAAATTTTCTATGATTTCAAATGATTTCAAGCAAATTTTTTATGATTTTAAATAATTCCGAAATCATTCCAAGATAATTAAAATTAATATTTATGAAGGTTAAGCTTATTTTAAATTATAATTCCTAAATCGTCATTATTGAATCATATAAAAATTAAAATAATACCTATATTTTAAAAAATTCAATTAAAAATAACTAAATTTTACATATATTTATTCCAAAAAATTCTTTATTTTTTTATACAGCTCATCATTAACTACAATCCCACTTTCAGTTGTTGTAGGTGTTGATATAGTCGATACATAATTTTTAATATTTATGTATCCATGCTTTTCCATGGGGACTAACGGAAAGTTTTTAGTTTTATTGTCTGGTTCATACCAATGACATAAAACTCCTATATCTTTAGTGTTATTCTTGACACATGCATAGGAAGCTGAGTATTCCAAACTTTTATTCGTTGGCCCTTTTAAATATCCAAAATTAAGTACATGTCCAAGATAGCATTTTTTTCTATTTAATCTTCTAAAGAGACACCATTCGCCAATGTGAATTTCGGAGCATTTTTTGTTATAAGCTATTTCCGTTGTAGTATTTAGTTTACTGATATTTTTATATTTTTGCAACTCGGAGTCTCTTACTCTCTGTAATCTACCACTACTGAGATCGAATTTATTCTTACTTAGAAGCCAACATATTGAGGATTTTTTAACAATACATTCTTTTCCAATTTTATCTTCAATTAAGGAAGTAGGATAAAATAATATTTGAAAACTGAGTGTCGTCTATGAATTCTAGTTTTAGTTATAACGTTTGTATAACATAAAATTAAATTTTTTAAACACAAAGTTAGTTTAAAAAATTGACCACCATAAGAGCTATGATCGAAAAACTTATCAGCCGTGTGTGACAGATACAAAGAGAGAAATTCAAACATAAGTAAATAATGCTTATTTACTTATTTATAGATCTTATTTAAATTTTTTGTTAGTATTTCTTTTTTTCATTTTTCACATTTATTCTTTTTTATTTGTTTTGATATAAATTATCTTTTACATAAAAATTTTTTGTGCGATGCATTTTGCTTATGATTAAAATCATTCATTTTTTTTCAATTCCAGAAAAAAATTCTTATAAATATTTATATATTATATATCGATACTATTCCCCAAAAATCAAAAATTATTTTATTTATCAGAGCAGCTCATATTAATCTGGTATTTAAATAATATTTAGTATTATATTTCTGGTAATATTTTAAATTGTAAACTAAATACAAAAATATTCATTGATTTCAATGATTTCAAATGATTTCAATGATTTCAAATGATTTCAATGATTTCAAATGATTTCAATGATTTCAATTTGAATAGTTTTGATTTCGGTAATCATATTGTGCACATAAAATTTAATAAAATATTTCAATAATTTCAATGATTTCAAATGATTTCAATAATGATTTCAAATGATTTCATCTGAAGGTGGTCAATGATTTCTTATAGTGAATAGCCCCTCGGAAATATCAGATGTAGCAGGCAATAACATTAAGCGAGAAGTAATTTTCAAAGCGTGGAAATTCAATTTATTGCCCAAGATAAAAAAGTTCCTCATAGGCAAAATTAATGTAGAAAACAAAGCATCCGTTGTGAGTCACGTTGACGAAGTTTATAAGAACGAGTATGAAGAAGAGGCCGGTAAAGTAGGTAACATAAGCGCTATAGACCATGGAATGATAAAAACAATGTATTGTGATAGGCCAGGAGTAGATAAAGTAGATATCGACTTGCACGTAAAAGCGATAGTAGGTAAAACAATCGATAAAGTAGGATCACGGTCAAGAGTTTATAAAAACGGAAATAGATGAGCGTATATAAGACAAGATAATAAGAGCAGAATGAATAGCAAGGAAAATATTAGTATAATAATCTGTATCCACCATAAAAAATATGGCAACAAAGACAGTTGTGGCCTGATGTAATGTGTTAAACAAGTACCGGGTTAGACTCACTTTGATATCATCATATTAAAAAAATTAACATATAGAGGACAATATCCTCATATATTAAATTTTTAATAAAAAAAATAAAAATTAAAATAGAAAATTAGATTTAAGGTTTAGTAATAAAATAAAATAGAAATTTATTATAGCAGATGTTCCTTATGCTATCATGGATGGTGATATCATCAAGCACTACTATTTACTTTCGGATCTAACTAGACGGAAATTCATAGACGCTAATACTGGTGAGTCGGCCGCAGACACCGCAAAAAGAGTTACATAGGTGTCAATAATTAACCCGGAAACTGAATATACCGAATCAATTAGGTAGGTTCTAGCGGTAGTAGACTTAGAAAAGCCGAAATTATTAGAAAAAAACGTATACCACCATATAAAAACGAATGGATCACCAGTAGCCCAGAAGCCAAGATATCTGGCACCTGATAAGCTGCAGGCTGCCAAGAAGGAATTTAAAAAGTGGTGTAAGGAAGGGATCTGCAGACACTCCTAAAGCCCTTGGGCATCAGTGTGTAGTCAGTATTCCAGATAAATATCAAATTTCTAACCTCCACGATTTTTCATCCAATTTAGAGAAAAAAACTATCTTTTCTGCATTCGACTTGGAAAAAACATTTTTACAAATTCCTATAGAATAAAATTACCAAGAGGGTGTACCAAAGGCAGCAGTAATTATTTCGTTTGAACTTTATGAATTTTTAATCATGTTTTTCGAATTTAGAAACGCGACCCAAACGTTCCAACCAGGCTGAGGACGACCCGGATTTCGCGTTCGATTTTGTATATGATATTTTGGTTACATCCCCATCGAAAGAGGAGCACTAAAATCATCTGAAGATTGTCTTGTAAAGATGAGAAAAATATAAACTTGAACTGAAGATTGATCAATGTCAGTTTAGATTAGAGGCATCAGATAGACAAGAATGGATTTAAACTAGACCCATCCAACGTCAAAGCGAAACCCAAGACCTTTAAGAAACCCAAGACTAAAGATAAGATGAGACGTTTTTTGGGAATGATAAACTTTTATATAAAAAGCTTTCCAAAAGCTGCATAGGTACAGAAATCACTCGTTGTCATGCTGAAAAATATTAAAAAGGAAAAAAAAACGTCCAGTGGAATTAACTGGAGAAGCAAAACAGGCGTTCAACAAGGTAAAAGAAAAATTATCAAACGTCACAATCTTGCGTTTGCAGCGAAAGATGCAGAAATAAGATTGGTATCAGACGCGTCGAACTTGTCGATGGACGCATCACTCGAACAGAATGTAAATGATGTATGATTAAAGACAATTTAATGACAATTTCCGACTAAAAATAAGCGAACCTTAATGAAAATTTCTGTTTAATTGGAACTTGTTCCATAGTTAACTTGGAGAAAATTGAGTTTAGAAAAAAATTCATGATATGAAAAATAAATAATTCTCCATAACTTTTATTTGGCATACATTCTTTGAAAATTCATTTTTTCTTATTTTATTAAGAAAAAATCCTAATTCGCTATTCCTAGATTTCATAATGATGAATTATCATTACATAGTGGATCGAGTCTTATTATCTCTTGGACTGTTAAAATTATTCAATATGTACAATTATTTCTTGACTAAAAATTAAATTAATTATTCTTCAAAGTGTTATTGTATCTTGAGATAGATTATGTATAAATTATGAAAAAAATAAAGCAAAAATAATTTTCCAAATCTTTTCAGTCAAATCAACAAAGGATATTTTAGTTAAAATTGTGTAAAAAGGGTGGAATATGCACTCGAATATCGACGCAAACGGTCTAGCGCGCGGTACACAGCAAAAAGTGGGAATGGAGGAAAAACTGTAAAATATCTTTAGATTTCATTATTCATGAAATCTGAATAGGAAATCAGATTCGTCGGTTAAAAATATCCTAATTAAAAAAAGCACTTTAATATAAGTGCATTAATCGCAAAAAACAAGCCAGTTAAACAATTGAACATTTCACGCCGCGCCCCGGTATATCTATATATATCGTTTCTCCTCCATCCCCACTTTTTGCTGTGTACCGCGCACTCGACCGTTTACGTTGATGTTCGAGTGCATATTTCACCCTTTTTACACAATTTTAATGAAAACTTAGAATATACGTTTAATAGTATATTATTTCTAGTTTTCAAAACCCTTTTAACAATGTACGTACGACGTTTCCAATCGGTAATATAAAGAAGGGAGGAATACCGAAAAAAAAAGAAAAATTGCAATTGCACAGAAACTAATTATCCAATAGTATCTACCTTTGGCATGTTAAAAGTAGATATAATTATCTACTTCTGTGTCAAATTTTAGCTCTTAATATTAATAAACAACAGAGTTATGAATTTAAAAAAAAAATGAAAAATTTTCCGGTTTTTCCGAATTTTCTTCGGTTCTAATAAACCGATCGGATCGTTTGACCTCTAGTTTTGTTGATAATTCAATTCTCTACAACTTTCCTATTGACATCATAATAATTCGTCAAATAGTTTTCGTTTTATTAGCGAAAAACAAAAAAAAACGCGTCTTTTTGCACTAATTTGTTAATAACTAATTAATAAATCATAGTTGCTAGTCCAAAACATATAAGTAAACATCTACGGACTATCTTTTAAATGATCGCATAGGTCGTTGCCAGTTACTAATTTTGGCAAAATAAGACTATTTTCTCGGTTTATTGACTGGCCTATCAACGAATGGCTACATTAGCACTTTTGAATTAATTTTTTCTTGAAATTTAGAATATTTTAAAGAAAAAAGTTTTTCAGTAATAAATTCCTAAAACGCAGCCCAACTGAGTAATTTAAGCTTAAAATTAGTCAAAAATGTCAAAAATATGACTTTTGCCCAACCTTGAAGCCTTGTAGCTCTAAAAATATGTGCTAAAGGAATCTAAAAAAATTTTAAGCGGTTCATAATACGGAAAAAAACCATTTTACCAATTTTTAGCAAAAAAAAATTTTTTGTCCTTCGATTTACATATATATATATACACGGTGATTCTAAACTACTGTATTTCCCTTGACAGGGTGATAGAGGACATCATTCTGAACAAACTTTATATTGTAATTTTTTTTCTATCTCGTATAGTTTTTAAACTACGGCACTTTAAAGTTACGCTTTTTCAGCCAATCAGAGAGCGTCATTCTAAACGTTCGAAAACAGCAACAAGTGTGTGCCCATTCTGCCCCGGTAGCAACGAGCTCATTAATCGCTTGCATAGTTACCAAATAAATAAACATTTGTTTGTTATTGTCCCTGACATATAACCCAAAAATAAAAATTTGAGTATTCTAATGTTTATAATCGAAGTACGTAATGTTGAATAATAGATGGCAATGCTAGTCTTATAATGAAGATACAATTTGTTGTTTTATTTTATTTTATAACTAAATAAATTATTTTATTTTAAAACTAATAAAATCAATAAAAATAATAATTTGAAATTGCAAAAATATCAAATTACTAATTAAATAAATTATTGATGATAATGATTAATTATTGATAAATAATTATTATAATTACTAATGGACTATAATGAATAATTTAATTTTGAAATATTTCTGTGAAAATAGTCTTTTGAACAAAATTGCCTAAAGAAAAAAACATTCAACTCCGGTGTTATTTCGTATACCGAACCGTATTTTTGACTACTACGATACTTCCATTCGTACGAAAAATTCGTTCGGTGTACGAAATAACACCGATGTTTGATTTTTTTTTCGTAAGCGTGTTGCAAATATGATAATTCTTAAAATAGCAGGCGTAGAAGTAACGATAATAATTAAATATTCATTTTTTTCGAATATTTAATAAGATATACTTTTTCTTTTAATTACTTAAAAAAGTTAAGTAACTTCATGATAATATCGTTGTTTTGTGCAAAATAATTTTTTTTATGATTACTCTTATTCTAAAAATGGGTACAATCAGATAATTTTATTTAACAGAACATGTTTCAATATGCTTAAGCTTGACAGCGTTATAAAGAATTTTTGTTTATAATTACAGTTTCTTAAGGTAGCTCCCTTGGGTTATACACGTCATGCAGAACATAATTAGAAAATTATTTTTAATTAGCTTTTTCATAAATTTTATGCATTGAACGTACAATCATCTAAGAAAGAGATACTTTGGGGTGCAAATAAAAAGTATTTCATAACAATTGCAACCCTAGTCGTGGAGATATTAATAATTCAAAAAAAGATACAAAAAATGTTCTAAAAACACAGGTAACTTTTTATTTTTAAAGTGATTGGAACGCAATAAAGCTTATTTTGTGCCTTAAAAATATCAGAGAGAGTTACCCACGTAATTTCAGTGATAGTTCTTACAGTTGAAACGTAAATTACAATTGTTTATTAATACACTTTATAATTTTTTCAAACAATTGTAATTTACGTTTAAACTGTAAGCACTATCACTGGAATTCCATGGGTGACTCCTTTTGAAATTTTTAATGCACAAAATGAGCTTTATTACGTCCCAATCACATGAAAAATAAAGTTTCTTGTGTTTTTAGAAAATATTTTGTATCTCTTTTTGAATTATTAATATTTTCGCGACTTGAGTTGCAATTGTTATGACATAATTTTTTTATGCACCCTAAAGTATCTCTTTCTTAGGTAATTGTACGTTCAATGCATAATGTTTATGAAAAGCTAATTAAAAATAATTTTCTAATTATGCTCTGCATCACGTGTATAACCCAAGGAGCTACTACTTAAGTTTCACAAATTTTCATTTTTATAAAGAATATTTTTTATCAGTAATATATCTATAAATTTTTAAATTAATGTGCTAATAAAATACAACAAATACTAGGATTCATGAAATTTAAAGCCACATTCTACAAATAATGGTTTACAAAACTTTTTAATGTTGAAACACACTAAATATTTTTTTGTATGTAATACGATACGTCATCATCGGAAGTTCGATGTTAGCAATTTTTATGATAAAATATTACTTATGAAAAGCTCCAAGATTAAATATAGATATTTGTGAATTTTTTTAGTCAAAGTTAAGTTTTTAGTATTATAAATAATTTATTTATTAACTAGCACAATGATATAAAGGGTTTTCGATGACAAGGTATCGAACGTTGATTTTCATCGTCGAATTAATATTTATTTCCCTGTAGGATTCGTGGCAGCCTGCAGGTATATTATAAAGTTTTTTAGATTTTCTTATTATTATAATTTTGAAAATATTAATAAATTTGTATAAATGAAATTATCGAGACGTGATTTTAACACAGTACTCTTTGCTCTGGCCTCTGTCACTATCATCTGAGCTATTGTTTCGCTATACTGACTTGATAATAATTCGGTTATAACTAAGAGGTCTAAATAATCGCAAATATTTAATCATGCTTTTTATCACATGCTAGTGAGAAAAACTTACAGTATAAGCTTAAAATAATAGGTTAGACAGGGTTGTAGAAGAGGAAGTTTCTTAGTGAGTATCCCCACTATACGAGTCAAGAATAGTAGCCACATCCATCACCGTATTATCTTAACATGTGTTACTATTTTCCTCTTTTCCTTTTTTCTTTGTCTTTCTTGTTTTTAACAAAACAATAGCTCAGATGATAGTGAGAAAGACGAGGGAGCCAAGGGTTCTAGGTTCCAATTTTATCTTGGAAATATTTTTTAATTTTTTATTTATTTCTTTTTTTTATTATTTCTATTTTACAAAATATAATAAACAGAAGACCCAATGAACTCTGTGGAAAACCTTCAAGTGTCCTAAAACTCGCCAGGAAAATGAGAAAGTTTCTACAGATGTTACTACAGACAAGCTATAAATCATTTGCAGATATTTCTACAAATGGCTAACAATTTTTTTTCCGTAATGCTCTATAATAATAATAATAAGTTATTATAATACCTAATACTTCCTGCTAATTTCTGTTAGTTATGGTTATAATTATAATATTTTAATTAATATTTCTTTCGATTATAATCATTCTTACAGAATCGCTAATAATAGTTAATTTTAATATTCATTTCACAGATATCATATGATTATGGCTAGGTTTTTTGTCAGACTTTATGCCGAACTTTTCCCTAGATTTTTTGACAGACATTTAACTAGGTTTTAAACTTCAGTATATTAGTCTTGGCTGAAGTTATGAATTATAAAAAGTAGTTTTAGCTAGAGACAAAAATAGAATTTACTGGTCTTGGCAGAAACCAAGACTAGTATGCTTTAGATCTGGCTAAAGTTAAAAAAAAAGATGCTTCACTCTTCGTAAAAAATAACTAATCTTATGAGCCATGCAAAGCTGTAGTGACTAATGCCATAAAACTTATTAGTTTTAGCTGATGCCAGACATAGCAAGCGCTATTTTTTACTAAAGCCAAGGATAATATTGTCTATGATTGGCTAAAACTAGAAACCCTTTGAGTTTATCTTTAAGCTTGGTTACAAATGACAAATGTTAATTTAAGCTTGTGCCAATGCAAAAAAAAATATATTTATACAAAAAATTCGGTGTACGATTAACCTCAATGAGGCAAGTAAGGGCTAAGTTTAGTCTACGTCTTGCAAAAAGTCTAGCTAAACGTCTTGCGAATAGTCTGGCAAAAAGTCTTGCGTAAAGTCTGGCAAAAAGTTTTTTAAAAAGTCTGGTGGGAAGTGTCGCGAAAAGTCGGTCGTCTGGCAAAAGGTCTTGTGATTAGTCTGGAAAAAATTCTGGCGGAAAGTCTAGCAAAAAATCTAGCGATGAGTCTAAGAAAAAGTCTAGCGAATATTTTAACAAAAAGCCTGGCCTAAAGTCTTGCAAAAAGTCTTGCAAAATGTCTAGCAGAACGTCTTGCAAATAGTCTGGCAAAAAGTTTTTCAAAAAGTCTGTTAAAAAGTATTGCGGAAAGTTTACTGAAACGTCTGGCAAAAGGTCTTGCGATTAGTCTGCGAAAAAGTCTGGCAAAACGTCTTGCAAAAAGTCGAGCAAAACGTCTTGCAAAAATTCTAGCAGAACGTCTTGCGAATAGTCTGGCAAAGAGTCTCGCATGAAGTCTGTCCAAAAGTTTTTCAAAAAGTATAGTTAAAAGTGTTGCAAAAAGTCTAGCAAAAAGTCTGGTAAAAAGTCTAGCAGAACGTCTTGCGAATAGTCTGGCAGAAAGTCTTGTGTAAAGTCCGACAAAAAGGTTTTTAAAAAGTCTGGCGGGAAGTGTTTCTGGCGGAGTTCTGGGGAAGTTCTGGCGAAAGGTCTTGCGATTAGTCTGGGAAAAATTCTGGCGGAAAGTCTAGCATAAGATCTAGCGATGAGTCTAAGAAAAAGTCTAGCGAACATTCTAACAAAAAGTCTGGCCGAAAGTCTTGCAGAAAGTTTGGCTAAAAGCCTTGCTAAAAGTCTAACAGAACGTCTTGCGTATAGTCTGGCAAAAAGTTTTTTAAAAAGTCTGGTGGAAAGTATTGCGAAAAGTTTGCCGAAACGTCTGGCAAAAGGTCTTGCGATTAGTCTGCGAAAAAGTCTGGCGAAAAGTCTAGCAAGTCTGGTCTAATGTCTTGCAGGAAGTCTGGAAAAAAGTCTTGCAAAAAGTCTAGCAGAACGTCTTGCAAATAGTCTGGCAGAAAGTCTTGCGTAAAGTCTGGCAATAAGTTTTTTAAAAGTCTGGTAAAAAGGTGTTGTGTAAAGTCTAGCAAGAAGTCTGGTAGGAAGACTTGCAGGAAGTCTGGCAAAACGTCTTACGAATAGTCTGGCAAAAAGTCTTGTGTAAAGTCCGACAAAAAGGTTTTTAAAAAGTCTGGCGGGAAGTGTCGCGAAAAGTTGGTCGAGACGTCTGGCGAAAGGTCTTGCGATTAGTCTGGGAAAAATTCTGGCGAAAAGTCTAGCAAAAGATCTAGCGATGAGTTTAGGAAAAAGTCTAGCGAATATTCTAACAAAAAGTCTGGCCGAAAGTCTTGCAGGAAGTCTGGCCAAAAGTCTTGCAAAAAGTCTAGCAGAACGTCTTGCGTATAGTCTGTCAAAAAGTTTTTCAAAAAGTCTGGTAGAAAGTATTGCGAAAAGTTTGCCAAAGCGTCTGGCAAAAGGTCTTGCGATTAGTCTGCGAAAAAGTCTGGCGAAAAGTCTAGCAAGTCTGGTCTAATGTCTTGCAGGAAGTCTGGAAAAAAGTCTTGCTAAAAGTCTAGCAGAACGTCTTGCAAATAGTCTGGCAGAAAGTCTTGCGTAAAGTCTGACAATAAGTTTTTTAAAAAGTCTGGTAAAAAGTGTTGCGTAAAGTCTAGCAAGAAGTCTGGTAGGAAGTCTTGCAGGAAGTCTGGCAAAACGTCTTACGAATAGTCTGGCAAAAAGTCTTGCGAAAAGTTTGGCAAAAAGTGTGTCAAAAAGTCTAGTTTAAGGGTTGCGAAAAGTCTGTCGAAACGTCTGGCAAATGTCTTGCGATGAGTCTAGGAAAAAGTCTGGCAAAAAGTCTAGCAAAAAGTCTGGTAAAAAGTCTTGCAGGAAGTCTGGCAAAACGTCTTGCAGAAAGTCTAGCAGAAAGTCTTTCATATAGTCTGGCAAAAAGTCTTGCGTTTAGTCTGGCAAAAAGTTTTTCAAAAAGTCTTGTGAAGAGTATTGAGAAAAGTCTGCCGAAACGTCTGGCAAAAGGTCTTGCGATTAGTCTGGGAAAAAGTCTGGCAAAAAGTCTAGCAAACAGTCTGGCAAAAAGTATTGCAGAAAGTCGGGCAAAGAGTCTTGCTAAAAGTCTAGCAGAACGTCTTACGAATAGTCTGGCAAAAAGTATTGTGTTAGGTCTGGCGAAAAGTTTTTTTAAAAGTCTGGTGGGAAGTGTCGCGAAAAGTTTGTCGAGACGTCTGGCGAAAGGTCTGGCGATTAGTCTGGGAAAAATTCTGGCGGAAAGTCTAGCATAAGATCTAGCGATGAGTCTAAGAAAAAGTCTAGCGAATATTCTAACAAAAAGTCTGGCCGAAAGTCTTGCAGGAAGTTTGGCCAAAAGCCTTGCAAAAAGTCTAACAGAACGTCTTGCGTATAGTCTGGCAAAAAGTTTTTAAAAGTCTGGTGGAAAGTATTGCGAAAAGTTTGCCGAAACGTCTGGCAAAAGGTCTTGCGATTAGTCTGCGAAAAAGTCTGGCGAAAAGTCTAGCAAGTCTGGTCTAATGTCTTGCAGGAAGTCTGGAAAAAAGTCTTGCAAAAAGTCTAGCAGAACGTCTTGCAAATAGTCTGGCAGAAAGTCTTGCGTAAAGTCTGGCAATAAGTTTTTAAAAAGTCTGGTAAAAAGTGTTGTGTAAAGTCTAGCAAGAAGTCTGGTAGGAAGTCTTGCAGGAAGTCTGGCAAAACGTCTTACGAATAGTCTGGCAAAAAGTCTTGCGAAAAGTTTGGCAAAAAGTGTGTCAAAAAGTCTAGTTACAGGGTTGCGAAAAGTCCGTCGAAACGTCTGGCAAATGTCTTGCGATGAGTCTAGGAAAAAGTCTGGCAAAAAGTCTAGCAAAAAGTCTGGTAAAAAGTCTTGCAGGAAGTCTGGCAATACGTCTTGCAGAAAGTCTAGCAGAAAGTCTTGCATATAGTCTGGCAAAAAGTCTTGCGTTTAGTCTGGGAAAAAGTCTGGCAAAAAGTCTAGCAAACAGTCTGGCAAAAAGTATTGCAGAAAGTCGGGCAAATAGTCTTGCAAAAAGTCTAGCAGAACGTCTTACGAATCGTCTGGCAAAAAGTATTGTGTTAAATCTGGCGAAAAGTTTTTTAAAAGTCTGGTGGGAAGTGTCGCGAAAAGTCTGTCGAGACGTCTGACAAAAGGTCTTGCGATTAGTCTGGGAAAAATTCTGGCGGATAGTCTAGCATAAGATCTAGCGATGAGTCTAGGAAAAAGTATAGCGAATATTCTAACAAAAAGTCTGGCCGAAAGTCTTGCAGGAAGTCTGGCCAAAAGTCTTGCAAAAAGTCTAGCAGATCGTCTTGCAAATAGTCTGGCAGAAAGTCTTGCGTAAAGTCTGGCAATAAGTTTTTTAAAAAGTATGGTAAAAAGTGTTGCGTAAAGTCTAGCAAAAAGTCTGGTAGGAAGTCTTGCAGGAAGTCTGGCAAAACATTTTACGAATAGTCTGGCAAAAAGTCTTGCGGAAAGTTTGGCAAAAAGTGTGTCTAAAAGTCTAGTTAAAGGGTTGCGAAAAGTCTGTCGAAACGTCTGCCAAAATGTTTTGCGATGAGTCTAGGAAAAAGTCTGGCAAAAAGTCTAGCAAAGAGTCTGGTAGAAAGTCTTGCAGGAGGTCTGGCAAAGAGTCTTGCAAAAAGTCTAGCAGAACGTCTTACGAATAATCTGGCAAAAAGTCTTGCGTTAGGTCTGGCGAAAAGTTTTTTTAAAAGTCTGGTAAAAAGTGTTGTAAAAACTCTAGCAAAAAGTCTGGTAGAAAGTCTGGCAAGAAGTCTGGTAAAACGTCTCGCAAAAAGTCTAGCAGAACGTCTTACAAATAGTTTGGCAAAAAGTCTTGCATGAAGTCTGCTAAAAAATTTTTTAAAAAGTCTAGTAAAAAGTTTGGCGAAAAGTCTAGCAAAAAGTTTCGTAGAAAGTCTTGCAGGAAGTCTGGCAAAATGTCTTGTATAAAGTCTAGCTGAACGTCTTACGAATAGTCTGGCAAAGAGTCTTGCGTAAAGTTTGGCAAACAGTTTGTCAAAAAGTATAGTTTAAGGTGTTGCGAAAAGTTATCGAAACGTCTGGCAAAAGGTCTCGCGATGAGTCTAGGAAACAGTCTGGAGAGGAAGTCTGGCAAAAAGTCCAGCAAAAAGTCTGGTAAGAAGTCTTGCAGGAAGTCTTGCAAATAGTCTGGCAAAAAGTCTTGCGTAAACTCTGGCGAAAAGTTTTTTAAAAAAACTCTAGCAAAAAGTCTGGTAGAAAGTCTGGCAAGAAGTCTGGTAAAACGTCTCGCAAAAAGTCTAGCAGAACGTCTTACAAATAGTTTGGCAAAAAGTCTTGCATGAAGTCTGCCAAAAAATTTTTCAAAAAGTCTGGTCAAAAGTGTTGCGAAAAGTCTAGCAAAAAGTCTGGTAGGAAGTCTTGCAGGAAGTCTGGCAAAACGTCTTGCAAAAAGTCTAGCAAAACGTCTTACAAATAGACTGGCAAAAAGTCTTGCGTTAAGTCTGGAAAAAAAAATTTTTATAAAGTCTGGCTAAAAGTGTTGCGAAATGTCTGACGAAAAGTCTGGCAAAAGGTATCGCAAAAAGTCTGGTCTAAAGTCTTGCAGGAAGTCTGGCAAAAAGTCCCGCCTAAAGTCTGGTGGAAAGTGTTGCTAAAAGTCTGTAGAAACGTCTAGCAAAAGGTCTTGCAATGAGTCCGGCAAAAAGTCTTGCGTAAAGTTTGGCAAAAAGTTTTTAAAAAAGTCTGGTCAAAAGTGTTGCGAAAAGTCTAGCAAAAAGTCTGGTAGGAAGTCTTGCAGGAAGTCTGGCAAAACGTCTTGCAATAAGTCTAGCAAAACGTCTTACAAATAGACTGGCAAAAAGTCTTGCGTTAAATCTGGAAAAAAAATTTTTATAAAGTCTGGCTAAAAGTGTTGCGAAAAGTCTGACGAAAAGTCTGGCAAAAGGTCTCGCAAAAAGTCTGGTCTAAAGTCTTGCAGGAAGTCTGGCAAAAAGTCTTGCAATAAGTCTAGCAAAACGTCTTACAAATAGACTGGCAAAAAGTCTTGCGTTAAGTCTGGAAAAAAAATTTTTATAAAGTCTGGCTAAAAGTGTTGCGAAAAGTCTGACGAAAAGTCTGGCAAAAGGTCTCGCAAAAAGTCCCGCCTAAAGTCTGGTGGAAAGTGTTGCTAAAAGTCTGCAGAAACGTCTAGCAAAAGGTCTTGCAATGAGTCTGGCAAAAAGTCTTGCGTAAAGTTTGGCAAAAAGTTTTTCAAAAAGTCTGGTGAATAGTGTTGCGAAAAGTCTGCTGAAATGTCTGGCAAAAGGTCTCGCAAAAAGTCTGGTAGGAAGTCTTGCAGGAAGTCTGGCAAAACGTCTTGCAATAAGTCTAGCAAAACGTCTTACAAATAGACTGGCAAAAAGTCTTGCGTTAAGTCTGGAAAAAAAATTTTTTATAAAGTCTGGCTAAAAGTGTTGCGAAAAGTCTGACGAAAAGTCTGGCAAAAGGTCTCGCAAAAAGTCCCGCCTAAAGTCTGGTGGAAAGTGTTGCTAAAAGTCTGCAGAAACGTCTAGCAAAAGGTCTTGCAATGAGTCTGGCAAAAAGTCTTGCGTAAAGTTTGGCAAAAAGTTTTTCAAAAAGTCTGGTGAATAGTGTTGCGAAAAGTCTGCTGAAATGTCTGGCAAAAGGTCTTGCGATTATTCTGGGAAAAAGTCTGGCGAAAAGTCTAGCAAACAGTCTGGTAAAAAGTCTTGCAGAAAGTCTGGCAAAGAGTCTTGCAAAAAGTGTAGCAGAACGTCTTGCGTAAAGTCTGGCTAAAAGTTTTTAAAAAAGTCTGGTGACAAGTGTTGCGAAAAGTTTCTCAAAACATTTAGCAAAAGATCTAGCGGTGAGTCTAGGAAAAAGTCTTGCAAAAAGTCTAGCTAAAAGTCTGATCGAAAGTCTTGCAGAAAGCCTGGCAAAATGTCTTGCAAAAAGTCTAGCAGAACGTCTTGCGAATAGTCTGACAGAAAGTCTTGCGTAAAGTCTTACAAAAAGTTTTTTTTTTAATTCTAGTGAAAAGTGTTGCTAAAAGTCTGTCGAAACGTTTGAGAATAGGTCTGGCGAAAAAATTTGGCGATAAATCTGGCAAAAACCTCGGTGAAATATCTTGCTAGGATTCTGGAAAAAAGTCTTGCTACAATCATGGCTAAAAGTATAACAAAATATCTGTCTGAGATCCTAGTTAATAGTTTTGTCGTTACAATAAAATATTAAGAGTAGTGCGGAAAACTCAAAAATCCCTTTATAATACTATACATAAAATTTTATAATACAAAATTTCAATGTATCATATTTTGTGGTTAGGTTTGTCGAGCTTATAATATTATAATAAATTACAATTCGTAAAGCTAAAAAGAATAAGAATTCGTCAAATAAAATGGTAACTAATGTAGCAAATAATCAGACAAACAAGAAGGTTAAAAAGTTTGAAAACAATATCATAAAAAGTTATTGAAAAACCTGATGTAGAATCTAGCGTGGTCTGCTTTCTTTTTTTAGACTCATAATTAATTATTAGTACATTTTGTAACGGGTATGAAAAAGCTTTATTTACGAAACGAGAATTTTACGTCCCGAGCCGAAGGCGAGGGTCGTAACGAGTTTCGTAAAAAAGCCTTTTCATACCAGTTGCAAACCGTATTTTTTACCATGAGAGCCAAGAAAGAGCAACGAAGTTGCGATTTTGGGGTTAGAATGGCAAAAAAATTATTCTGATATTAAGAATATTATAATTTCTAATAAATACACTAAGAATGTCTATTTTTACATTTAAATGACTTCTTGAATGTATACTTTTTGGAAATAAAAATACTATCAAAATAGTAAATATTTAATCGTATAAATAATATATTACCAATCAACAGATTCTTAAATTTTATTTTAAAAATATTTTCACTCATGTACAAAGTGGAAAAAAATTTTTAATTTTAACACACAAGTGTTACAGATGAACCACAAATTTTTGTGTTAAAATTTACAAATTTTTTTTCTGTAATTTACGAAGTTAAAATTATAACATAATTCATGAATAATATAAAATTTTAAATAATAAAATTTGTAAATTTTCAAATTTATTTGTGTTAAAATATAATGGTTGAAATGATGATTAGATAGTAAATAATGACTTTCTCGTATTTCTTTCTGTTAATATATTTAAAAAGAAGAGAGATAAAAAATATAAGAAAAAGGATAAAAAGATGGATGTTGGCGTGGATCAATAAAATCATAAACAAACTAATCTTATTTGATAATATTACATTGTCATTTAAAGGCGAACGTAAGCGAGTGATTCCGAAAAGAGCCGATCATTTTTTAATATTAGTATACCATAGAAATAGAGCCGGTTAGTGGCTCAGTCGGTAGAGCGTTGGATTCGTAATCTCGGGGTTCTGTGTTCGAATCTCGCTCTCGGCAACCAATTGATAGAGGCACCATTTAACGTTACATGTGCTTTGTTTACAAACACACTTACAAGCTCCGTTGCTGATTAACATCACAAGTAGCATAAATATAGCGACGGTAAAGAAGAAAAAAAAGTATAAAAATTTTTGTATTTACCTTATTATAAAATATCACCAATAATATTTTGTAATTATTAATGATAAATCATTAATATTATTGTTATTGTTATAATTATTTAATATTATAGAAAGATTTAAGCACTGCGTGTCTGAAATCTGCTTACTATGTATGCTTATTCGGGGCGAAAAAACTTTCATTTCGCTTATTCGCTAACTACGACGAGCCTGAAAACGCTATTAAAAATATTTGTATCATAATATAGTAATAATTAAACCCTGTGTTATTTGATATAAGTATAAGATAAGAAGTATTAAAATATAAAAAGTTTAGCAATTCGTTATACAATAATATATCATTGAGATAATAGAATAAAATATATCGAAAAAATATATAAAATTAAATTAATTTCAAGAAATGTATAGGAAAGGGTTCGGCTGTGGGCAATGGTTTGGTTGTGGAGACCCCAGCGTTTCTATTGACAGAAAGCAGATGATGTTTTTCTGACAAATATCATTTATGTATCGTTATGCCAAATATCAAAGCGAAAAAACACGTCTGCTTTTTGCTATAAGCCAATTAATTTTTTTGTGTAAAAAAAAACAAATATTTATTTGTACTTATTTATACTTTATCAATAATATTACAAATAAAAATTTATCAATGAAGGTGAATGTAATGCACATTTATTTAGTATGAAATTATTCCTATTTTGTAATGCAATATAGGTTGCAATCAATAAATTAACACCAACAATTTTGCAAGGGTGCCTACAACCGAACCAATACAAATCGCAACTTTACTTCCTGATTACATAATATATTACAATAAAACCACTTTTAAATATGACATTTCCTAGCCTAGCCTTTTATCAATACTCATTCTCCCTATGTTCCCAATACTGTACCAGTTTATTAAACATATGTAACTGTTGTTCAATATTAATCGTATAGGAATAGCACGTCTACCTCACAGTGCAATTTTAAATGCAACGTTGGAATAACTTTTTAGATATAGATTGTTTAATATTAAGGTCGCTCATCCGCCTAGGACCGTATCATGTTTTGGATCCTTGGGTAATATTTGTATTATTGCAAATTTTTATAAATGAATATACTCTATATGTCTCAATTATAACTATTATTATTTTAAAAACAAAAATCATTGCATAAGTAAAAGCGTAGAAAAATCTTAAAAAGTCTTGTGAACTATCAATTGTAGAATGTGGTTTTAAATTGCATGAATCCTAGTATTTGTAGTATATTATAAGCACATTAATTTAAAAATTTATAGATTATTACTGATAAAAAATATTCTTTCTAAAAATGAATATTTCTGAAGCTTAAGGTAGTACTATCGTTAAAGGGATTGACGGTTCAGAAAAATCTGAAATTAGGTATATAAGTAGATTTAAGTTAAAATAAGATGTAGTTAAATTTTGGTAAACTTTTGGAGCATGAGAGAAAAATGACAAACATTTTAATTTTCACATTTTTAACACGCGCTCTTATGGTAACCACACAGAAATTCTTTTTCAACTTTTGATTATAAGCTACTGATGGTTCAAAATTTCATCAAATTTAACACGTAATTAATTAAAGAACTAAAGAATAAATTTTTCAGTATCGAGTTTGAAACGATATAAACATCTTAGACTCAATGCACGCTCGTGTATAGCTATATATACACTATATATAGATATAAAGCGCGTGTTAAAAGATGAAAATTAAAATGCTTATAATTTTTTTCTCATGCTCTGAAAGTTAACCAAAATTTAACTGTGCTTTATTTTAATTAAAATCTACTTATGTGCCCAATCTCAGATTTTTCTGAACCGTCAATCCCTTAACGATAGTACTACCTTAAGGTGATGTAAAATAGACTCTACACCTGCACTCAGAAATATTTACCGTTTTCTTGTTCGATTGCAAAGTTTTAAAAAACGAGATACATTAGCTTCTAGTATGTATCATGGGAATTGTTCAATTAAATTAAGTAAAGTGATTGATTAATTATTGAGAATTTTTTATTTTAATATTCAAGGTTATGAAAATAACAATGATTATTGGAACCCAAAATATTTAATAAATGATAAATGAATTTACTTCGAAATTAATTTCAATAATAATCACTATATTTACTACTAATGTATTTCTTTTTCTGAAATTTCGGAGTAAAATAAAAAAATTCCAAAGTACTGGTGAAGCGTCCGTTATATCACCTTTAGAAACTCTAATTATAAAAAAAATTAATTTATTATAACGTTGCCAAGTTTAAGCATATTGAAATATGTTTTGTTAAATAGAATTATCTGATAGCGCCCAATTTCAAAATAAAAATAACCATACAAAAAATATTTTTGCTTCACAAAACATCAATTTTATCATAAAGTTACCTGATTTTATTAAGTTATTAGAAGACAAAGTATATCTTATTAAACAGTTGAAAGAAATGAATATTTAATAATTATGGTTACTTATTTGCCTGCTACTTAAAGAATTATCATACTTCCAACAATACTGTTCGAATAGAACTATTTTAAAATTAAATTTTCACTAATATCAATTGACGAGTAGTTATTTAAATATTTTTATAATATCTTTTTTACGATAATGATATTAATCAAAATCTTACTTTTAATGATATTTCAAAAATAAATTATTTTTTATAATTCATTAGTAATTATTATAATTATTTAATAATCAATCATAATTTTGTTGAATATTTACGTTTAAACAATAATTTATTCAATTAGTAATTTGATATTTTTAGAATATTAAATTATCGTTTTTATTAAATATCATTTATTTAATTATAAAATAAAATAAAACAACAAATTGAATCTTCATTATAAGAATAGCATTGCCATCTATTATTCAACATTACGTACTTCGATTATAAACATTAGAATACTCAAATTTTTATTTTTGGGTTATATGTCAGGGACAATAACAAACAAATGTTTATTTGGTAACTATGCAAGCGATCAATGAGCTCGTTGCTACCGGGGCAGAATGGGCACACACTTGTTGCTGTTTTCGAACGTTTAGAATGACGCTCTCTGATTGGCTGAAAAAGCGTAACTTTAAAGTGCCGTAGTTTAAAAACTATACGAGATAGAAAAAAAATTACAATATAAAGTTTGTTCAGAATGATGTCCTCTATCACCCTGTCAAGGGAAATACAGTAGTTTAGAATCACCGTGTATATATACATATGAAACGTTTTTCGTGAACTGGAATAGCAAAAAAATAAAAATCGCTTCGAAATTTCACAATTTCTTCAATTCCTTCATAAAGTTCCAAACTTATGAATTTTTTATTCCAAATCATTATGTTCTGGAGAAAAATCAAGAGAAACACTTTTTGTTGTAAATGATATGAAGATTGTATATTTTTATATACCCCAATTTTGCAGTTTGTTAATCGATCCTCATATAAATTACATGGTAATTGAAACTACCTTAATTATGATATCTTAGAAATTATTATTTTCAAGATTAATTCCATTCCACATGAACTACAAAATAAGCAATTTTGATCCAGGTAAATGAAGCTGACAATAAAGAGTTATTACAATGATTTTAATTATAGTATTTTTCCGTTATTTCTACGTTATTTTATGTAATTTTAGCTCTTCCTCAGGTAATCCATCAGAAATACTCAAACTTTTCCCTGTTTTTTCAACATTATTTTACGTTATTTTAAGTTGTTTTAGCTCTTGTTAATTAACTTTTGTAGATAAATGCTATTGCTTAAGCTACTAAATCTAAAGGGTAATCACATAGATTTTAATTAGAATGAAAATTCAATTTATATTTAAACATTCAATAATTTTTTTTAATAAACAATTAAATAATGCATAAATGACTTGCATATTCCAATTTATAATATTCATCTCTTGCAATGTAATATATTTTTCATCCTATTTCTATTTTATCCTTGATAGAAAAAAAACATAAATTTTCAATAAAAAAATAAATATAATCATATATTTATAAATAATTACAGTGTATTTATTTATTTGTAATAATAGTGTATTTATATATTTATTTAAATATATCCTATAGTTACTAATCTATGTTATTAGGAATCATTTATATGTCACACTGTGCACCAATATGCAATGATGTGACGGCAAGGAATTGTCTTTATTGTTATTAAAATCAATCTTTTAACAATAAATTTTTTTATTTCTTTACACTTAAATGATTTAAATGTTCATAAAGTTACTAATAGAACTATTAAGATTTTAATTAAAATTTAATGAGAGTAAAATTATTAATATTAAATATGGTAGTTTATTGGATTGACTAATAAAAGAAACTTGATTTTAATATTTTACGAGCTCAATTTACCTCGCTCCTCACGTTGCTCGATTAAATTTTCATATATTATATGAATATGTATAAATTAGCCAATTTCAAAGTCAAAAAAATTGTCTCAATTTATAAATTTTTTTATTGCAGTTCTGTTTAAAATTTAGTTTTTATATATTTGGAGAAAAAGAATTAATTTAAGTTCCAATGAGCATAAAAATTATTTAAATACAAATCATATCATCATGATAAATTAAAAATTTGTTTTACTGAACTCCATTTAAATTAATGAAGAAATATTATAGGGATTCATTCTTTTTAATCATGTGTTTCAGACAAAAGGACGGAGATGAAGAAACGGAGACGGAGAGACAAAGACACAGAGACGGAGAGAAGAAGACAGAAAGACAGAAACAGAGAAACATAGATGGAAAGACGAAAACGGAAAGACGAAGACAAAGAGACATAGATAGAGGGACGAAGAGACGAAAACAGAGAAGCAGAGACAAAGACGAAGAAACGGAGTTGTAGGAATAGAGACGGAGAGATATAGATGGAGGGACGGAGACGGAGAGGCAGAGACAGAGATGGAGAGGCAGAGACGGAGAGACGATGACGGAGACGGATATTGTGTATAAGAGTAAGTGTATGTGTATGGATATGTGTATATGAGTGTATGTGTATGTATGTGTATGTGTATGTATGTGTATGTATGTGTATATGAAAGGTGAAAGTGTGTATGTGTATGTATGTATGTGACAGTAATGCTAAAAATATTCGCGTAAGAAAAAAAAAGTCTTCATTCTTCATTTCAATATAATGAAATAATAATATATATGTAAGTAGTGATGTAATTCCGGAGAGACGGAGACGGAGAAACGGAGACGGAGAAATGAAGATGGATAAAGGGAGACGGAGAGACGAAGACAGAGAAACGGAGACGGAGTGACGGTGACGGAGAGACGAAGACGAAGAGATGGAGACGGAGAGACGGTGACGGAGAGACGAAAATAGAAAGACGGAGTCGGAGAAACGTCGACGGAGAGACGGAGCCGGAAAGACGGAGACGAAGAAAGAGAGACCGTGAGACGGAGACGGAGAAACGGAGTTGGAGAGACGATCACGGAGATGGAGTGACGGATACTGTGTATGTGTGTATCTGTATAAGATTAAGGGTATGTGAATGGATATGTGTATATTTGGGTATGTGTGTATGTGTATGTTAAAGGTGCATGAGTGTTTGTGTATGTATGTGACAATAATGTAAAAGATATTCACATAAGAAAAAAAAAGTCTCAATTCTTCACTTTGATGTAATAGTAGTAATAGTAATATTTTAATTGATTATTTTATTAAGTACATATTCTTTCAATAAGAAAGTCAAAATTCCTCTATTAAAATGGGTCTCATCTAAATACATTTTTGAATAGCATGATAATACGATTTGATTCCAAGAGATATATCACAGTGGTCCTCGAGTAAATTTGACCATGAAGATTTCGCACTTCAGATTTTTCTTCTGGATATGATTCTAGGTACATTTGGGATCAAATTTTAACTAATACTAAAATCGAAGAATGAGCACTTTTTATTTATTTAAATTTTATTTTATATATATATATATATGTTTTTTTATAAAAAAAATATTTTTATTGATAATTTATGAGCTTAATTTCTAGAATGCCGTTTTCAAATAGAATTATGAATTCTTTACATATTATAAGCAAATATTATTGTAAATATATTTAGGAAAATGTAAAGTTATGTAACTATGCAAGCATAACGTTAAAATTAAAATTTTTTGTAAAACATAGTTATAAAGACTATGATAAATTATATATTTTCAAATTATTAAAAAACGGCTCCTGAAGAAATTGTGATTAGAAAATACTGTGAATTATTATTTTTTAAGAACACTGCAGGTACTTTTGTTATTTCAGTAACACCAAGAGTACAATTTTCGTGTAAAAGATTGCATTGAAAAAAATCGAGGCTTTGGTTTTCATAGCGAATGGGTCAAGAAAGTGGTCCATTATGATTTTTCTGCAACATATGCTAATATAAAGTTTTATAAAATGATTCTCATTATGCAGGTATACATACAGATCACATGTACATAGTTTTTACTAAAGTTACATACAGTGAATTATATTCGCAGACTGCTCTTAATAATTTATCTGCATAATTAGAATCATTTTGCAATACTTTATATTAGCCCATATTGCCGAATAATCAAAATGGACCGCTTTTATAGCCTGTTTGCCGTAAAAACCTAGGCCTCAATTTTCTTCGATACAATCTTTTACATGAAAAATGTAGATATTGTTAAAGGGTTTTTTTTTGAGAATTCAACCGTGTAAGTTGTAGTTTAGGATATCAAGGTTTTGTGAACATTACAACGATCGGTATCTTAAACCACAACTTACACGGTCGAAATCTAAAAAAAAATCTCTAACAATGTCTAACATTTCCCGTGAAAGCTTTAAATCCAAACATGGAAAATGTACTCTTGATGTTACTGAAATACAAAAAGTACATGCAGTGTTCTTATAAAATATCAATAATTTAACCTTTAGAGGACGGAGAATTTGGAATTTTCAATTTCTTAGTATTTTCTATAAAAAACACATAATATTTGTCTCGAATATTGGGAAATACTCATATGTAAAGTGTCTATCCATGGTCAAGCCACTATAGTGGCTTTCCCACCCCCTAAAGGTTAAAAACATATAATTTCTTATCGTCTTTATCAGTGTAATGTTTTACAAAAAAAAATCTTTATTTTAACATTACGCTTACATTGTTACATAAGTTTAGAATGCCCTGAAAATATTTACAGTAATATTAACTTAAAATATGTAGATAATTTATAGTTATATTTGAAAATGACAACCTAGAAATTGAGCTTATAAATTATCAATAAAAAAATTTTTCTTTCTAAAAAATATATAGAAAATAAAATTTGAATAAATAAAAAAGTGCTCATTTTTTGATTTTGGTTTTCTTTGGAATTGGATCCTAAATGTATCTAGAATTATATCCAAAAGGAAAATCTGAGGTGCAAAAACTTCACGGTCAAAATTACTCGAGGACCACCGTGATATAAGTACCGATGGTATAAGTTTATGATTCAACATACTGGTAAGGGTAGTTAATTCAAAGTTTAATTAAATTGAAGTTGTTAATTTTCATAATATATTCATTGATGCATACATTTTAATTCTAATTTGTTAGAATTATAAAACTTATAGTGTAAGGAATCGTTTTCATTTTTCAATTCGAAAATAGTTATATTACAAAACGGTTTCGAAAATTTTTTTTTAAATTTACTATTTTTTGAATCATAACAAAGTGTCTCTAGATCATGTGGTCCATGTAACATATATTTTAACATAAATAAATCTTTCTTGACGTAAATTAAATAAAATGTTGGGGGTTGGCGAGCGGAGCGAGCAGGGGGAACCCCCCCCCCCTTAGTATATATATGTATATATATATAGATAGATAGATATATTTTCATTTTTATATTATATGTACAAAAAAAGAGAGCGTGTAATATACAATTAAATTAAACTAAGTTTAAATACATAAATAATATTGCACGGTAAAAATAGAATATACAGTTTTAAGAGATAATAGAAATAATAATACTATATTATATTAGTAAGTCAATAAAATAAATGAAAAGTGATATCACAGATAAAAAAGCAAATAATTAATACACGCAGTAAATATAGATAAAAGTATACTAAAAATCAGCCTCATATACCTATCAGTCAAAATGAATTACATTAAAATCAAGTGTGTAAAGAGCGTAGTCAAGATAACGAAAAAAAGTATATAAGTATACAATAATATGTAAGTCATGCTGATTAAAAATAAGTTCACTCATTGTATAAATACTCATTCCATATTCGTGCCAATAAATACTCTCATACCTTAAATCTAAAAAAAGGGACGTTACATAAATAAATAAATTAACACATATGATACAGTCAAAAAAAAATAGTAACCGAGTAAATACATCTTCAGTGCGGCTTCATACCTGCTGAGCGATGGAAGATGTTTGATATCAGCAGGCAGGGAGTTTAAAAAATGCGCACTTTGAACTTGAAAGGAATCGCTTTCAGTCTCAGTGTGCATGAAGGGCACCGCAAGATCTTTCATCTCACCCCTAACAGTCGCTCTGGGTATATATCTAGTAAAGAGACCTACTAGAGATTTGGGAATATTTATACGTACGATTTTGTACAAAAGTACAGCTATGAAATACTGTCTCCTTGAATCAGTATACGCAGCCAATTCAAAGCATATCTACGGAGCGAAATATGATCACCTATCCTCACGCCTAATACACATCTCACACATGAATTTTGCATTGTCTGTAGTCGTCTACGTAGCTCCTGTGAAGCATCGAGCAGGACTACCAAGCAGTAGTCAAGATGTGGGAACAGCAGAGTGGTTGCGAGTTATTTACGCAAAGCGTCAGTGGTATACCGACGGAAGAACCGCAAGCTATACATCACTCAATTGAATTTTTGTTTTCTCATAGAAAAAGCATTGCATCGATAAAACATTTTTTTTCTATTTTTTCATTAATTTGTACATATTTTGACTCTGGGAGTCAAAAAAAGTGGTTTCCAGAAAATGTATGTATGTATGTGTGTATAAATTCAGTACGTCATTTAGATCTCAAAATCTACTCGATTTATTTGCTTTAAATTTTGCATACAATTTATCTTTTTGTCTGACTGGGCAAGAAGCTATTGGGAATTGGTTTTCTTAGCGCAATTTTTTTTAGAGGCATTTTAAGAATTTCAATGAAATTTCAATTTTTCATTTTTTTTGTATTGTACGTAAACTACTCGAAGAATTTGCTTGAAAATTTGTATGGAACTTATTTTCGACTGCTAAAAAAAGAAAAACTTTTGAAAACTTATTTTCTTAGCATACTTTAAATTTTAGAGCATTTTTGAAATTAGTGAAAAAATTTTTATTTTTCATTTTTTTTTATTTTACGAAAACCATTCGATAGATTTGTTCCAAAATTTGTATGCAAGTTATTCGCTACTATCTGAAGAAAACGAACTTTGAAAGACTGATTTTCTCAGTGCAGTTTTAATTTTAGAGCATCAATAAAATTTTCAAAAAAATTTTTATTTTTCATTCATCTTTTATTTTGCGTAAACCATCCTATAAATTTCCTCCAAAATTTTTATACAATCAATTCGGTATTGTCTGAAGAAAATAAGCTTTTGAAAACTAAGTTTTTTTGCGTGGTTACAATTTTAGAAAATTTTAAAGATTTTTTAAAAAACTTCCATTCTTTTTTATTTTTTTTCATTTTACGTAAAGTACTCGATAGATCTGTTTTCAAATTTGCAGGAAAATGATTTGCGACTGTTAAAAGAAGGGAAATTTTCAAAAATTGATTTACTTAGGGTAGTTTTAACTTTGGAGCATTTTGAAAATTTTGAAAAGAAAATGTTATTTATTTATCCAATTAGATCTCGAAAATTACTTGACCGATTTACTTCAAATTTTGCATACTATCTATTATTTTGTCTAAGTAGACGGGAAGCTATTGACAATTGGTTTTTATAGCGTAGTCTTTTTTGAAGACCCATTTTAAGAATTTTGAAAAAATTTTTGATTTTTAATTTTTTTTGTATTTACGTAAATTATTTGATGAATTTGTTTTGAAATTTGCATGGTAATTATTTGCAACTGCTAAAAGAAGGATGACTTTTGAAAACCGATTTTCTTAGCGCAGTTTTAATTTTAGAAAATTTTTAAAATTTTCTTAAAAAAAATTTTTTTTTTCCATTATACGTTGACTACACAATAGATTTGCTCTAAAATCTGTATAAAAGTTATTCGCTACTGTCTTTATAAAATACTTTTTTTTCACTTCCTCTCTGTTCTTCTATCTCAGATTAATCCTCATTTTTACCCTATTTTTATCCATTATTGTCTCTCTCTTCTTGTTTCTTAATCACTTGCTCAAATTCACTAATTTTCCTTGAATAGAAATTGTATTTTACATTGAAATCACATTAAAAAAAATAAAATCAAATTACTCTAAATTAATGAGCTCTATGAGAAAGTATTGCGCCAAAGCACTTGGCAGCATTTTTAGTCATCATATTGATGTGCGGTTTCTATGACAGTTTAGAGTGAAATACAAGACCGAGGCTCGTAACGGAGTCGGAGAAAGGAATATTGACACCACCCACTAGGTCGATCGTCCTCGGCTCACCAGTATAAAAATTTTCAATAAAACGATTGCCACCAAAGACAATCGCCTTTGTTTTACTAGCATTCAAAGTAAGAGAAATATCAACAGTCCAACCCGACACCGCCCTGGCCACCCTATGTAAAATTCGAATACCCTCATCCACATTATCATGAGGGACCCATGTATGAATTTGAATATCGTTCGCTTACAGCAGGTACTCGACGCGTCTGGAGTCCAGTGCGTCACGTACGTTATTAATGTAAAGGCAAAACAACAGAGGTCCCAACACCGAACCGTGAGGAACTCCTATATTGGTTGTTAGCCAATTTGATTCCTTTTTCAAGTATGTGAAAATCATTTGTTTCCTACCTGATAAATAGGAGCTAATCCATATGAGTGCAGTCCTGGAAAACCCCATTGATCTAAGCCTCGTAAGAAGCCTCGAGGGAGAGATCATGTCGAATGTCTTGCTAAAGTCAAAAAGAAGCAGTAACGTGACAAGTTTTCTGTCTAAACCCCGACCTTATGCAAACTAGTCGTGGGCGACCTTTTCAAGAACCTTCGAAAGAAAACTTAAAATGGCTATAGGCCTAAAATCTTTTGGCTGCTTAGGTGCAGCACACTTTTTCAACGGTATAATACGTGTTCGTTTCCAAAGGTAAGGGAAGACCCCCCGTGCAAAAGAGGAATTTAACAGAGTCACAAGATGTTGACCAATAAATGGTAAAGTTTTAACTATCACTCTTTGCGAAATTCCATCCTCACCACGAGCCTGTGAGGAAAAATATGAGATTGCAAGAATAACATCATTAAAACTAATTGATTTGAAGGTAAATCCATTTTCATTGCATTAAGAAAAAATTTTTAAACCGCTTATCATTATCCTCATGTGGTGAGACTGACACTCTAGCAAAGTGCGCATTAAGCTCATCTGGGGTAAATCCATTAAAATCCCCTTGAGGTCCGGATAGCAATCTCAGATCTCTCAACTTTTTCCAGACATCACCATCCGCAAGAGCTCCAAACAGTCTGTTGTGAACATATGTAGTCTTAGCACGTTCCGTCTGTTCGTCCACTGTTCTACGCAACCGCAGAAACTCAGAAAGATACTGCTCGTCCTTTGTCCATTTGTATCTATGGTATGTAGCGTCTCTCTTACGTCGCGTCTGTGACAATTCTCCATTTATCCGTGAAAACTTATTCTTAATGGGCTTAAACGTTTCCAGCGACTCCAAATTCTCAATTGCAGTAGTGAGATTGTCACAGAGGCAACTAAGGGACAGCACTTAAACCCTGGGTCAACTGTGTCAATCATAAACGGCGAGCAATCACAGCCGGAAAATTTCTCCCCCAATGAAGTTGGATAAATGTCTTTATATTTTCTATGAATGATCGGGTTTTGATTTAAAGTGACAGTCATAGGGGACAGGCCCTATTTAAGAATATTGTATCATTTTTAATAGATTCATGATTCGAGTTCATCTCAGCATTTTGAGGTTGAACTTCACCGTGCTTTTGGATATTGGTTACCTTAACAATTCTCTACTTTACATTTTTTATTCAATATTTCATCTACGTTATGTTACTCTCAAATCTATATACTCTCTCTCCTCTCTCCCTCCTCACCATAAATTTAGCACCTCTATGCCAAACAAACTTAAAACCTTTTCCTTTAGCATACTTTTTTATCATTTTAAAATTAATATATTTATTTTACTCGAGAAACTCATTTATATATATATTTGAAAATGGTGCTTGGTAGCAGGAAATTCGCCGATGAGGGAGTGATCCAGATCCGCTGTCGAAAAACCCGTTAATCTACGTCTAGCCATAAATACCTCCTGCGCCAAGTCCTCCCCAGAAAGTCTCACCAACAATGAGAACGCACCACTCGGACCGCCAACGGTCTCACGCCCTGCAAATATCCTGTCTTTATCTCTATTCCCGGGATTAGAGATATCAGTAACAGATGTGATATTCAAACGTTTAAAAGTGGGAAGTAATGTTTTTAGAACAGCACAGGCCAACCTGACGTTAACTGCAAAGTAGTCCAGTCTGCTGGACATCATCAAAACACTATTCCTAGAATCACACCTCTCCACAGTATGACAGGATGACTTGCTGCTACTATCTCTGTATATTTTTACTGTTTGTATATCGTTTGAATCAACAGGTGCTTCAGTGCTTGTGTTATGAGAGCTACTATCTGTATGTTCAAATGATTGTATTCGAATTCATCGGCATTTCAGTGTTAGTGTTAGCGTTGAGTAAGTATTCGTGCTAAGCCGTGAGATCATTAACGGTTTGCACCACCTCAGCCACCTCGGTCATAAGTTGAGAAAAAGTTGTTGTCCACTCCATTGGATTCATTACTCAAAAATACCTGCATATTATTAAAATTAGCTGCTAGAGATTTGGAAAACTTTTCATGCTTGCCATTTAGAACAGACAACAACTCCCTCTCTAAGGTGCCTATCATTTCCCTGAGTTTACGATTGTCCTCCAGCAGCTGCATCCGCCCAGCATGTAAATTCTTAATAATTTTGACTCTTCATTTTAGTCACGATATCTCGCAGACCCTTGTCAGTATTTATAATATGGCTCTCAAGAGCTGGAAGTCAAATAAGATAATTTTGAATCAATTCGAGCCTGCAGGATAGCGCACTCTCCAAAATAGACGCAGCTATCTGAACTGAGGAAAAATTAGCACCACCATTAATATACTTTAGATCACTATTATTATTCTTACTAATATTGCTACCCGAGGTGAGCGACGCAGCACCACCTCTAAATTTTCCATTAACCAAATCAATACTTATGCTATGTTCTTCTCCAACCACCGCAGAAGCGTTAACATTTGAGTTTGAATGGGTCTTCTTGTTAATCGCAAAATGTCCTTGTGATTTTTTAGCTAGTGCGACAGGTGAGTATCCTCGTGATGGTGTAGAAGCAATGATAGGCCGGATTATAGAAGCTTCGCGCATTGTGGCATTGCGTGATCCAGTGCCAGTGCCAATGAGTGGAGCAGTAGGACAAACAATAGGTTGACCAACTTTATATCTCTTACAGTCATATTTCGGATTACTACCGTTATTAGGAGGCACACGCTTCATACATTTTACATGACAGCGCTGCCGACATGTAAAACACTGCATTAATTTTTTTGACCCTCTTATATTATCAGCGGGAAAACCGCAGATTGCGCAGCAGTCCTTGGTGGTATTTGATGACATTGTTTAAACTGTTTAAAATGTCAAGAGAAGTGAGAGAACCAAACACGAAGCAGAATTAGTGATGTAATAAAAAAGGAATAAAAGATAGTAGCAAAAGCAGCAACAGAAAAATAAAAATAATAATAAAATTGAAAACAAAAATAAAGATAAAAACAGGTCGGCACAAAGACGGAAAAACGTCCAGGGTCCGAAAGATGCAGACGCACAAGTGAAAACAAGTCAAGCCAAACCTTGAGGACCCCCAGCTGGACGATTCTTTGAAAAAACATTCACTCGGTAGAGTGATATAAACAATATTAGAATAAAAAATACAGAGATGAAGCAGCGTGTCAGTGAATACTTACGGGCGAAGAGGGGCTAAAGTATATTGCCAAACTATGTATATGATTTATATTTTATTGAAGAGCTTTGAAAAATTAATAAGTTATTTATTAAAACCATCTCTAATTTGAATATTAGCTCTCTCGATATTGAGATGACATCATTTCGAGGTCTATACTTGTAGAAATACTGTACCATAGTCACTTTAATCAGAAACTTCTAAGATTATACTTTTTTAATGATTTTTTATAATTTGCTTTTGACTTTTTATAAGAAAAAGAACTTTATATACATTTTTCTCCAAACAACGCTTTTTGAACTATTAGATATGATTTAAAAAAAACTACTTAATGTACCAGACTAAAATTTGATGGAGATACTCAGCATACTCGTAGTTTTGTCCCTACTAGCATTATTAATATTGCATATTAGTTAATACTTTTTAACCATTGAACTAAAAAAGAATAAAAACTTCAAAAAGTTTGCTATTTATTTTTTTCACCCAATATTTTTGTGATACCAAAACACTCGAACCATAAAAAAAATTTCACTCCCTCTTGAATATGCATTTGCATGTATCAGAATTTACCTGAATATATATTACTATGAAGAAAATTTTTTTATATAATCGTTTATTATCAGGATACTCTCTTAATTTTATAAAATTCTGATTATTTGAGAAATTAAAAATTATTATAATAGAGTTCTTATGTATACGATTTCTTAAAATTTCATTGAAAATGACAGTGCAAAACAATAACTAGTATTTAGATAAACAGCAGAAAATATTGTTGGTTAATTTAGCGACAAATTTTCGTTCTTGCAAACAAGCAAAAATTTTCACTGATGGAACGATCTTTTTGCTGACTAATGCAATTTAGTTTTCTTCGCGTATAATTATCTCATGAACGAAGAAAGATAAAAAATTTAATGCGGAAGAATATAGATTTAAGTTTTGGTCTAGAATATGTATTTGTACTACAGATACAAAGTTTCTTTATTACATCTTCAATTCGAAATATGAATAAAATTTTTATTCATTATTCCTAAAAAAACAAGCCAAAAAAATTTCATCCCAAAACTTATCAGTCACTACATATATATATGGGGAATTCTCAGACAAATCGCCTGATCAAAATTCTTTTTCCGCTGAAAATATTTCTATATATTCTTCTTTAACTCACAAACTACTCTGAATTTTTAAAAATTGTGCTTATTTTTGGAGCTATACAATATCAAAGTTTGGCTGTTTCCTGATTTTTTCGATTTTTGACACTTTTTGATTATTTCTATCTCCACAAATAAGCATTTTTTGTGTAGGAAATTAGGTAGTGCGAAAGAACAACTAGTTGATTTTATTATGGCTGATTTTATTTTTAATACATGGAGACACACGTTGTTGCTTTGCAACTGTACAGGCCATACTAACTCGTTGCTTCTATAAATGTATAATCTATGCTAGTAGTGTGGCGCTGCAATCGCTAGCTATTCTGTTAGAAAATTACGTTAATATTTCAACATTTTGCTTTATGTTAATTAATACTTTTTTTAGAAAAGTTTCTGAATTTTCAGAAAAAAATATTCACAAAGTCATATAATCACATTAGAAGTTAAATATGTCGAATTCAAATCTTAAAATCTAAGAATTTAAGAGTTTGCTTCTTCCAACGCACACCAAAAAATTCATGAAGATAGATTTTTTCAGTGCAAAAGTATTTGTACATGCACCAGAATAGCGATCTAGCCCTATTTCCAGTTTTTCCAAATGACAATGTTTCATCTAAGAGTCAGAGATTTGAATCAAGATTCATGAATATAGCTATTAGCGTTGATTCATATAGAAGAATTATTCAATTCTTTAATAACTCGAAGCTAGTACATCGACTATTGATCGAATTCAACTTTCACGCTAAAACATAAAATTATGAAAATAAAATATAATACTAACCGAGTTATGAATATGTTAACGTAAAATATGTGTAATATTGTTAGAATATAAGTGCGCCCATGCACCTATGTACTATATATATATATATATATATATATATATATATATATATATGTATAATATAAAGCATCTTGGTTTCCTTTCCTCTCCTCGTCTCCAAATTTGACAATAGCTACCTTTTTGTCTTGGCTTTAGTTATTCAATTCGTTCACTAAAAAGGAGTAAAATGTAGGCCTCGAATGGACCCTATTGCGGTTATTTTAGAAAGAAATGACCATTGTCATTTATGCTTTTTGACACTTATATTTAGTGAAAATAAAAAGTTTGATTGACATTTTTATTATTTTCGCTGTTCAAATGGCGATCAAAAAAAAAATTTTTTTTTAATTGTTTTTTAAATTTATATATGAAAAAATGAAAATATTTAAATGCAACTTTTTTATTCTTGTTGCTTAAATTTTAACGCTTATTTAAAAAAAAAACGTTATTCTATGATAATTAGGAGCTGAGATAATTTTTTTTTTTTAAATTCGCCATTTGTTTATTTACAAAGATTAAGGAATGAAATTTTAATGACAGATCCTTTAATACTTGAACTTTGATATAAGATCATTTATGATATTAAAATCAGTTTTTCAAAACGTTAAAAGATTGTTTTTAAGTATGTATAGTTTTAATTCTTTTTGAAGAGGGGAGGAACGCGTCATCTTTCGTAAGTACAGAAAAAATTTTTTCAATTACTTCAAATTTGTCTTATCTGAAAAAATTTCCTATATCTCAGTGAAATATTAACCGATTTTGATTTTTCTTTTTTTGATCTGGGGTTGTGCGAGATAATATTATGAACCGTCATTTTTGTTTTATGCAATTGTTAAGTCCTGGCTTTCACCAGGACTAAATAAAAGTGTGTGATTTTATTATGTTGAATATTTTTGTATGATTTTAAATATGAATTTGAATTAATTTGAAATAATTGAATTTATTATTAAATTATAATTATGAAAGATAAATATATGTATAATCTAGTGGTGAATTGAACTCCACCAATATTTAATTGAGTAAACCGTTTCTCACAATTGAAATATATTGAAGAATATTTATTTAGAGTATTTGAATAGAGAATATATAAATTGAATATTCTTACCTTGATTGATTCAAGTAGATGAAGGCTGGATACAGACAGACAAAGAATAGATATAGGCACGATTTGAAGTAAGACTTGAGTCGAATATAAGAAACTTTTAAGATATTCATTGTAAAATTCATTCATTGTTAAGATATTTATTGTAATAATAATTAAATATTGAATATAATAACTTTATTAGAATTTGAATTTGAATTTGGAATTTGAATTACAGGATCTACGACTTGGTACCAACGATGATCCTGGGGTTGTGCCCATTGTCGTTAATTGCAGTTGGCTTTTATAAGATTTATCTTGACATGATTTCATTACAAAATAAGTGGATCTTGCTTGTTTTATGATTTAGTAATTTTGAAGTAACGAATTTTGTTGCTTAATATCAACTTAAAGTTTCTTTACTGCTTAGGTTAACACATTCTTTTATTGTTCGATGACTGTTTAATTAGTTCATCAATATCATGTTAGTAAAAAGATATTTTAACAATTGTAAGTTGAAAATAATATATAAGGATACGTTGTGACGTAACACAATAAACAAAGTAATTAATTATAAATAATAAAAAAAATTTTTTATTATTTTTTACATATTATATTTTAAATAAATGTTTATTTATATAATTTTATGAATTTCTTTTATTTTAAAAAAATATTTAAAATCTTTTTTTCGCACACATAAACACATATTCGAAAAAATATTACATTTTTTTCGTATTTTCGCAATTAACATAAAAAATTGATTTTAATAAAATTTATTAAATATTTATGATAATTTTATTTGCTTGTTTAATGGCTCATCACAATCTTCATCTATGAAAACATTTCTCGAATCATCACAACATTCATCATTAGAACTATTGTCAATTTCAAACGGTAAGTTTAACATATTTTCACTGCTGCTGCAACTATCTTCATCAAACAGAAAATCTTGTACTAATACAGTCTTCTGGTTATCACAAGTTTCCTCGTGACAACCAGAACATAATTTAGAGCATTTTAATACATGTTTTCGACATCCACATTTATTATCATTGCAATTAATCATGAGCAACAAACAAGTAGCTGTAAAAAATAAACTGTTAATACGAATTTTTTTTAAGAAGTAGATAAATCAAAATATAATGAACATATTGTAATATGGTTAATTTTATTGTAATATATTCAAAAAGCTATTTTATGAAAAATACTAAATATTTCTTTAATTTTAAAAACTTTTAGAAAAAAAAACTTTTACAATAAAAATAAATATCTTGAATGAAAAATTTATAATATTTTTCAACAAACATATCATGCAATTTATAATTAAAATAAGATTTATTAAGTTATTAAAAAAAAATTTTTTAGTGATAAACAAAAATAAAAGGAACTTATTTTTTACTCCCAAATTTATTGTATATTAACGAAATTGCAGAATGAACTAAGCAATAACTTTTATTTAAAAAAGTAAAATATACACTATTATATTCAGAATGATTTTATTTAAGGACTATATGTAGAAACTTTGTATAATCAAAAGAAAACGCGTCCAATGATGTAACCTGTGCCACATACGTTGGTTTACTGAGTGCAAAGGACGCTCAAAATAAAATTGAACTCGCAATTTCATAATGACCTTGCTCTTGGGTTTCTTTTATACTTACGAACTTCAATAAATTTTATTTACTTGAAATAATAAAATTATAAATATAATATTTTCTTAATCTTATTATTATTTTAAGTAATAAATAATACTTTTAATAAAAAATTGAATCAATAATTGAAATTGGAATAAAAATTACAATAAATTTCTTTTTTAAGTGTAGTTAATAATGTTTTAGTAAAAAGTTTTGAATAGTTAAGGAAAATATAAGTACATATATATATCAGTAAAAATTCAATGAACTTATATCTTAACAATCAAGAAGAAATAAAATATAAAATAAAATACTTACGAATTGAAAGTTTGAGCGTAAAGCAGGGTTCAATGAACTCATACAATAACATACGCACTTTAATTATACTTCTCTTCTTTTAACGAACATAACATAGAAATACTTTACAACGAAATAGAAATACTTTTTAATTCTTTATAAAATAAATATTCATATTACGTATAAATGACTATTAAAATAATAATAATAATAAAAATAAAACTATTTTAAAAGTAAAAATGCTGAAAGGCATTTAAAAATAATGTGAAGGCTTTCATGACAAGAAATATGTTTTTATTAATAATATTGTTTAAAAAAGAAAATAATTAAATTTTTTAGAAAAAAAGATATTATGTATCATAAAATTATTAATACAAACGTTCCACTAAGGTAAAATATGAAATAAATTATTATTTTCATATATATTGTTTATAATAAATTAATTTGTTTTGTTAAATAAAACAAAAATGACGGTACTTATTACTATCTTGCACAACCCCGGATCAAAAAAAGAAACGTTAAATTCGTTGAATATTCAAGGTCAGAAGCTTTTTTTTAATAATGTCAGGATTTTTATGATAAGAGCAATGTTTGTATTAATTATTAGCGTGTAAAAAAGATAATAATCTAATTTTTTTATAAAATAAATGAAACTTATTTATTAGATTATAAAAATAAACATTACAAGTATATAAAAAATGAAAAAAAAATATGCATATATTTTTTGTTATTGTTTATAACAAATTAATTTTTTTATATCATTAAACAAGTATAACGACTGTTAATATTATCTCGCGCTACCCTAGATTAAAAAAAGAAAAATCAAAATCGGTTAATATTTCACTGAGATATAGGAAATTTTTTCAGATAAGACAAATTTGAAGTAATCGAAAAAATTTTTTCTGTACTTACGAAAGATGACGCGTTCCTCCCCTCTTCAAAAAGAATTAAAACTATACATACTTAAAAACAATCTTTTAAGGTTTTAAAAAACTGATTTTAATATCATAAATGATCTTATATCAAAGTTCAAGTATTAAAGGATCTGTCATTAAAATTTCATTCCTTAATCTTTGTAAATAAACAAATGGCGAATTTAAAAAAAAAAAATTATCTCAGCTCCTAATTATCATAGAATAACGTTTTTTTTTTTTTAAATAAGCGTTAAAATTTAAGCAACAAGAATAAAAAAGTTGCATTTAAATATTTTCATTTTTTCATACATAAATTTTAAAATCAATTAAGAAAAAAAATTTTTTTTTTCGATCGCTATTTAAACAGCGAAAATAATAAAAATGTCAATCAAACTTTTTATTTTCACTAAATATAAGTATCAAAGAGCATAAATGACAATGGTCATTTCTTTCTAAAATGACCGCAATAGGGTCCATTTGAGGCCTACATTTTACCTCTTTTTAGTGAACAAATTGAATATCTCATATACAAATTAATATTTTTAGCTGAAAAAATTATGGGGACTTAAGGTTGATAGAAGGCAACTTTTTACAAAGCTACAAGCATGTAGCCCTTTTTTTTATGGAATAAAAAATTATTGAAAATTTAACGATTTTTGACTATATTTTTGCGATTATTTAAATAAATTATTAACGAAATTTAATGTAATAGAGCTTAAACTATTCGTCTTGAAGACCCTTATAAGTATTATAAATTTCATATACCCTATTAAAAAACGAAAAGAGCTAGATCCAAAAAACATCGATTTTTCACAATTTTTTACATAAAAACGTTGTTTAAAAAAATATGCCAGCCCAAATTTTGACGGTCTTTCTAAATTTTAATATCTTTTAACCTAATGAACTCATTTTTTACTTCAGTTGCCTGTTACTAATTAAGTCATGCAAAAAGTCTAATTCTACTGGACTATAAGTGATATCTTTGCAAATATTTACAACAAACTAGAAATTGTTTTTTGACCCTCCGAGCGCGAAATACGTATTTTTGGCTCACTTTTTCGCGGGCCAGAATGTATTATTTCGAGCTCGCAAAAGTAAACCAAAAATATGTATTTCTCGTCTCTCGGGTTAAAAAATAGTATATGCACCACGGGCGCAACGGGAATTTATGTCCCTCGTGTGAATTTTGCGCCCTTGCTTCGCTCGTGTGAAAAACTCACACTCGGCCCAAAATCCTCTATTTCGCGACCTTGGTTCATAATGTACTATTATATTCACGCATCTTAGTAAGTGCATGAATAAATAAGGGAAAATTGCCATCAAAAATAAAAAAGAAAACAGTATAATGAGTGTGCTAAAGAATGTTTCATAATAATAAAAAGGATAATTTATATTATAACAATGGCAGAACAAGCTGAAATTGAAAGTAAGTAAAATTATATTTATGCATATAATTTTATAAAGACGTGTACGAGTGTTTATGTGATGTGTTTCAATAATTTTATTCACTCTTGTCTTTTCTCTCCTTATCCATGTAATGCGTGAATAACGTTGAAAATATTATGAGTATTTTAATCTATATAATTAACATATAAGACGAATTCTAAGAATAATTATAATAAAAAAAAATATTAAAAAAATTTGATTATAAATAAATTACAAAAGATGTAAATAAATAAAAAAAAATAAAAAAAAATAAAAATTTAAAAAAAAGAAAGAGAAGCGTTAGGGTGCTTTAAACATGCAATTAAAGGAGAAAAAGAAAGAACGAAAAAGAAATTTTTCATAAAGACGGTCAAAGAGTGTGTTGTATTTGTAAAAAAAAAGAAAAAGAAAAAGTAAAAGTGTGAGTCATAAGTTTATATCTAAGCAAAACATTGCTTGGATATAAACATGTGGTGCCTAGAAAAATTTAAAGGCAAACGAAAAGGTTTGGGTTTTTCTGGCTTGCAGGCCCGCGCTTAAGCGGTAGGTCAAGTATGAGCTTCAATGACTATACTGTCATAAAAAAGGGGCCCAAAAGAAAATAATACACGATGCGAATACATATTGTACGTTGTACACTAAAAAATATTATTTTCTAAAAATTTAGTTATACAAATCATAATTTGTATAACTAATATAACGAGAGTTTTAAATATATGAGATGTGCTTATGCCATGAAGAGTGTTAAATAAAAAGAAATAAGATACAAATGTAAATGGCATGTGTGTATACATGTAAACATATATGTACATATATATGATTCTGATAAATCATAAAACTGCAGTTATGAATAATAATAATTCAAATTATTATTATTTATTTTTAAAGAGTGTACGACTGTGTTTAAAAGCGTACGAGTGTATTTTTAAAGAGTGTCAAATAACATCTTGAAAATTTATGCGTATAAAATAACTTTAAATAATGAATTTTTTACATATTATTTCCGAGAGAATTAGATTTTAAAAAAATTCATAAAAAAAGGTCGACTATGTTTTCCAGCTGGATACCAACCATAAAGGCGGAGATTTATTTATCGAAGCCACCGAAAATACCATTCAGTTTATTACGATCAGTGGGTTGGTAAATGAGAGTACTCGAGTAAAATAAATTTATTTTAATTGAAATATATATATTAAAAATCTAGCTAGTAATTATGTCTTTACTCCCTTCATTAGTAAATTTATTATAATAGGAGTAAAGAACAAATGAGTCAGCTGACAGGTATATACATTGTGTATATATATATATATGCCTATGTGTATGCACATGTATACATATGTGTGTATATACATTAAGACACCGATGCCTTGTTAGGTCGATTGCATACAGGTGAACGCTGTGCGTATTAACTGTGTGTAAGAGACTAGAGTAATTGGGCTTGTGATTTTGTGTTCAAACACAAATCTAATTACCTGTTACGAATTTATTGTACTTGATGTTCGGTCAATAAGTTCAGTAGCAAGGCTTCATACTTAATCTTTATTACTGCTTTATAGATCGAACTGCAACGAAAGAAAACGAGTGGCAGCTCTTAAATGATAGGCTCCAAAGACGTGCAGGGGAGAAAAAAAAGATTGAGATTAAGAAAGCTACAATCCAACGAGAAGGAAAATCTGTTCAGGAAGCTGGAAACATGATGTCAAGGATTGTCCTAATGATATCTACGGTGACAATAACAACAAAAATATTAATTTTAATACAAAAATGACAGGTAAAAGAGATTTACTAATATTATAATTAAGTGACATTCAAATTAAAGAACAGTATACGATCAGTAAGACGGTATGAAATTCTGCATTAAGAGTGTTGAAGAGTGGCACGTGCATGTATGAGTGAAGTAAGAACAGTATGAGTGTAAAAGCAGCAAAGTAAAAAAGAGTTTATTTAAAAGAGATAAACCGAAATTCATGGTGTCTAAAGTTTCAGGTAACGAGTATGATGCAGAAATTAAACAATACAACAAAATTCTTAAGAATATAAAGAATTCGTGTGAAACTACAACAAAGTTCATAAAACAATTCGCAGCTTCCATAACAGATTTCAAGAATACGCTCTCAAAAGCATTAAATCAACAAAAGGTATACTGAAGGCAATAAAGCATAAATCATGGGAGTAAAATAATCAAACAACGAGTGCTCTTAAAGAAATTAAGATCAGTTTTGATACGACTTGGTTTAGATACGTGTAATGTACACGAAGTTATTGGAGAAAATTACGATGATTTAACAGAATCGCAGACTCAAGGTGGAGTTTAGGACGTAAAAGAATTTAACAACAGTGGCACAAGATTCGATTGAAAATAATCAAGTATCTCACAGTATTCAAAATGTAATGAGTCTATTTAATCGCAGTTATCGTAGATATTGGCAATTATTAGAAAAGAATTTAAAAGATTGAAATATAACAAGTTCAACGAACAATTTGATGTCTTCAATCAACTGAAAAATAACTTCAAAAAGCACTAATATAAAAAAGACTATAAATCTACAAGACAAATGAATATTTGAACATTTTATGACTGAATGAAGATGATGCGATTGATTTAATGTTACAGAGAAAGAAATATTAATTATTGTCAAGGATGAGCAGGCCATAGAAAAAGGGTGAATTTAAAATGTGCGATATAATCATGAACTAGATTAATCAAAATTATCATGCTATGATCTGAATATCAATGATCTGAATTTAATGATTAACAAAAAAAAAATCATAACGATGTGAGACAGAGTTAAAACAAAGGTTAAAACGATATGAGAGACAAAATGTAACAGGTTTAATTAGATAGTAGCCATGCAGAGGACAGGCTTCTTACGAGGGAAACATATTTAAATGTTAGGATGGATTCAAGGAGATTGTTAAATAAAACGAAATTTTCTGATTCGCAGATAAATGTCAAAAGAAGAAAACTATAATCCATTCTATAACATCGCTATCACTATATTGCTTGAAGTTCAGGCCGTATAGTTTGTGATTAAAAATATGATGGAAAATACTTCAGTTAGAATCAGTTATATTATGCAACCTGCAGACTGAACATGTCATAAAGGCAATGGCTCTCTCTAGATAGTTCTCTCAAGCTAAGCTTGACCTCAACGATGCAAGATGTTATGATTATAAAGATCGAAAACATTATGAAAGGAGTTGTCTAATGAAGAGTGAAATCAAAATGCTATAACAACAATAGCTTTGCTATTATGCAACATTACCAAGCTGCTTCGAATTGCTTAAAGGAAACACAAACTGATAAATTTGAAGGAAAAATTTTCATATACAAGGCAAATAGATAATGTAAAAACATAGAATGATAAGTCTAAATACAACAATGCAAAGAAGGCCAACTCCAACATACATATGGAAAATCTTAAAGTTGAAGTTGAAGAAAATAACACATCACTAAAAATAAAGTATGTAGAACCGATGGCATGAAATCAAACTTAGAGGCAGTAAAAATTTAAGCAAATAATAGCAGTATTTACAAAATTAATAATGTGCTTTGTGCTGAAAAATTGATAGAAAACTTTATCTTTCTTAGAAAGTTTATTAAACAAGAACTTAACATATACTTTAATTATCAAATAATGGATATCTTGATCCTGCGTTGAATGAATCACTGATAATACAAGCCTACGAAGAGTCTTTTCAGAAAAGAGAACTAAAAAAATTCAAGATTGAAAAGAATATTAAAATAAAATAAAATTTTAACGAACCTTCTAAAAAAATCTATGTAAATACAGCTAGTGTTATTGGCTCAAAAGGATTAAAAATAAATAGATATTGCGTCAGAAATGCTATCTTAAAGAAAATCGACATTTATAATTTCTATTGTTTCATCTGATACAGTTATTACACGACAATTATTAAGGTAAAGAGAGTGGACCAAGAAAGGAAAATACGACGCAAATGATAAATAAGGAAAGTTTTAAAAGAATTCAACAAAGTAAGACCAAAATTTAAGGTGTTACCAAATTTAACAATACATTCAACTATCAGTATAAACTAAATTGAATGACGATCAAAGATTGAGCACTAATTGATGAATTGGCCAAAATTGAATTATTAGAGAAAGAAGCAATATTTAATTCAAATACATCAAGAGACTCAATATTAAACAAAACTATGCTGTTACATAAAATCATATCGTGTGTTATCACTTTATTTAAAGAATTTGGAAAGAAAGTAGCTTCATTTAAAAGACATGAAAAGTGCTGTTTTTCATAAATCTATACAAGAATGCGAAGTTCACACAATGGCAAAATAAATTCAAGAACTTGTACTACGAAAGAATTACATAATATACAGAATATGCTGATACTGCGAAATCTATTACTTCAACAACTTATCTCAAAGGTTATCGTTACACGACGATTTTCATACTCTGTGAAGATACAAAGATGTGTTTCGAAGTACATATCAAAATATGAAATTTGCCGAAGAAATTATTATTAAAGTTTTGAATTAATAGGAGCTCAGCTTTAGATTGTCCAGGCACACCTCGATATAATGAAACTGCAGAAAGATTTGATCAAATAATAAAAAAAAAGAAAGGTAATAGTCTACATATATATGATCAAAAATCGCCTAAAAATATGTGAAATTATATACATACAACAGAACGCTTCATAAATCAAAGGACTTGATTATATTCATGCAAAAGTTCTAAAAGACAATTATGACATTAATCAAATCAGATATTTTAATTATCTAGCGTACGTAAAAATTCATAGGAAAATAGAATCGAAATTTCGAAAGGAGGGTAGAAAAATGATATTTAATGAATATACAAAAACTGGATATCTCTTCCTAAAAACCGGAGGGAGATAAATTTCATGAGAATGAAAATGTGACATTTCACATATAATAAAGATTGCGTAATGATTTGGCCGAATGATAATGAAAAATGAAATGATTTATCTGATTGAAGAAGAACTGTGAAGAATCCGTAAAAACATTGAAAATGGAGGGAGAGAAGAAAGAAAAGAGAAAAAGAGAAGCAACAAAAGGTCAAAGTATTTTTGAAAAAGAAGTTCTGTTGATTGATAATAGCTTTTCTTTTCTGCCTTTAAGCATGTTTCAAATCTTATTAACCTTATCAAAATCAGCTAAACGTGAAAGATGTGGCAATTGAAAGATTATTAATGAAGTTTTTTTCTTTACTAGCGAAAATTAATATTTTTCGAATCAATAAAGATGCGAGATATCATCGAAAAACAATGATGTGTTAATAATGGAAAAAACAACGAAAAATTGTGAATAAATCAAGATGGTAAAATACGGTATAAAACTTGATGGTATAGATTCTAGATGGGTTTTCAAAGGTAAGAGTAGAGAAGATGGTCAAAGAAAGCATAAAGCTCAATTAGTTATAAGAACATTTAAAGATAAAGATAACTATAACCTAAGAGAAACAAATACCTCTGTATCAAGACTTCCAATAATGAGAACATTATAAGTTATGGCAAATAATTATAACTTACAAGGAGAGTGTTTCGCCTTCGGGTCACCGTTTTTGCTCAAATTTTGGAAATATTTTCTAGATGCTGAAATATGAAGAAAGCCAAAATTTTAGAGGCCAACGCTCAATATTTCCCTAGTTGCAGGCCATCAAAGAAAATCACTAAAAAAGTTACTAGATTTTCAAACGCTTATAGTTTCTCAGAATTATTAGCTAGAAGCTTAAACCTTATTTTAAATGGAAGCTGAGCTCCAATCCTTTCGAGATAGCACCTATAACATCTCAAAATATTATTTTTTCCCAAAGCTAGAGCGTAATAAAGATTGGACCTGAATTTTTTGTTTAAAACATTAATTAATAATAAAAGCTAAAATTCAGGTCCCATTTTTATTACGCTCTAACTTTGGGAAAAAATAATATTTTGAGATGGTATAGGTGCTATCTCGAAAGGATTGGAGCTCAGCTTCCATTTAAAATAAGGTTTAAGCTTCTAGCTAATAATGCTGAGGAACTATAAGCGTTTGAAAATCTAGTAACTTTTTTAGTGATTTTCTTCAATGGCCTGTAACTAGGGAAATATTGAGCATTGGCCTCTAAAATTTTGGCTTTCTTCATATTTCTGCATCTAGAAAATATTTCCAAAATTTGAGCAAAAACAAAGGTGATTATTCTAGAGCCAACATTTTATTTCTGGCAGGTAAGATAAAAATATTTAATCCTTTACTATGAATTTTATAAATTAAAATTATTTTCATTATTTAAATAAGATTAAAAGTATTATTTCTAAATAAATTCAAAGTATTATTTTCATTGTTAAAATATGTTAAAATAAATTGCTCCGTTTTTAATAAAATTTGTTATAATTGAAAACAGATTGAAAAATAAATAAGGAAAAATTTTATTTTCAATCAAGTTATTATTTCTTAATGAAGGAAATAATATTTGTAATTTAATCTATTCTGAATATATATTTCAACCATATAAATTTTTATTATCATAGACGATCTTAGGCTCCTATTCATAGACCTAACTTAAGTACCGGTTGTTACTTGAACGTAATTCTGTCTTTATCTGTCCATAATAAGAATAAAAGACAGATGATACAAACGTTACTTGATTTAATAGCTACACTAGAAAAAAAATTTATTAGTAACGAAAAAATTTTTATTGTATCGAATATATTGTTTCAAGTAATCGGTGAAATATTTTTGTTATCAATATTATTTATTCCGTCAGTGAAAATAAAATTTTTAAATATCAATATAATATATCTCAAGATACATAAGATATTTCTTAAACTTAACAATATCTCACACTGAAAATTATTAATTTTCTTTTAAATTTATATCTCTTAATGTCAAAATGAAAATCATATTAAATAATTAAAATAAAATTTTGTTCCTTCGATAAAATATGTTAATAAATATAAAAAATATTGCGTATCAATTAATTTCTGCGTACCAAATAGAAGTAACTATTCATTGAATAAATATTATTTTTCTTTAAAAATATATTTTAATTTTTAAAGCCTGAAAAATAATTTTTTTAGAAGAATACATAATTTTGAAAACATGAAACATCACTTTCAAGCATGGAAATAATTTGTTACAAGTAAATTTAAAATATTAGTTCAAGTAAATGTTTCAACAAATTTAAGTTTCTTTTCTGCAATACAAATTTCAATTTTTTTTTAATTACTGAAACTCTTTTGATTCAAAGAATTATTTTTTTATTCAAAAAAATATTTCTTTAAAACAGTTAAATGTTGATTTTAATTAAAATTTATTTTTTGTAATTATGTGTATAAATAATTGTTGTGAAATTTTTTTTTTACTGAAATATACGTTTTTAATCTAAATAATAATTACTTTATTAAAATGAGAAAGTTTTATAGTTATATTTTCTTCATTCTGACAATTATTATGTTTCAATTCAAAATCCTCTTTTCAATGTAATGAAATTTAATAAATTACACCGCTTTTTTGCACCAACAAACATTCTGATGTTGAAAAGAGATAGCTTTATCGAAGTCATGAACTAATTTGTTTAATTTAAAAATTATGTATTTGGATTAAAAAATTATTTGACGTAAGATATTTTTTTCATTCTTATATAAAAATTATTTCAAATAAATATTACATTTTTTTAATAAAAAAATTTAGCATTGTTTTTAAGAAAGTTTTACTGACTTTCAACACTATTTTGGAAGTAACTAATTTCTCAAAGTTAAAAAGATACTTTTCTAAATTCGAAAATTTTTTTTTTTCAAATATAATATTGTATTGAAGAATATTTCAAGTTTTTTTTTTTATTTTAAAAATTATTTCATTAATTTAAAAATGATTTTTCTTTGACTGAAATGAATTAATTCCTTTGCATCGCATTAATTCAATTTAAAAGCAGCTTCTTTAAAGTTAAAAGAACCTTTTACGCTGTATTGTCACGAAGTTTGCGTGAAATTCCGTGATAAAAGGAAGTTTTTACATACTAATTTAATATCATTTCAAAACAATGTATAATAACTATTTTTATGGTGAAAAATAAGGTTTCCTTTTTTTTAATCATTCTGCAGTTGGAAATGAAATTTCATTTCTTTAAGGTTGTATGGACTATACAGTCTGTGTCAAAAGTTAGTTTTTTAAAAAATTGTCTATATTTCTCGGTAGAAAGTAATTATTCAATTTCCAGCTTAGTAACTTATTAGATAATATTGAAACAATCATTTTAAACTTTGTTTCATTTAATTATAATGAATTATTAAAGAGTTATAACATTTTAAAGTTTATAAATTTTACACAAATCTAATGCAATCATAAATAATAATGCCAAACTTTCAAAAATGATTTTATTTGATTGCAATAAAGTTTATTTTGTTTAGTTTAAAATTTAGAATCTATTGACGAGGATGGAATTTTTATTTTTATTTTTTATTAAAATTTATTGCTAATTTTCTATGATAAAACAGTAAGTACCGTCTGAGATATATACATTTTTTCGCAGAAAATTAGCAATAAATTTTAATAAAAAATAAAAATAAAAATTCCATCCTCGTCAATAGATTCTAAATTTTAAACTGAACAAAATAAACTTTGTTGCAGTCGAATAAAATCATTTTTGAAAGTTTGGCATTATTATTTATGATTGTATTAGATTTGTGTAAAATTTATAAACTTTAAAATGTTATAACTCTTTAATAATTCATTATAATTAAATGGAACAAAGTTTAAAATGATTGTTTTAATATTATCTAATAACTTACTAAGCTGAAAATTGAATAATTACTTTCTACCGAGAAATATAGACGATTTTCTGAAAAACTAACTTTTGACACAGACTGTATAGCCCATACAACCTTAATATGAAAGGACAAAGATGAGCGACCTGCTCTAGGATAAATTTAGAACAAATGTGCCTGTTTTTTTTTAATATCTTACAAATCATACATTTTTTTGATTAACAATCATTGATTATTTTATTACTCACTAATGTCAAATTATTTTTTTCTCTTATGCTATATTATTGAAAAAATCAATAATTTATAAAAAAATTATGTTTTTTTATTACTATATAGTTTTTGAATAACACTAATTTAAAAATTCGTTTCATGACACAATATATAATGAAGTTGAGATTTTGATTCGAAAAGGACAAAAATAAATGACCTATCACAAAACAAAATGTTTAAGGGTTTGCTTTAGACCTATACTTTATCGATCAAATATAGTTTGAAAATAAATTTCTTTTTTTTTCATATGAATAAATATTAGAATTGTTTGTAATCCCTAGCGGAAATATAAAATGTTTAAAAATATTTAAAACTGTTCAAAACTGTTTAAAACTGTTTATAAGTGCGAGATTTAGGATATTTAAAACAGTTATAAACAGTTTTAAACATTTTGAAACACTTTCAAAAAGTTTTGAAAATTTCGAAATAATTTTAAACAGTGTTGAATAGTTTTTAATTTTTTATGTTTAAAAGTAATAGATTATTGTAAATATTAAAAATATTTCAAAACAATTTTAAATCAATATAAACTATTTTTTATTAACTTGAGCAGTTCTGAATGGTTTTAAAAAGTTTTGAACACCTACATTTTTAAACAGTTTCAAAAAGTTTTAAAAATTTCGAAATGATTTCAAACAGTGTTTCATAATTTTGTCTTAGTAAAAATTTTATTATATATATTAAAGTTTTTATAATGTATACGAGAAAATGTTCACTTTAGTTTAAAATTATTCTGTACTGCTCAAAACTGTTAAAAAATGTTGAAAACTTTTTATAACTGTTTTAAATGTCAAAAATTTCACACTTATAAACTATTTTGAACAGTTTTTAATAATTCAAAACTATTTTAAACAGTAATGCACATTTTATATTTCCACTAGGGATTGGAGATATCATCTTCTCCTCTATTTTATTGACAGTGGGTCTCTTGATCGCTGTGGACTGAGATCCGTAATTTTTATTGGCCAGGGACAATTTTTAATTGGTTTTTCTGGTCTTCTAATTCAATTTCACAAAGAAAAATTCAGAAATATTTTCCCGGAGACTAAACTCCGGTCTACCACAGCATGAGCCAAGAGCCTTAGCCCCTGCGCTACCACCGATTGTACTTATAGGTATGAACTTATTTTAAATAAATGAGAATCGGAAGAGTGTAAATATGTATAAATTTCAAGAACAAGCCAAGAAAAATCATCCCTACTGAAAATTTTGTATGAGCTCTCATGTGGGATCTCATATGAAATCGCCTATGAAATCTCATACATAATCTTTGAAATTTGAAAATAAAATAAATATATGTGAGATCTCATGTCAGATCGCACATATATTCATTTTTTTTTTAATTTAACGAATATACATTCGATTTCATATGCGATCTCATAGACGATTTCATGTGTGATCTCACATGGGAGCTTTTACATATTTTATTCAATTTAAAAAATTTTTAAAATATATTTATTACTTTTTTAATTTTTTTGTCTTGTTCTTTAATATTTGACAAATTTTGACATTAGCTATATTAGTACAATCACTTTAGTTAAAATAAAAAATCCTTTGGAGCTGTTATTTTTTTATGAACTTAGATCGCAATTTAGATATCAAAGTTGATAATCCCAATTTTAAAATACTATAAATTGAAAACTTTTATATAACTTTTTCAGTATAAGATTTTGTTAGATTTCTTGAGTTGTCCGCACTCAAGTTGAATCCTACCGATTTTTTTTTTGAAGTGAAAAAAACCCGATTAAATTCACTATTTACTCATAAACTTGGATTAGAAATATTATCAGAAAGGGAAGCTTCATTATGCCCTTATAATTACACTAATATTATAAATACGTCTTCGAACATTATAATAATATCATACTCGATAAATTTAGTGGAGCCATTAGACCCCAAGCATCTTGTCCGGGGTCAGAAGTTCTTATTTTGGCCACTTCAGTTAATTTGCATTGTATTTTATGGTGACACTTTCCAATCAAAGATCAGCTTTTGACCAACTTTACCGATCGAAAATAGCTAAAAAAGATATTTAGTTTTTATTTATTTTTTTTTGGCTCGTTCTTTGAATATTAACAAATTTACATGCTTCTATTTCTCATTTGTTAAAATGAATAGATATTTACAAGTAAAAGCAATTCCGATATACATTATTATTGAAAATAAACGAAATTACTTCTTTCGCTACTTTCGATCGGTAAAAAATGTCTGAAACCTCGTCTAAAACTGACCTTTAACATAACGAATAGTATAATAATAAAATATGTGTATTGCCTTACTTTTAACATTTAGACTTACATTGCATACAAATATAATTCTTATTATAAAAACTATGTGAAATGTCTGTATGGATATGATTACATATCATGGTTTGAAATTATATTCGAGCACGATTTAACAATTTTTCTGATTACGTTAGATTCACAACAGAATTAGTAAAACAAGCAATAAGATTGTGATAACACTCTAAAATAAAAGTAAAATCAATAATTCTTGAGTTATAAAAACCTATATTATTTAAATCTGTATGATGCAATTGTAAACGATATGTAAAAATAATTTATCAGTATCATAAAAAAGGTATTAACCACTAAGTCACTGTCGGTTCATTGAAGGTAGTTTGTCATAATGTTCTAAGACATAAATAAAGCTGCAACTGTTTTTGCGGTGACATGCAAATTATATAACAATTGGTAAGACATGTTATGCCGTAAATCTAAACCAGATTCAGCGTGCGTCATAGAACGATGCTACCTATTGATTAGAAAAACTGTCCTTAATCAGTGAACTGACCCCAAGCCTCGTATACATGATTTCGTCTGTGATATGAAATGAGTAACTCAATTTTTGAATACGCAAATTTTGTACAAAGCTTTGTATACGAACGGCATCGCTCCAGACCTCACTCAAAAGTGATGGCCTTCTCGAGTGTAAAAGGCGGTATATATAATTGTAGTGACTAGTTTCTTAACTATCACTTGTAAACATCGTCTAAATCTTTGTAAAAAATTAGATTGTTTTATTATTATTTAATCGCCAAGTATAATCATGCTCGAATATAGTTTGAAACCATTATTCATAATAGCATGCTTTAGATAACGATTGTTTTGTAGATGTAAAGTAGAATCATTTAATCGTAATGTTAAAATATTTAAAAATTATTTGAATTATAGACCAAATTTCAGATTTGATGATTCCCAGTTACCTGCTCTGTAACTGGGAACTGGTCAGACCATTTACCATTTACTTGCACTGTAAATGGTAAATGGTGAGAATATTTTCAATTACTTCACTATTTCAAATGAAAAAAACTATTTCCTTATTTACAACTCTGATAACTGGTAAATGGTCGAATCAGTTTGCAGTAAGCGGGTGGGTAAATGATAAATGATTCAACCAGTTTGCAGTTACGACCTGGGTAAATGGTAAATGGTCGGAACAGTTACAGAGCGACTGGTAAATGTTTGGACCATTTACCAGTTACTGAGTGAGTAAATGGTAAATGGTCGGATCAGATGATAGTTACTCGGTGAGTAACTGGAAATGGTCAAACCATTTACCAGTTACTGAGTGAGGAAATGGTGAATAGTCGGACCATTTACCACTTACTCACCTAGTAACTGGTAAATGGTTGACCATTTATCATTTACTCACTTTGCAACTGGTAAATGGTCCGACCATTCACCATTCACTCACCTAGTAACTGGTAAATGGGTCGACCATTTCCAGTTCCTTGCTCTGCAACTGGAAACTGGTGAGACTATTTACCATTTACTCACCCAGTAACTGGTAAATGGTTCAACCATTTCCAGTTACTTGCTCAGTAACTGGGAACTGGTTAGACTATTTACCATTTACTTGCTCTGTAAATGGTAAATAGTCCGACCATCTACCATTTACTCACCCAGTAACTGGTAAATGGTACGATCATTTACCATTTAGTCACCCAGTAACTGGTAAATAGTCCGACCATTTACCAGTTGCTTACTCGGTAAATGGAAAAATTTACAACCCTGATAACATGGCAGCAGGTGCAAGTGCAAATATAACTAGTTGAAATAAACTTCGACACATGACAGAAGTAAGAAAGCATTATGTAAAAGAATGCATTAAAAGAGACTTAGTCAAAGTGTGCTGGATTTTCCCAAAAGAACAAATAGCTGATATTTTTACTAAGCCCTTCAGTGTACATAAGAATTTAATTGGTAAAATTCTAAACAGAATTAAAGATCTATAAAGAGTGGTTGGCTTGATCACAATAACTAAAGACGTATAAAGAGTAATTGACTTGTAAAGATTGGTTCATAACGATTAAAGATGTGTAAAGAGTGGTTGACTTGATCACAATAACTAATGATGCGTAAAGAGTGATTGACTTGTGAAGATTGGCTAACAACGATCAAAGATGTGTAGAGAGTGATTTATTTTATTCATTTGTTTCAGAGAATAAAAAAACAAGCAATATTGAAAACGTGGATTAAGAAGATGGGCAAATTCAAGAAAAAGAAACGTCACAGCTTAAAAATTTAGATAGACAAATAAAATTCCTTTTAGCCTTGTTTCAAAATTAAAAATAAATTTTTGTTATTTAAATGTCGACAATATTTTGTAATTTTATATGCAATTCATATGCCAAATATATTTTAAAGTCTCATGTTAATAAAAACAAAGGAGCATGGTCGGGAGGGAGTGTTAGAATATATAAGTGCACCTATGTACTATATATATAATATAAAGCGCTTGGTTTCCCTTCCTCTCCTCGCCTCCAAACTTGACCATAGCTGCCTTTTTGTCTTAGCTTTAGTATTTAGTCTTTGATGTACGCTTTATTAGAAAGCTTTCCCTTTTTGTAAAGAGTGTTAATGACTGTTCTCAGAAATAAAGAGAGTTCATGTTATTTTGTTAAGTCCTGGCTTGCACCAAAACTAAATAGAAGTGATTAATTAATTTATTTAATTGTACACATTTATATATGAATTGCGTTCTCTTGAAATACTTGAATTATTTATTAAAATTTAGTAATAAAGATAAAGATATATGAATTCTAATGGTGGATGAGCTCCATTAATATTTAATTGAGTGAAATCGCTCTTACTATTAAATGTATTAAAAGATAATTATTTTAAAATACTTATAAATTAAATATTCTTACCTTTTGTTGAATTGAGTAGTTAAAAGCTGGATATGTGCAGGCAAGGAATAGATAGGCACAATTTAAATAAGACTCAAGTTAATTAGACTTGAAACTTTATAATAGTTTATTTGACACTTGTATAAAGTATAAATATTGAATTGATTATAACTTATATTTGAAGTGCGATTTTTACAGGACGTATAACTTAGTACCAAAAAGAATCCTAGGGTAGTGTTTATAAGATTTGTTATCTTTTACATCAATTTTTATTTATAAATTTTTCTGAAATTTTAATAATATGTTTCACAATGATTTTAGAATTCGTTTGGTAATTTCGAAATACACGTTGTCGATTTGAACTACTTCATTTTATAATTCTGCTAACTAAAGAGTTTTATTGACCCATATTAAACTTCGAGTTTCTTTACTGTTTCGCTTTTTCTGTTTAGCTTGACAAATTCCTTCATTGTTTAATAACTATTTTAATTAGTTTATGACGTGAAAAGATACTTTAAAATTATAAATGAAAGAAATAAAAGATACGTTGTGACGTAACACCTTGGGACCCAAGATTTTGTTTATCAGCACGAAAAACAAAAGGAAAATAATAGTTACTGAACAATTTACAAAAATAAAAATTTCTTATAAGCTAAGTACAATTATAAAAGTTTTTTTAGTTCTTATGAGTAAAAATAAATTTGTAAGTATTAGTGGGTAACATGATTTCGTTGAGTTATTTGCAATTTGACAAAAAGAAATTATGAAGTATAACGCTGACTGAAATCAATTGTTGTAATATGATTGGTTGTAAATGTATTCAGTTTTGTTTAAAAGGTTAGATTTTACTTTACACGAGTATAGTCGAAGACATGACTTATCACTGCCCACGTCGGCGTTATCAGACCGTATGCGTAAGTATATTATTTCTATATGTATATTTTTTAGATATATTATTATTTTTTTTGTCTATTTTTTTTTCAAGTTGAATAAGGTAGTGGCGCTAGTACTCGATCACGATGTAATAGACGATCATTTTCAGTTTGAAATAATATTTATAAATGTTAAAAATTATTTGTTTTCATTAGAAAAATTACGAATGAATTTTAAAAAATTTTAATTTTATATTTTCCCGCAAAAAATAAAACTACGCCTTGAAATGTGTCAAAAAAAAAATAAAGTTTATGACAATCTGCGGTCATTTTTCGTTACGGCATACTCCGTTAACTTTTTTGTTAAGATACACGTGTGTTTCAAGTGAGCATTTTAATGTGTTAACAAACGTTTGATGAAGCGAAAATACATCAAACATGTAAATAATTTCACAATGGACAAGAAAATAAAGGTAAAATACATTTTAATAATTAAAATTTTTATTTATTAATTGATCGAAATTAGGGTCTTCACAAACCTAACCTAATTCTAATGATCTTAAAATTTGTAGAAGAAAACGAAGAAAAGCATTCCTTACAATAAACTGGAACTGGAGAAAGCTGTAAATGCTGTTAAAAAAGGAAAATCATTACGAAAAAAAAAATAAAATAAAATCTGAAGAAAAAAATAAAACAGATTTGCAAAAATTAAAAGAAGATCTTATTTCAAAAGAAAAAGAAATCAAAGTAACACATGATGTTAGTAATAATATAAAAAAAGAGATCAATTGAAAATTAATTTCAATAATTTATTAATTAATAGTTTATTTTATTAATTCCTTTGAGTGTTCGTTTCTTAATAGATACTTTTATTAACTCCTTTAAGTGTTGGGTTTTTCAAAGTTTTAATTTCATTGAAAAAAAATTATTTTTTGTCAAGAGTGTGCGCATATTTTACGTTTGGGTTTTTGTGAAGGCTGCCGTGGGCAGAAGCGCCCTCTTAGCTTCTCTCTCTCTGTATATGCGTCGGTCGGTCTGTCAGTTCTTGTTGAGCGACACATCGTAGAGCCTCCAGACTTTATTAGCGTAGATCTGTATTCTTGGTGTTTTATACGAGAGTGCTTTGTAAAGGGAGTGTATTGTTAAAACAATAAATACTTTAAATACAATTTGTGTGTGACTCTTTGCTGTATCTACGTAGTTAAAACTATTAACAACCTCGCCCCTAAATTGAAATATATTAATAGGTTATGGAAGCCCAGCAAGCTTCAACTGCGCAAAGCCCGGCAACAGGGGAGATGGAGCGAGGTAAGAAATTAAAAGAAAAAATGCATTATATACGAGAGAGGAGAGCGAGGAGGAGTTTTGTTTTGCTAAGAGAAAGTGTAAAGCAATTGGTGCGCGGTTCTCGGTGTCATGGAATGAAGAGAGCCATAGGCGTGACACACATGTGCATTGGTATATGTATGGATGTGCATGCACATGTGTGTATGTATACGTGAATCAAAGATGATTGTTGGCAAAACGAGGTTCGTATTAAGATTGGAGCTGAGATGTCAATTGGGTTTTTTTTTCGAAATTGACGTTCTCTCTAAATTCTTTGTTTTGAGGCAAATCAACATGGCGGATTTGCGTCGATCAAGGAAAGAGACAGAAAGAGATAGATAAAGAAGAACAGTGCAAAGATGGCGCGAGGCGTCAAGCACGCGCGAGAACGATGTCGCGCTTGTACGAGAAACGAGGAACGAGGAACGCACGCGTGAAAGAAAGATGGCGCATAAAGAGAAGCTCGCGATGAACGATGCCACGACGAACTTGTCGCCACGAGTAAGAAACGAGAAACAAGAAATGCAAATATAGACTATAACGATGAACGAGAGGGATGTAAGGAATGAGTTGTATATGTGTGCTGTATGATAGTTATGGGACGCCATATAGCATATAAAAACGCACAAACATATAATCAAACGAGGTCTAAATAATAATGCATGCCAAATTTAATATAAAATAAATTAAATTACAAATAGAGTGGTGAAATAAATTAAATTAAAATAAATCAGTGCAAAATAAATCTATAACTATGTCACTTATATGAGAGCGACGAGTATATACGTATATACGAGGAGTTTGTAACTTATATGTGTACAGACACGAATATAAGCAGTAAATGAATACGAGATATGAACTTACGTACGAGTATACATATGTATACGTATATATATGCGTGTATATGTATACACATAAATGTAAATGAATAATTATTAAATTCATATACAGAACGAGAACGAGACATAAAAATCTTTTATTAGAAGTTTTGTTTAATCTAAGGAGTAGTATGGCAGTAACGAGAAAATCGTTGCTCAGACGAGAACGAAAAAGCAATATTTACGATGGACTCTGGCCAAGTCTAAACCTTAAGTACATGTGTAGATATTTGTAAATACATTATATACAAGTATTTTTTTATTTCATAATATGTATTTCATATACATATAACTAAATTAAATAAAAATTAAAATAATATTTTCACGTGATTTTTAAAAATAGAAATGTTAACATAAAGGTCGGCAGTGGCGCTGTAAATAATTTTAATTTGCACATTTAAGCAATTATGCTTAAATCATTAAAATATATAACAGCGCCCACTTTAAAACGAAATGTAACCGAGTTCGAGTTTGTTATATTAAAATTAAAATTAGCAATCATCTTGATCGTTTTGAAACTGCATACTTGTGTTCGGTATGCCAGAATCTTAACAATTAACTTAATTGCAGTTGTTTTGATACTGATCATACTAGTGTTCCGCATATTAGAATCTTAACAACGAAATTAAAAATTACAACCATTTAAAGACTGATAATGTTTGTGTCCAACGTATCAGAATCTTTATAATGCAAATAAAAATCTCAACTGTTCTGAGTTTGACAAGCTTGCGTTCAGCATGTCAGAGTCTTGACAGTGAAATTTATTAAATAGAGTTATGCTAAATACGATGAATAACGAATACATAGTTAAATAAATTTTAGTTTCAGTTTAAATTTAGATAGTACTTGTGTTCAGTGATATCTGAATTTCTAACTGTATAACTGATTGACAGGAAAGGAGTTCATACCTAACGAGTAGATGGCAGCACTTACGAGAGAAATTACCTAGGAACGAGAAAAGGGTCTGTCATTCTATGTATCTTACTGCCGTGACCTATTCAAAACGAGACGCAGCTGCGATACGAGAAAATGAGGAATTGAACGAGGAATGATACGAGAAAATGAGGAATTGAACGAGGAATGATACGAGAAAATGAAGAATAGAACGAAGAACGGAACGAGAGAATAAAGGAGTAAAACGAGACCAAACAACGACGCAAAGAGAAACGAAGACCAAAAGGTAAACGATGTATATAACCAGTTTTTAATTGTAAACTAAGATATAAATCAGGCAACTATTTCTATGTTAAAAGGATCCACAGAAATTGAAATTTAATATATATAGAAAATTGTCATTATCAAATTCGAAGTTCTCTTAAATGAAAATGAAACATTGTCTAAACGAGTGCATAACGAAGTTAATATTAACGATGAAAACTGTCTTATTTTCGATTCTTTTGTAGAAATCAAGGATCAAATGGCCACCTTCATGGTTCAAGTTTATGTATTCGAAAAGGAGGCATCTGCAAAGAAGTCGTAATCTAAAATTGAACTAAATTGAGGCTGGTCGCAAGGAGACGGAGAAAACAAAGGCAACTATGTATATCGAGTCCAAAAACTTGAAAATTCAGATTGACGTATTTGATAATAAATTCTTATGAAATACTTTCATAAATAAGAATAGTATTGAAAATCTGATAACGAGATAACCGAGTTTGATTTAGTACGATTTATTGTAATTCTATGGAGATCGATACTAAACGAGTTGAAAAATCGAAAACAACTCTGCTTGTGCTAGCAGAATAAAAGTCTTTGACGAGAGTAACTTAACGTACGATTCTTGTAACGTTATAGTACAATTAAAGGAGTTTTTTTTAAACAAAAATTGATCAATAGATCTGTTTCTCGTGAATTGATCAATAAGATCGATGAGATCAATAAGAATTAATTTTCAATTGATCAAATTAATGGAAATACATGGGCTCATCGGCTCAAAAATGATTTGAAGGAGAGTGTCGTAGAAAATCATACAGTTCGAACATGAGATATTATTATTAACTACATAGACACTGATTACCATAAGGAGTTTTTAAAATAAATGAAGAAATAGGATTATGAAAAAGAAATGCTTTTTCAGCGATTATAAAGAAATAATTTTATAGTTCACTATATAATCTGAGAAAGAAATTAACGAGTATATTTTGGATTAATTTTACAAGTCAAAAAGGGAATTAAAATAAGTATCAAAGGTAAAATGGCTAGTTGATAAATATATCGGAAATACCAAAAACTGATTGGAATGCATGACGAGCAACGTAACAGCAGCTAAGACTACAGATTAAAGGACTTAGATTCTATCGATTTTCATAGTTGATACTTATATGTATACAGTAATTAGTTAACAATTTTCATTGTGTTACAAGAGCAACTGGATGACCAATTATACAGAAAAGGATTATTCAAAACGTAAAAGACGAGAAAAATAAAGAAAATATAAAAATAAATTTAAATGAAATTGTTAACGCAACATTGTTAATTAATTCTTGAAAATTGTTAAAGGGAGGATAAGTAAAACGAGTAACGAAATTTCAATGAAACGAGTTAAATTTAATAACAAAAGTAGAAACATCACGAGATTTAGCAAAACGAGAAATACTAAGAAAAATATTAACGATTTAAAATTGGGAGCCAAGAGTAAGAGAAAAGACTTACAATGGAAACGATGAAAACTTAAAATCAAAAAGAAAAAAAAATTGAGTTTAAGATCTTGAAATTAAAATCGATTTAAAACAACGTGAAAATAATCAATGACTGTTTTAAATTAAGTCAAAATTCTCGCTAACTCTGATGTGAGATATTAATTAACGAGTTTGTAATTAATTTTAAATTTCTAACGAGAATATTCACGAGATTAAGTTTGTTAACAAAACAACATCGTGAACTTAGGATCGGAGGGAGTAAATACGAGTTTAGGCACTGCTGACCAATATAAAATTTATCTTATCAGATAATACCTTTATGCAGATGCTCTACAGATAATTTATTACATAAGTCAAAGTTTACGGACCAGTACTTGTGTATATATTTAAATAACAAGACAATTGATATGTACGTGGTCATGTGTCAAATAAAATGTTTATTACTGGAGTACAAATATAAAATTCTATGGATTAATAGAATTTGCGTTCGGAGAAAAGATTGATAATAAGTATACAATCTTAACAAACTACAACATACTTAATTACAAGAGATAAAGAAGAAATGAGTGAAAATAATAAAAATTGTAGGAAATGAGTATAGATGCGTAAGCGCTAAGTTATACTCAAATTTCAATGACACTATAGTGAAAATAATAAGTGTTATAAAGGAGGCAATAGAAATTAAAAGGATAGATTTTGAAATCATGTCTGCAGAGAATATCGAGATAACTTCTCTTAACAGAAGAACGATGATTTGATATGGATAAGACATTTTTCTTAAATGATTTAAGGAGTTACAGAAAACTTATAAATATATCAAGGATTATAATTTTAAAATATCGGAAAGCATGGGCAATGTGACTCTGGGATCTGCTGTGTTCGCATATAACAGATTGCCACATGCTTCAAATGATATGATGTCACCGTTAGAGAAATTTGCTCCTTATCACAAGATAGACATCATTCAACTGAAACGGTTTGGCTGCCTAGCTTACATGAAGGTGCAAAGGAAAACTGGTCCTAAATTTCGAGGTATTGGAAGTAGAACTGTCTTGGTTGGATACAAGGAAACAGGCTACGTTTTGTTCAAACCTGAAGAAGGAAAGTTCTACGAGAGTCGAGACGTCAGGTTCAACGAGAAGCTAGTCTTTGCTGATAAGTATAAACGTAGAGAACTAAATAACTGGGAGACACTGGACAGCGAGGTAAATCGTGATACATGGTTTACTGAATTCGAGAATGAAAAGGAGAATCAGACAACGAGAACGGAGGGAGTGCCTAAAAGAGGAAGAGGTCGTCCAAGGAAAGTGAAGGAAAATATCACTAATGAAGAAATTTTAACTGAAGAAACTACTACAGCTTTGATTGCTAAACTAAATGGAGACCCTGCCACGTATCAAGAAGCCATGTCATCAACTGATAAACAACGATGGAAGGAGGCTATCGAGGACGAATTAAATTCCATTCATAAAAACAACGTTTGGAGAACAGTTGATAGACCAGAGACGAGAAATGGAAAGAAACCCAACATCATTGATTCTAGATGGGTTCTGAGGAAAAGGAGGACCCAGATGGTAACACAAAATACAAGGCTAGGCTTGTTATCAGAGGTTTTAAAGATAGGAATGTTTATGACCTGCAGGAAACTTACGCACCAGTTTCACGTCTGCCCTTAATTAGATCTGTGCTAGCCATCGCAAATCGATTTAATATGGACATCTGTCAAATGGATGTTAAAACAGCGTTCTTGAATGGCATTCTCAATAATGAAGTTTACATGGAGATTCCTGATGGAGTAAACTGCACAGCAGAAACGAGACGAGACAAAGTGTGTAAACTTGAAAAAGCTTTATACGGACTGAAAGTCAGTCCCAAGTGCTGGAACGAAAGATTTCGTGCAACTGCTCTCAAACTTAATTTAAAAACCTATGACGATGAGCCATGTCTATTTACTTGGTGCGAAAACAACAGACTTTTAATTCTTGTGCTTTATGTAGACGATGTGATGCTGGTCAGTAACGACATAGGAAAATTGAACGAGATAAAGCAAAAATTAATGAAGGAGTTTGAAATGACGATCATCGGAGAACCTAAAGTATTTCTAGGACTTGAGATACACAGAAATCGAGAAACGAAGAATCTGAGTATCAAACAAGAGAAATACATTGATAAGATGCTGATTAAGTTTGGATTCGATAAGGAACATCCTCAAAGGACTCCTATGGTCACAAATCAAATAGCCAACAGAGATAGAAAAGATCACGAAGAAAACGAGGATTTGAACACAATTATAAACACAGAAAATAGTTCAAATCGACCTTATCGAGAGGCTGTTGGTACTTTGCTCTACTTGGCTAACACTTGCAGACCGGACATTGCTTACGCAGTGAATGTTCTCAGTCGACATCAAATCAACCCATCTGAAAAGGAATGGAAAATGTTAGAACGAGTATTCAGATATCTGAAAGGCACTAAAGATATAGGCTTAAATTACTTTGGTAAAGGTGACTCTCTACAAGGTTTTTCAGATGCGAGTTTTGGAGATTGTAAAGGATCTCTGACAACGAGTGGGTACGTAATAAAGTTGTATGGAGACACTGTAGTTTGGAGAACGAAGAAACAGCAGTATGTTGCTCTATCAACTTGTCAGGCTGAATACGTAGCCATGAGCGACTGCTGTCAGGAGCTCATTTCTTTATATAACTCTTTAAAAAGATTTCTCAAGAACGAGTTCACACCCATGGCTTTATGGTGTGATAATCGAGCTGCGGAAGCAAGTGTTAAAACTGGAGGAGGAGGAAAATTGAGACATATGACTGAGATCAAGGAGCATTACGTTCGAGAATGTGTCACGAGAGATCTGGTTAAAGTAAATTGGTTAGCTTCGAAAGAGCAAATAGTGGATGTATTGACTAAGCCCTTATCGTTCGAGTTGCATGCTAAATTGATGAAATTAATCTTAAATGTATAAAATGTTTTTATCTATAAATTGTTTCTCTGTTACAGGAAGTAAAAATTTGAAGAAGTAATTGGGAGTGATGGTCGGTCAGAGGTTTTCTTTTAATTTTCTTTAAATATGCGGGAGGGAGTGTCAAGAGTGTGCGCATATTTTACGTTTGGGTTTTTGTGAAGGCTGCCGTGGGCAGAAGCGCCCTCTTAGCTTCTCTCTCTCTGTATATGCGTCGGTCGGTCTGTCAGTTCTTGTTGAGCGACACATCGTAGAGCCTCCAGACTTTATTAGCGTAGATCTGTATTCTTGGTGTTTTATACGAGAGTGCTTTGTAAAGGGAGTGTATTGTTAAAACAATAAATACTTTAAATACAATTTGTGTGTGACTCTTTGCTGTATCTACGTAGTTAAAACTATTAACAACCTCGCCCCTAAATTGAAATATATTAATATTTTTCCTAAATTAACTTATTTTAAAATATTTATAAATATTTACTTAAATGAAAAAATATTTTTCAAATTTATATTATTTAAATTTTAATACAGTTATGTGAAATAAACTTATTTGTTTATATGTGCTTCATTTACATAACCTCAATTCTGTTATTATGATCGAGTGATCCACTACTGAATCTTCACTAGATCGACTACTGAGTTCGCGAGAAAAATAATGATCAACTACTACATCTTCAATTTTTTTTTTTAAAAGTCATTTCATATTTAATCCCGTTAATAAAATTTGTTTTTTATTTTCATAATAGATTCAATACTATTTTATTTGATTGTTCGTGATAAATTTTTTATTTTTCAATAATTTAAAATATTTTTTTTCAATAATCAAAAATCATTATGTTCCTAAGTGATCGAGTACTAGCGCCACTACCTTATGATATATTTGTAATATTTACTCTTATATAAAAAGAATAGTTTATTATTATTATTTTTTTTTATTTCTTTTCAGTTTCAGTTTCATGATTGGGCTTATACCCGTCTTGAATAACGACTCAGAATACTGTCTCTAAATGTATGGCTATCTGGTGATAGTGTAGTAAATAGATTCGAGGTCTGGAACTTATTTTCCCTTTTCCGTTGTGAACAGCGAGTAGTAATCGTCCAAGGGAACTACTTGAGAATGGAGCTGGTGCGGTATAACTACTTTTTATACATTGGGCACAACTTAGTATCGAGGGGTTCCATTTTATGTGATGATGCCGTGGTGAGACGGCCTGCATGGATTCCAATAAACTGTGGACCCGTACCAGATGAAGATGACGAGTCATGGGACTAGACTTATCTACTATATATGCCTTATACACACACACACATACACACACATATATATATATATATATATATATATATATATATATATATATTCATGTATTAAAATTTTCTACCATCTATAAACAAATATATACTTTCTTTTCCAATAATATTATCTTTTTATCATATAAATGTGTTGTTTATATATTTTTTCCAAATTCTTTCTTTTTAACAAATTTAACTTAATTTAAAAGAAAAGAAATGTTTACAAATTTTAATAAGAAAGAGTTTTATAAATTATGTCTTGTATAATAGCCTTTTTTTTGTTTGTTTTGTTGCTTTTTTTTTAAAGAAATAGAATATTTCATGATTACTTAAAATAAATAAATAATACTATATAAAGGCTAATTAAAACTAGAATATATGATATAGAATATTTCTATAGTTATTTAAGTTTAATAAAATGTATATATATTTAAAATAATAAAAGACTAATTTAAAACTAAATGTAAATCAATCAAGACACATGATTGGTGTCATTCAACTTCCTACACGCAAAAAAGAATGAATCAAACGTGAGTCAGCAAAGCAAAACGATTGTGACATGTACACAACTAGATTCAATTTTTTACATAAGTAAAGCAATTATATATATATATATTACTAAAGTTATTCCTTTAACGAATAACTATTACATGATTTTAATTACAACCATTTTTTTTCCTTTTTTTTATCAAAAGAAAATTTTGAATATAAACATATTTTGAATATTTTTTAATATTAATATTATTCACTTTCCCCCATACTAAAGCTGACTAATCAAATCACGAAGAGTAAAAAAAAATTGTATCACAATTTGTATATGCATAATCGTTTGATAAAATCTAAACGTATTAAAAAAAAATCATGTAATTTGTTAATTGCTATTATGAGTAACTGTTTTTGTTTTTTCATTATTTCAATTATTACTTATTTTATATATATCTATAACTATATTGAATGACATTTATGGGCTAATCTTAGATTTTTCAAAATTTAGTATCCGCTTAACCCTTTCAGTCACAGGAGCCACTATAGTGGCGCCCTTTTTCATTTTCTTTTTTTTATTGTTTAATTCGCACTTCAAGTTTAATCTTTATTCTTTTTGCATTTTCATATAAATGAGTGTTCATTTTATAAGTATTATATGATATATTTTGAATTTATGATTGTAAATAAATCTCAAAAATTAATGTATCATAGAAAATATGTGTTTTTGCGAAAATAATTCGTGACTGAAAGGGTTAATCACGATTAACATTAAATATTCTAATCTCTTCGGGTTTTCGATGTATTGATCCAAATGTCGTAAGTTTATTCATGTATTTGTTTCAAGTATTTTCTCCTGTGTGTGATAAAGTATTTTTAGTTAGTAAATTACCTAACAAGTCTCCTCTAGCATTTTCTTCACCTTGAATTCCTCTTGCTCTTGCGTTTAATAAAACCGCTTTTTCAAAAGGGAACATTATATGTTGTTGTAATTCCTGTAAATCTTCTTGTGAATAAATTTCACTTGTTGCCAATGCTGTTATTTTTTTTTGTCGTCCATGACGTTTGTATATTTGGTTTCAAAATTCTTACAATATTCTTTGCTGGCCTTGGCTTTGGCAGAAGGTTTATCTAATCTTCACCAATTTTATAATATTGTGGTATAATCGAATCACAATTTATTTTTAATCCAGATTTGAATAAAATATGTGTTTTTGGTGTTAAAAACCAAGTTAGATTTTTCGTTGTTACTGGTAGTTGTACATAACACTTGTCTGTGTGTAGTAATTGTATCTCAACCGGTGTACACTTTATGTACTACTTCTTCAGCAGGTTTAACTATATACCCTGGTTTCTGCATAATATTATAAGCAAATTCATCGGGAGCTATGGATGCAAGGGAGAGAGATTCGCGTATAATTTTTTTTTCAATCTCGCATTTTTCTTTTAAAATATTGAAATATAAATCTTTAAAATCAGCCCTAAAATGTTTTTCTATATACACAAATTTAGAATTTACATAAGTGAATATATCTAAGTTTGTTACTTCTTTCCTCATTTAATTATCGTCAAATAATAATTTATTATACGAAAGATCTAAAATAAATAATTTAGGATGTTCAGTTTTTGTTAATATTCTATTACAAATATGAATATTGTTTAACGCTGATAGTGAAAATGTTGTTTCTATAGAATTTACAGTGTAAATATGGTTTTGATTGGCTGAATTTAGTATTGTTGCAGGGCCTCTATATAAAGTTTCATATTGTGTTTTGAACCCTTCTTCTGTAGGGAAATTTCTCCAAAAAGTGTACTCTGCTTGCGAATCAATGCAAGGTCTATTCCTACTGATTTTGTTGAATTTATTTTCAGGTCGGCTATAGTATGTATATTATCATATTTAAAATTAACAAAATAAATATAATACACAGCATTTTTTTTATAGGAATAAAGAATTCTCAAACAGAAAATATTATTAGAATTTTTGTTTATGCAGTATTAACTTATTAGCATGAACTACTTTTGTACTACCCTTAAAATTTATAGTAATATTGCTATTTTCGTGAATTTTTAATATTTCAAAGGGTCCCAAATTTGGATATTTTTCTAATTTTTCTGGTTTTGGTTCTTTTATAAACCATACTTTACTACCAATATTAAAATTTATAGGATTTATAAATCTGTCATAGTAAAATTTAGATTTTTCCTTTGATAGCATTAAATTTTTACGGGCTATTTTTTCAATATCTTTCATATTTATCAATAACTTCTCTATGTAGTCATTAAAAGTTTATAATACCATAATTTTTCTGATGGTTTTAAAGGTTTGCTAGACGGTAATCTAGCTGTATAGGCAAAAACCAGTTCATGTGGTATAAATTTATGACTTGAATGAACGCTAGTATTATAGTTGTATTGTGCAAGCTCAAGCCAATCATCCCATTCTATTTTTTTATCAGCAAAATTTTTCAAATATTTACATAAGGGATGGTGAACTCTTTCTAATGAACCGTTAGATTGTGGATGAAAGGCAGTTGTTTCGATTTTTTTAAACTTGAATTTTTTTGAAATTGCTTTTATTAATTTGTAAGTTCTAGTTTTGGTGAACCAAAAATGCAAATAATTTTTTTTACAAATGCATCAGCTATAGATTCTGCTGTTTGATCTTTGAGTGCGGCAGCTATTACGAATTTTGATAAATGATCTTGAATAGATAGTATGTATTTATTATTATTTGTAGTTATATTAAGAGGTCCTACTATATCTAATGAAATTTTATCGAATGTCTTTTCTGAGGTATCTGTAATTATCATAAGTTGTTTTGTTTTAATTCTTTTTAATTTATTTCTCTGACAAGTTTCACAATTTTTTATACGATTTTGTATATCATATTTTAGATTTTCCCAGAAATATTTATTCTTAATTCGATTATATGTTCTATTAACACCAAAATGACCTCCTAAACTCGATGAATGATATAATTAAAAAATCTCATTTCTTTTTTCATTTTCTACTTATTTTGTATTATTTAAGCAGATTATGACTTTATACCTGTATTTTTAAAAGTATTATATAATTTTTGTTCGATTTCTTCCCATTCTATATTTAACATTTTAATATTCTTTGATATACTAAATATAATACAATTATTTTTAATTGAAAGGTCTTTAAACGCACCAAAATTATTTATTAAATTTTGTTTGATTAATATTGGTGACTCTTTTATATTCAAACTCATTATAAAAATTTTCCTCTTTTTATAATTTATAATTTTAATTTCATTATTTTTAAAATCATTTATGTTAATATTTTTGTGTTTGAAATACTTATTTTGAATTTCATCTAAAGATATTCTTTCGCTAGTAATTAAATGTAGAATATTATCCTTTCTATTTTGTATACAATCTTTAGAATATATGATAGTATTAGATTTATTTAAGTAAATATCTTCTTGTTTTTCGAATTTGTTTTTGACACTTTTAATTTCTTCATTGATTATTGCTTTGATTACTTTTTTGGGTCGACCGCGTTTCTTTTTAATACGTGTACATTCTTCATTTAATTTTTGTATTTTCATTTAATTTGAGGGTATATTTGTTAATTTAATATCTACTTCATTTTCCTTTGCTTTTTTAGCTCTAGTTATCACATTGATTTCTACCGTATCTATAGGATTTCTAGATAACGCATCACTATTCACATTCATTTTTTCTTTCTTATATATTACATCAAAATCGTATTCTGATAATTTGAGTCGCCATCTTTGAACTCTGTTATTTTTATCTGCCGATTCAAAAGATAGTAATGGTTTATGATCTGTTATTATAATGAATTTATATCCGTAAATATAATTTCCAAATGACTCTATACTAAACAATATCCCTAAAGCTTCTTTCACATACGTATGATACTTAAGTTCTGGTCCTTTTAAAACTCTTGAGACATATGCTATAGATTTATCCTCTCTAATTTCTCCTTGAGATAGAATGGCACATCCTGATGCATCAGTTATTATAAAAGGTTTATCTAGCTGAGAAAATTCTAATTAGCCACATAGCATGAAATATTTATGAAATATTTATGAAATATTTGCAAGCGAGATTTGAAATATTTCATAAATTTTTCATTGAAATGTTAATGAAAGTTCGCTATGTCCGCCTGTGCAATGGCAAATAAATATTTCTCTGAATGAAACAACATAAATCTTTCATGAAATGTTTATGAAAGATTTAAAGTTTATTTCAGGAAACATTATTTAATATTATAACGCATTACACTTCTACATTAATTGCATATCCACATTACTTATAAAGTCGCATTTACATAAATTGTAATTATGAAACATATTTTTATTGCATGATACTATATTATATTATAACTCATAATACATATACATTGATACATATCCGCACACATGTTTTCTATTTATTTATTAGTCGCATTTACATTGGACGGACACTGATTCGCGACCCCATGTTCTTGTCCTTTGAATATACATTGGGCCGCGAATCAGTGTCCGTCCAGTGTACATTGTTACAAGATTACAAGATAAGCGCTGCGTGTCTTTGCATGAAGCAGCTTGCTTTTGCCTTATATTCTAAGGTCTCCTCCAACCGCTTGAGGACAAAACGCGCATTCAACGCGCGTCCTTCTATCGGTGGAACTGGAAATCAAAAATCTTGCAAATGAATATTTTTGAAACATTTCAAGAAAATATTTCTAAAAGTTGCAATTAAAGATTTCTACAATCTTTCATTGCAACATTATCGCACATCAAACAAATCTATCATGAAAAATTATTGAAATATTTCAGTAATATTTGCACAAATATTTCAAGGAAACCCTTACGAAATGTTAATTAAATATTACATTATCATTCGAACATCGATAAAAATATTTCATAAAAGATTTAAGTAAAATTTCAACATTACTTCAGAAAATCAAGATTATATTATAATTATACTTAAAATTGATCTATTATTTCACAGAAATATTTCTTAAAAGTTTGATAGAATGTTTCACAAATATTCCGCTATTTTATTCGGAAATCGCTGATGTGAAATCTTTGGTAAAGCTTTCAAAAATATTTCGTAATAGATGTTAGTGAAATATTTAACGAAATTTTTTCGTATTTTCTTAGAAGTCAAGAATCTTGCAAATAATTCAGATCCTGATCCACTTATGGTTGATATGAAATATTACATAAAGCTTTACAAAATCTTTCATAAAAGAATCCAGTGAAATGATTCTACAATATTTCGAGTCGGCTTTGAGAAATCAAAAATTTCGCAAAGCAATATTCTTGAAATATCTACGAAATTTTTCAGGAAGCCTTATTTGAAAGTTTCTGACAACATTTCATTGAAACATTTCTGAAAAGTTTAATGAAATTTTTCATAAATATTTTAGATTTTGATCTACTAATGACCGATATGAAATATTTCATAAAACTTTACAAAATCTTACATAAAAGATTTTAGTGAAATATTTAAACAATATTTTAAGTCGGCTTTGGAAGATTAAAAATCATGCTGAGTAATATTGTTAAAATATTTATGAAATATTTTAGGAAGCCTTATTTGAAAGTTTCCAAAAATATTTCATTGAAACATTTCTGAAAATTTTCATGTTTTATAAATATTTCAAATTTCGATCCACTTATGACCGATATGAAATATTACATAAAACGTTACAAAATCTTACATGAAAGATTTTAGTGAAATATTTAAACAATATTTTAAGTGGGCTTTGGGAGATCGAAAATCTTGCTGAGTAACATTGCTAAAATATTTATGAAATATTTTAGGAAGCCTTATTTGAAAGTTTCCAAAAATATTATATTGAAGCATTTCTGAAAGGTTTAATAAAATGTTTTATAAATATTTCAGATTATGATCTTCTTATGATCAATGTGAAATATTACATAAAACGTTACAAAATCTTTCATGAAAGATTTCAGTAAAACGTCTCAACAATATTGGAAGTCGGCTTTTGCATATCAAAAATCTTGCTGAATAATATTGCTAAAATATTTAAAAAATATTTTAGGAAGCCTTATTTGAAAGTTTCCAACAATATTTGATTGAAACATACATTCCTGAAAAGTTTGATAAAATATTTCATAAATATTTCAGATTTAGATCTACTTATGGCCGATGTGAAATATATAATAAAGCTACACAAAATCTTTCATGAAAGATTTCATGAAAGATTTCAGTGGAATCTTTCAACAATATTTGAATAAATATTTCATGAAATGTTTATGAAATATTTATGAAAATTTTCATTGAAAGAAATAAAAAGTTCGTTGTAAATCTTGTTTGAAATATTTATAAAATTTTTATGAAAGCTTGTACTGAAATTTTTCGATGAAATATTTCAAAATATTTCACCGAAATATTTCATGCTATGTGGGGAAGGAGCAGAACATAATGTTTCCTTGAGTTTATTGAATACTGGCTGCTGTTTCAATTGCCATGAAAATTTTACATACTTTTGTGATAGAAACTTTATTGGTTTAGTTATTTTTGCGAAATAATTTATAATTCTTCTGTAGTATCCTGCTAGACCTAGAAATTCTCTAATATTTTCAACGGTTTTTGGCATTGGAAATAATTTTACTGCCTTGACTTTCTTTGGATCTGCTTTTATCCCATTTTCGCTTATAATATGTCCTAAAAATGTTACTTCATCTTTCATAAATTCACATTTTTTTGGTTCTAATTTCAATCCAGTTTCTCTAAGTTCTGAAGCTACTAAATTAAATTTTACATTATGTTCTTTTTTTGTTTTTGCAGCTATAATTATGTCATCAATATATACGTGACATATTTTTTTATTAAAAAATAAATATGGGTCAGGTATTGTTTTTTCATTTAATTTTCTATAATCTATAACTAATCGCCATCTTTCTTTTTCATCGTTACCAGGTTTTTTCTTTACTCCAAATGCATTATAAGCACTTTTGGATGGTCTCACTAAATTATTTTCAATTAATTTTTGTGTTTCTGCTATAGCGATTTCTTTTGACTTATATGGCAATATAAATTGTTTGACATATATTGGTTTATTACCTGTTAAATTTATTTCATGGTGTTCTAAATTACACCAATTTTTTCTCCTTCCAGCCAAGATATATCTTCATTTTTCAAGATTAAATTTTTCGGCTGATTCCATTTTAAATCGAACAGTCAGTATACACTCAAGTCACCAATTACTGCGCTAATGGAGTATGTTATTCTACCCTAAAAATAAGGGTATACGTATTTTTTTATTTTGCTGAAATATCAAAATTGCATCAGATATGCACTTTTGAAAATTGCATACAAAAACTAAATGTTAAAACTGAAAATGTTGAGAATAACTTTAGAGGGCTATCGTTTAACCAATTTTCAAAGAATTTTGGTAAACCTTATTTTGCTTTATTATGTTTTAAGCCCTCTTTAATTCAGTGCAAGAAATTTCAAAAAAGACTGAAAAATGACTAAGATATGTGCATTTTACCAAAAAATGCACTTTTTATGCACATGCATTTTTCTCGAAAAACCCATTTTTTTTTTGCTGAAATTTTTTGTGCTCATAGAGGACCAAATTACCTATCTAATGGTACTTGGTTGATCCCGTACTTATTTGTTTGAAGCGAGAAAAAAAATTCACAAATTTTATTGGTGAAAAATTTTTGTATATACGTTCGAAAGTCTTAAGCAATGTTCATTCCAACGCTGTCGCATGCTTGGCTCATTATTTGTGTACCTTTGTATGTATGTATATATCATCAATAGTGATATATATATATATATATATATATATATATATATATAAAAATTCGTAATATAAAAATAAATATTAAAAAATGGAAAATAATAATTCTATTCGTGTATATCTATATTATGTATGTTTCGATGTACAGACAATAGGAGGCTCATTCGCGGACAAATACCTCGCGTAACCAAAACAGCATATTAGAATTGTTATATACAAGCTAGTTATTCTTACGTCTGCTTTGAAAGGTACTTTTCGGACTTGTGAAAAAGTAAACAAAACTCTGCAATTACGATGTCCGAAATTCACTCTTCTACAAGAATTCGATGTCCCGATTTTTTTCAAATGCATAAGAAGGTAGTTTATAAAAGCAGAAATTTACGTTTTAGACCGTTGGAAGATTTGGCCATTAATTTGGCACAGCTTTATCCAGATTTAAAGATACTGCCCTCTACTAATGTATGCAAAAATTGCCATGAACACATATCAAAAATGATTTTGAGTGATCTTGAATCTACATCTGAAAATGAAATTACTGAACTTTTTAGCGGAAAACATGATGATTTTATCCCCAAGACACACGAACGAATACAGGAATCAAACGAGAGTATTAATACAATTTTACCTCAATGCGTCTCGCCGCTAAAAAGAAAAACTGCAATACCTAAAAATTTAACAGAAAATTACGTATCTAAAAAGAAAAAATCTTTAATTTCAGCTTTTTGGAAAACTATTGGAACGAATTTGTAGAAAATTTTAAATCGGCTTTAGAAAAATGTTCTTCTGTTTCGGAGAAAATAAAACTTCTAACTCTACTACCTTCAAAATTAAGCAAAATAAAAATTTGCTCACTATTCCCGAATATAAGCGAGTATATGATAAATAAATCAAGAAATCTCGTGAAAAATAAAGGAGTTTATTCAGAGCCAGATTCATATACTGGTCATCCTATTGATGAAAATACAAAAAATATCGCTATGGAATATTTTTTAAATGATGATTTTAATTGTCGTAGATAAAGTCCAAATAAATCTGATGTTGTTACTGTTAAAGTTAATAATACAAAAACTAAAAAAGTTAAATGGTTTCTTACTCGAAGCTTAAAAGAAACATATAGTCAATTAAGACAAGAAAATCCAAACTTACAAATAGGAAAATCGAAATTCTATAGTCTAAGACCAAGTTTCGTCTTAACAAGCCCTGTGAAGGAAACTTGTCTTTGTGTACATTGCGAAAATTTTGAACTGTTTCTTACAAGTTCAATTCGTTTTAGAGGCGATAATAATTCTGAATTAGATTTAATTCGTTTAGAAATAACTAACGCAATGTTGTGTTCTGAACCATCTGATTCGTGTTTCTTGCAAGAATGCAATTATTGCCCCGGTAGTGAGGGTATCACATTAAAATTGTTAAAACTGAAAGAAAATTGTGAAGATGAAATTACGTTTGCTTTGTGGGATAATGGTAATCTTATCAAACAAACAGTAAGCTTATCAGTTTTTAAAGAAAAACTTTCAATCTGCGCATTGAAAGCAAGTACTCACGTATACATAAAAAATATTCAACGTGAAGCTATAAAAAAAGAAAAAGAAGAAGGTAAAGCTGATCCTACTAAGTTAATTATCCACGTTGATTTTGCAGAAAATTGGTCTGTAATAAATAATAAAGCGGTTTAGGGAAATCATTGGATAAATAACCAAATTTCTTTTTTTACTGCAGTCTGTTACCAAGGAGAGATAACGCAAAGCTTTGCGATCGTTAGTGACGACAAAAAGCATGATACTGCATATGCGCTATTAGCAATAAATAAAATTATCATTCTTATGAAAAATGATTTAGTTACTAAAGTCACTATTATATCAACCAAGTACCATTAGATAGGTAATTTGGTCCTCTATGAGCACAAAAAATTTCAGCAAAAAAAAAATGGGTTTTTCGAGAAAAATGCATGTGCATAAAAAGTGCATTTTTTGGTAAAATGCACATATCTTAGTCATTTTTTAGTCTTTTTTGAAATTTCTTGCACTGAATTAAAGAGGGCTTAAAACATAATAAAGCAAAATAAGGTTTACCAAAATTCATTGAAAATTGGTTAAACGATAGCCCTCTAAAGTTATTCTCAACATTTTCAGTTTTAACATTTAGTTTTTGTATGCAATTTTCAAAAGTGCATATCTGATGCAATTTTGATATTTCAGCAAAATAAAAAAATACGTATACTCTTATTTTTAGGGTAGAAAAACATACTTCATTAGCGCAGTAATTGGTGACTTGAGTGTATACTGACTGTTCGATTTGAAATTGAATCAGCCTTTTATAATCTGTTTATTTTCTTCGTTTAAGGTGATGTAAAATGGACACTACACCTGTACTTATAGATATTAACTTCCTTTCCATTTTATTGCTGAATTGCCAGAAAAGAAATGCATTAGCTTGTAGTATGTACCGTGATGATTATTTAGTTAAATTTTCAAATAAATTTATTGATTAGTTATTAAGAATTTTGGGTCCCAAAATTGTTTATGAGAATTTTTCTATTTTGTACAGGAATCCAAATATCTTAAAAACTAATGAATGAATTTATTTGAAAATTTAACTGAATAATCTTTATGGTACATACTACAAGCTAATGCATTACTGAAAATTTTGCAATAAAATGAAAAGATAGTCAATATTTACGAGTACAGGTGTAGTGTCCATTTCACATCCCCTTAAGTGATTTAAAATTATTTTATTTAATGATTTTTCATTACGATCGAAATTTTCTTCTTGAATATGATTTATGTTTTCATACACCAAATTTTCCTCAAATTTACTAGATTTTTCTTCTTGTATATCTGTTATAATATTTATTTCAGTATTTTCTTTTATAAAATATGTAAAAAATTCTTTATCCTTTTCTTCAATATTAAAATTCGTATTTTCTTGAAGTTTTAAAAGAAATTGTTCATATTCAAAATCCTCATCATTTGATATTTTAGAATGATCTTTGTCCAGTGTGTTATTAATATCTTTTAAAAAATGTTCTATATTTTTATTTTTGTTTTTAAGAAAATCTGAGAAGTCATTTTCACTGTCTTGTATTTTTGAAATATAATTTAATATTTGAAATGTATTAGTAATTATTAAGTCTGTATTTTCCGTATTTTTTATATAAATTTGAAATTACATTCTCATTATGCTTGCAATCTGCTTGAATAAAGAATTTTTCTCTATTTATTTCTAAATAGTCTTTATCCAATCTTAATTTTTTTTTCAATACATTTATACCTAAAATTCCATCATAAGATATTGAAAAGTTTTCCGACGCTGCATGAAAGTCTGTATGTAAATCATGAATCGGAAAATTTATCAAACCACATGTATTAATAGGGGTGCTGGTAATTCCAGACAAATATATTTTAACACTATTATTAACAAAATTTAGCTAAAATAAATTTAGCTAAATTTAGTTAAAATAAGCTTTCTTTTATAATATTAAGCTGAGCATCTGTATCTATTAATAATTTGCATAATTTGTTAGCAATTTTTATTTGAATAAATTGTAGTGTGTTGCCTAATTTAAATGTATAAATTGGTCTATTTTCATCTTTAATATTTTTAGTTTTAATTTGCATATTTTTTTCAAGTTCATTGTTTACCAAACTTTTTTTATTATATAATTTTACTGTTACTGCATCATTTTTTATTTCTGGTTTAAATTCCATTGTATTGTGTAATGTTTCTTTATGTTCAATAATATTAATTTACTTATTATTATCTTCATTATCATTAAGCTCGTCACATATTTCGAAGTCATAATCGATTTCCTGTGTTCTTGCGAAAAATTGAATGTCAATATTGGGATCTGACATAGACTAGATGCTCTCTGGTGGATAAAATCTGAACGAATGGTAGCATACAAGCAGAAAGCGTTCGTTGATGCATCTTGTATGTTCTTGTGTGTCTTGCGTGAAAAGGTTATTACACCACTGATAATTTCGCTATCTTTAACGTACTTTATTATATGTCCTGCTCTGAAAACTTGTTCACCTTCTTTAAAATTACGTTTAGTAGGATTAGTATCTGCCCAATTACACAGAAATATTCGTAATTAACAAAACTAGGTACTTGCTCCATATATGACAATGTAAATTGTATGCTATGGTACGCCATCTTAGCTTAGACCACGCCCCCATGTCAGATCCCAATAATTTTTGAGCGACTTTTGTTGCGAAACTCGTCTTGTGCGCTCTTTCCAAGTCGAGTTTATGCGTTTTCCTGCATATTATCTGATTCAGCCATTTTTGATTAACAATGATCATTTGAATGACTTGAGCTTTTGCAGAGTATGCAAAATTTTCCTTGCGTTTTTTCTAAGTTTTTTATTATAAAACACGTATCAAGAGAGTGTCCTAATTTTTTACAATACGGATATTGCATATTTTGGTTATTTCGAGATTTTTTTATTTTGATACTCTTGTCTCTTGCATTGCTCTATGTTGTGTCCTTTTAATTTGCAGTATCTACAAAATTTCTGTTGACCTCTTTGTCCATATGTATTATTATTTCTATTATTTCCATTATATTCATTTCTGCAGTCTTTACCCGAGTGACCCCATCTGTCACATAATCAACATTTTATTTGGTTATTTGATTTAATCTGATTTACAAATATCTTAAATTTCTCACAATTAGTGGTGTTGTAATCCTTATTACGAATGTTGCATGTTTGCGTGTGTATATTAATTTTTTCTTCGATCTGATTACATAACTCGGAATTGTGTCCGTTTTTTTGCATTTCCAGCATAATTCATATTTTTTTATAATCGGACAACGGCTTACTTGATGACTATTTTCTTGGCAATATTGACAATATTGTTCATTATCATTTAAAAATGTACACATATCTCTTAAATGACCCAATTGATTACAAAATTTGCATATTAGTTTTATTTTATCTTTTGTATTTGTGCACTGATATGACGAATGAGTTGGTTGCTTACAATATACACAACTTGCAATATTATAACATAATGCCTCATGACCCATATCTTTACACATTTGACTACATGTAATTTGTTTTGATGAGTTTCTAAAAATATCGCTGACCATAATCTTTTTTGTATTGAGATCTGATTGCGTTCTAATATCTTTATATTTTTCCAGTTTTTTTTCTATTTCTATTGCTTTTTCAGTTGCTTGTGAAAAATCCTGAACTTCTCCTATTTCATATCTAATTTCACTATTCAAGCTTTCTTTAAATCATTTTGCTGTATTTGCGTCCAGTTCATTAAAACGTTGTAAAGTATCTCTTGTTATGCCGTTTTCATTTTCCTTTTTATCTTTAATTTTTAAGCTTAATTTTGTTATTCTTTCTATGTAATCGACCACTGATTTATGCTTTGCTTATTGAATTCGTTCTAATTTTGCATATAAAGAGTGTAAATTATCAATCTCAGGATATCATTTTTTAAATAAATTTAATGAATTCTTCTATAGTTTTAATTCTACTACCCTTTATAGCAGTACGAATTGTTCCTGATACCTTAAATCTTAAATAATTCATAAATTTCGCTTGTTCTTCTTCATTTAGTATATCTTTTGCAATTTCTAATTTTTCTATATAATCTTCTTAAGGTAAATTTTTTTTATCAAATTCGGGTACTTATCTTGAAATTTCTTTCAGTGAGTATCCTGATGTATTTGCCATGTTTGTGTTATCTAGTACGTTTGCAATATTTACAATCGTATTGTTATTATTACCTACAAGAATATTTTCTTCGTCTATATCTTGATAACTTTCTTGTTTAATAGGTAAATTTTCCGTATCGTTAAATATTTCGTCTGTTGTATTAGTTTCTGAAAAAATCGTCACGCCTCTCGTTAAAGTATATTTTTCTAAAAAAATTGTCTTGTTGATTATTTTTTTGTGTCGTTTTAGTACTTTTGGAAATTATTTTTGGAATTGTTCCTGTAGATTTACGTAATAGTGTATTTTGTTTGTTTAAAATATCTGTACTGCTTATATTTGGAATATTATTTTCACTTGTATCTTGTGGAAAATTTGTGGCCTCTGTAAAATTTGAGATGTTATTTTCTGTTGTTTCTTGTAAAATATTCGTTAAATTTGAGGTATTATTGTCTATTGTTACATCTAGATTTTTATTTGGAGAACGTGCAATTTTTGTGCTTTTGCGAAATGAATTGATATTTTCGTAGCTCTGTTTTTTCCGCTTTTTCTTGCTCTCTTAAAAGAAGTTGTTTAATATGTCTGATTCTTTCGTGAATAGCATTAATATTTTCGTTGTCTTTAGTAGGTATTTTAAATTTTCGAAAAATTTCAAATAATTCCAATTTAGAGTATGATAATATCCACTGTGTTTTTCCTTCTTTCAAATAATCTGATATCTGAATAAAATTGATTTTACTTATTTTTAATATTCATTATTTACTTATCACAAAAAAAAATTATATTAAAAATATTATTGATTATATTTTCAAATATTGCATTAAAATTTCTTTGACGATCACCTGTTGTAAAAATAAATAATAATGCTGACTCTCGTTTTGAATTCTTCTTTTTTTTAACACTGTTATTGTAAACAAATGAGAGTGTTTCGTGCGAGTATTTTTCTTTTCTTTTTTGCTGAGGTAGTTTTTATATGAGTTCAATATACTTTAGATTAAGGGGATGTGATAGGGTATATGATTTCTACATAGTTACCAACATTGCAGTTTCAAATTTTCTCATCTTTATTCAAAAATTTTCAGAAATATCTCTATATTAGGCTTTTTATTAGTAGGAATGGAAGACTGTAATATAGAGATATTTTTTAAAATCTTGGATTAAAAACCAATAATTTGAAAAACTGTAAGTCGGTATTTTACATTCCCTTAATTTGATGACAAATGCTTGTTTTTTTAAATGCCGTTTTTATTTTGAAGTTTATGTAATTGTTACTATTATTTCTTTATAATATTTTATCATTTATATTATAAAAGAAAATTCAATGGGTTTTATTTTTTTATTTTTGAATGTTAATATTCGATTTTTAAATGGGTCAGGTTATTTTTTTTTTATTGACCGTAAACTTGCAACGTATTATAAAATTCTCAAGATTTTAATATGTTGATTTATCAATGTATTAGATTAATGATATTATCTAAAATCAATGTAAGAGATTCTTCAAGAAAAAATTTTATAATTATTATATTTAAAATGATTGATGTATAGATTTATTTATTTATAAATTGATTTAATGGTCTTACACTTATTTTTTGACAATTTTTATGTAAATTGTATTATTTATTTGATATATGATTTTTAATCGCGCACTTTTGCGTATATAGCAATTATTTCAATTACGCACTTTGCGTATAATATATTAATTTTATTTTTATAATATTTTTATTTTTAATAACACTATTCGTATTTAATAGTACACTTTGCGTTCAATATTTTATTTTCAATAACACTATTCGTATTTACTAACACACTTCGCGTTTAATATTTTTATTTTTAATGACGCTATTCGCTTTTAATAATGTACTTCACGTTTAATAATTTCATGTATATTTATTTAATTTGTGCCTTTAATATATATAATTTATTTGACGCAACAGGCGGTTTATTAACACACTTTTAAACACTGTATTTATTATAGACCCTTTGAATATATTTTTATGCACTTTATATATAAATAGGTAAAGAATTATAATTTTTCTTTGATTATCCTTCAATATATTCAATACGATTTCTCAACTAAAAAGTTTGTACAGGAACAAAATGTTAAGTCCTGGCTTGCACTAGGACTAAATAAAAGTGAATAATTTATTTATTTAACTGTATAGATTTATATATGAATTGCGTTCTCTTGAAATACTTAAATTATTTATTAAAATTTAGTAATAAAGATAAAGATGTATGAATTCTAGTGGTGGACGAGTTCCACCAATATTTAATTGAGCGAAATCGCTCTCACTATTAAACGTATTAAAAGATTATTTTAAAATACTTATACACTACCCTTCAGTCACATTTGCCCACCTTACATGAAAATCGATAAAACTTTAGTTTTGTGGCTCAGTGAAAAATAGTCGTAATTCAAAAATTCCGACGGGGTTTCAAAAAGGGTTTAAAAACATTTAGTTCAAGCCAAGTTGAGCAACAAAAAATTTAAACATGCATGCCTTATACGTAAAAAACTAACTAAAAAATATTTAATTTTTTTTGCCCCTATTCAAATGCCTGCCATTTTTGCGGAAATTATCGAATCATAGAAAAACAAAATGCATGTAAAAGCTAAAGGAGTCACCTTTAAAATGAGCTATAGAAAGCTCATTTATGATCGATTTTACGGTAGTTATGGTCATTTTTTATGAAAAAACCGATTTTTTTAAATAGCTATTATCTCAAAAACTACGCATGATATAAAAAAATTTTTAACAAAAAAATTGTTTATTTTCGAGTCAAAAATATAAATATTTAGGTTAAACTGAGAATTAGTAAAAAAAGATTTTATTCATTTTTGATCCCATTGAAAAAAAATCCATTTATTCAATATTTATATTTTAATGGATTTAAAAAAAAAAATTTCCTCCGGATTTCAGTTAAATCCAAATATTTATATTTTTGACTCAAAAATAAACAATTTTTTCTTTAAAACTTTTTTTATATCATGCGTATTTTTTGAGATAATAGCTAATTAAAAAAATCGTTTTTTTTATAAAAAATGACCATAACTACCGTAAAATCGATCATAAATGAGCTTTCTATAGCTCATTTTGAAGGTGACTCCTTTGGCTTTTACCTCTATTTTGTTTTTCTATGATTTGATAAGTTTTGCAAAAATGGCAGGCATTTGAATAGGGGCAAAAAAAATTGAATATTTTTTAGTTAGTTTTTTACGCATAAGGCATGCATGTTTAAATTTTTTGTTGCTCAACTTGGCTTAAACTAAATGTTTTTAAACCCTTTTTGAAACCCCGTCGGAATTTTTGAATTACGACTATTTTTCACTGAGCCACAAAACTAAAGTTTTATCGATTTTCATGTAGGGTGGGTAAATGTGACTGGAGGGTAGTGTAAATTAAATATTCTTACCTTTTGTTGAATTGAATAGTTGAAGGCTGGATATGTGCAGACAAGAAATAGATAGGCACGATTTGAATAAGACTCGAGTTAATTAGACTTGAAACTTTATAATGATTTATTTGACGCGTGTATAAAGTATAAATATTGGATTGATCATAACTTTCATTTGAAGTGCGATTTTCACAGGACGTGTAACTTACTAGGAGAGTGTCACATCGCCTGATCACGGATTTTGTTCAAAATTCGGTATAAGTTTTCAGATGACAAAATATGGAAAAAGCTAAAATTATAGTCACAAATGCTCAATATTTTCCTAGATACAGGCAATTAAAGAAAATCACTAAAAAAGTTACTAGATTTTCAAACACTTATAGCTTTTAAGCATCCATAGCTGGAAGTTTATAACTCTTTTTGAGTTAAAGCTGAGATCAAATCCTTTCAAAAAAGTAGCTATAGCATATCAAAATATTATTTTTTCCCAAAGTTATAGTGTAATAAAGATTGTGCCTGAATTTTCTTTATAAAACATTAAGAGGAGCAATAAATGAAGAGAAAGCCGCATCTTGTATCAGAAAAAGCAATATTTTCTTTGATGAGAAAGAATTAATTTTATTGCTTCGTTTTCAAGGAAACCTTGAAAAACGAAATTGTCCACCCTAACCTCTATGATTTAAGTTTTTCAAGGTTTTCTTGAAAACGAAGCAATTAAATTAATTCTTTCTTATCGAAGAAAATATTGCTTTTTTTATTACGAGATGTGGCTTTCTCTTCATTTTTTGCTAAAGCTATTAGTTTCTGTGAAAAACTCAATTTTTTAATTAGAAAAGGACAGAGATACATGACCTCCTCTTCATTAATAATGAAAGCTGAAATTAAGTGCAATCTTTATTACGCTATAACTTTAGGAAAAAATAATATTTTGATATGCTATAACTACTTTTTTGAAAGGATTTGATCTCAGCTTTAATTTAAAAAGAGTTATAAGCTTGTAGCTATCGATTCTTAAGAGCTATAAGTGTTTGAAAATCTAGTAACTTTTTAAGTGATTTTCTTTAATTATCTATATCTAGGGAAACATTATGCATTTATGACTATAACTTTAGCTTTTTCCATATTTTGTCATCTAAAAGCTTATCCCGAAGTTTGAGCAAAATCAGTGATCCGGAGATGTGACACTCTATCAGTTAGTACCAAAAAGAATCTTGGGGTAGTGTCTGAATGTCATTTGTTTCATTCGGCTTTTATACTCATATTTGTTTATAAGATTTATTATATTTCACATCAATTTTTATTTATAAATTTTTCTTAAATTTTAATAATATGTTTCACAATGATTTCAGAATTCGTTTGGTAACTTCGAAATACATGTTGTCGATTTGAATTACTTAATTTTCTAATTCTGCTAACTAAAAAGTTTTATTGACCACTATTAAACTTCGAGTTTCTTTACTGTTTCGCTTTTTCTGTTTAGCTTGACAAATTCTTTCATTATTCAATAACTGTTTTTATTAGTTTCTGACGTGGAAAGATACTTTAAAATTATAAATGAAAGAAATAAAAGATACGTTGTGACGTAACAATTTTATATATGTTAAACAGTGTTACAATTCTTGTTGTTATATTCTATTAAACCATATCACCAACAAATATACATTAAAATATAAACATTTAATAGAAAATAGTTCATTGTACTAACATTGATTACTTCATTCATTTCACATCCTTTGTACGAGTTGTACCAAATAATTTGTCTATTTTTATTTCTGATCTGTATCCAACTCTGAGTAATTTTTTAATGCTATGTCCTTTCATAATTTTAACCTGGAAATCATACAAAAATGATTACAAAGTATACAGTTTTTATTTCCTAATGTCCAAGTATTAACTTCAATTAGTATATACTCATCCAAAGTTTAGCAAATTACAAACACACAATTATTAGTAATTACAGACACAAAGTACTCACCAGGAATGATCCAATATATTCTGGTGAGTATTGTTGAACAATAATTTTCTCATATTTAGTTGATAAGACGAATAAATATTATGATGCACTTAACATTCCATGACCTGATTCCATCATATTTTTATAATACAAGATAAGTCAAACGCATAACTGTTTGTTATTTTAGACAATATATCACTTGCAACTATTGTTAAAGAATAATTTCTTATCTTTAGTTTATAAGATATAAATATAATTTTGCATTTAACGCTTCACCAACTGCCTAATATATTAATTAAATTAAAAAGTTATTCATTCTAAAAGATTTAAAAAATTGAATTAAGTTTATAATTAAACTTTTCTACATCCATTGTATATCCAACTTTAGTAATTTACTTTTTAATATATGCAATAAAAATGCCATAAATGCAAGGTAAAATTTAGTTTGCAAATATTAATTTCTGCTAAGTCCAAAAAATTGTATACTTTTTTTTTCCTTCTTGAACGTCGCTTCATTTATGCTCTTTATGATGCTAATCAGCGACGGAGCTCGTAAGTGTGTTTGTGAACAAAGCATATATAACTTACAGTGGTGCTTCTATCAATCGGTTGCTGAGAGCGGGATTCAAACTCAGAACCCCGAGATTACGAATCCAACGCTCTACCGTCTGAGCCACTAACCGGCTCTATTTCTATACTTATAAATGATATATTCATAATAAAAAATGATCGGCTCTTTTCATAATCATTCGTTTACGTTCGCTTTTAAGAGGCGGTCCGGTCTATTTCGCCGCTACATATAGGGTGGCGCTGCGGTCAGGTGAGAGAAATCTATTAAATATTTTTTATACAGCTATTTACAATTTTCTGAGACGACAATATACTTTTAATGTTGTCATTTCCTCTAGCCATATATATGTAGAATAATTATTAATACTCATCTTGTTTGAAAAGTCTAAAATATTGTTATAAAGCAAAAAATGCGATGCAACGTAGGACCGATGTAAACATGCGTGCACCTTCCTTTAGTGCGACAGAAAGAGCAATACTAAAGAATGATGTATACTAATTTTTACGTCGGCTCTACCTCGCGCCGCATTTTTCGCTTCATAACAATATTTTAGACTTTTCAAACAAGATTAATATTAATAATTATTCTACATATATATGGCTAGAGGAAATGACAACATTAAAAGTATTTTGTCGTCTCGGAAAATTGTAAATAGCTGCATGAAAAATATTTAATAGATTTCTCTCACCTAACCGCAGCGCCACCCTATATGTAGCGGCGAAATAGACCCGACCGCCCCTCAACAACAATAGAATATTGTCAAATGAGTTTAGTTTAGTATGATTTTATTGGTCCACTCCATCCATCATTTTATCCTTTTTTTATATTTCTTTATCTCTCTTTTTAAATATATATATATATATATATATATATATATATATATATATATTTTTTTTTTTTTAAAGATTAATATATAAAGGATTTTATCCTCTATATGATTAACCTTTTTATATGGTGAAGTCGAGGGAGTCCAGCCCGGTACCCGTTTAACACATTACATCAGGCGAGACTGTCAGACCCACCATACCGAAAACTTTGACTACCGATGGATGGTCAGCCACTTTTTGTGACCAACAATCAACCGATACTCAATGAGGTTGGATTTTTTAAGAGTCGCGATATGGGTAGCACATACACTAATTTTCTTTCAAAAAAAAGTCATAGGTGCCTGGCCAGGATTCGAACCCGTGCCCACCGCGTTGAAGGCAAGAGCTCTATCCGTTACGCCACCGCGCTCCTTTTTTAAATATATTAACAGATAGAATTACGAGAAAGTCATTATTTATTATTCAATCATTTCAATCATTATATTTTAACAAAAATAAATTTGTAAAATTTACAAATTTTATTAATAAAATTTTCTATTATTCATAAATTTAAAATTTTAACTTAAAAAATTACACAAAAAAAATTTGTAAATTTTAACACAAAAAAATTTGAGTTTCATCTGTAACACTTATGTGTGTTAAAATTACAAATTTTTTTCCACTGTGTACTTTCTTGAAGAATGAAGAACATCCATCTTGAGTTTATTTCTTCTGTCACAAGCTGCCTAGGTCAACTTTCATAAGAGCTATACTGCAGAGCATTGTATAAGAAAGTAAAGCCTTTTTTTCTTGTTTTATGTGAAGTGAAATCTGAGCGTGAGTGCGTAAAGCATATTTGTATATGCTTTACAATATTTATAGTTTTTTAGTGGCTTTAACAATACATATATTGTTTTTTTTTTGTATATTGCTTTGCGCGCGCGTGTGTAGGTGACTATGTGCTCTGGACTTCACTAAATATCTCATTCTGATGATTTTCATACCTAAAAGATAGAACTTGTGAGGCTTTTATCATCAACTTAAATTTATTTTATCAATCTCTTTTCACCCAAAAAAAATTAAAATTATGATTTATTCAATTATTTAACTAAATATATGTATTATCTATTAACTATTATTGGAAAGGCACTACTTTCTTATTAAATGAAACATCAACAAAAAAAATTTGAAAAATAATTAACTTTGAAGTGAAACTTTTTGAATAGATTATCAATTTGACTTGAATAATTAGTATTATATATAAAAAAAATCTTAATTGTGAAACTTTACTCACTAGTTTTAACTTTAATCTAATTAATTATACGTTAGGTAAAAGGAAAAATAAATAAAGAAAATCACTTGTTAAATTTCATCTTTTTCACTTTAATCACAAAAAAAATTTGATGTAATCTTTCTAAATTTTACACACATAGGGCGGATGTGGGTATTACAGCGGAATTGGAGAATGATGAACTTCAAACTTATAAATTAAAGCTTTAGATGAAAAATGTTATCACTTTCATTTTTAATACAATATTTAAACATAAATTTATTTTAAAATGAAAAATTTTTAACAAAAAAAAACCGACTTCAAAAAATGCACTGAAAAGTAACAATAATTTATTATCTTTAGAAATCATACAAATAATTGGTAAAATACAATTTTAGAAGTCGGCGTCTAATTCCTCAATGAATGTAAACGTTATTTTTTAACAATGAATGTGAACGTTATTTTTGAAAAAATGGACTAAGTCGTTCTGCTTACGCACCACAGATTTAGAATTAGACGCCGACTTCTAAAATTGTATTTTACCAATTATTTGTATGATTTCTAAAGATAATAAATTATTTGTTACTTTTCAGTGCATTTTTTGAAGTCGGTTTTTTTTTGTTAAAAATTTTTCATTTGTCATTTTTCAGTGCAATGTTTTTAAAATCTTATTTTTTGTAAAAAATATTGTTTTTATTCGATACTTTTAAAGTCGGTTTTTATTTATCAAAAATTTTTTAAATTGTTTGTTTTTGTTAAAAAATTTTTATTTCCTATCTTCTAGTGAATACCCTTACTAAAAACGCAAATATAGGTAGACCCACTTATTACATTAAACTTTCATTATTAATTCATAACGCATGCATTAGTACACCACCAAGCATACATAGCAGGAAAGAAAGAAGGCTCAACACCACAGTGTCGTTATGTGTGCATGTATACATATTCAAGCTCAGGTGAGAGAGAGAGAGAGAGAGAGAGAGAGAGAGAGAGAGAGAGAGAGAGAGAGAGAGAGAGAGAGAGAGAGAGAGAGAGAGAGAGAGAGAGAGAGAGAGAAGGCGAAGTATAAGGGAGGTAAATGAGAAAACAAAACACCCTGTTTTTTTCTTAATTTGATAATTGGGTCATACAAACCGAATATTGGCCCAATAATTATAGGACACGTATGGGACCTTCCTGCAGACATTCTCTATCAGATAAGAAAAAGTTTTTTCGAATCGGTTAAGAAATGACGGAGCTATGAGATAACAGACATAAAAAAAAAAAAAAAAAAAAAAAAAAAAAATTCAGTCGAATTGAGAACCTCCTCCTTTTTGAAGTCGGTTAAAAATTAATTTAGCAATAATAATATAATTAAAAAGAAGAAAAAACGAATTTAAAATAAAATCGATTTGCAGCTATTCCTGCTGCCGTGTATCTAATGCTGCGTGCCGGTTACTACTGAAGTTTTACTTAATTTCTGCACTTTCTTTTTTTTTCACTGCACTCTTTTCCATTATTTCTTAACTCAAACTTAAAACTAGTTACAATATTTTACGATTTCCCAGCTCATTTTGACACTTTTACATATTTCGATTAAAAAGTCAAGGTTGGATTAACCACGTGTTATAGTAATAAAAGTATGCCACAGTCATTCAAATTTGGTGATTTTAATGACGCATAATATTAAGATGTAAAATTAAAATATTAAAAATGTGCTAAGTGAATTTTACAAAGAATATACATTAAGTAAAGATCTATTTTATTTCATAATGATATTATTTTACAAAAAAAAAAATAAAAACAGAAAATATTATCAAAGGCTATAGACGGGTTACCATAGTGAAATTGCCCCTCTTAGAATCCTCATGGCTCATGTACCATTTGATGGAGGTTGAAAAAAAACTCCCACACAGCAATTTTCAGCCCTCTAACCCTTGCGCATGCGCAGTAAAGTCAGAATAAGTGTTTTTTCGACTTTATTTTATTTTGACGTCCCTTTACATGGAAGACTCTTGCAAAAATGTATAAGGGTAGGTTATTATATGGCAATTAACCAAAAATTTTTGCAGATTACATAACTTTAAATATCAACCTTAAGAGGAGGCCGAACTATCTGTCTCTGTCTAATAGTGTTCTTCATTTTTTATATGAACACCACCAGTTTTAATAAGAAAAAAATAGTAGCCCCCGCTAAATATTAATATAATAAGTAAATTTTATAATCATAACGAAATAATTTCATTGCGTAATTTTTGAGTATAATTTGACCTACGAAATGTCGTAAATACAATCTGTCTTCTTTTATAAAATTTTGGTAGGTCAAATCATACTCAAAAATTACGCTATAAAATTAAATCGTTATGATTATAAAATTTACTCATTATATTAATATCTAGCGAGGGCTGCTATTTTTTTCCTATTAAAACCGATGGTTTTTATATAAAAGATGGAAAACACTATTAGACAAAGACAGAGAAATCGGCCTGCCCTTAAAATTGATATTTAAGATTTAAATCGTTACTTTCACACCCTCGCTATTAAGGTGCCAGCTTTGAAATTGATTTTTTAAATATATTTTTACCCCTTATTAACGATAGTTATATTAGCTAAAAAAAAAAAAATTGTGCGCCACCCTGATTTTCTCAAAAAACCGATATTTTTGCACTTTTTTCGTATTTCCTATAGGTTATGTTACAATCTAATAATCCAAACAAAGATTTTTAGTGTATTTTATTCCCCTCTTTACGACGGTACTATTAGTTTTAAGGATAAAAGGCATTTGACCCTTATTTTTTGCAAAAAAATCAACTTTTTTGCACTTTTTCATATTTTTTATAGGTTATGTTATAAGTTAAGAGCTTGAATGACTTTTTTCGCGTATTTGTTTTTTGCTCGTTATAATCGTGCTATTACTTTCAAGAAAAAGTAGTTTGCAACCCTGATTATCGAGGAAAACCGATATTTTCTCGATTTTTTTATAGTTCGTGCTAAAAGTTGAGAGCTAAAATAACGATTTTATGTGTAATTTCTTCTGCTTGTCATGGTGGTATCAGTTTAAACAAGGTTTTTAATATAATACGTTCAAATATTGTCGAACAATCTGATTTCTACAATTGTTTGACGTTATGATCAGGTTGCAGTATATTCTGAGGGGTTGGAATTATATTTTACTTTCTGTTTTTCATTTTTTCGATGATTTCATATATATATATATATATATATATATATATATATATATATATATATATATTTTAGGTTAATCTTATATACATAGGTTCGAATCAACAAACGTATTTAAATGTCTTTTTTTTTATCATAAGAGAGAAAAAGACAGAATAATGTTGAAGTAACAACCGATACTCAAGTTACATTTCTAAATGCGAGTCATAGTTTTTGTTTATCTAAGTGATCTCATTGAAAACTGGCCTGAATTTATAGTCGATGCTTAAACTCAAGCAGACAAAGACAGAATGAGGTTTCATTGTGAGAGAAACAAAAACAGAATGAGGTTTGAGTTTGAGCACACACCTCGACTGTAAGGCTCAAATTCATAGTCGTAACTTGAGTATTAAGTATGACTTAAAACTTAAGTATCGTTACTTGAGCATCAACTGCCACTCCAAACAACAGTCAATTTAACACTTAATTGAAGTAACAGCTGATACTCAAGTAACAATACTTTAATTTTAAGTGATACTTAATACTCAAGACATGACTATGAGTTCAAGCCTAATTTTGGATCTATGGCTCGAATTCATAGACCCAACTCAAGTAACAATTGATACTTAAACCTCGTTCTGTCTTCGTCTCTATAATGATAAGAAATAGAACTTCGGATTCTTCGTGCTCGGAGATGGTAGTCGAGGTAGAAATAAGAACCACTAGAAAATAGATTTGTAGGCTTGGTTTATTCAATAAGCGATACAGTCACCTTGGAATCAGAAGATAGAAAACTTATCTTTCTAAAGGTTGCGAACACAGTGACGGACTTTGTACACTGCGACCAGAGCACACGATTCGGCGCTAGTTCTGCGCACCGCTAGTTGCGCGTGGCACTTATATATGTTTACTAGTGTGAATGTACTTACACGCGTACTACTGGGGGGTTGCTCCGAAGTGATAAACTTAGTATATCGATATATGCTATCTTTGTTCAGCACATTGATTTCATATCTTCTGTTTCTGTGATACAGAGTTGTGCAATTTTCTAGAGCAACCCCCCTGGGTGTATACCTTCGAGCATATACTACTGGAGGAAGCCTCCCAGCTATTAACTGCGTTACAAGGCGAAGAGAGAAAAAGCCTCTATTTTGGTACGTGCTATCTCTCTCTCACTTTCTCAGTGGGGAACAGAAGCAGCCAATCAAATCAGGCTAGAGAGAGACAGCACGTACCAAAATAGAGGCTTTCTCTCTCTTCGCCTTGTAACGCTTGCTGCCATTCGGAGGCTTCCTCCAGTAGTATATGCTCAAAGGTGTATACCCATGCGTTACTAGGGAGTATGTGTGTGTATATATGTGTACTATAGAGTAAGTGCCCACAGGACAAATGATACAATCGTTAATTGAGTTACGTTTATAAATTCAAACTTATATTTCCATATGAATTTCTTTATTTATATGTAATGAATAATAAAGTGAGTAACTGCAAAGATTGTATGCCACAAGTTTCTGTGCACTTTTTGTAGTATCTTCATATTATTTTGATCCAAAAGTGTTAAATTATAATATTTATTAGCAGCGTACCTGGATATAAGGTTATATATATATATATATATATATATATATATATATATATATATATATATATAAATAAATATAGATATATATATATATATATATATATATTTTATAAGTCAGAATGTCAATACAAAAGCTATGAAGAGTCCTGTTTTGTTTTTGCTCTTGTCTCTTATATTATTGCTTTAAATAGTTTGTTGAAACAATTAACAAGATTTTGACAGTAAGTTTACAAAGTGGTAATTTGCTAATGTAATTCCAATAGTAGTTTTTTACAATTTTATATTACATTTTATAATAATAATAACAAAGGATAATGAAATTATTTATTTATATAAATATGATAATTATTTAGATTTTTGTGTAGATTTGTTCTATCTTTTTTAGATTTAAAAATTGAAGAACAATATATTTTTAAAAATATTTTTTTATTTGCAAGTATACGCTTGAAACATAGATTTGACATTCAGATATTAAATCTTGAGATTATGTGAAAGTTAAAGCTTTTTGTTTTATCAATTTGTTTTTATTTTATTTGTAACCTTTTGTATATAGCTTTATTCATGTGTGTTGCATGATTTCGGTAGAATGATTGATAATTACTCTGAGAAGCTTTGAGCGGTTAAGCTTCATTATAAAAAATTATATAATGTTTGTGTGATTGAAAACTAAAACTCCAAGTTAAAATTGGGATCTTTGAAGTACTTAGTGACATTATTAATTTTTACATTTATTCATGATAACTGTTTTAAATAGTTTGTTAAAACAATTAACAAGTTTCTAACAAAGGATAATGAAATTTATATAGATATGAAAATTATCTAGATTTTTAAAAACATTTGTTTATTTTTTATTGTTTCAGAAGTGATTTTTTTGTTGGATAATAGTAGACATGGCATCTAATAGCGATGGAAATGCTAACAAAAAAATGAAATATGATGATCGAAAATGTTCTATATGCAATATTTATTTAAGAAAAATAAGTGGTCGAAAAAAAGAAATTCAATGCGAAACAGAACTAGAATATGCAAAAGTAGTATCTGGCAGAGAAGATATTTTCATTAATGATGTAATGTGTGATCCGTGTAGAAAGCAAATGGTAAAAAAAATGTCAAGCTCTGTTGAAATATCTGATGATACTGCAGAAAATGTTTTCTCTCAAAAATCTAATATTTCGGAATCATTATCTGAAATAAGTATCAGTTCATCATCTCAGACAAATACAGATTCGTCGTACAAAGTTGATGAAAAAGAAGAACCAGAATTCATAGAATTATAAATGCAAAGAACGATTGCAACACATAAGTATTGTTTTATTTGTGGATACAATAAACGCACAAATATAATTTTAGTGCCTTTTGAAGCAAGAATTCAAGTTTTCAGTAAAATTAACTTATTTATTCCAAATGGCAATAGATGCTGTTCTGATCATATAATTAAAAAAATATTTTATGAAGATGAATTGAATAAAATAAAGATTTTTTCCACCAGTAGTACATTAGATGTTAATGAATTATCAAAAATACTAAGTACAATATCTGCAAAAACAGATGAAAGGTTATTAAATAAAGTAGCCGAGTTTGTTATGCCAGAAAAAAAATTAAAAGTGTTTACAGGATTATCTTGGGCACAGATCATCCAACTTAAATTACAACTCACTTCTCTTAAGAGGCGGTCGGGTCTATTTCGCCGCTTCATATAGGGTGGCGCTACGGTCAGGTGAGAGAAATCTATTCAATATTTTTTATACAGCTATTTACAATTTTCCGAGACGACAATATACTTTTAATGTTGTCATTTCCTCTAGCCATATATATGTAGAATAATTATTAATATTAATCTTGTTTGAAAAGTCTAAAATATTGTTATGAAGCGAAAAATGCGGCGTGAGGTAGAGCCGACGTAAAAATTAGTATACATCATTTTTTAGTATTGCTCTCTCTTTCGCACTAAAGGAAGGTGCACGCATGTTTACATCGGTCCTACGTTGCATCGCATTTTTCGCTTTATAACAATATTTTAGACTTTTCAAACAAGATGAGTATTAATAATTATTCTACATATATATGGCTAGAGGAAATGACAACATTAAAAGTATATTGTCGTCTCAGAAAATTGTGAATAGCTGCATAAAAAATATTTAATAGATTTCTCTCACCTGACCGCAACGCCACCCTATACGTAGCGGCGAAATAGACCCGACCGCCTCTTAAAGATTCCTGTGCAAGAACAGTGATTCAAGCCATCGTAGTATTTTTATTTAAAATACGTACAGGGAACTCTAATCAAGTTATTTCTTTAATATTTGATATCGAGAGTGAACAAGTATCTCGTTTTTGTCATTCAGTCTTATCATCTTTTGAAAAAGACGTGTTACCAAATTATTTTGGATTAAAAAATGCAGACAGAAATGACTGATTGAAAACCAAACTTCTCAAATGACGAAAAAATTATATACAGGCAATTAACTTATTTTGATTTGTGATGGAACTTATATAAAGCATGAGAAAAGTTCTAATAATGAGTATCAAAGAAAATCCTATTCAGGTCAAAAAAAAGTTCCTCTCAATAAACCCTTTACAATATGTTCAACAAATGGCTATGTTGTTGACCAGTTAGGACCTTATCTCGCTAACATGAATGATGCTGCAATTTTAATAAAAATATTTGAAACAATGCCAGTAATTTTACAGAAATCGCTCCGCAAAGGCGATATTTTTGTTCTAGACAGAGGCTTTCGAGATATTAAAAAGAAATTAGAAGATATAGGTTATATTGTTCTGATGCCTGAACTCAAAGGTTCAAAATCACAATTTTCAGCACAAGAATCAAATGAAACACGATTCGTAACAAAAATAAGGTGGGCTGTTGAAGCAGTACATGGAATTGAAAAAAAAATTCAGATTATCAGATCACAAACTTGACAATAAAATGGTGAAGGATACTGGATTGTATTGCAGAATTGCTTGCTATTTAAATAATTTATTTGGCAAACGCTTAGATTCTGATCATGACATTCAAGATGAAATATTTAATACCATGCAATCGAGAAGGAATATTGAAAAGACACTAGCAGAATTAGTGACAGAAAAAAGATGGTGTCGTCGTAAATTACCATTTCAGATCATAATTTCGACTGATTTACCAGATTTTCCTGAATTAACAGAAAAAGATTTGAAAATTCTTTTTACAGGATCATATCAACTTAAACAGACCATATCATACCTAGCAGAAATGTTAGATTCAGATAATAATTTGAAACTAGGATATTCCATAGAACATAAAAATATTCTTAAATTCGAAGTTCAATCAAGACGTGTAAATAAAAAAAAATATAAATGCTTCGTTGAATATAAACCAAATGGTATTGGTTATTCCAGTATCTTCAGATATTGTTGTGATTGTCCCAATGGTAACCGCACTGTTGGATGTTGTGCGCACGTTGCTGCAATAGTATATTATCTTTCACATGGAAGATATTTATCAAAAATCATAAGACCAGCTGAAATTCTTTCTAAAATGTTTCTTAATGATAAAATACAAGTATGTATTAATGAAGACAGTGACGATGATGAGTAAAAAAAGTTCCTATTATGAACATTTGTTATGCTTAAAAAACTATCCAGATGTGTATCCTAATTCAAATAGAAAATAATATATTTATATAAATAAAGAGACTAATTTTCTTTGAAGTAAATCTTTAATTTATTACTGAACCTTATTTAATTTATTATTCAACCTCATTTGATAGTATTGAAATAATATTAACATTATTGGAAAGAGAATTATTAATGTAACAAATTGTTCATTTTAAAATTTATTTTTGATAGCGAAATGCAGAAAAATTATCTTTCTATAAAATTAATTTGGATTTTTCTAGATTTCAGATTCTACGAGAATTATTATAAGTAAGGGTATTCAACTGCCCATTATTATTATTATTATTTTTATTATTATTATTATTATTATTATTATTATTATTATTATTATTAGTAGTAGTAGTAGTAGTAGTAGTAGTAGTAGTAGTAGTAGTAGTAATAGTAGTAGTGGTAGCTTTTTTTTTTTTTTTTTTTGGTGGTCAAAAAATACGCAAAAAAAGTCATTCAAGCTCTTAACTTATAACATAACCTATAAAAAATATGAAAAAGTGCAAAAAAGTTGATTTTTTTGCAAAAAATAAGGGTCAAATGCCTTTTATCCTTAAAACTAATAGTACCGTCGTAAAGAGGGGAATAAAATACACTAAAAATCTTTGTTTGGATTCTTAGATTGTAACATAACCTATAGGAAATACGAAAAAAGTGCAAAAATATCGGTTTTTTGAGAAAATCAGGGTGGCGCACGATTTTTTTTTTTTTAGCTAATATAACTATCGTTAATAAGGGGTAAAAATATATTTAAAAAATCAATTTCAAAGCTGGCACCTTAATAGCGAGGGTGTGAAAGTAACGATTTAAATCTTAAATATCAATTTTAAGGTTGATATTTAAGGTTATGTAATCTGCAAAAATTTTTGGTTAATTGCCATACAATAGCCTACCCTTATATATTTTTGCAAGAGTCTTCCATGTAAAGGGACGTCAAAATAAAATAAAGTCGAAAAAACACTTATTCTGACTTTACTGCGCATGCGCAAGGGTTAGAGGGCTGAAAATTGGTGTGTGGAAGTTTTTTTTCAACCTTCATCAAATGGTACATCAGCCATGAGGATTCTAAGAGGGGGAAATTTCACTATGGTAACCCGCCTATAGCCTTTAGAATGTTTACGTGATCGCGATTTCACAAAATTTATCAAGATTTTAGAACAGTTGAATTTTAAATAACCAATATTGAATATTTTTAGACTTTTTTCGTGAGATATATTTTTTAACATTAAATAATACTTATAATATTTGATTATGCATTCAAATATTATTTATGGATTCGGAAAAAATTATTTTTACTAATTTCATATGAAAAAACAGTAACTGACACCTCCACAGCAATGCCCACATCTACCCTGTCACCACCATGAAACAAAAGAAAATCCGCTAAATTTAAAGTTACATTGTTACATGGCTATTCTTATAGCCGACCGTGGCTTATCGCAAACAGTTTCTTTAACTTTCACAATCTTCATTAATACTGGTTTCAAATTCAACTTAAATCAAAGTTGATTCTATTTCTTTCTTGTTGTTATTCACTAAACTTTTGTTATTCTTTAACACTAAGAGAGAGAGAGAGAGAGAGAGAGGTTTCCTTTTATTTAATTGGTTAATTACTTTAATTTTATTTTTTGAATTAAGTTTATCACACACAAAAAAATATATTATATATTTCACTTTTAATTTTCAATTTTTCAAAGTAATATAAATTATACTTTATTATTCTCACTATTACATCCAATCTCTGGCATTAACGTTTTACAGAAAAAAAACGATTTCTATTAGAGGATAATAGCAATGGCGGCCTGATTCTCGTGATTCCCAAATTCTCATCACTCGATAGAGGAAAATAAAGAACAAATTTAATCTCTCTCCAGAATTTCCCAATTATCCAACCTGTCCTTTATGTCAGTGATGAGCCAAATTAAATAATTAAAAGAATTTATTGAAATCTAAATAGAACAATGTTTTATAGCTACCTAGTGAAAAAAAATATAAGTAAACTTCCTTAAACGGTATCTGGAACGACTTTCTACAATGGTAACCTAAACGACAATACAAAAATAAAAAATCAACTTGCTTCTGCGATAGCTGAAACGACAATTTCAATACTCAACTTACTACTTTGAGTATATATACATAGAGGCAGCATGCTATATGGAAAAGTGGTGGCTATTTTAACGATGGTGTGAGAGAGAGAGAAAGAAAATAATTACTTACATATAAGATGTAAGTTATTATTTTTTTTCTTTCAACCTAAAGTTGCCACCACTTTTTAACACGGCATTCTTCCTCCATAGTATATATGCTCTAAGACTTACTACAATGGTAACCGTAACGACAATGAGGCGTGGAGAAGAAGGAAGCGAACTCACCGCGTTGGATGCTTCTTGTTCATTATTGTTCTCTTTGTTACTCTTATTACGTCCTATCTACTAGCTCTTTCTACCTCACAACTCTCTAATCAAATAAGTTTCTTTTCATTAAAATAATATTACTATACTGGTGTAACTCGCTACTCGCTAGTCAAATTCGCTTTGTGTTTCCTCTACTAGTATAGTATTTTGTAATTTCACATGTTACGCCTACTGCGCGCGTGATTCAATTGAATGTCAATAATATATTAGATATAAATAATTATTTATACAATTTATTAGAAAAAATTCTATTTCTAACAATTTATTTCATCAAATCACTTAAATTTTAATTGATATTTCATTGATATTTTAATAATTTACGCTATTATTTTTAATATTACTTTTAAAATATTCTTAAATACACGACAGCGCCACTTGTAAAATTAAAAGAAAACATTTAAAAAAAAAATTATTTAGTTTTGCGTTTAAATTTTATTAGTACGCGAGCGCCCTCTAAAATATATCTACGCCTACACTATTCTATACGTAATTAATTTTCCTCTCTTTATAATATTATTAAGTTTTTTATCGATTAAATATCTTTTTACAATGTGCGCGTTGATATCCTACTTTATCGACTTCTCTCATTACATCATTATATTTCTGTTCTTCTTTCTTTTTCTTTATTTTAACTATTCTACGCGAGTGCCACAGTGATTCGTTCGCGCGAGCATGTGTTCATTTATTTTTACCGTCGAAATCGCTCTTTTGCTTCCTGGACGTCGTATAACTATCTTCTGATAGCAGACATTGGTTCTGTAACTTGCTAATTATATGTGTTCAACAATGAGTATGTGTCTTTGCTTGACAGTGCAGTGCCACCTCAGTCGGTAGTCTAATATACATGGCTACTTGGCGTTCAGCCATATGATCAGCTGTATATCCAGGGCTCAGCACCGAAAATAAAAAACAGCAACAGAATCATTTCTCTGATGGTTTCACACGGTGGCCCTGGCTACTGTCAGGAATGTGGTGATTTATTTAAAAATGCTTATGCTCAGGGAATCATATATAGAATTTATTTTAAAAAAATAGATCTTAATTAAAGATTTATTCTCAATCGATAAAAACAAAAAAAAATTATTACATCCTAAATATACCGCGTTACAATTCATAAATAAGATTTCTATGTATAGTGCAGTTAGCAGTAATCAATTTCGTCGTAGATACTCGTATTGGATACAAAGCAGTACGTTTAAAGTGTTTCCAAATGATATAAGTATTCAAACGAATTATGTCATTGGATTATAGTTCTGATTATGTTCTAAGTATTGATTTAGAATCACAAAGTAATAAAGCGAATGATGGTTTTAAAAAACGATAAATTACTAGAAAAACTAGAAAAAAACAAAGAAACCCCAAAAATTATTATTAACAAAAAAGATATGTTACACTTACTTCAATTCATTCCACTGATACATCATAATATTTTTTTAAATCTTACTATTAGTAAAAATAATTATAATACTTTAATTTCTAATGAATCTGAAATGGAATGAAATTTTTGTGTTATTACTGTGTCATAGTAAAATTGTGTTATTTTAATATACCTAATCAATTGATGTTAATTATTAATAACATTTATGAAATAATATTTGTTCAAATAAGAAATATGATTATAAATCGACAATTGAATTCTTTTGTTTATATTATTAAAAATAATAATGGCATAAGTCCGTGAACATTTACAACTTCGAAAGTTCTAATTAAAATGAAAATGGCATGAGTCACAAATGATGAAATGTTATTTATTATAATAAAAATAATTCGAAACAATGTTTTTATGTTTAAGTGAATTATAAGAAAAAACGTTATAATCTATCAATCTAATGCACTATAATTGTAAAGTCCTTAATCTTTTATTGACTTATAACTTTAACATCGAAAATTTCGAAATCAAAAGTATGTGACTTATACCACTTTTATTCTAACCTACACATTTATGTCTTATAAACTGATAATAAGAAATTATTATTTAAGTGGAGGTCACGTATCTCTGTCCTTTTCTAATCAAATGAATAATTTTTAGCAAAAACTAATAACTTTAGCAAAAAATAAAGAGAAAGCCGCATCTCGTATCAGGAAAAGCAAAATTTTCTTTAATAAGAAAAAATTAATTTTATTGCTTCGATTTCAAGAAAACCTTGAAAACCCAAATCAGTTACCCTAACCTCTGTGTTTTAAGTTTTTCAAGGTTTTCTTAGAAACGTAACGATAAAATTAATTCCTTCTCATAAAAGAAAATATTGCTTTTTTTATACGAAATGCGGCTTTCTCTTCATTTTTTGCTAAAATTATTAGTTTTTGTAATAAAATCAATCCTTTGATTAGAAAAGGACAGATATACTCGACCTCCTTTTAACAATAGTTGCAAGTGATATATTGTCTATCAACTATTTTTGATTGAATGTTTATATTTTAATGTATATTTGTTGGTGATATGGTTTAATAAAATATAACAACAAGAATGGTAACACTGTTTAACATATATAAAATTGTTACGTCACAACGTATCTTTTATTTCTTTCATTTATAATTTCAAAGTATCTTTCCACGTCATAAACTAATAAAAACAGTTATTGAATAATGAAAGAATTTGTCAAGCTAAACAGAAAAAGCGAAACAGTAATGAAACTCGAAGTTTAATAGTGGTCAATAAAACTTTTTAGTTAGCAGAATTAGAAAATTAAGTAATTCAAATCGACAACATGTATTTCGAAGTTACCAAACGAATCCTGAAATCATTGTGAAACATATTATTGAAATTTAAGAAAAATTTATAAATAAAAATTGATGTGAAATATAATAAATCTTATAAACAAATATGAGTATAAAAGCCGAATGAAACAAATGACATTCAGACACTACCCCAAGATTCTTTTTGGTACTAACTGGGAGAGTGTCACATCTCCGGATCACTGATTTTGCTCAAACTTCGGGATAAGCTTTTAGATGACAAAATATGAAAAAAGCTAAAGTTATAGTCATAAATGCTCAATGTTTCCCTAGATATAGATAATTAAAGAAAATCACTTAAAAAGTTACTAGATTTTCAAACACTTATAGCTCTTAAGAATCGATAGCTACAAGCTTATAACTCTTTTTAAATTAAAGCTGAGATCAAATCCTTTCAAAAAAGTAGTTATAGCATATCAAAATATTATTTTTTTCTAAAGTTATAGCGTAATAAAGATTGCACTTAATTTCAGCTTCCATTATTAATTAATGTTTTATAAAGAAAATTCAGGCACAATCTTTATTACACTATAACTTTGGGAAAAAATAATATTTTGATATGCTATAGCTATTTTTTTGAAAGGATTTGATCTCAGCTTTAACTCAAAAAGAGTTATAAACTTCCAGCTATGGGTGCTTAAAAGCTATAAGTGTTTGAAAATCTAGTAACTTTTTTAGTGATTTTCTTTAATTGCCTGTATCTAGGAAAATATTGAGCATTTGTGACTATAACTTTAGCTTTTTCCATATTTTGTCATCTGAAAACTTATACCGAATTTTGAACAAAATCCGTGATCAGGCGATTTTATATCTTATTTATATCTTATAAACTAAGATAAGAAATTATTCTTTAACAATAGTTGCAAGTGATATATTGTCTAAAATAACAAACAGTTATGCACTTGTATTTGAAATTTTCTTTGCTTTCTCATACTTAATATCGTGCAAGTGCATCTTCATTCTTTTTCGCAATAACTTTGATTTGACTTATCTTGTATTATAAAAATATGATGGAATTAGGTCATGGAATGTTAAGTGCATCATAATATTTATTCGTCTTATCAACTAAATATGAGAGAATTATTGTTCAACAATACTCACCAGAATATATTGGATCATTCCTGGTGAGTACTTTGTGTCTGTAATTACTAATAATTGTGTTTTCGTAATTTGCTAAACTTTTGATGAGTATATACTAATTGAAGTTAATACTTGGACATTATGAAATAAAAACTGTATACTTTGTGATCATTTTTGTATGATTTCCAGGTTAAAATTATGAAAGGACATAGCATTAAAAAAATTACTCAGAATTGGATGCAGATCAGAAATAAAAATTGATAAGTTATTTGGTACAACTCGTACAAAGGATGTGAAATAAATGAAGTAATCAATGTTAATTCAATGAACTATTTTTGATTAAATGTTAATATTTTAATGTATACATGTATACATTGCACATATTTCATGTTTACATATTCATAACTCGGTTAGTATTATATTTCATTTTCATAATTTTTTGTTTTAGCGTGAAAGTTGAATTTAATCAATGGTCGATGTAATAATTTTTAGTTGATTCTTCTATATGAATCAATGCTAGGCTCTTTACAGATCCTTTGTTCCATTTACTAAGAATATATATTAGTGAATCTTGATTCGAATCTCTGACTTTAAGATGAAACATTGTCATTTGAAAAAGCTAAATGATCAATTTATGACTTGGTATAATTTGAATGTTATACTTACTTTTAGTAGGAAGTAAAATCGAACAGCTATTCTAAGATCAGAGTAGATACTTTTGTACTGAAAAAATATATTGGTATAAATTTTTTGGTGATGATTCGAGTGGCTCAAAACATGATTATATGGGTCATTTTATGTGATCGTTAGCCTAATTTGATCACTTCTTTAATTTTAACTGGAAATAGGGCTTGATTGCTGTTCTGGGACACATACAAATACTTTCGTACTGAAAAAATCTATCTTCATGAATTTTTTGGTGTGCATTGCAATGTGATTATTTGACTTGATAAATATTTTTTCAGAAACTTTCTTAAAAAAAAGTATTTATAAACAGAAAAAAATGCGTAAGGTAAAGTAGGGTAATTTGGGACGGATTTTAGCATTCACCAAATATAACTCTATTTTTGTTATTGTTTCTTTTATATTTTGAAAAATCCGTAACCCAAGGCTTTTAGTAGGCTCTATACACTTTATTTTCCGATAAGGATGGAGTCAATACCTTTATATATAAAAAAATTATAAGGTTTTAATTTTAGAGTATTAGGGAGTTAAAACTGGACAATGTAAAATAAAATGGAACCTAAAGCTGGACAGCATAGGGATCTAATTGTGGACTGTGCTGAATAATGCACTCCTTTGCAATGTGATAGCTGATGATTATTCAGAACTGAATTAATATTATTAATTGTTTAATATAGGATGTAGAAACTTGAAATAAAATTGATTTAAGCTGCTAAAAAATATATTTTTATTCATAAATTAATATAGAATTGTAGGATTAAGTATTACTAGTTTAAAACAGTCGCTAAAATATATTTTTTACATTAAATAATTTTTTAATATAATTCTTACAGAATATTTTTTTACATAATACTGTTCCATAAAAATATAATATGAATAATAATTTAGAGTTTTTCTTGTTTTATTTTAATTTTTTTTGTAAAGTTTCCATTTCATAATTAATCAATAATTTTTCTATTTCTTGTAATCGGTCATCCAAACATTTCTTTTTGCTTTCTAAATTAACTGTATTCTTTTTGTTTATTTGTAATTTTAACATTTTTGTTATCTTCTTAGATTCTAAATTAATAGTTTTTTTTTCTTGAAGCAATTGCTTCTTGTTTTCTTGAAATTTCTTGTTAATATTTTGGTCTTCTTCTGTTAATTTTTTTATTCTTTCTTTTTGTTTTTTATTTTCCAAAACTTGACGTTCCTTTAATTTTTTGTCATTTTCTTTTTTATTTAGAACTTCTAGTAAATCATCTCGAGTTGAGACTGGTGCAATTTCATTTTTCTTTTTCTTTTTCTTTATATTAAAATTTGGAATAGTGAAAAGCTTTTTAAAAGTATTTAATTCTGTTTTATTTTTTTCAATTTCCATGTTACAAACAGAATTAACTGACAAGTCAAGAATTTCGTCTGTAATAGAAAAAAATCAATAATTAAGTATTAATAAATAATTATTACATTATCTGACATTTAAGAGGAGGCCGTATAGCTCTATCCTTGTCTAATTTAATTTTTTGTTATTATTAATAAATTAAATATTGTTATACAAAAGTAAGGGTATGGCCCAATAGATTTCAGGACGAGCGAACGATCCTATTCTATGAAAAAATATGAAATTTTCATTAGTTTCCGAGTGAGGTCTGAAACGGAATAACAGCTATCAAATTCAATTGTTTTTCCGTTTCAGACCTCACTCGGAAACTAATGAAAATTTCATATTTTTTCATAGAATAGGATCGTTTGCTCGTCCTGAAATCTATTGGGCTATACCCTTACTTTTGCATAACAATAATTAATTTATTAATAATAACGAAAATTTAGATTAGACAAGGACAGAGCTATACGGCCTCCTCTTAATATACAAACCTTTAACGTTATTAGATGTCTGATGATAACTAGAATGATATGAATCATTCTGATTATTTGATGTTGTAAAATTGGATAAGTTTTCTTCTTCCATTACACAAGGAACATTCTCATACAATTCAGACTTTAATTTTTCATTTGTTTGATCATCAACACTAAGGTGCTCATCAATACTAGAGATTTTAGTTGTATCACCAAATGGTAAAATTTTTTTCAATACAGAATGAACATTTTCATTTTGTACATTATTATTTTCATTTATTTGATTAACAGTGTTTTTTTCTGAAATTTAATTATGTATTTCATTTACTGATAATTTTATAGAAGATAATAAATTGAAATTAATAAATATCTTACCATCCGTACTAGTAAAATCTAAAACTTCACATACATTATTTTCTATTGAATCATTTTGTATGGGATCCGTAGAAGACATACTTTGTTCTAAAAAAAGAATATATTATGATAATTATGGCAACTAACTTATTCATGTAAAATAATAGCAAACAATAAAATAATATTGTTTACCTTTAGAACTATTGAAATTGGATAATACATTGTACTCTAAAAGATCATCCTCCGTTATAGGAATTGACCACTCATTTTGATCATGACTGAAGTTACTGCACTCGATAGGAACTTCTACACAACTACTTTCATTGACAACCTCAATACTCATTGCATCTTCTCGAAAAAGACTTATATTATTACAATTATAATCATTTAAACAACTCGATGATACACTATTACTTTCTAAGCTATTAATACTAATATTTACATTAACATTGACTTCGTCATCATTACATTCTATACAATTGAAATCAATATCATTTTTTTAAAATAGTATAAAATCATACAATCATTTTTACTACTATAATTAAAAATTGTTAAATAAAAAATCAATTATTTTTATAATAATTATATGTACAATAAAATATTATGGAAAATTAAAAGTAATTAGTATACTAAATACCACAAAATTTCTTCAACGCTCTCCAATATTCAAAAAGTCCTTTTTGACTGTCTTTACCTTTCCACAACTCTTCAAATTCATTGTACTTGAATGTTTGTAAAGTTTCAGCAGAAATAACATTCTGTTCGAATAAATTCAATAGATGCAATAATTTATTGTTCATTGTACTGCTTAGACTTTCAAACTGATCAGATGAAGATTTGGGATTCTTTTTCTTTTTTTTATTTAAAATATCATAATTAACTGCACTCAATTCAAATGGATATAACCCACATGCCCTGAATCCATTTTTAATTGTCTCTGTCACATCAATAGAATCAAGAGCCTTTTTTAAAATACCAGCGAACATTGATTTTTTAACATCAACTATATTATTGTCAATCCTCCATGTTCTTAGAGTACTTTTGTATGCCTCTTTCAATGGATGGAATAGAGCCACATCCAAAAGCTGGGTTATATGGGTGGCATTAGGGTATAGTGCCATTAGTTCTATTTTAAATTCTTTGCAGAAATTTATTAAGGGCAAAGTGAGATGAGAGGCATGACCATCTACATACAGAATTATTGGAAACTCCACTTCATTATCTATCAGACACTTGTAAAAGATATTTACTATGTAACTATTGGGATCTGACATGGGGGCGTGGTCTAAGCTAAGATGGCGTACCATAGTATACAATTTACATTGTCATATATGGAGCAAGTACCTGTTTTTGTTAATTATGAATATTTCTGTACTATTGGGCAGATACTAATCCTACCAAACGTTATTTTATAAAAGATGAACAAGTTTTCAGAGCAGGACATATAATAAAATACGTTAAAAATAACAAAAATATCGGTGATATAATAACCTTTTCACGCAAGACATACAAGAACATACAAGTCGCATCAACGAACGCTTTCTGCTTGTATGCTACTATTCGTTCAGATTTTATCCACCAGAGAGCGTCTGGTCTATGTCAGATCCCAATAAAAGGTCTCCGATGTCATCCAACCTCTGTCACTATGTCCTATGCCCCAGCCTTTTGGTATGCTATTAACAAGGCTTTTCTTTGGAATAGTTTTCAAATCAAAGAGTACCATAGGAGGAAGTATCTGTCCTGAAGCAGATGCAGTAACCAGTACTGTCATACAAGCTTTCTCATTGCCTCCGACAATTTGATATACAGATTTTGCACCTTTTTGTGTTATAACTGTATTATCTTTTGGTACTAAGCTGAATGAAGATTCATCCAAATTGAAAATTCTTTCTGGTTTAACATTTATTAAATCTTTTTTCTCTAAATAACTTTTTACAGTTGAAAACCAATTTTTGAGGTCTCCTTCAGTAACAGAGGCTCTGCTCGAGGTGAGGTTTTGAGCTATTTTCAAACGTTAGTTTTCATGACGTTTCATGAATCCATTGTACCAGTTTTTACCTGGCCTGTTGTCTTTAAAAGTATTCTTTCTCTTCTCTGCAATTATAAATTTCTGTACGCAATCTAATAAATAACTTTTTGTGACAGGAAATCCTCTTTCTGCACAGTAAATAATCTATTCAACTATTTCTAATTCTTCTTTGGCACTTGAAATAGTTGGTGCACCTCTAGCACAGTCGATTGGTACACGACAACTGAATTTAGCATGTAGTGTTGACTTTGGTATTCCAAAAAGTGTAGCTGCCTGTCGCAGAGTCTGTCCATTCTCTATTCCTGTTAATGCTTTCATAAGTGTTTCTTTATCATATTTTTTTCCATTGCATTTATTTGCTTTGAATTTTCTTGTTTTATCTTTATTAATACTAGTTAATGTTTTTACTTCATTACACTTTTCTTCAGATCTATTTGGTTTTGTTTTTGTAATTCTATTCTTGTTTATTACTTTATTATTTTTTCTACCCATTATGAATCTGTAAATAATTTAATTATTTAAGATAATTAGTTAATTATTTTAAAAATTAAGTATATTATTCATAAATGTAACAGTGAGTAGTACTTACATGAAGAGGTTAGGTTTGAACTTAAAATTTTTGCAAGTAAATAATGTTTCTAAACACTCAAATTATATATATACTATACACCGCAGCCACGAATACAAAAAAGTAAATATAATTACCATAATATTTGAGAAAATTTTTGTGAAAAATTTTAATTTGTGACAATGTTTTTTCACGTGTATACAATTAGAGTAACGCTGCAGAACAGTAAGCAAATACGGGACATGCGCGAGACTTCTGTTCAGTATTATGGTTCCCTTTTAAAAAATGGGAGCGAAATTTAAACATGTTTTTTTATTAATAAAAAATGTATTTTGACTATGAATGTACTTCCAAAAAGTATCCTTCACTATCGTATTATTGATTAAAGTCATTATTTCCATGTGATAAAAGGAATTCTTTTTTTTTCATCGTATGTATAAATAGCAGTTTTAGCAATGGATGGGTCCATATGTACGTCATTTTCCAACTTATTATACAGCCTCATTTCTTTTATTTAAATTATTTTTTAATTTTTATTTAATTATATAAAGTAATTATTCGTATAAACAACAGCTTAGTTTACTATGAATAATTTTACTTTTTGATATTTGTCATATTATCATATTTAAAAAAAGCAATCTTTATTGATGTCCAGAATTATGTCCCAAGTTGAACGTTGTCCTAAATTACCTTACTTCACCTTATTTGCGGAGCTAGAAATAATTAAAATGTGTCAAAAATCGAAAAAATCAGAAAACGGCCAAACTTTGATATTTTATAGCTCCAAAAATAAGCGCAGAAAAATTTTTTAAAAATTCAGGGTAGTTTGTGGGTTAGAGGAAAATATGTAAAAAAATTTTCAGTGAAAAAAAATTTTGATCAGGTGATTCGTCAGAGAATTGCTCATATATATTCTAGGTTATTTTTTCTTCTTCACGAGATTAATTATTAAATAATATGTGCTTAATACCGAGGTTTTGCTTGAAAATAAAAAATTTTTAACAAAAGAAAATCGACTTTAAAAACATTGCACTCAAAAATAACAAATAGTATATTATCTTTAAAAATTATACGCATACCACACATCTAACACACGTGTAGTGAATATATAGATTATCTAATTATTTGCAAGAGCACAAACAAATTATTTTTTTATTAGGCTGCTTACAAAGAAATTAGCTAATAGGTAAGACAATGTATACATAAAAATATTCGAATTTTTGGAGTTGGTGCAAGCCTAAAAAAATTGCCTCAAATCTAAAAAAATTTGATAAAAAATATTCTTATAAATAGTTTTCTTAATATTTTTTAACGTTTCATCAGGTATCTATCGCTTCCTTTGCTAACTTTCAAATTTTTTTTTAGATTTGAAGCTATTTTTTTAGGCTAGCACCGATTCCAAAAATTCTAATATTTTTATGTATATATTGTCTTACCTATTAGCTAAATTCTTTGCAAGCAGCCTAATAAAAAATACTTTGTTTGTGCTCTTGCAAATAATTAGATGGTCTTTACGTTCGCTACACATGTATGATGCGTAGTATGCGTATAATTTCTAAGGATAATATATTAACTGTTATTTTTTAGTGCAATGTTTTTGAAATCGGTTTTTTTTTGTTAAAATTTTTTTTTCCAAGCAAAACCTCGGTATTAAGCACATATTATTTAATAATTAATTTCGTTCTTTATCTGCAAAAAAAATTTTAGTTAAAATTAGGTTTTTGAGAAAAATGCATGTTTATAAAAAGTACAATTTTCAATAACATATATGTCTTGATCTTTTTTTAAATTATTTACACAGAATTTAAAAGGACACAAAAGGAAAACAAATTTTAAAAATTTACCAAAATTTATTGAAAATTTATGAAATTGTAAAGGTAAAAAGTTAGTCTCAAAAATTCCAGTTCGGAAACTAAGTTTTGTATGTAATTTTTAAATTTGCATATCTTATGCAATTTTGATGCTACAGCAAAACGAAAAATACTTGTTCTTTTATTTTTTGAGTTTAGAATAGCATACTACATTTGCCCAGTGATTAGCGACCAGAGGGTCAAAGCACAATTGTTGTATTAATTTCAACATCAAGAGCAACCAAAATAATCCTTGATTACTCTAGTATTGAAATTAATCTACTAAAGGCTTGTTAATGATGTTATTCTTACTGAGCTAGAAAGTTTATCTGATAGGCCACTTAGCTCTTACATGACATCTTTTATAATATCTATTACCATATAACCAAAGAAAACATGGATACTTTGCAGAGCCCGATTATTGACCTAAAATTATGGTGATAATCTTAAAATTACTATAGATAAGCCAGCTGTGTTTTTGTACTGTGTTTTATTTAGCACCATTCTAATATTTTTATATTTTTCTTTCAGAGTTACTGAAATGCTATGGATATTGATAAATATTTATTTATGTTTTATAATAATACAGCATTTAAACTTCGTTAAAGAGTCTATAAATAATTTAACTTCGTATGCTTCTTTTTAAATCGAGTCACGTTAAACCTAACCGAGTCACGTTAAACGATATTTTACACCCATTGATATCGCAATCACACATATTCTATTATTTTCTTTTTAATTTTTTTCGGCACTATAGAGATTGAGAAATATAGCTTTCTATAAAAATATTTCATGAATCTTTTTATTCAAATAGGTATTATAGCGACCGGGGTCAGTGTGCCAAATGTTATTTATCTTGCAAAACATGTTCAGGACCAAGAAGAGATCAGTGCGTTAGTTGTCCGAAAGGTTGGCAATTGGCAGCAGGTGAATGTCACCCTGAATGTCCAGAAGGTTATTTCAAAACGACTTACGGTTGTCAAAAATGTCATCATTACTGTCATACATGCAAAGGTAGATATAATTATTTGATTTAGTATTTAAATTTTATGAAAATAGTAATTGTAATAGAATCCTATGTATTTTTTTAAACATGTATACGAAAGAATTTTGTCTATTTCATAGTTTTGTGGGACTTCTGTATAATATTTTATCAATAATAAAGTTCATGATCACTATTGAATATGAAATATAAAATGATCAATTGTTTGAATTTATGAATTCTGATTTATGGTAAATAATAGTATGATTATTCTAAAAAATTGTTACTAAGAAAAACTTAAATGGGCATAATGAGATCTATAAGTTTAAATAAGTTTCTATAAATTTTAAAGGTAGTAAGAATCTTTAAAGAATATTTACATACCGCAAAAAAAAAATTAATCATTTATTAGCTGTAGATAGCTCAATTCCCAATGCTCCATCAATTTAGATTTCGTTTTGTATATAAATATAAGTAGATAAGTAAAGAGAATTCTGGACCCCCCTAATCCTTTACCATCAAGCTTACCTGTGCAGGTGCAAAATAATGACTTCATGTGCAAAGATGTGTTGCAGACATATCAGATTACATCTATTTTGCAGATAAGAAAATATAAACAAAGCATGATTACTTTTCTAAGAATTTATAATGTAAACAGTTTCATTAATTTGTAAAAATATAAATAATCAGGTTACATTGGTTTTGTAGTTAAGAAGATATAAATAAAGCATGATTATTTTTTCTAAGAATTTATAATATAAACAATTTTATTAATTTATAACAAGTATAAACATGCAAGAATAAAAATGATAAGTTATTGGATATATTGAAATAGAAAAAAAACGTAGTTTTGTGGGTAGATAATGAGTCACATGTACGTCCGCTAATTTAATGAATAAACCAGCGGTAATAAGTAAATAACCCGTGCCGTGGTGACAGACGAATTACTGCGATCCGCGCCGCCGCCACCACCGCCGCAGATGAGAGTAAATGTTAAATATCAATTTAAAAAATTTTAACATGATGATCATATGAAAAGAGAGTCTTATTTTTAGCTACATATTATTCAGTATAATGATCTTATGTCGAATGAAAATGTTTTCAGCTTCTATCTATTTCAAATGAGTAAAAGAAGGATAGAAAAAACTATAACGTAAGTCATTCACTATGTATATATATATATATATATATATATATATATATAAGGGTGGCAGTTATTTACCAAGTTGTTCGAAAATCAGTTACCAAGCTTTCATTTAAAAGTTTACTGCGTTAAGGGGACGCTGTATCTCTCTATCCTTTTTTAATTGAAAAATGTAAATTTTTGGGAAAACTAGTTATTATTGATAGAAATTAAGGGTTGTCCGCAACTTCTATAGCGAAAAACAATATTTTGTCTGATGAGAGCAAATTAATTTTGTTGCTTTTTTTTCAAGTAAAGTTGACATACTTACAAAATCCTAAATTAGGCTAGAGAATACGTTATTTAAGTATGTCAAACTTTACTTGAAAAAAAGCAACAAAATTAATTTGCTCTCATCAGACAAAATATTGTTTTTCGCTATAGAAGTTGCGGACAACCCTTAATTTCTATCAATAATAACTAGTTTTCCCAAAAATTTACATTTTTTAATTAGAAAAGGATAGAGAGATCCAGGGTCCTCTTAATCTAAAAACCAAACAAGACAATCCCATTTAAAAAAGTTTGAACCGTACCAGTTTCCAAAAAATGGTTTTTTTCATAATTTTCATCCCATTTTTACGTACAGGCATTGTAGGATGATTTAAAAATTTTTCTTTCCACTTATGATGACTTAAACTTCTCATTTGTATAAAATTAAAATATTTCATGGCAAATTTGAAGCTTAAAAATATACTTTCGATTCAATATTGAAGTTTTAATTTACAAAAATCATAAGAAAAGCAATTTTATTTTCGCTTTTTAAATTTTTTGCGACTTTTTTCGGAATGACTAATAAGTAGTGTCTCAACAATAAATTGAAAGTAGACCTTAAAACCTAAATTTGCTTTTTTTAAAATGTTTCTAGGTGACTCAGAACCAGAGTTATGGTCATTTGAAGTTGGTAAGAAAATCAAATTATAAAATCTACGATTAGCAAATTCAGATTTTATCATTTTTGCTTTCTCATAAAGAAAACTAATTTCCTTAGTGCAGTTTTAATTTTATAGCATTTTGAGAATTTTCGAAAAAATTTTAATTTTTCATTTATTTTCTATTTTATCTAAACCATTCGATGAATTTTTTCCCAAATTTGTATACAATTATTTCGCTACTTTATGAAGAAACAAGATTTTGAAAACTAATTTTCTTAGAGTAGTTACAATTTAAGAGAATTTTAAAGATTTTGAAAATAATTTTGATTTTTCTTATTTCATTTTACGTAAAGTATTAAATAGATTTGTTCTAAAATTTGCAGAGAAATAATTTGCGACTATCAAAAGACGGGAAATTTTCGAAATTAATTTTTTTAGCGTAGTTTTAATTTTTGAGCATTTTGAAAATTTTGAAAAAGAAATTTCTGAAACAAATATTGTATTTATTTAGCCAATTGGATCTCGAATTAGAACTCGATGGATTTGCTTCAAATTTTGCATACTATTTATTTTTTTTTGTCTAAGTAGACGGGAAGCTATTCAAAATTAGTTTTCTTAGTGTAGTTTCAAGTTTATAACCATTTTAGAAATTGAGAACAAATTTAGATTTTTTCGTTTTTTTTATTTTACGTAAATTATTCTAATGAATTTGCTTTGGAATTCGCATGAGAATTATTTGCAACTGCCAAAAGAAGGATGACTTTTAAAAACCGATTATCTTAACGTAGTTTTAATTTTAGAAAATTTTGAAAAAAAGATTTTCATTTTTACTTTTTTTTCTATTTTACGTAAACTACTCGACAGATTTGCTCTGAAATTCGGATACAAGTTATTTGCTACTCTCTTTACTATTCTATACTGTCTCACTATCACTCTTTCCCTTCTCAATTTTTCTTGAATAGAAATGTTGTTTTCCATTGAAATCATATTTAAAAAAATTAAATTAAATTACTCTAACTCAATGAGCTCTATGAGAAAGCTTTGCGCCAAAGCACTTGGCAGCGTTTTTATATTTAAGACGTACTTGAACAACCATGCTCTTTTGTAACTTTATGAAATAACTAAATTTCAGGTTTTAATTTTATTCCTAATAATTTCTAGTGATTGCAATACTTCTTTATCTGTGAGAGTCGAGCACAGAAGAAAACTAACTTGTTTTTTTTGAAAATTGGATTAAACAAATTTTTGATCAAGTGAATTTTAATGAATTTTAGAAATTATATTTTAAATTGTGGGTGAATCTTAGTTTATAGTAAATGAACTGTTAATCATCCTCTTGTAAAAAAGATTTTTATTATAAAATGTAAAAAAAATTCATCTCATCTTTAAAGTTCATAAAATTACATTTCGTCCATCAATAAAATATAATTATCTATTAAGAGGAGGTCACGTATCTCTGTCCTTTTCTAATCAAAGAAATGATTTTTTTACAAAAACTAATAACTTTATCAAAAAATGAAGAGAAAGCCGCATCTTGTATCAGAAAAAACAATATTTTCTTTGATAAGAAAAAATTAATTTTATTGCTTCGTTCTCAAGAAAATCTTGAAAAACCAAATTGTCCACCCTAACCTCTATGATTTAAGTTTTTCAAGGTTTTCTTGAAAACGAAGCAATAAAATTAATTCTTTCTTATTAAAGAAAATATTGCTCTTTTTATTACGAGATGCGGCTTTCTCGTCATTTTTTGCTAAAGTTATTAGTTTCTGTAAAAGACTCAATTCTTTGATTAGAAAAGGACAGAGATACGTGACCTCCTCTTAATCAGTTTTTAATTCTTTTATGAATTTTTTTTCTGTCAGATCTAGCCAATAAATTTTTTTTTCGTTTATCCAAAAACTAGAACAAGTAATGTTTTTGTCTTGATATTTTGTCGCTGCATTTACATACTCTTAAGTCAAATAAACAGCTTTTTCGGCGCAATTATTTACGACTTTTAATTTCTTCAGTTTTTTTCGAGGCTCTAAGTAAGATTGTTGATTTTTGCACGTACAGTCGACGGTAACATATTCTATGATAATTCTTTTTCTGCAATTTCAAAATAACGTAATCTTACTGGATGATTCCGTTAGTTCGCTCATTTTTATAGGTTAATTTTCAAATTTTGAAAAAAGAATTATCATAGAATATGTTACCGTCGACTGTACTACAATCATGATTCATGAATTCCTCATGAGGTTGGAACTTTTTGAAGAAGTTTAAACTTCGACTGTTTGTGAAATAATTAAGGCTTTTTTCCCGTAGCATCCTGATGCCGATATCAGATGCATCAAATTTTTTAAGGGTTTCCTGTTCAAGATTCATATCTTTGTTACTTAACGTTTTAATCATCTTGCGTTTTACACTATTTGCAAGATCTGTATCAAACAGTGAAAGGATACAGAGTTTAGGTAACAGATACGATAGATCATTCCTAAATTTATTCAATGCAGTGTCAAAAATGTCTTGGTCTATATCTTTATAATCTACTAATGATTCCATTAGCTTTAAATCATTATTTGGTGAAGTAGCGCGTGAAGAAGATGTATATCACTGTTTCAAATACGCAAAGATAATAAATTTACATCAAGAATAAAAGTTCTTTACTTCATTTTCTTTCAATCCAAACGCATTTCTACATAAAAATATTTTTAGCGAATGCATCGCTCTAGCTATCCATCGTGCGTGGTAACAAGAATCTGATTTTTTTAATTTAAAATCTCCAACCCCTAGAAAAAAAATACTCGACTGCAGCAATCCTCTATGATCATCTCTAGGCTGCACTTTATTTAGGGAAGTGTTTATTAAATCGATCGTACGGGAAATTTCTTCCTTCAACTTTGATTACGAACCCTCTAATTCATTTTTGTAATTATTTTGGTCGAAGTTAGGCCACTTATCTTGGAACCTTTTGAACATGGGCACATTTGGTCCACTAGTATTTGGAATTTCATCCATGAATGCTGCAGCTAATATAACTTCTAACGTGATGCCGACACGCCACATAAACCAAATCCTTATCTATTGCTTGTTCTAAAATCGTTACCGGCACCACCCGCTAGTCTCAAATTTGAATTAGTTGTGTCACAGCATACACCAATCGTTATATCAATTAAACCCCATTCCTATAAAGCCTGATAAACTGCCGATGTTATCGTTGGGCACAAAGCCGGAACATTTACAATTTTTGTAAAATTCTCACTTGATACTAATATAGGGAGTCTACCTATTTTCTTGCTAGTGATGTTATCGGGAATAAGTTCTCTATCCCTGTGTACAACTATGAAAGAAATGGATATACCTTGTAACAATAGTTTCATTCTTTCATTTTCTATTATATTCGACGTATTTTAGCCCGCAACTCTCTGATAGAAGTTCGGTCAAGTATCAAGGAATTAACGTCAAAGTTTAAAGCATAAACTATGTAGCTAACTATAAATAGTATATCTCTGAAAACAACTTTGGCTTTATGAAAACTTGCGACAACTTCTGGAGTCTTGACATCAATGAAATGAAAGGAACGTCGTATATTTTGTTTCGTAAAATATCTTCTATGTGGACTCAATCCTGAATTAAAACTTTGTTGTGAATTTGGATTTGTCTCTTCACTTGATATTAAGAGCAGGCCAGATTCACTGTCCTTGTAGAATTGAGTTTTTTATTATTTACTCAAGTATTAATCAGTGTATCTGTAAATTGAAGGTTGAGCACAATAGATATTAATATTATGGATACTTATGCACAAGAACAAAAAATTCTACCAATTTGTTTTTAAGAAAAATAAGGAGGGCAAAAATATTGTAAGCATAACCTTTTACTTCAGCGTTCCTTACTTTTCCTTATCCTGTGACTCTATTTCTAATGGATTTAGTAAATGTGCCACAAACGGCGCAGTAGATATTTCTATAAAACATTAATTTTTATATATGAAAAATTACTGTAATTTATTTTATGTGAAAATTTACTTTGTATGGAATTATCTACTGCACCGTTGGTAGTACATTTAACAGATTCATCAAAAGTAGAGTCACAAGATTGCACAAAAGGTTTAAAGACAGTTCAAATAGTGTGCATCATGCAGCAACCCAATACTAGCTGTAAAATGACTCGTCACTACTCTACTGAAAAAAATAACATGAGATCTCACGTGAGTTCTCACGATCGAAAATGAAACGAAATCTCACATGAGAACTCATATGAGATCTCACGTGAGATGATGTCGTGCGATTACGTGACGGAAAAAATTAAAATTTTTGCACATCAAATCTCACGTGAGATCTCAAGTCAGATCTCATGTGAGAATGGGTGATAAGAAAATAGTACATTTTATACCAGTTGCAAACCGTATTTTTTGCCATGAGAGCCAAGAAAGAGCAACGAAGTTGCGATTTTGGGGTTAGAATGGCAAAAAAATATTTATTTGCACATGAGACCTCATGTGAGATCTCAGGTCGGATCAAGTGTCGAAAAAATAAAATTTTTTGGCACATGAGATCTCATGTCATTTTTTCAGTAGGGTAGTGAATTAAAAGTTGTGTGTAGTTCTTCATATATTCAATATTTTTATTTATGTTAATTACATTAACATTAAATTAAAAAAAAATTTCTTCAATTTGTTCAACGTTTACAAATTTAAGAATGAATACAGAATGATCATTATTATTGTATATTACTAAACTAATATAATTAAATATATTTTCTGGTAATATAACTCTTTGATGGATTCATATATTATTTAATATACATTTGCTCTAAACTACAAAACAGCAAACAAAATTTATCACGTACAATAAAAACCAGTATCAATAATATATATATTTTAAACACCACAATGTTAGTTTAACATTTATCATACATTGTTAAGTAAAATACAAAAATAAGTCATTTTCACTCTCAATTTATTAGGAAAAGAATTCGCAATTTAATAATCCGACAATTTCTTTCGAAAAATGTGTGAGTGTAATATGAATTTATGAATTCTGACTCGAAATTTAAACCAATGAAATCAATTATAAAAGATAACTCGTTACAATTAAAAATGAAAGATGGGCAATGGCTGCGAAACTGACGCTAAACGGCGAGCAATCCGACGACGCACACTGAATCTATTCTTTTTACAAAAATATTAAGTTGAAGGACTCACCGTATCTAAAGCTGATCTCTCTCAAATAATAAAAAATCTCCAAAAATCTCCTCTGCTCTCTCAAAAGAATTTAATGAATTGTTAAGGTTTTAGTTTGATTAGCAGCAACTCCAACAAATCAATCTCTCTCACTTTTCTCTGTAGTTCCAAATCTCCAACAAGAAAAACCTTAGAGCATATACTACTAGTAAAGCAGCTTTGAATGCACCGTGCGCGTGGTTAAGTTGAGAAAGAGAAAGGTATATTGAGGTTGATAGATATCTTTTTTTCTCTGGCACGTGATTGGTTTGTTTTGTGCCCTACTCCCTTATCACATGACGGAGAGATGGAGATAGCTATCAACCTTAGTACATCTTTCTCTTTTCCAACCTAACCACGCGCACGGTGCATTTAGAGCTACCTCCAGTAGTATATGCTCAAAGAGAAAAACCCAATAAAATAGAGTATAAAACTCAAAAACAAACTTAACGAGTATAACCAACAACGTAAGAAAATCAACCAAGTGAATATCCAGAGATCCAATAACGAAGTATCGATGGAGCATCTTTTCTCGAGCTCCTTTCTTCTCATCTCTTCGTTAATCAATTACATCACGACTATAATAACTATTCATTGATTATTAATCCTTTCCATAATTGTTATTTGTCGATCATAAAGTATGTTGACTTATAACCAATCGACTATCATTTGAGCGGCTTCTTTGATGATAACGCCCTCTATTCCTCGTGCGCTCCATTTAAATTCCTATTTAAATACTCCATATACTCGATTTTAATTATTCTTCACGCAAACTTCATTATTATCTCTCTTCAACTCACGATTTTTCTATCTTCCATCTCTCTCGCTTTCGACTTTACGCCATTCTATATATTATACTCGTACTAATACATCCCGTTTCTACATATCTTTAACGCTACATGCATTAGCGCGTGTGTGTGTGTCGGTGTATTACCTGACGGTGCCGTGGCGTGCACGTCGTCATCGAGAACTTAAGATGGCGATGCGCAAGAGCACTGCTACCTGTTATGTTTTACACAGAGTGTGTTTCTTCTCCCATATGTTGTGTGCACCAGTTTTGAAGAGTTTCAGCCTTCACCGTGGCTTAACTCCTAGTGCACCATGAAAAACTGATAATAAGTGTGGCTTTTCTATCACCACATGTTTCAGTTTTAGGTTAGGCTGCCCCTTAGCTCTGTATCTCTCTACGGGTAAGTCGTCTGCTCTCAACAACTCGCGTGTTCCTCAAAACAAACAAAAAAAAATTAAAACAATTAATTCGTTTGATTATAAATAATTTCCGGTCCAGCAAGTGCATCGTGGCATAATTATTTACTTTCTCATTCTCTCAAATTATTTGTTTATTGAGATGCAATAAATGCATCTCGTGTTATATGATATATCATATGGATTTGCTTTTTCTTATCTATATTAATTTATCATATGACTTATCAGATGAGGTTTTGGCACGATAGCGTATGTGAGATCTCACCTGATACATCTTTTGATATGTCATATGATATATCAAATTATATGCCATATAATATATTATATGATTTGCCATATGATATATTACATGAGATCTTATATGAACATTTCTATTAGGGTACTGTTCTTTGATTTAATAAAATTTAAATAAAGATACACTATGAAGGTAAAAAGTAACGTTTATAAACATAAATGAAAAAATATTAACTTGAGACCATTCTCTCTAGTTCAATGCTTATATTCTTATTAGATGATGAATGAGATTTCAAAGATATATTTACATTATTGGGACTCATTACAAAGCTTTGGTTTAACATATTACATTCATGGTTTGATGCGTCGGAATCATTACTTTTCAAAGGCAGAGATAGATTGCTTCCTGTAGAATCTTGAGATAATAATATTTTCATCTGCAATTAAAATTAATCATAAAAGTTTAGATCAAATAATGAGGCAATCACATCATTTGAAGTATTAAATAGTATTTGTTATCACCTGATTTGTTCTCAGATTTCAGAACATAATTTACTCTTAATATATTCTAGTAGTTTGGATAAAAAAACATCTTTGGTACAATTATTCATAAAATCAAGTAATTTGATTCAAGGATATTGAGAAATATCAAATACAATAGATAATGCCTTTAAAAAATCGACCACTCTCGTGCTTAATTTATTACGAATCTTTTGTACCTCTCGAAAATCCTGATATGATTTATGAAGTTTTTCATGACGATGATCTTTTCTTTTTGTTTGTGTAAATCCTTTGTCTCACAAACATACTACCTCTTCAATTGTTATTTTTACTGCATCGGTCATTCTGATTTCTAGTTCTATAAAATAATTGCTGAAATACGTCCAAATTATTTGGTAATATGTCTTCAGTAAATTAAGAATGGTAATGTCATTCACATTTAATAAAACCAAATTTTTAATTTCAGAGGTCATCTTAATTTTATACTAGACCATGTCGGATGTTAAAAAAATACATCTCTGTAAATTTTGTCGAGGATATGCAGGTTTATGAGGAAAATAAAGTGCATAACAATTTAAGTTATAAATTCATTATATAAAGTATGATTAAAATAAGAATGTCAAACACTCAAATATATTCAATTAAGAACGCATGTGATAGACATTGAGATATTCACTCTGTAAAATGCTATGATCAAAAACACGTCATTACATGTTGAAGTCGTGACAAAAACAGAAAACTCGGTGAGCAAGGTAAATTAAACCTATAAAGAACAGACTTAATATAAAGAGCGCTCGAGTCTCAGCAGTAAACTAACGAAGTACATAAAATGTGCGCTTATTCGTAACACTTCCTCCCGCACAGTTTATTGTACATAATAATCATAATAATTATAACAAAAACAATAAACGAAATAAATACAAAATTAGTCATTAATTTTTATCTTCTTTAACTTGACATTCAGTCCCGATTGAATTATTTCAAACACTCACAATAAGATAATCATGGCATTCCTTTTTCGTAAGTCAAATAAAAGTATTCTTTTACTATGCAATAGAGTATACATTGTAAATTAACGAGCTGTAACACTCACTGAAGCTCAAACTTAAAATGTTCAGAAATTCTCACTTTTATAGAGGTGATGTAAATATACTACTTTTATTCTGTTTTCAATTATCTTGCATTAACCTAACTCAATATTAGATATATCATATACAGTATATGTTGCATTAATTCAACCAATATACAACAAATACAATATAGTACCGCTCGCTTCTTTATAAAATCAGCTGTTGATATCTGATGTTCCTTTTCCTTTTCCGTTTATTTGTTACTTACGTGCACTCATAAGATAAACTGAAATTGAATTTATGTTAATTCTACTATTTGTTAGGACAATTTTTTATCCTTCGAGTTTTTAATGAAAAAATACTCCCAAATTCATCAATCAATTACTTCAATTTCTCTTAATGATTATATGCTATTACAGCGTCATTAAGTACAATATATATTTTATAAATCTATAAAACAATAAGAGCTACAATGCTACAATGAGAGAAATTGTACGTTAACAGTAATTGCGAGTTTTGGAGGGATCTTGGAGTGATTACCTGGAAACTTACTAGGAGAATATCACATCTCCGGATCATGGATTTAGCTCTAACTTTAAGATAGGTTTTCAGATGTCAAAATATGGTAAAAGCCAGAGTTATAGACCCCAACGCTCAATATTTCTATAGTTGCAGGCAATTAAAGAAAATTACTAAAAAAGTTACTAGATTTTTAAACGCTTATAATTCTTTAGTATGCCTGCAACTAGAGAAATATTGAGCGTTGGGGTCTATAACTCTGGCTTTTTCCATATTTTGACATCTGAAAACCTATCTCAAAGTTAGAGTAAAATCCGTGATCCAGAGATGTGATACTCTCCTAGTTAGTTACAATCACCAGCTATTCTTGTCATCATTAACCTTCTGACAGCCAGAATTTTTTCCACTAAAAAAGTGTAATTTTCTCAAAATTTTCCATATAAATGTTTCTTAAGTAATAGTATATGTGGGTCGATCATGGGATGATGCCATATGGCGTCATCCCGGCTGTCAGAAGGTTAAGAAATGGCTGAAAGAATGATTTGCTTTGCAAAAATATTTATTATTTTCTTATTTTACCGTACTTTGATGATTAATAATTACTGACAAATAAAAGAGTAAAACCAATAACATTTTGTTAGTTTTATGAAATAGAAAGACATGACCGATTTCAGCAATTAAAAAATAAAAATAAAATCAAAATAATTTACAATAACTTACATATTTAAAAAATTTTGAAAATATGTAAAAATTTAAAAGAATTTGCGATGATTTGAAAATTTAAAAAAATTTGTAATTATGAAAATATTTGAAAAAAATTGCAAAAACATGCAAATTAGAAAAAAATTGAAAAAGGTTACGAAAATTCGCAAATTTATAAATATTTAAGGGTTTATCTGACTAGGAGCGATCTGTTGAAATTCTGACCCCAGATTCGTATCAACAACGTCGAGAATCCCCTAAGTAGTATTTTCATTTTTTCATCGAAGTCATATTTTTTAAGATCACAACGAAAAACTGTAAAATATCATTTTTGGCGTTATGTTTTCCGGTGTCTCAGAAACTAACGACAGAAGTAGGGATTTCCATGGAAAGAATCACTCTGACATTCAAATAACCTTGAAAACTAGCTTCAAGGTCAAGATGTTCAAGGTCTTTGGCTCCAAAATCGAATTTCATATTCATTTGTTCATTAACCCTGAAAAGTTCGAAGAGAACAGCTTCTCGACGATTTTTAACATTTGACCTTTATTATACCTCCTAAAGGTCATGGAAAAACTATTGTTTTGGATGTGAAGTTTCCCGTTCTTTCGAAATTGGGTCTCAAAAAACAAAAGGTTTCCAATTAAAAACATCAATTTGACCTTGAAATGACCTTAAAGATAAAGCTTAAAGTCAAGGTCACCATCAGATGCGCCATATCATTTCCCAAAACTTTTAACTTAACTTTTTTTTCTAATGTCCTTATTTTTCAAGATATTCAGGTATGTTCATACTTTTGGGACATCCTGTATATTTATATATATATATATATCCCCCATTCTCTGTCAAATCGAAGGATGAACAATTTTTTTTCGCTAAAAATTGGTAAAATGGTTCTTCTCCATATTGTAAACGACTCAGAATTTTTTTAGGTTTATTAGCTTTAGTAAATATTTTTAGAGCTACAAAGCTTCAAAGTTGGACTAAAACCATATTTTTGAAATTTTTGACTAATTTTAAGCTTAAATTACTCAGTTGGGTTGCGTTTTAGTAATGTATTACTAAAGAACTTTTTTCTTCAAAATATCTCGCAAAATATTCTAAATTTTGAGAAAAAATTAATTTTGAAGTGCTAATGTAGCCATTTGCTAAGCTATAGTCATTTAAAACATTGGAATACCACTTTTGAAGATTTTGAACCAAGATCCCATGTCTAAAAAATTTATCGAAGAAGGTTACGTACATATAAATATAGCCTATAAATTTCAGAGTGGTGCAAAACGGTGATCCCTTTAAGAAAATTTTAATGTAATAAAAAATAATGAAAAATGTGATTTTTAGCTACATTTACTCATTTTAATGTTAACTTGTACCCACCGGTTGTAAATGTTTCTTCGCAAGCCTTCATAGAAATAGTTCTATACTTTACAAATATTAAAAAATATTTTAAAATATCTTCTGAAAGATTTAGAGTAAACCTAACGTTGAGATTTTTTCAACGCCTCATGTGCCACTGTAGTACATAAAAAATATACTCAAATGCTGGATTTGAAAAGTTTTTTGTTTATTTCATAGTTTAAGGTTACATCATATTGCTAATATTTCCAATATCACACCGTGACAGGGAACTATATGTAAAATTCTTTTCCTATAAGTTTTAGAATGGATCATACCTTTCTTATTAGAAAAAAATTGAATGTCATTGAATTTCTTGAGAATTATGATTGGTAACTAAAATATCTCTTGTTTATTGGACGCAAAAGATTTGAAATATCATTTTTGCTTTGTTTCTTTCATAATTTAAACATGATCTATCTCAAGATAAAATAACTCTTAAAGGAATAATCAATTTGATTTTTAGTCATGAAATAATTTTACATATTGAATAATGTTAACAGTCTAAGAAATAAGACACAATCCACTTTGTACTGATAATTCATCACATTCGTTATTGCATTTTCACAGTAAAAGTAACTCAACTGTATAACTAACCAATATTAGAATCCAATTTCTTATACGCTGAATACAAAATAATCGTTTATATGCCTATACCTTTTTCTTAGTTGTATCAGTTACAAGATACAAAACTAAAAATGCACTTTACTTATATGTTAAAAATGTTCGTGTAAATTCATGAGAATATTGTTAATTATTATTCAATTGAAGTCCAACTGATTTCATCTACTAGGATATTGATTCACAAATTGCCTTATACTAATCTTCAACGTACTGAAATACAAAGAGACATGAGTTTAGTTATTTATCATTGACTATAAGAAAAAATAAATTGATTGTATGTATATATGTATACATTCATTTTATTTTTTTTTATAGTCAATGATAAATAACTAAACTTATGTATCTTTGAAAACTTGACTCCGTGTATATTTTTTACCGAAAAATTCAATTTTCATATTTACAAGGTCGAAAAAAAGGTCGCTGTTGTATTTAGGGCTATTTTTGTCCAGAAAAGGGCCGAAAAAGGTCTTAAGGCGACTACGGAAGTTCGGTTCGATTTCATTTTGTAGTTTACAAATTACTCTTTTAGTTTCTAAAATTGTTTGAATTTTTTAATTTTCCACCATTTATTATAATCCGTAGAATGGTGGAAAATTAAAAAATCTGAAAAATTTTACATATTGAAAGAGTAATTTGTAAACTCAAAAATAAAACCTAACCTAAAATCCGAAGTCGCCTTAAAAAGAGTTTGAAGGCCAATATTAAAATTTTTTTAAAAATTGGCCAAATTTCTCAACAAAAAGGTATTATGATTTTTTTCGTTCAGAAGTACAGATTTCGCGTTATTTGAAATTAAAAAAGCCCTATTTTTGCAAAAATAACGTTTTCGGATAACTTTGAGCTCCTGTATCTCAGAGGCATTGACTTAGAATGATCTGAAAAAATACATGAAAACTCAGGGAATGAAAACAAACATTTAGGCAAAGTTTGGAGGAATTCTATTTTTTTTCATGTAAACTTCACGTGGACACCCTCATATATATATATATATATATATATATATATATATATATATATATATCAATCTCTATTATATGTTGATTTATATTTATATGTTGTTTTAATAAATTCAAAGTTTTTATACATAATTACATATAATTATTGATGTCACATCATTCGATTCAATGACAAATTTTCAGAAAAGTTAAATCACGATAGTCAATTTTCATAGAATTATAATGTTTATTACTAATATAAAAATAATCAGATACGTTTTAAAAATATAACAAGTGCTAAGTGAATTAAAAAAAAAAACTATACAGTAGGTAAAGATCTATTTTATTTAATAATGATATTATTTTACATAAAAAAAAATAAAAACAGAAAATATTGTCAAATTTAGGATGCATACGTGATCGCGATTTTACAAAATTCATCAAGATTCTAGAACAGTTGAATTTCAAATAACCAATATTAAATATTTTCTAACATATAAAATAATACTTATAATATTTGATTATGCATTCAAATATTATTTTTTGACTCGGAAAAAATTATTTTTACTAATTTTACATGAAAAAACAGTAACTGGCACCTCAACAGCAATACCCTAATCTACCCTATATTTTAATTAGGGTAGACGGGGAGTATTAGCAATTTAAAAAAGTATCTCTATTTATTAATCTATGTATTTTTTGAGTATCTTGCCTATCGTATATGTTAGTGATTCACTTTGGCTATGATTTTGTTCAAGAATTTTCAATAAATCATCGATGGATTTTTTTTGGGAAAGGATTTATTAAAAAAGTTTCCTCGTTAATATTTGTCCCACGTTCGTGGTATGTATGAATATCACATTTTTGTATTACAAAAATGAAATTTCATAAAAAATATAAGTTTTTAATCAATGTAAACAAGAATTATATACTTTACAATGTATTTCTAGATAGCGAATAAATTATAAAAAACAAAATTTTAACGAAATATAAGAAAATGATTTTTTTATTTCTTTTGAAAGTAAAAATAACATTAACTTTTGTCTCATAGAAAAATCATAACTAGAAACATCATATAATGTTACGAAAAAGATTCCAGTAAAGTTTTTATTAAATTAATTTGTCATTTATCATATTTCATCATTCTTCTCAAATATATCCTCACGTTTCAATAGTGTTTATATTTACCCTGAAGTAATACTTAATTATTGTTAATACTTTCCCCAGCAGACACATTTAAAAAAAATGTTGTTGAATAAATATGTTAGGTATGCTAGATATATGAGAATAAGGTATGTGTGTGTAGACGTTGCGCGGGAGGTAGAATAAGGGGAGCGCGGTAATCGTGAGCAGTGCGTCGACAGACGCGACCGAGAGCACGAAGGATACGGTTGCTAAGATTACGTCGTGTACACTTAGAAAAATGTGTTTGTAATAAAGCAATCCTCTCAACAATTGCAATAATTAGTGCATAGATCTATTGCCTACAGTTCCTTACCCCAATCAGCTTACACATATACAACACTGGCGACGAGAATTGGATGATTCGAGTGTGTTTTTCTTAGTACGGTGAAAATACAAATTTTTTTTCGTCACGTGCTCTCATGTACATTGCGCACTGCAGTGCTTGATATATTTGTCTTTGCACCTATAGCTACAGATGATGGGTTTCAGTGCACTGTCTTTTAAAGTTACGAGGAATTTAGATTTTGCAATATTATATAAAACGGAAACTTATACATTTTACGCCACGTGTTCCGTGCTTACTTAACTAAACCTAAAAGAGTATCGTGGGTTATGATAGGCGAAATGCCCTTAATTTTTTTTGCTTCTAAATAGGATGAAAGCATTTGTTTAGACACAAAACGAAGGGTCAGGGTGTTCCACGGACGCAAATAATGTTTCCCCTAGCTAGTGACCCTAAAAACCCCATTTTTCACGTTCTATTTTATATCTTGCGTTCTAATTAACGAATCGACTTGAAAATTTATGAGTATAGTTTATCTCATTACTTTTAAGTATATTTTTTTTCTAAGTTACTAGAGGTCAACCTCAAAAAACATTATTTAATATATAAAATGCAATTTTGACTATGTAGATAAATTGCAACATAAATCTTTTTTATTTTATCTTATAGAGCGGAAAAAAATACAAATTTTTTATATTTTCGTCGATTCTACTGGTGCGCCATGTTGAAAAATGAGAAAACTCGTTTTTTGCTGATTTAACCACTAAAATATAGCATTTTGTTTTTTGTTTTAGCGTTCTAACGACTGAAAACAACTCATTATGTGATACAACTATTATGTGACTTAACAACATATTATGTGATTATAAATTAATGGATTTTTTTTCTTTTAATTCAGAGTCCAACATAACCTAAAAAAATTACTCGCTCCTCAAAATGCGATTTTAATCACTTAGATGAGCCAGAGCCCAAAATTCAATTTGCTTATCTTGTAGAGCAGGAAAAATAGTACATTTCGTAACGGGTATGTAAAGGCTTTATTTACAAAATGAGAAGTTTACGGCCCAAGCCGAAGACGAGGGTCTTAACGAGTTCCGTAGAAAAGCCTTTTCATACCAGTTGCGAACCGTATTTTTGCCACGAGAGCCAAAAAAAGAGCAACGAAATTGCGATTTTAGGGTTAGAATGGCAAAAATACAAGTTTTACATATTTTTGGGAATGTTTTCAGATGTTGTGGTATGTTTTAAAAAGGAGGAAAATAGCCATGGTAATATAAGCCATCAAGGCAAATAATTGCATGCAGTCTGTTGGCCTATGATTGCAATGTACTCACAGCACTTTCTTCCATGCACGTGCATATGAAGCACTATTGTGCTAAAATTGCGGTGTTGCATTGTTATATCTAACAATATTATCCTTACTTTACGGGATGTCGGAGCTGCAGCAATCGAGTTTTGCTTTTTTTATTTTATCAATATCTTTTTAAATTTATAAATTAAACAAATATAATGACTTGTCCGCACTAAAGCTACATTAATACAATAATTTTTGTTAAAATAAAAAATCATTTGGACTTGTTATTTTTTTATGAGCTTGAATTGGAAATTAGATATCAAACTCGACAAACCTAACCTTAAAATACGATACATTAAAAGTTTTTATTATAACTTTGTATGTATAATATTTTGGTGGATTTCTTGAGTTGTCTGCACTAGAGTTTAATCTTACAAATTTTTTCTTCGTAGCAAAAAAACTCGATTAAACGCATCGTTTATTCATAAGTTAGGATTGGAAATATTATAAGAAGGCGGGCAGCTTCGTCATGCTCTTAATACAGGTAAACATAATACCTATACGTATAATAGCTGACTTGAATATTTAATCTCAACGACTCAAGCGACGGTGTAACTTGAATATCAATGTTACTTATGTAATATTGATACTCAAGTAACACAGTTGCTCGAGTTGGATCTATAAATTCCAACCCCAGTAAGGCTACAAAAATGCCATGTATTTTTATATGCATACATACTGATGTTTTTATGTATATAGATATACACGTAATCTCAAAAGTATCCCCCAAAGCTATACTCAAAAGTTAACATAGAAGTGCTCTTCTATACGCGTTTATATTCGTTGGTTAGGTCTATGAATTCAAGCCTAAATGTAAAATTCATATACACGGTGGGCCATTTTAATCTTCGCACTCAATTTTCTCCGAACCTACTATAGCTACAAAAAAAAGGTCGATAGCAAAATTGACCAAAACAGAAGGGGCCATTCAACTGCGCCCTTGGTTTTGACCTTGAGGTCCAATTTCAAGGTCATTTGAAGGTCAAGACAATTTTTTAAAATAAAAATACCTATTTTTGACTGCGGATTTGAAAAGAGCGAGAAATTTTAAGATGAGTTTGTCCTAGGTCAAAATTGATTTGGTGACCTTTTCAAGGACAAAAATCGAGGTCAAATGTCTAAAAACCGATCAAATGCTCTTTTTCTGCATTATCTTGGTTTGCTCATAAATGCAAATGATCTAAGTAGTGTTAAATGGTCATCTTAGTTCCAAGATAAAAGGATCTTGACCATTTTGACCTTAAGGTCAAATTTCAAGGTCATTTTAAGATCAATAATGTTTTTTCGGTAATAGAAATTCCTATTTTAGACTACGAATTTAAAAATATTAGTTAATTTTACGCTAAGATTATTCTAGGGGAAAGTTGATTTTATGACCTTGGAATGGTCCAAAATCAAGGTCAAATATTGAAAAACTTATCGATTGCTCTTTATCTGAATCATACTGGTTTCCTAAGACTTTTGGTGTATCGGTATGAAAGAAAAGTTCAGAAAAAATTTGTGCATGGCGAAGGGGGCCTCGCCACGCACAACTTTTATCTGGACTTTTTGGTGTGATTGATTTTAACCTTGAACTTCAGTTTCAAGGTCATTTTAAGGTCAACTTAAAAGAGCGTAAAATTTTACGTCAGAAACAGTATTTTAAAATATTTTTCATGACCTTTGGAAGGTTATGTCAAGGTAAAATGCTGAAATACCTAGTATGATGTCTTCTGTCTGGAGAACGTTCAGCGTAAAGTCTTAGTGCAGCACGAAAATATTAGGACACACCTATAAAATCATTTTCATATCAACAATTTTATTTAAGGCTGATTCCATTTCAAATCGAACAGTCAGTATACACTCAAGTCACCAATTACTGCGCTAATGGAGTATGTTTTTCTACCCTAAAAATAAGAGTATACGTATTTTTTTATTTTGCTGAAATATCAAAATTGCATCAGATATGCACTTTTGAAAATTGCATACAAAAACTAAATGTTAAAACTGAAAATGTTGAGAATAACTTTAGAGGGCTATCGTTTTACCAATTTTCAATGAATTTTGGTAAACCTTATTTTGCTTTATTATGTTTTAAGCCCTCTTTAATTCAGTGCAAGAAATTTCAAAAAAGACTAAAAAATGACTAAGATATGTGCATTTTACCAAAAAATACACTTTTTATGCACATGCATTTTTCTCGAAAAACCCATTTTTTTTTTGCTGAAATTTTTTGTGCTCATAGAGGACCAAATTACCTATCTAATGGTACTTGGTTGATCCCGTACTTATTTGTTTGAAGCGAGAAAAAAAATCCACAAATTTTATTGGTGAAAAATTTTTGTATATACGTTCGGAAATTTTAAGCAATGTAGATTTAAACACTATCCTTCTTTTAGCATTACGCAGGAACAACGACGTGAACGTAGAAGGTTTCTGTTCCCTTCGGGGTGCTTTTTTAAAGTGAGTTCCCCTTGCCTCTCACTGTTGGGATGCGTCAAAAATATAATTATAAATAATTACTTTTTTTTATTTTCGCACTTATTATTTTTAGTTCTAAGTGTAGCCTTACGGCGTTTGACTTTTTTTTTCTTGTCTTTCACTTTAGTCAGTGCATGTATAGCTGTTCTGCCAACAAATATATGCGATTTCAATTCCCCAAGTTGTTTTAACCACATATGACTTCTTTGAATCCCATTATATTTAGGAACTGTACTCCATTCAATATTTTTTTCTTTTCTAAATTTTTCAATCTCATTTATTGGTAATAATATGATTTCGATTGCACTGTTGTACTTTTGAACCCAATTTATAAAATTGTCAGCATTTTGTATCGATTCTTCATGAAATCTTTTTAAGTTATGTGAAGTAGCATAATGCTTTAGAAGCCTACCTATTCCATCAACGGCTCCTTTCCCATGACCAGTCGCAGAAAATAACCATTTCATTTGATAAGAAAAATGTTTGAAGTAGCTGAAAACGATTTTTAAATTGGCTTGCAGCTCCATCTGATATAATAGTGACTTTAGTAACTAAATCATTCTTCATAAGATTGATAATTTTATTTATTGCTAATAGCGCATATGCAGTATCATGCTTTTTATCGTCACTAACGATCGCAAAGCTTTGCGTTATCTCTCCTTGGTAACAGACTGCAGTAAAAAAAGAAATTTGGTTATTTACCCAATGATTTCCCTAAACCGCTTTATTATTTATTACAGACCAATTTTCTGCAAAATCAACGTGGATAATAATTTAGTAGGATTTAACTTGGTAGAACTTTTGTCCGATTCTATTGATTCAACTGAAATGCCATACGCATCTTCTAATTTACTTCCGACAGTAGCAGAAAAAGCTGAAATTAAAGATTTTTTCTTTTTAGATACGTAATTTTCTGTTAAATTTTTAGGTATTGCAGTTTTTCTTTTTAGCGGCGAGACGCATCGAGGTAAAATTGTATTAATACTCTCGTTTGATTCCTGTATTCGTTCGTGTGTCTTGGGGATAAAATCATCATGTTTTCCGCTAAAAAGTTCAGTGATTTCATTTTCAGATGTAGATTCAAGATCACTTAAAATCATTTTTGATATGTGTTCATGGCAATTTTTGCATACATTAGTAGAGGGCAGTATCTTTAAATCTGGATAAAGCTGTGCCAAATTAATGGCCAAATCTTCCAACGGTCTAAAACGTAAATTTCTGCTATTATAAACTACCTTCTTATGCATTTGAAAAAAATCGGGACATCGAATTCTTGTAGAAGAGTGAATTTCGGACATCGTAATTGCAGAGTTTTGTTTACTTTTTCACAAGTCCGAAAAGTACCTTTCAAAGCAGACGTAAGAATAACTAGCTTGTATATAACAATTCTAATATGCTGTTTTGGTTACGCGAGGTATTTGTCCGCGAATGAGCCTCCTATTGTCTGTACATCGAAACATACATAATATAGATATACACGAATAGAATTATTATTTTTATATTACGAATTTTTATATATATATATATATATATATATATATATATATCACTATTGATGATATATACATACATACAAAGGTAAACAAATAATGAGCCAAGCATGCGACAGCGTTGGAATGAACATTGCTTAAGACTTTCCAACGTATATACAAAAATTTTTCACCAATAAAATTTGTGAATTTTTTTTCTCGCTTCAAACAAATAAGTACGGGATCAACCAAGTACCATTAGATAGGTAATTTGGTCCTCTATGAGCACAAAAAATTTCAGCAAAAAAAAATGGGTTTTTCGAGAAAAATGCATGTGCATAAAAAGTGCATTTTTTGGTAAAATGCACATATCTTACAAGGAGAGTACCCGACCTTCGGAAAACAGATTTGGCTAAAACTGCAGGATATGATTTTTTGATGAAAAAAAATGAACCCGTGTTTTTTCTTTTCTTTGAATAGGCCCCATAAACGGAGTTATAGATATTTTTCCGAAAATATAATGAAAAGGAGCTTTTATAAGATCTTGAATAACCAAACAACTAAGACTCTCACAAAAAAATGTATAAAAAAAATGAAGTACAGATTAAATGCTTTAATTTAAGCTTTGTTACATCAAAAAAGCTAGTGTGGTTCAAAAGTTGTGCCTAATTGAAAATTACTACATATTTATTAATATTTTTAGCGTGTAACATATCATCAATTTTTTACGCTATTTCATTAACATATTTTAATCGCCTGTAACTTTTTAACCACACAAGCTTTTGTAATGTAACAAAGCTTAAATTAAAGCATTTAATCTGTATTTTATTTTATTTTCTATACATTTTTTTGTAAGAGTCTTAGTTGTTTGGTTATTCAAGATCTTATAAAAACTCCTTTTCATTATATTTTTGAAAAAATGCCTATATCTCCGTCTATGCGGCCTATTCAAAGAAAAGAAAAAACACGGGTCCATTTTTTTTCATCAAAAAATCATATCCTGCAGTTTTAGCCAAATCCGTTTCCCGAAGGTCGGGTACTCTTCTTGTTAGTCATTTTTTAGTCTTTTTTGAAATTTCTTGCACTGAATTAAAGAGGGCTTAAAACATAATAAAGCAAAATAAGGTTTACCAAAATTCATTGAAAATTGGTAAAACGATAGCCCTCTAAAGTTATTCTCAACATTTTCAGTTTTAACATTTAGTTTTTGTATGCAATTTTCAAAAGTGCATATCTGATGCAATTTTAATATTTCAGCAAAATAAAAAAATACGTATACCCTTATTTTTAGGGTAGAATAACATACTCCATTAGCGCAGTAATTGGTGACTTGAGTGTATACTGACTGTTCGATTTGAAATGGAATCAGCCTTAAAGGTTATACAAAAGTGTAAAATTAAAATAGCACCATTCAGTTGTAATTAATATTTCAAGTGCAATAAACAAAAATAAAAATAGTTTTGATAATAATACTAAGACTCAAGAAGTAGTAATAGCAATAATAAAATCTAAACGCGGATTAGATATTAGAATATTCTTTTTAGACTATTTTTATTAGAAAATAATGTTTTACGAAGAACGATAGATAAATTTTCATATTGAATTTTGCCCCTACTCATTATTCAGTTTCATCTTATAACTTAATTTTCTTTTAAGCGTTCTTCGTAGTAATTGAAGAAATATGTAGAGTCATGTTTGTGTTAAATAAATTATTTTTGATTTAAAAATAATCTTTTACAAAAATATCAAAGTACCTAATTCGAGCTAGACGAAAGTTATCATTTACTACTATTACTACTTCTTCACTTTTTTTTATTATTATCAAAAATTTTATGTTTGTTGGACTACACTTAAAATATAAATTACAACTTAACAGTGTTATTTAAATTTAAAAACGGTTGTAATGGCTGACTATCCTCCAAATAAGATTGTTGATATGATAATGGTTTTAGGGGAATGTCGTAATAACTATCATGTTGCAGTAAGACTTTACGCTGAACGCTTGCCAGATAGAAGACATCCCTGTGATAGGTCAATACAAAGTTTAACTGACAAAGCTCGTCGAGAACGTCTTGCTTGCCAACGCAGGCGTCATGAGTATAACGAAGATGATGCTCGTGTTATAACTATTCTTGCGGTTATTCATCTTAATCCTCATGTCAGCAGTCGTCAAATAGAAATGGAAGTCGGTATTCCAAGACGAAAATTTTTGCGAATTTTAAATAGGCTTAATTACCATGCTTACCATATCACGCTCGTACAGGAACTGACAAGGAATCATATGCAAATGAGGACTCAATTTTGCCAATGGGCCTTACACATTGTAGAATATGATCCCAATTTTTTCAAGTACGTCCTTTTTTCTGACGAAGCTAAATTTTATAGCGGTGGAAAATTAAATAGGCACAATTGTCATTATTGGTCAAATGAAAATCCTCATTGGCACAGAGCTGTAGATCATCAGCATAGCTGGAGCCTTATGGTATGATGTGGGATTGTAAATGGATATTTGATTGGCCTTTACTTTTTTGAGTGAAATGTTAATGGAGACAGCTATTTGCAGTTAATAAGAGATCACTTGCCAGAATTAATGGAAGATGTTGATTTAGAAACTAGACGAAGAATGTGGTTTCAGCAGAATGGTGCACCACCACACTTTGCACGAATCGACCGTGAATTTTTTAATCAAAATTACCATGAAAGATGGATCGGTAGAGAAGGGCTAGTTAATTGGCCTCCTAACTCACCTGATTTAACATCTACAGATTTTTATTTGTGGGGATTCTTAAAAAATGTTATTTTTAAAGAGCGGCCTACAACTAGAGAAAACATGTAAAATCGCATTCGTCAAGCATGCGCGGAAATTCCGAGACAAACTCTACTGAAGACTGTACGTCATTTTCGAAGGTGCTTAACTTTGTGTCTACAAGTAAATGGAGGTAACTTTGAACATTTGCTTCGTGGTTAAAACAGTGAGAGGCAAGGGGACCCACAATAATCCAGCACCCCGACGTGAGAGGCAAGGGGACTCACGATAATCCAGCACCCCGATGTGAGAGGCAAGGGGACTCACGATAATCCAGCACCTCAAAGGGAACACAATCCTATTACGTCCACGTCGTTGTTCCTGGGCAACGCTAAAGATGGGATAAGCATATTATGTTATTTAATCTTGAATTGACCTTCTTCAGATCCATTCACGACATAAAAAACTTAAAATATCACTTTGAGTGTCACTTTCTCTAACTGCAGTGTCAAAAATAGGCCGAGGCCCCCTTCGCCATGCACAAATTTTTTCTGAACTTTTCTTTCATACCGATACACCAAAAGTCTTAGGAAACCAGTGTAATTCAGATAAAGAGCATTCGATAAGTTTTTCAATATTTGACCTTGATTTTGGACCATTCCAAGGTCATAAAATCAACTTTCCCCTAGAATAATCTTAGCGTAAAATTAACTAATATTTTTAAATTCGTAGTCTAAAATAGGAATTTATATTGACGAAAAAATATTATTGATCTTAAAATGACCTTGAAATTTGACCTTAAGGTCAAGATGGTCAAGATCCTTTTACCTTGGAACTAAGACGACCATTCAACACTACTTAGATCGTTTGCAAACCAAGAAAATGCAGAAAAAGGGAATTTAATCGGTTTTTAGACATTTGACCTCGATTTTTGTCCTTGAAAAGGTCACCAAATCAATTTTGACCTAGGACAAACTTATCTTAGAATTTCTCGCTCTTTTCAAATCCGCAGTCAAAAATAGGTATTTCTATTTAAAAAAATGGTCTTGACCTTCAAATGACCTTGAAATTGGACCTAAAGGTCAAAACCAAGAGCGCAGTTGAATGGCCCCCTCTATCTCGGTCAATTTTGCTCTTGACCTTTTTTTTGTAGCTACAGTAGGTTCGGAGAAAATTGAGTACGAAGATTAAAATGGCCCACCGTGTATACTGGATTCGCTTACTGCAGAGCATTGTAGAAAAAGCTACACAAACTAAGCAGATTATATATTCAAAAGAAGTAAGGTTAGTTCATTTAAGGGGAACCACCGGCTAGAAATAAATCCATTGAAATTATTAAGATAGCCAGCTGAAATTTTTTTTACATGTAGCTTTTTGCTTATCTCTAACTATGCCGCATCGAAATTAGGAAAAAAAATATTTTTCCATAGTTTTTTTTTGGTTTTTTAAATTGAAAAAAAAATTGATAATTTTTTAAAGATAAAAAGTGTTAAAATTAAATTAACGACAAACCCATACGAGAGATTTTAGCTGTTATTATTACGAACATTTTAAAACATTTTAAAAAAAGAATATTGCAGATCCGTTGAATAACAAAAAAGTAGTAGCGATTTTAAAATCGGACTTTCCAAGTAAAATTTTTTTTCTTCATTCTTGTCGTAAAAGTCTTTGAAGTGGTCTTTTTTTAAAAAGTTATATTTGAATAAAAATAAATTTATGATACTGAATATACAGAGTTATTATTGTATATAATTATTATTGTATATAAATATTAGTGTATATACTTTTAAAATTAATAAATTATTGTATATTATTTTGTATAAAACAAAATCAAAAATATAGCAGACTCTAATAAAATAACAACATGTGTTATTCTTCATTCTCACATGATACAAATTTTCTTTATTCGTACGTTTGTTGTACAACTAGTATTTGTTTACATCACGAGGTTTGTAAAATTCTTATGATTTATCGACAACACGCAGTTCTCATTCTCTTTATACGATTCTTGTATCACAGTATATCAGTTTCTTAGATGCTATAGTAACAGAAAATAAAGAAATATGCCTCGCATGAAAGCCCAGAAAAGGTCTCAACATTTTCGTGATCTTGTTAATAAAAGATGGACAAGCTGGCGGACGAAAAAAAATTCAAGTATTGAACACAATGTACGTCTATGAATCAAAATCATGAACTCAGATCATAGATCGTGTTTTTTTGATAACTAGTCTTCAGAAAATATGGAAAATCATATTCTTAGCGAGCAAATAGGAATTTTCGAAAATAGCGAAAATATGAATGATAAATCAAAAAGTGATTGTGAAAGTGATCAAAATTGTGACGAAAATTGCCGATCAAAAAACGAACCTCTAGAGTACATATTTCTACAAGTGTCGGAGCTGAGACCTATACTAAATAAGTTGAAATTTAATGAGTGCGGAGGTAATTCATTAGAAATTGAATTGTCTGATCAATGTTTTGGATTTGCGCGAAATTTGATCCTCAAGTGTTATGATTATGGGGAAAGCGGTTTCGACGACAATAAGTGTAGTGTGTTCACTTCCAAGAAAATTGAACAGCCAAAATTATTTGTTAAACATCGCTTTGATGTGAATCTTCGCATAGCTCTAGCTTTTTCATATATAGGCAAAGGACTCAATGCTGTAGAACAGTTTTGTTCGATAATGAATATAAAATCAGTACCTCTTTCAACTTCTCAAGAACACAGTAGTATAGTAGAACAATCTGTAAAAGTAGCCACAAATATTATACTCGAGGAATGCCGAATAATAGCAAAAAATACTTACAAATATTTGTGATTTAGGAAATTCAGACGAAAGCATTACTGAAAAAAAAACTGAAAAAGATGATATTTTGAATATAGATGTGAGTTATGATGGTTCATGGCCAACACCGGGCTTCAAATCAAAAAATGGTTTTGGTAGTGTTATAGATTTGCTAACAGGATTTGTTCTCGATTCTGAGGTTGTTTCAAAATTTTGTCGAGAATGCATAACAACAGCTGCATCATTAGGCTCAGACTCGTTAGAATTTTATATTTGGCGTGAAGGGTATGCCAGTAAATGCCTTATAGATCATGTAGGATCTTCCGGGGCTATGGAGGTTTCAATCGTCGAAAAGTTATGGAAACGTTCTGAAAAATTAGGCTTTCGCTATATCACTATCCTTTGTGACGGAGATTCCAAGACTTATAACCATTTAGTTTCATTGAATATTTATGATTCATCTATTAAAATAAATAAAGAAGAATGCGTGAACCACGTTGCGAAAAGGTAAAGAAATAAAATCTTTCATTTATAATAAATACTGTATATTATTATTACTTTTAGATTATATACAGGTATTATCAACATAATAAAAGATGAAAGAAGTCGTAAAGTTACACTCGGAGGCAGAGGATTTGGACAATTGAAAGAAACGACAATAAACAAACTTGCTGGTTATTATAAAAATGCCATCTATAAAAATAGAAATAACATTCAGGTTTAATGAAAAAATAATTCTATTCATTATTATGTATCATGGTTTTTATGTATAAAAATTTTTTAGTACAATTTACTGATTTTTTCAGGGTATGAAAAATGCTATTTTAGCATCAATTTATCATTCAGCATCTACTGATGAAGAACCTAGACATGATTATTGTCCAAAAGGGGTGAACTCGTGGTGCTTTTTTCAAAAAGCTTTATCAGTGAATAGATGTCCAGGTTCTCATGAAAAAAATGTGAACATACCAATAAACAAAGTCTGCTTTGAAAAAGTTCTACCACTGTACGAAAGACTTTCAGACGAGTCTTTGCTAATCCGTTGCAGTCGCTGTTCTACTCAGAATGCTAACAAAAGCCTCCACAACATTATTTGGAACCGATGTTCTAAAAAAAATTACACAGGTAAAGCGCGAGTTAGGATTGCAGCTTCATTAGGAGTTTGCGAATACAATGTTGGAAGTGACAGAACCGTTTCAGAAATTATGAAACAATTAGGACTAAACAATAATGATAATGTATCAAATCTAAAAAGAATTGACACCTATAGACTTCAAAGAAGTGTACAAAAAAAATTGATATAACTAGAAAAGCTCATCGCATCATAAAAGCTGGTAAAAAAAATCAAGAAGAAAAATTATTACTCCTAGAAGAAGTATCATACAGTCCAGGAATATTCTGAGGATCTTCATACTCTATAGTTTTCATTTTGTTTAGAATTTATTACGTTTATGAGAATCTTTGTTTTTCGTTATAGTAATTAGAGAATTTTTATTATAATTTTATCATCATAATGAAGATGCGTTATAATTATTGTTATTCAGTAAAGAAACTACTTTACATATGTTAGAATTTTCTTTTACAATTTATTTATTTATTTACTTATTTTTTGTTGTTTTTTTCGTTATATTACTTATGTATTTTACATATATAATACTATAAATTATTATAAACATCTTCAAAAAAAAAAATATACTTTTTCAATGAATATTTAATGTTTTATTATATTAAAATGCTTGACTACATCACATTATCAAAACCACAAAATTCGAATTTTTTTCGCCCACCTTGGGATTAGGTCAAAATAAAAAACTGATATCAGATTTGTAATTAGCGCATGCCAAACCCCCTGTATATTCAGTTTCATAAATTCATTCCCATTAAAATATAACTTTTCGAAAAAAGACCACTTCAAAGATTTTTACGACAAAAATGAAGAAAAAAAAATTTTACCTGGAAAGTCCAATTTTAAAATTGCTACTACTTTTTTGTTATTCAACGGATCTGCAATTTCCTTTTTTTAAAATGTTCGTAATAATAACAGCTAAAATCTCTCGAATGGGTTTGTCGTTAATTTGATTTTAACACTTTTTATCTTTAAAAAATTATCAATTTTTTTTTTAATTTAAAAAACCAAAAAAAACTATGGAAAAATATTTTTTTTCCCAATTTTCATGCGGCATAGTTAGAGATAAGCAAAAAGCTATATGTAGAAGAAATTGCAGCTGGCTATCTTAATAATTTCAATGGGTTTATTTCTAGCCGGTGGTTCCCCTTAATAAAACAAAGAAAAGTTCTTTTACAAAGCAATCATTATTTTCAACAATGATTTCTTTGTAAATGAACAATATTCGATAAGCTATGTAGATAGATGAGGTATTTTTGTGTTCCAGTGGTAGTTCACAGGTATTCAAGATCTATATTCAAATTAGAATTTTAAGTTTTTCATGAACATTAGCTACGATTGTCTCTTTTTTAATGAAATATTTAACGTTTTTTAATAATAATTTTTTTCAAATAACTAGCCTTTTATTCTCGTAAATTTTGATTAATTTTGTGACATTTATATTTTACATGTTTACAATCATATTATAATGAGCAATGATTGATTTAAAATCTAAGTAAAGTATAGCTACTCTGTTGTAAATGAGAAAACATGTATGATGTTGGTAGTTAGAAATTGTTATATTTCAACTATATGGAATACAGTAATAATGAATTGTTTCAAGAATTGATTTTCTGATCTTTGTAAATCTTCATAAAGTTATACCAACTTAAATGCAAAATTAGATTTTTTACAAGATAGCATTGCAAATTTTGCACATTGGATCTCACATAAAGTTTATATTTTACAAATCATCTTGTATCTTGTGACTTTTAGACATTTAAGGTCTAATATTTAATTCATGCGAGATATTATCTAATTTTATGTGAAATATTTTATTAAGAAAAGTTATTCTTCATTTCACAACCGGGAACGGATATTTCAAAAGTTCTTAGGTCATCTATAATAGAAACAATCAAATAATTATTTACATATGAAAAATGTGTTTTTGTCGGATATAATTTTTTTTTTGTAACGTTATACAAGTATCACTTTAATATCACATTTATAATATTGTAAAGAAATTAGTTCTTAACAAAATTTCAATTTAAATAATAATCTCAATATAATGTTAAATGTAATATAATGGTTAAATTAAGGGTTAAATTAAAATATAATGGTAAATAATGTATAATGTTTGTTGTATCAAATGCGATTTCATGATTAAATGTAAATGAACTGTAAAAATCACATTAACTTTTAATTATCATGTAAATTATATTATAGTGAATTTTATTAACTACTTATATTAAATCAATTATAGAAGTTCAATTTTTTGTTAAGAATTATATCTTTACATGAAATTGCAAATGTAATATTAGAATAATACTTATGGATCATTGCAAAGAATATTTTGTTTGATAACAACACCTTATCAATGCATAAATGATAATTAATAAATTATGATATTTGATTGTTTTTTTTTGGATACTAAACAGATCTTTTAATGATAAGGGAAAAACTTTTTATATTATAACTAAAAGAAATATAAAGACTAAACAGTAATATTCTTATTGAATTTCAAATAATTGTCACTGTTGATGAATCTACACATTGATTATATATTATTACATGATTATTCATAATTCATTATTCAAATTATTTACAAAACATATTTGTAATTATATAGGGTATTAAACACTTTCATCACTTAGGGTAGGATGTTGTGAATACAATAAATATATTGAAGTATACTAACATTTCTCATTATGAAACATAATTTGTTTTCATATCTATTTAAGCGTATAATACACTTTTTATATTTTCTCTAATTGTTTAGAAAATAATATTGATTTATTACTGGATTTCTACTCCTTAAGAAATTATCAATAGTATATTGTTTTGGAAAGAATAGTTTCTTCCATTACATAAAATTTTGAGAAGTTTTTTGTCATATTTAAGGAAAGGAAAATATTATTCTCATATCATTTATAACTTAAATTGCATTTTGAACTTTATTTTTGTTTGTCTGGTAATTCTCATTTTGAAGATTCTTAGTTTTGACAAAATAAAGATATAAATCCTTCAAATTTTTTGTACACTAATGTAAGTTTTCTTCAGTCAACTAAGTCTTATTGTTTACTGTGGAACTGTATAAAAAAAGGGTACAGAAACGCTCTCGCGTTTCGAGCGCGCACATATGATCGACACTCCAACTTGTCAACATAATATTTACGCACTTACACTAAAACCTTGTATTTACACTTATATTATTTTACTCAATATATTATATTTTGCACCAATTGATTTTATCTATTCTTTAATACTTTGTAATAAAACATTCTTTCTAACATTATTTAAAAAATCCTCGTAATATTTACGATGTATAATATTATTAAAAATATAACTCACAAACAATTAAATCACGTTAAGTCGGGGTTTAATAATATTTTCCAATATCATATTTTTAAGAATAAAGTAATTTCTTTTTTCTGGATTAAAAAACTTATACTTATGCACTTTTAAAAAGCGACATATAATTATGCATATGTTAATATTCTATATTTACATATATAAACAAACAAAAGTATTATAAAAAAAAACAAGTGATCTTTACAATTTTTTTATTTCGTACTATATTCTGATGTTAAGTGTACTTTTAAAAGTTTTATTATGTGTATATATATTTGTGTGTATTAGATATACAATATAATAGTATTGTATTGTGTCAATATGTATGGCACATAATACATAATGACTGAAATATTTTTCAAATAAGCTATTAAGTTGCAAAAACCAATGATTATAAATATTATATCAAAATTAAAATAACTGTACTTGAAGAATATCTCAATTAAAGAGATGGAAACCAGTCTAATATTTGAATTACATTGATAAATAATACATAAAAAAAATAATGACTGATGATAGAAGTGTATAAAGTTAAGAATTACGATTTCTAGTAACGTTTAACAACTTTTAATAACAGTCATTAACGGTTACTATCAGTTATTATTTTTTTCTCAGTATTTGATATATTTCTTATTCTCCAAAAAATATTTAGTAACTATTATAGTAAAAATTTTTAGTTGAAGAAAGTTATTATAATGAACAATAATAACTGATAATCACTTTTTCAAATTTTATAATTATAAGTAACATTTATTAGTGGTTAATCGCTTTTTGAATACATTAAAAATTTTTTCAATATTTCCACCATGCCTCAATAAATAATAAAAAATAACATAAAAACTAATAATAACTGTTAGTAACAGAGATTAGCTGATAATAATTAATAATAACTTTTAAGGTAAAAGTACCTATTAAAAAATGCTTTTTTATATCCACCTAAAACAATCATTTATTTTCAAATAATTAAGACTAGCAAAATTTACCTCGCTCCTAACGTCGCTCGGCTGCATTTTCATATACTATATTATTATATATAAATTTGCTAATTTCCTTGACAATAGTATTTCAATATGAAATATGTATTTAATTTCTTTTCAAACTTTAAAAATTGAAATCATAAATATGTTGTTCGTTGTACTAAATTTAACAATCATTTGTTAATCACTAATAAAATGATACTACCTATACGTATATAAAATAAGTTTCCTTTTATCGAATCATATTGTATGTATAAATATGAAATATTACATTTAATATGAAATTTTGTTATGTGTTAGCACTTAAAAAACTGGTATTATATTATAATTTATAATAATTGTTCTAATTTAAATTTATTTTACATTTATTTATAAAAATGTATATTTCCACCGATAAGGATCTGCAAAATTATAGGTGAATGTATGAATATGAAAAAAAAATTAAAGAAAACTATGAGTGTTTCAGAAAACAGAAATAAAACCATTAATTGAATATATATTTTTACTACAACCCAAACCTAAATGAACACATGTGCATACCAACTTATAAACAGGCACTTAACTAACATAAACTTTTACTCTGCTACGAACACATATTAACTGACATAGCCAAACCCACTTACACGCACAAAAATATACACCTAGAGCTAAAAATAATGAACAAGATACATTTCAACATACATGAACACTTTATCGATACACACTTTTACACCATGCATTTACAAACACGTACACAAACGCGCACACACATACATAAACACACACGCAAACATACATGTACACACACACACACATACACACACACACACACACATACACACACACACACATACACATACACATACACATACACATACATACACATACACATACACATACACATACACACACACACACACACACACACACCAATTTATACGCAATTCACTTATATAAACTTCTTTACTGCTATAGAAATATACTTACAGACACCGACAAACCCAGAACACACATAAAAACATACACATACGTAACAATAATACAAAATACGACTCACTTTTCAGCTGACACGAACATTTTCTCGAATATACTATCATACAAGCGCATAAAATATAGTGTCCATGTTAACAAATACACATACACACGATATATACGCACACAAAAACATACACAGTGACACATATACAAAACGACACACTTTTTAACTGACATAAATACTTTTACTAATACACATACACACGATATATATACACACGCATACACACATACATACACACATGCCATACCTACACATAACACTCACTCATACACACTCACATAATACATAGACAAACAAATACACATATACTAACATAACATATACATACACAAATACACACATATACACGCGCGTACACACGCCCATACACACACGCATGCACGCACACATACACACATATCCCAACTTATACGGAATTTACCAACATAAACTTCTTCATCACTATGAACATGTACTTACGGATACCCACAAACACACCAATACATAAAAACATACACATACGTGATAATAATTCAGTACAACTCACTTTTTAGCTGACACATATACACACATACACTCCTGCGCTTAAACTTACACACACACACACACACACACACACACACACACACACACACACACACACGCACGCACGCACGCACGCACGCACACACCCACACCTATACATAAATGATCGTATGCGCGCACACCACAAACACACAAATTTATACCAATACACAAAAACACCATAACGTATATGTACACCAATTCGTATCAATACGTATATTAACTGACAAAACACTACACGCATAATACACCTACACACATCATGATCGTTCTCTAACACTGACACTCACACACGCACACGCACACACACGCACACACCTATGATCCATTCACACTCTAATTATAATTCAATTTTGTTAAAAATTTTATTAAAAATGAATTGAAATTCTGGAAAGAATTTAAATTTTCAATAATGGTTTTGATAAATTAATTGTTAAGAGACAGGGATTGTATAGTTAAATTGCTTTCATGTTAACTGATATTTATGTATTAGAATTTAATAATATTTTAAAATGGTGCACTTCATTCAACATGTAATTAACTTCACTAATTCAAAGACCATAATATATCAATTCAGTACCGATTGATGGAGAATTAATACAGTAATTATTTTCCGGAAATTTAGAAAAGGATCACCGGATTTGTGTGTATTCTAATGATAAGGTGATTCATATATATGACAGTTCAAATCTTAAATATCTACAAAATGAGTATAAGATTGATAAAAACAGATTATTTTCAAACAAATCAGAATTGAGCATAGTATTCAAAACAGTACAATCACAAACAAATAATTATAATTGTGGCGTTTTTGCAATTGTTTTTACTGTTGCAATACTTTATAATTTAAGTCCATGTTGTTTAAGATATGATGTTTTTCAAATGCGATTATGTTTATCAAAAATTTTTAAAATGCAACAAATAAGAATGTTTCCAGTTTTACAAAATTATAGTAATGCAAATATTAATTACGATAATCCACCGGACATGATAAGGAGGAGTTTTTGTCATGAGCAACGTGTAAATCAAATTCCATTAAATTTAGATTTCGCCGAGCTTGAACTATTAGAAAAAAACTTACAAACGCATTTATTAGCAGAACAAAAAAAGATCATGGAAATGTATCGTAATCAAAAGAATTCGAATCATGAAACAATTTCGATGGAAATTGACAATGACATTTAAGATACAAATTTTTTAAAACCAGATAATAATATAATGGGAATCGATGATATCCACTTGAATTATAACGATAATAAAATTAGGACAGTTGAGATTAAATTAAATGAAGAAAAAAAAGAATCAAAAGAAATAGATGAAAAAGAAGCTTTATTTGTAACAGGACTTAAGAGCATGACAAAGCTGCCCGCCTTCTAATAATATTTCCAATCTTAACTTACGAATAAACGATGCGTTTAATCGAGTTTTTTTGCTACGAAGTGAAAATTTGTAAGATTAAACAGGAGGACAACTCAAGAAATCCACCAAAATATTATACATATAAAGTTATAATAAAAACTTTCAATGTATCGTATTTTATGGTTAGGTTTATCAAGTTGGATATCTAAATTCCAATCCAAACTCATAAAAAAATAACAAGTCCAAATGATTTTTTATTTGAACAAAAATTATTTTATTAATATAGCTTTAGTGCGGACAAGTCATTATATTTGTTTAATTTATAAATTTAAAAAGATATTGATAAAATGAAAAAAAAATTTTTTAACAAAAAACAAAACCGACTTCAAAAAAATGCACTAAAAACTTACAAATAATTTTCGATCTTCAATAATTATACGCATACTACGCATCTAACTCAACACATGTGTAGCAAACATTTTGTAGATTATCTAATCATTTGTAAACAGCACCAACAAATTATATTTTTTTTTAATTCACAAAAAAATATTTTCGAAGTCGGCGTCAAGTTGTTGAATTGTTCTGCACAGATGTAAAATTTGACGCCGATTTCGAAAATATTTTTTTGTGAATTAAAAAAAAATATAATTTGTTGGTACTGTTTACAAATGATTAGATAATCTATAAAATGTTTGCTACACATGTGTTGAGTTAGATGCGTAGTATGCGTATAATTATTGAAGATCAAAAATTATTTGTAACTTTTTAGTGCATTTTTTTGAAGTCAGTTTTGTTTTTTGTTAAAAAATTTCTTTTTGAAGTCGGTTTTGTTTTTTGTTAAAAAATTTTTTTTGTTGAAGAATTTTTATTTTTTATCTTCTAGTGAATCTCCTTACTAAAAACGCAAATATAGGTAGACCCACTAATTGCATTAAACTTTCATTATTAATGCATAACGCATGCATTAGTACACCACCAAGCAATATATAGCAGGAAAAAGAAAGAAGGCTCAACAGCACAGTGTCGTTATGTATGCATGTATACATATTCAAGCTCAGGTAAGAGAAAGAGAGAGAGAGAGGAGGGAGGGAGGGAGAGAGAGAGAGAGAGAGAGAGAGAGAAAACAAAACTCCCAGTTTTCTTGATTTGATAATTGGGTCATACAAACCGAATATTGGCCCAATAATTATAGGACACGTATGGGACCTTCCTGCAGACATTCTCTATCAGATAAGAAAAAGTTTTTTCGAATCGGTTAAGAAATGACGGAGTTATGAGGTGACAGACATAAAAAAAAAAAAAAAAAAAAATTTAGTCGAATTGAGAACCTCGTCCTTTTTGAAGTCGGTTAAAAAGCAAAACTCAATTGCTGCAGCTCCGACATCCCGTTAATAGGAAAATGATAACAGAACAATCATATAAATATAAAAAATTTCAGAAAAAGACATTATTATGGAAATGCCAAAAAAAAAGTAATGATAAATTAGAACTAAGACGAGTTCAAGAAACTTTACGTAAGAAAAAAGCTTATATGAAAATAAAAAAAGTACAACCAAATAAATATAAACAGAAATTAGAAAATCCTAAGATAACAAAATGGCAATTCAAAGAAACAATGAGTACTGATAAATTTGAACAAATACGTGCGAATGAGACTTTACGCAAGAAAGAAGCGTATATAAAAATTAAAGAAAAACAACCGAAAAAATATGAAGAAAAATTAGGAAATACTAAGATAACAAAATTGAAATTCAAGGAAACAATGAGTACTGATAATTTGGAACAAATACGTGCGAATAAGGCTTTACGTAAGAAAGAAGCTCATATAATCAAAGAGAAAATTCTAAATAAATATGAAGAGAAATTAGAAAATACCAAGATAACAAAATTGAAATTCAAAGAAAAAATGAGCATTGATTAATTGGTACAAATACGTGTTAATGAAGCTTCACATGCAAAAAGAAAAATTAAAAAATACTAAAATAACAAAAATTAAATCAAAGATAAAAAAGGGTACTGATAAAATGGAACAAATACGTACAAATGAAGCTACACGTAAGGAAAAAGCTTACATAAAAATGAAAGAAGAACAACCAAATAAATATAAAAAAAATTGGAAATATTAAGATATAAAAAATAAAATCATTTGAAAATAGAGATACTAATAAATAAAGAAATTGCATAAAAAAGAAAAATTACGCAAAAAAAAGACTTATAGAAGAGTTATTAGTGAAAAATATAATGAATATGAGAGAATGGTACAAATTAAAAATCAAAAATTGGAAAATGCCGATATTATTGAGAAAATACAAGTAAAAAATGATCGTTATCAATTAAAATAATCACGCAAAAGGTGTAAACAAATAGAAATTGATGACAATAAACATGTTAATAATGATACTACAATAAATAAACCAATAGATTAAAAAAAGCGAAAATATAAATATGATTCTTATCAATTAAAGACATTATTTATTGAGTGTAAACAATTAAAAATTAAAGACAACAATTATAGTGAAAATCACAATAATAATAATTATAATAATAATCATAATATTGTATTGAACAAAGTTACTGATAAAACAATAAAGGGCAAAATAAAAAAAAAAATTAAAAAAATTAAATAAAAAAATATTAACTAAAAAAATTAATTCGAAACTGATCGGTTGCAGAGCAAATATATATTTCGATGAAAATCTCATACCTGAAAATTACATTGGTTTTATGACAAATACATGTGTTTATCGTGATGCGGAAGATTTTGCTTTTAAATATACTAAAAGTGAAGATTTCCCTAATTGTTGTCATGAAGGTAAAGTAGAATTGTTAGGAAATCCTCCTTACCCAGAACAATTAAAGTGTTTAGCAACTGAATAAACGGAAAAATTTATTGATTTTCGACGAAATGTTAGGTTGTGCAATAATGCTTTAGCATTCGCAAATTTTAGTGTTAATTTTGATTTATTGCCGGGTAAAGGACCACAAGTTATTAGAATATGTGGAAAAATTTACCACAATGTATATGCGTTAAATATCCTAATAAAGATGAAGCACGTAAATATGGACAATTATATATTTTAGATAATAAAATGGCAACGATTGAACGGAATGAGTTTAATATAAAATTAACATTATTGAAACATTTAGATATCTTGATAAGAGACATTAACCCTTATGCTAAAGCCTGTAAAATGATGCACAAAGTAGAAGAAGAAGAACTACAATGATGTGCAATAATCTATTGTCTTCCAAGAACTGTTACTATGTCTATTGTCCGCAATAATATTTTGGATAAAAATAGATATGATCTATCTACCTGTAATGAAGTTGCAATAGTATATGTTGGAGAAGACGATCAGCCTCCTATTGAACGTGATATTGTCATTTACTCTAAGTATGATAAACCAATTAGTACACCGACAATTAGCAAACATACAGGTCCTATGACATATCCGCTTATTCATCCTAATAGTGGTTTTGGATGGATGCTAAATAGGAAAAGTAAATTTGGAAAATCTAATATTTCAAATTTGAAATTTCATAATTATAGATTTAGTGTTAGAAATGAATTCAATCCATTCTTCGATTTAGGGAAATTATCTCAACAGTTCATTGTTGATGCGTTTGAAAAAGTTGAGACCTCCAGATTATATTTCACACAAAAAAACCAAAACTTATTAAGAAGTGATTGTTATAAAGGTGTTATGGACTATTTACATAAAAAAAAAGAATTTAATTCTTCAAAAAATGAAAAAATGGTAGTATTACCGTTAATCTTTACAGGAAGTCCACGATTTTCAAAACAAAATTACACTGACTCAATGACACTTGTAAATTATCATAGTAAACCTGACTTTTTTGTAACTATGACCTGTAACCCACATTGTAAAGAAATAACTGAAAACTTGGAAATTTATGAAAATGTAATAGATAGGCCAGATATTATAACAAAAGTATTTTATTAAAAAGTAGAAGAATTAAAAAATTTACTAATAAAAAAGGGAATATTAGGAAAATGTATTGCATATAGCTATGTAATTGAATTTGAAAACGAGGATTACCGCATATGCGTATGTTGTTACTCTTAGATAAAAATGATAAATTTGATATTTCTGAAAAAGTTGATAAAATAATAAGTGCAGAAATCCCAAATAGAGATAATTATCCAAAATTATATAGTATTGTTAAACAATTTATGATACGCGGTCCTTGTCGTATGCAAAATATAAATTGTCCATGTATGAATAAAAATACAAAACAATGTACGAAAAATTAAAAAAAAAAATTTAATAATACAACAACATTTAAATCGAATGGATATCCACTATACAAACGCGAAAATGATAACGTTAAAATTATTTTCAAAAACAAATTTACAGAAAGAATTGCAGATAGTGGATTTATTGCTCCTTACAATCCTTACTTATTATTGAAATCTAATGCACACATAAACGTAGAAGTTTGTTCCACTGTACAATGCATTACATATTTATTCAAATACTATTATAAAGGTCATGATTGTGCATACATTAAAATACATCAAGTGAATGTAGATTTTCAATCAGAAAATAAAGACACTTTTCAATATGACAATCGTGAAAATGTTGAATATGAATATGACGAAATCCAACAATACATTTATACACGATATTTATGTCCACCTGAAGCAATGCACAGATCATGAGAATATCCTTTACATGTTATTGCACATACTATAAAACGTCTCAGCGTTCATGAAGGAAATCAACAAAACGTATTCTTTAAAGAAGGAAAAGAAAAAATGATCATGAAAAAAATGTGGGAACAACGTTAATAGCATATTTTATATTGAATAGAGAAGATTTTGAAGCACGAAATTACTTGTAGTCAGAAATACCAAATTTTTATACATTTGATGAAAAATTGAAAAATTGGAATAAAAGAAAAAAAAAGAAAACCAATACTTAGTAGAATGTACTTAGTAAGTCCGAAAGATAGAGAACGTTATTTTATTAGGTTATTACTATTACATGTGAAAGAAGCCACGTCTTTTGAAGCTTTGCGTACTGTTGATGATGTGACGTACAATTCGTTTTATCAGGCAGCTAAGGCAAAACAATTAATTAATGAAGATGAAGAATGGGATAGATGTTTGAAAGAAGCATCTTCAACAGAATTCCCTTATGCTCTTTGTGAATTATTTGCTTGTATTTGCGTTTTTCATAATCCTATAAATGCACGAGATTTATATGAAAAATATGAAGATAAATTTTACCACCCTGAATACAAAAAAATATAGGTAAAGATCATGTATTGAATGTTATTAAAAATAATTTACAAGTCAATGGATTTTCATTAAACATTTGAATTTACCTAACATAAGCACATTTATAGAAGAAGATAATAATCAAACAATTTTAAATCATAATAATAATATTCTTAATGGATTAGAAATGAAAATAAATTCTTTAAATGATAAACAAAGGCAAATATTCATCTCTACTATAAAAAGTTTAAACAACCAAAGTAAAGAAAAATATATTTTTATAGATGGACCAGGTGGAAGTGGAAAAAGTTATTTACTTAACGTGTTAATAGCTTATTTTAAATATCATACCATACATTATGTATGTGTAGCTTGGACAGGTATAGCAGCGAATTTATTAGTCGATGGAAAAACCGTGCATACACCATTTAAACTACCGTTAAATAAAACAGATTGTACAACTTGTAATGTTAAGCCTGATTCTGCAGAAGGCAAACAATTAAAGAAAACACAAATAATTATTTGGGATGAAATATCCATGACTTCAAAATTTGCTTTTGAAGCAGTTGATCGTTTTTTTTTAAGATTTATGCGATGTAAACCAACCCTTCGGTGGTAAAACTGTAATTGTATCAAAAGATTTTAGGCAATCATTACCAATTGTACGACATGGTAGCCGTATGAACATTATTAAAAATTCAGTTAAATTCAGCAAAATTTTAAGCAAATGAAATTAAATGAAAATCTGCGAGTTTCGGATAGTGATAATAATTTTAAACAATGGTTATTAGATATCGGAGAAGGAAAATGCCGCAATGTTTTTAAAGATGATAATGAACTAAGTGCTATACCAGATAATTTTATCATTAGAGAAAATCTTGTCGAAGAAATATTCGGAAAAACAATAAAAATAAACAATACGAATCCAACGGAAAAAGTTATTTTGGCTCCTAAAAATAATGATGATACTGAAATCAATAACAATGTTTTGAATTTGATGGAAGGAAACCATGTTGAATATTTAAGTATTGATACAGCTGAAGATGATAACAAAGAAAATTTAGATATTATGTTACCTACAGAATTTTTAAATAAGTTAACTCCTAATGTGGACTTCCACCACATAAATTACATTTAAAAGTAGGGGCTATAATAATACTTTTAAGAAATTTAAATATCAATAAGGGCCTTTGTAATGGAACAAGGTCGATAGTGAAAAAATTGCCTAAATATTCCATGCAAGCGGAATTAGTAACTGGTCAAAACAAAGGTAAATTAGTTTTCATTCCAAGAATAAGTTTATCTCCATCTACGAAAGAAATTCCATTCAATATGCAACGAAAACAGTTTCCTATTAGAGTAGGAATTGCAATGACTATTAATAAATCACAATGACAGTCTTATAAAAAAATTGGTGTTTATTTGCCGTCACCAGTTTTCAGTCATGGGCACTTATATGTCGCTCTTTTAAGGACGAAATTTAAAAATAATTTAAAATTATTTTTAGGTGACCACGCTATTGTCAACGGAGAAAATTAAAATGATCAGAACACAATATTTACTAAAAACATTGTTTATAAAGAGATATAAAGAATGTGTCAAGAGATGTTGTATATGTTGTTGTGTAATAGTTGAACTCGAAATATAATAAAAAATATATTTACTAAAATATATATATATATATCTCTATATTATATAGTTGTAAGGAAAATTTTTACGACCAAGCTCCTCCCTTTCTCCTCTTTTTCTCATCCTCTTACCTAATTTTGATCCCCTTTTTTTCCCTTATTTTTTACGTTATTTTACGTTATTTGTTACTCTTCATTTTCTTTTCGTTTCCCCTTCCTTCCCTCTTCTTTTTCTCTTCTTTTGAGTTTCCTCATGCCTTCATTTTCTCTTCCCTCTCTCTTCCTCAAAAAATCCATCACTTTTTTCCGTTATTTTAGGTCATTTTTACTCCTCCTCAGGTAGATCCTCAAATTTTACCTTTTTTTTGTGTTTTTTTACGTTATTTTACGTTTTTGTTGCTCTTCCTTAGCTGCTCCTTAGCTCATTTTTTTTATCCTCAATTTCATTTAAATCCCATCATTTAAAAAGCTTTTTGCTAATTTTTATTGTTTGCAATCATTGCTTTTACTTTAAATATATAGAACAAACATATTAAGTTAATAATTTTTATAATAAATTTTATAAAATTTTATACTGCTATTGTTTAAAAGAATAAATTACATGAAACATGGTAAAATGGAAATTTCGCAAGACTTCTGTGCGTAAGCGCGTTAACTTCCACTATTAAGTAAAACTGTAAAACATATTAATTCAAAAATTATTCTGTTATAGTAACTTTCTTTGATTGAATTTATTATTAATAATCAAATCATAAAAAGTATTCTTTATAATACTTTTATTTTTGAAATTTTTGAATCTCCCTCTTTGACGCTGCCACTATCGGCATCGCTGGCCGCGAGAGAAACACTAACAATCGTTGAAGAACGGCCGTAATACATTGAAGGAGAATCTATGTTCGTGTGAGCGGTCTGTGTAAACATAAGATCCGCAGCTGATAGTACTCAACCTCAATTTTTATTTCATAGTATATAATTTTTTAAATACAACTTGTATGATTATAAACTTCTATAAAAATTATTAGTTGTATATATACTTATTTATTTTTATCAACTGTGCACAGTTATGGTATTCATTACTATTTAAAATAGTGAAAATGTTTTGTGTCTATATAAGACTCTATGTTAGTTGGGTTTTATAACCGCCATTTTTGTTAGTTATATATGTGGTGTCATATTTCCCAATAACGTGACATATACAGTAGATATCGGACAATAAAATTTTAAAACGTGTAACAAGTAACATGTAACGTGTAACGTGTAACGTCATTGAAAATCGGCCGTAATACATTGAAAGACAATCTATGTTCGTGTGAGCGGTCTGTGTAAAAATAACATCGAAAGCTGATCGTAATTATTTCCTTATAGTATTCGAGCTTATGACATAACAAATGTGGACAAAGGACATATATTCAAAATACCAATCACGGTAGTGCAATCTATGATAATTCCTAAAGCTCTTTTTCCAAATCTCACCTTTACCAACGTTCCTTTGAAGCCAAACATGATTCAAAGACATTTTATTGTTGTGCCTGAAGATGCTATATGGGCAGGTAAAACAAAAATTTTGTGTGGTTAGAAAACCACTAAAAAAAAAACGCGCCTACATATATACCTCGGTATTTATATACTAGGTGGTGTGGAAAATATAGAAATATAGTTACAATATAAACTTTATATATTTAATAATTTAGGTGAAAACACAAATTATGAATACTATGGACATTCATAAGATATTATTATTTGTGAAAATTGGTTTTATATAAACAGTAAAAACTTTTACTATTCAACATCATATAAATAAGGAAAACAAAAATAGGTTTGTAATAAATATTTAATTATATTTTTGAGAATAACTTAATATATTTTAATAATTGTATTTTTTACAGTTAATAAAAATAAAGAAAAAAGATAATGTAACTTCAATCAAAAATAGGGGGTTGGTGAGCGGAGCGAGCAGGGGGGTATATATATATATATATATATATATATATGATATCAACTGACGCTTTCAAAATAGTTTATATGATGTTGAATCAGCTATATAAGAGGACGCGCTGTTAAATTTGCTGCACATGGGGATGCGCTGTTAAATCGGCTGAATATTGGGATGCCCTGTTGAATTGGCTGCATATTGGGATGCGCTGTTTAATCGGCTGCATATCGGCTGCATATTTATAGAGCTAAATAAAATATAGGACCTGAAAAATTATTAAGCCCAAAAAATATAGGGCCCAGAAAAAAAATAAGGCCCAAAAAATATAAAGCCAAAAAAATATAGGGATCAGAAAAATATTGGGTCCAAAAAATTATTCGGCCCAAAAAAATATAGGGTGCAAGAAAATATAAGGCCCAAAAAATATAGAGACGAAAAAATTATTGGGCTAAAATATAAGGCCCAAGAAAATATAAGGCCCAAAAAAATATAGAGCCCAAAAAATATAGACTAAAAAAATATTGTGCCCAAAAAAATATTGAGTCCAAAAAAATGTAAGGTGCAAGAAAATATAAAGCCCAAAAAAATATAAAGCCCAAAAAAATATTGAGTCCAAAAAAATATAAGGTGTAAGAAAATATAAGGCCCAAAAAAATATAAAGCCTAAAAAAATATTGGACCAAAAAAAATATAAGACCCAAAAAAATATGGCCCAAAAAGAAGCTTGTGACTAATGAGTACTAATTATATAGGGCCCAATAAAACATTGCTACTTTTATTACTAAAAGATTAGACCTATTTAAAAAATGCGGAGAACCGGAGAACCGGAGAAACAGAAAAAAGTGGTTTCACTTTAATATAATATAAGATTAATAGATAATACACAACTTCTTCTCTCAATTACATGCAAGTCTGATATTACATTACAATAATGAAAAAATAATATGTATATTTATTTTATGAATATGATTACAATTAGGATTAATTGATAATATTCAGCTTCCAATCTTCATTTACTTTACTAATATAAATATAGTGATATTCATATCTTTTACATTAATATTTGTCTTAAGATTTATCTTATTGAAATTTACATAATTTATTTGCATTTGATTCGCATAAAGTTAAATTTTTAGCAAAATGATGACTTGATTGTTGTTCTGTGATATACAAGTATGCTATTGTGCTAAAAATAACTATTCCAATGAATTTATTGTTGTTTACTAGAGGCAACGAATTCATTGTTTTCAACACAGTCTAATCATCTTTTATTTATTAGAAATGAGAAACAAAAATCCATTTTTTAATAAATGCTATAGTTTTTACATAGAAAAAAATCGTCACGATATTGATTAACAACAATTGACCCTTGCAAAGTCTATGCTCGAAAAAATACATAATTATTTACGGCATAATTCAAAAACTTTTATAATATGTTGTTAAAATTAGCTTGACTGCAGTTTCAAAAAATAAAAAAAAAATTACTATTACTATTACATTGGAGTAAAAAATTAAGCCTTTTTTTCTACGTGAATATCTTTTGCATTATTGTCACATACATACATACACATACACTCATACACACATACACATACACATACACACATACACATACACACATATACATACACACACACACACACACATACACATACACACATACACATACACACATAAACTTACACACATAGACATACACACGTACACACATACACATACACATACACACATACACATACACACATAAACTTACACACATAGACATACACACGTACACACATACACATACACACATACACACATACACATACACACACATACACACATACACATACACTCATACACACATACACACATACACATACACACATACACATACACACATACACACATACACATACACACATACACATACACATACACTCATACACACATACACACATACATATACACATACACACATACACATACACACATACACATACACACATACATATACACACATACACATACACACATACGCATACACACATATACACGTATCAATACACGTGCACTTACTTATATACATACATTTTTTAATCGTTAATTAAGCGCGTATACGCAGTATCTTCGAGTCCAAGCGCATACAGCTCAATATATCGCCTGCTAAAGTTCATGTCTTAACTCGCGCGGCAAAGGCTTTATATCTCAAGGAGCTAGTAAAGCAATGTAAATGCCAAAAAAAGTGTAATACCAAAGCCTTTTCATGTAAAAAAAAATAATGTCAATTGTGTACCGTTATGTGGTTGTGATTTAGATCTGTGTAAAAATATTGTTAATTTTAGAAATATTTATAAATAAAAGTTTGAGTAAAACAAATATATTCGCAAAATTCTAATATTTTTTTTATTAAATATTCATATATTTTTTAATGCGTATATTATACGTAGTAAATTATAAAAATACAATAAACTAACAAATTTTTAACTAAAGTATATTTTGAACCATAGGTTACTTATAAATTATCTTCCGAAACGTAGAACAACCTAAAAATCAGCGATGCGCTCTGCGCGAGTTAAGACATGAACTCTAGCAGACGACATACTTAGCTGTATACGCTTGGGTTCGGAGATACTGGGTATACGCGCTTAATTAAAAATTAAAAAAAAGCACTTAAAAATAAAGTGATTTGAAATTACTCTCCAGTATTCTATTAAAGAACATCTAAATTTTACTCTAAAACTTTGTCAACCTAAAAAAATTCAAATTTTATCTCTCTCTGTCCCTCCGTCTTTTTCTTTTCATCTCCGTCTTTCCTACTACATCCCTCTATGTCCGTTTCTTCCTCCTCGTCTTTTCTTTTATGTCACTCCGTCTCCGTCTCTCTATCTCTATCTCACCGTCTCGGTCTTTTCATCTCCACCTCTCCGTCTCCATCTCTACATCTCCGTCTGTCCGTCTCCGTCCCTACGTCTCCGTTTTTTCGTCTCTATCTTAGTCTTTTCTTCTTCGTCTCCACCTCTTTGTCTCTGTCTCTCTGACTCCGTTATTACTTTATTATATTACTTATATAAAATCTCATATCATATTACTACCATTATATTCACGTGAAGAATTAAGCCTTTTTTCTCCCGAGAATATCGTTTGCATAATTGTCGCATATATATATATATATATATATATATATATATATATATATATATATATATATTTGTCACGGTATTTTACCGTGTTTGGATATCGCGCGAGCAGTAGATAATATACGACACGCGCGCGGTCATACAAGCCGTCAGAGTTACGCGAAGAAATACGCAACTTACTGACCATCAAGGGAAGAACGCTGAGTCGACCATGAGGCGCGTCAGAGATTTTCCGGCTGCTGTTGAGAGCTCATTGCAATAGGTGCAAATAGTCGATAACTTTTGTTAGTGCATTGATTCCGTGTCAAGACTCGTGCTTCTATACGAACCGTGAGACACGTGCATTATCAAACCCAAGGTGTTATCCTTATTTTGGAATATAGCTGCCTTTATTCGTCCAGGGACGACTTCTCGAGAGCGCGCTTTGACTAGCTCCAGCGACCAGGATTGCTGCAGCGTTATAACCGTTGGCCAACGAGCGAGCGATCAGCGTAGGATCTCCGGTATAAGAGAAGCTTCTCGACGATATTGTAAGTAATTGTAAGTTTCATAAAGTAAGGTTTCTTTCCCCGTAGAAACTTTACGTTATAAAGTGAGTGCGTGATATTACTAAGGTTTTAGTGTAACTTAGTTCGCGTCGCGCCCTCCCCTATTGCTAGCTCTTTCTAGAGAATATCTTTATTGTAAATTCAAATATTATCATATTAGTTAATTACTTCTTCTACTTTATCATTTACGTTTCAACTCTTGATTTTGTATTTTCCTTTATTACTTTTAATAAATTCGCTCTAAATATAAAATCTTTATTTTATCTTTGTTGTATGTGCATATCGTATAATGAGCCTGTATCTGTTGCTTACCCCGACGCCTCCGCGGTCCTTATTTTTATCATAGTAAAACATATATATTTTCTATATAAAATATTGAATAGGTTTAACTAAGAAAGTTAAACCGAATGAAAATAAGGAGAACTGCACTAGCTGCATCGCGTCTCTCGATCAGGTAAGAGAGAGAGAGAGAGAGAGAGAGAGACGCGCAGCGACGAGCTGATAGAAAAATACTCCGTCGCACATCAATCTAATATACTGACTAGTTTTGCTAGAGTCTGTTGCTAGTTCATCATATTTAATATAAAAATTCTAGCAGCTCCGTATTCTAACAAAAGTACATAGTCTTAGCTAAAAATTAAATTAAATTAAAAATCTAATTTCTTTTGAAACGTGTAATAAATAACCGTTACAATATATATATACATATATATATAAATTCACCTACTTACACCTACACCTATGCACATATACAGATACTCATATTCACATGCATACATACACACACAACCTTACACACACACACACACACACACACACACACACATATATATATATATATATATATATATATATATATATATATATATATATATATATATATATATATATATATATATATGTATGTATACTAGGAGAGTACCCCCCTGCTCGCTCCGCTCACCAACCCCCGTAAATATGGGGTGATTTATGATGGACCTCCTGTTGTCGTATTTCATGTATATCTTATTGATCATAGGTCATATTATATTATTTTAAATAATATTTTTTTTCTATATATAAAAAAAAATTAATAATTCATTTTCTAATTTTTTAAATTATTTTATTATAAATATTTTTTACATGTATATGTTATATATTGCTTATATGTTATACATTAACTAAAATTATTATGTTATATATTTTCAATATCTAATACTTTATTTTACTTTATAATATACTTAATTTTATTTTTAAAAATGTAATTTTACATTTGATTGTGTATCTATACAAAATACAAGACATATAGTCTTGAGTAACGACTTTCCACACCACCTTATATTTCAAACTTTAGTTAATATTATAATAAATTTCATTTATTTATTATATTTAATTTTATATCATAATGTTTATTTACGTCTTAAGATTTGTTGGATTATTTTAGTATAATTCCTTTTTGATATCTTTTTGACTTAATTTACATTTTATAAGATATATAAAAATTTTTTTGCTAATATTTAAAGATAAGTGACATAATCATTAGTAATATTTATAAGATCATTGAATCATTATATTATTCTAATTTTTTCCAATTTGTATATATATATATATATATATATATATATATATATATATATATATATATATATATATATATATATATATATAAAAATAAAATAATTTTGAAATATTATATTTATTTTGTACAATACTTACTTTTATAATTTTTTAATCCTGTATATTTTCTTAATAAAATTAGCTAATCTGTAAATTTCATGATTTTGATTGAAATAAAATTTTTATGAATTTAGTATAATAATCGATATATCTAACAGAAATGTTTAACATTTTATATTATTATTAAATAAATCTTAAATCATAAATGTAAATAATAGTTTCAATTAAGATTATTTCTATATAAAAATTGATATATAGTAATGTTTATTTAAATCTTTAAAGATTTAAAGGATTATTATGCTATAATTTTGATTTGATATGTTTTGACTTATTTTTATATTTTATAAAATATATCATAATTTTTTAAAAACATGACCTCAAAAACAGATACGTTAAATGGTTGTATTAAACTTTTTATAAATAGTCTCAAACATGAATTGAAAATAAATTTTAAAATTTCAATTTCAAATTTTTCATAATTATTATTGTCGTTGTCGTTGTCGTTGTCGTTGTCGTTGTCGTCGTCGTCGTCGTCGTCGTCGTCGTCGTCGTCCTCCTCCTCCTCCTCCTCCTCCTCCTCCTTTCTCCTCCTCCTCCTCCTCCTCCTCCTCCTCCTCCTTCTCCTCCTCCTCCTCCTCCTCCTCCTCCTTATGATCATCATCATCATCATCATCATCATCATCATCATCATCATCATCATCATCATCATCATCATCATCATCATCATCATCATCATCATCATCATCATCATCATCATCATCATCATCATCATCATCATCATCATCATCATCATCATCATCATCATCATCATCATCATCATCATCATCATCATCATCATCATCATCATCATCATCATCATCATCATCATCATCATCATCATCATCATCATCATCATCATCATCATCATCATCATCATCATCATCATCATCATCATCATCATCATCATCATCATCATCATCATCATCATCATCATCATCATCATCATCATCATCATCATCATCATCATCATCATCATCATCATCATCATCATCATCATCATCATCATCATCATCATCATCATCATCATCATCATCATCATCATCATCATCATCATCATCATCATCATCATCATCATCATCATCATCATCATCATCATCATCATCATCATCATCATCATCATCATCATCATCATCATCATCATCATCATCATCATCATCATCATCATCATCATCATCATCATCATCATCATCATCATCATCATCATCATCATCATCATCATCATCATCATCATCATCATCATCATCATCATCATCATCATCATCATCATCATCATCATCATCATCATCATCATCATCATCATCATCATCATCATCATCATCATCATCATCATCATCATCATCATCATCATCATCATCATCATCATCATCATCATCATCATCATCATCATCATCATCATCATCATCATCATCATCATCATCATCATCATCATCATCATCATCATCATCATCATCATCATCATCATCATCATCATCATCATCATCATCATCATCATCATCATCATCATCATCATCATCATCATCATCATCATCATCATCATCATCATCATCATCATCATCATCATCATCATCATCATCATCATCATCATCATCATCATCATCATCATCATCATCATCATCATCATCATCATCATCATCATCATCATCATCATCATCATCATCATCATCATCATCATCATCATCATCATCATCATCATCATCATCATCATCATCATCATCATCATCATCATCATCATCATCATCATCATCATCATCATCATCATCATCATCATCATCATCATCATCATCATCATCATCATCATCATCATCATCATCATCATCATCATCATCATCATCATCATCATCATCATCATCATCATCATCATCATCATCATCATCATCATCATCATCATCATCATCATCATCATCATCATCATCATCATCATCATCATCATCATCATCATCATCATCATCATCATCATCATCATCATCATCATCATCATCATCATCATCATCATCATCATCATCATCATCATCATCATCATCATCATCATCATCATCATCATCATCATCATCATCATCATCATCATCATCATCATCATCATCATCATCATCATCATCATCATCATCATCATCATCATCATCATCATCATCATCATCATCATCATCATCATCATCATCATCATCATCATCATCATCATCATCATCATCATCATCATCATCATCATCATCATCATCATCATCATCATCATCATCATCATCATCATCATCATCATCATCATCATCATCATCATCATCATCATCATCATCATCATCATCATCATCATCATCATCATCATCATCATCATCATCATCATCATCATCATCATCATCATCATCATCATCATCATCATCATCATCATCATCATCATCATCATCATCATCATCATCATCATCATCATCATCATCATCATCATCATCATCATCATCATCATCATCATCATCATCATCATCATCATCATCATCATCATCATCATCATCATCATCATCATCATCATCATCATCATCATCATCATCATCATCATCATCATCATCATCATCATCATCATCATCATCATCATCATCATCATCATCATCATCATCATCATCATCATCATCATCATCATCATCATCATCATCATCATCATCATCATCATCATCATCATCATCATCATCATCATCATCATCATCATCATCATCATCATCATCATCATCATCATCATCATCATCATCATCATCATCATCATCATCATCATCATCATCATCATCATCATCATCATCATCATCATCATCATCATCATCATCATCATCATCATCATCATCATCATCATCATCATCATCATCATCATCATCATCATCATCATCATCATCATCATCATCATCATCATCATCATCATCATCATCATCATCATCATCATCATCATCATCATCATCATCATCATCATCATCATCATCATCATCATCATCATCATCATCATCATCATCATCATCATCATCATCATCATCATCATCATCATCATCATCATCATCATCATCATCATCATCATCATCATCATCATCATCATCATCATCATCATCATCATCATCATCATCATCATCATCATCATCATCATCATCATCATCATCATCATCATCATCATCATCATCATCATCATCATCATCATCATCATCATCATCATCATCATCATCATCATCATCATCATCATCATCATCATCATCATCATCATCATCATCATCATCATCATCATCATCATCATCATCATCATCATCATCATCATCATCATCATCATCATCATCATCATCATCATCATCATCATCATCATCATCATCATCATCATCATCATCATCATCATCATCATCATCATCATCATCATCATCATCATCATCATCATCATCATCATCATCATCATCATCATCATCATCATCATCATCATCATCATCATCATCATCATCATCATCATCATCATCATCATCATCATCATCATCATCATCATCATCATCATCATCATCATCATCATCATCATCATCATCATCATCATCATCATCATCATCATCATCATCATCATCATCATCATCATCATCATCATCATCATCATCATCATCATCATCATCATCATCATCATCATCATCATCATCATCATCATCATCATCATCATCATCATCATCATCATCATCATCATCATCATCATCATCATCATCATCATCATCATCATCATCATCATCATCATCATCATCATCATCATCATCATCATCATCATCATCATCATCATCATCATCATCATCATCATCATCATCATCATCATCATCATCATCATCATCATCATCATCATCATCATCATCATCATCATCATCATCATCATCATCATCATCATCATCATCATCATCATCATCATCATCATCATCATCATCATCATCATCATCATCATCATCATCATCATCATCATCATCATCATCATCATCATCATCATCATCATCATCATCATCATCATCATCATCATCATCATCATCATCATCATCATCATCATCATCATCATCATCATCATCATCATCATCATCATCATCATCATCATCATCATCATCATCATCATCATCATCATCATCATCATCATCATCATCATCATCATCATCATCATCATCATCATCATCATCATCATCATCATCATCATCATCATCATCATCATCATCATCATCATCATCATCATCATCATCATCATCATCATCATCATCATCATCATCATCATCATCATCATCATCATCATCATCATCATCATCATCATCATCATCATCATCATCATCATCATCATCATCATCATCATCATCATCATCATCATCATCATCATCATCATCATCATCATCATCATCATCATCATCATCATCATCATCATCATCATCATCATCATCATCATCATCATCATCATCATCATCATCATCATCATCATCATCATCATCATCATCATCATCATCATCATCATCATCATCATCATCATCATCATCATCATCATCATCATCATCATCATCATCATCATCATCATCATCATCATCATCATCATCATCATCATCATCATCATCATCATCATCATCATCATCATCATCATCATCATCATCATCATCATCATCATCATCATCATCATCATCATCATCATCATCATCATCATCATCATCATCATCATCATCATCATCATCATCATCATCATCATCATCATCATCATCATCATCATCATCATCATCATCATCATCATCATCATCATCATCATCATCATCATCATCATCATCATCATCATCATCATCATCATCATCATCATCATCATCATCATCATCATCATCATCATCATCATCATCATCATCATCATCATCATCATCATCATCATCATCATCATCATCATCATCATCATCATCATCATCATCATCATCATCATCATCATCATCATCATCATCATCATCATCATCATCATCATCATCATCATCATCATCATCGTCATCATCATCATCATCATCATCATCATCATCATCATCATCATCATCATCATCATCATCATCATCATCATCATCATCATCATCATCATGATTATTATTATTATTATTATTATTATTATTATTATTATTATTATTATTATTGCTTTCTCATAGAGAAAGCATTGTATCCATAAAAAAAAATTTTTTCTATTTCTTCATTTATTTGTACATATTTGAACTCGGAGAGTCGAAAAAAGTGGTTTCCAGAAAATGTCTGTATGTATGTGTGTGGATGTATGAATTCAGTTAGTAAACTGTATCTCGAGAACTACTCGATGGATTTGCTTCTAATTTTGCATGGAATTTAGTTTTTTGATTAACTTGCTGGGGAGCTATTGATAATTGGTTCTTCTAGCTTTTTAAGAACTAGTTAAGGACAAGATTATTATTTCAACAAACAAGTTTAACATACAAAGTTTTTTTAATTTTAATGATTTAATGTTTGTCATTTTTAAAATATATCTATTATAATTTTTATTATTTTTCAAAAAATTTGTATTTATTAAATTATTATTTGTACGAAACATTAAGATTTTAGTTTTAAAAATTTTATTACTATTTCTTTCAATGCCCCAATTATTAAATACTCAAATAATATTATTTACTTCTTACACTTTAATTTTGTTAAAAATTTTATTTAATAATTACAAAAAAATAAAATTTATTTCTCAATATAGTATTATTTTAGTAAAATTATTTTGATATATATATATATATTTTTATCATTTGAGGGGTATTCTCATACCAACATAGAGTTCGACCTTATCTACTTCTGAATTATGTATTGTAATTAAAATTTAACTATTTATGGCTGAAATTTATAGTAGAGGCACATTCTGAACATTCCAAATAATTTATTGCAGTGATGAAAGACAATATAAGGATAAAAATAAAGACGAAAACTTCATAATACGATTATCTATGACTACATTGGATGGCTAATTGTATTAAGCACTTTTCGTCTTTATTTTTACCCTCACATTCTCTTTCATCACTGCAATGAATTCTTTAGAATGTTAAGAATATGCCTCTACTATAAATTTTCGCCATTAACAGTTAAATTTTTATTAAAATTTATTGTTCAAATGTAGATAAGGTAGAACTCTATGCCGGTATGAGGATCCCTCTTAAGTTTGTTTTATATGATTTAATATGTTTGATATTTTCAAAATATATTCTTTGTAATTTTTATCATTTTCTAAAAAATTTTCATTTATTAAATTATTATTTATACGAAACTTGAAGATTTTTATTGTAAAATTTTTAATAATAATAAGGACATTGTTCCAATTGTTCAATACTTGAATTATATTATTATTTTTTTTTTTGCTTTTAATTAATGATTGATAATAATATAATTCATCTGTTTCTATAAAAGAATTGATGGAATCATTTTCAAATGCTACGTATTCATCTATTTGTGAATTTAAATTTTGTAAATAATCTTCTTCTTCAGCATTATTTGGTATTACATAATAATTTTGTTCTGGATCCCACTACATATCTTATATAAAATATGAAAATAATATTATTTGTGAGTTTAGTAATATTAATATGTTTAACTATTAAAAATTGTTCTCCAAACAATATTGTTTATTTTTTATGAATCTTCTGAATTATTTTGAATAAAAATATTATTTAAAGTTTTAAATCTAGATAAAGTAACATATGACAATTGACCGTGTGAAAACAAAGGTCTTTCAATGAATGAACCTACACTATCAAAACTTTGACCCTGAGATTTATTAATAGTGATCGCAAATGCTAACACACTTGGAAATTGTTTCCTATAGAGAATTAATGGTAATAATTAATTCTTTCCTGTATTTAAAGTAATTCTCGGAATGAAAACTTTATTTCTACTTTTATTACCCGTAATTATTTCCGCTTCAATATTATGATTATATAAATTTATAATTTTTAATCGTTTACCATTGCATAATCCTTCTGATATACTTAAATTTCTTATTAACATTATTATGACATTAATTTTTAAATTTAATTTATGCGGAGGTAAGCCTTCTCTAATTTTATTTAAAAATTCAATATGATAATTTAAATAAATGTTATCATCACTTTGATCAACATCTTCATGTGTAGCATAATCGATACTGTACTAAGTTTTAACTTCTTTACTTAATAATTTTAAAACTTTTTTATTTAATTTATTAATATCGTCATTATGAGGAGCTAAAATGACTTTATTAATAGAATAATTTTTATTAATATCAGAAAAAATTTTTAAACAAATATCTCCGTTTTTAATTGTTTAGGTATTATGAAAGCATTTATATTTCTTTCGCCAATTTTTAATAAAAAGGAAGCGAAATGTTTATCTTCAGAACGAATATTTTGTGTTAGTTTTAGAATATTAAAAAATGGCCATAAAAATAAGTGTTTTATTGTTTCTTGAATTATTACATTTCTATTCCCGTGTTTAATTACTGGTAGAATTTGACAAAAATCACCACCTAATATAATTAATTTTCCACCAAAAGTATTATTATTACAAACGTCTTTTAATGTAGTATTAACTAATTCTAGTGCTTTTTTGGAATCAGTGATGCTTTATCCCAGATTATTACATCAAATTCCCGTAATTGTTATTCATCTGAATCTAATTCTAGAAATATAGTTTCAATATTATTTATATCTAAAGTTAATCTAAAAGTTCTATGACTTGTCATATCTTTCGGTAGTAAGGTAGATGCAATACCAGTCCAAGCCATTGACAAAATTTTTATACCTATTGATATAAAATAGAATATTAATGTTTTATTTAATAAAGTTTTTCCTGGTTCTCAAGCACCATCAATAAAATACATTGTATTTTTGTTATTAATTTTAGTTAATTTTTGATCATCATTTAATTGTTTTAAAGTAGAGCGAGCAGGGGGGAACCCCCTTAGTATATATATATATATATATATATATATATATATATATATATATATATATATATATTATACAGATTTTTTTGTGCAGGTGTGTGTCTTATTATTTTAAAAATTTGTTCACTATCTATAATTTCATTTTTGTAATTATCATTTAAATTCATTGAATTTAAGTTTGGTTAAGGTAATCCACAATCTTTACAGGACATATGTTCTGTTGACAATATATTATCAATATGATATAAAGCACTATTTTCTTCATTTTCAGAAAAGTCTTCAATGAAATAATTTTTAAATTTATCCCAAATATAATCACCTTGAATGTTTTCAGCGATGAGAAACCATGCAAAAAATTTACGTAATTGAAATGGCAGCATTATATTGCATGCTTCATTAAATATATTATATATTTCTGAATCATGTTCAATTAATCCAAGAAGTGTTGCAACTTCTTTGTAAGAATTGTATGTTATGTTATCATACGTTTTTAAATCTTTATATGCCACACCTTTAACTCGATTTAATATTAATTTTAAAAAAAAAGTTCACTATCTTTAGGGAAAACCATATTTAAGCGACCTATGGTATAATTTTTTCGTATACGAGTTTTTTTTGTCTAAATTTTTTTAGAATAATTAAATGCGTAATATTGTGGGATACTAACATATTTTAATTTACTTGCAAATTCATCTTTTTTATTTGTTTTAAACCAAGCTGTTAATGTTGTTTTTTTAGTTATTTAAAGTTTGTGATCCTTTATTTTCTTTAAAAATAACTTTCTGTTGATTCTCAGTGAATAGCTAAACGTACTACAGCATGGCTTCTACCACAAATAGAAAACTCTTGTAAACGTCACGCTGCTTCCATAGGGCTTAAATACCTATCATTTACGTAGTGCGTAATTTCATCAAATATTTCTGAATTACTTTCATTACTTATTCTTTTAAATTTACAAAATGCTTGGTCTTCACCTTTATGTAAATAATCAAAAATATATTTTACACTTTGAATTGATGCGCAATATTCTATATTAAGAGCAGGCCGGATTCGCTGTCCTTGTCTAATTGGCATTTTTGTTATTTACTCAAGTTTTAATCGGTGTATCTTCAAATTAAAGGTCGAGCGCAATAGATATTATTATTATGAACATCTATGCACAAGAAAAAAAAATTCTACCGCTTTGTTTTTGAAGAAAGTAAGGAACGCGAAAATATTATAAACATAAACTTTTACTTTGGTGTTCCTTACTTTTCTCAAAAACAAACCGGTAGATATTTTTTTTCTTGTGCATAGATGTTCATAATAATAATATCTATTGCGCTCGACCTTTAATTTGAAGATACACCGATTAAAACTTGAGTAAATAACAAACAACTCAATTGTTACTCGGTCGGTATCAGGTTCTACTCCGGCCTACCGTTAATGAGACATTCATATTTTTTTAATAAAAAGATATTATATGGAACTACCATAAAATTATTAATATATATAATTTTATTATATTTTCTTATTCTATAAGTATGATTTTCTGAAGAATTATCTCTTCTTTTATATTCAGGATAACCGTTTTTTGTGAAAGATGTAGATTCTTTAAATGATTTTAGGAATTTTTTAGAACATATTTTTTCATTTGTATCATAATAAGGTTATTTATTTGTTTGAGAACCGTGTAACATATGTTTAATTACTAATTTATATAAAATTTCGAAATTTCAGATAAAATATGTTTATCAATAGTTTCTGGGGTTATTAGCTTATCTTCAGGACGTAATTTTAAAAGTGTATGAGCATGAGGAAGACCTCTTTTCTGAAATTCTATAGGAAATACATATACAATAATAGTTCCAACAATTTTATTTTTTGTAATATCATTGAGAATCAACTGAAATTTGGCATAGAATAATCTAACAGTTATATTCGGGATATCATTAGGTGTTGTTCCTTTTGGAAAATCTTTTAAAATTTCTTTTGATTTTTTAATTTCTTTTAATAAGGATTTTTATTTAATACTCTTGTTATTATTTCTAAGTGTTCAGTAATTAATTTTTTATTTGTTTTCAATCTTTTCTCTATTGAAACAATATCATCATAGATGTATAATTGACTACAAAATGGTTCATAATTATTATAAGGTAACAAATCAGTAGGAGTTTTATGACTTATTTGTCCTGTAATTTAAGATTATATATAGCTTTTTATTTTTCGTGTTTAATATTAGCACTAAAAGTGGCAAAACTAAAATTATTATTATAATATCTAATTAAATGACGAAAATTATTATCATTTAAAATTAAAGATTTTAAATTATTGTCATATTCACTAAGAGGGAACAAATTAATTTTTCCGTTTATACAATAATTCGATTTATTTTTTTCTTCATTTCAATATATAGCTTTACAACATTTACAAACATAATTCATTTTAGGGAAATAAGATTTATTTTCGATTATTTGAATTAAAATCTTCATTTAGTTCATTACAATGATTTTTCAAATTATAAATATTATTATATATTTCAAATTATCGTTTCAATATTGGGATCTAATTTAATTTTTTTAATTATATTTTTATCAAAATATTCATTTTGGGGGTTGGCGAGCGGAGCGAGCAGGGGGAACCCCCTAGTGTATATATATATATATATATATATATATATATATATATATATATATATATATATATATATATATATATATATATGTATATATATAAGAATGTGTATATTTATACAGATTTTTATGTACACGTGTGTGTCTTATGTATGTATGTATAGATATACATATTAGAGAGAGAGAGAGACTTAGACTTAGTATATTTGGTCTTGGGGTAAAACCCTGTCTGGTACTAAAGAATCAATTATAACGTTGAAATACATTTTATAGTAACATATACATAGTCAAATTGAGAGCAAAATTATAAATTTTTATCAAATACTTTACATAATAATAACAACAATGCATTAGATAATATAATATAATGAAGATCATTAGAATAGCCATATACAGAATAATTCACCATACGAGTGTTAGGATAAATTATTGCAATATAAAATAAGAAAAACATATTAATAGGAATTTCAAATAAAAATTTTAAATAAAGCTTAATGTTGCTTACAAATAAGTAAAATTTCAGATAGAATACATAGCAGTAATCAACATTTAAGCTAATAGCAATAATAAAATTTAGCAATAAAATTAGTGAGTATGGCTGCTGCTACTAAAATTCAAATTTAATTGATTTATAATTAAAAGCAAAAATTAAATCATTAAATTTCAAAAAATATCAAGTAATTTCGACTGCAGTGATACTCAGCCTGCACTAGTCTCAAGCTGCCACAACTCACATTCACTCAATAAAAGACTATCATGCAAGGAATGTTTGAAAGAGAGGGAAGTCTCAGGAGAAAAAGACTCCAATGAGGATAACTCCGTGTTGAAATATTCAGCTGCTGAAAAGGCAGAAGAGGGTTGAAGTGCAGCAGTACGCACATTAGAACAGATAAACATTCTAGGGGGCAATCTCGACGATGAACGCATTGATGCATCAACATGCTGCCTTATAAACCTCTATGTTAAATATAACGGCGAATTATGCGATATAACATTGTGAGCAAGGAACATTTTAAGATATAAGCACCTATTTTGCACAGACAACCATCGATAATCCAATCTATAAGGTGTAACCCTACCACACCAGCCAATATGACCATAAAAAAATCGTGTACAGGCATTGAAAGCTCTATGAAGGCCTAGATTTTGAGTTTGAGGTAGATCATCAGAAGCGACAGCTGCATAATCGAGGAGCCGAAAAATTAGAGACTCCACTAATTGTTTCCTCGTATTCAAGGTCAGAGCATGTTTATAGAACTTAAGAGATCTTAGGGTGGCATGAATCTTACGTACAGTAAAAGAAACATGCTTGGTCTAGTCCAGTGTGAATAAAGTCCAATGAAGATGGCTTGAGTCTTACCTGCATTAAGAAGAAGCCCATTTTCCTCTGCCCGCTTAATCACAGACGCAACATCATGGTTGATGAGATTAATCTTACTTTCCAGATTTTATGACAAAAAAGATTCGTAGATCTACAGATCATCAGCAAAAAGAATGTATTTTTTAGATGTTAAAGCAAGTGAGATATCGCTTATATAAATTAAAAACAGCAGCAGGCCAAGCACACAACTCTGAGGAACACCATCAGTCAGCCGAGATCAGACAGGTGGTCGATTATTTTTATCTGTAACAGAATAGGCACGATCTCTCAAGTAAGACGCAAACCATCTAATGAAAACATCGGACTAGTTCATCCAGCGAAGTTTGGTAAGCAGTCTATTATGTGGAATCCTGTCAAAGGCCTTAAATAAATCAAACAAAAGTAATAGAGTGATCGTTCTTCGATCAATAGCATACCTACAATCATCAAGAAAATGTAGTGAAGCAGTCTGAGTACTATGACCCTTTCTAAAACCAGCTTGGTAACAATCAAGCAGAGAGTTGACCTTAAGGTGATTTGATAACTGTGTGTGCCCAACCCTTTCAAGAATCTTGGAGACTTCACATAGCTTGGCTATTGGATGTGCTTGAGAGGGTTATTTTATTTTAGCTTGTTTTGCCAATGTCAAAAGAAATGCCCTTTTTCAGGTCTCAGGAAAATTGTCAAGAGCTAAAGAGTCATTAACGATAGAGGTTAAATTTGAAGACACAATGCCACCAATCATCTTAAGCATATCAGCTGATATATGATCTGGACCTACCACCTTAGAGTTTGATAAACGAAGTAAGTTCTCTAGATAAGAGGAGTTAACTGGAACAAAGTTGTATACTGGTAGATCCATACCAAGAGGTATGGCAAGAACCCAGTTAACATCTGCATCAGTTAATACTAGGCTCTAAGAAGAGACAGAGGTATAGTGATTTAAAAACACCGATGAAGAGATATACTTGAGAGGTGATGGCAAAGTACTACTAGCCAGGCCCAATTTACTTAATTCATACCATTTACTCGATATATTCATTTTTTAACTTACTAAGAGAGCTAGAAAACTCATTCCTAAGTGTCTTAAAACGAGCATAAGCATCAACTGACCCAGTTCTCATTGCCGGTTCATAACAATTATCTCAATTTTTTGTAAGTAATCTAACATCATGATTGACCCAAGATTTCCGTTTACTAGTAATCTTTATTACTTTTTCAGGCGCAAACTTATCAAAAGTCTCAACTATATTAGCCGGGAACAGATCAACCTTTGCATCAATAGAATGAGCACTCAAAATCTGGGGAACCTACAAAATATCAGCTGAACTTAAACTAACATGCAAAATTAGAAAACAAGTTTGAAGAAGAAGAACACAAATAAGAAAGACTCGCAGGAGGACAAGAAGAAAGACTAGAACCTACAGCAGAATTGAGTACATCAATACTACAGTTAAAGAAGTTCCTTGTTACAAAAGATTTATTTATCCTTTTAGGCCTAGATAGTTTCAGTCTAAGATTAATGAGATCATGACCAGCAATGAAAGGAGCAGCAGACTTATCATATGACAATATTGAAAAACTATCGTTTATGACAAATAAGTCTAGTCAAGTATGAAATTCATGATCTGATGTAATAGCATGATGAGTAGCATCTGAAGGGACTATAAATAGAGAGAGAATCAAAATAAGATCTAAGGGTATCAGACGAGTAAGAAGATTTAAAAAGAATAATGTTGAAATCGCGAGTAATTATGACATTTTTATAATTATAAGCATAATTTGAAAGGGCATTAAAAAAAATATCAGATGAAGAGACCTTAGGCCTAATGTAAACAATGCAACATCATAAAGAAATTACACCATCATTAACATCTAGAAGAAAAAATTCTGCAGTGTTATCAAATGATGAGTCAGCGTGGTGCAGAATCCGAGCACTGAAACAACTACGAATATAAGCACCAACACCGCTACCTCTTATTCCTTTTTTATCATTACGAGAAAACTCATAACCATCGATACTAATGACCGAACTGGAGTCCAGACCAGCTAGAAAAGTCTCACTAATTGCAAAGATATCATAATTTTCTGATCTGTACTTCCATTCAACTTCATTAAAGTGAGTCTTTATCCGATTTACATTGGCATGAGCGATGGAGATAGAATTTCTTAAAGAACTATTTTTTAAATCTAAACTTAAATTTCTAGAAGACAAAACATTGGACGGCACAGCATGCGATCCTTTAAAAAACTCAATCATTCTTTTTTTCGTTTGGCACTTATAAGGCCAAGTCAGACTCAGTAGCAATCAAAACAGGCATTGAGTCTTTAGTGGCTTTAATGTAGACCTTTAAATTAGTGACAAAAGGTCACTCATAATTTAACTCCTTTGAGATAATTTTCGCTTTAGCCAACAGAGAGTAGACTTCTCTAGACCATAAAGCTCCTATGAAAACTTTAGAAGGACCACCACATCCAAAAATGCGTTTGCAAGGGAACTCTTTTAGCCTAGCTGACGCTTCAGCAACATGAATATGACCGGAAGAACATTGGATCACAACCGAGTTTCTATGGTTAATCTCCATTTTATTACCACCAACAAGCTGAGTCCTGGGAGTCTTAGGAGACCATTTACATGTACTGAGGAAGTGCGACCTATCGATGTTTAGACCGATTGGAACCAGGCCTTTTATAAAAAAATCAATGTTGAGGGGGTTAATCTCAGATGGTAACCTTGTCACAAGAAGTTCACAGGGGCCCTTAAAAGGACACGAAATTACAGCCTCAGTACGAGAGATACACCCTTCAAGACGACGTGAGTTTGCAGCACACTCAACTTTGGCTTCTTTCAAAGAAATTTTATAGATTATCTATCCTAGAAGCAATAACCTTTATATCAGAGGAAATCTCTCCAAGAGTACCCAAGACACTGGTTCTAAATTCGAGAAACCACGGAGGAGAAACCTCATCCTGTTTTGTAGTTTGATTTTGCTTAGGCGGCATTGCGGTGCTAGCTCACAGATCAGCGAGTTGAAGAAAAGAGGCCTAGCCAGCAGTTCAAAATCACCCTGTATAGCAGACGGAGACTGAGCGTCAGCGAATATATGCGACGACTCTAATAGAGTAGACATGGACACCCCACTCGGCTGTGAAGAAAGATTGGAGTGGGAGAAGTTATCCTCCGTACTAGGGCAGCGCCTACGAAGCTAAGGCTCAAGCTAGGTGTTTGAAGAAGCCACACTCCTCTTACTACCACTCTGAAGCGCTGCAGTAGCAGGCTCTCGTACGCGCACTTGCACAGTTTCAGCAGAAGAGTTTTCGTAACGAGATTCACGTGGTTTATGTGCACGTGTAAAATGGGATCAGCATACAACTCTACGTTCATCTAAGAACCACTCTGGTTTGCAATAAGAAAATTGATATAATGTACTGCAGTTTACACACTTCAGAGAAAGATCAGAGCGGTTTATCTCAGATACACACACTACTCATACAACCATCACACACACACACACACACACACACACACACACACACACACACACACACACACACACACACACACACACACACACGCCCACACACAGGCCCACACACACACACACACACACACACACACACACACACACACACACGCACACACACACACACACACACACACACACACACATGTCGTGGCAGCAGAAAAACAAGTACAAACGTCGTCATACAGCAGAAGAAAAGCAAGCAGCAAGCAAAGGTAAATCCAATTAGTGCACTTGATAATATCATAATAATAAGCAGCTATGATTGATAAGGCAGGTGCCCACATTAGCCATCGTTGAACTGTTGAAAACGTGTGTGTAGTACTGATGGCGGACAGTAGAGGCGCAGTTGTAAAAAATCTTCATAAAAATCTTCTTATTCCGACTTAACCTCCAAAAATGTATCCAAAGAAATTGATAAAAATGATATGCAAGACACGACAAGAAGTTGATGTCTATTATGTCAATCTGTGCCTTGCAGTTCAGCGTGCAAGTTACCTGAAACAGAATGCCTTTAGGCAGGATTAGTCAGCAACAGGTATCAAACAGAAACAGAGCACAACGCAGCACAACCTACTATACTCACTTAGAGAGGAGAGAGAGAATGAGAGAAAGAGAAGCTTATATATATATACACATATATTTTCATTTATTTTATAATAATAAAATAGGGAAAAAAGCGAAAGAAAAAAGAGAAAGAGAATGAAAGACGTTTGTAGTACACAATGTGTGAATGTTTGTGTATTTGTTTGTTTTTGTATGTAAACAATGGATGAGTGTTTTGTGAACTCACTTAAATATAATGTAAAGACGCTGCCAAGTGCTTTGGCGGAATGCTTTCTCATAGAGCTCTTTGAGTTTCATTAATTTTTTTATATTTATTTAAATTTGATTTTAATATAAAAAAATTGTCTAACATTAATATTTATTTATAAATTTGTACTTTAAAAGAACGATGACAACGAAATTTCTAATCGTAACCACGCTAAAAAAGAAGATGAATAAAAAATAAAAATTTGTATGAAAATTTTCAAAATTCTCTTAAATTAAAACTGCACTGAGAAAATTAGTTTTCCAAAACTTGTTTTCTTCAGACAGTAGCAAATAACTTGCATACAAATTTTGGAGCAAATCTATCGAATGGTTTCCGTGAAATAGAAAAATAATAAAATTAATAGTATGCCAAAAAATCAGTTTTCAAATGTTTTTATTATTTTAACAGTATCAAATAATTTCTATACACATTTTTAAGCGAATTCTTAGAGTAGTTTACGTAAGATCCAAAAAAAATGAAAAATTTAAAATAAATTTTTTTCAAAATTTTCAAAATGTTCTAAAATTATAACTGCGCTAAGAAAATAAGTTTTCCAAAGCTTGTTTCATTAAGGCAATAACGAATAATTTTCATAATAATTTTATAGCAAATCTATCGAATGGTTTTAGTGTAATATAAAAAAAAATGAAAAATTAAAAATTTTTAAAAAATTTTAAAAATTCTTTTAAATTAAAACTGCGCTAAGAAAATAAGTTTTCCAAAGCTTGTTTTATTAAGGCAATAACGAATAATTTGCATAATAATTTTAGAGCAAATCTAACGAATGGTTTTTGTGTAATATAAAAAAAATGAAAAATAAACATTTTTTCAAAAATTTTCTAAATGCTCTAAAATTAAAACTGCGCTAACGAAATGAGTTTTCCAAAGCTAATTTTTCTCAGACAATAGCGAATAACTTGCATACAAATTTTGGAGCAAATCTATCGAATGGTTTTCATAAAATAAAAGGAAAATGAAGAAAAAAATTTTTTCAATTTTCAAATTGCTCTAAAATTAAAAGTATGCTAAGAAAATCAGTTAGTAAAAGTTTTTCTTCTTTTGGCAGTCGCAAATAATGTCCATACAAATTTTTAAGAAAATTCTTGGAGTAGTTTACGTAAAATACCAAAAAAATGAAAAATCAAAATTTTTTTAAAATTATTAAAATGGCTCTAAAAAAGACTGAGCTGGAAAGATCAATTTTCAATAACTTACCCCCCAGTTTGACAAAAAAATAAATTGCATGCAAAATTTGTAGCAAATCCATCGAATAGTTTTCGAGATATTTTTGGCGTACTGAAATCACACACACACACACACACACACACACACACACACACACACACACACACACACACACACACACACACACACACACACACACACACACACACACACACACACACACACCCAATTTACTGTAATATTTAATTTCATTTAATGCTATCCAAACTAAAGATGTAACGCATATAATAATTTGTGAAAACAATTTTATATGAATGAGTTGAAACAAAATTTAATGCAAAAGTAAAAAATAAAATGTTTTATTTGTGAAAAACTTTTTGATCTTTTATTGCAAAATTTATAGAATTTTCATACATTATTTTAAAACTCGGAAATTGATAATGATGAAAATCATTGATGAATCAGATAAAATGTTTCTTCTAGAATATTTAAATTCTTTTAATCCTTCCAGTAAATTACATTTGAGAGAAAAATTTATTGTAATACTTATAAGAAATATAAGTATTAATAAAGGTTCATGCAATAGTGCGAGATTGCCAATTTTAGAATTTTCTAATCATTTATTAAAATGTAAAATTTTGACGGGTGGTATAAGATAATATTTTCCTAAACCGTAGTAGATTATATTGTGAAAATAAATATGTCTTTTACATTTGAAAGAACGTAATTTCCATGTAAATTATCTTTTGCTATGACGATTAATAAATTACATGGACAAACGTTTGATAATATAATTATTCTTTTAAAGAACTGAACACGGTTAAAAACAATCGTGTAGTCTGTTAATTTTTTTTTTCTGTTACTCAATTGTCTTTCGAAGTAACAAACAAGGATGTGACGATTTAACAGACTTTATGTCAGTTGATTCTGAAAATGTCCATAACAAACGTCTAGAACAGATAGTCCAGGGGCAAACTACATAAGTCTTGGTCAATCGAGGTCCTCAATTCTACCCAGATTTTTTTATGTATTTTGACCAGCTGAATCCGAATTTTTTCGGGTAGAAAGTCTGAAAATGGCGCATTTAATAATTATTAACAATTTTTATAAACAAATTATAAAAATGCGCTTAAAAAAAAAATTTCATCATATTTTTTAGTTCATTTTGAGTAAAAAAGGTTTTCATGAACATATTGCTAAAATGCACTGAATCGGCAGAAAACAAATCGCAAAGTTTGAAAAAACGCGATTTTTCGAAAAACGGTACTTTTTTGAGCGATTGAGAAGCGGTCGGAACCATTTGTTGCTTGGTGGCGCTGCCAGTAAAAGAAGAATATAAAATATATTTTATACACGGATTTACAATTTATTGAGACAATAATATACTTTTAATGTTGTCAATAACTTTTGCCATATATGTGCAGAATAATTATCGATGCTAATCTTGTTTGAAAAGTCTTAAATATTTTTGTGAAGCGAAAAATGCTGTGCGTAATAGAGCCGATGTAAACATGTGTATTTTTCTTTAGTGCGACAGAGAAAGTAATACTAGAGAATGATGAATACATATGTTCATGCCGGCTCTATCTCGCGCTGCATTTTTTGCTTTACAACAATATTTTAGACTTTTCAAACAAGATTAGCATCAATGATTATTCTACATATATATATCTAGAGTTATTGACAACATTAGAGGTATATTATTGTTTCAGTAAATTGTAAATCGCTGAGTAAAAATTATTTTACATTTTTCTCTTACCTGACCGCAGCACCCCCATGCGGCAAATAGTCCCAACCGCCTCTTAATTTTAATCCAAAACAGAAAATATAAATAAACAATACAAAGAATACATAAAATTAATTACCATCAATTAAATAATGAATTATTCCTAAATAAATGTGAAAAAAAATTATAAGTGAAAACCTTAAGAGGCGGTCGGAACCATTCGCCGCTTGGTGGCGCTGCGGTCAGGTGAGAGAAAAATATGAAATATTTTTTATGAAGCAATTTAAAATTTACTGAAACAATAATATACTTTTAATCTTGTCATTTCCTCTAGTCATATACATGTAGAATAATTATTAAGAGCAGGCCGGATTCGCTGTCCTTGTCTATTTGAGATTTTTGTTATTTACTCAAGTATTAATCGATGTATCTGCAAATTGAAGGTTAAGCGCAACAGATATTATTATTACAAATATTTATGCACAAGAAGAAAAAAATCTATCGCTTTATTTTTGAGAAAAGGAAGTAACGCGAAAATATTATAAACATAAACTTTTACTTTGGCGTTACTTACTTTTCTCAAAAACAAAGCGGTATATTTTTTTTTTCTTGTGCATAGATGTTCATAATAGTAATATCTATTGCGCTCAACCTTTAATTTGAAGATACACCGATTAATACTTGCGTAAATAACAAACAACTCAATTGTTACTCGGTCAGTATCGAGTTCTACTTTGGCCTACCGTTATTATTAATCTTGTTTGAAAAGTCTTAAATATTGTTATAAAGCGAAAAATACGGTGCGAGGTTGAGCCGACGTAAACATTAGTATACATCATTCTTTAGTATTGCTCTCTCTGTCGCACTAAAGGAAGGTGCACACATGCTTACATCGGTCCTACGTTGCATGGCATTTTTCGCTTTATAAGAATATTTTAGACTTTTCAAACAAGATAAGTATTAGTAATTATTCTACATATGTATGGCTAGAGGAAATGACAACATTAAAAGTATATTGTCGTCTCAGAAAATTGTAAATAGCTGTATAAAAAATATTTAATAGATTTCTCTCACCTGACCGCAGCGCCACCCTATGTGTAGCGGCAAATAGACCCGACCGCCTCTTAATAGTATTTAAACGATTCATGATAAACAATTGATCAACAGCAGCATATTGAAATATGATGATAAATATTTTTCTACTTTATTATTGTTTGATTTTATTATTGATTTTAATTTAAAAATGAACGATGGAATTATATCTCTTGTATATAAAAATTAATTTTTTTAAACGAGTAAATATTTTTTTCCAACGTGGTGAGGAAAAACCGATTTTCGGCGCCTATTTTAAATGAGCAAAATACCATATTCCCCTACTTGTGAGGGAATTCGGTATTTTGCTTACTCAAAATAGGCAGCGAAAATCGGATTCCGCTCACCTTGTTGCGAAAAATTCTCTGCCCCACTCGTGGCAGAATAGGGTCACCCACTAGTCTTTTTTGTCACTCACGCTATACTTAAGATTCAAAACGACTCGTCAGGGAATGACCTGTTTCGCTCACTAGTAGAGTAATGTACTATTTTCACTCAGCGCGTGGGAAGTTCTATTTCCCGAACGGAAAAAAGCATGTGAGAAAAAAATTTTCTCATGCTGTGTGGAAAAATGATCTATGTAATGCGTGCTGGGAATAAGTAGAGCACAATTCTTTAAAGTGCGGGAAAAACAGTTGTGAAAAAGCGTACAAGTGAGCGGAAAGTATAAAACACGCATATGCGTCACATGTCAACGATCTTAAACAAAAGGCCGTTTTGGTCATTTCGAGTTTTTTTATTGGGAAAGTACTAATTTAATTTCTGCATTATTTATAAATTGACGTATTAAATTATTTATTTTCACTTAATCATTATATACTACGTGTTTATTTCTTATTATAAATTTCAATTTGAAGTAATACAACATTTATTTTGATTTTTAAATTAATTTATACATCCCTGGTAGAAATTTAACCATCCGTTGGCTAACAGTTGGTTAATCTTTAATAAATTAACCAATAGTTAGTTAATGTTGGTTAAATTTCTACCAGGGATGTATTATTTAAAGCAAATGAAAAATATGAAAAGTGCAAAATAAATAGAGGAAAAATAAAAAGAGCGATTAATATAAGAAGTGCAATAAATATTTTTCAGTCGTAATTTAACATTACGATTAATTTTGATGCAAAACCTAAAGTTGAAATTATTAAAGAATTATTCAACTAAAAAAGTTTTTATTTAAATATGTTCTTTTTTGAACTATTTAAAATATTTATAAAAATATCTATTTTTCATTTTTGGAAAAAAATGATGTATTTTATTTTACATATTTACTTAAATAAATAAAAAATTTAAAATGTTATATTTATTATTTTCGCATCCTTTATTCTCCATCCCATATTCTATTCTTTTTTTGTAATATAAAATTAAATTTAAAGTGATATAATAATTCTTTTTGCTTTCTTATAGAGAAAGCATTGTATCGATAAAAAAATTACCTTTCTATTTTTTCACTAATTTGTGCATATTTGTACTCAGAGAGTTAAAAAAAGTGGTTTTTAGAAAATGTCTGTGTGTGTGTGTGTGTGTCTGTGTGTGTATGAGTGTGTAAGTGTGTAAGTGTGAGTGGGTGCGCGTGTGCGTGTGGGCGTATGTGCGTGTGTGTATTCTTTTACCCAATTGGATCTCAAAAACTACTGGGCGGATATGCTTCAAATTTTGTATACAATTTATTTTTTTGTCCAACTCGTGCAGAAAATATTTAAAATTTGTTTTTTTAGCGTTGTTTTAATTTCAGAGCAAGTTTAAAAATTTAAAAAAATTTTGATTTTTAATTTTTTTTTAATTTTATGCAAATTGCTCGATTGATTCGCTCTAAAATTTGCATGGTAATTATTTGCGATTGCCAAAAAAAGAAAAATTTTTTATAAATAATTTTCTTGGTTTAGTTTTAATTATAAAGTATTTTGGAATTTTTGAAAAAAATTGTTTTTATTTAGTTAGTAAATTAGATCTCGTGAACTACTTGATGGATTTGCTTTTAGTTTTGCATACAATTTATTTTTTGTCCAACAAGACGGAAAGCTACTGAAAATTGGTTATCTTAACGTAGTTTTCATTGTGGAGCAATTTGAAGAATTTTGAACTAATTTCGATTTTTAATTTTTTTTGTATTTTACGTAAACTACTCGAACAATTTTCTTGAAAATGTGTATAAAAATTATTTTTGACTGCCAAAAGAATAAAAAATTTTGAAAAATGATTTTCTTAGCGAACTTTTAATTTTAGAGCATTTTTTAAATTAAAAAAAAATTCTTATTTTTCATTTTTTCTTATTTTACGAAAACCATTGAATAGATTTGCTCCAAAATTTGTATGTAAGTTATTCGCTACTGTCTGAAGAAAACAAGCTTTGGAAAACTAGTTTTCTCAGGGCAATTTTAATTTTAGGGCATTTTGAAAATTTTTTAAAGAATTTTGATCTTTCAATTATTTCCTATTATTTATTTGAGTAAGCCATACGATAAATTTTCCTAATCTTTCTCTGACATTCACTAATTTTTCTTGAATGGAAATTGTATTTTAGATTGAAATCACATTTAAAAAAATAAAATCAAATGACTCTAACTCAATGAGCTCTATGAGAAAGCATTGTGCCAAAACACTTGGCAGCGTTTTTTTTTGTTATTGATGTAAAGTTCAATCATGTATTGTGGTGGGAAGACCAGTCGAACTTCCTACATCTTGTGTGAAAAAATCACTTACGTAATATGTGCGGGAAATAGGTGATCTTGTACGGACATTGTCGCCGCCGCTTCGCTCAGTTGAAAAACTTTATCCGTGCGAGAAACACCTACTTCCCGCACTAGTTATGCAATGTACTATTATGAAAATAATATTTAATTCGTAAAATTACTATCAATAATTCAATTTTTCTATTTAACTAAATTACTTAATTTAATGAAAAAAAAAAATTTATTCCCACTTCAACAGAAATAGCCACTTTGTTAACTCGAAAAGCGGGCCGGAAGAAAGCCATATCTTACGTCTAAAATTTTGCGGGATATAAGTTTTTTCTCTTGCTAAACTTTATTCATAAAATTCAATATATTATTAAAAATTTTTGGAAAAAAAATTTGGTTTAATTTTTTTCCAATTAAGCCTGTCTTATTAAGTTAATTAATTGGCCACTGTTAAGGAGGGAATAAAGCACCTTATGCAATTTGGGAGTAAATTCTATTTCTTCCTTGGGTATTTGGTCCCCTCGCTTCGCTTTGATTGCAAATCCACCCTCGGAAGAAATATACGACTTTACTCCCTAGATATGTAATTATTTTCTATACTATTTTATATAAAAAAAGCTTCTATTGCTTGCATTTTCTTTTTTTATAATGAAATTCTTGCTTGTAATAAAGAAAAGTGCAAACAGATTAGAAATCAATGTGTTTTCTTATTTTAGCAAAATAACGGAACTTTTACAAAAATGAAAATCATGTTTGTTGTATAAGTTTATTAAATAAATGTATCATGTCTTTCTTTCCAAAATACATATAGAAAGTTAAATAAATAGAAATTCATAGCATCTAATATAAATATTTTATGTTTATATTTAAAAATAAATCAGCATTTATGAAAAAAATTCTATTTATATGCATAAATGTTACAAGATCAAGTAAAATCAATGATCAATATATTTTGTCCAGAAATGGTTAATATTTTTTAATATGTATTTCCAAGTAAACCAAGAAAGTAAAATTGCCTTATAATCATAAAAAATAGATTTTCAATTAATGTATAAATATATAATTTCATCTTTCATCTTGAAAAATTTTAGTAAAATACACATTTTTCTGTTAAAACTACCTATTATCAAAAATATATTACATATTTTACTGATTTACTGTTTAATAAAATACAAAATTTTGGATTGTAATATCTAATCGAATATTTGAACTTGCTCTTGATTTTTCATGTTACATTTTGCATGTTGCACATAAAAGCATGATCCACTTAAAAGTTTTCAAATTTGTATCCAATATTAAAATCCTATGATAATTCTACTATACGAGTATTTTAAATTTGAATAATAAATATATTGAAATAAAAATATCAATAAGAAGATTAATAGCTGAAAAAAAAAACATTTTTCGAGATCTTTTAACTTTGGTTCTGAGGAAAATAAGAAAAATATACTTTCTAACGAGTTAATCTACTTGGCTACGCACTCATTAATAATAAATTCATTTTATTAATAGTCCAATCAATAGAGAAAAAAAAGACTATTTTATAGACATTAATTTGGGGCTTAATGAAACCTATATAGAGTTGTTAAAGGAATGTCGGAGCTACTGGACACAATTTTTGGTTTTATTATTTTATTGATGTCTTTTTAAATTCGTAATTCAAACAATTGCAATGACTTATCCGCACTAAAGCTACGTTAATACAATAATTTTTGTTAAAATAAAAAATCATTTAAACTTGTTATTTTTTATAAACTTGAAATGAAAATTAGATATCAAGCTCCATAAACCTAACCTCAAAATACTATATACCAAAAAATTATTTATAACTTTTTATGTACAGTGTTTTGGTAAATTCTGTAAGTTGTCCGCACTTAAATTTAATATTAAAAATTTTCTTACTGTAATAAAAGAACTCGATCTAACGTAGCGTTTACTCGTAAACTTGGAATTAAAATATTTATAAATTATTGTAGAAGGTAGCGAGCTCCGTCATTCTCTTAAGGGTGATGAAAAAACATACCTTATATGATTTGGAACTCGTAAAAAACGGTAGGAAATGCTCCAGGTGGGTGCAAAGTTGGCCAAAACAGGTATTTTAATTCTGTGAAGCAACGTGTACATTTAAGAAAAAAAAAATTATTATAAAAGTATTATAAAATTAAAAAACTTACAATTTGGGTGGTGTCACGATTATTTTCATCAATTTTTTATTGCAGAATAGTCAAAAAACTATAAAAAAATGACCATTTTTTGCATATTAATTATTTGTTGCAAAAATAATTTCTTAAATATTTTTCTACTTTTCCAAGGAAGAATTCATGAATGCAAACAAAATGAGAGGTTGTAATAGCAAATCGATTAATTTGTTGCTGAGATATTTCCTATTGTTCATCCCAAGACACATAAAGTTTAAAGCTATAATTTTTTTTGAGTGAAGATATTGAGTTACAGGGCTTAATCCCTTCATGAACATTGAAATTTTCATATCCCATTAAGAGTAAATGAGACAATTCAATTGCAACCCTTTTTATAACGCTTTAAAAAATTGGGTGTTTTTTTATAAATAAAAGAAATTGGAGCTTTATTTATAACTTTTATGTATTTTTAATTTATATATTCTTATAGCTAAGTTTCAAACGAAGATGTGAAAAAAAAGAACTCTCTAAGGCCAATAGGAGCTGAGATAGCATTTTTTTAAAATCACAGCCACTTTGTTTATAAAAATTAAACGAATGAACCGGCATTTGTTAGTTAAAGATTTATTTTTTTTAAATCTATGATTATATTTTTGAAAATGCGACTCTTTATTATGAAAAATAACATAATAATAATAATGACTAGCAGGGTGTCGTGGTGCGGATGCTTCTATTTGCGCGTGAGGAAAGTTTACGAAAGAATTCGTACCAATCGAATTCTTAAAAATTAACCGTATTTCAGTGAATAATGGACCAATTTTGATGTTTTTTTTTATGTTGGGTACCTTGAAAAATAATGAATATTGATGCAAAAAATTTTTAAAAATAAGGTATATTTAAGTTAAAACAATTGTACCCAATACGGACACCCTAAACGCAAATCATTGCTGTGGCTCAATAAATTAATATTTTTAGACCTATAACATCTCATTTTAAAGCTAAAAGGAAGAACTTTAAAATGAAATGCCATGAATTTCATTACAATCAATCTTTACGAAATGCACGCGGATTTATGAAAATGTTGTAAATGAACTTACGTTATTATTCCTGTTGATCCTAACAATATTCTAACATAAAAATTAAACAATGATAAATTTTGCATATCTACGCGTATAAATTAAAAAATTACTACAAACTTGTACCCGCGTTTTATAAAACAAAATCACGCGATTGCTGCTAAATGTAAATAAAACACCTTATCGACATTTTGTGTTAATAATATAAAATAATATAATATTGAAAAAATAATTCATAAGATTTAAAAAAAATAACTATATATCATGCTTCTATAATTCATATTTTCAATTTTTATTCATATAATTTTCAAATTGCATTTTCTTTCATGTGACCCGCGATATATACATCTATATATACATATATATATATACAAGAGGCGCCGCTTCGTGGCTGGGGAACATCGAATTAACCCAGAAGTATGCTTCTATAAGCGTCTATCTTCATTGTAAGGGTGGTTTTTATTTGGGATATTATAAATATATCTAATTAAATACGAAATAATAATTGGCTTATAATTCCCAAATTCTGAGATTTACCAGCCTACAAAAATAATAATAATAATATAATAAGGGAATTAAATACTCCACCTTTAGTGTTCTAACCAATTATAAGATCACTTCAATAAATAAATTAATAAATGTCTAATTATAGGGAGTAAAATTCACTAAATAAATTTTAAGTAATTCAATTAAAAGAGTTTAAGTTAAGCCATAGACACATTCCTTTATAAGACAAATTCTTTAAATAAATTTAGGCTGATTTAAAATAGAAAGAAACTATTGAATTCAATTAATATATACTAAGTTACAGAAAAGAAAATTATTAGTTAAAAATATTAAGCAATAATAATAATTTGAATCTATTTAATATTATAAAAATTGAACAACGGATGCAACACGTGCTCAATTTATATTGTAGGTTATATAAGAGTGGGGCTCGAACAGCAGTGCGTATCCCAGATTACGCAATTCTCCAATTGGTGGCGCTAGTGTCGAGTTTCTCCTGAGTCTTTCTCTCTCTAACCTTCAATAGGCGTTTCGTAGAAGCGAGGTTATGTATTTTGTAGCAAATTAATATATATATATATATATATATATATATATATATATATATATATATATATATATATATATATAGTCCAGAAACTAAATTACGTTGACTTTTGATTTTTAATATAATTTTAATTATTCAACTTTAATACTTTACTATCTTCACGATTTTGAGAAAATTACTTTTAAATCCAAGAAAAACTATTTAAGAAGAATAGTTTTTAAAGAATTTATCGAACAACTATCATTTATTAATTTATCGCAAGGTTAGAATTTCCATCAATAAAAGAAATCTTTAATCACTTTCGAATATTAATACTAACTTGATAATAATTGGATAATTTTATAAATTCAATAAGACATAAAAATTAAGTAAAAGAATATAAAGAAAAGTTTCTAGAATTAGTTTTTGAATATTACTTTTAAATTATAAATAACTGAGATGGCATTTTTTTATCAAATATAATTCAATAGAAAGAAATAGTTTTTATTTTTATGAATATCACTTATTAAATTGCCGAATCTCTTCTTACACTTCGATATTTTAGGTTAGGAATACGAAAGAAAGTCTCACAATTAATTTTCACTATTCACTTTAATAACAAATTTCATCTCACTATTTAAATAAAAACAAACAATTTAAATTTTCGCTACGCTACAATTATGATCGTGAATTATTTTAGGTTAGGGAACCACGTGGCTATTTATATAGCCTGCCGTGATTTTTCCGCTAAAATCTTCAAGAATTCCGACAAAAAGAAAACTAATTAAATTTTCTAATTTCGTAGTTATTATGTAATAGTAGCAAATTGGATTAATTTATACGCTACTGTCTTATTGCTTTATTCCGACACGAGAGAGAGAGAATTTATGTTTTCAATTTCGCGCACGATTAGTTTCTCTTATCACAATTTTCAAACAAAAAAAAAATTTATTTTTAATACAAATTATACCTTTTTCTGCTCGTTGTTATGCTCTACCTCAACCATCATTTTATTTTCTCTCAATAGAAGAAGCAACAGCAAAAACCCAAAAATCTGTGAATGTTGTCTCCCAAAATGGCCGGCAATCTGTGCTATAGGCCCTCTAATTTGATAGTAGTCTTTGGCGGTTGGTGATGATCCCCACGCGAGACCGATTTTTATTTAATAAAAGAAAACTTAACAACAATAATCTTTAATCTTTAATAACCACAAGAAAAAAAACTCAACAATAATAATCAAACAACTAGAACTTTAATGAATAACAACGCGAAATTTAGCTTTTAAAGAAAAAATGGTAGAATACAACTATGCAGCAAGGCTAACGAAACGATAATGAGGCACGAAGAAGAAGGAAGCGAACGCTGAGCATCAGTGGCTTCTCCTTCTTTGTATAAAGATATACAAAAAGATTTTTACAACGAGCAAACAGGAAGTATTATTTAAGTTATGTTTAAATATCGTTAGTCGTTGAGCGCCACTTATAATATGACTCATTTCAATTCCTATCTATTAATCTAGCATCTCTTTCTATTATAATTAAGTTTTTTATATGTACGCTATCTTTTTACCATATGCGTTTATCCTACTTTATCGACTTTAATTATTCTCTGAGTCTATTTCTATCTATCTCTCTCTCTTTCTACCTTTTAACTAACTCTACGCGAGCGCCACAATAACATATTCGCGCGAGCACGTGTTTATATATATTTTGTGCCGTCGGCGCCGTTTCGCCACCTCCTGGACGGTTGATTATGAGAATCGTCTGCTCGGGGCTCTCTGTGTGTCTCGTGAGTGTATATGTGCATAGTTGTTTCTTCGTCAGTGCCGTCAGCCGGTAGTCCAACGTACATGGCTACTTGGCAATAGGTTATGTGATCAGCTGTGTACATCTAGGGCTCAGCACCGAAAACAAGAACACAACAGAATTATTTCTCTGTTGGTTTCTTACGGTGGCCTTGGTTGCTGTCACGAGTGTGGTGATTATTATTTTATGAATTCACACGCTCGGGGAATTATGTATGACTTTTTATTTAACAGGTTTTTAACAGATAATTATTTTAAATAAATAAAACAAACAAAAAAAATTATTGTGGCGTGAAAATACCACGTCACATCATTGCTACTAACAAGCGCTTGTCTTCTCTGTCTTGTATTGTTACAGATTACAATTATGTTATAAATAGAAAAATTTTATGATTGATTGTGTTTAAATATTATATATATATTGAAATACAATATTAAATATTTAATATTAAAAAATATTTATACTCTTTTAAGGGTATATTGACTATACAGTCTGTACCAAAAGTTAGTTTTTTCGATAATTGTTTATATCTTTTTATAGAAAGTATTTATTAGATTTTGATCTTAGTAATTTATTAGATAATATTGAAACAATCATTCCAAACCCTGTTTTATTTAAATATAATGAATCATTAATAAGTTATAACATTTTTAATTTTATAACTTTTGCACAAATCTAATGTAATTATAATATATGGTGCCAAAGTTTCAAAAATGATTTCATTCTACAACAACAAAGTTTATTTTGTTCAGTTTCAAATTTAGAATCTATTTACTAAAACATAATTTCAATTTTTTATTTTTATTCAAATTTATTGCCAATATTCTGCAATGAAACAGTGAATATAGTCTGAAATATTTACATTTTTTCGCAGACAGTTGACAATAAATTTAGATAAAAAATAAAAATTGAAATTATGTTTTAGTGAATCGATTCTAAATTTGGAACTGAAAAAAATAAACTTTGTTGCTATAGAATAAAATCATTTTTGAAACTTTGGCACCGTATATTGTAATTACATTAGATTCGTGCAAAAGTTATAAAATTAAAAATGTTATAACTTATTGATAATTCATTATATTTAAATAAAACAAGGTTTGAAATGATTGTTTTAATACTATCTAATAAGATACTAAGCTAAAAATGGAATAAATGCTTTCTACAAAAAGATATAAGCAATTATCGAAAAAATTAGCTTTTGACACAGACTGTAGAGCCAGTACACCCTTCAGAAGATGTAAAACGGACAGTACACCTGTTCCTATAAATATTAACTTCCTTTCTATTTTATTGCTGAATTTCCAGAAAAAAATGCATTAGCTTGTAGTATATGCCATGATGATTATTCAGTTAAATTTTTAAATAAATTCATTATTAGTTTTTAAGATATTTAAATTCCTGTACAAAATCGAAAAATTTTAATAAATAATATTCGGACCCAAAATTCTCAATAAGTAATGGATGAATTTATTTAATAATTTAACTGAGTAACCTTAATGGTACGTACTACAAGCTAATGCATTTTTTAAATCAAAATTTTGCAATAAAATGGAAAAATAGTCAATATACTTATCAGTACAGGTGTAGTGTTCATTTTACATCTCCTTAATACAATACTTTTGGTATGATTAAAAAAAATCTTACGTCCATTTTTTTTTATATCGAATGGCTTAAAGCAATTTAAAATCGAGTTAAATCCGTCATTATGAATGGAAAATCTAAGCTCGAGACAATGAACTATAATATAATTAATTATTTTTTATAAATAGAAATGGTTTGAAATATATGTTTATTAAAATATTAAGGAGAAAGAATTTTAGATGTTTTAATTTGTAAACAATAAAAAAAATCACATTTTTTCAATTCGCGAAATTAATAGTTTGTCATTATAATGAATAAGAATGATACGAAATACAGTTTAAGTTTTAAAAATTTGTTTTTCTTAGGACCACCTGTTGTTTGGTCATATTAAAAATTTATATATAATTTTTTTAAATATTTATCTATACATACAGATTTCATCATCGTTATTCAGAGCTTTAAGGCGACTACGGAAGTTCGGTTCGATTTCATTTTGTAGTTTACAAATTACTCTTTCAGTTTCTAAAATTTTTTGAATTTTTTAATTTTCCACCATTTATTATAATCCGTAGAATGGTGGAAAATTAAAAAATCTGAAAAATTTTACATATTGAAAGAGTAATTTGTAAACTCAAAAATAAAACCTAACCTAAAATCCGAAGTCGCCTTAAGTTTATTTTAGTAGATGCTAAAAGCACGTATTATGTTTAAATTTGTAAAAATTTATGTCAATATTTGACTGGAATTAAGAGGACTTGAAAAAAAATTCGTTTGTAAAAATTTTGATTTTAGAACTAACTTTCACGATTATTTAAACAATATGATTTGTATTCATCCATCAGTTGAATGTTTTTTGAGAAATCGTACTGACTGCCCTGGAAAAATTAGAAGTTAAGAACATTCTTACAAAATTTAAAACACTTCTTGTAATCAGTGGCTCAAAATTGACAGATTTATATTATTTTGGCGTTATAGAATAAAAATGTATCTCGAAACTCGCTTCGAAAACATTGTATCTCGCAAAATACTGTTTTTTGCTCCGATTGAACTTGGTATCACTTATTAAATATTAGTAAATTCGGTTTGAAACCTAAAAAAAAATTTGCGTGCGCAACTCCAAAATGATTTTTTGCATTTTTAAACAAATTATGCAAGTATTTCGTGAGTAAAGTAAAGTTAAATCAGAGCAAAAAACAGTAGTTTGCAAGCTACAATATTTTCAAAGTGTTCCAGTTAATTTTTCTGCAAAACCTAATAATTTTAGCAAAAAATAAGAATAAAGCCCCATCTCGTATAATAAAAAGCAATATTTTCTTTTATGTGGAAAAATTATTTTTATCGCTTCGTTTTTAAGAAAACTTTGAAAAACCGAATTGTCCATCCTAACCTCTATTTTTCAAGTTTTTCAAGGTTTTCTTCCAAACGAATCGATTAAAATAATTTTTTCTCATAAAAAAAATATTGCTTTTTATGATACAAGATGGGGCTATCTCCTTATTTTTTGCTACAGATATTAGTTTTTGCAAAAAAAATTAATTCTTTGATTAGAAAAGAACAGAGATATACGACATGCACTTAACTTTTGTAAGAATTATTTTTTTTGTATCTAAGATCCTATATGATCACAGGTGGCGCTACATATCTGAATAGTATAATACAAACAAAATCAGACCATCCTAAACACAAATTACGCCGTTTTTCCTAAATATGAAAATCATAATGCGATTAAAGTACATTCATAATATCAAAAATAATTCAATTTTTAAAAAGAAAATTTGGTAATTAATTTTGTTTTAGGTTTGGAACATAAAATCCCTCCCTCCCTTAAAAAAAAATTCCTAGCCATAGGAAACGTTTAATAAATTTTTTATCGCTGATTGCAAAATTGTTTTAAAGTATTTTATTCCATCAGTACTAATAGCACGTGTGTATAAAATTTTATTAATATTCATTTGTCATTAATAAAAAATTGCTATTAAGAGCAGGCCGGATTCGCTGTCCTTGTCTAATTGGCATTTTTGTTATTTACTCAAGTTTTAATCGGTGTATCTTCAAATTAAAGGTCGAGCGCAATAGATATTATTATCATGAATATCTATACACAAGAAAAAAAATATCTACCGGTTTGTTTTTGAGAAAAGTAAGTAACGCCAAAGTAAAAGTTTATGTTTATAATATTTTCGCGTTACTTACTTTTCTCAAAAACAAACCGGTAGATATTTTTTTTCTCGTGCATAGATGTTCATAATAATAATATGTATTGCGCTCGACCGATTAAAACTTGAGTAAATAACAAACAACTCAATTGTTACTCGGTCGGTATCAGGTTCTACTCCGGCCTAACGTTAAAACAAAAAACGTAAAAAAATTTATTTATTTATAAGTTTTTCAAAAATTATTTTTTGAAAAAGAAAACCTCAAAAAATATTTAGGGACATAAATCTTGACATAGAAACTTTAAATTATCTGCAAATAAATATTGAATTTGATTAGTCAATTTTCCATGACCCACTTCAGAAAGTTTGACTCAAAGAAATAGCTTTCTTCTCAATCTATTTGATCCAGTTTATTTTGGCATCATAATTACGGTATTTATACTGCTCATGATCAATTTTTTTATCGGAGAAATAGAAACTTCAATCTCATTAACGGCTTTTATCATTAAATTGAAAATTTTGTATGAACTCTAAATTTTGTTTTCTAATTTGACCTTATGATTTCATCTTTCAAATTCTGTAAACTTTGAAAGTCCGATTCCAAACTTATATTAAATAAAATATTTACAAGTGCCAATAATCAAATTTTAGTTATAATTATGCATCTTTAGTTACATAAAAATAGTAAGCCCTTATTATTGTCTCTTCTTACAGGAGAAGGTCCACTAGAATGCACAAGCTGTCCGCCACATTCGATGCTTGAAGATGGCATGTGTATGGCGTGTCTTGGAGCTCAATATTACGACCCTCTCACGCAATTATGTAGAAGTTGTCATATGAATTGTCAGAGATGTACAGGACCAGGAAAATTTAGTTGCTCAAGTTGTGCGCTGCCCCTGCATATTGATAGACTTAACAACCAATGTGTACCTTGCTGTAAAGGTGAAGAGAAAGTCGACGAGACTGATGAATGTTGCATTTGCAATTCCGAAACTGGTATTTATATTTTTTTGGAATTTCATTTTTACTTTAGATAGATAGATAGATGTTATTTTTATTGTATATTAAATACAAAAGGCAAATTTTTTTCATTGTAAATTTTTTTCCTTAGTTTTTTCATAATTTCTCTGAAGTTAATAAATATTAATATTCTTTATTAAACAAAATCCATTGCCTACAATCATCAAATGATATTAAAAAAAAACAAGTTCAAAAATTAATATTATATTTAGGGTATACTATAAGAATTTAATTGAAGTCTCTCAACTAACCCTTTATATTATAAGAGAACATCTGACATCAGAAGGTGCTACATCATAAGATGCTACAGTTAAATTTTCATTTCAATATATGAATAAATTTCAGTTTATTAATAGAGTGATACGAGTAAGAATAAATTATATTAGAGTGAAGAGAGCAAGTGAAGAAAACATAAACATAGACATAGACATTAATTTATTTAATTCTGGAGTGAATCCCCGTATGGCTCAAAAAGATATTACAATAAATGTTTAACAAATATAAATTCATGCTTGACTTGGTTAACAATAATGCAACATTTAACTGATATACTCTAGTGAATTATAAAGTATAAAACAATATCTCAAACGTAGCAGTAGGCAAATAAGCTTAAGGCAATGTTCATAAAGAATTACAGTTGTCAATAAAATATACTGTACGCATCAACATTGTATCAAGTTGATTTAGTGTAGTAACAAGCAAATAAATAACTAGATATTTTAATAGAGCTTTTAGTGAATGATAGTTAAATTTTTGCCAAGTAATATAAAGATAACTAGTACTACAGCATATAACATATAAAGATTGATATAATCCAATAGATTATAAACTCGACAAACCGGGCTTGTGTTATCATGACCCGAGCCACACATATCGTGAACGCATTTAAAATTTCATTGCGTTTCATTACGTACAGTAGGAAAAAATTTAACAACGGGTTTTCGATTCTCTGTCGATACCAAATCTGCTCAAGCCTGCTCTTAATATTAAGCTACGGAATCTACTACAGAAACTCATGAACGGCTAGAGCTAGCAACGTCATTCTGGTTGCATAATTTGTCGCTTTTTCGTCACTCTAAGATAGAATAGTTTGTAAGTCCCAAAACTTGACCCAGACCCAGATATGACGATTGGGCCTGAAAGAAGATGAAAATTTTTTTTCATAATGTATCTAATAAGTCATGCGATGTTTGATAATTTATTGCTAATTTGTCACTGACATTTAATCCTATACTGGATTTCGTCGCTCCAGCCGTTTCCAAGAAACAACAGTTATTTAAGCTTAATATAAAGCTAGGAAATCCACTACAGTGACTCACGAAAGGATAGACCTAGCAACTCCATTCTGGTAGCATAATTTGTCATTTTTTTGTCGCTCTAAGATAGAATAGTTCTTAGGTTTCAAAACCTGACCCAGACCCAGATATGGCCATATGACCTTAGTAAAAATGACAACTTCTTTTCTTAATGTCTAATAAGTCATGCGATGTTTAATAATTTGTTGCTTTATTGTCGCTAATATTTAATCCTACACTTGATTTTGTCGCTCCAGCTGCTTCCGAGTAACAATGGCAATTCTAGGTTAATATTAAATTAAGACATTCACTGCAGTAACTCACGAAATGCTCGAGCTAGTAACTCCATTCTGGTAGCATAATTTGTCATTTTTTTGTCGCTCTAAGGTAGAATAGTTTGTAAGTCCCAAAACCTGACCCAGACTCAGATATGGCCATACGGCCTGAGTAATAATGGCAACTTTTTTTCTTAATGCATCTAATAAGTCATGCGATGTTTAATAGTTTGTTGCTAATAGGTCGCTGACATTCAATCCTACAATGGATTCTGTCGCACCAGCCATTTCCGAGAAACAATAGCAATTATAGGTTAATATTAAACTAAGACATTCACTACAGTAACTCACAAAATGCTAGAGCTAGTAATTCCATTCTGGTTGCATAATTTGTTGCTTTTTTGATGCTGAAAGATAAGATGGTTCGTAAGTCTGAAAACGTGACCCAGACCCAGATACAGCCGTTGGATTTAAATGAAAATGGAAACTTTTTTTCTTAATAAATCTGATCGATCATAAGATGTTTAATGATTTGTTGCTAATTTGTCGCAGACATTTCACCCAACACTGGATTTTGTCGCTTCAGCCGTTTCCGAGAAACAATAGCTACTCTAGCTTAGGAGTAGGCCGTGGCAGCTTCGATTATCGATTAAGAAGTAAAAATTTTATTTTATCATAAATAAAATAATCATATTGTTTTCAAAAGAAATTGTTATCGAGCGCGATATTTTATACATACATGATTGTATCATATATGTTTTTTTTCATAAAATTCATTATATTTTGAACAAAAAGTAAGTAACTGTATTTAGAGTTAAGTAAACAGCTGTAGTATAAAATTTAAATTTTTTAAAATTTTCTTCAATTATTTTTGGCGAGCGCAATAGAGGGATAAATTTCATGAACGTATTTAAAATTTAAATGCATTCCATTACGTATAGTAGGAGAAAATTTAACAACGGATTTTCAATTTTCGGTCAGTACCGAATCTGATCCAGCCTGCTCTTAACCGGTTACCTGGCAATGTATCATATATGATCAAAAAAAAGTCAGGCTTATTCTGCAATGTATCATATATGATCAAACGAAATAATTTTCTTGTTTTTCAATCAATTTGAATAAAACTAGGTACACTTTTGTTTTTGGGGTCGCTGAATCTGAATCTGAGATCAGAATTGAAGAATTCAAAATGGCGGATCTAAAATGGTGGCTATTTGATACTTTTTTAGTGTTATATCGATGCTTTCTCATATACATTGACAAGAGTCTTTACCATTTTGAGCCCTGAAAGTGAATAATGCCACGCCAGGTAACTGGTTAATATTAAGCTACGGAATCCACTACAGTAACTCATGAACGGCTTGAGCTAGCAACTTCATTCTGGTTGCATAATTTCTCGCTTTTTTGTCGCTCTAAGATAGAATAGTTCTTAGGTTTAAAAACCTGACCCAGACCCAGATATGGCCATATGGTCTGAGTAAAAATGACAACTTCTTTTCTTATGTCTAATGAGTCATGCGATGTTGAATAGTTTGTTGCATAATTGTCGCTAATATTTAATCCTACACTTGATTTTGTCGCTCCAGCTGCTTCCGAGTAACAATGGCAATTCTAGGTTAATATTAAATTAAGACATTCACTGCAGTAACTCACGAAATGCTAGAGCTATTAACTCCATTCTGGTTGCATAATTTGTTGCTTTATTTATGCTTATAGATAGGATAGTTCGTAAGTCCCAAAACCTGACCCAGACCCAGACATGGCCATATGGCCTCAGTAAAAATGGCAACTTTTTTTCTTAATGTATCTAATAAGTCATGCGATGTTTAATAATTTGTTGCTAATAAGTCGCTGACATTCAATCCTACAGTGGATTTTGTCGCACCAGCAATTTCGGAGAAACAATAGCTATTCTAGCTTAATATTAAACTACGAACTTCACTACAGTAACTCACGAAGGGCTAGACCTAGCAACTCCATTCTGGTAGCATAATTTGTCATTTTTTTGTCGCTCTAAGGTAGAATAGTTTGTAAGTCCCAAAACCTGACCCAGACTCAGATATGGCCATACGGCCTGAGTAATAATGGCAACTTTTTTTCTTAATGCATCTAATAAGTCATGCGATGTTTAATAGTTTGTTGCTAATAGGTCGCTGACATTCAATCCTACAATGGATTCTGTCGCACCAGCCATTTCCGAGAAACAATAGCAATTATAGGTTAATATTAAACTAAGACATTCACTACAGTAACTCACAAAATGCTAGAGCTAGTAATTCCATTCTGGTTGCATAATTTGTTGCTTTTTTGATGCTGAAAGATAGGATAGTTCATAAGTCTGAAAATGTGACCCAGACCCAGATACAGCCGTTGGATTTAAATGAAAATGGAAACTTTTTTTCTTAATAAATCTGATCGATCATAAGATGTTTAATGATTTGTTGCTAATTTGTCGCAGACATTTCACCCAACACTGGATTTTGTCGCTTCAGCCGTTTCCGAGAAACAATAGCTACTCTAGCTTAGGGGTAGGCCGTGGCAGCTTCGATTATCGATTAAGAAGTAAAAATTTTATTTTATCATAAATAAAATAATCATATTGTTTTCAAAAGAAATTGTTATCGAGCGCGATATTTTATACATACATGATTGTATCATATATGTTTTTTTTCATAAAATTCATTATATTTTGAACAAAAAGTATGTAACTGTATTTAGAGTTAAGTAAACAGCTGTAGTATAAAATTTAAATTTTTTAAAATTTTCTTCAATTATTTTTGGCGAGCGCAATAGAGGGATAAATTTCATGAACGTATTTAAAATTTAAATGCATTCCATTACGTATAGTAGGAGAAAATTTAACAACGGATTTTCAATTTTCGGTCAGTACCGAATCTGATCCAGCCTGCTCTTAACCGGTTACCTGGCAATATATCATATATGATCAAAAAAAAAGTCAGGCTTATTCTGCAATGTATCATATATGATCAAACGAAATAATTTTCTTGTTTTTCAATCAATTTGAATAAAACTAGGTACACTTTTGTTTTTGGGGTCGCTGAATCTGAATCTGAGATCAGAATTGAAGAATGCAAAATGGCGGATCTAAAATGGTGGCTATTTGATACTTTTTTAGTGTTATATCGATGCTTTCTCATATACATTGACAAGAGTCTTTACCATTTTGAGCCCTGAAAGTGAATAATGCCACGCCAGGTAACTGGTTAATATTAAGCTACGGAATCCACTACAGTAACTCATGAACGGCTTGAGCTAGCAACTTCATTCTGGTTGCATAATTTCTCGCTTTTTTGTCGCTCTAAGATAGAATAGTTCGTAAGTTCCAAAACCTCACCCAGACCCAGATATGGCCATATGGTCTGAGTAAAAATGACAACTTCTTTTCTTATGTCTAATGAGTCATGCGATGTTGAATAGTTTGTTGCATAATTGTCGCTAATAATTAATCCTACACTTGATTTTGTCGCTCCAGCTGCTTCCGAGTAACAATGGCAATTCTAGGTTAATATTAAACTAAGACATTCACTACAGTAACTCACAAAATGCTAGAGCTAGTAATTCCATTCTGGTTGCATAATTTGTTGCTTTTTTGATGCTGAAAGATAGGATAGTTCATAAGTCTGAAAATGTGACCCAGACCCAGATACAGCCGTTGGATTTAAATGAAAATGGAAACTTTTTTTCTTAATAAATCTGATCGATCATAAGATGTTTAATGATTTGTTGCTAATTTGTCGCAGACATTTCACCCAACACTGGATTTTGTCGCTTCAGCCGTTTCCGAGAAACAATAGCTACTCTAGCTTAGGGGTAGGCCGTGGCAGCTTCGATTATCGATTAAGAAGTAAAAATTTTATTTTATCATAAATAAAATAATCATATTGTTTTCAAAAGAAATTGTTATCGAGCGCGATATTTTATACATACATGATTGTATCATATATGTTTTTTTCATAAAATTCATTATATTTTGAACAAAAAGTATGTAACTGTATTTAGAGTTAAGTAAACAGCTGTAGTATAAAATTTAAATTTTTTAAAATTTTCTTCAATTATTTTTGCAGAGCGCAATAGAGGGATAAATTTCATGAACGTATTTAAAATTTAAATGCATTCCATTACGTATAGTAGGAGAAAATTTAACAACGGATTTTCAATTTTCGGTCAGTACCGAATCTGATCCAGCCTGCTCTTAACCGGTTACCTGGCAATATATCATATATGATCAAAAAAAAGTCAGGCTTATTCTGCAATGTATCATATATGATCAAACGAAATAATTTTCTTGTTTTTCAATCAATTTGAATAAAACTAGGTACACTTTTGTTTTTGGGGTCGCTGAATCTGAATCTGAGATCAGAATTGAAGAATGCAAAATGGCGGATCTAAAATGGTGGCTATTTGATACTTTTTTAGTGTTATATCGATGCTTTCTCATATACATTGACAAGAGTCTTTACCATTTTGAGCCCTGAAAGTGAATAATGCCACGCCAGGTAACTGGTTAATATTAAGCTACGGAATCCACTACAGTAACTCATGAACGGCTTGAGCTAGCAACTTCATTCTGGTTGCATAATTTCTCGCTTTTTTGTCGCTCTAAGATAGAATAGTTCGTAAGTTCCAAAACCTCACCCAGACCCAGATATGGCCATATGGTCTGAGTAAAAATGACAACTTCTTTTCTTATGTCTAATGAGTCATGCGATGTTGAATAGTTTGTTGCATAATTGTCGCTAATATTTAATCCTACACTTGATTTTGTCGCTCCAGCTGCTTCCGAGTAACAATGGCAATTCTAGGTTAATATTAAATTAAGACATTCACTACAGTAACTCACGAAATGCTAGAGCTAGTAACTCCATTCTGGTTGCATAATTTGTTGCTTTTTTGATGCTCAAAGATAGGATAGTTCGTAAGTCCCAAAACCTGATCCAGACCCAGACATGGCCATATGGCCTCAGTAAAAATGACAACTTCTTTTCTTAATGTCTAATAAGTCATGCGATGTTTAATAATTTGTTGCTTAATTGTCGCTGACATTTAATCCTACACTAGATTTTGTCACTCCAGCTGCTTCCGAGCAACAATGGCAATTCCAGATTAATATTAAACTACGACATTCACTACAGTAACTCACGAAGGGCTAGAGCTAGCAACTCCATTCTGGTAGCATAATTTGTCGCTTTTTTGTCGCTCTAAGATAGAATAGTTCGTAAGTTCCAAAACCTCACCCAGACCCAGATATGGCCATATGGTCTGAGTAAAAATGACAACTTCTTTTCTTATGTCTAATGAGTCATGCGATGTTGAATAGTTTGTTGCATAATTGTCGCTAATATTTAATCCTACACTTGATTTTGTCGCTCCAGCTGCTTCCGAGTAACAATGGCAATTCTAGGTTAATATTAAACTAAGACATTCACTACAGTAACTCACAAAATGCTAGAGCTAGTAATTCCATTCTGGTTGCATAATTTGTTGCTTTTTTGATGCTGAAAGATAGGATAGTTCATAAGTCTGAAAATGTGACCCAGACCCAGATACAGCCGTTGGATTTAAATGAAAATGGAAACTTTTTTTCTTAATAAATCTGATCGATCATAAGATGTTTAATGATTTGTTGCTAATTTGTCGCAGACATTTCACCCAACACTGGATTTTGTCGCTTCAGCCGTTTCCGAGAAACAATAGCTACTCTAGCTTAGGGGTAGGCCGTGGCAGCTTCGATTATCGATTAAGAAGTAAAAATTTTATTTTATCATAAATAAAATAATCATATTGTTTTCAAAAGAAATTGTTATCGAGCGCGATATTTTATACATACATGATTGTATCATATATGTTTTTTTTCATAAAATTCATTATATTTTGAACAAAAAGTATGTAACTGTATTTAGAGTTAAGTAAACAGCTGTAGTATAAAATTTAAATTTTTTAAAATTTTCTTCAATTATTTTTGGCGAGCGCAATAGAGGGATAAATTTCATGAACGTATTTAAAATTTAAATGCATTCCATTACGTATAGTAGGAGAAAATTTAACAACGGATTTTCAATTTTCGGTCAGTACCGAATCTGATCCAGCCTGCTCTTAACCGGTTACCTGGCAATATATCATATATGATCAAAAAAAAGTCAGGCTTATTCTGCAATGTATCATATATGATCAAACGAAATAATTTTCTTGTTTTTCAATCAATTTGAATAAAACTAGGTACACTTTTGTTTTTGGGGTCGCTGAATCTGAATCTGAGATCAGAATTGAAGAATGCAAAATGGCGGATCTAAAATGGTGGCTATTTGATACTTTTTTAGTGTTATATCGATGCTTTCTCATATACATTGACAAGAGTCTTTACCATTTTGAGCCCTGAAAGTGAATAATGCCACGCCAGGTAACTGGTTAATATTAAGCTACGGAATCCACTACAGTAACTCATGAACGGCTTGAGCTAGCAACTTCATTCTGGTTGCATAATTTCTCGCTTTTTTGTCGCTCTAAGATAGAATAGTTCGTAAGTTCCAAAACCTCACCCAGACCCAGATATGGCCATATGGTCTGAGTAAAAATGACAACTTCTTTTCTTATGTCTAATGAGTCATGCGATGTTGAATAGTTTGTTGCATAATTGTCGCTAATATTTAATCCTACACTTGATTTTGTCGCTCCAGCTGCTTCCGAGTAACAATGGCAATTCTAGGTTAATATTAAATTAAGACATTCACTACAGTAACTCACGAAATGCTAGAGCTAGTAACTCCATTCTGGTTGCATAATTTGTTGCTTTTTTGATGCTCAAAGATAGGATAGTTCGTAAGTCCCAAAACCTGATCCAGACCCAGACATGGCCATATGGCCTCAGTAAAAATGACAACTTCTTTTCTTAATGTCTAATAAGTCATGCGATGTTTAATAATTTGTTGCTTAATTGTCGCTGACATTTAATCCTACACTAGATTTTGTCACTCCAGCTGCTTCCGAGCAACAATGGCAATTCCAGATTAATATTAAACTACGACATTCACTACAGTAACTCACGAAGGGCTAGAGCTAGCAACTCCATTCTGGTAGCATAATTTGTCGCTTTTTTTTCGCTCTAAGATAGGATAGTCTGTGAGTCCCTAAACCTGACCCAGACCTAAATACGGTCATTGGGTTTGAGTGAAAATGGAAACTTTTTTCTCAATGCATCTAATGGATCATAAGATTTTTAGTAATTTGTTGCTAATAGGTCGCTGACATTGAATCCTACACTGGATTTTGTCGCTCCAGCTGTTTTCGAGAAACAACGGCTATTCTAGCTTAATATTGAGCTGCAGAATCCATTACAGTAACTTACGAAATGCTAGACCTAGCAACTCTATTCTGGTTGCATAATTTGTTGCTTTTTCGACGCTCTAAGATAGGATAGTTCGTAATTCTAAAAACTTGACCCAGACCCAAATACGGTCATTGGGCCTAAGTAAAAATAAAAACTTTTTTTCTCTTTGTATCTAATAAATCGTGCAATGTTTCTGATGCTACAGTAGCTATAAGAAATTTGTCACTTCAAAAATCTTCATATCCAAGCACATAGAAAATGTCTTTATGTAAATAGTTTGAATTGGAATGCATTTGGAAATTAGTCGATCTTGATAATTAAAACGATTGAAACTTTGAACGCAATCAAAAGATGTTTGTGATCTTACTGAGGCTTAAAGGATTTCTAAGTCGTTCTAATAATTCTTTAATCTGCATACTCCTAACATTTTTTTATGTAAGTTTTTGAATTTAGATGCGTCTGGAAAGCTGTTGCTCATGATATTTGAACAAATTAGAATTTTAAACGTAATAAAAAGATCATTCTAATACTAAAGAAACTTCGAGGATTTAGTTACTATAAAAATTCATGGATTCTATCACGCCAAAATCATTTTTATGCGAATTTTGATAATAGTTATGCATCTGGGAATTTGTCGCTTATGAGAAACCATTATTATTTCAAACACAATAAAAAGATGTTTCTGATACTACAATAGCTGCAAAAGTATTGGTTGCTCCAAAATTCATTGAATCCAAGCACAGAAATTTCTCTTATGCAAGTTTTTTAAATTGTAATGCATTTGGGAATAAGCCGCTCTTAATAATTAAAAAAATCAAGACTTTGAGTGCAATTAAAAGGTGTTTGTGACCTTACTTAGGCTTTAAGGATTTTGTCACTCCAGTAATTCTTCAATCGGCACATTTCAAATATTTTTTCTGTCTTTTTTTTAAATTTAAATGCGTCTGGGAATTAGTCACTTATGATATTTAAACCTATTAAGACTTTGAACGCAATAAAAAGATGATTCTGATAAAACAAATGCTCCAATGATTTTGTCGCTCTAAAAATCTATGGATCCTAGCACGCTGAAATGATTTTATGTATATTTTTGTGATTTTAATGCATTTAGGAATCGATCGCTCTTGAGATTCTTAACTATCAATTCTTTCAACGCAATAAAAAGATGTTCTTGATACTATAGTAGCTAAAAAGAATTTGTTGCTTAATAATTCTTCAAATCCAGGCACATAGGAAATGTGTTGATACAAGTTTTCTGAATTGAAATGAATTAGAGACTTGGTCGCTCTTGATATTCAAAATTATTCAGACTTTGAGTGCAATTAAAAGATGTTTGTAACCTTACGAAGGCTTTAAGGATTTAGTCGCTCTAGTAATTCTTCAATCTGCACACTCTAAATATCTTTTCATGTAAGTTTTTAATTTTTGCTGCGTTTGGGAATTTGTCGCTTATGATATTTGTGCAAAATAAAATTTTGAACGCAGTAAAGAAGTGATTCTGATACTATTCAATCTTCAAGGAATTTGTCATTCCAAAAATCTTTATATCGGGCACATAGAAAATGCTTTTATGCAAGGTTTTTTGAATTGAACTTAATTAGAGAGCTAGTCGCTTTTGATATTCAAAACTATTAAGACTTTTAGTGAAATAAAAAAATGGTTCTAAAAATTTCTCGCTCTCGATATTTTCAGCTATTTAGACTTTTACTGCAACTCTGCAACGTCAACGCAATATGTGTATAATGTATCTAGGAATTTGATGCCCAACAATCTAAGTATTTATGCACTTGGAAAGTATTAAAATGCATTTCTCAATCCGTATATGAGTTGTGATTCATCATTTATTAACTGCGATTATCAATACACTTTTTTAGTAGTAAAATGCAATTTCTGATTTTATAAACTGATCTAGGCTTTTTTGCTTTATCATATGAAGCATTTATGTATATTTAGAATATTTGAATAGATATTTACATCCTTTTTGTCAAAGAATGATTTTGTCGCTCCTTGATATTTCATACATACGCACTCAAAAACTTTTAGTTTTATCAGGACTTACTCTGCTTTTTTATACTGATAGTAGGAGACTGATGCATCTCTCTGTCTTCATTTTATTAACAAATGTATCATATTACAAAAACTAGCAACTGAAGACAATTGTAAAGAAGTAGTTCCGATTTATACAACAAAAAACAATATTTTCTCCGATGACAATAAATGAATTTCATAGATCCTCTTGTTCTCCAGGAAAATATAAATAACATAAAAACTAAAAGTTATAGAGACAGATCATGCGTTTTTCAAGTTATTCCAACTTCCCTTGAAAACGAAGTGATTAAATTAATTTCTATTTTTCAGATAAAATTCTTTTTTTTACAAATCAAAACCATCTTTTTTTTTTTTTGCCTTCAGTAGTTTTTTTTTTAATTTTCATGCACCTGCACTTATAAATATTAACTATGTTTTTAATTCACTGCAAAATTTCAGGGAAAAAATGCATGAACTTGTAGTATATACCATAAAAATTATTCAGTTACATATTTAAATTAATTAGTTCATAAGTTGGTTAAGAATCTCAAGAGCGAGAAATTCTCAGACGATTAAAAATTCAAAAACTGACAGAAAGAAATAATTAGAATGGGTAGATTTAAGGATAACCTGAGTGACTCAATCCTTAAAGCATCTGTAAGGTCACAAACATTTTCTAATTGCACTTAACGTCTTAATTGTTTTAATTATCAAGAACAAATAATTCCCAAATGCATTTAAATTAAAACAACTTGCATATAAACATTTTCTATGGGCTCGGATTTGAAGTTTTCTGGAGAAATGAATTCTTCGTAGCTACTGTAATATCAAAAACATCCTTATATCGCGTTTAAGAGCAGGCCGGATTCGCTGTCCTTGTCTAATTGCCATTTTTGTTATTTACTCAAGTTTTAATCGGTGTATATTCAAATTAAAGGTCGAGCGCAATAGATATTATTATTATGAACATCTGTGCACAAGAAAAAAAATATCTACCGGTTTGTTTTTGAGAAAAGTAAGTAACGCGAAAATATTATAAACATAGACTTTTACTCTGGCGTTACTTACTTTTCTCAAAAACAAACCGGTAGATATTTTTTTTCTTGTGCACAGATGTTCATAATAATAATATCTATTGCGCTCGACCTTTAATTTGAAGATACACCGATTAAAACTTGAGTAAATAACAAACAACTAAATTGTTACTCGGTCGGTATCAGGTTCTACTCCGGCCTACCGTTAAGGTATTGATTGTCAAGAATCTCAAGCGCTACGAATTCCCAGATGTCTCACGACTGTAAAAATTTGCATAAAAATAATTTTGGCGTGCTAGGATCTATGAATTCTTAGAGTGATAAAATCCTTGTAACTTCAGTTGTATCAGAATCATCTTTTTATTCCGTTGGAAGTCTCAATGGGTTCGAATATCATGAGCAACAAATGCCCAGATGCATTCAAATTGAAAAACTTACTTAAAATACTATTTAGAGTGTGCAGATTGAAGAATTAGTTAAGCAACAAAATCCTTCAAGCCTCAGTAAGGTTATAATCATCTTTCAATTACACACAAATCCTTAATAGTTTCGAATATCAAGAGTGACTAACTTTCTAATTTATTTTGATTTTAAAAACTTGCATAAAAACATTTTCTATGTGTTTAGATTTGAAGATTTTTGGAATGACAAATTCCGTAAAGCTTCTGTAGTATCAGAATCACCTTTTAATTGCGTTAAATGTATTGATGATTGAGAATCTCAAGAGCGACGAATTTCCAGATGCATTGCAATCACAAAAATTTGCATAAAAATTATTTTAGCGTGCTAGGATCCATGAATTTTCAGAGCAACAAAGTCCTTAAAGCTTGACATTAAAAAACATTGAGTGTGTGCAGATTAAAGAATCACTAGAGCGACAAATCCTTAAAACCTTAGAAAGGTCCGAAAACATCTTTTGATTGCACTTAAAATCTTAAAAGTTTTAAACATCAAGAGCGACTAACTCTCTAATTCATTTTAATTAAAAAAAACTTGCATATGAACATTTTCTGTATGTTCGGATTTAAAGATTTTTGGAGCAACTAATTCTTTGTAGCTACTGTAGTATCAGAAACATCTTTTTATTGCGTTTAAAGTATTGATGGTTAAGAATCCCAAGAGCGACAAATTCCCAGATGCATTCCAATTATAAAAATTTGCACAAAAATTATTTTAGCGTGTTAGGATCCACGATTTTTTAGAGTGCCTAAATCCTTAAAGCTTCTGTAGTATTAGAATAATCTTTCTATTGCGTTCAGTCTTAATTTGTTCAAATATCATAATCGACAAATTCCCAGACGTATCTAAATTCAAAAACTTACATAAAAAAATATTGAGAGTGTGCAAATTGAAGAATTATTAGAGCGACAAGATTCTTAAAACTTCAGTAAAATCACCACCATATTTTAATTGCACTTGAAGTCTTACCTGTTTTAATTATCAAAAGCGGCTCATTCCCAAATGCAATTCAGTAGGGAACTTGCATGAAAAAATGCATCATATCCGTCAGATAGAATACGAAAAAATAAAAGACCCGTATTTTTTCGTTTTTTTAAATATGATGAATTGCAAAAGTTATAGCCAGTATAAGTTAATACAATTTGATATATATAGATATAGCGCCATGACAAAAGCAAACATGCATTGTGACGTCACACCGATTTCAACTGCCTCTATCTCTTTGAGTTTTTATTTTCTCGAAAAAAAAAAAATACGTGTCTTTTATTTTTTCGTATTCTATCTGACGGATATAATGCATTTTTTCATGCAAGTTCCCTATTGAAACAATTAACATAAAAACATTTTCTATGTACTTGGAGTACAGATTTTTGGGGGTGACAAATTTTCTACAGCTACTGTAGTATTAGAAACATCGCACAATTTATTAGATACATCAAGAGCCATTGCTTTTGGGAAACGGCTGGAGGGACAAAATCCAGTGTAGGATTAAATGTTAGCGACAAATAAGCAACAAATTATTAAACATCGCATGACTTATTAGATACATTAAGAAAAATAGTTGCCATTTTCACTCAGGCCATATGGCCATATCTGGGTCTTGGTCAGGTTTTGGGACTTACGAACTATTCTATCTTAGAGCAACAAAAAGCGACAAACTATGCGACTAGAATGGAGTTGCTAGCTCTAGCCGTTTGTGTGTTACTGTAGTGGATTCTGTTGCTTAATATTAAGCTAAAATAGCCATTGTTTTTCGGAAACGGCTGAAGTGACAAAATACGGGATAGAGTAAGAAATTAGCGACAAATTAGCGACAAATTATGGTTCTATTCCGAGCTTGGTCCTATGAAGTGAATTTTGTAGCTTAATATATATTTCTCCACAATAGCTTCGATGTGTGCGTTGATATCTACATTACCTACATGCGATTCATCGTATTCTACTCTATTCACCAAATAATAGTTTATTATATTAAAGCTCACTGTATTACCGACATCTTGCTCGCATTCATTCTTATACACTTCATCCGTATTTTTTACCACGCTTTCTTCGTTCGCTAAATTTATTTTTCCAACAAATAAGAAACACATAGAACTATTTTTTCAGTGTTTATACATCGGACCAAACATGGCAGCAAAATTCACTTCATTACACTTTTTGAGGTTACATTACAATTTTTGTTTGTTCGCGACTAATATTTTATACGACTTTATTTATTTTCACGCGCACGTAACACTTAAGAGCAGACCAACGCAGATTCGATACTAACCGAGAATAAAAATCCGCTATTTAATTTTCTCCTACTATACGTAATGGAATGCATTAAAATTTTAAATACATTTACGAATGGATCTGGGATCGAAAAAAATTTTTGGTTGAGCTTGATGAGAACCTGCCCTTAAAATAAAATAATCTCATCCCTACTGAAAAAAATCTTGTGGTAACCACATGACATACTATATGGTTTTCACATGGTTACCACATGATTACCACATGTTTACCACATGGTTACCACATATTATTTTGACGGGGTGATCATGTGGTAACCATGTGGTAACCATGTGGTGACCATGTGAAAACCATGTGAGTAAGAAAAAAATAGTTAAAAAAAATATGCAAAATTTATTATTTTATGTAATAAATACTCACCTGCTGTCAAATCAGCAAACTAAAGAAAATTTTTATGAAAATAATCAATAATATTTATATTTTCATAATAATTTTCTTTAGTTTGCTGATTTCGACAGCAGGTGAGTATTTATTACGTGAAATAATAAATTTTGCATATTTTTTTAACTATTTTTTCTTACTCACATGAGTTTTCACATGGTCACCACATGGTTACCACATGGTTACCACATGATCACCCCGTCAAAATAATATGTGGTAACCATGTGGTAAACATGTGGTAATCATGTGGTAACCATGTGAAAACCATATAGTATGTCATGTGGTTACCACAAGATTTTTTTCAGTAGGGATGCTATTTCGATTGAGTTATTTTTAATATATCTGAAAAACAATGCCACTTCGTGTAGATAGAACTTTGATGAAAAACAAAGCTCTAACTACGAAGATATCGTAGTTTTGCACTTCGATATTTCTGATTCATGAACCTTGAAATTCATAGTTTATTTGACATCAAAATTATACAACTAAATAACTACGACATTTGAGGTTAAGAGCTGCGAGTGTAGCAGAAAAAAATGTACAATATTATGTCTATTTTAACTGTTAATGTAGTAGCTGAGAACTCCGAAGCTTAGGATTAAAATCGCACGAAGAGTTGAAGTTAGAAAAGAGAGTTCATCAAGGTTCCCCCAATCTGTCGAGCATCGGGAAAGGAGGCAGAAGCCAACTTCGAACTTAGTGCTATTTTATTCTCAAGTTCTAAGTTATTACGAACTTTCAAAATATTAATCATTCGATATTCTTGGAAACATATAATATTAAGTGTCATTTCTGCAAAGAGTCAGGACATATCGCCAAATTTTGTCCTACCTTTAATAATGAATCTAAAACGTCGCAATCTATTCACAAGTTTAATAACCTGAAATTTTGATAAGACATGCTTAAGTGAATGTTGAACAAAATTACTTACATAAAATAATCAAAAATACCTATTTTTTCAAATATTTTCAACTTTTTCCAAACCAAACTTTTTTAATTCATTTTTTTTAAATGAAACAATAAACTTGTGAAGATTCTGCAAATTTTAAAGTCAATTATTTGAAAATTGGCTGAGAAATTCTACAGAAAGTAAAAAAATAGACAAAGTTAATTGACAAAAGAAAAGGATTTTAATTATCGGGTGAGGTCTTTTGAAATTATTCATGGATTAAAGTCTTATATTCAATATATATTTAAGATAAAAAAAAGTTTTATCAATTGAGGGATCGCGTGGAATATAGATCTAACTTGAGTTTGGCTCTATTTGAAATTATGATTGAAAATGTATCTAGGAGATATTCTTTATATGTTTATAAAATATAGAAGAATAAAAACGTGTCTTTATATGTTTAAATGATACAGAACATACAAGAAGGGCCTAACTTGAATTATGCAACATTTCCATTATTTCAAATTTCCCGAAAAAATCTTATGAAAGTTACAAACAAGTTAACAAAAATCGATAATGTTGGAATATAAAAGGCAAAACTTACAGATTTATAATCTTTGATTCAATTTTTATCAACATTGCGCAAAATTAGTACAATGAAAATGTTTTTTCCTTCGTGAATGAAAATGAGGGTTCAAAAACTGAATGTTCCCTTCTTAAAAAAATGATGAGCCGCCATGTTGAAGCATCTAAAGATCGAATCCTGATTGGTCGATATAGAATAGGCGCGTTATAGATTAACATATAAAATTTGTATTACAGTTGACGAACAAGCTATATGTCTATTTTTAATGAAAATTTGAATAATTCACTTATATAAGTGTGCTATTTTATAATATATATAAAGAATTAATATTTAATATAATGTATTCAACTGAATAGTTTGCTTGTACGAGTGAGTTATTTTATTATATACATTACTATTTAGCTAAATATTAATACATGAAATTAAAAAATGGAAAAACAATTTATGTTTTAATGAATAAAGCTTGAAAATAATTAACATACTGATAAAATTATAACTAAAGTAAGCATCTTTTTTATAGGTTTGTATATAAAATTTGTATTACAGTTGACAAATAAGCAATATGACTATATTTTCAATAAAAATTTAAATATTTACTAATATAGGTGTGCTGTTTTATAATATACAATGAATTAATATTTAATATAATATATTTAACTGATTAGTTTACTTATACATGTGGGTTATTTTATAATATACAGACATAAGCTGAAATAACTTGGGCGCCTATGCACTTTCTACTCAACTGTAGTTACTAGAGCTATCAGACCTGAGTTTCAGCCTGAAAAAAAATCAGATTTAAATGTAATTGATAATTTTTGTTATTATAATATTAACTAATAAAACTTCTTTTTAGCTTACATATATATTAAGGAGGCCAGATACTATTAGAAGCTGAAATATATTGCTGAGATATATTGATATAAATTGCTGATGTTTAAAAATAACTAATTTCATATAAAAATACATTTTATTTCAAACATGTTAAGATTTAAAACATTTTCTATATCTTGAGAATTGAAGTGGTGGTGCTCGTTGAAAGTCTGGAACAAAAAACCCTTTACTGCAAGGTATCTTCATGAGTTTTCATTGGATTTCCTTGAAATTTTATAGAGATATTCAAAATTATAGTAGAATCCATATAAGTGTAAAACATTCATGAAAAATTTAAATAATTAAAACATTAAAAAAAAAAACAATTTAAAAAAAATTTTTTTTATTATGTAACGTTTCTATCCTATTGTATAAATAATTATTTATTGAAATGATATTACGTATTAGCTGACTTTTAAGATATATTTTTTAGTACGAATTAGGTTTATTATGTGAAAAGCCCGTTATTATTAAGGACCAAAAAAAAAATTTTTTTAAACTAATTTTCTTAACGCAGTTTTAATTTTAGAGTATTTTGAAACTTTTGAAAAAATTTTAATTTGAAACCACTTTTTTCGACTCCCTGAGTCTAAATATATACAAATTAACGAAAAAATAGAAAAAAATTTTTTCACCGATACAATAATTTTTCTATGAGAAAGCAAAATGAAATCAAAATACTCTAACACAATGAGCTCTATGAGAAAGCATTACACCAAAGCACTTGGCAGCGTTTTTGTAAATGCTTAAGTTCAAATAAATGTAATAGATATATTTATTATTACCCATAATGCGGTTATGAAGTAGCTAAGTAAAGTCATTTATTTAATAGTCATTAAATATATAAAGATGATAAAGATCCCATATAAAAATAATTTTTGTGAGAAATTGTGTATAACTGTTAATAATTGTAATAAACTACCGCAATTGAGACATCAACAAGAATTAATAACAGTGAAAAACAGTTAATAACAATTAATAATAGTTAATAATAGTTATGAACGCTAAATAACAATTATTAACTGAATGTCATGATTATTAATAATTATTTATAGTTATTCATATTTATTCACGTTTATACACATTTATTAACAGTTACTCACATTTTCCAAAATTTTAAAATTGGTGAATAACTTATTATTATTTATACTTATTTATAATTATTTATATTTATTTGCAATTAGTTACAGTGAATTATAGTTATTAACACTTTCTTACAGATATTTACAGTTTTTCACATTTATTAACAGTTATTAACAGTTTTTCACATTTACAAAATTTTTCGCCTATATATAAAAAAAACGATTATACGTGTGAAAATTTTTGAAAGTGTGAAAAAGTGTTAATAACTGTTAATAAATGTGAATAAATGTGAATAAATGTGAAAAATTACAAATATTTGTAAATAACTATAAATAACAGTAAATTATTATTATTTACAGTTAATCATTATTATTTACAGTTAATCATTATTATTATCTATTCGTCACAATTATTAACTGTTATCAACTGTTATTTACTGTTATTAATGTCTCAATTGCGGTAGTTTATTATAGTTATTAACAGTTATTCACATTTTTTCACATTTTTACACAGTTATTAATAGTTATTCACAGAAATTATTTCCATATGGGATGCTTTTGTAATTTTAAATAATGAGGGATTTTTAAACTCTTATTACCAATTTTTTTTTTTTTTTTTTTTATTAAAAGAAAAAGATTAATATATAAAGGATATTGTCCTCTATATGATTAACCTTTTTTATATGGTGAAGTCGAGGGAGTCCCCCGCCCGGTATCTGTTTAACACATTACACCAGGCTAGGACTGTCAGACCCACCATACCGAAAATTTTGACTACCGATGGATGGTCAGCCACTTTTGTAACCAACAATCAACCGATACCCAATGAGTTCGGATTTTTTAAAGAGTCGCGACATAAATGGCACATACACTAATTTTCTTTCGAAAAAAAGTTAGAAGTACTTGGCCAGGATTCGAACCCATGCCCTCCGCGTTGAAGGCAAGAGCTCTATCCATTACGCCACCACGCTCTCAAACTCTTATTACCAATAATAGTATTTAAAAATTTAATTTACTGTAATATTTAATTTAATGCTATCCAAACTAAAGATGCAACACATATAATAATTTGTGAAAACAATTTTATATGAATGAGTTGAAACAAAATTTAATGCAAAAGTAAAAAATAAAATGTTTTTTTTGTGAAAAACTTTTTGATCTTTTATTGCAAAATTTATAGAATTTTCATACATTATTTTAAAACTCGGAAATTGATAATGATCAAAATCATTAATGAATCAGATAAAATGTTTCTTCTAGAATATTTAAATTCTTTTAATCCTCCCAGTAAATTACATTTGAGAGAAAAATTTATTGTAATGCTTATAAGAAATATAAGTATTAATAAAGGTTCATGCAATAGTGCGAGATTGCTAATTTTAGAATTTTCTAATCATTTATTAAAATGTAAAATTTTGACGGGTGGTATAAGATAATATTTTCCTAAACCGTAGTAGATTATATTGTGAAAATGAATATTTCTTTTACATTTGAAAGAACGTAATTTCCATGTGAATTATCTTTTGCTATGACGATTAATGAATTTCATGGACAAACGTTTGATAATATAATTATTCTTTTAAGGAACTGAACACGGTTAAAAACAATCGTGTAGTCTGCTAACTTTTTTTTCTGTTAATAAATTGTCTTTTGAAGTAACAAACAAGGATGTGACTATTTAACAGACTTTATGTCAGTTGATTCTGAAAATGCCCGTAACAAACGACTAGAACAGATAGTCCAGGGGCAAACTACATAAGTCTTGGTCAATCGAGGTCCTCAATTCTACTCAGGTTTTTTTATATATTTTGACCAGCTGAATCCGAATTTTTTCGGGTAGAAAGTCTGAAAATGGCGCATTTAATAATTATTAACAATTTTTATAAACAAATTATAAAAATGCGCTTAAAAAAAAAAAATTTTATCATATTTTTTAGTTCATTTTGAGTAAAAAAGGTTCTCATGAACATATTGCTAAAATGCACTGAATCGGCAGAAAACAAATCGCAAAGTTTAAAAAAACGCGATTTTTCAAGAAACGGTACTTTTTTGAGCGATTGAGAAGCGTTTGGAACCATTCGCCGCTTGGTGGCGCTGCCAGTAAAAGAAGAATATAAAATATTTTTTATACACGGATTTACAATTTATTAAGACAATAATATACCTCTAATGTTGTCAATAACTCTTGCCATATATATGTAGAATAATTATTGATGCTAATCTTGTTTGAAAAGTCTAAAATATTTTTGTAAAGCGAAAAATTCTGCGCATAATAGAGTCGATGTAAACATGTGTATTTTTCTTTAGTGCGACAGAGAAAGTAATACCAAAGAATGATGAATATAAATGCTCACGCCGGCTCTATCTCGCGCTGCATTTTTCGCTTTACAACAATATTTTAGACTTTTCAAACAAGATTAGCATCAATAATTATTCTACATATATATGGCTACACGGAAAAAGGTAAATACCATTAAAATCAATACTACACGTAGTATGTATTATTTCTGTGATAAAGTATTGAAAAAAAATGTAATAGTATAATTTTAATCAATACTATACTTCAAATTTTAACTACTAATGCTGGCATAACTATATTACGAACTGAGTGCATGAATTTCCGCTACGTAGTACCTATTTTTTCGGTACTAGGACTGATATTTCACCTATCCGATCCAGGGGTAAAATTTTGCAGAGAATATAATTGCTATATATAGAACTGATTTTCCCATACTAGAATTAAAAATTGATGATTCTAAAATCATTTTTATAATATACAACCCTTTTAAATTACTAATAATTAATTTTCAACTTAACAGGATGTCAGAGCTGTTAGAATCGATTTTTGCTTTTTTTATTTTGTTGACATCTTTTTAAATTCATTAATCAAACAAATATTCTAACTTATCCGCACTATAGCTATGTTAGTACAATCATTTTTGTTAAAATAAAAAGTCATTTGAATTTATTTCTTTTATAAACTTAGATTGAAAGTTAGATCAAGCTTGACAAACCTAACCTCGAAATACTATACATCGTAAGTTTGTATATAACTTTTTATGTATAGCATCTCGGTGGATTTCATGAGTTGTCCGCACTCAAGCTTAATCTTACAAATTTCTTTATTGTAGCAAAAAAATTCATCTGCTTTTTCCCGTTTATAATAATCAACTCAAGTTTAAAATTAATAATTAGTAATTTGAAATTTTTACATATTATATGATCGATATTATATTTATTGATTGCTAAAAATTTATATACAATTTAATGGTTTTTACATTATGATAAATTAGCTGTATTGAAGTTTCATATTCGACAGCGCCGCAGTAAATATTGTATAGGTACTATGTTAGTAAAAGATAATGTAGTCCCGTAGTACGGAAAAATTCGGTACTATACCACACAATTCTTGGGACGAGTCGCGTTAAAAAATGTACTTATATAGGTCGTTTTAAAATATATACTGAGTATCAATTAAAAAACGACTAGTAATATTCTTTCTAGTACTGACTCAAATTAGTACATTCTTTTCAGGTATTTTCCTTTTTCCGTGTAGAGTTATTGACAATATTAGGGGTATATTATTGTTTCAGTAAATTATAAATCACTGAGTGAAAATTATTTTACATTTTTCTCTCACCTGATCGCAGCGCCCCCATGCGGCAAATAGTCCCGACCGCCTCTTAATGGGTGATGTACTCACTATAAATACGGTCGCCAACTACTGTAATCTTTAAGTTTATATTTTAACAAACAATTTAAGCTATTGTGAGTTAAAATGAAATCAGTAGAAGCTGAGCTATAGTTTTGAAGAATCGCGTTTTTTTAAACTGCGACTTTTTTCTGCCGATTCAGTTCATTTTAGCAATATGTTCATGAGAACCTTTTTCACTCAAAATGACCTAAAAATATCAAAATTTTTTTTTTTTTTAAAAAAACGTTCTTTCTAATATTTCTTGAGTTCTTGTACATTTATTAATTTAAACATGAATTTAAAAAAGTGAAACTATATATTAAACGTGTATGTATGTGTACGGAAAACAAGACCAAAAAAAGTTTTAGTACATTGACAGACAATGTCTGTAATTTATAAGTAAAATTTTAACAGACGTTTGTTTGTTAAATCCTTTAAAGACATTTTGTCTGTTAAGGTAACACTCATTTTTGTCTGTTAACTGGTTCTAACAGACTTTGTCTTTAATATTTCTAACTGTGAATAAACTAATCGCCACAGCTGTTTCAATTTTTCTTTATTTCTATAAGAGAAAAAACGACTTTTCTCCTCTATTTTGTAGAGGCTTCTTCAGGTGCTAAAACATAAAATTTAATAACAATTGATAACAGTTTCTTAATGATTAAAAATTTCTAAATTCATCAACAATACATTAAAAAAACATCACCTAAAACAATACATTTTAGGCGTAACAATAAAAATAAAAAATGAAACTTACAAGTATTAAACATGTGGTATTACATAACTGTCAAACTATTTATGTTTTATAAAAATATCTAATAATAGATATTTCTGTTAATAATAAAAATTTTCGCAAGTTATACAAATCTTTAACATAGGTAATTTAGGTGAGTTACGTTTGTACAAAGTGACTAGCAAGTGTGTTCCTTTATGTACTTGGTATTTGATTCAAGATTTTGACTTACATGAATGAATTTGATTTAATTATATTTAATCTAATTTAACAATTATTGCGTTTCATTGTAAATAATTTATTCTTGAAACCGTTTTATCAAAAAAATTAATTTCTTTTTAATAATTCAACTATGTATTTATTATATACATTGTTTAATTTTTCAGTGTCGTGTATTATTGCAATTTTCATATTTTTTAATATGTATCATTTCTGATAGCAATCTTTTTTGATAATTGCATTCAATGTCTAATATGTTTGAGGTTCCTATGTTTGTATCAAAGCTATGGCTAGAATTTTCACAGTGTGTAACCAACGCAGATTTGTCTCTATTATGTTTCAAATCACTTATATGTTGTAAATGAAGAAAAATTGAAACAGATACTGCAATTAGTTTATTCAGTTCGTTAAAAAAATTTTTAGCTGTTGTCAGCTGCTCAAGAATAATATAATTATTGATTGATGAAGAGAAGTTTTTGATCATGGTCAGTTGTACGCTGCGATGTCTAGAGTTTGATCTTATATCCTACATGCCAAAGGACTAATATAAATATTGAAAATTATGTATGTAAAAAATTATATTAAAAATTTTTTTTAATTCAATTTTTTTATTTTTTGATGACATATTAAAGGCACTCCGTACTGTTTGATTTTAAGGTTCATAATTTTAGTTTTTATTTAAAATTAATTTTTGATAGATGACCACTCATCATTTTTTTTAAAACAATAAAATTGCTACTAAAATAATTTCGTTTATTAAAATTACTTATCATGTTTATAGATGTTATTATATCCATAGTTGACCCTTGAGTATAAATTTGTTGCGCGCTTCGCGCGCATGAATGTCGCTAGTTTATTATATTTTGTATTAGTAAGTAAAAGTTAATAATAAATGTATTTCAAATAATCAAATGATTTTCTTATGATTTATTCATCACAAAGCCTTAATTATTCATACAAAATTGGCAAAAAGGGCCTTACTCGAATTTTTTAATCTTCAAAATTTTTTTATTAACAATATTTAACTCGAAAATACCACTTGGACCTTTTGTATTAAAGTATTTACTATAACATTGTGAAATATCACAATATTTTATAAAGCTGATATCAAGTTAAACAATTTTTTTAATTACTAAAAACGATACTTTTAGAGTTAGGCCTTTCTTCCACGCGATCCCTCAATTAATACCATAAAAAAAATTTATCATTACATTTAAATTTAATTTTTTTTCAGACTTCAACTCAGGTCTGATACCTTGAGTTATTAGAATCTGCAAAAAATCAATCCTTTGATTAGAAAAGAACGGAAATACGTGACCTCCTTTTAATAGGATGGTTGATTGTCATTGAAATCAAGATACTTGACGGAAATCTTAAAAACAGATTTAAATCACTTAAAAAATTAAATAAGGGCATCGATGAAGAAGAGATGACAAAAACGAACTCGTAAGATTTTTGTTAAATTTTAATTTATGCGTCTTATAAAGTAAAAAATAAAAATAAAAAATTTATTTATGGATTATCACAATCCTAAAAACAATAAAAGATGTAACTTTAGCAAGTTAAATATTTTGTTCTGAAACTTTGGGAGTTGAAACTCCAGAAAATATAAACTAGAAAAAATTAATCAAGACTATGATGTTACAATTGGAGTAGAAACTTGTTCGGATTCAAGCTGCAAAAGTACATTTTCAGGCTAAAATATTTACAGAATCGATCGCCCCTTTGAGCAGGGAGTAAGAGAAGGTATTATATTCATTATTAAAAACCGTACTGATTTTAAGATTTTAAACATATCTGTTCCGCAACCTGACATTGAAACAGGAGGTATTAAATTACATACTAACTCTCAAAGTTTCAACTTGGTAGCCTGTTAAAAACCGCTTTACATACACCTTTCTCTGAGTACCTGGAATATGATATTATAAGTAATCAGTTCATCAGTAATGAACCATATTTATTAGTTGGTGATTTTCATTCACATTATTTAAATTGGAATTGTGATTATAGTGATAAAAATTACAGATTTCTCTTATTAGCACTCGATTCAAATAAACTTATTTTACAATTTTACATTTTACAACAAATCTTTTATCTATGTAGACCTAAGTTTTGAGGTTATAATACGAAGGAAGACTATGATGCGTTAATAATTTGTATAAAAACTTAATGAATAATTTATATAAAAATTAAACAAGTTAATATCTGATATTTTATGGTTTTACATTTGTTTTTATGTAATATATTTAGACTGATTTTTTTTCTAAGATTAAAAGCTCTACGTCTTTCAGTGCTTTCAACCCATGTCTCCCCTTCCTCCACTTCCCTCCCTTTAGCATCATAGAACATCCTTAAGAGTCGGCCGTATAGCTTTGTCCTTGTCTAATCTAAATTTTCGTTACAATTAATAAATTAAATATGTATATACAAATGTAGGGGCTGAGCGCTTTAGAGCAAAAAACGAGCAAAGGATTCTATTCTGTGAAAAAATATAAAATTTTCATTATTTTCCGAGTATAGTCCGAAACGAAAAAAACAGTTGAACTTGACTTTATTTTTTCCGTTTCGGACTATACTCGGAAAATAATGAAAATTTTATATTTTTTCATAGAATAGAATTTTTTGCTCTAAAGCGCTAAGCCCCTGAATTTGTATAAAAATATTTAATTCATTAATTATAACGAAAATTTAGATTAGACGAGGACAGAGCTATACGACCGACTCTTAATAATTCAGCTATAGATAAATATGAGACCTGGATTTAAAAAGTCAAAGTAGCTACCATTGCCAATGCTTCATCTAAAAAAAAGTACCAGATACATGCCATTGTAATTCCTTTCCGTGGTGAAACAATGAGTGTGATAAACTCAGAAGATTACGTAAAGTAAACTATAAAAAATGGAAGTTTTCTGGCTTACAACAAGACTACTTAAGAGGCTGCCGTATAGTTCTGTCCTTGTCTAATCTAAATTTTCGTTATTATTAATAAATTAAATATTATTACACAAAGATAAGAATATAGCCCAATAGATTTTAGGACGAGCAAACGATCCTATCCTATAAAAAAATATAAAATTTTCATTAGTTTTCGAGTGAGGTCTGAAACAGAATAATAGATATCAAGTTCAATTCTTTTTCCGTTTCAGACCTTACTCGAAAACTAATGAAAATTTTATATTTTTTCATAGAATAGGATCGTTTGCTTGTCCTGAAATCTATTGGGCTATACCCTTACTTTTTTATAACAATATTTAATTTATTAATAATAACGAAAATTTAGATTAGACAAGGACAGAGCTATACGGCCCCCTCTTAAGATATGTCGAATCTGACAAAATTTTACGGAAAACTTTCAAAAAAAAAACTTATAGAAAATTCACCAAAATTTCTATAAATTTCAGGACTAATACTAAATATGTCTGGAATCGAATCAAAATATTCTAAAACAAATGGGTCAAGACTGTTTCCTCGAGTCACAATAAATCTTTTTATAAAACACAAGTAGAAACATTTCTGGATGGAATTGCTCCTCATACGGCTTCTACTAACTCTTCTAAATATGTAGTAAATAGCACAAACTCTACAGATTTATTTTGACACACCCTTTGAATTTCTTAAATTTAATACGGCACTTCAATCAAGGAATAAAAACTCAGGTTGTAGATCTGATGGAATTGATTAATACACTTTGTTCAATATTCCAATTAAATACAGATTAGAACTGCTAGATATCTTCAGTCAAATGCTGTTATTATGTGATTTCCCTATAAGCAGGCAAGAATCATTTGTGCAATTTGTTAGCAAGCCGGATGGATCTGGTCTTAGACCAATAGTCATGACACCTTGTTTATGCAATATTTATGGACTTATGGCTAAAAATAGGCTACAATAGTACTGCAAGCATAATTCCTATCTTACTTTGCTCCAATTCTGGTTTTAGGAATGGACGTTCATGTAACAATAATCTCACTAATCTAGTGCTATACATTGAAGATGAAATCCAAAAGGCAAAGGCACATTGGCGGCCTTCTTAGATAGACAGAAAGAATTCGATAATGTAAATCCTGTCATTCAACTAGACAGATTCAAGAAATCAGAAATAGACTTGTACAATATTTCATATTTCGACGCACCATCTTTACTGAACTTAACCATGACAATCCTCGTTACTCTCGTAAAGAGATATCTCAAGGGGTGTTGAATCTACTATTATAACTAATCTATGTTACAAAAATAACAGAAGGTCTTTTTAAATTTATTCAGCTTTCATAATTTGCAGATAACATAGCGCTCTACACCAACATTTTGCCTATAACTAAGGGTAAAAGACTACTAAAGAAAGGACTTGAAACCATTTGAACTAATCTGCTAAATATGGGCTTGAGTTAAACCTTAAGAAAACTAAGTTAATCCACTTCAACAGGAAAAAAATATCACCAGGCAACCCCTCAATTACTATTAATGGACAAAAGAAAACATCGATTGAAGATACAAGGTTTCTTGGAATTATATTTGATTATAGACTCACATTTAAGCAACAGGTCAAGAACGTTACCACAAAGTACCAAAAAGCGCATAGAATTATGAAGTATATCTATGGAACGTAGTGGGAGTCTCATCCAGAAACATTATTAATCTTATACAAAAGTCTTATACGTTCAATCATCGATTATGGTATTTTCATATATTCCTGAAGAACAAATTCATTAGCACAAATTATAGAGTATCTACAATACTCAGCGTTGAGAGCGGCTATGGGATACCGAATTTCCACACCCAAAAATGTTATTCTAGCTGAAACTCAACTCACTACTATCAAGGACAGAGTACTCTATTTGGGTTGTAATTACTCAGCTAAGGCACTCTCCAATGAATTTAACTGCTCACACAAGACTGTTAAACAATACCACATCAAACACAAAAATCACTGCCAAGTGCTTTCTCATACAGCTTATTGAGTTGGTGCGGGGTTGTCAATGTTTCCAGTTACCGAGTAAACAACTGGTAAATGTCTGACCAGTTGGTACTTACTGGGTGAGTAACTGGAAATGGTTGGACCAGTTGGTAGTTACTAGGTGAGTAACTGGAAATGGTCGGACCATTTACCAATTAGTCGGTGAGTAACTGCAAATGGTTAGATCAGTTACCAGTTACTGGGTCAGTAATTGAAAATTATCGGACCATTTCCAGTTACTCACCCAGCAACTGTTAAATAGCTCGACCATTTCCAGCTACGCACCCAGTAACAGGTAAATAATCCGACTATTTCCAATTTCTCACCTAGTAACTGCTAACTGGTCCAACCATTTACCAGTTGATCTGTAATTGCTCCGACCATTTACCACTTACCCACGTGGTAACTGCAAACTAGTTGAAGCATTTATCAGTAACCCACCCGCTTACTGTCAACTGATTCGACCATTTACCAGTTACCAGAGTTGCAAATAAGGAAATGGTTTTTCATTTGATATGGATAAGTAATTAAGAATACTTACCAGTTATAGAGCAAGTAACTGGTAAATGGTCTGACCAGTTACGAGCTAAAGTGCAAGTAACTGGTAAATAGTCCAACCATTTACCCGTTGTCCATCCAGTAATTGCTTGTCTTGATATATTTCTCTTAGATTTTAGAAATGCTATGGTTATAAAATTACATTAAAGAGGTTATATAGAAACTTTTCAATGAAAACCACAATGAAATTTCATAGATGTAACATAGCCATTGAAAAGTCACAGAAATATTTTCAATAAAAAACTCATTTTCTACGTTTTGAGATACATATTAATAGATCTTAGAAATGTCACAATTAAAAGATCATATTTGAGAGATTACCAAAATGTTCCCTATGAAAAACTCATTTCTTATACTTCAAGAAACATTTCTGTTAAATTTTTGAAATGTCACAGTTACAAAATCACATTGATGAGTTTACAGAAATTTTCCTAATGAGAACCTCATTTTCTATATTTTTAAAAACATCTCTATCTCTACAGCAACATTTCAGATGTAATATAGCGATTGCAAAAGTTACAGAAATATTTCAATGAAAACCTTATTTTGCATATGTTATGAAATATTTATGTCAGATTTCAGAAATCATTGAAATCTCACATAGCGATTGTAATGTTATAGCAATATTTAAAATGAAAAACTCATTTTATATATTTTGAAAAACATTACCTTAAGTAACTCAGGGTACTAGTATATTAGTTCCTATTTCAGTGTCAGAAATAAGAAACAAGAGATTCAATAAGGGCCTGGGCCTGCCTAGCCTACCTCTTTCAGGCCAGTTTCGCGACCTGTTTATATGAACGTATATAGTCGTAAGAAATTATATGCCATATAGATGCAATCTGTTGCCATGAACATCATTTCTAAAAATTATTAGCATTGGTAAGTTATAAATTATGTTTTATAAATTAACTAAAATAACTAAAATAATATTAAAATATAGTTAAATGTATAATATATATACATATATATATATATATATATATATACTAAGGGGGTACCCCCCTGCTCGCTCCACTCGCCAACCCCCATTATGGGTATCATATCAATATAAAATGTAACATTTATGTATTGTTTTATATAAAAAATTTTTTATTATAATATATTTTTATATTATACATAATATTATATAATTGTACATTTTTTATTAAATTTTTATTATTAACATAGAAACATGAAAAAAATACATAATATTAATTATATATGTAAAATATCTGAAAAAAATTATTAATAAATTTTAATCATTATTCATAACATATAGATTAAGCTGGTTTTTACACCACCTTACATTTTAAATCTTTTAGATTTTTATCATTATGAATTGAATTAAAATTTTTTTAATATGAAATAAATATATATATACACACATACACATACACACATACACATAAACATACACACATATACATACACACATACACATACTCACATACACATATTTCCATACACGTATACACATACACCTACACACATACCCATTCGCACATACACATACACACATACACATACACACATACACATACACACATACTCATACACACATACACATACACATACACCTATACACATACACACATACACATACACACATACACATACACACATACACATACACACATATACATACATATACACACATACACATACACATGCGCACAGACACACATACACATACACACGTACACACGTACACATACACACATACACAACTATACATACATACACATACACACATACACATACAAATATACACACACATATATATATATATATATATATATATATATATATATATATATATATAGAGTGGATTTATAAATATTTTCTTTTTTTCTTAATTTATATTATTATTATTATTATTATTAATTTTCAATACATAATAAATATTAATGGAAAAGAAAATTTCTAATAAAATATTTTTAAATCATAAATTTTTTAGTAAAATTTTTCAATAGTATTATTTGATATATTTAAATGTATACTTAAGATTTTGAAGATTCAAAGGATTATTTTGTTATAATTCCTGTTATTTATTACACATAATTTTGTAAGTAATAAATAAAAATATTTATCATGTATATATATATATATATATATATATATTACAATTAAATGTATTTTATCAAATTAAATCATTTATAAATAAACTATAATGAAAAACTCATTTTCAGGAGGATATAAATAAATAGATTTGCAGAGGTACCGCTTATGACGCGTTAGGTCTTTTTATTAGTGGGAGCCTTCGCCAGTAGCCATAAAAATCATTTTGTTTTATAATTTATGTGTTTTATTTAATTTTTTATATTATTTCAAATAATTTAAAAAATTGTTTTTTATAATCATTTAAAAATAAAGAAAATAAATATGTTTTTAATAAAATTTTTGTATTAACTCTAGCATTAATTAATTTTGATACTATAAATTATATATTATTATGTTAAGTTTTAAGTTTTGAGATTTAAATAAATACATTATTATAATATGGGGGGGCAGTGGAGGGGTCGTGGGAGTACCGTGGGGGGTCATGGAGGGGTGCGTGGGGTGCGGAGGGTACTTAGAATAAAAGCAATAGTAAAAAATATCGAAATATTTTAAGCAATTTTACGTTATTTTGTAAAGGGGCTATAGAGGGAGTGGGGGTTGGAGGGGGGTGGAGGGGGGTGGAGGAGTGCAGAGGGATGTGGGGGTCCGAGGGTTAATTTCTAATATAACTATATAATATAGGTAGGTATATATATATATATATATATATTTATATATATATATATATATATATATATATATCTACCTATATTATATCTAATAAAATAAATAGCCTAATTTACCTCGCTCCTAACGTCACTCGGTTGAATTTTCATACATTATATTATTATGTATAAATTAACCAATTTTAAAATGAAAAAGAATTGTCTTAACTTATGAATTTTGATATTGAAGTTTTGTACTGAATTAAATTTTTATACTTTTATGAAAAAGGATTAATTAAAAATACAATATGCATAAAAAATTGTTCAAATACAAATCATATCATGATAGATTAGGAATTTATTTTACTAAATTGCATTTAAATCAATGAAAAAATATAATAGGAATTCATTCTTTTTAATTACGTGTTTCAATCGCGAACCATGAAATAATCGAAAACAGTATTTGACGTTTACCAGAACTGACAACTGCAGGAAGAAAGGAAAGTTCTGTTAAGGCGACCTCGGAATTTAGGTTAGGTTTCATTTCTTAGTTTACAAATCATACTTTTAATACATGAAATTTTTCAGATTTTTTAATTTTCCACCATTCTTTGATACCCATAGAATGGTGGAAAACTTATAAACCCAAAAAATTTTACAAAATAAAAGTTTAATTTGTAAACTACAAAATAAAAATTTAGCCTAACCTCCGTAGTCGCCTTAAAATAGGTACTAAATCTAGTATACCTAAGTTATGTACTAAGGTATTTAAAAAAAAAGTGACAATATGATTCCAATGAGTACTATAGCTTGAATTTTAGGGACTAATGTTAGCACTATTATATTATAAAGCGAGAGCATAAATTTTTAATGCTTCGTTTTTTATCGGTACTAAGACTGACATTTCACCTACTCGATTCAAGGGCAATATTTCGCAGAAAATGTGATTGTTAATCTCTTTTGGTGCAGCTTTTTCTGTTACTAAAATTAAAAATTGATAACTATAGAATTATCAATCTAATATATAACTCTTTTAAATGACTAATAATTAATTTTCTAATTCGTAATATTTAAGGAATAAAACGATATATGTTTATCTGCCATACTATGTTTTAAAATATTTAGCTTTTGAGTTTAAAATTAATTATTAGTAATTTAAAATTGTTATATATTATATGATTTACATTATATTTTTCAACAGTTAAAAATTGTTTTACTATGTAATGGTTTTTATGTTATTGAGTATTAATTATATTACACTTTGATACTTGACAACGCCGCAGTGCGTATTATATAGGTAATATGTTAGTATAAGATAATTTAGTATCGTAGTACGGAAAAATTCGGTACTATACTAAATAATTTTCACGACAAGACGCGTTCAAATATGTACTCATATAGGTTGTCTTAATTTATGTACTGAGTATCAATCAATAAACGACTAGAAATGTTTTTTTTTATTACTGACTCAAGTTAGTACATTTTTTAAAGTATTTTCCTTTTTCTATATGCGCAAGTGCAAATTCAAGATTAAGGTTAGAACTTGATAATCTTCAGCATTCACAAGATTAAGATTCGTCTATAAGGTTCAAATTCATAAAAGTGATCTCAGTATTGAGTATAAATTGGAACTTAAATATCTTGACTTGGGTATCAGCAGTTATTCTTGTTGGGTAGGATGTAGAGTTGAAAAGAGTGGGAAATGGGTGAGAATAAGTAGAAAATGGGTGTTATTGAATAAAAGGGTGGAAAATAAGAGTTCTATGGGTAAGATATGGGGGGTCAACCACTTTTTTTTTTTAAACTATATTATATAGAAAGTTCTATATCTCTTTATATTATAAAAATTTTTCGCCACCATTATCGACACTGCCGCCGTGTATAAGAATCAATCGTGGCCCTAGTTAGCTATAATATAGCTGAAATTTAGTTAAAATAGAAGCTACAAGCTACCTAAAAGTTGGCTAAAAATTAGCTGAAAGTTGTATAAAAGTTAGCTAAAAGTTAGTTAAAACTAAGCAGAAGCAGGATAAATTTACCTGAAAAGTAACTGATCTTATTCATAAAGTCAGTTTAATTATACAAAATTTAAATAAAAATTGACAAAACGTTAGTCAAAAATTAGCTGATTGAGTTAAATTTAGCTGCATTTAGAGATGCGCTGTCAACAAATAATGTTCTCTTTTGTCTAGAAGCTAGTCAAGTGTAGAGTCTAATCATATATCATAATTGACGTCTATACTTTAACGGAAAGAGAAAATTAATAAGGGTAGCTGAAGATGGAGAAGTTAAAAGAAAAATGAAGGAAAAAAGAATAGAGAGTGAAAAAAGATAAAGCAAAATGTAGTGAAACATAGATGAAGAGAAAAATACATATAATAAAGCCAAAATAAGACCCAAAAATGAGGCCCAAAAAAGTGCTTGTATATGATAACTACTCATTATAAAGGATTCAATAATAATTGCTATTCTTATTACGAAAAAATGCGCAGATCCGTAGGAGCCAAGAACCGTAAAAAAAGGTAGTTTCACTTTAATATATAATAACTACTAATTATATAGGAGCCAATACAAAAGGCAAATCTTATTGCAAGATGAATTACACATACTCTTAGAGCATATATACTATGGAGGAAGCATGCCATGCTAGAAAGTGATGGCAACTTTAGGTAGAGAGAAAAAAAAATATTAACTTAAATCCTATCTTTCTCGCGTAATGCTCCCGTAAGCGCTGCACCAGAGAGACAGTATGTAAGTAGATATTTTCTTTGTCTCTTGCATCATCGTTAAAATAACCACCACTTTTCTGTATTACATACTGCTACCATGTATATATACCCGAAGCACATACCTAAAAAATGCACGAATCCGAAGAACCGGAGATTCGTAGAAAAAGGTGGTAAATATTTTAATTACAATAATATTTAAAATTTACTGAAGAGTAAATTAACTTTTAAATATTGAAATTAAATATATGTTATTGTATAAATATAAAAGAAAAGCTTAAGTTTATTACACATACAATATAAAGCTAAGTTTAAATATGTCATGTATGGAATGTCATGTAGTTCTGTTCGATTTCATGTATATAATTAACTTCACCGATTTTCAATAAAGAGTAAATGTATGTAGTTTAATATTTGAAATAAAAGTAGCAAAAACAATAAAAAAAAAAATAAATTTCAAACATAGATTTACTTTATACTAAAAATCACTAAAACTAAATAGTATAAAGTAATGGAATAGAACCAGGAGCATTAAAAAAAATAGAAAACTTAAGCTTTGTTTTCAAAAATATTTGACTTTGAATATTATATTTTTCACCTAGGGAAAAAAAGTAAAGAATGTCCTAAATCGTATGTAAATTGTAAGGCACAATTTAGGAAAGTCGAAAATTAAGCTTGACTTTATAGGTGATCGTGAGTAACACATATAATTTCGAACTTGAGTATCGTTTGGATATTAAATTCAGTAGACATCAGATAACAAAATTTTAAAAGGTGTAACGAGTTACGTGTAGCGCGTAATATCATTAAAGAACGGCTCTTATGTTTAGATTCTTGACCTTAATATATGATTATGAATTTGAACGATTTATTTAAAAATAACCTTTCTACGTGAAACATGCTTAAAAACAAATTTCGTGTTTATTTCTAATTATAATATCTTCACATATGTATTTTATACATACGAAATACTGAATTTAAATACACAATTATAAGATTAAAATAAAATATTTTAGTTATTTAAAAATTCGAATATTTCAAAATAATAAATCGACTATTTGCAACTACCCAAAAATTCTATTTGTATCAAATGTGAATTCTTTATGGAACATAAATATTACAAAGTGTATGTATCACAAGTAAGGTTATACTATATTGAATTTCATATTTGTTTTTTTTTATTTCCTTATCATTGATATTATAATTTATAAACGAGTTCTTCATATCAATAAAGAATTATTATTTAAACAATTTAAATATTTTTTATTGATGACAAGTAACTTTTTAAATATACTTGTATCTGTATTAAAGCACAACTGAAAACGTCAATCAAATAACGTTCTCATCAAAATAAATTTTAACGCTATGACTCTTAAAATAAAAACTTTTATTTAACTATCATCCATTGTTATTATTTTTTGTGTAATATACATATAAGAATAATATATTTAACAGGGGGCCGAACTATCTGTCTTTGTTTATTAGCGTTTTTCATCATTTATATAAACACCATCCGTTTTAGCGAGAAAAAAATAGTAGCCCCTGCTAGATATTAGTATAATAAGTAAATTTTGTAATAACAATCAAATTATTCTATCGCGTGATTTTTGAATAATATGAGACCTACCAAAAAAGATATTTTATATTCTAGTTTGTTAGTAGATCTTATATTATCAAAAAACTACGCGATAAAATCATTTTCTTGTTATTACAAAATTTACTTATTATACTAATATCTAGTGGGAGCTATTATTTTTTTCTTGTTACAATGGATGGTTTTTATATAAATGATAAAAAACTCTATCAGACAAAGACAGATAGGTTGGCCTCCTCTTAATGAATAACCATTTTATTTGATAAACAGTTGAATACATTTATATATTTATCATTGTATAAAATAATTTATTCAATTAAGGTTTTATTCAGTTATCATTCAGAGAATATAGTGCTTAAATTAATTTCATGAAAATAGATTAGTATTTAAAACTTAACTTATAAACAATTCTTCATAAATAACATTCATGTAACCTTAATTACATATTCATATGTACGTGTGTTCGTATTTATATAAATTGTCATTTATGTAAAAATTGTTAAGAATTGAATGTATTAATAATAATTCCATTAAAGCAATAATATTTTCATTAAGACAAACATATTTTTTTAGAATATATCTAATGACCTCATTCGAAAAATTATCAGAACATATTATAAAAATTTTCTTTTTACTATCTTTTAAACATACATCTTATAACATCCAATTTTAAAAAGTTATTTTTTTATATTAAATTTTTTTTAATAGTCAGTTATAAAGATAGGAAAATATATGAAATATGGATAAATTTTCTTGATTATGTCCATAATTATGAATTCATATTTATGATCTGTCTGAATGGAAGTAAAATTTCTCATAAAAAAGTAAACATTTCAAATAAAATTCACTTATGATTTGCAAGACATTTATTAAGAATGCGGGAAATAAATAATATTCTTCAATACCACTCTAAAATTCGTATTAAATATAATGATTGAAAATTACAATTATTCTATTAGATTGGATTTAGTGTCGAAGTTACATTATATTTTACTCTGAACAATTTATACTTATATAATTTACATAATATTTTAAATAAACTATGACAATGATGATCACATATTTAATATTATTTTTAACTATTAAAAGTTGGCCGGAGCAGTTTTGATTACGGACCGAGGAGTGAAAATGTTATTTTATCATAAATAAAATAATTATACTGTTTTCAAAAGAAATTGTTATCAAACGCAATTTTTTATACATACATGATTGCATAATTGATGTTTTTTTCATGAAATTCACCATATTTTAAACGAAAAGTAAGTAACCGTACTTAGAGTTTAATAAACAGCTGTAGTATACAATTTTTTATTAAAAAAAATTTTGTAGTATACAATTTTTTATTAAAAAAAATTTTTTTTCAATTATTTTTGGCGAGCGCAATAGAGAAATAAATTTTGTGAATGTATTTAAAATTTTAATGCATTCTATCACGTATAGTAGGAGAAAATTAAACAACGGATTCTCGAATCTCGGTCGGTATCGAATCTGCTCCGGCCTGCTCTTAATAAAAAGTTTATATAATTATTATAATTGATAACTTATAAATTGCTATATTATTTTATAAAATAAAATTTCAACTCAAATAATTAGCCTTACGTTATAACTTAATTTTATTAGTATTCAATTCCACGAGTTAATATATATATGCACATATTGAATATTAAATTTTGATACATGAATAATTTTCAAAAATCTCAACCGATACTTTAAATTCTTTTGAGTAGTCGAAAACTTGATTCTCTAAATTTTGGTACTTGCCACAAACTTTCTCTGCCAATTTTAAACCAATTGATCTTAAAGTTTCCAGAGATCTTCAGTTTATGTATCTTCACAACATAACAGTTTTAGTATTAAAAAAAAAAAAAAAAATTTCAATTCAGTTTAAAAAGTTGATAAAAATACATATCTTTGTGAATTTTATATAAGGGTGGAATTCAAAAAATTGAAAATAGGTGTTTATACATAATAAATTTTTATGTAAATAATATGTACGTGTCTAAACTCGACAGTTAGCTAGTAACAATCCTAATCAACTTGTTCAATCATTAAAACTTTGATTAAATGACTAATCTAAAGGAATAAATAAGAAAAATAAACAAAAATGTCCTCGTATCACGCGTCCGAAGCGTACAAGTATTTTGTTTTCAAAATAAAAAGTATCTAAATACATAATTATTAAAATCTTACAGTAATGATTTTTGAAGATTTTTAAATAAAGAATCTAATGGTGGGGTGTAGAAATACAATAACTTAATAAAATGTATTCAAAACTGACGTCAAAGTTACGACAATTTTTTTGTCCTCGTGTCACTTTTAATAGTTTATCGTGAAAATCATTTAAGAAGTCAAATAATTAGAGCTAAATATCGCCAAATATAAAAATGAATATGTATTTTAGTAATTAAAAGAGTTATAAATGTAAAAGGTTTTATATATGGTGAGAAAATATATTTAAATCAAACCATAAAAAAACGTACCTTTTCTAATCTCTTCGTCTAACGCTAATTTTCTTAACGAAAAAAAAATCTAATCAGGATTTGGACTACGGAAAAAGAAAGTAGACCTTAAGAGCTTTAAATTGGCTGTGAAATATATTTGTTATTATATATATTACTTGCCAAGTAATCACTTTTAATGTATACAAAAAAAAATATCCTCTTGTCATACTTCATAAGTTTATTTACATTTACACATGTTATATTTCCAAAATTGAAATACAGCTCGCCCATTATTGTTTTCTTCTTATTTATAGTATTGATAAACATATTAAAAAATATCGAGTAAAATTTAGGAATTTTTTTTTTTTTGGTTTTAAAAAACATGATTTTGACAATTTTTGAATTTCACCCATAAGTAATTTAATTTAACATTCACTTCAACTTATCTTATCAAAATTACATAACTGTTATATTGTGAAGATATACATACTTAAGATCTCTGGAAATTTCGAAGTTAATTAGTTGAGAATTGACTGAAAATATCTACAGCAAGTACCAAAATTTTCAAAAATCAAGTTTTCGACAACTCAAACAAATTTAAAACATCGGATGAGGTTTTTCAAAATTATTAATGGATCAAAGTCTTATATTTAATATACATTTGAGGTGAAAAAAAGTTTTATTAATTAATATCATTGGAAAAAAAAAATTATGAATATATTTGAATTTTTTTTAGGCTTAAACTCAGTCCTGACACCTTCGACAGTTTTTAAATATAACTCTACTGAAAAATAATGTTATTTTTTTTAAATCTAGAGAAAATGACATCCAAAGGGACCTTTTTGCTTTCTCATAGAGAAAGCATTGTATAAATAAGAAAATTGTTTTTCTGTTTTTTCATTAATTTGTACATATTTTAACTCATTAAATTGAAAAAGTGGTTTCCAGAAAATGTCTGTGTGTATGTGTGTGTGTGTGCGTGTGCGCGTGTGCGTGTGTGTATATGATGTCAGTTAGTAAATTTTATCTTGAAAACTACTCGATGGATTTGCTTCTAATTTTGCATGGAATTTATTTTTTTGTCTAACTTGCGGGAAAGCTATTGATAATTGATTCTTCTAGCCTAGTTTCAATTTTAGAGTCGTTTATAAAAAAAAAAAAAATTTTTTTATTTTTCCGTTTTTTTTTATTTACTACTCGATGAATTTGCTTCAAAATTTGCATGGAAATTATTTGCAATTGCCCAAATAAAATAAATTTCTGAAAACTGATTTTCTTAGCTTAGTTTTAATTTTAGAGCATTTTGAAATTTTTGAAAAAAATTTTCATATTTATTAAGCTAATAAAATCTTAAAAGTTACTTAATGGATTTACTTCAAATTTTCTATAAAATTTAATTTTTTGATTAGCGCTATTGGGAAATTTATTAAAGCTATTGGGAATTGGTTTTCATAGCGTAGTTTTAATTGTATAGCTATTTTAGTAATTTTTAAAAAAAACTTGGTTTTTCATTTTTATTGTATTTTACGTTAAGTACTCTATATATTTGCTCTAAAATTTGCATAAATATTATTTATGACTTTCAAAAAAAAAAAATAACTTTTGAAAATTGATTTCTGTAGCGCAGTTTTGATTTTAGAGAAAGTTTCATAATTTAAAAAAATATGCGTGCGTGCGTGCGTGCGTGCGTGTGTGTGTGTGTGTGTGTGTGTGTGTGTGTGTGTGTGTGTGTGTGTGTGTGTGTATGAATTCAGTACGCCAGTTAGATCTCAAAAACTACTCGATGGATTTGCTTCAAATTTTGCATACAATTTATTTTCTCGTCTAACTGGTGCGGAAGCTATTAATAATTGGTTTTCATAGTATAGTTTCCATTTTAGAGCCATTTTAAGAATTTTAAAAAAATTTCGATTTTTCATTTTTTTCTGTATTTTACGTAAACTACTCGAAGAATTTGCTTGAAAATTTGTATGGAAATTATTTTTGACTGCTAAAAGAAGAGAAACTTTTGAAAACTGGTTTTCTTAGCGCACTTTTAATATTTTTTAAAAAATTTTAATTTTTAATTTTTTTTTCATTTTACGAAAACCATTTGATACATTTTCTCCATAATTTGTATGCAAGTTATTCGCTATTGTCTAAAAAAACAAACTTTGGAAAACTTATTTTCTTAGCGCAGTTTTAATTTCAGAACATCACTAAATCACATAATGCAAATGACGAAAGTAACGGAAGAATAAAATTCATGTTATTGCCGTAGATCTGAAGACAGCCTTCGATGCAGTGAATAAGGACATTTACATTAAAATAACATTTAAAAAAATAAAATCAAACTCTATCAGAAAGCATTGCGCCAAAACTCTTAGCAGCGTTTTTAATATCTGTATCATCACAGAAATAAGTCTTTTGATGACATATACTTAGGAAGAGAGACGTTATTTGTTTATAACAAATTTTTAGAAAATGACGTCTCATTGTTCTAATGTGAAACACGTTTGAGACGTCTTTGAAGACGTCATTCAAAGACGTCTTGAATAAACATCATTATTTTTGACAGGACGTCGTAGCAGAAAGTCGAAATAATTGAATTTTAAAATTCAGGGAATATAACGTCATTTGTTTAAAAATATTAACAAATTTTGTAAAAATGACGTCTTCAACTATGAATTTTCATTAAAAAAGTACGTGTCTAAAATTATTAAATTATACAAAAGACGTCATTTGTTCATTATCTTTCCTAAACATTGAAAAAATGACGTTTTATTTTGTTCCAAGCTAAGACACGATCAAAACCATCTTAAAAAGACGTCATTATTTTCAACAGAGTGTATTAGAGAATAAAAAAATTTGATGACCCCAGAAAAATATTTCAATTAATGTAAAATGGTTCAAAATGCGAAAATAGATTTTTTTAAATTGACTTTTTTCAACCACTACATAGAAAATTTTCGATTTGATGAACTAAGTTTTTTTTCTCATGCCCTGGCACAAAGTTCGACTTCTCTCTCTGCCAGCCAAGAGAGAAGCCGAACTTTTCTCTCGACTAGATTGCGCAGTCGTCCGCTGCGCAGATATAAAGCATGTGCGCACACACACTCACTACCTATACACCTACAGAGCTCAACCGTCTGCTACTCATAACCAAAACACATCACATTTTACTATATTTTCAGAAACACATGATGATAAATATTATAGACAAAAAAAGAAATTTATTCAACAAATAATTTATTCACAATATTGTACATATAATGAAACAATAAACATTTTAAAATATATTACATCTTTTGTGTTTTTAATTATTTTTTTAATCATCTTATATTTAGTCTTGAAAAAAGTAGCCATAGTTTTCTTGAAGCTCATCAAATAAAAGTTCACTATCCGAGTACCAGCATAATCAAATAAAAAAGTTGTGTTTTTTTATTCTAAGTCAACTTTTTTATCATAATTACACGAACAAGTATTAACATTAATAGTATTAATGGTAACATTTTTACATTTGTACAGCAACGCAGGAGTACCAGAATAATCGAATGTACCATTTTCAATATCTGTTAAAGAGTTTTCATCTATTTTTCTTTTCTTCGCTGATATTTTAGAATCAACAATCTGACTTTCTGAAACTCGTGGAGAATTATAATGTAAAACACTTTGTTTAGAAGATTGTACGTTACCAACGAATATAGACGCTTATAGAAGCGTACTCTTAAATGGGAAATTTCTGCCAAAAATGAGTTACCCAGCTACTGAGGGCGCCACTAGATCCCATGTATTTTTATATCTATATATATCAAATTTTTCATATGTATAGATATACAAACAATGTTAAAGTGTTACCCAGCGTATCGGACGAAAAATTTAACCCAGAAGTACGCTTCTATAAGCTTCTATCTTCGTTGACGTTACTAGAATTCTGAATTTCTTGAAGAAGAGATTCATCTGCAGAATTATTAACTAAATCATTCTTCTTACTTAATGTACTCACTGTAGTTCATTTTCCAGCCATATTAGCTGTATTAACTGATGAAAATTGTCCTGCACTAATACTACCCTCAAAATTCTTTCTCTTGGTATTAACTGACTTATCAATGTAGCCCTGTGCTACAGCATCAGATTTCCACCCTCCAAGATTCTTCACTTGTATCAAATTAGCCCCAGAATCAAATAATAATGTACACGGAGAAAGTTTTGCCTCAATAAAGATAATGCGCGTCGCATTAAAAAAAGTGATGCCTTTTGCACCGTGAATCACGAATAATGCTTCGCATTTCATAATTCATGCATCACTTTTTGTAGTGCATAAGCGCCGAAACACAATGCGCGAGGAGGCGGCGCACTGTATTTCGTCGCCTACGGTGGCGCCGCATCGAAAAACTTGATGCATATTCAATATTTATCGTGCATGCGAGCCACTTTGTGGAGCATTTTAAAAACGCACTATCTTTTATGATGTGAAACTTTCTCGGTGTAGCTGATGTTCGTCTAAAAGTATGGCCAGTGTACAACTCTGAACTATCTAAATTTAAACGAGCAGCAATGGTACATGACACTTCAGCTATCTTATTTTTGCCAACTACTTGCCTCGTACACTTACCATTTAAATATTGAACAAAAAACCTGTCACTATCAAAATCATCTGGCCTTAGTACAGCATGCTTTTTAACCGTATCATAAAATAGTCCACCAATAAAAAACTCCTTGGATAATCATTTTTGGTATCTCTGATATCAACAATGTAATGATTTCCATTATCTTACACATCAGTCATCTTAATATTACAAAACTCTTGACACCGCAGTGCACCACATACCCCAAAAATAAGAATAACCTAAAATATAAATACAAACTTATACAAACTTTTTAAATATATTATAAACACTTGAAAACAAAATTTTGATAAATGAATTTATAAGTCAAATACCTTTATGCCCAAATATACTCCATCTTCCGCTGTATCCAAAAATTCTTCAATTTGAACCCAACTTAAAGTCTTAGATTGTTTTGGCTTGTATCCTTTACTAAAGTTTTTCAAAAACATCTTCAATTTATAATAATTAGCAATTTGAACATTGTGTCGAAGTTCTAATAAAGTTTTTATCATAGACCAACGAGCCCATAATGTAGATGGCTTGTATCGCTTTGGCAATTCTTCAAAATATACTATCAACACTGACTCATCAAATACCTTTCCTTTGGCTTCTCTACACCAATCTAAAAATACTTTGTAAACTAATTCATACTTTTCTATTGATTTTTTAGGCAATAATTCATCTACAAGCATTTGAGCTTCCACTTCAAAATCTCTGATAAGATTTTCTTGTTTTTCCTCATCGAAATCACTTGTATCTTCAGAATCTGACATGATTTGACCTGCAATGACAAACAAAAATATTTAAAACATAACCTACAAAATCACTAGGAACAAAATTTTCACTTCTAAACAATATTGATATAATCACATACCTTTATTAAACACAATCGAAACAACAGAAAAAAAATATTTAAAAGTTTTCAAATGTTTTTATTTTTTCTAATACAGTAAACGTATTAATTGCAATATACTGCTTGCACATCTACACTAGCTACTGAACGAAACATGTGCACTCACGGCAATAAATTTTCTCAGTTTTTTTTACTTATTAAATAAGATATAAAAGCTTTATAAATTTATTCTATACTACGGATACGAACAGCATATTTCTCTTACTAAATGTCTTTTATGTATATAGATATAACATATGCACACTCATCGCTCATTCCTGCACATCAAACGACAGCTACACGCATGCGCACTCTGTAAGACAATGACAAAACGTTTATCTAACATCGAGTCATGACTTTTTTATAGAGGAACATTTTCAATTAAAAAAAAAGCTACTTTAAGCGGTCGAACTTTTTGCCGGGCACGAGAAAAAATCGTATACGCCACACGGGAGAAAAGTTGGCTATCAATTTCGCGTGTGTTTACGCCCTTGGCTTCGCCTCGGGCACAACCTACACACGCGAAAGGAATAGCCAACTTTCCTCCCTGGTAGCGTAATATACTATTTCTGCTGAAACGGCAGATGAGAAATCAGATAAGAAATAAGATAAGGTGTAAGCTGCGATTTTGGCACGGGATCTCGGATAAAAAATCAAGTTGGATCCCATCTGACATTTTTTAGTACGGAATACTGTCAATATTTGTGAATAACTATAAATGATTGTAAATAATGCAATCATTAGAAAAAACTGGAAATAATTATATTTATGTTCTATTTGCAACTTTTTAGTCCAGGAGAATTAACCAAAAAAGACCGAAAATTTAATGTAATTAGTAACAGATGCACACCACCAAAAATGGCTTTGTTGAATGATTAGAAATGAAATTCTTAAGCGATCCTAAAAATTTGAGCCGTCAGGAATTTCTAAACAATGATTTAAGGTGCAAAATTCGTAAAAATCACTGTTTTTTGAGGTACCTTGAAATCGTTTACGATTTAGTATATGAAAATTATACTATTTATAGGTATTTCAAAGACAATTAATTTGAGACGTCATTGATGAAAATCGGATACTAAATTTTATAAAAACAAAAATCGAGAATCGCGAAATTTTCAAAAATTTGTCATTTGATAAAAAAAGGATGTACGTGTTTGTACTTCAACAAAAATGTGCCTCTTATTATCTTTAAGTTACCATAAAAATTTCATCAAAAAATATTAATTATTTTATGAGATATTCTATTTGTTTATTAAAAAAAAAGAGGTCTAATGTACGTTAAAAAATTCACCCAAAAACGTCATGGTTGAGACTTTATGATAATCATATCATATTTAGATATTAACGTAGATTTTAAGAATTTGATGTGAAATCGTGTCCATTTCATTATTTTTAAACTAAATATGGCAAAAAAAAGTAAATTTTTTTCTTAATGGTTTTTTAAATATTTTTGCAATTTATAAAAATATCAATATAGGGATTTGATATTCTTATTACTGGCAATTTTATGCAAATTTAAAAAAAAAAAAGAATGCTCTAGCTAAATTAGAAGCCGAGCGTTTTTAAATATATTTTTTTAAATATTCATTTTAGGCAAAAACCTTTAAAAATAAAGTTTGTTTGCCTTAAAAAAATAAACAATATTTCATTTTAGTGTTTTCATAATAAAATCAATATTAAGCCTGTTAATTTTGAAAACAAATTGGAAAACATTTTTGGTTTGGAATTCCAACGTAAATTTACTTTGTCATGAAAAATTCATTGTATCTCCGTTAATTACGGACCAATTTCGACGTTTTTTTTTAAATCGAGGTAGCGCGTGAAAAAAATAACAACTATCATATTGGTTTTCTTAACAATATATTTTTAATATTTTTTTACTTAACAGGCTAAATATTGATTTTATCTTGAAAACACTTGAATGAAATATTGTCTAATTGTTAAGACAAACAAACTTTTCTTTCAAGTTTTTTACTAAAATAAAAACGCTGCCAAGTGCATTGGCGCAATGCTTTCTCATAGAGTTCATTGAGTTAAAGTAATTTGATTTTATTTATTCAAATGTGATTTCAAAATAAAATACGATTTCTATTCAAGAAAAATTGCTGAGGAAATAGGAAGAGAGAGGCAAGGATAGATGAAAATAGGGTGAAAATGAAGATCAGTTTGAGATAGAAGGACAGAGAGGTAGTGAGGAAGTAAGAAAAGAGTTAGTGAAAGCGTTAAATCAGAAATCAAAAGAAGTGATCAAAAAGCTACTCTAAGAAAATTATTTTTTAAAACTTGTTTTATAAAGACAGTAGAAAATAACTTCTATACAAATTTTAGAGCAAATCTATCGAGTACTTTACGTACAATGGAAAAAAATGAAAAATCGAAATGTTTTTTTGAAATTGTTAAAATGACTCTATAAAAAAACTACACTATGGATACCAATTTTCAATAGCTTCATGTCTACTTATACAAAAACACAGATAGTATGCACAATTTAAAGCAAATCCATAAAGTAATTTTTGAAATCCAATTGACTAAATAAATAACATTTTCTTTTTAAAATTTCTTTTTCAAAATTTTGAAAATGCTCTAAAATTAAAACTACTCTATAAAAATCAATTTTTGAAAATTTTCTTACTTTTGGCAGTCACAAATAATTTCCCTGCAAATTTTAGATCAAATCTATCGAGTACTTTACGTAAAATAAAGAAAAATGAGAAAAGAAGAATCAAAATTTTTTTTTAAATCTTTAAAATTCTCTAAAATTGTAACCACGCTAAGAAAATTAGTTTTCGAAAGCTTATTTTCTTCAGACGATAGCGAATCGATAGTATAAAAAATTTTTTTGAAAATCTATAGTATAGTTTACGCAAAATAGAAGATAAATGAAAAATAAAAATTTTTTTGAAAATTTTCAAAATGCTCTTAAAATAAAACTGCTCTAAGAAAATTAGTTTTCCAAAGCTTGTTTTCTTCAGACAGTAGCGAATAACTTGCATACAAATTTTAAAGCAAATCTATGGAATGGTTTTCGTAAAATAGAAAAAAATGAAAATTAAAAACTTTTTAACAAATTTTAAAAACGCTCTAAAATTAAAAGTGCGAAATTGATATGCAATAACTGTTACGTTGACGCCCATTTAAAAGAAATATTCAATCAGAAACTACAAAATTCTGCTTTTTTTTAGTACGTCTATCAGCTCAGCTGATGCATGGCGGCCCTGTTTTAGAACATTTTTCATAAGCAATCTACGAATAAGTTATATTATACATAGATAACCAAGCAGTCGCGGGACAAAAAGTTAAACCGTGGTCAGCTGTACAAGCGCAAGAGTACTAACCTATAATAAAATTTTCTGTGCAACTATACTATTATGATTATGGGTATCGAACCACCTTAAATCATTGTTTACAAATTCCTGACGGCTTAAATTTTTAGGGTCTCTCAAGTATTTCAATTCTAATCATCCAACAAAGCCATTTTTGGTGGTGTGCACCTGTTACTAATTACGTTATGCATTTCGACTAATTCTACTGGACTATTCTTGAATAATTAAATACATACATATATAAATATATATATATATATATATATATATATATATATATCTTCCTATATTATAAAGTTATATTAAAAATTCAGCTTTAGATCCCCACGCCCCCACATTCCCCCACAGTCTTTCTTAAAGCCCCCCCCCCCCGCTTGCCCCTTTACATGCCCACCCCCACTTGTATCCTCGCATGATACACATATAACAGTTCACAATTTTCATAAATTATTATTAAATTATATGTTAATTAATGTGTAATATATGTAATAAAAATTAAAATTATATTTTAAATACTAAAATTTTATTATTCTTTATTATTATAAATTTTATAATTCTTTCATATTTATAGTCATTATATATATTACATAACAGAAAAAGATTTATAATGTAGCGGTACCATTAACGGCCTGTTAGATTTTTTGAAAAAATTTGTATCAATAGTCTGCACAGGTAGAGCTTTTATTTTATTATATAAAGGTTTTACGAGTCATAGAACTCTCAGATTACCATTGGATTATAATAATATTGAAAGCGTATTTTTAAAATTTAATTCAGATAAAAAAAAATTGAGAGAAACAAATATAATTATATGGGACGAAGCATCAATGATTCCTAAAAAAACTTTAGAAATCGTAGACAAAACGTTAAAAAATGTTTGTCGCAATGATAAATGTTTTGGTGGAAAAATAATTATTTTAGGCAGAGATTTTCGACAAATTTTACCAGTATTAAAATATGGAAAAAAAAACACTATTATTGAAGAGACTATAAAGTATTCAAATCTTTGGCCTTTATTTCATATTTTTAAATTAAAAAAAACATAAGATCTAATGATAATTTTTTTTCTTTTTTATTAAATATCATAGACGGAAAAGTTGATCGATTTGTTATTCAAATAGAATGGAAAACTAATGACGTTTGTATAAGAAATTTATTGTTTTTCTAAAAATGTTATTTTAAGTACACATCGTCAGGTGGGAGGAAGAAGGTTACGATTCGAAATTGGCCACAAAAAAGTAACGATTCGGATAAAGCCACAAAAAGGTTCAGATTCGAAATTGGCCACAAAAAAGTTACGATTCCGATAAAGCCACAAAAAGGTTCAGATTCGGGTTTAGCCACAAAAAGGTTACGATTCGGCTGCTTATTTTTTCCTCCGATGTTTTGGATGAGAACCGCTGTTGAAAACATAAGAGTTTGTCTCCTATATCTTAAGTACTCATAAATATTATAATTATGTTTTCATTTTTTCCATGAAGAGACAATTTTATAAACCTATAATTTTCAATTTAGTGAGTATAAATCATATATTGAAATATATTATTACTTTTTATAATTTTATTAAATAAAAATTAATTGATTTATTTCATAAATTAAAAATCTTTTTACTTTAACGTTTCAATGTAAGAATAAAAAATTCACAAATTTTATAATTTAATAAAAGTTCGAAAACATTAGTTAAATTGACGTGAAATGGTTTATATATATATATATATATATATATATATATATATATATATATATATATATATATATATATATATATATATATATATATGTGTGTGTGTATTGGAAAGCTTTATATAGTGAAAATATTCATCAACAAATACAATTTAAATTATGAGTCTCTAAGTAAAAAATCAATCATTAAATTTGACAATAAAAACATATTAACTAGATGTTACGATTGATTATTAGCTATCGATGCTGATAAAGCGAAAGATGCACGTATCCTCATATAAAAAGATTTAATTCCTGCCAAATACCATAAATTCTATAAAAATTTATTACATTGAAATATATATATATATGATTATTAATTTAATAAATATATTTATATTTATATAAAAAATACTGTTAAGAATCGTTCATTTTGTTGGCATTGCCTCACAGCGTCAATCATTTTTAAATTAATTTTTAATAATTTTATGTCCCTTTTTAATAAGTATGTTTAAATCATTTTTTTAATAATATTTTCATGAAATATTTTAAAAGTAATTTTTGTTTTCTTTAAAAATTATTTTTAAATTAATTCAGTAAATAATTTAAAACAATTATTACAGTATTTTTTTAAATTCATCAAAAAAGCGAAGATAACATTATTATAGAAGGAATTTTACAATAGATTGCTTTTTTATGGAAAATATGAAAAAATAATTCTAATATTTATGAGTGCTTGGATATCGGAGATAAATTCTTATGTTTTCAACAGCGGTTCTCATCCAAAACATCGGAGGAAAAAATAAGCAGCTGAATCGTAACCTTTTTGTGGCTAAACCCGAATCTGAACCTTTTTGTGGCTTTATCCGAATCGTAACTTTTTTGTGGCCAATTTCGAATCTGAACCTTATTGTGGCTTTATCCGAATCGTTACTTTTTTGTGGCCAATTTCGAATCGTAACCTTCTTTCTCCCACCTGACGACATAATGAAGTAGTAAACATTTTAAATAATAAAATATTTAAATTAATTAACAATCAAACAATAACTTATTAGAGTTTTGATTATGCAACGTATAAAGGTGTAGATCAAACAGATGATAAAATCCATTCAAATTATCCAATAGAAATGTTGAATCATATAAGAGAAAGATTACCTCCACATGAACTAAATTTAAAAGTAAATGCAATAATAATGCTGATTCGAAATTTAAGTATTAAAGATGGATTATGTAATGGAACACGATTAAAAATGACTAGATTATTTAAATATAATATAGAAGGTGAAATTATTACAGGGAAAATGAAGGATATAAAGTTTTTATACCAAGAAAAACATTAAATACTAACGAATCATCGTCATTACCGTTTATTTGATATAGAAAACAATTTCCTATTGTTTTAGCGTTTACTATAACTATTACATATTATTTCATTTCGTATTATATTTATAAAAAGAGTGTGTAATGCAATAAAATTACAAATAAAATTAAGATACATAAAATACTTGAAATAGCTTTGCATATATAAAATTAAAATAGTGCAGTATGATATCACAGTCATGAAACATAATAGAGATAATACTGTAATAATAAGTCATTAAATTAAATAAAAGTGATATCACAAATAAAAAATAGAACATGAATAAATACACGCAAAGAGTATAAATAATATAATTAATAATCAGTCTCAAATATCTATCAGTCAAAAGAATTACATAAAATCAAGCGAGTAAAGAGAGCAGTCAAAATATCAGCATTATACAGTAAATTGAAATCACAGAATAAGGTTCAATGTACAGTCATATACAAATCAAGCTGATAAAAATATAATCATTCACTCTATACACACACATCCTACAATCACGCCAATAAATACAATCATGCCTTAAATCTATAAAAGGTACATCACATAATAAATTAACACATATGATATAGTCCGAAAATAATACTGTTTAATCGAGGTCGAGTAGGACTCAGAAAAATATAGAGCCCAAAAAATTATAAGACCTAAACAAATTTGAGGCCCAGAAAAATAAGGCCCAGAAAAATATAGGACTCAAAAAAATAAGGCTCAGGAAAATATAGAGCCCATGAAAATATAAGAATCAAAAAAATATTGGGCCGAAAAAAATAAGACCCAGAAAAATGTAGGGCCCGTAATATGTATAGACAAAAAATATAGACACCAAAAAAATATTGGGCCCAAAAAAATATAAGGTCTAAAAAATAAGACTCAATATAAAGCCCAAGAAAATATGAGAATAAAAAAAAATGGGCCCAAAACAATGGGCCCATCTTTTCTTGAATAAAAATATAGGGCCCGAAATAACATAAGGCCCAAAAAATATGGCCCAAAAAAAGCTTTTGACTAATGAATACTAATTATGTAGGACCCAATAAAAAATTGCTACTCTTATTATCAAAAGATTAGATACATTTAAAAAATGCGGAGAACCGGAGAACAGGCGAACCGGAGAAAAGAAAAAAAGTGGTTTTACTTTAATATAATATAAGATATATATGAGTGCTAATGAAAAATTTAGTAGAATTATTTATTATAATACATCAGCCATTATGTATAAGGTTTTCTCGTTCTATTTAAAAGACTAATCTGTGTAAATGATTTACAGAGCTTTTAATGTGTTTTATTTCATAGAAATGTACATTTTCAAAAATTTTGTAAACCTGGTGATCTTTCTAATTTGATATTTTTAAATCAATTATGCAAAGATATGTGTGGGACATTTTACACCAACTGAGAGAGCAAAAAAATAAAAATCGCTGAAACTCTGGAAAATTATCCTTTTTGTTACCCAAAATATGTAAAAAAATTTTCAAGGATCTAGATTAAAAGGATCAAGAGCTACAGGACCTTGAAATTTGGAAATTTTTCAAAATTTTTGGAAAAGTCCCAATTTTATCATTTTTTTTCTGAAAATCCTGATGTTTTAGAGAAAAATCCATAAAAACACTTCTTGTTGTAAATAAAGAGAAGAGTTAGCATGATTTTTTACAGACCTGAATTTTGCAGTTTTCTGATTGGTTCTTATATGTATAACAAATATGTGTAGCTTATTTTCGAAAGAGAGAGAGATGCATTGGAAAGAGAGAGAGGGAAGAAATTGATGTCAACACAGCCAAGTGGCAGTTTGCAAAACTCTTCTGCAAAAATTCATCAATCAATAAGAAAATTCCAGTACACCGAAATTTACCCAAACGGGGGTGAACAGTAACCGCCCAATTTTAATGGTATAAAATACCCCAACGGAGTACTGACAGTCAGTCCCGCTTGGGCACTCGCCAAGCAAGCTACAAGTTCAAATTATCTACAAGTTCAAATTATCTACAAGTACAAATTATTTACAAGTTCTACAAATTATCTACAAGTTCAAATCATCTACAAGTACAAATCATTTACAAGTTCTATAAATTATCTACAAGTTCAAATTATCTACAAGTACAAATTATTCAAAAGTTCTACAAGTTAATCTACAAATTACAACTTAATCCAAAAACATCTCTCTCTCTTCATTCCAATTGGAAAAAGTAAGATAAAGTTCTTAATAAATCTAAAAATTAAAATATAAATTGAATTTGTTTTTTTTATAATCATTTATTTCCATTTTATTCTATTTTCATTTTTACAATTTAATTCATAAAATTTTATTTGACATTTTAACGTAGCTTTACATTCTTTCAATTTCTATTTTTTAAATTATTTTACACTTATATATATATATATATATATATATATATATATATATATATATATATATATTTTAAAATATAATGCGACCCCACTTTAGAGGACCAATCTCATCAGACCCCAAGTAGAGCGATATAGACATGTTGCTTTACTTGGCTAGGGGTTTAAAATATTAAAACAGAATTTAAATTATCAATTAAGTCGTGACGTGGAAAGTGACTTGGTATAAGTCCCCGCATCTCAAAAAAAAGAACCAAAATCTGACTCTCGCCCCGCGTTAGGAAACACGTGGTCAAATTCGACGACCACCCACTAAGCGCGACGCTGCGTCAAGGAATTTACGCGTGTGCGGCAGCGATCAATGAATTATTAATTTAATTCATTTCTGGACGTTACAATAATACATAAAAAATTTATATTTTAAACTGCCATACCTCCTTATTGGTGGCTCTGACTTACACAATCAAAAATTTATTTTAAAGTTTATAAAAAATAGAAGAAAATAAGCCCTCAAAAGCCAATTTCTTGAGTGGCGAACAATAAATAATTTCAATTTTCATGTTATACATATAAGAACCAATCAGAAAGCTGCAAAATTCAGGTCTGTAAAAAATCATGCTAACTCTTCCTTTCATTTACAACCAGAAGTGTTCCTATGGATTTTTCTCTAAAACATCAGGCTTTTCAGAAAAAAAATGATAAAATTGGGACTTTTCCAAAAATTTTGAAAAATTTTTTTACATATTTTGGGTAACAAAAAGAATAATTTCTCAGAGTTTCAGCGATTTATTTTTTTGCTCTCTCAGTTGGTGTGAAATGTCCCATATATATATTACGAAATTCTTGAAAATATAAAATTTTATGGAATAAAACACATAAAAAGCTCTGTAAATCATCTACACAGAATAGTTTTTTAAATGAAACATGTGAAAACTTTACACATAATAGCTGATGTATTCTTATAAATAATTCTACTAAACTTTTCACTAGCGCATATAATTCCATTGTATTAATCTTGATAAATTTAATTTGAAATTGTTTGATTAAATATCTTTGACATTAAAATATTGTAAACTGATTGTATAAATAATGACAAATGCATCAAGACTAACAGTTTTTTCTTTGCTATTATATGAACAAAGGAAAAATTTTATGGAACTCTATACACCTGTACTTAGTTGAGTATGAGCAACGTCTTGGGATGTTCTATTTAAAATATTCTTTATAAATATTTTTTTTTATTTTTATTTATTGTATTGCATATAAGGCTACGTTATTCATTGTTATTTTTTAGCACAATTTAGGAATCTAATAATCTCTAAAAGCTAAATTTACTTTAAATAATTTTACATTTTAAATCGGAAATTTAAAAAGTTTATTTGAAGACTTTAATACATTTAATAAATAATTTTTTAACATTTTATGAAACTTATGATTATCAAAAGTTATCATTTTAGCATTCAAATAATTGTTTATAAAATCTTTTAATTTTTTAATTAATTTTATATATATTACATACGAGTGATTGAACATCGAAAATATATTAATTTTCATGTATCAAAAATACATATATATGCATATATATATATATATATATGTAACTATTCTGAATGCAATCACATAATAAAAAAGTTTTTAACAATTGTATAAAAATCTTTGAATCAATTTTTGAAGTTTTATAATGAATATGTCGAAATGTAGTTTAATGCAGTGTAAATAGTTTATATTCTTATAGTTATAAAAAGTAACAATGAATAATATAGCTTTATATGCAATACAATAAATAAGGACACAAATATTTATACAGAACATTTTGAATATAACATCTCAATACTTTGCACATAATCAATGTAGTATGGATGTATAGTTCCATTAAATTTTTCCTTCATTCATATAATATAATTCTGTTAGTCTTGATGCATTTAACTATGATTTTATAGTCAGATTACAATATTTCTTTCATGAAAATATTTAATCAAACAATTAAGCATAAAATTTGTCAAGACAAGTACATTTGGATTAAATGTGTAATTGGAAAATTTATTAGACTTCTTCATACCAGTATATAAGCCATTATAAGAAAGACTTTGACATGTTTCATTCAGAAAATTATTCTTTGTAAATGTTTTATGGAGCTTTTTATGTATTTTATTCTATAAAAAATTATATTTTCAAGTATTATGGAAATCTGATAATCGCTATAAATTAAAATGATATCAGAATAAATAATATTAAAAGACATTTTTCTCGTAGAGTTTGATATATTTGCTAAATACTTTATTTCGTTATTTTTTTTTTTTATAAATTCAATCTCCGTAACTACCTTGTTACACATATATTTTATAAAAAAAAATAATTTTGAATCATGTATATCAAATCAACTTTTATATTCTTTTGAAAATTTTGTTTTATTTAAAAAAAAGGAACAAGAATTCATAACTACCATGGTTGTGTAAATCTGTAAATTATTAATAGATTTATATCAATTGAGGTTAACAATTATATATTGTGTGTATATATATTTATATGAGATACTTCATGCGAACCCATATGGAAATAATTTCTGTGAATAACTGTAAATAATTGTAAATAACTGTTGAAAAATGTCAGAATTGAGACATAAATAATAGTTATTTACTATTATTTACTATTAATTACTATTACTTACAGTTATTTACAGGTATTAACAGTTATTTACAGTTATTTACAATTATTTACAGTTTTTTTTATAGTTATTTATAATTATTCATAATTATTTACAGTTACTTACACTTTTAAAAATTTTTTGAATGAGTGAATAATTTAATGTTATTAATAATTATTTACAATTATTCATAGTTATTTACAATTATTTACAATTTTTTACAGTTATTTACAATTATTTATAATTATTTACAATTATTTACAATTTTCCATAGTTTTTTACAATTATTTACAATTATTCGTAATTTCAAAAATTTTTGCATCTATATAAAATTTGAATAAATTTGTGAATATTTTTGAAAATATAAATAACTGCAAATAACTGTAAAAAACTATAAATAGTCGTAAATAAGTGTAAATAATTGTAAAAAAAGTAAATAAATGTATATAACTGTGAATAAATATAAATAAGTGTAAATAACAGTAAATAATTGTAAATAATTGTAAATAACTGTTATTTATGTCTCAATTCTGTCGTTTTTTAACACTTATTCACATTTATTTACTATTATGAATCGTTATTTACAATTATTTCCAGAAATTTTTCCCATATAAAAACACGCACAATTAGAAAATAAGAGTCATAACTTTGAAAATATGTTTCTTTTTTAATCCAAAATAAAAAACGAAATTGAAAGATCTAGTTTAAAGGGATCAAAATTTATGGAACATGGAAAATTATAATTATTAGCAATATTTATATAAAAACATTGTTATATTTTTTACTTTAAAATTACAAACTTATATTAAAAAGTTAAAAATAATGTTTTTTGTAAATGATGAGCAGAATATATTTTAATTTTGCCAAATGTGCAAAATTCATCAGTTAATTTAATAGAAAGAAAAATATGAATATTATAATGTTGAAAAAATTAATATTAACTCAGATTAAATGTACTCATTAATGGCTCATTATTTTCCTTATTATATGAAGAGGACAAGACCAAGGTGCAAGTTGGAAAAATAAATAAAAATAACTTCATTTTGAAAAATGAGTTGGAAAAAATTTCTTTCGGGCTAAATTATTAGATAAATCAATTTTTTCGCAAAAAATATTAAACATAATTTAAAATATTTATACAGAATACTGTACAAATTTTCAGATGATTATTTATTTTTAATTGGTCATTATGATAATTTTGTTTTCTATACTTCAAAATTATTTTTGGTATTCATAAATTTGTATTTAAAACATTTCGAGGCTTTTGTTTATTTTCAATTATTTTTAGTATTCCATTTTTATTTTCCTGTATTATTTGGACTCATAAATTGATTTAAATTATTTTCGAATTATTTCATGTTTTGTTTTTGATAGCGATATATAAATCGAGCTAATTTGAGAATTTATGGAAAAATTACTATAGTGTTAACCTTGAGAGAAAACGTATTGGTCAGCTTAATGCAAGTGTAAATTGAGACCTAAGTCAAAGGCGACGACAACAAGCACAAGCTATGAAACGACCATTTTTTCTTTTTTAGTTAATATACTTTCTTTTTGAACAATGGGCCAAAAGTGCGACATTTCGTTTCCAACATTGGAAGGGAAAACTGTGCTTTCGGCTCATCGTTGAAAATAAATGTATTGAGCTTTATTTGGAAGGTTAATAGAAAATATAATTATAAAAAATAAATTGAAAAAAATTTTATTTCTGAAATTCCCTGGTAAATATAGATAAATACTGGATGAATTATCATTAAAGATACTTTTGTATTATTAAAAAAAATTTAAAAAAACATTTTAAAAACACGCTTTTATAATAGAGAAAAGTCACTAAAAAGTATTAAATAAACTAATTTACTTCATTAAAATTACTTTTATACAGTTCATTGCAATAATTAAGAGAAAATTTTACAGCCAAAATTCAAAAATGAAAGTGTGGGCGCTGAATTGGATTTACTAAAATTAGCGCCCACACTTTTTTTTTTAATTTTTGCTGTAAAATTTTTTCTTAATTATTGCAATGAACTGTATAGAAGTAATTTTAAAGAAGTAAATTAGTTTATTTAATACTTTTTAGTGACTTTTCTCTATTATAAAAGCGTGTTTTTAAAATGTTTTTTTTAAATTTTTCATTTTCTACTTTTTAGTTAAAATTGAATTTTCTATGAGTAATTTTTTTTAAAAGCTTGTATTTAATTGTATCTTTTATACATTCCCCTATCCCCTATACATTCCCATTTTCCCTATATATTCTCCGATCCCTTATATATATTCCGATATCCCCTATATTCCTCTATCCCCTATGTATCCACATATCCCCTATATTCCCCTATCCCCTATATGTTCCCCTACTCACATGAATTCCCCTTTCCTCTCTATTTCCGCCTATACATTCCCCTATCCCTGTGCATTTTCTATAACTATTAACTCAACAACATTCTATCAACTCGCCTCAACCTAAAGATGCCTCCCCATTTAAACTTCTTCGGTGATGACTTTGCACACCCGTCATCGCCGACCTGACAACGGATTATTGCATTGTCATTGGATAATGAGGTCTGTGTAAAATTTCAGAAATTTCCATCAACAAAAAGTGGCTCAAATCGAGAGTGCAAGATTTGATTACAGACAGACAGACAGACAGACAGACAGACGTGAAAGCGAGCTTAATAAAAGCGTGTAAAAAATTATATTTATTAATTACATTTTACTGCGTAACGTATTAAAATCATAATATATTAATATTTTTAACAAATATAACTTCTAATTATATATAAATTTAATACATTTTTACTATGTGGCCATTCGTTTTTGTTATGAACTTATCAATTTCCACTCACTAGGTGAATAGAAAAATCAATGTACAAAAGCATGAAAGTGTTCAAGGTGATTCTTAAACTCTTGAGTGTTGTATTGTTAGGTCTTGGCTTTCACCAGGACTAAATAAAATGAATGATTTAACGAATGTATATATTGAAATGATTAATAATTTATAGACAGATTGAATAATTTAGTATAAATTAAATTGAATATTAAACTTAATACGTTTGATTGAATGAATTTGATTAATTTTAAGGAGGTTCTTGCATGAAAATTCTGAGACTGCACAATAACGTTTCTTATTATTTAAAATCTCCTGAATCCGATCGTGTGTTTAATTTATAGGCTTGCCGTGCAAAATTTGATAAAATTTCAGCTTAAAGTTCAAACTTTTTTGTATGGACACTTATGGGACTATTAGTAAAACGTATTAAAATTGAGTATTTGCAGAGCAGGGAGTGATTTTCTGAGAAATATACAGATGAACAAAAAAATTGAAAAAAGCTTCCTCTTTCAAGTGACATCTAGTAAATTACACATTGCCGTGGTAAATATTGAGATCTAATATGTCAAAGTCAATAAACGTCGTTGTTACAGGATGGCTGTAGGGACGCCATGTTTTCCGCGTGATATAAGAGCAACAAGAAAAGTGCGCAAATTTTGAAAAATTTTAAATTTTTATCACAACTAGGAGGCATGCCCTCTGCGCGCAAGCGCGCCAACCCCCATCTTACTTTTATAATTTAAAAAAATATCCAAAAATTTGCAATTTTGAAAGAAATATGTAGAAATATAACTGTAATAATCTTACTATGATTCAGCTAAGTAGATACAGACAGACAGTGAATAAGTACACTTGATTTAATAATTCAATTATAGAGATTTTATTTGATACTTTTATAATGAACTGAATATAATGATAGTTTTATATTCGACAGTTTTATAATGAACTAAAATGGAAGACAGTAATAGATATTTGAAACATTTATGGATTAAGAATAAAAAATTTGGAAAACTGTAATGTCGGTGTTTTTTTACAAAATTAAATAAAAATTAAATTTGATTTATAAAGACTATATTTAAGTGTTAGATATTGATTTTGACTTAACAAAATTTAAATCTTATCATTTGATTATTAAACTTCAATTTAGCTTTTTCAAAATGATATTTTCAACCCTATACTTTAAATAAAATCGTAAAATTGATAATTATTTATATGATTAAACTTCACGATGATTACAGGATAGTTAGCTGATTGTAAAAATATATTGTAACCTATTTTTCATCTATTATAAATCTTAAACTTATGTTATCATATATCGTTATATACAAAACTTAAAATTAGCTATTACCAAGTTGACTACAAGCTTGAAATCAGCTAATTTTCAGTTATTTTAAAGCTCAAATATAGCTTAATTTAGTTATTTCCTAGCTAATTACATGCTTAAATCCAGCTAAATTTAACGCTGTAATATAGTTCTAAAAATGAGGGGCACGTTTCTAAGATAACAGCGGTGATATACTTTCAATAATATAGAGACGTATAATATAGATAGATCTAAAATGCAGCTAAAATTCAGTTAAAAACAAATCAATATTTACCTGAAATTGCCTAAAATTAATATAAATTTAAGATAACTGTTAGCTAAATTTCAGCTAATTTCCAACTAAATTTTGTATGAATTTAGCTAATTTTAACATTAAATTTAGCTAACTTTTGATTTAATGTAACTAACTTTTGATTGAATGTAGCTAACCTTTGATTGAATGTAGCTAACTTTTGATTGAATGTAGCTAACTTTAATTTAATTTTATCTGACTTCAGCTAACTTCCAGCTAACTTTTAGCTACCTTTTAGCTAATTTTTAACTAACTTTTAGCAAAATTTCAGTTAGATTCTAGCTAAATTCTAGCTAACCAAGGACAAATCGAATTCTTACACACAGCGGCAACGGTGACGGCGGAATCTGTTTATAGTATAGAGAGATATAGCTAGCTTTTAGCTAAATTACAGCTGAATACATCTAAATTTTAGCCAACTTTTAGCTGATTTTTAGCTAACTTTTAGCTAACTTCTAACTAACTTATACGTAACTTTTTGCTGACTTTTAGCTTGCTTTCAGCTAAATTATAGTTAAATTCATCAAAATTTTAGCTGACTTTTAGCTGATTTTAGTTGAATTTTAGCTGAATTTTAGCTGAATTTCAGCTAAATTTAGGAGCCAAAAATGAGCGGCGTATTTCAGACGACGACAGCGGCGATATATTTTTAATAGTATTATCACAAAATACAATTAATAATATTATATCAATTATTTTATTACAGCTATCTTTATATTATTTTTTAATGAATCATCATAAAATAATAAATAATTATCATTACAAAAAATTTTGGAAAAAATTAAAAATCTATAATCACAAACATGAAAATTTATTGCAATTATATATTTCATATTATATTTCATATATCAAAATAAATATTTTTGGCGTAAAAATAGAATACTTTTATTTACATTATAGAAAATTATTTTATTGCAGCTATTTTTATATTATTTTATTATGTATTATCATAAGATAATTCATAAATATCATTACAAAATATATAGAAAAAATTTAAAATATATACTTACAAAGATGAAAATTTATTTCAATCTTATATTTTATACTATATTTCACATGACATAATAAATATTTTTGGATTGAAAATATAATACTTTTATTTTTTAGGAACACATATTTTTTACTTTATCACATAAAACATTAATGATATTGAGCGAAAAAATTACTCTTACTTTTTTATTAACATTCAGAGATAATAACATTTTAATACCCTGTGTAGAGTTTTTTTTTGTAAACATCGATCAGGATTTTTTGATTTATACGTTCTTTTGCCATCTTGTTGATTAGTCGTGGAGAAATAAGGTCTTTAAATATTTGTAAAGATGCTTTATTTTTTTCTTGGACAATTTTATTTAATTTACTTTGTTCCAATTGTTTGATGGTTTGGCATCCATTTTTTAACTCTTCGTCAGAGATCCTTAGACATTCTACTAATTTTTTCAATAATTTTATATCTTGCAAAGCATCATGTAGAGTTTCACTTTTTTCTTGTGGCAGATATTCTTTTACTAATGCTTCTTCTGAATATGCCAACTTATTTTTCGCTTTATCAGGTAATTTTTTCCTTAAAATCTGCAGAGTGTCTGAATATCCATAAACTGTATCAGTAAATTTATTGTATAATCCAAATTGTTTTGTAAGATTTTTTATCTTTTGAACATCAAAACTATAAAAAATATATACAATAATATAAAAAATAATTTAGCATATATATATATTATAATATAGTACAATACAAATATTATAAACCTTAAAACATTATGTCCAACTAATATAATTTGACAGGATTCGCTATTTTTGATATTTATAAGATAGTCTATGAAACCTACTATACACGTTTCATTTGAAACAGTTTTCAATTTATTCTTATGATGAAACATTTCACCTTTTTTTATGCTTAAACCAGTTTTGGCAGATGCTGCAGATTTCATAGGTACAGTTGGAACTGTGTAAGCGTTATAAAACGTTTTTCCATCATAAGCTGCGATCTACAATAAAAAATTTGTATTAAAAATTGACAATCCTATAAAAATGAAATATTAATTAATTTTAAAAAATACCTGACACATTTGATCTTGAGCTGAAAGACCCGTAATTTCTGTATCAACATAAATCATTTTGAAATTAGCAAATTTATCTATATTTGTAAATGATACAGGTGTATCGATTGGAAGATCAAGCACACCACTTACTAGGAGAGTAACCCATGTTTGGGTCACGGATCTTGCTGTAACTTGCGGATATGTTTTTATACATAAAATCATGAAAAAAGGTGCAAGCGTTCAGTCTAACGCTCAAACATTCCAAGATTATGAGTTATTTTGTCAAATTTCTTTGAAAAATCATTGTTTATATTATTGAATATTACTTCCCAACGGGAGCTTCCAAGTTCATTCTGCAAAATTCTTCTAAAAATTGAGATTAAATCCTTTCAATTAAAAAAAAACGTGTTCAAAAAGCTCAACCAGTTCAAAAGTTATGGAGAAATAAACACTGTTATAAATATTTTCATAAAATTTTGCATAAAATTAAACTTAAATTTTCATGAAATTATTATGCTGATTTTTTCAAGTTTTGTATTTTGCTATAACTTTTGAATGGGTTGAGCTTTTTGAACACGTTTTTTTTTTAATCGAAAGAATTTAATCTCAACTTTTAGAAGAATTTTGCAGAATGAACTCAGAAGCTCCCGTTGGGGAGTAATATTCAATAATATAAACAATGATTTTTCAAAGAAATTTGACAAAATAACTCATAATCTTGGAATGATCAAGCGTTAGACCGAATGCTTGCGGCTTTTTTCATGATTTTATGTATAAAAACATATCTGCAAGTTACAGCAAGATCCGTGACCCAAACAAGGGTTACTCTCCTAGTTAGACCTATATTACTTTAATTATTACTGTAATTTCCCGTTACGGCTGGTCACAAAAAGTCTTTTTTTGATCATTTTATCAGTCTTTATCTTCCGATAACGCAATCCCTTTCGAAGAGGACTCAGGCCTATTTTTCATAGACATAATCAGGATATTCGTAACCTATGCTTTTCTGGCAGACAGTTCCCGATACTCGAAAGTTTAATGACTCTGATCCTGAATAATGCTTTGATTTCGGACAAAATGATGCAATAGTGTTGTTAAAAGATTCGTTTCCTTGCGTTGATGCAGCAGGAGCTAATTTTTTAACATTATCAATATAACGAGCATCAAATCTTCTAAAGATATTCTTAGCTCTGGACTTTCTAATGGCTTTTTGTTTGGTAATCGTTTATAAACGTAATTTTCTTTTTCTTCGTGAAAAGTACAATTTTGATGATTACCAAATGCATGAGGAACTATTGCCTTCAGCTGTGCTTAAAGAGCATCTGGATCTCCTTTATTTTGTGAAATCGCATTACTCAATTTTGTAGAGAAATATTCTACTAGAGATTTCGGTACAGATATTCCATATAGAGAATTAGAGAATGCTTTTACCGGAAGATTTTTGTCAGCCCATAACTCAATACTGTGAGCAGACACTGCGCAACCCTGCAAAGGTACTAGAATCATTATCCATGATTAGTCTTGCTCCATAAACGTGGTTTTTTTCAAATAATAGATTTTTAGTATACATTTCCAAGGCCATATCAGGTTCCATCCCTTTTGCGGAACCTTCATAATTCAGCCTGCAATCATGGTCACTTTTTTGTGTCCTAAATTACATCTCCGGCAAGTTTTTGAGTGAACGGCATAAGACACAATTTTCTTTGAATAATGTCCTATTAAAGCACCATGTGCTATTCAGAAAAAAAACTCTATAAGCATCAATGTGTACTTTATATACCATATATAATATGCGACAGATACTTTTTCCTTTAAAATATAGTTAATATGATTGAAATCATTTAAAATGAATAGTATTTATGAAAATATCTGCTCATTCTATTTTGTTTTAAAGTATTAATAGAAAAATAATTTGTATAAGTAAATAATTGGGAATAATTACCAGAAAGACTATTATAGGCTCTTCCAGTACCTCTTTTTTGCCAGCCTACATCGAAACTGAAAGTTAAATCATCTTTACCCTGTCCGGTTCTATAAATAAAGTGTTGTGGAATCAATTATACTGGTCAATAAAAGATTTACAATAGTATTGTGAATATGTTTTTATTTATTAAAATATCCAAAAACTGTATAATCATTACATTTCTATTCAACTTAAATTTAAATCTTATATCTAAGTAAATCTTATATTTAAATTCAAATATTATATTAAAGTAAATCTTACATTTAAATTTAAATCTTTTATTTAAAGTAAATAATTCGGATCAAAGGGGGTTTTAGACTAAAGTTTTACTATTAAATGTAAACTTAAACTAAATTTCAATCTTATGTTAAGAAACGTTCTACATCAAGAGCTTAGTACTATTTCTTAAAATGTAAAAAGATTTTTGATATTCAAAAAATATCTATAATTTATTTCAATGATTTAACTATAACTATTAAAGTACGTATTAATTAATTCATCAGTTCAATATCTATTAATTATAATTATTAAAGTACGTACATATTGATGATAAGAATTGTTACTTTTAGAATGCAATCCTTCGAACACTGTTAAAAGGTATTTTTAATTCTGCATAAAATAAAGTTTATATATACATATGCATATGTGTATACAACTATTTTATATGATTTTGAACCAAAATTATCTGAATTCAAAGAATTAAGTAACAAACTTTGTTGCATTTGAATTGCTTCATTGGTTTAAGCTATATTTTACGCAAGAACCAAAAATCTATTTTAACAGAACTGAAAAGACAAAAGTATAAATTTATAACAAATATTGCATTGAGATGAAATTCTAATATTAATTGAATAAAAAGAATTTTTATAGTTAATATGCATACGTGTAAACAACAATAACAAATTTAAAATAATAATTCATTGTATCAATTTCACAATTAGTAACTTAGCTTGTAAATATAATTATGTATAAAAATATAAAAATATTACTGATTAGAATTATAATCTATAGAATAATTATAAAACTTTATTAATGCAATGATTTTAGTAGATGAAGATATTTTAAAATAACTATATAAAAATCAAGTTTTAACCAATTCAATTATTTAAAAATATTAAAAATGAAAAAAAAAATTCTACATTATGTATAAAAATATAAAAATATTACTGATTAGAATTATCATCTATAGAATAATTATAAAACTTTATCAATGCAATAATTTTAGTAGATGAACATATTTAAAAATAACTATAGATAGATCAAGTTTTAACCAATTGATTCAATAATTTACAAATATTAAAAATTTAAAAAATTCCTACAAAACTTGATCGAAATCCTAAAAAAATCTCATTCGTCATTCACCACATCATCTTTCCTCTTCGCAATAGATTTTTCATCCTCCAAGTTCTTACTGCAAATTTCCTCTGCAACAGTTTCAAGTCCTTTTTCCATGATTCTTTCATAACGTTTTAGTAACGTAGCATGTGTTGGAAGAATATTCAGTGATGACAACAATTTATTGAACTGAGATTCTCCTATACCAGCATCTAGAATACCTATAATGTATATGTCACATTAATTGCAAGAAAAATTATTATAAAAAAGAAGACCATAAATACTTACCCATAGCTGCTTTTACATTAACAGAAAATAGGTTGTTTTTTTCTCCAAAAAGTTTACTAGTGCAAACTGATTTTATCATAGGACACTTGCAACACTTAATAGTGTAGATGTTTGCTAATCCTTTTTGTACTTTTTCTACAGCAAATTCAAAAGAGAGAGGAATTTGGCAGTGCGTACACCACATTTCTTTAGCCAGTAGACTTGGTTCAACTACTTCCCTTCCAGAAAGAAAATCTTTTTGGATATCTTTATTAGTTTGTTAAATAACATTGAATTATATTGTATTATTTTTTTATTTATATGTAAGTTGTCAAATAAAATTATCACCTTTGAAATATTATTTATACATACCTTACATAACCTCTTTTCGGCTTGCATCTTTTCTCTCTTCATCACTGATGATTTTTTCATAAAATGGCCTTTCTTAAATCCCCGTGTTTGTCAGTAGGTATTTCTCCACTCATTTTTCATAGTTTTTGACTTTTCTTCATTCATATTTTCAATTATTTTCGAAATATTAAACTTAAAATAATCGAACTCAAGAATAGCACCTATACATAGCAGAATGTATGCATTGCACCACGCGATCAAGTTCATGTGAATTTATTAAAATTTTAAGTGCGCAATGAGTAAAAAATACAATTCTTATAGTATAATTAAATGTAAAAAATAATTATTCAATTTTCAAAAATATATATATAGATAAATATCTACATATATTTTTTTATTGACATTGACTTCAGTTGTACATGCAAGAACCACCTCAAAATGTTTAAGTTAATATCAAGGTAGTAAAAGTTAAATAATATAAGTATAATAAAAAGATGTATGTAACCTAGTGGTGGAGAAGGCTCCACCAATATTTGACTGAGAGGGATCGCTCTCACTATTGGACAATTATTAATGATTTGAATGAATATATATTATAATTTATTCTTCCCTTTTAGTGCTCCTTTATGTAGATTGATGCTGGATACGGGTAGACAAATGAATAGGCCTGATACGTAAATATATATATCCTCTAGGTTTATTTATATCTTTTTTAACACTTTTAATACAATAAATTTTTATACGCGTATATATTTTAATAATCGATGTATGTATATGTAGTATTAGCAATTGCTTTTGAAATATAAGAACTTACGGGCAGTGTAAACTTGTTACCAATAAGAAACCCTGGGTAGTGTCCCAAATGTCATTTGTTTCATTTGGCTTTTATACTCATACTTGTTTATGAGATTTATTATCTTTTACATCAATTTTTATTTATAAATTTTCTTAAATTTTGATATGTTCTGTAATGGTTTTTAGGATTCGTTTGGTAACTTCGAAATATACGTTTTGATTCTTTTCTTATGATCTACTTAATTTCGCTTAATAATGAAATAATGCGACTGTTCAAAAACTGAGGAATTTTGATTTACCAATGTTAATAAAAAAGGTACGTTTATGACGTAACAGTATCAAGCAGGGGCCCCAACAAAAAGAACAAAATAAATTTTATTTCTTTTAGTTAAAATTTATAAAAAATATTTTTAATCAATTTCTATATTTATAATTTGTATTAAATGTATTTATTTGACAGCAAATATTTGCGATTTGCGATTTATAGGGTTCTAATCGTATCAATTTTCATCAATTTTTTTAATTATCTTTTTTATTTCATCAATGATATGACACTTTCTTAATTTATTTGAATTCGCAATAAATAACCTACGATTTCATTTTTGGTTTCTATAATGGTATTGATATATGGGCAATTTTCAGGTACTTTTTAATTTTGAGAACTCGATTTCATAACAATTCAAAAGTCTATAATACAAGTTTCTGGGGTCACACACACTTTAATTAGGGCTTGAACTATTAGTTTTTTGAAGTAGAGTATGTACTTAAACTTTGGTATCGATTTAAAAATTGCACTCCTTGGTATATAATTTTATACGTCAAAAATGACACTTTTTTTAGATTTTTCTGCGTATGTTTCTTAAGCTATAAAAAAAGTGCATACTTTAGATCATTCTCAAATTTTCTAAGTTTGACCATTTTTAATGTCTTTTTTACGTAAAAGTAACACATTGAAAATAGTCTAAGTAAGTAATAAATAGTCTAATAGTACTAGTGAAGAGCTGGTGAACGGTCGGACCATTTGCCAGTTACTGGGTGAGTAACTAGAAATGGTTGGACCAGTTAGCAGTTACGGGGTGGGTAACTGGCCAAATCAATATGTTAGCAGTTACCCGGTGGAGAACTTGTAAATGGTCAAATTGATCAGTTAGTTTGGTGGGTAACTGGTAAATGGTTGGATTATTTACCAATTATTGGCTGAGTAACTGGGAATGGTCGGACCATTTACCAGTTACTGGGTAAGTAACTGCAAAAAGTCGGACCCTTTCCAGTTACACACCCAGGTACTGGTAAATAAATGGTCTGACCATTTTCATTTACTCATCTAGTAACTGCTAACTGGTCCGACCATTTACCAATTACTTGCTCTGTAACTGGTAACTGGTGCAAGTATTCTCAATTACTTGACGATTTTAAATCAAAAACCATTTCCTCATTTACAACTTTGAGTTGGTGTTTATTTTATTTTTATTTCTTACAGTTTATTTAATTGCATCATAAATATTTTTCCATAAATTATGTCATATTTTTCGCTTATTTTTCATACTTAAAGTTTTTTTTAAAAAGAAATCAATAATATATCATCTATAAGGAAGTAATTAATAGATAAATCTCAATCTTGAGCAATGAAGATTGTCATATAACGATCTCGATCTGAAGAAAAATTCTTTTGAAACTTACACCTATTTATTAAATTATGAGCATAAAAGTTTATTATCCAGAAGAGTCTATGTTGAATATTTCATTTTTAACAATATATTTCTTAATTTAAGTAAAAATAAATAACACACAACACTAGCAAAAACATACAACGTATGTCATAGCTAAATCACAGCTGATAAATAAAAGCAATAATCTAACATCAATAATGATGTTATATAGAAAAAATGTATCTCAATCATGAGCAATGAAGACTGTCAAGTTACCATTTCGATATCGAAGTAGCGCTAGTGTATGTGTACGTGTGTATGTGCATGTGTGTATGTTTGTATGTGTATGTGTGTATGTGTATGTATGTATGTTTATGTGTGTTTGTGCGTATGTGTATATGTATGTGTGTATGTGTGTATGTGTATGTGTATGTGCATGTGTGTGTTTGCATATGTGTATGTGTATGTGTGTATGTACGTATGTGTGTATGTGCGTATGTGTGTGTATGTGTTTGTGTATATGTATGTGTGTATAAGTGTATATGCATGTGCGTATGTGTACGTGTATGTCTACGTGTACGTGTATGTGTATGTGCATGTGTGTATGTGTATGCGCGTATGTGTACGTGTATGTGTATGTGTGTATGTTTACATGTATGTGTATGTGTGTACGTGTATGCGTGTATTTCCTTATGTGTACATGCATGTGTGTATGTGTGTATGTGCGTATGTGTATGTGTTTGTGTCTGTGTGTATTTGCATGTGTGTATGTGCGTATGTGTATGTGTGTATGTTTGTATGTGTATGTGTATGTGTATGTATGCATATGTATGTGTCTATGTGTGTATGTGTATGTGTGTGTATGTGTGTATATGTGTATGTGTATATGTATGTTTGTATGTGTGTATGTGTGTATGTGTATGTGTGTGTGTGTGTATGTGGATGTATGTATTTCCATATGTGTATGTGTGTATGCGCGTATGTGTGTATGTGCATGTGTGTATGTGTGTGTGTATGTGTATGCGTATATGTTTACGTGTATGTGTATGTGTATGTGTCTATGCGTATGTGTATATGTGTACGTGTATGTGTGTATTTGCATATGTGTATGTGTATGTGCGTATGTGTGTATGTGTATGTGTGTGTATGTATGTGTGTATTTGCATGCGTGTATGTGCGTATGTGTATATGTGTGTATGTTTGTATGTGTATGAGTATGTATGTGTGTATATGTGTATGTGTGTATGTTTGTATGTGTATGTGTGTGTATGTGTATGTGTGTATGTGTATGTGTGTATGTGTATGCGCGTATGTGTACGTGTATGCGTATGTGTGTATGTGTATGCGCGTATGTCTACGTGTATGCGTATGTGTGTATGTGTATGCGCGTATATCTACGTGTATGCGTATGTGTGTATGTGTATGCGTGTATGTTTACGTGTATGTGTATGTGTATGTGTCTATGCGTATGTGTATGTGTTTACGGGTATGTGTGTATTTGCATATGTGTATGTGTGTATGTTTGTATGTGTATGTGTATGTATGCATATGTATGTGTGTATGTGTGTATGTGTATGTGTGTGTATGTGTAGATGTGTATGTGCGTATGTGTATATGTATGTTTGTATGTCTATCTGTATGTGTGTATGTGTATCTGTTTATGTGTATTCGTGTATGCGTATGCACGTATGTGTATTTGTATGTGTGTATGTGTATGCGTGTATGTGTACGTGTATGTGTATGTGTGTATGTAGCCATGTGTACGTGTGTATGTGTTTCTGTGTATGTGTATGTGTATGTGTGTATGTGTATGTGTGTATTTGCATGTGCGTATGTGCGTATGTGTGTATGTGTATGTGTGTCTGTGTATGTGTGTATGTGTATGTGTGTATGTGTATGCGTGCATGTTTACGTGTATGTGTATGTGTATGTGTCTATGCGTATGTGTATATGTGTACGTGTATGTGTGTATTTGCATATGTGTATGTGTGTATGTGCGTATGTGTGTATGTGTATGTGTGTGTATGTATGTGTGTATTTGCATGTGTGTATGTGCGTATGTGTATATATGTGTATATTTGTATGTGTTTGTGTATGTATGTGTGTGTGTATGTGTGTCTGTGTGTATGTGTATGTGTGTATGTGTATGTATGAGTGTATATGTGTATGTGCGTATGTGTATTTGTATGTGTGTATGTGTGTATGTGTATGTGTGCAGGTGTATGTGTGTATGTGTATGTGTATGTGTGTACGGGTATGTGTGTATTTGCATATGTGTATGTGTGTATGTGCATGTGTGTATGTGTGTGTGCATGTGTTTGTATGTGTGTATTTGCATGTGTGTATGTCCGTATGTGTATATGCGCGTACGTGTGTATGTTTGTATGTATATGTGTGTATGTGTATGTATGTATGTGTATGGGTGTATGTGTATGTTTGTATGTGTATGTATGTATGTGTATGGGTGTATGTGTATGTGTGTATGTGTGTGTATGTGTATTTGTATGTGTATATGTATGTTTATCTGTGTATGTGTATGTGCGTATGTGTATGTGTGTATGCGTATGTGTGTATGTGTGTATGTGTGTATGTGCGTATATGTATATGTATGTGTGTATGTGTGTGTATGTGTATGTCTGTGTATGTATGTATGTGTATGTGTGTATGTGCGTATGTGTATGTATTTATATCTGTATGTGTTTATGTATATGTGTAGGTGTTGTGTGTGTATGTGTATGCATGTATGTGAGAATAATGCAAAAGATATTCGCGTGAAAAAAAAGTCTTAATTCTTTACTTTGATATAAAAGTAGTAATTTTGTTGCAACATTTGATAAATTATTTAATAAAAATCTACAAGTTATACATATTTGTGGATAAATATATTATAATACAGATGTATTACATGCAAATGAAAATGAATCAAGAAAGTATGGACAATTAATTATATTTGATAACGAAGAAGCAAATAAATACCGCATTGAAAAAGATCTGAATTGTTCTATTGAATCATTAAATACATAAAATTCCATAATTGTAAAAAATAATCCTCACGAAGCAACGTATAAAATGATGCACAAAGTAGAAATTGAAGAAAAAAATCGTTTTATTAAAAATAGAACTATTTCTAGGGATGTTGAAATCTTCATAAGACGAAAGGATAACTTTGATAAGCATCAACATCATGAAGCTAAAAGTAATGAAGTAGCAGTAGTTTCTGTAGGAAATGTATCACCTATTTAAAGAGACATATATATTTATTCGAAAGCAGAAAAACTGATAAGCATCCTATATATAAGGAAACACGTAAATCTTATGACTATATATCTACCTATATTCATGGATTCAAATAAAAAGTTTAAGATTATATTTTATAAAAAAAAAATCAAGATTCTTTAAGAACAGAATTTTATCAAGGCGTGATGGATTTCTTAAAAAATAAAAACAATTAAATCAATGATCGTTTGAAAATTGGAAAAATGTTTATATCACCATCAATTTTTACATAAAGTCTGCGTTCCTTACATCAAAATTTTCTTGATTCCACGACATTAGTACAAAGAATTGGAAAACCAGATTTTTTCGTTACTATGTCATGCAATCTGAAACGGAATAAAATCACAAATAATATAGGACAAAGTAAAGAAGTAATAGATAGACCAGATATTGTTGTTAAAGTATTTCATCAAAAATTAAGAATATCAATAGAGCAAATTACTAAAAAATATCTTTTGGGAAAATGCATTGCATATTCATACGTTGTAGAATTTCAAAAGAGAGGATTATTGCATGCACATATGCTAATATTTTTAAGTAAAGATGATAAAATTTACAATAGTGATGACGTTGACAAATTTATAGAAGCTGAAATTCTAAATGAAAATGAGAATCCCAGATTTTACAAAATCGTTGAATAATTTATGATATATGGTCCTTATGGAGATCAGAATGAAAACTCACCTTATATAAATAAAGAATAGTGTACGAAAAATTTTCTGAAACGATTTAATGAAACTACAATAATAACAAATGGTTATCCTATTTATCGCCGAAGAAATGATAAAAATGAGATATTATACACAAAAAGGTGGGCAGACATTAGATTTGTTGTTCCTTATAACCCGTATGTATTAATAAAGTTTAATTGTCATATTAATATTAAATTATGTTCAACAATAGGAGTTATAAAATACTTATTTAAATACTGCTTCAAAGGACATGATTGTGCATTCATAGAAATGAAAGCAAGTGAAATAAATACTGAAAGTAATACTAATGATAAAACGGATGAGACAAATGATTCGAATATGTTTTATGATGAAATTAAACAATATATATATACACAAAATACATTTGCCCACCAGAAGCTATGCATCGCATATTGTAATATAATATTAGTGAACTTTCACATACAATTTATAGATAAGCTGCTCATAATGAAAATAAACAATATGTGTATTTTTAAGAAGGACCCAAACACAAAATTAATAATAAAAATGTAAATACAACACTAACAGCGTGGTTTGAACTTGATAAAAACAACCCAGAGACACATAATTACTTTTATTCTGGTATACCGCAACATTATGTTTTTAATCGAATACATAAAACATGGACGAAAAAAATAAAAACTATAAAACCTATTTTAACCAGAATGTACTCAGTTAATCCAAAACAAAGAGAAAGATTCTTTTTAAGATTACTTCTGCTTTACGTTAAAGCTGCAACATCTTTTAAAAGCTTAGAAACTTTTGATGGAATTACATACCCAACATTCTCTAAAGCAGCAAAAGCAAGAAATTTAGTTGAAATAGATGATGAATGGGATAAATGCTCAAAAGAATTATGTAAATCTCAATTTCCAAAAGCTCTTTGTCAATTATTTACTTACATTTGTACATCGCACAATCCAATTAATGCTCGAGAATTATATGAAAAATATAAAATCTATTTTTATCATATTACCAAACATGAATAAACAGAAAGAGGAAGATTTTGCATTAAACATAATTAATGATATTCAAACTAATAATGGATTCCAATTTAGTGCCTTTAATTTACCTATTTTAGAATACTATATTGAAAATAACGAAATTAAATATAGTACAGTAAATAATGTTAATAATATTTGGTCAATTATTGATAGTCTAACAAATGCTCAAACGGTTATTCTTAATACAGTAATAAATTTATTGAATACAAACTGCACTGAAAAGCATATATACATATATATATATATATATATATATATATATATATATATATATATATATATATATAGACGGTCCAGATGTAAGTGGTAAAAGCTACTTATTAAATACAATTATAACTCAGGGATCATCCATAAATTACGTAACGCTAATTACCGGGGGTAGGGACTATGTATTTCGTGACCTGATGTGATAGAATGCGACGGAGGGTGAAATTTAAGCGTGATGTCACAGTTCAATTTTACTTCATGTGCTCCAAGTTTTAATACATTACTTTTTTAATCACGCATGTGCACACAATCACAGTCTAGATGAATAGTCCATGAAAATAAGCTTATTTATAGTCAAATACTACAAGAATTGAGCTCTGATTGGCTGAAACCGCTCACGTGTGTTGCTGCTTGCACCAGTTTTATATTGAGAAAATAGAATGCGCATGCGTCAATCGTGTAACGTGTAGATCGTATAGTAGCCGCTTGGTGATCGAGAGGCAACAGTTATGTGACGAGAATTATAACGTTTATTTTAAGACAAAGAAAAAGACGAATACGAAAAGTATTTTAATGAATTCAGAAATAAAAAAAGTTATTGCTTCTTGATGTATTGCGTATAATTTTTCTAAGAATAATAGTTGAATATCTCGTAAATTAGTACTAGTTTTTTAACGGTTTGCAATTTAAAAAAAATATATATATGAAGAATTATATTTTGCTGTAAAAGAACGATACAATGATTTGTTGACGCCTGCTAAACAACAATAAAAAACAAATGAGATATGGAGCAGCCTAAAAGCAAATAATAAAACCTCTGAGGAACTGTATGCAGTAGCTTCAGCTAAAATAAAATCATTGAAAGAAGCAATTTTTGCTAGAAAAGCTCGATTTACAAATTTCTTCTTGAACGTAAAGAACGATTCATTTATAAGTTTATTGCATAATTGATATCCTTCAATTGTGTTCTGATATTACATTATTGAGCTTACATAATAAATATTATTAATTTATAAAATTAAGTACTGTATTATAATATATTTTTTCAGACGCCAGAATCGAATAAAGACAGTTTAGTAGAGGAAGATAATTTTAATATTTCGGAAGAAAAAAAGCAAAATAATAATACTCAACAAGTATTAACCTCTAATAGTAGCGTAAAATTAAAGAATGAAAATATTGTGTCTTCTTCTTCTCATAATACTAAAGTTAGTACAATAAAAACACCGGCTCAAGATCTTATTCAAAATAATATTATTGGGATTGAAAAAAAACTTACTGCCCTTTTGCTTACAAAAGATTCTGGATTAGGAAATGAATAAGTAGAAATTATGATAAAAAAATTACGCAAAGAATTGGAAGATGAAAAAAAAAAATTAAAATTGAAACAAAAAAGTGCTACACGACAACAAAAATTTTGTCAATTTAAACGTGCGAAACTTGAAGCATTTGAAGAAAAATTTCCAGAAGCTGCGATATTGCAATACATGGAAGTAGAGCAGATGATCATCGGCGATCTGAGTTTATACGCTCCTGCAAAACGTTAGATGATTCACATTCTGAATTAAGAAAATTAGGATATCAATTAAGTAGGTCTGCCACTTATTTAAGATTAATTCCACGAAGAGCGAATACCAATGAAGGCAAAAAACATGTGAAAACGGTACCAGTTAAACTAATACGTGCACAAACTAGTGAACATAAAAGTCACATAGATACCGAATTTGCAATAGCCAGTATTAGATTTGTGGAAACTTTAGCTTCATTTTTGGGTCCAGACGAAGTTTTCTTTTTGTCTCAAGATGACAAGTCTTGAATCCCATTAGGAATTACAGCGGCAAACAAGCAGTCCGCAATCCTCATGCATTTAGATTATCGAATAAAATTACCAGACCATGATTGGGTGAAAGCTGAACATCATAAGCTGATACCATCAGTATATGCAGGTATAGATTAAAAATATTAACAAACCTCATAATTTAAACTAAACATCATTTATTGTATATTATTTTATTTTAATTAATATTTATATAGTAACGTTTCACTAATAATATGCTATCTCTTACATTTTTTTATTCATAAGTTACAAAATATTTTAAAAAAATCTAAGTTAATAAAATTGATAAATTAAAATCTATGTATAACTACATTAGAATTTTTAATTAAAATAATTTTTGATTTTATAATTTCATCAAAAAAGCATTACTTTTTAAACTAAAAATATAAAATATATAATAAATATGACAACTATTCATGTGCTTACAAGTAAATTTATAATAGTAATAATAATTAAAAAACACAATTTCCATAAACATTATATGAACTTTTTATTTTATACTTCAATCCAGCAAATAAATTTAAAGTTGAAAGATAAAAAGTACTCACTTTTTAATTCTATAAAAATGAAAATAATATATGAATATTGAACACTTTCAATTAAACAAATTATTTAACCTTCTGTTTTAGGTTATATTATAAAAGAAAATGGGATGAGAAATACTGATGCTGGAAAGTACTCTGGTCCTACTTTTAAATCAATACGTAGTGGAAAACACAGTTCTTCAACTGCTCATAAGTAGATAAGCTATGCGGGTTCTAGCCCATGCGGGTTCTAGCCCATGCGGGTTCTAGCCCAGGCCGGTTCTAATTCACCTGAATTAGAACTGAACTGGGCCAGAATGGAATTGAGCCAGAAACGACCTAGAGTGGGGGAACCCAAGCAATGTTTTACGTGATATTGAGAGAGAAACAGCCAGGGAGGGGGAACCTTTTCTAATTCAAGCGATGTTTTACGTGCGGACGATGAAACAGCTGATTGATCCAGAAATGATAACAGCTGATCGAGAGAGGGTGGGGGAACCTTTTCTAACCCAAGGGTTGAGAAAGAGCTGATTGAGCCAGAAATTATTTAGTGAGGGGAATTTTTTTTTCTAACCCAAGGATTGAGAGAGAGAGAAACAGCTGATTGAACCAGGGTGGGGGAACCTTTTCGAACCCAAGTGAGTCAGGATCGAGCGGCGTGGACCCAGCCGCTGGCCGCTTGATACCTACGAAAAATTTCTAAAGTTTCACAATTTTTACTTTTTAATACTTTTTAATATTTATTTAATTATTATAAATCGAATAAAAATTATTTAGGCATTAAAAAAAATTTTTGACTTTGGTCGGAATCGAACCCACGACCCTTTGGACGCGAGGCGAGCGCGTATACCACTACGCCACGGAGCCACCGTACTAGGGAGATTTTAAAACTTGTATAATAGCAGTTTTTTCCAGATTTTATATTATTTCTACATATTTAAACATAAGTTATTGCTAATAATTAATAATCATTTATTAATAAAAATTACATATCGGTATACGCTTATAGATTAAAATAATAAGGTGTAAAAAATATTAACTATAATTTATTAGCATTATCTGCGTGTATAATATAGTTATAGCTTAAAATAATAGCGATCTACTTTATCTACACGATGCATAAGTTAACACTCAAGAGTCTAGTGAATTTTAAAACTAGTAGGAGTAACACGTCAGCTGCGCCCTCTACGAGAGAAACTTACTGACTATGAATTTCACAGTCTCAAATAGATAAATCTTATTGTTTATAACTATTTTATAGTCATATACATTTATAAAAACAATAAGAACATCAATTTGAGAGTATTAATCTGTATTTTTGAATTTTGTCTTGAATCGAAGAAAATTGCTATTATCAATTTTTTCATATCTCAAAAACTAAAAGAGATAGGAGCCTGAAAATTAATATATAACTTTTTGATATTTAATAAATAATATAGAAAGTTATTCCAAGAGCCTAAGATATTTATTTCTTGACTTGTGCTTATACTTGAGATTTGTATATTTCATAAATGTGTATCAGAGTATCAAGTATGCATAATATATGATAAATAGTCTTAGAATAACTTTTGTTTTCATCTAATAAATGCAACAAATCATCATGCTGATTTCTAGATTTCTATTTCTTTTAGTTTCTGAGATCTCACATATGGCTGATAGCTCTACGCAGGCTACATTTTTCTAAATATGTATTAAACTAATTTTTATTACTTTAAAACATATTCTTATTGTTGTCATGAATATATATTTTAATATAAAAACTAAAAGCAACTAAATTAAACTATTTTAAGTTCAGAAACTTAAAAGCTATTTTACTTTGAACAATAAACCTTATGATTTATCTCAAAGCTATTAAATCTTTTACATTTAATAAATGGTATATATAATTGAGTATGTGTAATATGTTTTAAACATTAAGAATAGATAAATCTTATTGTTTATAACTATTTTATAGTCGTATACATTTATAAGAACATCAATTTGAGAGTATTAATCTGTATTTTTGGATTTTGTCTTGAATTGAAGAAAATTGCCACTATCAATTTTTTCATATCTCAAAAACTAAAAGAGATAAAAGTCTGAAAATTGATATATAACTTTTTAATATTTAATAAATACTATAGAAAGTTATTTCAAGAGCCTAAGATATTCATTTCTTGACTTGTGCTCATGCTTGAGATTTGTATATTTCATAAATGTGTGTATCAGAGTACCAAGTATGGATAATATATGATAAATAGTCTTAGAATAACTTTCTTTTTTATCTGATAAACGCAACAAACCATCATGCTAATTTCTAGATTTCTATTTCTTTTAGTTTCTGAGATCACACATATGATTGATAAATATTTAAATATAAATATAAATAACTAAATTGAACTACTTTAAATTTAAAACATAACCTAAATCTATTTTAACTTATTGTATCTTATACATTATAATCAATGATTTATAAGATTGAGTAGTTGTAATATGTTTTAAACATAAACAATAGTTAAATCTTATTGTTTATAACTATTTTATAATCAGACATATCCATAGAAACAATTAAAACATTATTTTAAATGTGGTAATGTTTGTTTTAGAATTTTTAGCTTAATCGGCTTTTTCCACTATTATCCATTTTTCATATCTCAAAAACTAAAAGAGATAGGAGTCTGAAAATTTATATATAACTTTGCTATATTTAAAAAATAATATAGAAAGTTATTCCAAGACTCTAAGCTGATTATTTCTACATTTTCTCAATGCAAAGTGATGTATTAAACTAGCGAAAGATTCAATTTTTATAAAAGTCATTTATTAGATCAATTTAAATTTATATTTACATGAAAGTTATAACATTTTAAATATAGTTATTGAAAATCATTATTTAGTCTTAATAAAAATTCTAAATTATTAAAAATTAACCTATAAAAAAGAAATTGTCTTTATTTTTCAAGTCTCAAACTGTTAGAGCTTTGAAAATTTTTATCTAAACTAATAAGATAGGTTATGAAAGGAAAGGTTATATTTTTATTAATCTCAAGTTTAATTTATTGAAATATAAATTACAATAATAATTCATGAATGTTGAGAGTTTCAATTAATGCTCTCATAACCAGTCACATAACCTCTACAATCATTCCTAACCTTAAATCATGTATTTTATGATGAACCTTGCTGACTGAAGCGAGTCAAAGAAATGAATTTCAGAATCGAGCTCATCTTCTTTTATACTCATGAAAAAGGTTAGGTGGGGTAAAACTTCAACACGTTTCTCCCCTCTTCGCGCGCGCATGCATTCCCCCACCCAATCCTCGCGTATATAAGAAGGCGCTTTCGAGAGGGCAACTCAGTTCATTGGGAATCATCGTCTTTGAAGAAGCATCATGGCTACCGCAGAGTATTTCAAGTATACAGCACGTTTGCTGTTCGAATCGTATCAGCATACGATGGCCGGTAAAGCCAATGCTGACGATATACGTAGATGGCTTAATCTCGGTAACGCAGCTCTTGAAAACGCTAATTTGTTGAGTCGTTCGGTGAACTTAACTGTTGCGGATAAACAGAAACTGCAAGCTGCCGCTGCTCTTATCAAAAGTGTTTTAAAATTATTAAGTGTTCATCAAAGTGCAATTATAGGTTATGGTGTCGCTCCTGTTACTGATCCTAGAGTCAGTTGGGACGACGTTGACAGTGCGTTCGAAAATCGAATTAAAACAGGTGTAATCACAAATCACAAGCATCTGGACATTCAACGTTTCTTGAAAGATGCTAAACGTGAATTGATCGCGCAAGTTAATAAGTCTCTGGAAGAGCATCCTGCTATAAAAGTTAATACAACGTTGTCTGCTGAATACATGATTGTGAAAGATGATATTCAAACTTATGACATCAAGTATTTCAATACAAAGTCCGCTTATATATATTCAACAACTAACCTCGATGAGTGGTATGCATTGAACATTGAACAGCCCATCAGAACTGACATGGAAGAATTTGCTGAACAGCAATCGGGCTGGACTCTACGAGCAATTCTGAATTTAGTTGTGAATATTAATAAATATAATCCCATGAGAGGAAGTAATTCGTACGTTCAAGTGCCTGATTTTATTAAGAATAAGAAAGCTTGTGTAAACGTTCAGAACAAAGACGATCAGTGTTTCAAGTGGGCTATTTTGTCAGCTTTGCATCCTATACCAAAACATGTAGACCGTGTGTCTTCGTATAAAAAGTATGAAGATGAATTGAATTTTGACGGAATAGAGTTTCCAGTGGATCCAAAAGATGTTGGAAAATTTGAAAAACAAAACGATATTTCCGTAAACGTTTATTTTTTGAAAAAGACTGGAAATAAGTTCGTTGTTCTACCGCGACATGTGACGTCAAGCAAGAAAGATAGACACGTAAATCTTCTTTTAGTTGAGAAATATTACGTTAATGAAGACGAAGAAGAAGAAGAACTTGACGACTCTTTTAACATCATTGATTATAAACATCACTATGTTTGGATCAAAAATCTTTCTCGATTGGTAGGAAGTCAATTGAGTGCAAAAAGTCACAAAATGCACATTTGTGATCGATGTTTGCATTATTTTTTAACGGCTGAAAAATTAGCAGCACACGTTACTGACTGCGAGAATTTAAACAAATGCAAAATTACTCTTCCTGACAAAAGAGATAGTATACTGAAATTTAAAAATTTCACAAACAATATTCCTGTGCCGTTTGTGATTTATGCTGACTTTGAATGCTTGCTTCAACCAATAGAAAATGAAAAACGCACCTATCAACTGCATGAGGCTTTCAGCGTTGGATATTTCGTTAAATGTAACTACGATGACGCTTTATCAGAATACAAAAGTTACAGGCAAAATGATCAACTAGACAAAGCACCTGCCAAATGGTTCGTGGAAAATCTACATACGTTAGCCTTGAAATTGCAAGATATGTATAAGAATCCACGACCAATGAGAGATTTGACACCATTAGAAAAGATAAGATTTGATAGTGCGCGTTTGTGCCATATCTGTCAAAAACCTTTTACTCCTGAAGAAAAGAAAGTGAGAGATCACTGTCATCTCACTGGAGAGTAAGTATCAATATTTTTACAATCTTTATTAATTCTTGACTAAACAAACATTTTTTTCAGATATCGTGGACCTGCTCATAATGCATGTAATATAATCTATCAAGATTCCCGCACGATACCAGTGATTTTTCATAACCTAAGTGGTTATGATGCGCACATTTTTATCAAAGAGATCGCTACTTGTTTTCCAGGACGAGTGTTGCTTCTTCCACAAACGAAGGAAAGATATATATCTTTTACAAAGTTTGTGGAAGGAACTGATATTAATTTGCGATTTATCGACTCGTTTCGGTTCATGGCTTCATCGTTGGACAAGTTATCGTCATACTTGGAAAAACATGACATCGTAGATCGAGTTTTCAAGCAAACCAATGGATTTTCTACTGATCAAATCATGCTTTTAAAGAGAAAAGGTGTCTTTCCGTATGACTACGTTAGCTCGTTGGACAAACTGGAAGAAATTGAGCTTCCATCAAAGGAGAGCTTTTACAGCAGCTTGTACGAGGCCCACATCAGTGATGAAGATTATGAACATGCAAAACAAGTTTGGCAGACATTCAATATTCAAACACTCGGACAGTACTCTGATTTGTATCTCAAGACGGATGTTTTGCTTCTAGCTGAAGTCTTTGAGAATTTTAGAAAAAATTGTCTCGAGGCATATGACTTGGATCCTGCCCATTATTACACTACTCCTGGATTGACGTGGGATGCGATGTTAAAGTATACTCAGGTAAAATTAGAACTTCTGACTGATATCGACATGCTTATGTTTATTGAACGAGGTATACGAGGTGGAATCAGTCAGTGTTGCAATCGCTATGGCAAAGCGAATAATCCATACATGGGACAAGATTATAATCCCAACAAAGATGAAAAATATTTGATGTATTACGACGTCAATAACTTGTACGGTTGGGCCATGACTGAACCATTACCATCTGGTGGCTTCAGATGGGTGGATAACCTGGACAGATATAACTTTTTCGATATTCCTGATGATTATCCATTCGGTTACATACTGGAAGTGGACTTGGAATATCCTCAATCTCTTCATGATAAACACAAGGATATGCCATTTTGTGCTGAGCACAGAGCACCTCCAGATTCCAAACAGATGAAATTGATGACAACTTTGCATGATAAGCAGCGTTATGTACTTCATTATCGTGCATTGAAGCAGGCATTACTCCATGGATTACGTCTAAAGAAAATCCATCGAGCTCTTCAATTTGATCAAAGTCGATGGCTCAAGAAATACATCGACTTGAACAGCGAGAAGAGAAAAAATGCTAAGAATGAGTTCGAGAAGATGCTCTTCAAACTCTTTAACAACGCTGTTTATGGAAAAACCATGGAGAACGAGCGAAAACATGTGGACATCAAGCTCGTCAGTAAATGGAAAGGACGCTATGGTGCAGAGGCGCTCATTGCCAGACCTAACTTCAGTAGTTGTGCCATCTTTGATGAAAATCTTGTGGCTATTCAGCTCTTACGAACAGAGATTTGCATCAGGAAACCTATCTACATCGGGCTGTCTGTACTGGATTTGTCCAAAACTCTTGTATACCGCTTCCATTATGATTATATGCTGGACAACGTAGCAAACAATGGAGCCAATTGTAAGCTATTGTACACTGATACTGATAGCTTGGTGTACGAAATGACCAACATCGATATGTACAAGATAATGAGACGGGACATCCATGAGTTCGACACCTCAGACTACCCACAGCCTAACCAATTCCACATTCCTCCAGCTAACAAGAAAATTGTTGGTTTAATGAAGGATGAATGCAATGGAAACATCATGCTGGAATTCGTTGGACTGAGGAGTAAAATGTACAGCGTCAGAGTCAAAAATCAGAAGCCGATAAAAAAAGCCAAGGGAGTGAAGAGTTCCGTAGTCAAAGCAACCATCTGTTTCGACGACTACATCGATTGTTTGGAAACGAAAGAGATCAAGATTCGTCAACAGCGAAACATAAGATCTCGTAATCACCAGCTGTACACTGAGAAAGAAACAAAGATTGCTCTCAGTGCCTACGACGACAAACGATATCTGCAGTCAGAAACTACGGACACTCTTCCTTGGGGTCATTACTTGGCAAAGCCGCCAAGTCCAGAGGTGGGGGAAGCAACTACCGAGCCGCCGAATCCCGAGCTGAGACCTGAGGTGGGGGTAGCCGCTACCGAGCCGCCGAATCCCGAGCCAAGACCTGAGGTGGGGGTAGCCGCTACCGAGCCGCCGAATCCCGAGCCAAGACCTGAGGTGGGGGTAGCCGCAGCCGAGCCGCCGAGACTTGTGGTGGGAGAAGTTGCTGCTGCTGAGGTGGGGAGATCTCTATATGAGCAGCTGCAAGAGCGACCTAGCATCATTCAGTTCGCAGCCTCCTCAAGAGATAATCAACAAGTCCTCAAAAGAACTCATCAGTCAACGAGCGAAGAAGCAGGCAGTAGCAAAAGATCCAGACTTTGAATTTACTAGCGATTCTTAAATTAAGGTTAGTTTTAATTTCTTTTTCTTTTGATAATAATTTAGTCTTCAATAGAATTATGGAAAAAGTTTTTAAGTGATTTAATAGTATTTAAATGAAGTGTTAATAAAGTATCAATATAGTATTAATATAGTTTCAATATAGTTTTAATATAGTATCAATACAGTATTAATACAGCATTGATACAGTATTAATATAGTATTAATAGTACTTAAATTGAAATTTCTTCTATTCTTAACTAAGAACTTTTTTTTTTTTGTTATAGATAAAATGGACATTTCAAAATTAAGAGGAGGTCTCGTATCTCTGTCCTTTTCTAATCAAAGAAATGATTTTTTTACAAAAACTAATAACTTTATCAAAAAATGAAGAGAAAGCCGCATCTCGTATCAAAAAAAGCAATATTTTCTTTGATAAGAAAAAATTAATTTTATTGCTTCGTTCTCAAGAAAACCTTGAAAAACTTAAATCATAGAGGTTAAGGTGGACAATTTGGTTTTTTAAGGTTTTCTTGAGAACGAAGCAATAAAATTAATTTTTTCTTATCAAAGAAAATATTGCTTTTTTTGATACAAGATGCGGCTTTCTCTTCATTTTTTGATAAAGTTATTAGTTTTTGTAAAAAAATTATTTCTTTGATTAGAAAAGGACAGAGATACGTGACCTCCTCTTAAACGCCATCGCTAGAGGAGAATTCCTCCCAACAAAAAAATTGACTGAATTGAGTCAAGATACTCTGTACATGGTAACGAAATTAAAACGAGTGAATACTCGATATGGGTCGAAGACTGTGGCAGAACTGGGTAATGAAATCTAAATTTTTCTACCTAAGAAAATATGCGAAGTGTTTGAAAAAGATAAAAAGTTTTTAGAAGAAATGCAGAGTGCTGCAAATAAACTCAAACTTTTCATAACATACAAAGGAGGTCATATCATTGAATTTTCAAATGCTTAGTGACTTTATATAAGTGTTTATAATAAGTGTTTATAATAAGTGTTTATAATTAATATATGTATATAATTATGAGGATGTGTATAAATAAAATATAGTATGATAATAAATTTAATGTTTAATTTCAAAACGTGTTTATTTTATTTTAAATTAGTAATATACATTATTAAATACATTTTTCTCAAATAATTATGATATGTAAATTCGCATTCTTTGATTAATAACTTTTCTACAAATTACACATTTTTGAACAATGGATGAACAATGAGAACAACTACAACAGTGTCCACAGGGTATAAATGTGACTTCTACTTCATTATCAAGACAAATTTTACATCTATTGGTATTTTCTTCAGCAGAATCATTCCGACAAGGTATACCTCGGATGAAGCGGCAACGGCCATTCCACTTTTTGTGCTCCAATAATGGATTGTCATCAATTTCCCATCTACAGATTTCTGTAGAACATTCAAAGCAACGGACTTTATCTATTTCACCAGTGTAGTAGAATCCTGCTGCAGCTAAATCTTCAGGTTTTAAAAAACTCAATGGCCAATTTTTAAAACTTTCAAGACGGTTTTGCTGTATTCGATACATGATTACGTTGAATTATTAGTAAGTTTTTATTCTTTATAAATTAATTACAAAATACTTATTGAGCATCTGCTTTATTAATCCAACTATTGTGAGTATTGTCGAAACCAAGCCACTTCACTAATACTTCATTTCCACGTCTTCTAAGAATCTTCTCTACAAGATAGTAATCAGGATATTCGACACTTTGTAATTCTTGTTCATAAAAACCTCCAGCTATTGGTTGATCTTTGTAATCCTGCAAGAGAAAAGTAACTGGTTTTGTTTTTCGAACTCGGTGTACAGTAAATATTTCAATAGACCAGTTGGGTGTGTATCCTTTTTCGAATACTTGTTTCAACTTGCTTACTCGTACTTTATCACCAACTTTGAACTTTGGTTTCTTTTCTATTAAATTAACATTACTCTTGAATCGTCAAAGAACTTCAGCTTCGTTTTCAGCTGTAACATCTTTCGGTTTCATATTAATAGTACGATGCTTCTCATCATTGTACTTGTCAATCAAATTGGGGATAATATCAATCCACTTGTAGTTACCACGTAAACTAAACTGTTTCCACATTTTGTTTTTGAGCGTACGATTAAAGCGTTCGCAAATAGACGCCTTGAGATTACTATACGTCGAGTAGAGATTGATTTTATATTGTTGCATGAGATTCTGGAAATTGGTATTATAGAACTCCTTGCCTCGGTCGGTGTGAAGATTCTTAGGCACTCTACCTTTTCTCAATACAGACTTCATAGCAGCAGAAACATCCATACCAGTTTTTTGTTTTACTGGAACAGCCCAGGCGTATTTTGAAAAAACATCTATAACTGTAAGCATGTATTTGTAGCCTTTGTTTTCTCGAGAATAAGGTTGCATCTCTACCAAATCAGCTTGCCAAGTCTCATCCAAACCTCGCACATCGAACTTTCGACGAGGATAATTACGACGTGCTGGCTTGTGAAGCTCTTCTACAAGTCTATGACGTTGTTCCATCGATGGTTATCGATTGACTGTTTTGCACTAACAGAGATAATGCCTCCTTTTATAGTCTCAAGCTCCAACTGGCTTTGTATGAATTTCTTATCTAGCTCGTCTCTATGGACCTCTACAATTTTATCTAGGTTATTGAGATCACTTCTCAAACTAGATATTGAATCTAATAATTTTTGAACTTCCAAACGTACGATACGCTGTAAAGTATCTAAATTTACAGCTTCATTGAGTTGATTAGGTGATGCGAGATTACAAAGCCTCTTATTTTCCATATCGTATTGTCCATCTTTTGTGAGTTTATAGCCAATACCCGGAGGTCCTCGACTACCCTCACTTCGTTTGAGATTACGTCCGAATACATCGACACTCATTTTGATAATGCATGGTATAGGTGTCTACACCTCAATATATATAGCCTCCTTCACGTAACTCTTCTATAATTGAATGTATCTCATTTGTATGGCTAGGGTTTCCAGCTTCTCTTTCAGCAATGAGTAATCGAAGTCTATCAACGAGTTCATTTGGATCATCCCAGTATATGTAATCCATTCTCGTATCTCTTCTTGCAATTTTATATCGAGGTAACGATCCTCCTCTTTTTTCAATGAAAATAAAGGACTAATGATACTATCGAATTTCTTACTTTTGTGCGTACGAATAGTCTCATCACTTCTGTAGCGTCGTTTGTGAGCATTAGTAGTTTCGAGAATCTTCTTGTAATTTTGCATATCATTGGTGTTTATCTGACCTCTATCGGGATTTTTCGTAATTAACAATTCTAACAATCCTTTAGTTTTTGGATATTTTTGATCTTTTATACGAATGTTTTTATCTTCGAAAAATAGAGGTGAGTCACCAATTAAGTAACTATTACCTTCCTTGCGTACTCCATAAACTTTATCCAATTGTTTTGATTGATCCTCATTGAGCATATGAATGTATTTATTATTATTAAGCAATAAATAATCTTCTTTTTTTTCTAATTCCTGCTCACTTGTAGCTGATTCAAATTCCGTATCAACTTGTCGAATAGTATCGTTTAATGACGTATCTATAGCATCATCATCAATGGATGAAGAGGAAGAAGAAGAAGGCTGCAAGAAGGAGGAATAAGTATCATTGTTTTTTATGACTTTTTTTTTTTTTTTTTTTTTCTATGTCACGTATAAAATCATTATTTTTCTCAGTAGTAGCAACGAGTTTCTGAAGAGGATCAACGATAGGTTTGAATGTCTCGCCAAATGCTCTTTCAATATTCTCTTTTCCAAACTTCAGCAAGTTATATTTTCGTTTAACTGCATTGCGTGCTTGCACAAGTTGATGTAGAACATCTTTCTTTCGTCGAATGTCAGCCATGTTGACGCTTCAGCGTACAATGATGAATTGTTTTCTTAGGACTATGTGTGCGCTATATTTATAGCAAAACAATCAAAGCCTTTTCTATATCTACCAGAATTGATCGAACTATCTTTGTCGATCATTAAAAATCCATATTTATCATCAGTCCAACACTTGGAGCATAATTCTTTGAATTGCGCGTAATTCATGTCAGAATTGACGTGATCATCGTATAAGTGTCTCAAGTTGACGTCATCTTGACGAAAAATCACCAACAAATTGACATTGTCTCTGACTAGATGTTTTGGAATTCGAGCATAAGATTGACAGAGATAGAAACAATCAACATCCTTGTGTCTGCCCATACAGAAGTAAGCTCTGATATTATCTTGTTTTTCACAGGCTAGATCATCAAAAATCATGACAGAATTTGGAAGCGCATTATCAGGGGCTACAACAGATTCGTGCTCACTAAAGGGAAAGTATTGTACACCTTCTAAAGGCTCTAGGAGGTCCTTCAAAAACTTGTACTTTGGTTGGTTCAAAGACTTGGAGTAAACATAAACGTTTTCAAACCTGAGACCATTAGGATGCGTTATTAGTGCTAAGAGACTATTGGTTTTACCACAATTGGATGGACCGCAAAATACAGCTCGAATACTGTTTGGAAGTAAGTCTCCATGCCTCTTTAATTTCTTCTCATGCTCCACGATAGTGTCGAAATTTTCTATCGGTAGCTTAACGGATTGTTCTTTGAAATTCATTATGACAGCACGTCTAACGTACGAATGCTTGACCAGCTATAAATACAGGGCTTTTATACCCAATGCCTCAGTCTTCATTTAGTCTTCGAAGTGTGATGATCATATATAGACAACGACGACGTGGTCGCGGTTTTGTCAACAAGCTTCTTAATAGTCTTCCAATCGAACTTCATATACCAGGATACCAATACTGTGGACCCGGTACAAGATTAGCTAAACGTTTAGCTAGAGGTGATCCAGGAATTAATCCTCTCGATAGAGCTTGTAAAGAGCACGACATTGCTTATTCACAGAATCGTGAAAACGTAGAAGCTAGAAACGCTTCTGATAGAATTTTAGCAGAAAAAGCTAATCAAAGGATTTCATCAAAAGACGCTAGCTTTGGAGAGAAAGCAGCTGCACTTGCAATTAAAAACATTATGAAAGTAAAGTCTAAATTCGGAATGGGTATGAAGAAGAAGGGTAAGAGGAGGAGGAGAAAGCCTTCTACTACTACTTTCAATACAATAGTAAAGGCTGCATCAAAATCAATTGTTCCTACAAAATGTGCTCGAAAAGCCATTTTGTCAGCTCTAAAAGGTGCACGTAATGCTGTTAAAAAAGCAGGTGGTAAAAAGAATGTCAAAATTCCACGTACTTTACCAGTTCCAAAGAAAGTAGGAGGTTTCTTACCATTTCTTATACCAATCTTTGCAGGTTTGAGTGCTGTTGGTGGTATAGCTGGAGGTGCCGCTGGAATTGCTAAAGCAGTAAATGATTCCAAAGCTGCTAAACAACAATTAGAAGAAAATAAGAGACATAATACAAAGATGGAAGAAATAGCTCTTGGTAAAGGCCTTTACTTGAAACCATATAAAACTGGTCTCGGTCTTCGTATGAAACCAAAGAATTCTTTAAAAAAAAAAAAAAAATCCTCAAAGTAAAATTACCTCAAAGAGCACTCACCGATGCTGATCTCATCAAATATGCAAAAATCCTGAAAATCTCAAATTTTCGAGGAGTATTCATGAGGAACGCTATGCCTATTAGCGGACCACGCTATAGAGAATCAGCTATTGTTAATCTCGATGATGCAGATGGACCGGGAACGCACTGGGTAGCATATCGCAAACGAGGAAACGATGTTGTGTATTTCGATAGCTTCGGTGATCTTCAACCTCCTTTGGATTTAATGACATATCTGAGAGTAGACAACATCAAGTACAATCCTGAGAGGTATCAAGACTTTGATACTTTTAATTGTGGTCATCTTTGTCTAAGATTCTTGAGTGATACTCTTAATATATAAAGAAAAGAATGATGAGTATTTGTTCATTATGTGTTCAACAATCATGGTAGATTCATTGACTTTGAGTCTTTCGAGTACATCGTCTGTACTGGAAGAACAGTATTTTCCACCAATTGAACTTTCACCTGACAAGAATTACGTTCTCGGATTAGTTGCTTTCATGACATTCAATTCTATACCTAATATTGACAAGGGTAGTAATCTATTCCACGTTGGACAGGAAGAAATTGTTTTACCGACTGGTAGTTATGAAATTGAGGATATAGAGAATTATCTCAGTGAAACATTGACGACAAAAAGTATCTCAATCAGTATTAAACCAAACAATAATACACTTCGTAGTGAAATAAAATGCAATCATTCGATTGATTTTCGACCAGAACATTCGATAGGACCTTTATTAGGCTTTGCAAAACGTGTACTTCCTGCTGACGTCACAAATCATTCAGATTTACCTGTAGCTATTCTCAAGGTCAACGCTCTTCGAGTCGAGTGTAATATCGTCTCTGGTGCCTATATAAACGGTCGACGAGTGCACACGATACATGAATTCTTTCCTGCTGTCCCACCAGGATATAAGATCATTGAAGTGCCATCACAAGTCATTTACCTTCCAGTCGTCGTCAAGAGCATAGATCATTTACAAGTGCGTATAGTCGATCAAGACGGGAATCTAATAAACTTTCGTGGAGAAACTATTACAGTTAGACTACATATCAAATCAGTATAAAAAATGGGAGTGGTTTATAACAATAAAAATAACAAAGGGTATATAAGTAAATCGAGATGGCATTCGAACATCAGTCGTCATCGACAAGTCAAAGTATTAACACGGCAAAACATTCAGTTTTTGAAAAGCCAAGGCTTAAAAATAAGAGCTCCTGGTGGAAAATTACGTGCTTAATTTTTTGCTGTTTTCAAAGAAATGGAGGAAATTTTAAACATAAGGGCAGGAGTAACATTGGATGAGTCAATAGCTCACTGTGAGGTGCACGCGTACCAGCCTTACACCTCGTCAAATTTCAATAATAGCGATGAAATTCGCATATCAATTCAACATCAAGATTTAAATCTTTTGCCTTCGCGGAGTTCTCTACACATAGTGGGAAAATTAACTCAACAAGATGGCACTGCTTTAGCAAGAACTAACTTAGTTAATAATGGCATCTGTCATCTATTCGAGGAAGTTCGCTATGAAATTAATGCTATAGAGATCGATCGCTGTAAGAATGTTGGATTGACCACCGTTATGAAGGGTTGGGTATCACTCAATCCTAGTCAGAGTTTGATTATAGAAAATGCTGGTTGGATTGATATAACGGAAACTCGGAAGATCATTAATAACAATGGCTATTTTGATATTTTTATACCTCTCAGTATGATTTTAGGCTTTGCCGAAGATTATCGCAAAATCATAGTCAATGTTAAACATGAACTTATCCTCACGAGATCCAGGAACGATATTAACGCAGTAATACAAACACCGAATGCTACTAATGCTTATGAAGATTTCAAAATTGATCTTTTAAGGATCGAGTGGCTTATGCCTCACATACAGTTATCCAATGAATGTAAAATTCGCATGCTTCGACAAATCGAGAAAAATAAACCTATCTCAATGAGTTTTCGTTCCTGGGAATTATACGAATATCCATTATTACCGGCATCAACGAGACATGTATGGACAGTCAAAACATCTAATCAGCTGGAGAAGCCTCGTTTTATTATTCTTGGTTTCCAGACAAATCGAAAAGGACGAAAAGCTGCTAACGCTAGTCAGTTTGATCATTGCAATTTGAGCAATGTAAGACTATTTCTCAATTCTACATACTATCCTTACGGAAATATGAATCTTGATATTGTCAATAATCAGTATGCAATATTATACGATATGTACGCTAATTTCCAAAATGCATACTATGGAAAGGAGTCCGAGCCAATGCTGAAAAAATCAGATTATATCAATCACATGCCACTGATAGTCATCGATTGTTCAAAACAAAATGATTCTCTGAAGAGTGCTCCAGTTGATGTTCGCCTTGAATTCGAGACCAAACAAAACTTTCCAGTTGGAACTTCAGCTTACTGTCTAATCTTACATGATAGAATCATAGAATACAACGCCATAAGCGGTGATGTCAGAAAATTAGTCTAAAGGAGTGGGGATAGTCTGCAAAGGAGAGGGGATAGTCTACAAAGGAGAGAGGATAGTCTGCAAAGGAGTGGGGATAGTAGGATATAAGAAAGCGAGAGCGAGCTGAGATCTCATTCTTTAACAAGATGGAATACGCAGTGGACTTACAAGGTTTTAAAAAGCCAGGTAAAGAGTTTGTTTTAAAAGAGTTGGCTGTTGTTCCTCTTGTTGAATCGTCAGAACCAACGGTGCATATTTTCAAACCACCTTTTCCTTGGAAAAAGTTAACTACAAAATACAAGCGTGAAAATCTCTGGCTCGAGCTTTGCTATCATGGACTAGCTTGGAATTCTGGAGATCATGAGTATACTGAAATAGAAAAAATTCTTCGACAAACTCTGCAGAACGCTACACAAGTTTTTGTGATTGGTAAAGTGAAAAAAGAGTGGTTAGAGAAGTTTGATTTTAAAGTTGTGGATATTAGAGAACTGGGTATTCCCCATTTTGATCAACGGCTAACTAAAACAGTCTCTTGTTCACATCATAATTGCATGTATAAAAATACATGTGCTGTTAACAACGTTAAATCAATACAAAAGTTGTATTTCAGTGATTTCAGTGATTGGGTTATGGACTGGGAAGACACTCGTGCAAATACCGACAGTGAATCAGAACTGTAAAATAAGTTATCAGCATGGAGTACTTGGTGGATATGCAAGGTTTCAAACAGTCTGGTGATGACTATATTCTCAAAGAGTTGGCTGTAATGCCGCTCAACGATGATACCGAACCTCTGGTACTCCTTTTCAACAAACCATATTCCTGGCGTAGACTTTCGGACGAGTTCAAAGAACAAAATACCTGGTTGAAATATTACTATCATGGTTTGTCATGGAACTCTGGTACCATTCCCTATACTGACGTAGGCAATATTCTTAGAGAAGCCTTACATGATGCGACCAAAATTTTTGTCGTGGGTAGCATAAGAAAAAAATGGCTAGAACGCTTCAAGTTCAAAGTTTATGACATCACCGAAATGGGTTTTCCACCAGCTGATAAAATAAAGCTTGTGACTGTTTGCCCTAATCACAATGATACATACAAAGCTCGTTGTGCTCTGCACAATGTCAGACTTATGAAAAAATACTTTACTAAAAATAAATAAGTTGATTTATGCTAGCATAGGAAGTAAAAAGGAGAGATAATGCTTAATGGATGTATCTCACAGGTGGAGGGCGATGGTTGGGGCTCTCACCACTTCCTAAAAAAACAAAGTTTTTGTTTAATGTCATCCGATGGAGGGGGAGATCTGCGCAGTAGTCACGGCTCAACCGCTACTTAAGAGAACTCCCGAACCAGTTCGAGTCATTCATTTATCAGACTCTGCTAAGTAAACTTTATCAGAGAAATATGGATCTTGATAAATTCAACGAGGCAGCTCGTGGACGCGTCCATCGTGCCATTGGGAATATATTCCCCTTAAAGAAAAATCAGACTTATTATGTGAGTGAGTTTAGACCAGTTAAATGTAAGGATAAGTTTAGATTGATGGCAACTTTAGATCACGAATGGCGCATTTTTATTCCATCTCGCGCATGCAGAGCCTTACAGGAAAATAAGGAGTTTTACTTCAAGTTAAGAGAGGCCATTAAAAATTACAAGTTGTTTGTGAAGTATTTAGATGATGATAAAGGAAAAGGTCTCGAGTTCTCCTTGGCTTAAGCGCTTGGAAGTTAACGGAGAGGTATATGAGTCACGGGTGTACTTCTCAAAGTAATGGGTTCACAAGTGACGATTCTTGGTTGTACCTCACAGATGGGAGCGAAGGTTGGGGCTCCCATCACTTCCTATAAAAAGCAACCACATCGTGATTCACATTTATTTCATCATGGGACAGACTCCTAGTTATACCACTCAAAATTGTTCAGAGCACACTCCTCTTCTTCCACCTGATAAAAAGGTGAAGAATGAGAAAACAACATGGAAAGAGTACTATGAACAATTCAAACCATCTAAAGATATAAAATATAAAAAGCTCTAAGTTTTTTAACTAAGTAGATGAGAATGGAAACTGAGCTTAAAACACTATGCTGATCATAGCTCAAAGCTCGGTAGGTATCCAGCGGCTGGGTCCTCGCCGCTCGATCCTGACTCTCTTGGGTTCGAAAAGGTTCCCCCACCCTCTCTCTCGATCAGCTGTTTCTCTCTCAAGCCTTGGGTTAGAAAAAAAAATTCCCCTCACTAAATAATTTCTGGCTCAATCAGCTCTTTCTCAACCCTTGGGTTAGAAAAGGTTCCCCCACCCTCTCTCGATCAGCTGTTATCATTTCTGGATCAATCAGCTGTTTCATCGTCCGCACGTAAAACATCGCTTGGGTTAGAAAAGGTTACCCCTCCCTGGCTGTTTCTCTCTCAATATCACGTAAAACATTGCTTGGGTTCCCCCACTCTAGGTCGTTTCTGGCTCAATTCCATTCTGGCCCAGTTCAGTTCTAATTCAGGTGAATTAGAACCGGCCTGGGCTAGAACCCGCATGGGCTAGAACCCGCATGGGCTAGAACCCGCATAGCTTATCTACTCTCATACGCATGCAAACGATTTTGATAGACTTTTGAATTCTAAAATATTCGAACCAATATGCAAAACTAGCGAAGGACTTGTGAAACCAATTATAATTATTTCAGTCGATGGTGGACCGGATGAAAATCCTCGCTACGAAAAAGTAATAAAACACATTGTTGCACATTTTAAAAATTACGATCTCGATGCACTGTATGTTATCACCAATGCTCCTGGAAGGAGTGCTTATAATCGCGCTGAACGACGAATGGCTCCTTTATCACATGAGCTGTCTGGAGTAATATTACCCCATAATCATTTCGGGAATCATCTAAATAATCAGGGTATAACTATTAATGAAGAATTAGAAAAAAGATAATTTCAGATATGCTGCCAAGGTTCTTTGTGATATATGAAATAACCTAAATATTGATGGTTATGAGGTTGAATCTGTATATATAGAAGATGAACATTTTAAAGATATTGATGATGAAATAGATTCTACTTGGTACGCGTTGCATGTTCAAGAGTCACAATATTTCTTACAAATTGTGAAATGTGATTCTCAAACTTGCTGTGGAGTTCATAGAAGTAGACTTCGGACAATTTGAGCTTGTAAATTTTTTCCACCTCCAATTAAAATTAAAAAAAACAAAAATTACAGAGGCACTAGATCTCGTTGGTAAATTTATGCCATTCTTTATGCAGCAAGCACTAAATATTAATCATCATGCTCCTGGATTTAGACAGGTGATGAATTAATTTTCAATTCGAATGCATTTAAAAATATTATTACTATGTTATTTATTTTGCAACATAAACATAATAAAATAAAATTTATAGTTTTAAAAAACTTTGATTTATTTTCCAATCTATTTTTTTTTTTAATACTTTTAATTTTAGATTCCCTATGCCATGCATTGTCCATCTGTTTCAACGCAGTTAAAAATAGAATTTGCAAAATTTGTGGAAAGTATTTTGCTTCACAAAAAGCTGCAGCTAAACATATGAAAACTACTCACAAAGATTCTTCCGCTACTATGACCTGCAGCAGAGCATATCCAGTTCATATAGCTACACGTCGTTATGGAGAAGCTTTTATTTATGTGTTTTTAATGAATTAATAAATTTTAATTTTAGAAAAATATTTTTATTTTAAAAAAGAGGGGGTTATTATGGTGGGTGTGACGTAATTTTTAGGGGGGTATCGTGATTGGTGTGAACAATTGTGACATGGAGGGTGGCCGCGTCAAAAATTTCAATTTTTAGCGTTACGTAATTTATGGATGACCCCATTATCTAAAAATTTATGGATTCAACTATTCAGTTGTATTATGGACAGGTATAGCGGCTGATTTATTACAAGACGGTGTGACAGTATATACAGTATTCAAATTACCGTTGAACATATCTGAAGATGCAATATATAATATTAGTACAAACAGCGAAGTAGGTAAAAACATGAAAAATGCAATTGTTATCTTGGATAAAATTACAATGACATCAAAATTCGCTTTTGAAGCCGTCGATCGCATATTTAAAAATGTATGTGATAATAATAACTTGTTTGGAGGGGAAACATTTATCATATCAGATGATTTCAGACAAACATTACCAATAGTAGAACATGGAAATAAAACACAGATGGTAGAAAATTGTATCAAAAAAAGCTATTTATCGGAACATTTGCAATGTATGTCTTTCAAAGAAAATAAATGTTTATCGGAATCAGATGATAAATTCAAAAATTGGTTACTAAATATAGGAAATGGTAATTTTTATTTAAAATATGAAAAAGGGAAATAAGGTTATACGAATTTCAAAAGAAATATTGTCAAAGGCAATTTAATTGATGAAATTCACGGACATAATATAAATATTGAAAATTGTGACTATCACGAAAATATTATATTAACACCGAAAAAGTAGATGTAACAGAAATGAATGAAAAAATTCTATCAAAAATAAATGAACCAGTAATACAATACTTGAGCATTGATTTTGCAAAAGATGTAAATGACAAGAGTTTAGACGCGATTTCGCCAACAGAATTTTTAAATTCTTTAACGCCTAACGGTTTACCTCCACATGGATTACAATTAAAAAAAGAGTTATAGTAATATTCTAGGAAATGTTAATTTGAATAAAGGACTTTGTAACGCAACCTGATTAATGAAAATAAATCAATTTACTATTGTTGCATGAATATTAACAGGAAGTATAAAAGGAAGCACTATATTCTTCCCACGTATGACCTTATCAGCAAATGATGAACTGCCATTCCAGATGACCAGAAAACAATTTTCTGTAAAACTTGCTCATGCAATGACTACACAGGCACACAAAAAAAAAGTCGATGTCCACGGAGGCGACCTTTGGGATTCTGTTTTTTGGATCGCTGATTCCGCATCGTTTGTCGGTTTATTTAGATCAGATCGCTTTCAAGGTCATTTGAAGGCCAAATGAAGAAAATATTGCTGAGAAAATCTGGAAAAATTCATACGTAGGTTTTTTAGCATGCTGAATCCGAATCCGGTGTCGGTTGACCTTCATGAGTTCAAGGTCAAGGTCATTTGAAGGTCAAACCAACAAAATAACCTCAAAAAAAGTTGGAGAAATTTATACAAGTTTTGAGGATTGCTGAATTCAAATCCAAGGTTGATTTGATCATATCTGGTTATCTGAAGGTCATCTGAGGTCATTTGAAGGTCAAATTTGGAAAAAAGGCTGAAAAAATCAGAAAAAATTCAAATGTAGATTTTTGAGCATGCTGAATCCGAATCCGGTGTCAGTTGACCTTTATGCGTTCAAGGCTAAGGTCATTTGAAGGTCAAATCAATGAGGTACTATTGAAAATATTTTAAAAAAAATTAATTTAGAATCATAAGAATAGTATATCTTTAAAGAAGAAGTGGGTTTTTTTTGTCCTAATATGGTAAAAAATTCATTTTTATCAGAATGATTCGCTCATACGCTAGTCGGGGTATCGATGCCAGTGGAAGTGCACTGCCTTACAAGGGGTTGACAGGGTGTGAGACTGATGCCGTAATGTGTTTGTCGACGAGTCGACATTTTTCTTATCAAAGACGAAAAGCCTTTTTACTTAGCCCTGGTGAGGTAAATGGGTTATCACTCCAGGACGGCGGACTCACCTGCAATCGGACCAGGATCCCTGTCAAACGGGTTTATATATAAAAATATGGAAAATTTAAACAAACCTTTAATCTCATCTTCTAAACATGTGTGCTCGAAAGATGTTAACGCATTTTGCTTCATTTGTGGAACATTTATTCCGAACAAAAACGATCGACGATCGTTCAACGAAAATTTTTGGAATATATACAAAGAATGCTTTAATTCAGATATAGTTTTGGGAGATTGGGCTCCTGATAGTATTTGCAATAACTGCCGCAGAATGCTTCCTATTTGGAAAAAAACTAAAGACGATTCTTAATTGATCTTCGCTAAATACACAGAATAGAATGAGCTATCCCACGAAGATGATTGTTATTTCTGTAAAACCGATACCCGTGGGTATAATAAAAAAAATGTACATAATCCTAAATACGCCCAGGTAGGATCAGTAAAAAAAGCCGTTGAGAGAACTCAAACGATTGATGAGGTTGGTGTTGATAGTATAGAAAATTTATCAATTGAATCTAAAGATGATTATGATAATGATGATGATGACAAAAACACTAAGACCGATGATGAAAATTAAGATGAATATGAAAGTGATAGCAGTGAAAGCTCTGATAAAGTTTATAAACCAGGTAGAGTAAGCAATAGAATTCCTGAAAAATTTACACTGACCGAACTTAATGATCTCGTAAGAGATTTGGGACTATCTAAAGATGGTGCGGAACATTTAGCTTCAGTTTTAAGAAGTAAAAATGTATTAGAAAAAGGTATAAAAGTAACGTTTTATAGAAAAAGAAATGAGAGTTCTAAGCAGTATTTCGAAGAAAAAGTCTTTGAAGAAAACAAATTAGTGTACTGTTCAAATGTTAAAGGACTGATGGAAGAACTTAAGCCAAATACTTATAAAGATGATAATTGGAGACTGTTTATTGACTTATCAAAAAGAAGCTTAAAAGCTGTAATACTTCACAATACAAATCAATATGCCGCAGTACCTGTCACACACTCTACGACAATGAAAAAATCCCTTACTAGTCTTAAAAAACTTCTAGAGGCCATTGAATACAAAACATATAATTGGCTTATATGTGGTAATTTGAAAGTTTCAGGTATGTTGCTAGGACAGTAGTCTGGATTTACAAAGAAACCGTGTTTATTGTGCCTTTGGGAAAGTAGAGATCGCGAAAAACATTACACGAATCATAATTGGGCTGAAAGGAAATCACTTGAAATAGAAAAAGGAAATTTCATTGAATCGGCCTCGGTTGATCTAAAAAAAGTATTGATTCCTCCATTACATATTAAATTAGGAGCCATGAAGCAATTTGTGAAAGCCTTAAAAAGAGTTTCTATATAAATCTGATGCCAAGTTGAAAGAAGAGATTTTCGATGGTCCACAAATAAGAAGACTTTTACAAGATGATAAATTTCTAACGACAATGACAAAAATTCAAAGGGATGCATGGCTCAGTTTTAAGGAAGTTGTAAAAAACTTTTAAGAAAATAAAAGAAGTGAAAATTATAAAGTTTTAGTAGCCGAAATGATTAAGAACATTAAAAAAATGGGGTGCCTGATGTCATACAAATTGCACTTTCTGCATAATCACTTGGATCGATTCCCAGAGAATTGTGGCGATCACAGTGAAGAGCAAGGAGAGCGCTTCCATCAAGACAAAAGAAATGGAAAAGCGCTACCAAGGCAGATGGGATGTTGCTATGATGGCTGATTACTGCTGGTCACTGAAAAGAGAGTGTAAAACTACAGGCAAAAAGCGAAAAAAAACCGTTACATCGATCATTTGATAGAAAGAGAGTACGGTTTAAGCGAAAAACATGAACACAAGTTGATACAAAAAAATGTCTATCGTAATTGTTTATGAGGTATTTTCAATTTTTTGATTTTATTATGAGCTTGTAAGTGAATTGATGAAGGTCTATCAAACTCGATATGTGGGTGGTTATTTTCATATTTCAATGACCTTGAAAATACTAGATATGGTCAAAATGACCTAAGATTTAGATTCTACGACTCTTAAAACTTATATATGATTTTTTTTCAAATTGTTATAATATCACCTAATTGATTAAACCTTCAAATGACCTTGACCTTGAATTAATTAAGGTCAACCGTCACCAGATTCGTATTCAGCATGCTCAAAAATCTACATTTGAATTTTTTCAGATTTTTTGAGCCTCTTTTCCGAATCCGACCTTTAAATGACTTCAGATGACCTTCAGATAATCAGATATGATCAAATTAACCTTGGATTTGGATTCAGCAACCCTCAAAACCTATATATAAATTTTTCCAAATTTTTTTGAGGTTATTTTGTTGGTTTGACCTCCAAATGACCTTGGCCTTGAACTCATGAAGGTCAACCGACACCGAATTCGGATTCAGCATGCTAAAAAACCTAACTATAAATTTTTCCAGATTTTTGCAGCAATATCTTCTTTATTTGACCTTCAAATGTCCTTGAAAGCGATCTGATCTGAATAAACCGATAAACGATGCGGAATCAGCGACCCAAAAAATATAGAACCCCAAAGGTCGCCTCCGTGGACATCAACTTTTTTTGTGTGTCTGTGCTATTAATAAGTCGCAAAGACAATCATTGAAAAAAGTAGGAGTGTATTTACCAACACCAATTTTCAGTCATGGGCAGTTATACGTGGCATTTTCAAGGACAACTAATAAAAAATAATTGAAAATATTATTAACAGAAAAATGAAGAAAAGTTAAAGATGAAATGGTCCATACTAAAATCGTTCTCAAAGAAATATTATAAAACCACAGTACAAAAATTACATATAATGAATAAAAGAATGAAATCAAACATAATTAAAACTTTAATATAATATTAAATATAAAAAAATTAAAATCTATGAAGTAAGGTTTAGCTGTGTGGTTAGAAATCACGGCTGCTATTTTTAGTTCTATGCCATTGAAAAAACGCGATTTCTTTTTTAAAAACTGTGGGGATAAAAAAAACATGGCTGCTATTAAGTAAGTGCTGTGATGGAGATAACGCTAAAACTACTATAAGCGCTGTGTAATTAGAAATACGCGACTGCTTTTCAGAGCACTATCTGGTTTAAAATACGCGACTGCTATTTTAAGAGCTAAAGATGAAAAGCGCAAGAAGTGTAATTAAGAATTCATGGATGCTATTTTGAGCGCTGTGTGGTTAAAAAAACGAGGCTGCTATTGCAAGCGTTGTATAATTAGGAATTTGCGGGTGTTAATTTCAGTGCCGAGACAAAGAGACGGAGACGAAGGGACGGAGACGGAGACAGAGAGACAGTGGCGGAGAGACGGAAACGGAGAGATAGAGAGATGGAAACGAAAAGACGGAGACGGAGAGACTGAGACAGACAAACGAAGACGAAGAAACAGATTTACAGACGGAGACAGAGGGACGAAAACGGAGAGACGGAGACAGAGAGTCGGAGAAGGAGAGTTGGAGATGGATACAGAAAAACAGAGACAGAGAGACGGAAAGACGAGGAGACAGAGACAAAAAGATGGAGACGGAGAGACTGAGACAGACAGATGGAAAGGAAGAAACAGAGACTCATAGACGGAGAGCCGGAGAGATGGAGACGGAGAGACGGAGACGGAGAGGTAAGACGAAAAGACGGAGATAAAGAGATGGAGACGAAAAGCTGGAGTTGGAGAGACAGAGACGAAAAGACGGAGGGACGGAGGCGGAGTGACTGAGACAGACAGACGGAGAGGGAGAAACAGAGACTTACAGACGGAGAGACGAAAACAAAAAGAAGGAAAAATGGTGAAGGAGAGACGGAGAGATGGAGAATGAGGGACGTAGATGGAGACAGAGAGACAATGACGAAAAGACGGAGACGGAGAGAGACAGAAACGAAGAGATGGAGACGGAGAGATTGAGACAGATAGACGGAGACGAAGAAACAGACTTACAGACGGAGACAGAGGGACGAAAACGGAGAGACGGAGACGGAGACCGGGAAATGGAGACGGAAAAACAGAGACAGAGATTGACAGACGGAGAGTCGGAGAGACAGAGACAAAAAGATAGAGACAGACAGACAGAGACGAGGAGACAGAGACTTACAGACGGAGACAGAGAGACGAAAACGGAGAGACGGAGACGAAGACGGAGGGGCAGTGACGGAGAGACCGGGAGACGGAGTCGGAGACAGAAAGACGGAGACGGGGGGAAGGAGACGAAAGAACGGAGACGGAGGGAAGAAGACGGAAAAACGGAGACAGACAGGTGGAGAGAGAGAAACAGAGACTCACAGACGGAGACGGAGAGACGAAAACGGAAAGACGGAGATGAAAAGACGGATACAGAGAGATGGAGATGACAGGACGGAGACGGTGATGGAGAGACGGAAATGGAAAGACGGAGATGAAAAGACGGATACAGAGAGATGGAGATGACAGGACGGAGACGGTGATGGAGAGACGGAAATGGAAAGACGAAGACGGAGAGACGAAGAAGGAGACGGTGATGGAGAGACGGAGGGACGGAGGTGGAGAGACTGAGACAGACAGATGGAGAGGGAGAAACAGAGACTCACAGACGGAGAGACGGAGCCGGAGAAATGGAGACGGAGAGACGTAGAGACGGAGACGGAGAGGCAAGACGAAAAAACGAAGATGAAAAGACGGAGACAAAGAGACGGAGACGGAAAGCTGGAGTCGGAGAGACAAAGACGAAAAGACGGAGACGGAGAGACGAAAAGATTGAGACTGAGAGACGGAGGGACGGACGTGGAGTGACTGAGACAGACAGACGGAGAGGCATAAACAGAGACTCACAGACGGAGACGGAAAGACGGAGGAACGGAGAGACAGAGACGAAAAGACGGAGATGAAAAGACGGATACAGAGAGATGGAGATGAAAAGACGAAGACGGAGACGGTGATGAAGAGACGGATATGAAAAGACGGAGACCGTGATGGAGAGGGAGAAACGGAAATAGGGAGAGGGAGAAACGGAGAAAGGGAGAGGGAAAAACGGAGAAAGGGAGAGGGAGAGACGGTATTTAATATAATTGTACTTCAGCATAAATCATAGGAAATATTTTTTATTTTAGATAATGTGTTATTACAAGTAATTACGTAAAATCAGTGTAATTTTCGCAACATGTTTTTTGAAATGAAAATACTGTCTTTCTTATTGTTAACTGGTGTTGATTAATATAATTGCTTCAGCTTTTTATCTCTTGTAGGATATCTCCTCTTGACTCCATTAGGTGGTGAATCACAACTTTCATATGGGAAATCACAGTTTAGAACTTATATAAGTGGGATATTACATTCGAAAGCAAGAGACTGACTCTCGATGTTTTGACACCAAGCTCGGTTTGTTTATATTAAAAGAATGAAGTGTATCAAATGTCGAATACATACTAGAAAAATTCCTGGTCCACATAAAATTATTAATTCAAAAGGGACTACCTCTCTGTCAGACCATATTAGTGCACCTGTTGATAATGGCAATTGTATTTGGAAGAAGTGCTATACAGTTTACAAATTACTTTTGTTAAAATCAAATAAAACACAACTTAATACTCAACAAAACGTAGCATGTACATCAACGGAAAAGTTGTCTGAGAGTCAAAGATCTTCTACCACTCCTTTTTCTTTACATCAATCCTCCAGTTCTATAGTTAAATACAAATCGAATACGAAACCAGATCCAGTTCATGTCGAACTGCAAATTCCGAAATATACTATATCTCATATTATGTGTTTTATATGTAGGAAATCTACAAAATATATATTGGTTCCATTTGAAGCTCGAAAACAGGTCTTTATTGAATCAAGAATTATCATTCCGAAAGGTAATCGTTATTGTCCAAACCATTTATTAAAAAAACGTTTTTATACAGATGAGCTTAGTAGAATAAAAGTAGTAAGTTCTACAAGTTTTTTTGAAGTGAATAAGGTTGCTAAACTATTGGATAATTTGAGCGTATCATCTGACAAAGAAATTATTGATCGCATCGGAGACTATACGTTATCAGAAAAGGCTGTATGCTTTTACAGGCTTAAATTGGAATCAAATAATTAAATTACGTGAAATAATGACATCTATGCGAAATAGTGATAGCAGAAGTATTATACAAGCATTGGTAGTTTTTTAATTTAAAATACGTACTGGCAACTCAAACAACGTCGTTGCGTTTGTACTTGGCTTGAATCGTCCACAACAGGCTTCTAAGTTCTCACAGTCTGCTTTAATTTTTTTTCGAAATATTCTTCCAACTAGATTTGGAATTAAAGCGTAAACCAGAGAAATATTGATCAGTAATACTTCTACTGTGGCAAAAAATTTGCATAATTTAAATAATGACGAAATAGGTTTAATATTCGATGGTACTTATCTTTGACATGAAAAATGTAGCAACCATGAGTATCAAAGAAAATCATATTCTGGACAAAAAAAGCAACACCCCGTAAAGCCATTCACTGTATGTACTACCAATGGTTTCATCGTAGACGTACTAGGACTTTTTCCGGCAAATCAAAATGATGCCACTATCATGCAAGAAGACATCAATGAACCGGAAAGTTTGGTTGCTTCGTTGAAAGTTGGAGATACTTTTTTCGTCGACGGAGGTTTCAGGGATGTGATAGGTGATTTAGAAAATAAAGGATACAAAACTCTTATGCCAGCATTAAAAGGCAAACGTCAGCAATTAACAATTTATGGAGCTAATGCATCTCATCGAATGACTATTGTTCGTTAGGTTGTGGATGCGGTACATGAAATTAGAGCGAAAAAGTTTAAATTGTTGCATAATCAACTAAATAATAAAATTCTTTCTAATGCTGGTTTTTACTGCATAATAGCTTGCTTTTTAGTCAATCAATTTTGCAAACGCTGTATTTCCGAGTTTTCTGCTCAATCTGAAGTTCTTGAACAATTGGAAGAGAGGGAAACGAAAGAAAATTCTTTAGTCGTTAAAGCTCATGGTGGACATTGAAACAGAAAAAAGATTATATTTCATAAATTAATGTCTGCAGATATATTGGATTTTCCTGAAATTACAGTAGCAAATTTAATAGTATATTATTCATCAAGGCAGTTAATTTAAAAAATGTCGTAAATCGTATGTAATTGTCACCCGAACCGAAGGCGAGGGTGACAAACATACCATTAAAGGCATTTTTTATTAACTCCCGTGGTGAATATGCGATTTTTTTACACGAGGTGCGAATAGTGGGTGCTTTTTATTCTACTGATAGGGAGAAAAGTACCCACTTTTCGCGCAGAGTGTAAAAAAAAATATTTTTCACTGGCACACATCAGTTACAGCAAGCGATATCATATTTAGCAGAAATTCTTGATAACAATAATGAAATTGATGACTATTTGAAAGAAACACCGGAAATAATTAAATTACGTGTAAAATCTAGGCACGTATATAAAAAATACTATAATTGTTACATCGATTATAAACCAAACTCAATCGGACAAGGTGGAATGAAGCGATATTACTGTAAATGTGCAAACGGTATGCGAACAATTGGATCCTGTTTTCATATAGCTGCTATAATTTATTATTTATCAAATGCACGATATTAAAGCAAAATCATCAGATTTGAGCAAAAATTAGCAGAATTATTTTCATAGACAAATACCGAACCTGTTATAAGACAGTGCTGAAGATTGATCATTTTAAATTATTGTAACAATAGAATATTAAAAAAACTTGTATACTCATTCTATAGATAAATAATAAAAATACAGATATTTTATTTAAAATTATTTCATTTATATCCTACTTTTTTTTAAACATTCAAATATAAAGCATGAACATTTAGAACTATCATTAACGAATTCTGTAATCGGTAATCAGGAAGAAAATTAAAAAAATGACGCTTCAAATTCCTCCTATCCTGAAAAAACTAAAAAAGAACATAGTAACAATCTAGTGTACCTTTTTATTTTTATTATCATGTTATGTGTTAATATATTTTTTTGACAATATAATTTATAATTCAGTCAGTAAAAAAAAAAAAAAAAATTAACCAATTGCAGACAGAAAAACTGTGGAAAATAGTCACAAAAATCGGTTTCATGCGTTTTTGGTTTCCTTTCACTATTCTTACAAATCCGAAGAAAATTTGAAGTTACAAAGAAGTGATTTTTCTTAACATAATCTATATATTATATGATAAAAGAATTGAAATGAATCAATTCTAGTTTACTTGCCATAAAATCTGAGATCAAAAACGAGAAAAATGCTTTTAAGAATAAATTTTTGCTTTTTTGGACACCTTTTACCACGTTTAAAAATACGAAAAACATTCATGATTGCAATCAAGTGATTTTTCTTAACATTAGCTATACTTTAGTAAATAAAAAAATAAAAATTAATTAATCCTAGTTCGCTAATAACGAAATCTGAGGCTGAAAATCCGAGAAATGGTCACAGAAATCAGGTTTTTGTGTTTTTGGACCCCATTCACCGCGCTTAAAGATACAAAAAACATTTATGATTGCAAGTAAGTGATTCTTCTTAACATAACCTATATTTTAGTTAGTGAAAATATAAAAATTAATCAATTCTAGTTTGCTATTAACGGAATCTGATGCTAGGAATGCGGAAAATAGCCTTAAAAATCGGTTTTTTGCGCTTTTGGACTTCTTTCACAACTTTTATTAATCTGTAAAAATTCATGATGATAGTTTTTGGATCCAAGAACAAAATTTATTTTTTCCAGCGAGATGTTCTTTTTCAAATTTTGTTAATTCAATTTAAATTTTTTAAAACGTATGTACAAATTTAAATTGAGCACCAAAATTTTGTCCACTGTTTCTAACTTGTAGAGCATAAAAAAACCTTCAATTTAAAAAAAAAGAAGTTGTACGATCAAAATTAGCCGAGTTATAAAGGAAAAACGATTTTTCACATTTCAGCGCTCCTTGGTGAGCCACTTCAATATTTAGGGCTAAAAATTTGCAAATCTTCATTATTTTCAATATGGAACATAACTCCATATTTATTTTTTTTAAATAGTCGAGTGCGATTTTGACCACCTTAATGGGCTTATATACCCCTTAAGCTATTGTAGAAAAGAATAAAATGAAATGCTAAAACTCTATAGAAGTTTAAAAATAATTAAAAAATTTTTTTAAATCGAAGAGAGTAGCCTTTACATTGAGGAGTACACAGCTTTTTATAATGTCCAATAAAATTTTTCACAAATTTTTTTCAAAAATATCTGATGGGGATCTCTTCTTCTAAGTAAAGTGATAAAAGGAGTAAAACAAGATGTGAGTTAAAATATATTACGATCAGCACAAAATAACCGTAAACAGTCTCAAACAGTATTTCATCAGCCTATAAAGGATATCGGAAGCTGAAATTTTGTAAAACATCTTACTTATTGTGACCTACACCATAGTGTTTACGCTTGGTAAGAACGAGAAGGGATAAGAGCTCGTCTATTGTAGTGCTGCATCTATATCGACGCCTCCTAATCATAAGATTCTACTTCAGAAGTGCTCGCAACAAAATGCTATTTCAAATCCAACTCAATAAAAGTCTCTTTCGAATCATAATGCAACACAATGCTGATTCCCGTAACGCGTCAACAAAATTCTCCTTCACAGACCAGTGCAACATAATTCTATTTCGGTGACCAATGCAATACAATTCTCATTCAAGATCAGTACAATATAATTCTAACTCGTCGAACAGCGCAACAAAATTCTACTTCGGATCTTAGAACAACAAAATTCTGTTTTGTAAATATTAATTTATAATATTAATCAATTTATTATTATTATAATTCAAAACTTTTGATTTCTACGACAACATTTTTACAAAATAAATCTTTTTGTTGTTTCATACTTTATTATGTTTTATTATTAATAATGAATAGTTATAATTTCCTATTAAAATTAAATTACTACTACACCTATGTACACCTTCTACTTACTATTTAAGTGTTTTTTACAACTGCAAAAGTATTAGATCTATAAGTTTAAGTGCTTAAAACTTGACAAAAAATAATGTATAAATTTTTTAAAAGTAGCTGCATACAGAATTTTTGAAGCCCTTTTCAAATCTTTTTCAAATTTTTTCTAGCTCAATTATTAAAAAAACTACAGCTGATTGAACAAAAATGCAAAAGTGAAAAAATTTTAAAATTACCTAAGCGGCTATTTTTTTTTTACATATAATTAAAAAAATGTAAGTAAGCCAAAAAGAAAGCTTTAAAGAATACTTTAAAATGCTTTTTTAAAATTTTTTCTAGGATCAAAATTGAAGGAGATATGCTTTTTCAAAGTCGAAGCAAAAATTTGATAACCTGCTCAGAATTATTGGCCGGTACTGTACATAAAAATATTATCATACGACGAAAAATTGAAACTTTTAGTAGTAAGAATAGCTATGTCAAAGCTATTAATATTTTCAACAGTTTTCCAAATAAACTGAAAAAGATAAAAAATTTCTAAACTTATTCATCATTTATTTTCATTAAATAATTATCGTATGTTTATATATAAGAATGTATTTGATAATATAATGTACATCGGCAAATCTTCAAAACTTTTAACTTTCTCATGATGTTTTTGAATAATTTTTTTTCAATAACTGAAAAGTGAAAAGTTTCAGAGACAAGCCTATATATTAGAGTGGAGCGAAAAAAAAAATATAAAAACAAGTCCCCTTAAAATGATTCTATTTAGTCCAAAGAGTAGCTGTGAATTTTTTCAGATTGTTATTTCACGTAGAACATTTTAAGAATGTCCGAGTTTTTTCGTACGTGCTTATTGAATATATTCATATTTATATCACTATATATTTTTTTGTATTAATAGCATTAAAATATAATATCATTACTGTTTAATACAATATATTTTAATAATAATAGATTATCAATTATGCATGCTAATAATTTAGAACAATCGTAAATTCTTATTTCTGCGAAACAGAATTTTGTTGTTCTAACATCCGAAGTAGAATTTTCTTGCGCTGTCCGACGAGTTAGAATTATATTGTACTGAGCTCGAATGAGAATTGTATTGCATTGGTCACCGAAATAGAATTATGTTGCACTGGTCTGTGAAGGAGAATTTTGTTGACGCGTTACGGGAATCAGCATTGTGTTGCATTATGATTCGAAAGAGACTTTTATTGAATTGGATTTGAAATAGCATTTTGTTGCGAGCACTTCTCAAGTAGAATCTTATGATTAGGAGGCGTCGATATTACCTCTCAAGCGAGATTACTGTATGAATTAATATTAAGACATAACGTAGTGCGTATAACATAAGCGAATCAGCTTCTTTTGCATAACATATACATCGATACATTGTATAGATGTGCTTACCTGATTGTAACCCTGACTCTCCTTTTTTGCAGCGTAAGCAAGGAGTGGGATTATGAGAAGTTGGGAGCCCAGGAGGTGATTTCGTGGCGACCGACTCAGAAAAGAAGCACTCTTGTATTTGCTCTCCTATTATAAAGATATCTTAAACTAAATTCTGTGTACAGTGTTACGCAGAGTGAGAAAGATATATAAATAATTAAATAAAATAAATCCAACAAGGAGAACTTCCCACCTCCGGGAAATAGATTTAGCTGAAAATGTGGGATAGGATTTTTTGATGAAAAAAATTAATCCTTGTTTTTTGTTTTCGTCTAATAGGCCCCAGCGACCAACATGAATAACCAAAAAACTAAATCTTTCACAGAAAAATGTATGAAAAATAAAAGAAAGTACAGAATACTTCAATAAGCTTTGGCACATTAAAAAAGCTTTTGTGGTTCAGAAGTTATGCTCAATTTAATATTACTACATATTTGTTAATATTTTTACCGTGAAACATATGATAAATTTTTTACTTTATTTCATTAGCATATTTTGATTATCTATAACTTCTGAACTACAAAAGTTTTTTCAATGCACTAGTGCTTAAATTGAAGTGCTTGATTTATACTTTCTTTTATTTTTTTATACATTTTTCTATAAAATTCTTGAAAGCGCTTCTTTTCACTATATTTAAAAAAAATGTCTGTATCTTGGTCTCTAGAACCTATTAGACGAAAAAAAACCCACGGGTCTTTTTTTTATAAAAAAAATCATATCCCGCAGTTCCAGCTAAATTTGTTTCTCGAAGGTAGGGACCTCTTCTTGTAAGTAAAGTGATAATAAAAGAATAAGCATTAATTACGCGCTAAAAGCATGAGTATCTTTGAATATAAAATAAAACGGTATTTATTACGCTGTTAAGATTGAATAATATAGCATCATATTATTAATTAATGATTGGAAAAAGTACTAGTGTAAATTCCATCATAGTTAATGAGTAGTTAGAGTATTTATAAATAAAGAGAAATTTCTATCTGTACAAATATTTACTTATATAGATTTATTAATAATATTTTAATCATAAATTTAAAGCTTTATTCAATTACGATTCGAATAAGTTGTCTTTTCAGCAGAAAGAGAGAAAACGATTTATAAATCTCAAACAGCATGATATAACGATAGAGAACTTAGCTTTCCATCAATAAAAGCTAAGTGAGGTATCGCTCTTACAAGTAAGCATAGTGTAAAACTAAAAACAACGCTCACGCAGCTTATAATATATGTGTATAAAAATTGATTATGTATAGAAAAATTTTTGAAAATGTAAATAACTGTTAATAACTGTGAATAATTATAAATAATCACAAATAACTGTCAATAATTATAAATAATCACAAATAACTGTCAATACTCATTACTTACAGTTAATAATTATCATTGGCTGTTCATAACAATTATTAACTGTTAAAACTACTGTTGATTGTCATCAAATGCTATTGACTGCTATTAATTTTGCAAGTTTATTACAGTTATTAAAAATTATTCATAATTTATTTTTTCACAATTAATAATGGTTATTTACAGAAACTATTTCCATATGGGTTACAAAATTCTATCTATGATTCTTGAGTATACACATGAGAAAAATTAAGCTATACTACATTGATACAGAATACACCTCGTGTATTGTAAACGAAAACTATAACCTTAGATTAAATTAATGGAATATTTTCTATTTTCAAAATTGAGAATCTCATAATAGAGATAAACATTGTATCATTTGATTTTAACGATGTAAATGTTCCATTAGCGTCCAAAGAGATCGTACTATGCAATAGTTGGTGTAACCAATTTTGTACAAAAATCCTTAGTCGATCCCATTAATTCGTTCCGAGATGGTTTTGTTAAATATCAGCATATTTATATTACCTCAGGTAGGGCACTTTTCGAGACGGTAAAAAAAAGTTGGAATAAATCTCGTGTTTTTTATTTACAAATTCTTGATACCTTATTAACACAATACATCTAGATATAATTAAACTTTGAATAATTTCTTTCTCTCTTTCAAATATACCTTTGCACATGACAAGTTTTACAAACATAAATAAATTTAATCTTTAAAAAAACCCATTCTACAAATTCTTGGTTAAATCTCTTTCCTTTGGAATTTATATGTTTATTAAAATGTTATTACAACACAAAACTAATTTTTTTACATTGTTTATGGTATGTTTATTTTAATGTGCAGGTAGCTGCAGGAATAGCTCTCCCGCTGGTAAAAGAAGAGTCCCTGGAGTAGTGTTCACGTCAATCGAAACGGCTAAGCTGAATGCTTTATCAAGAGATGGTGAAAAGGGCTCTGGTTTAAAGGATGGATCACTAAGTTTTGCCATGACAGCAGCCACTACATTGGCAATAGCTATTTGCGTTATCTCCATTGTGCTTTTTACCACGATATACGTCGCACTTCAGGTACACTTGCGTGGTTGCGCAAAAGTTACCAAAAGCAATTCAACAATGTGATACACTCAAAAAGTAATTTTTCACTTAGTTTGGGAATTATGAATCATACTAAAAGCTTACCTTAATAGCTCCTCATTAATTTCGCGTGACTTCTGAATTTTTATGAGAAAAGACTTATTCTTATAAAATGTGCCGTCATGTTTATTTTAAAAATGACTGTATCTCTTAATTGCAACATAGCAAATCATCATAAAGAAAAAAAATACGACGTATTTCTTACCAATTTTACCGAACCTCCGCTATACAATTTTTATTTAAATTCTACCTATAAGTGTCGAATTAAAAAAGCATATGATTTCAAGGTTTAAATTATGATGTCAAGAATATCAGGTGTGGTTCCTCCGTGAACGTTTTTCATGTAAAAACTAATTAAAATACTTGGCTACTCAGTAAAATTATGTATAAAGTAAAACGGGGAAATACGCCATACCTAAGGAAAAAATTGGAATAGAAAATAAACGAATAAGTGAAACTAAACTTTTAGCGCTTGATCTTGTAAAGAAGATATTTATCTATTACATAAACAATGAAAATACAATTTATTTTAATGTAGTAGTTTGTAATGTAGCTATTAACAATTAAATAGACAAATGAGAAAATGGCATTTTCCCCACATGTGTGGGTAAGATGCCACCCGCAATAGGGTAAGATGCCACTAATCTGAATACATCGGAAAACGATTTTTATATGCACATTGATCAATAAAAAATAAATATTTAACGCTTCTAAAGAAATATATAACGAAATCACACTGTTTTAACAAAATAAATATGTTTCAATTTTTACATACATGACAAACTGTCATAAGGGCAAGATGCCAGAACGAGCATGGAAGTATTGGCATAATGCCCCCAAGGCTTACTTCTTTTTGAAGATATCATAGTTAAAAAAATAAATGACTAACTTTCATCAAATATCAAAATAATCTTGAATATAACATTTACTATTAACAATACACTGTTAAAAAAAATATTAAATTTAATGTAAAATATGAAACCAGCTTCCGATCCGTGTTATTAATTTTATAAATTAATTCTTAAAATTACGATAAAATTATTAATTTTTATGCAATTTTCTGGTAAAATTAAGGTAAAATTATTAATTTTAAGAATTAATTTTTAAAATTAATAACACGGATCGGAAGCTGATTTCATATTTTATATTAAATTTGATATTTTTTTAACAGTGTAAATAATAACACTTTGAAATTATAGGAAAATTCCTAATAGACTGATTTTTTTATGCTCAAATTCATCTAATAATAGAAATGAGGAATCAATTATTCGGTGTTGATGTTATCAGCTTATTATAACATAAATTTCTATTGCACATTTATTGCCTTCTGTTTACAAATAACGAAACTATCGTAAAGTGGCGTCTTCCCCAAGCTGGTGTATTCCCCCGCTTTGATTTCAATTGGAATAAAAACACGAAAAGTAAAAATATAATATATTCTACTTTTTTGGAAACTAAGAAAGTTGAAAATTAATGTCTTACCAATTAAAAAAAAATAAAGACTCAACAAGTATCAACGTTTTAGATCGTGATTGTTCCGGTCATTTTTCTCCACAATGTTATCTGAATACAAGAAATCTGTGTATACTTGGTAAACCGACAGTTTTAAATTGTTAAAAAATATCGTTCCCACTGAAAAGTTGTGTGTCGTAACATTTCCATTAAGTACAAATAATACAAGAAATCTTTGTGTGGCTTTAAATAAATAATAAAAAATACTTTTTTCGTCCTAGATCGCAAAATGACCATTTTTCGTCCTGCTGAGAACTTTAAATGTCTCGGCCCCGCTACAAAAAAATAGTACATTATACCATGGATGCATATTGATCATCCTGGCTCGTGCAACTTTCGAGGCCTCGCTGTGCTCGGTCCCAAAAGCTCGCACTCGCCGAAAATATGCATCTTTGGTCAATAATGTACTATTATTTCTTTCATTTTAGATAAACATTTAAGTGTGCAGATATGGCAACCTTTTAGAAAGTAATAATGGAATAGCAAACGAAAATTGGATTTTATTTTAAGTAATCTATAATTGAGCATTTTCCTGAATTTTTCTCTTTGATTTTTGTATTTATTAAAGTTGTTTAAAACTTAAATTTTATACGCGAATAAAAAAAATCAATTTATTATAAATAAATTTATTCTTAAAAAAACAATACGATTTTTATTAATAAAAAATTGTAAAAATTAATGGTTTAAATTATTTTGAATAACCTATAATTGAGCATTTTTCTTAGTTTTTCTCGTAAATTTTCATTTGTATTAAAATTATTTGATACTTCAATTTTATATGTAAAAAAATTCGTTGCTAAAAATATAATACAATTTTTGTTATTAAAAAATTATAGAAATAAAATAATTAATCAATTTTAAATAATCTATAATTGAGCACATTTATTATCTTTACTCTTTAATTTTCTTTTTTATTAATATTACATATTTACTTTGAAATATTAATTTTACATCAAACAACTTTAATATTTTTTCAATTGTTGAAAATTAATTAGACTTTTAAACATATAAATTTTCGCAAGTTTATATTATTGGCTTATCAATACTTCAGTATGACATTGAATTGGACGTGCACCCGATTGATATCACACCTGATATTCTTAGATTTAATGAATTTACGTGATGGTTTGAATAATATACATTAAAAGTTATGAGAACTTGAGATAATTTAAGGTTATTTTTAAATATTTTGAACATAATTAAAAACAAATTAGTGTATTTGATATACAATATTTATTGAAAAATATTAAACCAAATATGACCAAATATGAATAGTATCTTACTATTCTTATTTAAATTCTAACAATAATCTATAATTCTGCAGAAAAATAGAAGTTCCTAAAAAATCTAAAGACTAATTCGAGCTGATACTAACAAGGAGAGGTTCCCACCTCCGGGAAACGAATTCGGCTGAAACTGCAGGACATGATTTTTTAATGAAAAAAAATGAACCCGTGTTTTTTCTTTTCGTCGAATAGGCCCTCTAGACAAGGATATATACATTTTTTGTAAATATAATAAAAAGGAGTCTTTGCAATAACTTGAATATCCAAACAACTAAGACTCTTACAAAAAATACATGAGAAATGAAATAAAGTGCAAATAAAATGTTTTAATTTAAGCTCTGTTGCATTAAAAAAGCTTCAGTGGTTCAAAAGTTATGTTTTATTGAAAATTACTATATATTTGTTCATTTTTTAAGCCTATAGAAAATCATCAATTTCTTACGCTATTTCATTAGCATATTTTAATTACCTGTAACTTTTGAAACACTGAAGCTTTTTTAATGCAACAAATTTTAAATAAAAGCATTTGATTTGCACTTTATTTCATCTTCTATGTATTTTTTTGTAAGAGTCTTAGTTGTTTGGATATTCAAGTTCTTATAAAGGCTCCTATTTACTATATTTTCGAAAATATGTCCATATTCTTGTCTAGGGGGCATATTCGACAAAAAGAAAAAAACACGGGCTCATTTTTTTTCATCAAAAAATGATATTCTGCAGTTTCAGCCGAATCCGTTTCCCAGAGGTGGGTACCTCTCCTTGTAAGTATATTTTGTTCTCATAATCTAATATATTCATTATAAAAATTTATGAAGTATAAAAATGGCAACAATGATATATTTAATTCAAACTATAGAGTTATTTTCGTCACTGACCTTTTTTATTAACTTTTGGTAAATTCACCAGATTTTTCTTAGTTTTATTATTTAGATTCTTGAACCTATCTTGTAAATCTCTCAAATGATACTCAATGCATTCACAGGTATGCAAACGATTGAAGTTGCTTACCTGAAGTGTTTCTTTTTTGAGTCATTGATTTCGCTCAAATTTCAGCAGCTGATTCGGGATGCATAAACATTAAGAAAGTCAATTTTCTAACACTTAACCCTTTGAGACCCAATGTACATTAAAATGTAAACTATTGCTTTTTGGTTTTCTTGAAATGTCACTTAACTTAAAATTTTTAAGAATGCAAACTATATATTGATCTTTTTATCTTATCCTATATGAGATATACGAGAAAACAAACGAAATTTAGTTCAATCTATTGATCTTACAAAAAATTGTTAGTTTAGCGTATCCATAACGATTGATTTTATGTGCATTCTTCATAGTGTCTACTTTCTCAATAGAGGTCAGGAAAACTTTTATTCAAAAACAAGTTTTTAACTTCCAGTTATCATTGTTCAAGAACTATAAGCTGTTGAAAATCTAGTTACTTTTTTAATGACTTTCTATTACCCGTAACTAGGCAAGTATTGAGCGTTAGAGTCTAAAATTTGAGCAAAATCGGTGATTAAAAAAAAAACACTTTCCTTATGAGTGCACTAAATCATAAACACATATTTTATCATAATGGATTTATCGACCTTATTGATATTTATATTCACATTTTTTGGTACACTATCACTCTTGAACTTTTGGTACACTGTAACTCTTGGATGGAAACTAGATAGATTTATCAAAGTCTATCAATATCCTGTTTTATGTTGACCAAATAATTGGTTTACATGTGATAAGACCTTTATCAAGCTTCTTCCAAAATATATCGACAGCAATTATTTCAGTATTAAGTGCATGCAATAAGAAAGAGTTTATAGACATCTTAATACGCTAATTATTCCTGCAAAAACGAAGTGTAACAAACTCAAAATTGTACTCACATCAGAGTGCATTGCATTTGGGTCTCGGATTTCCTTCTAGCTTTGGGATATTTTTCCTTACATAAAATCATGAAAAAAGCCGCGTCCGTTCGGTCCAAAGCTCTATTTTTTCCGAGTTATGAGCAGTTTTGTCTGTTTCGCTAAATAATTCGCATCCGCTTTATAGTTTTACACTAATCAACAAATAATAAAGCATATTTTTCAATGTTAAAATGAAGCTCATATAATAAGTTTACAAAAAAGCAAAATGTTTGACATACGCCCTTTTTCCATTTAATAGGTTTCTGAATAATGAAAGCAGATCAAAATTTTTTTTATCTATACAGTGGACTCTCGATATAAGAGATCGCAATATAAGAGAATTCGAGCTATTTCCCCTAAATATGAGCGTGGGCTTAAGTATTCGTGTTCTCCCACCACTATGAAAGTGAGAGGGATAGAATATCAAATAGGTATATCAAAATATAAACAAAGAAAATGTTTCGGAACTATAGTTAAATAAAATTAAATCTTTGAATAAAATTTTTCATTTAGGAAAAAATTCTTTATGTTCTAATAAATAAATAAATGAAAAAGGGTGTAACTCGAAAAACGCCCTTTTATCACGTATGATATAGTATATTATAATACTTTATCTTTCAATATTTACCGTATTATAATACAATAATGTGTCAACATGATTAGTTAACACTAAAGAACATAAATGAATAATAATAGGAAAAAGGGCGTATCTTGAGATATGCCCTTTTTCCTTAGAAGTCTTCAATTATACTACCTCTAATAAAGAGAAAGATTATGTTTGTCAAAGTAGCAACTAATAATGGAAAATAATATATCATCAAATATAAAATTAAATGGTGGTATCAATAAATGAATATCAAATTACTAAAAATATTGTACAATCACATAAGTAAAGTTTGGTTCAAGCCTTTTATTTATGTGTATAAAAAACTATTTAGACGTAATTGTTAAGACAGCTAAAACTATGTCAGTTTATTACAACTGGTTTTAAAAACAAGTTTGCATGCTATAAATCAGTATCTCTTACATTAGATTTTATAATATTTAACTGACAAGGAGAGTGCATTGCATTTGGGTCTCGGATTTCCTTCTAGCTTTGGGATATTTTTTCTTACATAAAATCATGGAAAAAGCCGCGTCCATTCGGTCCAACGCTCGATTTTTTCCGAGTTATGAGCAGTTTTGTCTGTTTCGCTAAATAATTCGCATTCGCATTATAGTTTTATAGTTTTCGAACTACTTATTCTATAAGGTTTTTATTCATTGCATATTAAAGTTGAAATTAAAACCTTTCGATTAAAAAAAAACGTGTCCAAAAAGCTCAAGTTGTTCAAAAGTTATGAAGGGAAAAAAATTAAAATGAAATTCAAACTAAAATACAGCATTTATTTTCTATGCATATTTTCAGTTAAATGTTTGCGCTATTTTTATTCCCTTCATAACTTTTGAACAACTTAAGCTTTTTGGACACGTTTTTTTTTCAATCGAAAGGTTTTAATCTCAACTTTAATATGCAATGAGTAAAAACCTTATAGAATAAGTAGTTCGAAAGCTATAATGAAAATGAAGCATTTTCCTCAAAAAGGCGATTTTTTTTTTAATTCAAAACTTTTTGAATAGGCAGCTTTAAGATCTATATTTTTATCTATGTGGAGTATAAGTTTTTTCTATTTTTTTAAAAGATAAAAAAATCAAAATAATTTTATATCCATATAACAAATGTACATAGGTGTTTGCAAGTACGTATATGGACATTACATGTCAACTCACACGGTCAAAAAATAAATTACTCAAAGCCTGAGAATATGTTCCATTCAGTATCTAAAACATACAAAAAGTTTTTATAGAGATTTAGGTCAAAAGGTTTAAAAGTTAAGAATCTTAAAAAAATCCGAATTTTTCAAATTATTTGTTGAAGGAATTTATGTATCATTATTTTCTCGAAAATTATCAATTTTTGAAGAAAACTTGAACAAATACTTTTTGTTGGGAATAACATGTAGAATGTGCCCAAATTTTTGCAAATTACAATATGTAAACATTCAAGCTTATCTGATTTGTGGAATAATATAATTTGAATAAAAAAAATAGGTTAACCCATTTAAAATTTATTTTTTTATGGGCTCATTTCTTTTTTGTTTTTTTTATAACAGAAAAAAATTTAAAGCATAGGGCAAATTTCTCAAAACTACTTAATTTTGCAAAAAAGTCAGGAAAAATCGTCATTTTTAGTTAAATTATAAAATTGATAATTTTTTTGTTGAAACGCATTAAGTTTTTGGAAAAATTTATAAACATATTTTTTTTGGAAAATACGTGTTGAATGTACTTGAATTTTAGCATATCATTATTAGTTGAATCTCATAAATAAAAAACAAAATTATTAAATTTTTAAATTTATTTTTTATTAAAGAGATGTGAAATAGACACTGAACATGTACTCATAAATATTAACTATCTTTCATTTTATTGCAAAATTTTTAGTAAAGAAATGCGTTAGCTTGCAGTATGTATCATGATGATTATTTAGTTAAATTTTCAAATAAATTCTTTCATTACTTATTGAAAATTTTGGGTTTCAATATTATTTAATAAAATTTTTCGATTTTGTTTCAGGAATCCAAATATTTTAAAAACTAATAAATGAATTTATTTGAAAATTTAACTAAATAATCATCATGGTACATACTGCGAGCTTATGCATTTCTTCTCTGGAAATTTAGTAATAGAATGGAAAAACAATTAATAATTATGAGTACAGGTGTCGCGTCTGTTTTACATCTCCTTAAATTTTATATGAATATGCTTCACGATATTTTAAATTACAATAAATGAAAATTAAAATAGAAACAATTTTCAATAAAAAGCATTACCATACCATCTTATATCCTATATTATATTAAAGTGAAACCATCTTTTTATACAGCTTTCCGGTCCTTCGGTTCTCCAGTTCTCCGCATTTTTTAGATATACATTATTTTTTGTAATAAGAGTAGAAATTTTTTATTGAGTCCTATATAATTAGTAATTATTATTTATAAGCACATTTGGGCCCTAATATCTGTATCTCTCACTGTTTCTAATTATCACTATATTTCCCTCTATCTTTCTCCATCCTCCCTTCCTCTTCCTCTTACTTTTTCCCTCTCTCCCTTTCCCTTTCCATCTTCCTTTCCTTTCTCCCTTATTTTCTCTCTCTCTCTTTTTTCTTGTTTTCCCTCGTTCTCTCTCACTCTCTTTCTTTCTCCCGCTCTCTCTTTCTCTTTCTTATTCTCTCTTGTTCTTTCTCCCTCTCGCTCTCTCTCCATCTCTCTTTTTTTCATGTATTCATATATAATTCACAATTCGTTCTCTACCTTATTTGTAAAACATTTGTAACTCTACAAGATCATACAGGATCATAATAAACCCCATGATTTAGAATAAATTTAAAGATCATAATAAACCCTATGATTTAGAATAAATTCAAATCAATCAATCAATATTTCTCGTGATCTTTCCATATCTTTCGCTCTCTCTCCCTCTCTTACCCTCTTTCTCTTTTTCTTTTACTCTTGCTCTCTATCCCTTTTCTTCCTCTCTCTCGCTCCCTCTTACAATTTTCAGTGCCATAGGTTTTCATTTTAATCAGGCACTCGCTGTCAGCACCCACCGTGCCAGTGGTGGCTACCGGCTAAATCTGATATGGATTTTGACCAAACGTCTACTTCAGCTACTGTAAACAATTCTTCTTTAAATGTGCAATCCCCTAAGTTTGTTTTTAAGAGAAAACACAAGTGAAACTGTGTTCTTCAACAAAAAAATGAGGTTTATTATTTTTAATTTTTGACCCATAGCACCTACAACGTAATCGATGCGTAATGTTGTTCAAAATCATCTGAAAAATCTATAAGAAAATTTCAGCTTAGAATATTAAAAACTGTGAGACTAGTTCCATTTTAACTGCTGCTCGGTTTAGTGGTAAATGAGGCAGCAGCTAAAATGGAACTAGTCCAACAGTTTTTAATATTTTGAACTGAAAGTTATTTTCCGGATTCCTTAAATGATTTTGAACAGTATGGATTACGTTGCAGGTGCTACGAATAAAAAATAAAAAATAAAAAACGTTTTTTTTTTGTTGAGAAACACAGTTTTACTTGTGTCTCACCTTGAATGTATTTCTGCTACAGTTAGAGACTCAGTTATGACTGCAGCTGCGCTTTAAATCTTGTCTTCAACTCTTCGGTGCGCGTGAGGACGATGATAAAGTGTTTCTGAGAGCCTCATGGCCTAAAGAGACTTATGAACTACTCAAGTCTGCTCATAAGGTTTCTCGTGAGAAAAAGTTTTCTAATCTATTCGTTAGGTCTCTAACAGTCTTCATAAAGACTTCTGCTAAGGCTAAACTCCGCGCTATTTGTACTGAAGTTGATCTCAATTCTAATCTCAATTTTAATGCTTGTTTTGTAAGTAACTCTATTAATTATGATTGTGGTTCTAATACTACAAATACTGCTCCTACGTTAGCTAAGCGTAAAGACAATTTACTTGTTGCAAGTGTAAATGTAAATAGATTAAAGTCGCATTTCAATCTAATCGAGACCCAGTGTCTCAAAAAAGGTTCTGATCTTTTGGATCTGTCTGAAACTTTTTTGTCGGTACTTGATGATGATGATGCTATTTTATTTATTGCTGGTTATAATCTATTTCGATTACACAGAGTTGGAAAAGAGAACGGTGGTGCTGCGCCTAACATTTGTGAGGAGTATAACGTCCAGTTCTACATCACTCTGACCCCACTTTCAATAATAGGCCTGAGTATTTGCTGCTTGATGTTGAAGTCTTGAATGAGAAACTTCTCTTCGCCGTTGTTTATGCCCATCCTAGGCTACTTACCCTGCTGATTTCTTTAATGTTCTGTCTGGCCTCAGCAGCAAACACAAAAACATCCTTATCGCAAGTGATTTTATTGCAAATTTTTTCGTAACCAATCGTGCCTCGTCGTTTCTCAGGAGCAACAGCGAGTCACTTTCTCTTCACATAGTTCCTTTGGAGCCGAAACATTCTGTATTTCTGAGAGCTTTATCTTACATATTTGGCTCGACTTGTTTATTGTTAGTGATGCTGATTCAGAACTGTCTTATTTTAAATCTAAGGTGCCATTTATAGCGGGCCACGAATTGATTGAGCCAGAGTTGAATGTTTTCAGACTTCTTAGCCCTCTAAAAAAGTTTTATGTTTGTAGGCTGTGAATGCGGATTCTCTTAATGTTTTTCTTACGAATTCCATTGAGGCTAGTTCACATGAGACCAATTGTTTTATCTATAGTAATGTAAGTAATTTTGTATTGTCCTCTTCTTTTTTTGTTGTTTTTAATATAACGAGTTTAAGATCTAACTTTGATGAGCAGGTTAATGCCTTGTCCAAAGCTGTTGTTGATGCCTTTGATAGGTGTGTTCTTCTTAAGTTGAATATTATGTCTTCGTAGTAAGCCCTAGGTTTCTCATGATATACGGTTGATAATAAAAAGACTTGATCGAGCTTATCGTTGGGTTGCGAGAACTAGATGCGTTGAAGACATTTAGAGATATAGGTCTTTGAGAAGCGAAATCTCTAACAGTTTCGACACTGCAAAAGTCAATTATATTTCGATTACGCTAAATGCTTCCACTGATGCCAAGAGTAAATGGTCCTCATTTCACAAGTTGGGTTTGGCTAGGAAGGTGCTGCCTTCTCCTCTTTAGTACCTTTTCTCGAGGACTTTGCGCACTACTTATCTGCTGCTAGCAACTGTTCTATATTGACTCGGAGTAATGTTGATGAGATATCAAGCATAGTCCTGTTTAACTCTTGGCTTTTTTTTTTTATTTTCATGAGGTTGATGCTACCAAGATTAGTGGCTTTATCATGTCTGCATCTTCTAAGTCATCAGGGTGCGACGGTATTTTCATAGGTATGCTTAAGCTTGCTGTCCCCTCTGTCCTTGCACCATTGACAGCGCTTGTGAATAGCTCACTTATTCATTCATATTTTCCAATTAATTGGGAAAGACCTTTATTTTGCCTTTAACAAAGTCTAAATCTGTTTCCATACCAGATCAAACCCGACCTATTGCTAGATCCTGCGAGATTTTCAAGGTTCCTGAAAAGGTTATTCACGAGCAGCTTTCGCAATTTCTTGGATCGAATCATCTTTTAAAGGAGCACCAGTCTGGCTACAGGCCAGGACGCAACACTCAATCTACTCTTTTCAATACTGTGCAAGACGTTAGATTGGCTATTGATAGAAGAAGAGTCACTACTCTTTTTTTTTTTTGACTTCTCCAAGGAGTTTGATATGGTACCTCATAGACTACTTCTCCATAAACTGCGTCATTTCAATTGTTCTGACGGTGTAGTAAAGTGGTTTGCCTGTTACCTTCAAGGTAGATCGCAGTCCATTGAGGAGCTGTATTGAAATGCTACTCAGTTTTAGATGAGCTTTAATTCTGGTGTTCTACGGGACAGTGTTTTGGGCCTATTATTATTCTCTTAATTTATCAACGATCTGCCCGAAGTTCTAAAGTATTTAAAATAATGTACGCGGATGACTTGTAAATTTATTAGTCGTCTTTCGCTAGTAACATATAAGCAGAAATTGTTGCTATTAATTGTGATGTTGAGGCCATTGTCGAGTGGGCATCAGTCAATGATCTCAAACTTAATGCTCTTGAAACTCAGGTTATTATTCTTGGTAGTAAGTAGTTAATATCTAGACTTAATTCTTCTCAAGTTTCACCCGTTGAAATAAGTGGTCAGCGTATTCTTTTCTTTAAAGAAGTCAAAAGCCTGGGTTTATTGTTGGGTCAGACTTTCAACTTAGAGAAAAAAGTGAATGCTATTGTTGGTAGAGTGCATAGAGTGCTTCATTCGCTGAGGTTTTATAGGCGCTCGCTTTCGAAAAAGCTCAGGAAAGACCTTGCTGAATCGCTGATTTTTCCTCACTTTGATTATGCCTGTGAAGTCTACAATGATCTCTTCAATTACCAAAATTGGAAATTCCACAGGGCCCTCAACGCCTGTGTGAGATTAGTTCATGGTAATATTGCTTTTCGCAAGCGAGTGACTCCCTATAGGCTTAATCTCGGTTGGCTTTTAGTTGGAACAAAAGAAAAGTATTTCACAATTTCATTGGCATATTCTGTTATTTCTGGACGCAGCCTAGCTTTTTTGACTAACTGGTTCGTCAGAGTTGACATAGACTTCTGCTTTTGCAATCGTAGGCCGTTTAGAGTTCTCATCTGTTCACCTATTCGTGCTAGCGTCTTGCAGAACTCGTTTACGGATCTCGCTACTGATTTCATAAATGAACTAAGTTCTACAACTATCACTTCAATCTCCACTGAGTTGAGTTCTATTAGGGCAATAAAAAAGCACACATTTGATTGGTTATTCGATGGTGAGCGCGTGAATTGGTGTAAGGAGGCAGCTGCTCTAGGCTGAGCTCTAGTTGCTGCGGGATCACCAGCTTACGTGTACGACTTAATTTTTGATAGTATGTTTATATTTTGATAGTATTGTTCATCTAATTTTTAAACTTTTACATACTCTTATTTTTTATTACAATTTAAATTTAGTTTAAAATCCTATATTATATTATAGTGAAACCACCTTGTTCTACGGTTCTCCGGATTTTTTAAAAGTGTATAATTTTTTTCTAATAAGAGTAACAATTTTAATTAAGTTCTTATAATTAATACTCATTATCCATGAGCTTTTTCTTGCGTCTCATTTTTTGTGTTTCATTATTTTGGGCCTCATTAAGGCCTTAATATCTGTGAACTTCGTTTTTTCTAATTATCTTTCTCACTTTTATTATCACTACTATCTTTTCTTTGTTCATCTTTCCAACTTTTCTCTCTCTTCCTCCCCCTTACTTCCCCTTTATCTCCTTTTTCCCCCTTCTTTTGTTTCTCTCTCTCTCTCTCTCTCTCTCTCTCTCTCTCTCTCTCTCTCTCTCTCGATCTCTATCGCTCTTTCTCGTCTTTTCTCGTTCTCTCTTGCTTTTTTTCGCTCTTTCTCGTTCCCTCTCGCTCTTTCTTGCTCTTTCTCATTCTCTCTTGCTCCTTTTCACTCTCTCTCATTTTCTCTCGCTCTCTCTGTAACTCTATCTCTCTCTCTTTCACTCAAAGTTCAATTGCTGCATCATTCTGACCCAAACTTTGATAACTCTCTTGAGTTCACTTTTAGATGGTGATACTGGTGCAGGTACAATTCTTCTTGGTGTGGTGTATGCTCGGCCGAAAGCATTATATCCCGATGAGTTCTTCGATGCCTTATCTAAATATAGTGGTCGCTTCAAAAACGCCATCATCACTGGCGACTTTAACATTAACTTAGCATCAAATAGTCACGCAGCCAACTTTCGAAGAAATAATATTAATATGCAATCGTTGTTTGTTGTGAGCTCAGAGCCTACTTATCATGTTCTCACGAAGAACTATTGTTGACACTCGTGGATAAACTTATTTATAGTCAACAGCAATGAGTCTGTTGTTTCTTACGCTAACTCCAGTTCTCCTTTCATAACTGGACACGACTCAATAAAATAAGAATACAAATTACTCAGACTAAATAATATAACAAGGAAATTCTGGTCGCGCAACCTCAACAAAGTTGATATTGGGTCTCTTAACAGGTCGCTTACTTCGTCGCTAAATGAAGAACTGCGGGAAGGTTGTGAAGTTTTATCTTCAGTGGCTAATCAAAGCCTGAATTTCCTTAGTGGTAAAGGTGATTTGGTTATTCCTCTTGAGTCTTCGAGTGTGAGCACTGCTGTTGATAATATGACTAAGGAGTGCACTAGGACTATTACTGAAGCTTTTGATAAACATGCTTTTCTTAAATATACATCTATCCGTGCTTCTCGTAGCAAACCGTGGGTAACAAAAGAGATTCAACTTCGCATAAAAAAGAGAGATCGTGCGTATAGGTAAACTGTTACTACTGATCGTATTGATGACATTTAACAGTGTAGGCTATTGAGGAAAAAAATTTCTAATGAACTCGATTCAGCAAAAGTAGACCATATTTCGAAATGAATTGATTATTCTCATGATCAGAGATCTAAATAGTCAACTTTGCATAAGCTGGGTCTAGTCAGCAGTGCATTACCATCGCCATAGTAGTACTTTTCATCGACGATACAGTTGGACCATTATTCAGCGGTTGTTACACCGAGAAAAAAAACCCTTGTGTTTACTGTACTCAGTTCAGTAACCTTAAGAGGGCGCTTCCTTAGTTACAGCTACTGAAGATTTTAGTTAATTTAACTTAAATAGGTTCTACTGAACTGTCAGTTCAGTTGGAACAACGTAATTACTTCAGTTAGATTTACTAAACTCCTTCTTACTGATATACTTAGTTTAAATTTACTGAAGTCTTCAGTAAGCACAACTGTTTTTTTCTCCGTGTAGAGAGGGACCAGCATTGACTGCTGCTGACGTCAGAAAAATTCTTTCAATGCCACTTTCGCACATGCAGCCGGTTTTTAAGTTCGACAAAGTGAATTCTGAAGTAATTAGTAGCCTCATCGCAGCTGCCAGCTCAAAATCATCAGGATCAGATAATACCTCTATGATGAAACTGGCCACAGCGTCTATCTCTGAATCATTAACGATCATAATACAGACCCACGAGAAAAAAAAATTGTGTGTGCGAAAGACAAGTCCATGATATCTATACGCTTTCGAGGTCGCAGGATCCGATTCCGAGGTCCGCTTGATCCAGTTAGCTCTGGTTCTAGGTCAGGTCAGAGTCAAATTAAGAGAATGTAATGCAAATAAAATATACCGGTATATTTACATGTTTTTGAAGTCGCTGAATCCGAATCCAAAGTCCCTTTGACTCGGTCAGATCAGGGTCAAGGTCAGGTCAAGGTCAAAATCATAAAATGCATTAGAAAAAAAGTGAAAAAAGTATCTTTACATATTGTCGAGGTCACTGAATCCGAATCCGCGGTCTGTTTGACCTGGTTAGCTCTGGTTCAAGGTCAGATGAAGGTAAAATTCAGAGAATGCATTGCAAACAAAGTACGAGATATACTCACATGTTCCTTTGATCCATACTCTAATAAAACATCTTTTTAATTTAATTTTTTTTGCTATATCGCACTCGTTTATCAGGAAACGATCTCAGGAGTGGTTTTCATTTGCGTTTCACACCTCTTTCCTCTATTTCTCTCTTTAAGTTCCAGCAGGAATCTGCCATCATATTGACATTTCATTGTCTTTCCATCTCTTTGATGTATTGATGGAATCTCTCTCCTTGTTTTTCACTGTAAGCACTTAAGTTGATTGTGAAGTAGTCAATGTGAGAGTCAAGAAAATTTAATTTCAAGTTCATATTGCACCCTTACGCCCCGAAATGTTTAACCATTTTGGCTACTATTTCTTTATAGTTTTCATTTAGCGCGGGTCTTCCTCCACCTTGGTGTGGAAAAAGGGATGTGTAGCATGATCCATCGTGCGATATTCTGAGGTATCAAAGTCAGCCGAGGTGGGCTACTCTGCAGGGAGGCGTTAGGGAACTTAGAATGAAGCTGTAGTGTGTCTGACGGTAAGATGACCAATTCCTCGTCAAAGTTGGAAAACCTTTATACTTAGACGTAGGGAGGTATTAAGGTTATCACCCCTAGGATAGTAGACTCACCAGCGATCGGACCTGGATCTCTAACGTGCGGGTACAAAAAAATATCAGGGAACTTGAAGATAAAATAAAAAAGAAATCCTTCTCCAGATCCGAAAACACATTAGGTTCATCTCATGTTGACGCTAGACCTTCAAAATCAAAACACCACTGTCCCAGGAATCCTGATATATTTTGTTGTGTATCTAGTAAATATATTCCACTAATGAGTAATTGTAGGAGGATCTCTGACATAATAATCACAATATATAACCAGTGCTTCAAAATGCAAATGATTGATTAAAGAAATAGATGGATACCTCATTACATGTGCAGTGCATGTTACCAAATGCTTAATCGCTAGAATAATCGTCAACATAGTAAAGAAGTGAAATTCATAATACCAACAATATGGAATGAACTAATAGATGAACAAAATGGTTATTTTTGTCAGAATACTTTTAAAGAGGCCAATAGAAAAAAAACATAGTTTAACCTATGTAGAAGAATCGTCAGTTACAAAACCAGTAGATCGATCATTAGAAGAAGAAGAAGAAGAAGAAAAAGAATAAAGAAAAGAATAAGAAGATAATGATGATATCATGAGTATAATATCATCCATATAGAGTTTGGCAATTTCTGGCTCCGTTGACAATGAAGAAGTTGAAGAAAGTGACATTGTAGTCACTGATTGAGAGGAATATTAAGAAAGCGATGATGCATTATTATTTCATAACGAAAGATGAAGCTCCAAAACAAATTTCAAAGGAGTGATTTAATGATCTCGTGAGAGATCTAGGTCTGCTAAAAGATAAAGCAAAATATTTACCATCATTTATGAAAGATAAAAACTAGTTGAAGAAAAACGTGAAAGTAGACAGTTTTCGTAATATTTAAAAGGCATTCAGGCGATCCTTTACGATGTCAGAACAACCCTTATTAGTATATTGTAACGATGGAGATGGGCTCATAAATGAGTTGGCACTTGGTGTTTACAAAGACGGTGAGTGGAGACTTTTTTTAGATTCTTCAACGCGAAGTCTGAAGGTAGTGCTACTTCATGATACGAACGTCTACGCACCAATACCTGTAGCACATTCGACAGAACTTTAAGAGAGCTATGAAAATATTATAAGTGCTTAGTTTGCAGAGATCTCAATATTTTGACAGTCATTTTAGGGCAACAATCTGGATTCACTAACTAGGAGAGTGTCACGTCTCCGGATCACGGATTTAGATCAAACTTCGGGATAAGTTTTCATATGATAAGATATAAAAAAAGCTAAAGTTATAGTCATAAACGCTCAATACTTCCCTAGTTACAGACAATTAAAGAAAATCACTAAAAAAGTTACTAGATTTTTTAATGCATATAGTTCTTTAGCATTGATAGCTAGAAGCTTAAACCTTTTTTAAATTAAAGCAGAACTTAAATTCTTTCGAAATAGTAGTTATAGCACGTAAAAATATTATTTTTCCTCAAAGTTATAGCGTAATAAAGATTGGAACTGAATTTTCTATTTAAAACATTAAATAATAATAAAAGCTGAAATTAGGTCCAATCTTTATTACGCTATAACTTTGAGAAAAAATAAGATTTTGATATGCTATAACTACTGTTTCGAAAGAATTTGAGCTTAGCTTTAATTTGAAAAAAGGTTTAAGCTTCTAGCTATCCATGCTAAAGAACTATATGCGTCTAAAAATCTAGTAATTTTTTTAGTGATTTTCTTTAATTGCCTGTAACTAGGAAAATATTGAGTGTTTGTGATTATAACTTTAGCTTTTTCGATATTTTATCATATGAAAACTTATCCCGAAGTTTGAGCTAAATCTGTGATCCGGAGATATGACACTCTCCTAGTAAGTATCCTTGTTTTTATGTAAGTGAGATAGTCGTGATCGTAAGAATCATTACACCGGGAAAGTATGGACTCAAAGAACTTCGATTCAGGTTAATTCAATGAATGTTATTCGTAAAGCTCTGGTGGACTCTAAAAAAATACGGCTTTCACGCCTACATATTAAATTAGGCCTAAGGAAGCAGTTTATTAAAGCCCTAAATAAGGAAGAGAAAGAAAAATGTTACAGGAACGTAAAACAACAATTCCCAAAACTATCTGAAGCGAAACTGAAAGAAAGCGTTTTCGATGGTCCACAAATTAGAAAAATGCTTAAAGATAATGGTTTCATTGAACACATGAATGATAAATAAAAAGCTGCATGGAATAGTTTTAAAGGAACTGTAACAAATTTTCTGGATGGTAAAAAAAACGAAAACTATGAAGAAATAGTAGCCAAAATAGTTAAACATTTCGGGGCATTAGAGTGCAATATGAACTTGAAATTACATTTTCTTGACTCTCACATTGACTACTTTCCAATCAATTTAGGTGCATACAGTGAAGAACAAAGAGAGAGATTCCATCAAGACATCAAAGAGATAAAAAGACGATGGAGTGTCAATATGATGGCAGATTTCTGCAGGAACTTAAAGAGACCAATAGAGAAAAGAGTTTTCCTAAATTCCAACAATCTGTTGAATGAATATCAGGCTGGTTTTCGAACGGGTTATAGTATCCAGACGACACCCCTCTACATCATTGAGGATGTTCGGGCAGCTATTGACAAAAGAAAGGTTACTTTTGCTGTTCGATTTTTCTAAAGCGTTCGATACTGTACCGCATAAGCTGTTGTTGAGGAAGCTAAGATTGCTGAACTGCTCTGATGAGCCGATTCTTTGATTGCGTCATACTTGTCTGGGAGGTCTCAAATGATACAGAATGTCGATTCTGGTATGGCGGGTGATTAGGTTGATCTATTTACTAGAGTACCTTAGGGTAGTGTTTTGGGGCCCCTTTTATTTACAATTTTTATTAATGATATTCCTAATGCACTAAGGAATACTAAATCGATGCAATTTGCTGATTATTTGCAGATATATAGATTTTGTTACTCAGGCGAATTTTCTCAAGAGGTTGAAATTATCAATAGCGATATCGATGTTCTGGTTAGGTGGTCTGCGGCCAACAGTCCAAGGCTTGATGCGGCGAAGACGCAAGCAATTATTTTAGGCAGCGAGCAGTTTACTTTTCGCTTGAATCTATTAACTCACACAGGTTTTATGATCAATGGCAAACGAGCACCTTTCTTCTCATATTTTAAGAGTCTTGGTATCTGGGTAGAGCAGACACTGAACTGGGAAAAGCAGGTGTCGGCGATTGTTCGCAGAAATCATGGCATGTTTTGCTCGCTTAAATTCTACAGGAAATCGTTGTCTAGGATCCTCCAGCAGCGGCTGGTGGAAGCACTTATTTTTCCTGTTTTTGATTACACTTGCGTGCTGTACGACGACTCCTTTCAATACCAAAATCTCAAGCTCCACAGAACTTTAAATGCATGTGTTCGATTCGTTTACGGCAACATCAAGCCTCGAGAAAAAGTGACGCCGTACAGACTAGACTTGCGTTGGTTGTCTGTTAAAAATAGGCGTAGGTGCTTTATGCTTTCTCTAGCTTACTTAGTCATCACGTCGGCATATTATTTTTATCTTGCTCGTAGGTTCTCCAGGGTAGATACAGATTTCAAAGTGCGTTCTTCAATACGTAGACCATCCAGGTTATTGATCTGCCCACCTGTGCATACTGGTGCGTAGCGGAATTCATTTACTAACGAAACTTCTGATCTAATAAATAAAGCTGCAACAGAACCTGATAATCTGTTAACTTTCGAGGTAGGCACTATTAAAAACTTCAAAAAGCACACGTTTGACCGTCTCATGCGCGAGGACCGCGAGGATTAGCTGAGGTACGTGGTGACTCAAACCTAAGACTTTGACACGAAAGAGTGTTTACATTTAATGCAAAATTATTATCTAGCAAAATGTTGTTCATGGAATATCGTTTTTATTTACAAAACTAAACAATTTTATTTGTTACACATATTAATTATTAATAAAAATATGTTCGAATAATAATTATTATTATAATATCATTTATTGTATAACCTTTTTAAATGGTTAAATAAATTTATGTCTATGTCTATGTCTCTCTCACTCTCTCTCGCACTCTTTCGCTTTCTCTCTCTCTTTTTCTCTCTCTCTCACTCCTATAAAAAAATTTATGTTCTTTTCATAGTTCAAGGCTATATCATACTACTAATATTTCCAATAACGCATGGTGATAGGTGACAATATGTAAAATTCTTCCCCTACAAGATTCAGAATGGATCAGGCTTTTCTTATTAGAAAAAAATTGAATGTCATTGAATTTCTTGGAAATTATGATTTGTAACTAAAATATCCTTTGTTTATTTGACTGAAAAAATTTGGAATATGATTTTTGCTTTATTTCTTTCATGATTTACACATAATCTATCTCAAGATACAATAACGCTTTAAGGAATAATTAATTTAATTTTCAGTCATGAAATAATTTAACATATTAAGGTTGTATGGGCTATACAGTCTGTGTCAAAAGTTAGTTTTTTAGAAAATCGTCTATATTTCTCGGTAGAAAGTAATTATTCAATTTTCAGCTTAGTAACTTATTAGATAATATTAAAACAATCATTTTAAACTTTGTTCCATTTAATTATAATGAATTATAAAAGAGTTATAACATTTTAAAGTTTATAAATTTTACACAAATCTAATACAATCATAAATAATAATGCCAAACTTTCAAAAATGATTTTATTTGACTGCAACAAAGTTTATTTTGTTCAGTTTAAAATTTAGAATCTATTGACGAGGATGGAATTTTTATTTTTATTTTTTATTAAAATTTATTGCTAATTTTCTGCGAAAAAATGTATATCTCAGACGGTACTTACTGTTTTATCATAGAAAATTAGCAATAAATTTTAATAAAAAATAAAAATAAAAATTCCATCCTCGTCAATAGATTCTAAATTTTAAACTGAACAAAATAAACTTTATTGCAATCAAATAAAATCATTTTTGAAAGTTTGGCATTATTATTTATGATTGCATTAGATTTGTGTAAAATTTATAAACTTTAAAATGTTATAACTCTTTAATAATTCATTATAATTAAATGAAACAAAGTTTAAAATGATTGTTTCAATATTATCTAATAAGTTACTAAGCTGAAAATTGAATAATTACTTTCTACCGAGAAACATAGACAATTTTTTAAAAAACTAACTTTTGACACAGACTGTATAGCCCATACAACCTTAAATAATGTTAACAGTCCAAGAGATAAGACACGATCCGCTTTGTACTGATAATTCATCACATTAGTTGTTGCATTTTTATAATAAAAGTAACTCAACTGTATAACTAACCAATATTTAAATTCAATTTCTTATACGCCGAATACAAAATAATCGATTATATGTCTATACCTTTTTCTTAGATGTATCAGTTACAAGATACAAAACTAAAAATGCACTTCTACTTATATGTTAGAACTTTTTGTGTAAATTCATGAGAATATTGTTAATTATTATTCAATTTAAGTCCAACTGATTTCATCCACTAGGATATTGATTCACCAATTGTCTTATACTGATCTTCAACGTACTGACATACAAAGAGACATGAGTTATATATCACTGACTATAAGAAAAAGTAAATTGAATATTAATATATATCAATCTCTATTATATGTTGATTGTAATTATTTGTTTGAATTAATTCCAAGTTATTATACATAATTACATATAATTATTGCTATCACATCATTAGATTCAATTAGATTCAAAAAATAATCAAATACATTTAAAAAATATAACAAGAATTAGAAATACTTATTTTCTGAAACTGAACTTAATAATAACATCAGTAGATATCACAATCTTAACAAATCTCATTGAATGAAATTCAAGTCGTTGTGTGTTATACGCTAAATCTATATAAGAATATTATCATTTACCTGTTATTTGCTTCCATATTATAATATTCTCCACGTGCACTGATACAAAAAGAATGCTCACTTGAAAGGTTTTGAATATATTAATAAAATATATATGTTATAATTAAAATATAGATAATTAAATTCTTTATTTGCCTTATATTTAAAAATTTAATACTAATATATAAAACTGTGAAAACATAGATATAATAATTAATGAATTATGTTTACTTTAATGTAGTCTACAGAACAAGAAAATAATTTGCATTCTACATTGCTATTTTATATTGGATGGTAAATAAAGAATTTTAGTTTTGTATTTTCTAACTGATACAGCACAGTACGGTTTAGGCAGTCATGAGTGTCGCACGTGTTTACATACATTCGCACTGTTAATAGCCTCAAGTATTATCGTGCGGCCGTGCAGCCTCGCCGCTTAATCTAGCTTTAGAATAAAGTTATTAGCGAAAGTAACAGAAATATAATGTACTCAGACAGCCAAGAATACCCTGCACTGCCAACGAAAAATATGAATCAAAATAGTTTAACAATTGCAGTTTCACAGCCCACCATGAATGTACAAACAACTACTCAAGATAATAATAATGTTTCTGCTAAATCGTACGCTAAAGTTGTCACACATAGTATCTTTTCAAAGAAGGACCAAGCTATTATCATGGATACAATACAAGGAATTGAGGTTATTGCATACCTGAAGGCAGTAGCTACTAAAACTTCACCGAATAATATTGTCGCTTCGTCTAAGATTGCACAGAACAGATTTTGTTGCTACCTTAAGGGGACGCTGTATCTCTCTATCCTTTTCTAATTGAAAAATGTAAATTTTTGGGAAAACTACTTATTATTGATAGAAATTAAGGGTTGTCCGCAACTTCTATAGTGAAAAACAATATTTTGTCTGATGAGAGCAAATTAATTTTGTTGCTTTTTTTTCAAGTAAAGTTTGACATACTTACAAAATCCTAAATTAAGCTAGAGAATACGTTATTTAAGTATGTCAAACTTTACTTAAAAAAGCAATAAAATTAATTTGCTCTCATCAGACAAAATATTGTTTTTCACTATAGAAGTTGCGGACAACCCTTAATTTCTATCAATAATAACTAGTTTTCCCAAAAATTTACATTTTTTAATTAGAAAAGGATAGAGAGATCCAGCGTCCTCTTAATGAGATTGACATTGAAGGACATATAAAGAGGATGCATCCATACGTTACAAAAACGAAAAGACTAATCTTTTCTAATGTTCATCCTTGCATACCTAATGAGGAACTAATTAAAAAACTAAATGAATTCGAAGTAACTCCTAGATCTAGCATGACTACTATAAGATTCGGATACAACGATCCATTTCCACATATTCTTAGTTTTCGAAGGCAAGTATACATTGACCCTAGAAACTCTGTCAAGTTATTCCTGGAATTTTCTTTCAACTACGAGGACACGATTTATCGTATTTATGTCTCTACAGATAAGATAACGTGTCTCGTGTGTAAAAAACCAGAAATCTAAATATGAAAGTACCGCCGGTAGAGCTTAAAATGGAAATAGAAATGTCTAAAACCAATATTCTTGACTTTATACCAGCTACCTTCCCTATCTCATATGATGAATTTTATCAATTTTTACACAATTCATACGAATATATATATATATATATATATATATATATATATATATATATATAATGAAGTAAAAATACTCACGGCAAAGTATGTAACAAATAACGAATCATTGATCGTAACGATGGAAGAAGTATATAAACAAATTACTATAACTAATGTTAAGAAGAGGATAACTCGCCTAAAAAATCATTTATTGATTCCAGACACGGTCGAAAACCAGGAGACGGCCACTTCTTCGGATAAGGTGATAACAAATAATATCAACATAACTAATTATTTATAAAAGCTTAGCTGAACATGAATACTAGTAATTCAAATACACAAAATGGACAATCATACGCTGCGAAGGTGCGAATTTTATTTCGGCATGCCAGAAGTGCGTTACATAAGGAGGAGATTGAAGCCATCATTCAAAATGTTGATATAATTGTATGTGTTGAGTCGTGGTTAAACAATATTGATAGGTTTGAATTTGCCAAATTTCACACATATAGAATGGACAGAACTCAGTCATGAGGAGGAGGTATTATTTTTCTTATACGTAAAACCTTTAATTGTATTGAAGTAGATAATGTTCGTAATACTAATTACTATATGGAAATCAGTGGAATCACAATCACTAATATAGCAGAACCCATAACAATATTTGCTTGTTACAGACCACCCCATGTAAATTAAACTGATAGTGAATGGTATAGCTTGGTGAGCAATATAACTATGTTCAAAAGATCCATTTTCATAGGGGACTTTGATTCGCATAATGAATTAGGAAACTTCGACGATACTGATCAAAACGGTAAAAAATGACTAGATACTACAAACACATTCAACTTGCTCTTATACATAATACGGATTCATTTACTCATATAGATACATATAGATATAAAAAAAGTAATATTGACCTCATCTTCTCTACAGTTGACATAGCTGCATACCTTCATGTGAAAGTATTTGATGACACCCATGGTTCAGACTATTACCTTATAAATATTGATGTCGATACTGAAAAGTCTTATTATGAAAAAAAGACATTCAAGATACAAAGCAAAAGAACAAGGTGGCAGGAACTTAATAAGATTCTTGATAACGAATATGAAGGATTTCTGACAAGCAATTATGAACTTCTTTTACCGCAAGAAAAATATGAATATTTTACGCAAGTTATAGCTAATGTTTTGAATAAATGCACACCCACCAGAAAAAAAGTTAATCAGAAAAAGTATAGAAATCCAGTACCTTGGTGAGACAGTGATGGTGACCGCATCAGAAGGAAACGACAAACAGCATGCAAGAAGTGAGAACATACAAAAAATATCACAGATTTAATAGAATATAAAAAATATAGGACTCCCGCGAAAAAATTGTGCAAGCATAAAAAGAGAGAATGTTTCTACACTATTTCTGAGACTATTAATTATAATTTTAACCTTAATTACACGTGAAACAAAGCTAAAATATTAAAGAACAAATAGACAAAAGTAAATCCACAGAATCGTAAAGTGTTTCTTGAGAACAAACAAAATATTGAAAAATCTCTGAATACTATGTGTCCATATTGGGTTCCTGCCGATCCTAAATATATACCACAAACTCAAGACAACCCTATCTTTGATTAAACTTTCAACTACACCGAATTAAATATGGCACTTAATACACGCGGCAACAAATCGTCACTGGGTATGGACTACATCAAATATGAAATACTATACAATATCCCAGTAAAGTATCATCTCTTGCTTCTAGATATCATGAATGACTTATATAACGTAAAAATTTATCCCGAAAGTTGGAAAAATATTTATATACACTTTGTAGAGAAACCGAACGAGAAAGGCCTTAGACCACTGACTCTAACTTCATGCATAACCAAAATATTTGGACTGATGATATCTAATAGATAACGATGGTATATTGAAACAAACGATATCCTAGCGGATAATCAGACCAGATTCCGTAAAGGCTTATTATGCGCTGATAACCTACTATCATTCAAATTGAATATTAAACATGCTCTTAGAAATAACGAGCAAGTCCTTGCTGTTTTTATTGATGTCAGCAATGATTTTAATGAAGTGCGTAGCGAAATGGGATGCTCAAATAAAATGTTAAAATTTATAAAATTTCTGATATATCAAAGATTTATTCATAACGAGATAAATAGCAACAAACCTCGATATTGTTACAAAGGTGTACCCCAGAGAGATGTATTTAGTCCGGTTTTATATCTGATATATGTTTCAAAATTAACTCAGAATTTATACGAAAATATAACAATACTTTAATTCACTGATGATATTGTTATATATATCAAAACAAAAGACTTCGAAAATGCTAAAACTATTATGGAAAATACTATAGCAGAAATTACTAAAAGATTGTACAACATAGGTCTTGAAGTATCTGCAGAAAAAACGGACTTTATACTTTTTAATAGGGAAGGAATACTACCTGGTGAGGCCCAGGTAAGCGTACACAAGCAAGCAATCATCTCGAAACCATATTTTAAATTTCTAGGCATATACTTAGACTATCTACTGAATTTTGATAAGCACATCAGTTATGTGCAAGAAAAAATCAACAAAGCGATTAATTTGGTAAAAAGTTCTAAGTAATATTCGATGGGGGGCTCATCCTCAAACTCTACTAACTTTTTATAAAAGTTTCGTAAGATCTATAATAGATTACGATTTTTTTATATATTTACCAACACAAAAATCTAAAATATAAAAATTGGAAAAAATTCAATACGCCGCCTGTAGAATGGCCCTTGGTCAAAGAATGAGTTGCCCAACCAACATTTTATTGGATGAAGCCGAGTTGACCACAATTCAACATAAATGTAATATACTATGTAAAAACTTTTAAGCAATACAAGATCGATTGCACATACCACCAATAAAGAGAATTTAGCAAATATAATTACTGAGAGAAGAAAAAAAGTCGATATTCCAAGAGTATGCATTAAAAGTGTTACTGGAATCGAACATCTCATTCATGCAACTAATTTACCTATTATATATAGCTATGATTATAAAATAATGACAACACCACTATTTGTTAATGCTGAAATCGGTAAACAGCTCAAGGATAGCGCCAACTCATTTGCTGAAATTTTTAAAGTTGACGATGCAATCAAAATTTATACTGAGTTAATGATCACCAAAACAAAAATCTAAACTCTGGGGCTTTTATTTTCACAGCAGAGACTGTAGCACTCAATGAAGCTATGGATCTGGCTCTTCTCCATAGAAATAACAACATTAACATGTATACAGATTCATTAAGCCTGGTCTTGGCATTAAACAACCCGAAAATCAATGTTAATCACCATATTTCAAATATTCGGCATAAAAACTTGCAATTTCTTAAAAATAATATCCACGACATGAGAATAACAATTTATTGGATACCCACTCACCGTGGTATTATTATAAATGAGTTAGCGGATAAACTCGCAAAAACCGCTGCCGAGATACAGCCTACTGAAATCCAGATACCATTCACAGATTTCAAACCATTTTTCAAGAAGATGACACTTAGTGAGTCGACGGATATTTTAAAGCAACAAGGGTAATGCAAAGGTCAGGCTTTTTTCAGTTTGTATCATATCTTAATGTTTCTTTAGCTAAAATTAAAGTCATTAAGAGTCCTAGTTGTGAATGTGGTGCTGAATCACAAGACGTAAACCATGTGTTGTGGCAGTGTTCATTATATGATAATGAAAGAATTACGCTTATAAATGATTTTTAAAAAATTGGACAGTTTCCATCATTTGATATTAAAATTTTTATTATTGAACCCAATATTATTGTTCTGCACTGTATATACAACTTTATGGAAACATGTAATATCAAGTTATAATTACAATCCTAAAAATTTTTTTCAATGTTATGTATACTTTTATGTTAGCAATTGATGATGTAGCTAAATAATCTACTTATATGTAGTGTTGAAAAAGCTTAAAAAAAAAAAAAGTAATACATCTGAGAGAAAGGTATAGGCATATAATCGATTATTTTGTATTCGGCGTATAAAAAATTGAATTTAAATATTGGTTAGTTATACAGTTGAGTTACTTTTATTATAAAAATGCAATAACTAATGTGTTGAATTATCAGTACAAAGCGGATCGTGTCTTATCTCTTGGACTGTTAACATCATTTAATATGTTAAATTATTTAATGACTGAAAATTAAATTAATTATTCCTTAAAGCGTTATTGTATCTTAAGATGGATTATGTTTAAATTATGAAAGAAATAAAGCAAAAATCATATTCCAAATCTTTTCAGTCAAATAAACAAAGGGTATTTTAGTTACAAATCATAATTTCCAAGAAATTCAATGACATTAAATTTTTTTCTAATAAGGAAGGCCTGGTCCATTCTGAATCTTGAAGGGAAAGGTAAAGTATACAACTATTTTTATGAATGTTTCAAAGGGACATCTACAACCGATGAGTAAAAGTTAACATTAAAATGAGTAAATGTAGCTAAAAATCACATTTTTCATTATTTTTAAATACATTTTTATTTTTCCCAAGGGATCGATCAGTACGTCCACTCTGAAATTAAAAGGCCATATTTATACATATATCACCTTCTACAATGATTTTCTTGGACATGGGATCATGGTTCGAAACCTTGAAAAGTGGTATTTCAATGTTTTAAATGACTTTAGCTGAACGAATAGCTACACTAGCACTTTTGAATTAATTTTTTCTCAAAATTTAGAATATTTTTAGAGAAAAGTTTTTTAGAAATCAATTCCTAAAACGCAACCCAACTGAGTAGTTTAAGCTTAAAATTAGTCAAAAATGTCAAAAGTATGGTTTTTGCCCAACTTTGAAACTTTGGTGCTCTAAAAATATGTACTGAAAAAAATTCTGAGTGATTCATAAAATGGAAAAGAACCATTTTACCAATTTTCAGCAAAAAAAATCGTCCTTTGATTTTACAGAGAATATATATATGGGCGTGTCCAATACTTCTTTAAAACATCGTGTATGGGGGGTCCGAATTTTTTGCCGCCGTTGAGATATGTTAATGTACTACCCAAAACATGAACCTGTACAAAATTTCAGCTTTTGAAATTCCCAATTTCGTCCAGATATAACCTAAAAAAGTCGAAAAATCGTCTCTTTTTCGGTGATTTTTTGTCAATTTTCGAATGTCTGCCATTCATCGAATTTTCAGCGCAATCGAACCGGTGAGACGGCATTCTCTTCGTTTTGAATCACACTTTTTTATGCGTTTTATTCGGATTTGATTGGTTATCAAGAGCTCTCTACATAACCTCAAACGCAACTACCTCGATTTTCGAATTTCTCTACTTTTTACCATTTAATATGATAACCAAATTTTTTTTTTGCATAATCTGAAAACGGCTCTGGATTCCTCTTTGAAAGACCTTCAATTTGCATTTTTGAACGCTCAAAAATGTGAAAATTTGAGGAAGATATGAAGGTTTAAAGTTTGCAAAATCTGTAAAAATCGCGTTTTTGACATTTTTCAGGCGCGTAAACGAGAATGTATGGTATTTTTTTTTCTTTTTTTTTTTGCTTTAATTGTTAGTTTTAGTGTTGTTCTTACATATAAAATTGTTTCCAGAAGACCGTTTTTCGATTTTTACATTATTTTGCACCCGTTTCGTTACTGCCTTTTTTTTAGATAAAAGCCACTTTGTATACGCAAGACATCTGGGTCTGTCTAACAGTTCCTTAAATCATTGTGCACGGGAGATCTTCGGAATTTGACAGAAAAAACTACGTTAATATACTGCACAAAATAACATTTTAAACAAAGTTTTAGTTCCCAATGAAGCATTTGCAGTAGAAACCTTCCAAAGATGTCACTTTGTACATTTCAAAAAAATAGGCGTTTTTGGCTATAATAACGTCTAGTGTAATTTAATATTTAATCGCTTGTAAAAGACGACATTTTAAGCTTTTTTTATCCAATAAAGCTGTTTTTCTTTGTACTTTTACAAGCTTCTGATTAATGTCTTATTTAATATGCTTTGCGACTAGAGACTAAGTCTTTATATAACCTCAAACGTGTTGCAACTAAATGTACTTTTCTTAATTTTCGCACATATTTATAACGTCATAAATTTTTTTATACTCAACATTATAATCTGCACCACTAGTTTTATCCTCTTTGGAAACGAGAAAACAATTTATTCTAAATCATTAAGGACGTGAGCTTAAATTAGACGAAAATCGCAAGAATAGCATTTTCTTCAAACACTTGTAACTTACGGTAAGGTGTACTTTTTTTAACTTTATATTTTTTATTGTTTTGCAGCCGTATTATTTTTTCAACTACTGTAGAAAATTTGTATGATCGAATTTTAACTTGATATGGTATAAAATGTCAAACGATAATAATGTGAAAAATGTTTGTTTTTCAAAATTTTTTTTTTATTCCAAAAAGTCTCATTATCTGTCACCTACCCAGGTCTAAAAATTTTCGATTATTATCTAGCTATATTCTTTTGACCGTTTCAAATAATCATTTTATCTAGAGTTTGTTTATTCCCAACGCTATTTTTCCTAAATTACGAACGTTTACAACCAAATTTTTGTGAATAATGGTTTAGAAAATATAGGAAGCAATATCAAATTATAAAATATTAATTATATTCAATATTTTTATAAATTAATAAAATATACATTTTAAATATAAATTCACTACTGAATTCTCAATATTTTTGAGTCAGAATCAGTTGAATATAATCTGGCTCGTAGTGAATATTTATCTAGAGGTTCAAAGCAATGATACTGCCTTGTATTTTCTATTGTCTTTGCAGAAGCGAACCTCTTTTCAAGTTTTCTACCTCTCTGTAACACATCGTTGTCGTTTACATATAGAAACCTGAAACATTTTTATATAAATGCTCAGTTTTTAATTAAAATTTACAGTGATTAGTAAATAACATGATTGGAGCAATACCTGACTCCTGAAACCTTTTTATTCAAGTAATCATACATTTCTTTTGTAGTAGTGATTTTCTCACCGCGCAAGGAAGCTCTTCTAGCAGAACTTTTCGCAACTGCTCCGATGCCATCGCATGCGCTCTTCCCATGAGAAGTTGCAAAAAAATTGTGCGATTTTCTGTCAAATTCCGAAGATCTCCCGTGCACAATGATTTAAGGAACTGTTAGACAGACCCAGATGTCTTGCGTATACAAAGTGGCTTTTATCTAAAAAAAGGCAGTAACGAAACGGGTGCAAAATAATGTAAAAATCGAAAAACGGTCTTCTGGAAACAATTTTATATGAAAGAACAACACTAAAACTAACAATTAAAGCAAAAAAAAAAGAAAAAAAAATTCCATACATTCTCGTTTACGCGCCTGAAAAATGTCAAAAACGCGATTTTTACAGATTTTGCAAACTTTAAACCTTCATATCTTCCTCAAATTTTCACATTTTTGAGCGTTCAAAAATGCAAATTAATGGTCTTTCAAAGAGGAATCCAGAGCCGTTTTCAGATTATGCAAAAAAAAAATTTGGTTATCATATTAAATGGTAAAAAGTAGAGAAATTCGAAAATCGAGGTAGTTGCGTTTGAGGTTATGTAGAGAGCTCTTGATAACCAATCAAATCCGAATAAAACGCATAAAAAAGTGTGATTCAAAACGAAGAGAATGCCGTCTCACCGGTTCGATTGCGCTGAAAATTCGATGAATGGCAGACATTCGAAAATTGACAAAAAATCACCGAAAAAGAGACGATTTTTCGACTTTTTTAGGTTATATCTGGACGAAATTGGGAGTTTCAAAAGCTGAAATTTTGTACAGGTTCATGTTTTGGGTAGTACATTAACATATCTCAACGGCGGCAAAAAATTCGGACCCCCCATACACGATGTTTTAAAAAAGTATTGGACACGCCCATATATATATATATATATATATATAATTAAAGAATATAGATGCTTCTTGAAGCGTATTTTTATATAGAGAATTTTGTCCAAAAATGAGTTAGTTCTGATACCCAGCTACTTGAGGGTGCCACCAAATCCTATGTATTTGTATATCTACAGTACCGCTCAAAAGTACGTAAAAATTTTTTTTTTTTCAACTCAACTTTAAATTGCGATATTTCGGAAACGGCTCGATGAATTTGAAAATCCGGACGGCGTTTGAAAGATCAGACAAAATACTAGTTTTTTGTGTCCTGCCAAATATTTTTATCTCTTTTTTAACTCTATTTCTAATGATAGAAAAAAATTTTATTTTTACGAATTTTTAAATTTCAATCAATCAAATATAACTTTTTAAGAAATTGATAAAATTAAAAAAATTCGAACGCGACTGAAAAGTAGAGGGAATTTCCTAAATCTTTATGTTTAATGGTTTTTTTGTATCTATTTCCTGCGTGTAGCTAAAAATGCGCAAAAATGGAAAGTACAAGAAAATCAGTTTTAGATATGATAATATTTTCCAATGTCGCTAGTCAATTTTGGTTTACATTAGCCAGGTACAAAAAGATAGTATTTTGTCTAATCTTTTAAATGATGTCCAGATTTTTGAAATTTATCGAGTCATTTCCGAAATATCGCAGTTTGAAGTTGAATTTCTAAAAAAAAATTTTTTCAGGAAAAAAATCCATTCTGAGACCAGTTGGCGGTTTGATGAGCTGATTGTCGTGAATCGTATTCCCGTTTCATTTCATTTAAAGAATCATATAACTTTAAAAATGTTTGAATCTTGTATATCTTGAACTAATAATTAGTGATACTATTTCTTCAATTTCTTTAACTGTAAATAGATCATTTTCTTGACTAATTGGCTAGTTCAGATCTCTCATAACTATATTTTTAGATCTACATTGCCAACTCGAAATTTCACTTGAAATAGCTGATACTTAAGCTTGACAGTGAATTTGTGTCTGATAAAATTTTATCAGTAAGATTTGCTGGTTTATCCAATTGAATCACCTTATGTTTTATCTTAGTTCATCAATTCTTTAGATTTGTTGGTAATTTTTTTAAGAGTATCTTTAGTAATAATATTATGATGCAAAACAGTATTATTTTGATTTTCAGACATAGATGTATCCATTGATGTATTAAAGCAACTCTTAAATGTTTATTTATGCTTGAAAAGTTAGCACTTCCCATGGAGTTTTCAATTGCAGTAGAGGACATCATCGATTCTATTAAATGCACAGCTTGTTTTATGCAATATCTGCACATCTACTCAATGTCTCCATTATACAAAATCGTAACTCCTGCATGAGTCAGATGAGCGCATTGTTTATGAAAGCCTTTTTTGCACATAATACAAAAGTAATGTTGATCATCAGTTAAATTACAATTACTGAAGTTACACTTTGGCATGCTTTTAGGTTATGTAACAGCTACGTGCAAAACTTGTTGAGGTTTTATTTCTTGAAACTTACTAATAATTTAATACTATCATAAAAACGTAATGAAAAGTAAATAATTTGCCTACTATAGTATTAATACAATAAAGTAATATTGTGCATACAATATAAAACAACAAAAGTATAACAAGCAAAATTAAAAGGTTACACCTATCATACGCTCCTTACCGGGAATAAAGAAAAAAATTACATGTAAAATAGTACATCATGATACTAGTAGCATAAATGACTTATTATGGCACGACGTGTATTAGCGCCCAAGTGCAACGAGTGATAATTTACGGCGTGCGATAGGCCATTTATACCATAAGTATCATACGATTTTTTATAACACTGACTAGCATAAATCCACTGTCACGCCTGTCAGTATCATTAACACAGTTCATTTATGCACCGTGCGGTCATCGTTCGAGCGTAGCGAGTCCGATAGGCGCGGTTCAATAATGGGCTACTTATGCCATGGATAGGCGTGTGATAATAGTACTTTGTGATAATCATAAGATTGGCTAAATATTTATAATTTCAGCCAATCATTCACAAATTTTTCAAATGAACTTTGAATTTTTGCAAAAGCTCTATCTTTTATCAAGATACTTCATTCTATCATAAAATGCACCGAAATCGCTCACTGTGTGGCGGTGAAATATTTTTATATTAAAGGTATATATATATATACTAGGGGGGGTATCCCCCTGCTCGTTCCACTCGCCAACTCCCATTATAGTTATCATATCAATATAAAATGTAACATTTATGCATTGTTTTATAAAAAAAATTTTTTACTATAATATATTTTTATATTATACATAATATTATATAATTGTACATTTTTCATAAAATTTTTATTATTAACATAGAAACAGATAGATAGAAATAAAAGATTAAACAGATAGAAACAAATAGAAGATTTAAAGGATTATTTTGTTATAATTCCTGTTTGTTATCTTTTTACTTAATTTTACATTTTAGAAATATATCAAAATTTTTTTCATAAAATTTAATCTTAATAAAATATTAAACATTTCATAAAAATATTAAATTTATAATTTAAATAATTAATAAATTTAAAAAAATATATCATTTTTTTTTTAAATGTGTGCAATGTTCAATAAATATCTTGAATATGTTTCGTAATTTTGATTTAGATAAAATTCATTTATTGGTTCATGTAATGTTATTTTATATTCTATAATTTTATTAGTGTAATATTTATAATATTCTGGTACTTGTTTCCAATTATGAAATTCTACTTTTTCATTATCTTCACCAATATATGAATTTATTATATTATTTAAAACAGATATTTCAATATTATGTGAACTATTATTATCAGCAAGATTTTCTAAGTAATATTCATACTCTTCCTCATAATTTAAATAATCTTCAATGTTATTATTCAAACTATTCATCATTTACATTATCAATTATAACATATCTACCTTCAATCGCATTCCAAATAAAAGGCAAAGAAGACGATTCATTTGTACTTAAAGTTATTTTTGGTATAAAAACTTTATTTCCTTTTATTTTCTCCTGTAATAATCTCAGCTTCAATATTAAATTTAAATAATTTAGTTATTTTTAATCTAGTTCCATTACATAATCCATCAGTTATACTAAGATTTCTAATTAACATTATAATTGCGATAATCTTTAATTTAATTTCGTGAGGAGGTAATCCTTCTCTAATATTATTTAACATTTCAATAGGATAATTTAAATGAATATTTTCATCAGTATGATCAACGCCCTTATAAGTTGCATGATCTATACTGTAATAAGTTATCATTTCACCATCAATTAATTTTAATATTTTATTATTTAAAATGTTTACATCTTCATTATGTGAAGTTAAAATAACATTTTTAGAAAAATTGTAATTGTTGTTTATATCTTTATAAATTGTATCACATATATTGTTAGTTTTATATTCTTCGGGAATAATGAAAGTATTAATTTTTCCTTCTCCTATATTTAAAAAAAAAGATGAAAATTTTTTATCATTACATCTTATATTAGTTTTTAAATTAAAAATTCTAAATAATTGCCAAAGATGTGAATATTTTAGTGTCTTTTATAATTGTATCTTTAAATCCATTTTTTACTATAGGTAAAATTTTTCTAAAGTCACCACCTAAAATTATTAATACATACATTATTATAAATACATACATTATTATAATATGGGGGGGCAGTGGAGGGATCGTGGGGGTGCCGTGGGTGTTCCGTGGGGGGTCATGGAGGGGTGTGGGGGGGGGGGGTGTGGAGGGTACTTAGAATAAAAGCAACAATAAAAAATATCGTAATTTTTTAAGCAATTTTACGTTATTTTGTGGAGGGGCTATAGAGGGGAGTGGGGGGGGGGGGTCCGAAGGTTAATTTCAAATATAACTATATAATATAGGTAGATATATACATACGTTATATCTGTATATTTGAGTCACAAGATAGAGAAGAGAATATAGTAAGCGATTGATGGATTGATTAATATATTTATTAAGATCATGGGGTTCAACCCCGTATGACCCATAAGAAATTACAATAGTAAATACATAAAAATATAAACAGTAATAACATTGTAAATAAAATAAGTAAAGTAATATTAAATATAACATGATTGAGAATTTTCTTCTAAGTAGACAACATTAAAAATATCAAGTTTGTATGAAGTACACTGAAGCAATTAACTATAAAATTGATATATCCAACACTAGGTATCTTACCATTCCCATCAGTGCAGAAAAGCAACCATCTGAGGTCCACATTTCAAAACAGTGGTAGAGCGTTTTAGATATATTATTGAAAGTACTCTCAACCAATGTCTAATAAACCATGCCATTCAGTGCGCACTTCCATAAGAAATTTGTTCATCAAACGCATTTTGACAACCTGGGTTAGCTCCACTCTAAAACCTTTAAATACGCCGACATTACCGTTAATAAAAGAAGATGCTGAAGACGCGAAGAGTTAAGCATCGCAGCAGTACGAACAATTGGACAAATGAGCAGTCTCATAGGCAGTCTGCTAGATGATCTGACTGTTGCATCGACATTTGCACGGCAGAATTTTGTTGCTAACTATGGCGAATTTTGATACGAAACAATTGAGTAAGCAAGTGCCATTTTAAAATATCCCACACAGCATGAAAGATATCATTGGAATATTCCAAAATATTCCAATGGAATATTTCATTGAAATATGTATGGAAGCTTTATGGAAGAAAACAGAAATATTTCTGGAATATTGCAAAGAAAACTTTCTACGAAGAACCCCTGGAAGCCTCTGAAAACCTTCCAAGGAAGATTCCGTTGGAAGATTGATGAATTATTGCACCGAAAGATTTCATGGAAGCTTGAATGGAAGACTTCGTTCACCTTTCAGCGAAATATTGGAAATTGTCATTAAATCATTGCGAGAGTTTGTCAACCGCATTTACGATCACATGAAAATATAATCAAGTAGCCACCTGCTAGCAAGATGAAAGAATTGCTGCGCACGCAAGATAACTACAAATATTTAAACAATATTCTTCCAATATTTTACTGTTATATTTCTAAATTTTTTTAAATACTTTATGAAATATTTCTGGAATATTACAGAAATATTTCATGAAATATTTCTCGAAAAATTTGAGCATTATTGATTTAAAATATTTTAGGAAATGGTGCAGTAATATTTCTTTAATATTTCAGTGTTATGTTCAAACATTCTTTCAAACACTTCATGAAATATTTTTTTAATATAACAAGAATATTTCATGACATGTTTTTTGAAAGATTTGAGAAATATTAATTTGGAACATTTCAAGAAATAATGTGACAACTTACTTGAATATTTCAGTGTCGGATTCAAAAATTTTTTGAAATAAAACATGAAATGTTCCAGCAATATTACAGAAATATTTCAATGAATTATTTAAGAGCAGGTCGTATATCTCTGTCCTTTTCTAATCAAAGAATTAATTTTTTCACAAAAACTAATAATTGTAGCAAAAAATAAGGAGATAGCCCCATCTCGTATAATAAAAAGCAAGATTTTCTTTGATGAGGAAAAATTATTTTTATCGATTCATTTTGAAGAAAACCTTGAAAAACTTAAAAAATAGAGGTTAGGATGAACAATTCAGTTTTTTAAGGTTTTCTTAAAAACAAAGCGATAAAAATAATTTTTTCTCATAAAAGAGAATCTTGCTTTTTATTATACGAGATGGGGCTTTCTTCTTATTTTTTGCTACAATTATTAATTTTTGTGAAAAAATCAATTCTTTGATTAGAAAAGGACAGATATACTCGACCTCCTCTTAATATTCATAAACTGAAATATTTCAAAGAAATATTAGTTCATCACTTATTTAATATTTCACTGAAATATTTCATGAATAATTTATGGAAGCTTTCAGTAAGCTCCCAATAAAGTATTTTATGAAAAATTTACAGAAGCTTCCAGTAAGCTTCCATTGAAATATTTTATGAATAATTGACGGAAGCTTCCAATACGTTTCCACTGGAATGTTTCATGAAAAATTTTTGGATTGCTTACAATGAAGTATTTCATGAAAAACTTACGGAGGCTTCCAGTAAGCTACCACTTAAATATTTCATTAATAATTTACGGGGGCTTCCAGTAAGCTTCCACTGAAATATTCCATAAAAAGTTTACGGAAGCTTCCGGTAAACTTCCGCTGAAATATTTCATGAACGACTTGTGGAAGACTCCTGATCGAGGACATATCCATCTTCCGGGAACTTTTCACTGGAATTTTCCTGGAAGCTTCCAATGTTTTTTCTGCAGTGAATTAAATCTTCCATGTTTTCTTCTAGGAAGCTTCCGGTAATATTCCACTGAAATATTCAACGAAAAACTTACCGCAGCTTCTTGAAAGCTTCCACTAAAATATTTCAGAAATGATGTACGGAAGCTTCGAGTAAGCTTTCACTGAAATATTCCATGAAAGATTTACGGAGGCTTTCAGTAAGTTTTCACTGAAATGTTTCATGAATAATTTACGGAAGCTGTCGGTAAGCTTTCATTGAAATATTCCATGAATAATTTACGGAAGCTTCCAGTAAGCTTCCACTGAAATATTCCATGAAGGACTTACGGAGGCTTCCAGTGAGCTTTCACTGAAACATTCCATGAAAGACTTACGGAAGACTCCTGATCGAGGACATATCCATCTTCCGGGAAGTTTTCACTGGAAATTTCCTGGAAGCTTCCAACCTTCCTTCCACATCTTCTGGGAAGCTTCTAGGAAGCTTCCAGAAAGCTTACATGCTGTGTGGGTAAAGCCGCTTATTTTTTGACTGATATCTATCCCAGATTAAGGTGAAAAGGAGTAACCTTGTCCTGCCTCCCAATATTGCCAAACACGAATCTAACACAAGCATTAAAAGCACGATGAAGTTTGATATTCAAAGTTTGAGGCGGATCATCGTAAACTACGCAGCAATAACCGGAAATAGGAAAGATCAAAGCCTCAACCAGCTTCTTTCTAACCTTTCTGGAGAATAACGCCTATGAAATTTAAGAGACTGAAGAGTACCAAAGATACGACCAAGAACCAAATTAACTTGATTATTCCTTTTTCAGTGTGCTATTAATCCAGACTTTCAATTTTCTAACAACATCTGTGTACTGAATAGACACATTATTAACAAGAATAGGAGGGCATGACAATAAATCAATTCTTGCTTTATATTCACTACCCAAAAAAATAGTCTGAATCTTATAAGGATTCAAAGTGAGTTCATTATCGTTGGCCCACTTGACAATCGCAGCAACCTCATGATTCATAAGGTCAATCTCTTACTCCAGTTTTGCAGGAAGAAAAGAGTGATAAAGTCACAAAATCAGCAGGCTACATCAATTTTCCTCTCGTACCGTTTTCTTATATTTCGACAAACGCGAAAATCTATTTAATTCTTGCAAGTGCGGCATAATTTATCACGTAAGTGTAAGTTATATTCTCAATTGAGCTAATTGCCTCTTTATTTCGTGTGCAAATTTATAACAAGTGTAAAAACACTAAGAAACACTATCACTAAACTTTAAACCATGATAAGAGAAACACAGTACTATTTGAATGCGAACGGGTAGGGAGCTGCTCTTTCGGCCAACTCTTTTGCCGTTGTAAGCACTCAAATAGAAATAAATGTACAACTGTTCACAGAATTAAGTTTAAAGATCTTTATTGATTCGAGGCTGGAATGAGAGCGCCCAACTCTCGTGCACGCAAGTAAGTGTCGCGAATAAAGGCGTCTATCTGCGCGCTCGGTACTTTTCAATATCCCCTCTCGCCGCTTATTAACACAATGGTTTTCTCCATTAGAAAATCATTGTGAGAGGTTTTAATATATATATATATATATATATATATATATATATATATATATATATATATATATATATATATATATATATATATATATATAAAAAGTCAATCCACGTCAAACGGATAATGGCTCTGTTCAAAATTGTAGATCACCAAAAAAATCGTGTATGGGCTCAAAATTTTCGTCTTACACTCTACTTTCTTTTGCAATGTGGCGATTTTGAAAATTCAAAATGGCGGCTCCAATATGGCGGCTCAAACCTAGAGATTTCATAAAAAATTTTCGAAAATTGATTTTAATTCATTCAAATGTAATTATACGTATTTTTTATATCAGAAATCAATTCAGCGTTTAATTTTACATAGGGATGTAGTATTGCACTCAAGGTAAAAAAAATTTACAATGTCATCGGAAGGTCATATCGGGAAATAATAGTTATTTCTCGAATTACTCATTGATCAATGTTGATTAGTGAGGAAATGAAGATACTGATAGATAACTCGAGTCACTGAATCCAAGTCTGGTGTCCGCTTAACTCCATAGGGTATACAAGATCTCCATCAAGGTCATTTGAAGGTCAAATCGCGAATACCTTTTATTATTTGATAAGATTAGGACACCTTCAAGTCTTACGTGTCGCTGAATCCGAATCCGGGGTCTGTTGGAGTGTCAAACGACGTAATTACGTAAAAATTAATTAAATATTGACTAACAGAAAATTTTTTCCAAGAAACCACAGTTTAAAACGAATTTTTCTGTAATTACGTCGTTTGACACTCCAACGGGCCTCGGATTCGGATCCAGCATCACGTAAAACTTATAGGTGTCTTAATCTTATCAAATAATAAAAGATATTCGCGATTGATCTTCAAATGACCTTGATGGAGACTGGTAGGGTTAAGCGGATATCAGATTTGGATTTAGTGACTCGAGTTACCTATCAGTATCTTCATTTCCTCACTAATCAACATTGATCAATGAGTAAGTCGAGAAATAAATATTATTTCCCGATATGACCTTCTGATGACATTGTAAATTCTTTTTACTCCGAGTGCAATACTATATTCCTATGTAAAATTGAACGCTGAATTGATTTCTGATATAAAAAAATACGTATAATTACATTTGAATGAATTAAAATCAATTTTCGAAAATTTTTTATGAAATCTCTAGGTTTGAGCCGCCATATTGGAGCCGCCATTTTGAATTTTCAAAATCGCCACATTGCAAAAGAAAGTAGAGTGTAAAACAAAAATTTTGAGTCCATACACGATTTTTTTGGTGATCTACAATTTTGTACAGAGCCATTATCCGTTTGATGTAGATTGACACACACACATATATATATATATATCTATATATATATATATATATATATATATGGCACTATCAAAATCATTTTCTAACATGAAACTATAAAGAAAGCTAGAGTTATAGACTATAACACTCAATAAAAATATCATAATAGGACTGATTCCATTCAGATTCATGCAGGCCGTCACTGATCGAATTTTTCCTCTCTTTTAAGTGATAAAAATACCTTCCAATATGTATATGAAGATAAAATTTACCTAATAGAACGCTCGGAAATATGCTTTTTTCTCGCTACAGCGTATTTAGTGTTGGGTGTAAAAATAAAAAATGAACCTCAATTTTCAAATTGCCGTAGCTCCGTCAATTTTTGTCCTTTTTGGACGTTCTTTTAATGAAAATGTGTGGAATTCAGTCTTGTTTCAATTGATTTTTGCAATACGAGTTGATCTCTCTGAGTTCTTTATAAAAAACCGAAAAAAGCAATTTTTTCAAACGCAATTTTCTCAAAAACTATATTTTTTTTTGGAATTTTTATGTTTTCATACATGAAAAATACTAACTTTTAGGATAGGTGAGAATATGTGACTTTGTCTTATTTTTTTAAAACAGATTTCTAAACGTTTTTTTTTGATATTTTCCATTTTAAAGTATTGATACCATGGAGCATCATGCCATTTTTCCAACTTTTACGTCTTTTTACAATTCGTTTATGCTTTTATTTATTAATTTATCAAAAAACACTAAGATGTAATCGCGGTCGGAACCTAATCGGTGACTTAGTTCAGCGCTTACTATAAATGCTTATAATGATTTATTTATTTATTTGCACGGCAAAAATATAGTCATTTTCTCTAACCATAATCATAATGAATAATTTGAAACGGTTACAGCAACAAAAAAATATGAAATATTGTCATGAAGCGAAAAATGCTAAATTGAAATCTATTGCATGCAAATAACAGCCGCATCGACTGTAAGATGGCGTTTTTCGCTTTATGACAATATTTTATATTTTTTTGTCACTGAAACTGTTTCAAATTATTTTTTATATGCACAGTTAGAGGAAATAATTATATTTTTGCCGTGCAAATGAATGAATAAATTATTATAAGCATTTATTGTGCGCAATGAACTAAGTCACCGATTTGGTTCTGACCGCCTCTTAACAAAAATCTTTGAAATAAACCCTCGATCAAATTTTTTTATCAATTGGAACCGAAGTTATGATGATTTTAAATTTTAAAAAATGTTAAAATTAAATAAAAACTGATATTTAGATTAAAGAATACACGAGTTACTCTTTCTTTTTGATTTTGTTAAAATAAAAATTTTTATTTTTTATTATTTACTAAAATTTTCAATTTGTAAAAAGGTAAATTTTTTAATAAAGACATTTTCAATGAACAACAAATTTACAAAATAATTAATGAATGAAAACTAATAAATTTATAACCAATTTGAACTTTTGTTAATAGACTATTTATTTTTATTTTTTTATTTTATTTTTTATTTTATTTTATTTTTTATTTTTGACTATTTTTTAATAGTCCCAATTTAAATAAAACGTTTTAATTTACTTCTTGCCATTTAGTCTCAAAGTTTTAGCAGTGAAAATTTGGTTTTGTTCACTCTTCCAACAGTGAATTTTTTGGATACCTTTTATTTCTTTCGCATTTTCTAATTATTCCATTTTTTTTGTTTGTCGAAAAACTTCTAGTTCATCCTTGCGGATAACAAGAATGTTAATCAACGGAGTATACTTTGACACACGAGTAGCGAAACCTCCAGCATTTTTAATAAAATCAGCACTCTTCTTGGACAAATTATGTGTAATAGCATAATGTTTGACTAAGCCCCCAATGCCGTCACAAGCGCCTTTACCATGACCTGTTGCAGAAAAAAGCCATTTTCTGCTTATTTCTGAGTTTTGAAGTTTATAAATTTGATATCTGTTTTTGAAATGACTTGCGGCTCCATCAGAAGCGGTTATGATTTTATCAAGCTCTTGTGAAATGTATTTTTCTTTTAAGCTGTTGATAATTAAATTCATAGCCATCAGTGCATGAGACGATGACATAACTGACTGTTTTATCATTTCCAAAATAGCATACTGATGTAAATATTGATAATTGGTTTTAACTCCAATAGTAGATTTGAATTTCATTTTGAAGTAGGACTGTCTAATTTTCTGCAAAATCAACTTAAATAACTAATTGGGATTGACTTTTTTTGCTAAAAGTTTAGCCTCTTGAATTGTAACATGTTGAACTTCTTTAACCATTTTATGAGTATTTACAGTGAGGGCGTGCTCTCTTAGTTTTATTCAGTAAATCTGATTTTTTCCAAACGCCGTAAGTTATATCTTCATATAAATCTTCTTCTGTCAGAGAAATCACTTTCAAATCAATAATATCTCCAATTGGGCATTCTTTACATTCTCTTAGTACACATTTTATATCGACTTTTGAACAAAAAAGTGAAAAATATATTTTTAATTCCAAATCTGCAATGTCATGTTTATTCTCTTTTTTATATTTATTCAAAGCATCCAACATAAGTTTCAGGTTCTCGCAATAAACGCAAAGATACGATTCGTTGGGTGGATGGGGTTTAACCCACTTTGGTCTTAACAGGAGGTCACGTATCTCTGTCCTTTTCTAATCAAAGAAATGATTTTTTTACAAAAACTAATACCTTTATCAAAAAATGAAGAGAAAGCCGCATCTTGTATCAAAAAAAGCAATATTTTCTTTGATAAGAAAAAATTAATTTTATTGCTTCATTCTCAAGAAAACCTTAAAAAACCAAATTGTCCACCCTAACCTCTATGATTTAAGTTTTTCAAGGTTTTCTTGAAAACGAAGCAATAAAATTAATCCTTTCTCATCAAAGAAAATATTGCTTTTTTATTACGAGATGCGGTTTTCTCTTCATTTTTTGCTAAAGTTGTTAGTTTGTGTAAAAAACTCAATTCTTTGATTAGAAAAGGACAGAGATACGTGACCTCCTCTTAAGGCATAGAATATTGATTTACCGATTTTTGTTTTAGTTTCAGGATTTTTTTCTAGTAATAATTGATATATTTCTTTTATGCGTAAGAAAGCGCTTAACTTTTTTGGTTTTCATACCATTTTCTTTAACAGATATTGTGTCACTTTTACTTGCACTTTGACGAGAACAATTGAAATGATTGTTCAAATAATAATTTTTCACTTCCGTGATAATTTCACTATCCAAAGAATGGCCACAATAGTTCTCAGGCTTTTTGTAAATATCTTTATTATTTACCAATGATCTTGCTTGATCAATCATATAAACAGTTACATTTGAAAAAACTGGTAATAAATAATCTTTGGAAATGTTGCTTGGTATAAGACTTAATAACCAAACTTTCTCAAGAAAATTTGGACAATTATCTAAAACAATTTTAATATTTTCGAGCCATTAATCACATGTTTCACATTCGTTATTTTCATCTAATGTGGGCAAATCCGTTATATCGTAGACTTTCATAATTTTACTTGCTATTTGTGAATCATATGCATCGTTTATTTATTTTCTTTTTCGAAGAGCGTAGGATTCTTGCATCTTTATATTAATACTTTGAGGCATTTTGATTGAGGAAATTTTTTATTCCAAATTACTTGAAGTCTGATTGAACTGTTCTACCACAGCCTCACTATAAAAAACTTCTTCCGAAGATTGTTGGCTGGTTAAAGTAGATAAAATAGGTGTATTTTTCACTTTATCTAAAAATATTCTGTAACATGAAGGACATATTTTATCCTCTCGAGAAAAAGAAGTATTCGGATACGAGCGCTTCAAAGACTCCGTTCCCACATAGCATTAAATATTTCAGTGAAATATTTTGAAAAGAAAATCTTTCATGAAAGATTCTACTGAAATCTTTCATGAAATATTTTGTAAAGCTTTATTATATATTTCACATCGGCCACAAGTAGATCTAAATCTGAAATATTTATGAATTATTTTATCAATTTTTTCAGAAATGTTTCAATGAAATATTGTTGGAAACTTTCAAATAAGGTTTTATGAAATATTTCGTAAATATTTCAACTATATTACTCTGCAACATTTTTTATTTCTTGAAACCGACTTGAAATATTATTGAAACATTTTACTGAAATCTTTTATGAAAGATTTTGTAAAGTTTATGTAATATTTCACATCGACCATAAGAAGATCATAATCTGAAATTTATAAAACATTTTATAAAACTTTTCAGAAATGTTTCAATGAAATATTTTTGCAAACTTTCAAATAAAGCTTCCTAAAATATTTCATAAATATTTCAGCAATATTACTCAGCAAGATTTTCGATCTCCCAAAGCCGATTTGAAATATTGTTTAAATATTTCACTAAAATCTTTCATCTAAGATTTTGTAAAGTTTTATGTAATATTTCATATCGGTCATAAGTGGATCAGAATTTGAAATATTTATAAAACATTTTATTAAACCTTTCAGAAATGTTTCAATGAAATATTTTTGGAAACTTTCAAATAAGGTCTACTAAAATATTTCATAAATATTTTAGCAATATTACTCAGCAAGATTTTTAATCTTCCAAAGCCTACTTGAAATATTGTTGAAATATTTCACTGGATTCTTTTATGAAAGATTTTGTAAAGCTTTATGTAATATTTCATATCGACCATAAGTGGATCAGTATCTGAAATATTTATGAAACTTTTCAGAAATATTTCAATGAAATACTGTTAAGAAATTTGAAATAAGGCTTACTGAAATATTTCATCAATTTTTCAACAATATTTTACTATATTTATCTCCTAAAGCCCACTCAAAATTTAGTTGAAACTTTTTACTAAAATCTTTTATGAAAGATTCTATAAAGCTTTGCGGAATATTTCACATTCCACAGAGCAAGAAAATTTCAGTAAAATACTGCAAAACATTTCAGTGAAATGTTTTGAAAAATAGTTTCATAAATATTTCTGAAATATTTCAAAGCAAGATATTCAGTGCAATTTTTTAATCTTTCGATGAAACCTTTAAAAAACATTTTATGAAATATTTATCGAAATTCGTTAAAACATTTCATAAAAATCTTTCATGAAATTTTTCTAAAAATTTATTATGGATTTCACATCCGTTACTTTTAAACTTTTAACAATATTAACGTGCCAGATTCTCAATTAAAAAAAACTACGAAAAAATATTGTTAAAATATTTCATCGAAATATTTCACGAAATGTTTTTGAAAGCTTTATTAAAGATTTCACATCGTCGATTTCTAAATCTAAAAGAGAAATATTTATAAAATATTTTATCAAACTTTCAAGAAATCTTTCAACGAAATATTGTTGCAGGTTTTCAAATAAAACTTCACAAAATATTTTATAAATCTTTTCAGAATATTACTTTGCAAGATTCTCGACTTCTAAAAAAATACAAAAAAATTTCGTTAAATATTTCACTAACATCTTTTACGAAATATTTTTGAAAGCTTTATCAAAGATTTCACATCAGCGATTTCCGAATAAAATAGCGGAATATTTGTAAAACATTCTCTCAAACTTTTGAGAAACATTTCTGTGAAATAATAGATCAATTATAAGTAGAATTATAATATAATCTTGATTTTCTGAAATAAAGTTGAAATTTCACTTAAATCTTTCATGAAATATTTTTATCGATGTTCGAATGACAATGTAATATTTAATTAACATTTCGTAAAGGTTTCCTTGAAATATTTGTGCAAATATTACTGAAATATTTCAATAATCTTTCATGATGGATTTTTTTGATTACGATAATGTTGCAATGAAAGATTGTAGAAATCTTTAATTGCAACTGTTATAAATATTTTCTTGAAATATTTCAACAATATTGATTTGCAAGATTTTTGATTTCCAGTTCCGCCGATAGAAGGACGCGCGTTGAATGCGCGTTTTGTCCCCAAGCGGTTGGAGGAGACCTTAGTTAGTATATAAGACAAAAGCCAGTTGCTTCGTGCAAAGGCACGCAGCGCTTATCTTGCAACAATGTAAATGCGACTAATAAATAAATGGAAAACATGTGTGCGGATATGTATCAATGTATATATATAATGAGTTATAATATAATATATTATCATGCAATAAAAATATGTTTCATAATTACAATTTATGTGAATGCGACTTTACAAGTAATGTGGATATGCAATTATTGTAGAAGTGTAATGTGTTATAATATTAAATAATGCTTCCTGAAATAAACTTTAAATCTTTTATAAACATTTCATGAAAGATTCATGTTGTTTCCCAAACGTCGCAATGCAATATTATATCAATATTTCTTTAATATATTCATTAAAAATATTTACCGGAAATCTTGATGAAATCTTTCATAAATCTTTCAGAGAAATATTTATTTGCCATTGCACAGGTGGACATAGCGAATTTTCAACAACGTTTCAATGAAAAATTTGTGAAATATTTCAAATTTTGCTTGAAAATATTTCATAAATATTTCATAAAAGATTTATATGTATGTTTAATTGTTGCTTTGAAATATATAATAAATAATTAAGAAATATTTCTTTGAAATATTTTCAAGTAAATAGTTGAAATCTTTCATAAACATTTCATGAAAGATTTGTGTAGTTTTCTAAATATTGCAATGAATTATTATATTAATATTTCTTAAATATTTTTCAGAAATATTAACGAAAATCTTTTTAAAATCTTTCATAAATCTTTCAGAGAATTATTTATTGGTCATTGCACATGTGGGCATAGCGAACTTTCAATATCATTTAAATGAAACATTTATGAAATATTTCAAATCTTGCTTGCAAATATTTCATAAATATTTCATAAATATTTCATGCTGTAGGTTAGATCACCTAATTCTCTAAACGGATTTTTGAAGAATCGTAAACAACTTTTTTGTGCTTTTTTTCAAATCCTTGCACTTAGTCTTAACAACCAGTGATGCCATTATTATTAATTAGTTCTTGGACAGAGCGAAAAAAAAATTTTTTGTTAGACAATTTTATTTTTGATCTTACTTGTCTTATATGCTTAACGGCATGTCGGAGCTGCAGCAATCGAGTTTTGCTTTTTTTATTTTATCGATATCTTTTTAAATTCTTAAATTATACAAATATAATGACTTGTCCGCACTGAAGTTATATTAGTACAATAATTTTTGTTAAAATAAAAAATCATTTGGACTTGTTATTTTTTTATGAGCTTGGATTAGAAATTAGATATCAAACTCGACAAACCTAACCTTAAAATACGATATATTGAAAGTTTTTATTATAACTTTGTATGTATAATATTTTGGCGGTTTTCTTGAGTTGTCCGCACTAGAGTTTAATCTTACAAATTTTTTCTTTATAGCAAAAAAACTCAATTGAACGCATCGTTTATTCATAAGTTAAGATTGGAAATATTATTAGAAGGCAGACAGCTTCGTCATGCTCTTAAATGTGTCAAGTTGTTAAGGAGAATGCAAAAAGTGAATCTTCGCCACATTGAGGTGGCATATGTCACTCCTTACAAACTAAATTTGAATCGTAGGCGCGAAATTAAAACTGAATAAAAATATTTAATTATCAACAAAAAAAATTTCTATTTTTATAAACTTAAAACTGGGGGTTTATTCTAAAGATTTTTGTTAATATTTTTGATAAATTAATAAATAAAAGCATAAACGAATTGTAAAAAGACGTAAAAGATGGAAAAATGGCATGATGCGCCATGGTATCAATGCTTTAAAATGCAAAATATAAAAAAACGTATAAAAATCTGTTTAAAAAAAAGGCAAAGTTGCATATTCTTACCTATCCTAAAAGTTCATATTTTTTATGTATAAAAACAAAAATTACAAAAAAAAATAGTTTTTAAAAAAATTGCTTTAAAAAAAAATTGCTTTCAAGAAAAATTTCTTTTTTTGGTTTTTCATAAATAACTCAAAGAGATCAACTCTTATCACAAAATCAAAAAGTCAATTAAAACTAGACTCAATTCCGCAAATTTTCATTAAAAAAATGTCCAAAAAGGTAAAAAATTGTCCGAGCAACGGCAATTTGAAAACTGAGGTTCATTTTCAATTTTTTAATTCTCATTTTTACACCCAACATTAAATACGCTGTAGCGAGAAAAAAAACATATTTTCGAGCGTTCTTTAAGATAATCTCAGTGACGGCCTGCATGAGTCTGAATGAAATCAGTCATAGTATATAATGCTACGTAGAGTAAAAATGCGGCATTCTAGGCTAGCATGGATCTCGCCTCCGGCTCAAGAACTTATATGCCGGCCTAAAGTGTCACATTTTTATCCCAAGTCGAATATACGAGTCTTTCTTATGCCGGACTAAAAACTTATACAACGTAAAGTTCATAATAATTCATTTATTCATAAAAAATCAATAAATAAAAAAACGCTGCTAAGTGCTTTGGCGCAATGCTTTCTCATAGAGTTCATTGAGTTTTAGTTATTATATTTTATTGCTTTCTCATAGAGAAAGCATCGTATCGATAAAAAAAATTTTTTTCTGTTTTTTCATTAATTTGTACATATTTTAACTCATGGAATTGAAAAAAATGGTTTCCAGAGAATGTCTGTATGTATTTGTGTATATGATGTCAGTTAGTAAATTGTATCTCGAAAATTACTTAATAGATTTGCTTCTAATTTTGCATGAAATTTATTTTTATGTCTAACTTGTTGGGAAGCTATGAATAATTGGTTCTTCTAGCGTAGTTTTAATTGTAGTCATTTATAAAAAAAAAATTTTCGATTTTTTATTTTTCTGGTTATTTTTGCTTACTTCTCGATGAATTTGCTTCAAATTTTCATGGAAATTATTTGCGATTGCCTAAATAAAATGAATTTTTAAAAACTGATTTTCTTGGTTTAGTTTTAATTTTAGAACATTCTGAAATTTTTGAAAAAAATGTTTATATTTATTAAGCAATTAAAATTTTAAAAACTACTTGATAAATTTACTTCAAATTTTGCATACAATCCAATTTTTCGATTAACTGGTGCGGAAGCTATTAAGAATTGGTTTTCTTAGCATAGTTTTAATTTTATAGCCATTTTAGTCATTTTAAAAAAAAACTTGATTTTTCATTTTTATTGTATTTTACTTTAAATACTCTATGTATTTGCTCTAAATTTTGCATAAATATTATTTATGACGTTCAAAAGAAAAATAACTTTTGAAAATTGATTTCTTTACCGTAGTTTTGATTTTAGAGCCATTTTCATAATTCAAAAAAATTTTCATTTTTTATTTTTATTGTATTTTACGTTAAGCACTTGTTTAATTTGCTTTAAAATTTTCATAAATATTATTTTTGACATTTGAAAATGAAATGACTTTTGAAAACTGATTTTCTTAGCGTAGTTTTGATTGTATAACATTTTATAAATTTAGAAAAAAATTTCATTAAAAATTTTTTTTATATTTCACGTAAATTTTAAGATAAATTTGCTATAAAATTTATATAAAATTTATTCTTTATTGTCAGGATGAAACAAGCTTTTGAAAAAGCTATTGAGAATTGATTCTTTTAGCTTATATTTAATTCCAGAGTCATAAAAAAAATTCAATTTTTTTTTCGTGTTTTTTTGTACTACTTGATGAAATTGCTTGAAAATTTGCATAGAAATTAATTGCTATTGCTAAAATGAATCAAAATTCTGAAAACTGATTCTCTTTATTTATTTTTAATTTTAAAGCATTATGACATTTTTGTTAAGATTGGTTTGGATTTAATACATATCTAAATTACATCATTCTTTCAATAGATAAAAACTATTGTAAGAGATGATAATTTCAATAATGATAATTATTGAAATGCATGCCAGCTAAGAATGCCGCATTTTACCCCATGTAGCATAATATACTATTTTTACAGAAGACATCAATGATCTATTGATAGAAAAATGATGTATTTTAATAATTTTGAAATTTCAAATATTTAAAAATAAATAATAGTAATTACAATAAAATAAATAGGGCAAAATATATATTTTCCAAAATGAAATCCTTTAAATTTATGCTCAAACTTAAGCAAATTAATTGCTTTCTTTTACGAAAAAATTTTTTATAAACCAATAATGAATGCTAAAACAAAATAAATAAGAATTAATAAAATTGAACATTATATACATTATGTTTTAACAATTAATTCTATATAAATATTAATACAAAAAAAAAACAAATGTCAATGACCTCTTGAAAAATATGCCCGAGAATGCAATTGTATCATATGCTGATGACACAGCAGTAATGGCAACTTGTAAAACTTGGACTGAAGTTGAATGTAAAATGAATAAGTATCTAGAAGAGGAATCAGATTGGCTTAGACTAAACAAATTAACCTTAAATGTACACTTGGCGGAAAGGATATTTTTCCGCATGTGTACCTCAAATGGCAGCGCTGCATATTTTACCACAGACATAAGAAAACTTCGAATTATGCATTGAGTTTCGCATCATGATTATTTTGTTTTTTCTTATAGGTTATTCATGAAAAATTCAAATAATAACAACTTGAATTTTATCGCTTACTAGGGGGTAAGCGCACCAACCCCCATTTTGCTTTTATAACTTTAAAAAAATATTTAAGAATTTGCAATTTTTTTAATAACCTTTATTTAGAATACTAAATAATATTAAGTATTCAAAAGTTTTCTTGAGGTAAATCTTCAATGATCTTTTAATGAATCTAATCATCTGTGAAATTCTAGCTTTATACCAGGACGGAATTAATAATTAAATGTTGTGTGTTATGAGGGTTACATGTATATGTTTTATTATAATATTAAATAAAGAATAAAGTCAGTAATTGATTTATAAACGTTTTATCAAATGTCAGTCTTGTAGTAAGAAGATTTTAAATTTAACGCTGTAATGTAAGTCCAAAAATGAGGGGCACATTTCTGACGATGACAGCGACGACAGCGGCGATATACTTTCAAAAGTATAAAGAGAATATAATATAAACAGATCTAAAATGCAGCTGAAATTCAGCTGAAATCAAACCAAAATTTACCTAAAATTGTTAAAAATTGATATAAATTTCAGCTAATTTTTAGTTAACTTTAAGGTAACTTTTAGCTGATTTTCAACTAACTTTAAGCTTAATTTTAGCTAGATTCTAGCTTAATTCTAGCTAACCAAGGACAAATCGAATTCTGATACACAGTGGCAGCGGCGAAATATTTTTATAATATATACCCCCCTGCTCGCTTCGCTTGCCAACCCCCTTTTGAATTTAATACATAGATTTTATAACCGTTGCGAACTTGGCGAAATGAAATGGATTAAAAGAAAAAATAAATATCCAAAAAAATTGCGTTTTTTTTGCAGATTTTGCAATTTCTAAAAAGAAAATTGCGTATTTACTCGTTTTTTTTGCAAAATTAAAAAATTATTCATTGTAGCGAATTAAGTAATAAATAATTTTTTTTACATGAAATAAACATTTATTGTATAATAAAAAAGTACTAATCGTTTGCAAATTTATTGCGGATGAGCCCAAGATTTCGCAAATTTGTAAATTTGTATTATTTTATGAATTACTAAATGCAAAACATATTGATCGCAGCGAATTTTGATAAAAAAATCGTTTTGTTCATAAATTATAAAAATAACGTATAAATAAATTATACTAATCATTTGCAATTTTATTGCGGGTGAAGAATTAAATTTGAGAACTTAAACATTCGTTTGATTAATGTAAATAATAATTATTTTATGAATTAACTGACTTTGATAATTTCTCCAGTGCATTTGCGCATGCGCAAATATTAGATTTAAGCGCGTATTTTAAATGTATAATATATAAATGATAAATATAAATATAATAATATATATCATTATCAAATCTATTGCTGATAAAAAGTTTGACTAAATAAAATTTGCTCATAATGTATCTATGTAGAAGATTTTGCACATAATAATTTCCAATGAGACTATTGCTTTGTTTTCAATTGCATTGATGAAATGCATTAAATAAAAAAAGAAACTAGAATTATTTGGCTTTTTTTTATAGTTTCAGATTATTTGAAGAAAAGATTAAGCAGCCCATGTAAAAAATCCATGTCCGCTAGATCATTGGATGCGATTTTATTAATATTTTTTATACTGGATTAATTTTTTTTAGGGTTTTTTTACCGATCATTATAATATATGAAAAGTAAAGATTGTTTCTCAATAATTCATACAAATTTTTTTATCGTTATAATTTAAAAAAAAAATCATTCGAAATTATTAACATAAAAAAGATTTATCCCGTTTAATTTATTAATAAATGGAGTACAATCTCAAAAAAACATTTCTTTTTATCGGATCAAATAAAAGTAACAAGCATTTATATATTATACATTTAAAATACGCGCTTAAATCTAATATTTGCGCATGCGCAAATGCACTGGAGAAATTATCAAAGTCAGTTAATTCATAAAATAATTATTATTTACATTAATCAAACGAATGTTTAAGTTCTCAAATTTAATTCTTCACCCGCAATGAAATTGCAAATGATTAGTATAATTTATTTATACGTTATTTTTATAATTTATGAACAAAACGATTTTTTTATCAAAATTCGCTGCGATCAATATGTTTTGCATTTAGTGATTCATAAAATAATACAAATTTACAAATTTGCGAAATCTTGGGCTCATCCGCAATAAATTTGCAAACGATTAGTACTTTTTTATTATACAATAAATGTTTATTTCATGTAAAAAAAATTATTTATTACTTAATTCGCTACAATGAATAATTTTTTAATTTTGCAAAAAAACGAGTAAATACGCAATTTTCTTTTTAAAAATTGCAAAATCTGCAAAAAAACGCAATTTTTTTGGATATTTATTTTTTCTTTTAATCCATTTCATTTCGCCAAGTTCGCAACGGTGATTTTATAATGTATATAATCCCTTATAATAATTTTACATTCATATACTTATATACATTTGGCTGATTCCATTCAGATTCATGCAGGCCGTCACTGATCGAATTTTTTTTTTCTTCTAAGTGATAAAAATACCTTCTATTATGTATATAAAGATGAAATTTACCTTGTAGAACACTCAAAAAAATTTTTTTTTTTACTACAGCAATTCTAGTGTTGGATGTAAAAACGAAAATTCAAAAATTGAAAATAAACCTCTACTTTTAAATGACTATAGCTCCGTCAATTTTTAACCTTTTTGGGCGTTCTTTTAACGAAAGTGTGCGGAATTTTGTCTAGTTTAAAATGCAATCTCGATTTTTGTAATACAATTTGATCTTACTGAGTTATTTACGAAAAACCGAAAAAAAAGCGATTTTTTTCAAACACGATTTTCTCAAAAACTATATTTTTTTTTTTTTGAAATTTTCATATGATTTTATACATAAAAAATACTAACTTTTAGGGTAGGTGAGAATATGCAATTTTGCCTTATTTTTTTTTTAACAGATTTTTAAACGTTTTTTTTATGTTTGCGATTTTAAAACATTGATACCATGGCGCATTGTACTATTTTTCCAACTTTACGTATTCTTACAACTATTTTTATGCTTTTATTTATTAATATATCAAAAATATCAACAATAATCTTTAAAATAAACCCCGGATCGAATATTTTGATCAATTAGAACCAAAGTTATGACGATTTAAAGTTTAAAAAAAAATGCTGAAACTTTAAATAAATATGATATTTACATTGAGGAAACGCAATTTTCGTTAAAGATTAAAATCTGAAGATAGAAATTTTTTAATTTAGAAAAAAAGTTATTTTGATGAAAGAATATATAACCATTTATCCTCTTTTTATGGTACCCCTAACAACACAAAAACGTTTCAAAAACGTTTTTGAAACGTTTTCTGGTAAACTTATATACGTTTGTAAATTTCGACAAAAATACGTATTTAGAACGTTTTTAAAACGTAAAATATGTCCGCATATTTTAGATACTCAAGAGTAATGTAACGTTTATGGAACGTTTAAAAAACGTTTAGAAAACGTTTTCTCGATGAAAATTTACGCAAGCTCAAATATTCAAACGTTTCATTCACGTTTGAAAAACGTTTTATTTGGTATAATTTTTTTCTCTATTTAATAATTTTTTAGAATGATAAAATAAAACGTTTAAAAAACGTTTTAGAAACGTTTGGACATATAAGCCAACGTAAGTTTTCACCGAGAAAACGTTTTCTAAACGTTTCTTAAACGCTTCACAAACGTTATGTTACTCTTGAGAATCTAAAATATGCGGACATATTTTACGTTTTAAAAACGTTTTAAATACGTATTTTTGTCGAAATTTACAAACGTATATAAGTTTACCAGAAAACTTTTCTAAAACATTTTTGAAACATTTTGTGCTGTTAGGGACATTATTATAATAAGAATTTTTTTTGTTGAAGAATATAATTTTTTTATCAGTTTGAATTTCGCGCCTAGAATTTGAATTTATTTTGTTGGGAGTTGACGCATGTCACTACTAGGTGGCGATTATTCGTTCTTTGCATTCTCATCAACGACTTGACGCGTTTAAAAATATAAGAAAAGGAAGATAAAAAATAAGGTTGTTTAAGAAAAATTATTTTTTTCGATCTGTCATTGAACAGAATATCAATAGTGGCATCACTGATTGTTAAAATGAAGTGCAAGGATTTAAAAGAAAGGCACAAAAAAGTTGTTTATGATTGCTCCAAAAGTCCGCTTAGAGAATTAGGTGATCTAACGGAGTCTTTGAAGCGCTTGTATCCAAATACTTCTTTCTCTAGAGAAGATAAAGTATGCCCTTCGTGTTACAAAATATTATTAGATAAAGTGAAAAATGCGCTTATTTCATCGACTTCAAGCAGTCAACAATCTTTGGAAGATTTTATTCATAATGAGGCTGTGGTAGAACAGCTCAACGAGACTTCAAGTAATTTGAAATTAAACATTTGACCAATTAAAATGCCTCAAAGTATCAATATCAAGATGCGAGAATCTTATGCTCTCCGAAAAAGAAAACAAATAAACGATGCATTTGATTCACAAATAGCAAGTAAAATGATGAAAGTCAACGATATAACGGATTTGCCCGCATTGAATGAAAATAATAAATGTAAAACAAATGATATAGGCTTGAGAATATTAAAATTGCATTAGATAATTGCTCAAATTTTCTTGAGAAAGTGCGATTGTTGAGTATTATACCAAGTAATATTTCCAAAGATTATTTATTATCAGTTTTACCAAATGTAACTATTTATATGATTGATCAAGCACGATCATTGGTAAATAATAAAAAAATTTACAAGCAGTCTGAGAACTATTGTGGCCATTCTTTGGATAGTCAAATTGTAATGAAAGTAAAGGATTATTATCTGAACGATGATTTTAATTGTTCTCGTCAAAGTGCGAATAAAAGCGATACAGTATCTATCAAAGAAAATGGTATAAAAACTAAAAAAGTCAAACGCTTTCTTACGCGAAGTATAAAAGAAATATATCAATTATTTAAAGACGAAAATCCTGAAATGAAAACAAAAATTGGTAAATCAACATTCTACGCTTTAAGACCGAAGTGGGTTATACCACATCCACCCACCGATTAGTGTCTTTGCGTTTACTGCGAGAATCTCAAACTTATGTTAGATGCTTTGAATAATTATAAAAAAGAGAATAAGCAAGACATTGCAGATTTGGAATTGAAAATATGTTCTTCACTTTTTTGTTCAAAAGATGATATGAAATGTGTACTAAGAGAATGTAAAGAATGTCCCATTGGAGATTCTATTGATTTACAAGTAATTTCTTTGACAGAAGAAGATTTATATGAAGAAATAATTTATGGTGTTTGGGAAAAATCAAATTTACTGAATAAAACTAGCACAATTGAAAATTTCTTAATAGAGTTAAGAGAGCGCGCTCTCACTGTAAGAGCTCATAAATTGGTCAAAGAAATTCAACGTATAGCAATTAAAGAGGTTAAACTTTTAGCGAAAAATAATGACTTCCAATTAGTTATTCATGTCGATTTTGCAGAAAATTGGACAGTTCTGCTTCAGAATGAAATTCAAAGCTATCATTGGAGTAAAAACCAAATATCAATATTTACGTCGGTATGCTATTTTGGAAATGATAAAACAGTCAGTTATGTCACCGTCTCTGACGATATTAAACATGATTCGTCTCATGCCCTAATGGCTATAAATTTATCGATAACTTAAAACAAAAATTTATTGCGCAAGATCTTGATGAAATCATAACCATTTCCGATGGAGCTGCCAGTCATTTTAAAAATAGATATCAATTCTATGAGCTTCAAAACTCAAAAGTAAACAGAAAATGGCTTTTTTCTGCAACAGGTCATGGTAAAGGCGCTTGTGACGGTATTGGTGGTTTAGTTAAACATTATGCTACCACGCATAATCTGTCCAAGAAGAGTGCAGATTTTATTAGAAACGCTGAAAATTTCGCCACTCACGTATCAAAATATACTCCGTCGATTAACATTCTTGTTATCCGCAAGGATGAGTTAGAAGTTTTTCGACTGACAAAAAAAATGGAATGGTTAGGAAATGCAAAAGAAATTAAAGGTATTCAAAAGATTCACTGTTGGAAAAGTGAACGAAACCAAATCTATACTGCCAAAACTTCGAGACATGAGTGGCAAGAAGTAAATTGAAAGATTTTATTCAAATTCGGATTTTTTTATTCACATTAGTTCTCAATTCATTAGTGTTCTTTCTCAATTGTATCGCATATTATTTGTTCATTGAAAATGACCAAATAATATATTTTAGTATTTAAAAAACTCACCTTTTCAAAATTCAAATTCAAAATTCAAAATTCAAAATTCAAAGTAAATATATTTATTTAAAGTTTCAGCATTTTTTTAAAAACTTTAAATCGTCATAACTTTGGTTCTAATTGATCAAAATATTCGATCCGGGGTTTATTTTAAAGATTATTGTTGATTTTTTCGATATATTAATAAATAAAAGCATAATAATAGTTGTAAGAACACGTAAAGTTGGAAAAATAGTACAATGCGCCATGGTATCAATGTTTTAAAATCGAAAATATAAAAAAAAACGTTTAAAAATCTGTTAAAAAAAAATAAGGCAAAATCGCATATTCTTACCTACTCTAAAAGTTAGTATTTTTTATGTATAAAATCATATAAAAATTTCAAAAAAAAAAAAATATAGTTTTTGGGAAAATCGTGTTTAAAAAAAATCGCTTTTTTCAGTTTTTCGTAAATAACTCAGTGAGATCAAATTGTATTACAAAAATCGAGATTGCATTTCAAACTAGACAAAATTCTGCACATTTTTGTTAAAAGAACGCTTAAAAGGGTTAAAAATTGACGGAGCTATAGTCATTTAAAAGTAGAGGTTCATTTTCAATTTTTGAATTTTCGTTTTTACACCCAATACTAGAATTGCTGTAGTAAAAAAAAAAATTTTTTTGAGCGTTCTATGAGGTAAATTTCATCTTTATATACATAATAAAAGGTATTTTTATTACTTACAAGAAAAAAAAAATTCGATCAGTGATGGCTTGCATGAATCTGAATGGAATCAGCCATTTATACATTTTTTATATTTCAATAATTAATAATGTACACATAATATAAAATGTAACATATGATATAAATATTTATTTATACAGCGCATATTAGACGCTGTTATGGTCACCATCTCCAACTTTTATTTCGCATTATGCTCCGAGAATGACCTTCCAACTTCTAAAGGCTCAATTCTTATTTCATTTATATGGCATAAACAAATATTTTCATTTTTGTAAATTTCTAAAATCTTTTATAATATAAAAAGAAAAATAAATCTTATGATAATTTAAATCAAATTGACCTGATTTATCAGATTTTGAGTGAAAAAATTAAAATTTTGAATAAAATTAACGATAAATTAGCTAAACTTAGCTAAAAAATTAAATTTTTAGCTAAAATTCTTAATAAATCAGCTAAAATTAGCTAAAAAAAATCTTATCTTTCTATATTATATTTTCGCCGCTGCAGCTGCAGCTGTCAGTCTCTCAAAATCCTCCCTTAACTCTTCCTTTTTACTGATAAATTTAGCTAATTTATGGTAAATTTTACCTAATTTATCGTAAATTTCAGCTAATTTATTGTGAATTTCAGCTAAAAATTTCATTTTTTAGCTAATTTTAGAATTTCAGCTACATTTTAGATCTATTTATATTATATTCTCTCTATACTATTGAAAGTGTATCGCCGCTGTCGTCGCTGTCATCATCAGAAATGTGCCCCTCATTTTTGGACTTACATTACAGCGTTAAATTTAGAATCTTTTCACTACTAGACTGACATTTGATAAAACATTTATAAATCAATTACTGACTTCATTCTTTATTTAATATTATAATAAAACATATGCACGTAGCCCTCATAACACACAACATTTAATTATTAACTCTGTCCTGGTATAAAGCTAGGACTTCACAGATGATTAGATACATTAAAAGATCATTGAAGATTCACCTCAAGAAAACTTTTGAATAATTAATATTATTCAGTACTTTGAATAAAAGTTATTAAAAAAATTGCAAATTCTTAAATATTTTTTTAAAGTTATAAAAGCAAGATAGGGGTTGGCGCGCTTGCGCGTAAGGGGCTTGCCCCCTAGTAATAATTAAAGTCAAAATGACCTAATTTATCAGATTTTAAGTGAAAAATTAAAATTTTAACTAAAATTCACGATAAATTAGCTAAACTCAGCTAAAAAATTAAAATTTTAGCTAAAATCAATATAAATTAGCTAAAATTCTCAATAAATTAGCTAAACTCAGCTAAAATATTAAATTTTTAGCTAAAATTCTTAATAAATCAGCTAAAATTAGCTAAAAAAATGAAATTTTTAGCTAAAATTTACAATAAATTAGCTGAAAACTACGATGAATTAGGTAAAATTTACCATAAATTAGCTAAATTTATTGGTGAAAGGAGGAGTTAAGGGAGGATTTTGAGAGACTGACAGCGGCAGCGGCGAAAATCTTTTATAATATAGAAAGATATAATTGAAATTCACAATATTAGATTCCATATGATTATAATAAAAATTTTGTTTAATAAAATTATAATTCGGATCATGAAAAAAGAAAGAAATATTGTTTGTTTACTAAAATTATGTCATTAAGTAATAAGTAATGATGGTGCGAAATTTGCTCTACAATTTGGAATCATCTTATGCCTGTGGTAAAATATGCGATGTTGCCATTTGAGGTTAACATTCGGAAAAATATCCTTTCCGCCAAGTGTACAAAAAACTGTATACATGACTTTTGGAAACTACAAAGATAGTGTGACGGCCGAACTTTGTTCGGTCGTTGGGTTCACACGAAAAATTATTTAATTTTGTCGGAACCAACTTTCGTCCCAAGACTTACCTTTTCATTATTTAATACGGAATTATCTCTTTATAATTTATATGGGTTTATATGGATATATATATTTTTACACATTAAAAATTAAATTTACCAATACGTTATTATTATTATTAATAAATTGGTCCTTTATTTTTAAGATATTAATTATAATATAAGAGAGAGAATTCTACAATTTCAATTTATTATTATTATAATTTAATCAGAGATCAATAGAAAATATCTCACGTTAATTAGAAGAGACAAAGAAAAAGGATTAGATCTAAAATCCTTTCCTTTTCTTTCTTTCGATTCCTTCGGTTCCTTTCGACTCCAAGGGCGCTTTTTCTCAAGAATAACTGTTCTTGCGGATCTGATTTTCGATTCTTCTCTCGTTCGAATAGACATTTAACTTTAATTTCCAACACTCGATTAAGCATCAATTATTTGAATTATTCATACGTCTTATAGATAGTGTAATGCACTGAATTCAATCTTAAGGTATTTCCCTTTTTTTTTCTTTTTCTTTATATTTATATTAGTGAAATTTAGATTATAATCTATTTCACTAAATTCTCTTAACTGTAAAATTAATTTAATATATGTATATCTAGATTTTAACACTGATTTTATCAGGGGTCAGCAGAGCCGTCTGTTGTAGATGCTCACTTGTACGTCAAAAGGCGATTTTTTTTATATGGAGGGTGGATTTTATTGTCTTGCGCCCAGGTGAACGAGAAATGGAAAAGCCAATCAGATCCTGCCATGAAGTCGAAATTTCCACGACAGCAATCGTTTCATTTCTTTAGAGTTCATATACTTGTTTGTAAATAAATTTATTCTATTTTTCTTCTCTGTCTCTCCTCTACAAAGATATATATGTTTAGTGTAAGTCTGTATTTTAGAGTTCATTCGACTTTAGATTCGCTGACTCAGGACATCGCATGGAACTACTTTCGGTTATTAACTTTATAGTAATGCAATTTAGAAATTCAAATTTTATATTTGAAAATGTTTTAATTAATTGCTTATTTAATTTATAGGCGTAGTTTCATGGGATGTCACACCTTCCCCCTCAAGACGATTGTCGTCCCGACAATCAAGTTTGCTAAACTTTGGATATAAAGAAAAATCATGTTTTATGTATATATTGATTTTACAATAAAAAAAAATATTTAGGTAAAATTTTGCATAAATATGTAAAATATTTTACTTTTCAGTATAACTGTTGATGAATTTGAACTAACTAGGAGAGTATCACATCTCCGGATCACGGATTTTGCTCTAACTTTGAGATAGGTTTTCAGATGTCAAAATATGGAAAAAGCCAGAGTTATAGACCCCAACGCTCAATATTTCTCTAGTTGCAGGCAGTTAAAAAAAATCACTAAAAAAGTTACTAAATTTTTAAACGCTTATAATTCTTTAGCATTAATAGCTAGACGCTTGCAACTGTTTTTAAATGAAAGCTAAGTTCAAATCCTTTCGAAAAAGCACCTATAGCATATCAAAATATTATTTCTCCAAAGTTACAGCGTTATAAGAATTTGAACTGAATTTCCTTTTAAAAATATTAATTAATGATAAATGTTAAAATGTAGTACAATTTTCATAACGCTGTAACTTTGGGAAAAAATAATATTTTGATATGCTATAGGTGCTTTTTCGAAAGGATTTTAACGTAGCTTTCATTTAAAAACAGTTGCAAGCGTCTAGCTATTAATGCTAAAGAATTATAAGCGTTTAAAAATTTAGTAACTTTTTTAGTGATTTTTTTTAACTGCCTGCAACTAGAGAAATATTGAGCGTTGGGGTCTATAACTCTGGCTTTTTCCATATTTTGACATCTGAAAACCTATCTCAAAGTTAGAGCAAAATCCGTGATCCGGAGATGTGATACTCTCCTAGTAAGTAGGAAAGTTGTTATTGATATTTTTTTTTTTTTTTGTTTGTAATCGTCAAATTAAAATTATATACATCGGCTGGAATCAATTTTAATATTGTATTTGTTCCAGTAGAAAAGAAGAAGTAAAATTGAAAATGAGAAAATTTTTAAATAAATGTAGTAATTGCAAAAAAAAATTTCTTCTTTTTTTTTTGTTTGTATAAGTCACTGAAAGAAATACACTAGTGATTACAAGAAAATATAACGTTCAATTATTTTATAAGTCTTTTGGAATGTATATAGTATCGGTGCTTATAATATTACAAAAATTCATGTGAGTTAAACTAAAAAAAGAATATTGTTATAGTATATAAAATATTAAATTTAATGTTTCAAGTTAATGATTTAAGTTTTTGAATGTTTATTTGAAATCTTCTTTGAAAAGTGATGGTGGAATCGTTACGTGGTTGCTTCCATTAAGGTCAGGCGTAGGTGATGTTTTTCAGTGGTAAATCAGCATCCAGGGAGGCTGCAGAGAAAGATCGTTCTATAGTTCGATTTTCATGAGGTGTGACCTCTGTGTTTCGATTGCACAGGCTAGAAAGTTCGGAGATTTCCAGTATCTGATGGTTGGAGTGGTTTTGTTGAAGAGATTGTAAGGTCATGTAAGTAGTATGGTCATTTGATTCTGGTTGTTTTAAAGAACATTCTTGCAATTCTATACTATTTATTTTTCGACTGTGTTTAGTTCGTTGTTTACATTTCAAGGATCTACATTTCCAGATGAGAATGAATATTGCTGTTCCTATTATTAGGTTTGTAAAAAATCCTGTGGTTATGTATGTGTAAGTACGGTTCCGTTCGTGGTGGCGTGTGGCTATTCCTTTAAATTTTGTTTCTATTTCCTTTAGTGAAATTATGTCGTTATTTTGTGTTAATTTCTTCAATTCAATAGTGGTTTCTGAATCTAATTCCTTGGATAATGTGAAGAAGGTATTTGGTTGCTGATAGGATAATAAAGGAGGAATATCATAGGTAATGTTTGGGTTGTATAGGTAAGTTTCTTTTATTTTAATCGTGTTTACTCCGAACAAGGTAACATCTTTACTGTGCGCCATACATTTACCATTTAGTGTAAGAATGCTGGTGCCATAAAGGCTGATGGTGGTTTCAGGTTTTCCTTCGCAAGAAATTCGAAGGAGTGTTGCTTCTAGAGTCGAATAGAGCCACTCGTCGGTAGATTTTAGTTTAATCCAGTAAGGCATGTGATTGATGGTTAGGATTAAGTCACATGTTTTTAAGGATTGGGTTGTTGGTTGAGAGTGTAGTAGATATTCACAAGTTGGGGTGTTTGAAGGTGAAGATATGGGTATATCAGGAAAACATAGGAGTGTTTTCTTATTTGTGAGGCAGCTTTGGAAATAGGTGTTATCTGCTAAAAAGTACTTTTGAAGATCTGATGTGGCCAGTAACTTGGAAAATTTTGGTTTTATATAGGCGTAACCAGTGAGATTTTTATGAATCTCTTTATGGATCGGTAGAGTATGTATTTTGTAATTGAAAAATTTTGTACGATCTATAAGGGGAAAGTCTATAATAACATTTATTCTGCCTTGTATTAGGAATACGTTAGTTTGTGAAAGGGTTAGTAATTGTTCGAGGGTTATTCTGGATTGGTCTATAGGTAGAACATGGTCTTCGTTATGTTTATTTACTTCGGTTAGTAGATTTCGAAATTGTGTGTGGGTTAGTAGTAAGGGGTGTAAATGTCCACGGGAAGTGGTTTCTATTGCGTTAAGTAAGGTTTTAAGTGATTCTATATGGAGATTGAGGGATTGCTCGAACTGAATTGACCATATTATAGTGGTCTGTACTGCGAGAGTGCGATTTTCGGAAGTCTGTACTTTCTGTGTGGTATTTAGTAGTTGTATTAGGCCATCGTGTAATTCAGATAGTTTCGTCTTGGTTTTATTTAATTCTTCATGAATGTTATTTAAATTGGAGCCAATTATATGTGTCTGGTTGGCTGCTAAGGTCGCGATTGTTTCTTGCTTTTCGTATAAAGCATTTATCTGTCGGTTGATTTCTTCTCTATCGTCCGCATCCATGGTGCCAAATAGTTTTTTACTTGTCCAGCCTATGAATTCTAATGGTGCTCCTCGTTTGGTTAATGTGTGTGGTAAATTTCCCACTTTTAAGTGTTTTGGAGTGGTAGGGGCGAGTATATTAAAAAGTTCTTTTGAGTGAGTTTCGAGGAGATTAAGTTTATTTTGAAGATTTTCGTAAGGTATGAGATTGCAGTTGTTATTAAATATACGAAGGCATTGGTCATAAGTCTTCTGAAGTTGTTCTCTTTTCCACGGTATGGGATCATGTATGTTTCGGCAGTCTAGCGTTATTGTTATTCTACAGTGACTGCGTACAAGGTTTACTTCACCAAGTAGTTCGTAATAAATACCTGGATTGTTGAATAGTGGTGTAATGCGGTATGAGTCTTCTGCTGTTGTTTATGACGTTGTTAGAATAACAAGTGCCGTGACGAAAACGCTAAGAGAAGGCATGGTACTTGTTTTATTTTTTTTTTCCTTACCTGTAACAATGTGATAATAGTATGATAATTTTTATTAGATTGACTTGATGTTGTTAGTAATTAGATATATGCTCTCTTAACTTTATCCATATGTTTTATTAGTTGTTTGCCATTAGCTGATTCTATAACTACGTTATTATTTTTATGAATTTCGCGCACTATAAACTTTCCATTATAGAATTTATCAAGTTTGCCTTTTCGAGGCTCCTTAAGGACGTATACTTCTGTACCGATTTCTAGGTTTTGGGGACGAGCCTTTTTATCGTATTGTTTCTTGCTTTTATATTTTGATTTTATTGAATTAGTTCTTGCTTTTCTTGTTTCTCGTAGATCATGCAAGCATTTTATTAGATCACAGATATAAGAGTTATATGTTTCTGGTCCGAATTCGTCTTGCGTTGTTGATGGTACTCGAGCGACGCTACCGAAAACGAGTTCGAATGGAGTAAATTTTGTTAAGGTATGAACTCAAGTGTTATATTCAAACATAGCAAAGAGGATTATTTTATCCCAGTCTTATTAACCTGAGGCTCGGGTACGGATATAATCAACAAGCATAGCATGACTGCGTTCTAGTGAGCCATTGGAGGCAGGATGAAAGCTAGTAGTATTTTTCAAATCAAATCCAAAAAGTTTTGATAGCTCTTGCAGTAATTGGCTTAATAATTTTTTCATTTCTTTAGAGTTCATATACTTGTTTGTAAATAAATTCTTTCTATCTTTCTTCTCTGTCTCTCCTCTATAAAGATATATATGTTTAGTGTAAGTCTGTATTTTAGAGTTCATTCGACTTTAGATTCGCTGACTCAGGACATCGCATGGAACTACTTTCGGTTATTAACTTTATAGTAATGCAATTTAGAAATTTAAATTTTATATTTGAAAATGTTTTAATTAATTTCTTATTTAATTTATAGGCGTAGTTCCATGGGATGTCACAATAGTCTACCAGGGAAAATGGAAATTAACATTAATTACAAAACAATTAAAAGAGTATTCAACACTAAGTATCTTGGCATTATTTTTGACTCGCATATGAGGTGGGATGCACGCATAGAATATTTGATAAATAAGACTAGATATCTTGATTTTCTCTTCAGTAAATTATCTAGATTTATGGATACCAACACGCTAAAAGTAATATATTACGCCTTTTTCCATAGTCTGATTGGATATGGTATAGTTGCTTGGGGCGGTGCCTATCACAATAAACTGGAATTACTACAACCAGTTCAAACAAGAATATTAAAAATAACTAACGAAAACACATTTACAAGTAAAATGCCTCTAAGTCTAGAACAGCTATTCGCATACAAAAGTTTGCAATATGAGTATGAAAATTTAAGAGCCATATATATCAACTCTATTAGTAAAACAAGGCATAAGTTGATAATTCCACCCAAGTATAACAAAACAATGAGCACAAAAAGCATTTACATTAAAGCAATCAGCTTGTTTAACAAATTACCGAATAAACTTAAAGATCTTGATATTAAAAAAATTTCCAATATTAGGAAGTTGAAGGATTGGTTAAGATATAATGAGTAAACAAAATGTCACAATAAATATTGAATATCAATTGATAAAACCGTGGCTTAAAAAGTTGTGTTATCAAAATGAGACAATACTAAATGTAAGAACATACATATGCGCTAATGGCAAATGTAAAATGGCTAATAATTGGTCCCATCGTCATATGTCCAACTATAACTTAAAAAAAATAGAAAGTATTTACAGCAAAAACAATATAAATATAGTCACGATTGCAGATGGGTTAATAGTAGTCATGTTACTAGAAGCAGTAAACGACCAAAATACAACAACTAATGCAAAAGAAAATAGAATAATCAAGAAAACAGACGCATTATCAAATAAACTAAAAAACAGGAGTTTTGTTAACATAAATTTTGTTAGGGCAACGGAAGATACTATAAGTAAAGATAAGGATTTAAATGTAGAAAAGTATAGACCTATAGAAACAGTCTTCACAGAAATAGATAAAATTGCCGAAGAAAATGCTAAGAAGATGAAGGTAATGGAAGCTCCAGGTATGCCTGTGCTAAAGTCAAACAACTATCGTATGATCTACGGAGATATCAACTATATAGGTTCGAATAGGGCAATATTCTATTTTGATAGAGGTATAAGAAGGAAACAAATTTTTACAAACTCTATGTATTCTTTGAAACATCAACCACCAGATAAGGATATTGTGATTATAGATGATATTGTATTTACATCATCATGTAAATGTGATTTGTCAAATCAGCATAAAGAAATGTTTCCACATCATAGAGTAACTTGTGCTGCGGGTCTGACATGTCCAGCTAGACTTAGTAGTATGAAAAGAATGCTACATGCAAGAGATAGAAATGCGTCTCCAGACGTAATGGTAACAGCAAGACAAATGTTAGTTAGGTATTGGTAGTGGGATTGTTTGGTATGTCGTACAGGTTTCTTTATCATAGTTTTTCGAGAATGAATAAATATTATTTGTACTAAATCTTTAAACAATACTGTATAATAGAATTTTATGAAACAGAATAAGTATTATTTTGTATTATTTCTTTTTTTAACATACAGAATAATAGAATGTTATAATATAATAATTAAGGTAATTTATCATTGTTAAACTGATTAATACATAAAGTTATAATTATATATAATATATTATGCAATGTACTTGTTCTGGATAGTAACAGAGCTAGTCCAAGCCAGAGTGAATGTTTGTGTGAGTGTGAGTGGGCCTGATACGGAGCCGTGTTAGAATGTCTGGCATGGATCCGTGCTGTCAGTATGTATGAAAGTGAGTTGGTGTAGTTAGTGGTTATAGATGTATTGGATACAGTTTAACTAACTGATAACTTATTAATCCAGACCTGCGAACAGGAAATATGTTTTTCCTCTTCAGGGTTGCGGCGTTCGAGTGTTTTGTTATGTAATAAAACTACTGTATAATAGCCTGTAATTGTTATATGTAACTCTGGAATAAATAAATAAATAAATTAAATTTATAATTATTTCGTGTACTACTTCATAATCAATTTTTATGACTTTATAGGCAAGAAAACTATTTAAAATCAAAGTTAGAAAATTACATGATATTCAAAAGAAAAAACGCAATGGATGAAATTTAGTTCTTATAAAAATATTATAAAGTTAGAAGTACGAATTTTGATACATTCATGTGAAGATACTGAAATATCTTATAAATGTATCAATAATAATTTTTAATATTAAAAGTAATAATTGAATTATAAACTTTTCACCAATTAGGCACAAAATAAAATCTTCAATATATTCTTCAAATGATCTTTAACATTCATAGAATGTTTGATGCTAAAAATGTGAATTCCAGAGTACATCTTTGATTATAAGAATCGTCTTGATTTCATTCAACAAATAAATCAATTTTACCACTTATCAATATCTCCAAGTGCTAATTTCTTGAAAAAAAGTTTTTTTTATTGAAATTAACAAAACAATCATTGCCGTACTATTAACCCTTACAGTCACAGGAGCAGATATATCGGCGACCTAATTTTCTTTTTCTTTACCTCAATATTTTTGCAATATCATGCTTGATTTCTGGATTTTTTGTATTTTCAGATACACATAGCCTTACTATTTATAATGCTGATGATATTTTATAAATTTATAACTATTAATTATTATTATAAACAAATACATACGAAAAAAAGTGAATTGAATTGTATAACTGAAAAGGTTAAATGACATTAAAGAAGCGTACTACTTAAAACATTATGATGGCAATTCAGAAACGCTGCCAAGTGCTTTGGCGGAATGCTTTCTCATAGAGCTCTTTGAGTTTCATTAATTTTATAATATTCATTTAAATGTGATTTTAATTTAAAAAAAATGTCTAACATTAATATTTACTCATATTGTACTTTATAAATTTTGAACATATATTCTAGCTGATTGCCTATCCAACAGCTATTAGCGTGTAATCGTACTAAATGTCTCTTCAAAACATGTTCTCAATGCCACTATAGGAAATATTCTTCTATAGTACTTCTATATTCGTTGGTGCTACTGCTATATCTATAGATAATATCTGTGGTTCGAAGGAGTAACAGCACAAGTTGATTTTTGAGTTATCGAGAAAATGAGGTTTAAAAGTTTGCGTTGACACGTAAGGTATATGGGAAAACAAAAATACATGAGGAAAAATAACACTTTTCCCGTGTGTATCAACTTTTTTAATGTATACTACGTGAAAGAGGTATACTTTTAGGTATATAATCCACTGTTAATTCAATTTCACAAAAATACTAACTTGTGCTGTTACTCCTTTAAACCACGGATATAAATATTGATATATTTATGTATATAGAGAACCTGAGTTTTTGACGCCGTCCTTCTTTATTCACATCATGAATGAAATTTTGTACTATCAGTTTTTTTTGGGGTTGAATGTTAGCATTTAAAGGGTTTAATATGGTCAACTTTAGCGAGCTTTATACATAGACTCGAATTTATTGTCGACACGCAACACTTAGTACTCATATCTCAAATTTTCATTGTTCTTTGTTTCTTGTAAACGTTGACATTCTTTATAGGGAACACGGAACAATAAAAATTTGAGATCTGAGTATTGAGTTCAACTATGAATTCAAGCCATATTCTTTGTATAGACAAGTACGAGTATATAAGGTTAGTATGGTTATCTCTGGTACTATAGCTGTTTGCAGCCAAATGCGTCTAACTTTTGAATAATTATGTAGCGGAAATGGACATGAAGTACTAATGATTATTCATAATTCATTAATAATTTGTCATTCAAAAAAATTAAATTTAAATACTTTTTGAATTGCAATCATAATGTTTTAAGTAGTACGCTTGTTTAATATCATTTGATAGTATAGCAACGATTGTCTTGTTAATTTAATGAGCAAGATTTGTTCAAGAAATAAGACCTTGGAGATATTGATAAGTAATAAAATTGATTGGTTTGTTAAATGAAATCAAGACAATTTATATAATCAAAGATGTGGCATCAAACATTCTATGAATGATTAAGATTATTTGAAGAATATATTGAAGATTTTACTTTTTGCCTGATTGGTAAAAAGTTTATAATTCAATTATTACTTTTAATATTAAAAATTATTATTGATACATTAATGAGATATTTCAGTATCTTTACATGAATGTATCAAAATTCGTACTTTTAACTTTATAATATTTTTATAAGAACTGAATTTTACATCTATTGCGTTTTTCCTTTTGAATATTACGTACTTTTATAAGTTTGATTTAAAATAGTTTTATAGCCTATAAAGTCATAAAAATTAATTATAATGTAGTTCACGAAATAATTATAAATTTAATTTGTTTATTTTGTATTAATATTCATATAGAATTGATTGTAAAAACATAATATATATAATGTTCAATTTTATTAATTCGTATTTATTTTGTTTTAGCATCCATTATTGGTTTATAAAAAAATTTTTCGTAAAAGAAAGCAAGTAATTTGCTAAAGTTTAAGCATAAATTTCAAAGGATTTTATTTTGGAAAATATATATTTTACCTTATTTATTCCATTATAGGCTGATTCCATTTCAAATCGAACAGTCAGTATACACTCAAGTCACCAATTACTGCGCTAATGGAGTATGTTATTCTACCCTAAAAATAAGGGTATACGTGTTTTTTTATTTTGCTGAAATATCAAAATTGCATCAGATATGCACTTTTGAAAATTGCATACAAAAACTAAATGTTAAAACTGAAAATGTTGAGAATAACTTTAGAGAGCTATCGTTTTACCAATTTCCAATGAATTTTGATAAACCTTTTTTTATTTAATTTCGTTTTGAGCCCTCTTCAACTCCGTGCAAGAAATTTAAAAAAAAACTAAAAAATGACTGAGATATATGCATTTTACCAAAAAATGCACTTTTTATGCACATGCATTTTTCTCGAAAAGGCCATTTTTTTTTTGCTGAAATTTTTTTTGCTGATAGAGGACCAAAATACCTATCTAATAGTACTTGTTTGATCCTGGGTTTTTTGGTTTGGAGCGAGAAAAAAATTCACAAATTTTGTTGGTGAAAAATGCTTGTATATACGTTCGGAAGTCTTAAGCAGTCGACATTTAAATATTATCCTTCGTTTAGCATTATCCAGGAACAACGACGTGGACATAGAAGGATTCTGTTCCCTTCGGGGTGCTTTTTTAGAGTGAGTTCCCCTTGCCTCTCACTGTTGGGATGCGTCAAAAAAATAATTATAGATAATTATTTTTTTTTATTTTTGCGCTTATTATTTTTAGTTTTAAATGTAGTCTCACGACGCTTGGCTTTTTTTTTCTTGTTTTTCACTTCATTTAGTGCATGTATAGCTGTCCTGCCAATAAATATATGTGATTTTAATTCCCCAAGTTTTTTTAACCACATATGACTTTTTTGAATTCCATTATATTTAGAAACCCCACTCCATTCAATATTTTTCTTTTTTCTAAATCTTTCAATCTCATTTATTGGTAGTAAAATGATTTTTATTGCATCGGTGTAACTTTGAACCCAATTTATAAAATCGTCAGCATTTTGTATCGATTCTTCATGAACTCTTTTCAAGTTATGTGAAGTAGCATAATGCTTTAGAAGCCCACCTATTCCATCAACGGCTCCTTTCCCATGACCAGTCGCAGAAAATAACCATTTCATTTCATAAAACCAATATTTGAATTCATGTAGTCGAAAACGATTTTTAAATTGGCTTGGAGCTCTATCTGATATGATAGTGACTTTAGTAACTAAATAATTCTTTTTCATAAGATCGATAATTTTATTTATTGCTAGCAGTGCATATGCAGTATCATGCTTTTTGTCGTCACTAACTATCGCAAAACTTTGTGTTATCTCTCCTTGGTAACAGACTGCAGTAAAAATAGAAATTTGGTTATTTACCCAATGATTTCCTTGAACCGCTTTATTATTTATTACAGACCAATTTTCTGCAAAGTCAACGTGGATGATTAACTTAGTAGGATCAGCTTTACCTTCTTCTTTTTCTTTTTTTATAGCTTCACGTTGAATATTTTTTATGTATATATGAGTACTTGCTTTCAATGCGCAGATTGAAAGTTTTTCTTTAAAAACTGTTAAGCTTATTGTTTGTTTAATAAGATTACCATTATCCCACAAAGCAAACGTAATTTCATCTTCACAATTTTGTTTCAGTTTTAACAATTCTAATGTGATACCCGCACCACCGGGACAATCTTTGCATTCTTGCAAGAAACATGAATCAGATGGTTCAGAACACAACATTGTGTTAGTTATTTCTGAACGAATTGAATCTAATTCGGAATTCTTATCGCCTCTAAAACGAATCAAACTTGTAAGAAACAGTTCAAAATTTTCGCAATGTACACAAAGACAAGCTTCCTTCACAGGGCTAGTTAAGACGATACTTGGTCTTAGACTATAGAATTTCGATTTTCCTATTTGTAAGTTTGGATTTTCTTTTCTTAATTGACTATATGTTTCTTTTAAGCTTCGAGAGAGAAACCGTTCAACTTTTTTAGTTTTTGTGTTATTAATTTTAACAGTTACGACATCAGATTTATTTGGACTTTGTCTACTACAATTAAAATCATCATATAAAAAATATTCCATAACGATATTTTTTGTGCTTTCATCAATAGGATGACCAGTATATAAATCTGGCTCCGAATAAACTCCTTTATTTTTCACGAGATTTCTTGATTTATTTATCATATACTCGCTTATATTTGGGAATAGTGAGCAAACTTTTATTTTGCTTAATTTTGAAGGTAGTAGAGTTAGAAGTTTTATTTTCTCCGAAATAGAAGAGCATTTTTCTAAAGCCAATTTAAAATTTTCTAAAAATTCATTCCAATAGTTTTCAGTGGAATTTTCGTCCGATTCTATTGATTCAACTGAAATGCCATACGCATCTTCTAATTTACTTCCAACAGTAGCAGAAAAAGCTGAAATTAAGGATTTTTTCTTTTTAGATACGTAATTTCCTCTAAAATTTTCAGGTATTGCAGTTTTTCTTTTTAGGGGTGAGATGCATTCAGGTAAAACTGAATTAATACTCTCGTTCAATTCCTCTATTCGTTCGGGTGTCTTCGGAATAAAATCATCATCTCTTCCGCTAAGAAGTTCAGTGATTTCATTTTCAGATATAGACTCAAGATCACTTAAAATCATTTTTGATATGCGTTTATGGCAATTTTTACATACATTAGTAGATGGCAATATATTTAAATCTGGATGAAGCTGTGCCAAATTAATGGCTAAATCTTCCAACGGTCTAAAACGTGAATTACTGCTCATATAAACTACCTTTTTATGCATTTGAAAAAAATCGGGACTTGAAATTCTTTTAGAAGAGTAAATTTCGGACATTGTTATTTCACAATTTTGTTGAATTTTTCACAAGCTCGAGAAGCACCTTTCAAAGCAGCCGTAAAAATAACTAGCTTCTATATAACAGTTCTAATATGCTGTTTTGGTTACGCGATGTATTTGTCCGCGAGTTAGCCTCCTATTGTTTGTACATCGAAACATACATAATATAGATATACACGAATAGAATTCTTTTTTTTCATGTTTAAATATTTATTTTTATATTACGAATTTACACACATATATATATATATATATATATATATATATCACTATTGATGCTATATACATGCATACAAATGTAAACAAATGATGAGCCAAGCATACGACAGTGTTTGAATGCAGACTGCTTAAGACTTCCGAACGTATATACAAGCATTTTTCACCAACAAAATTTGTGAATTTTTTTTCCGCTCCAAACCAAAAAACCGGGATCAAACAAGTACTATTAGATAGGTATTTTGGTCCTCTATCAGCAAAAAAAATTTCAGCAAAAAAAAAAAATGGCCTTTTCGAGAAAAATGCATGTGCATAAAAAGTGCATTTTTTGGTAAAATGCATATATCTCAGTCATTTTTTAGTTTTTTTTTAAATTTCTTGCACGGAGTTGAAGAGGGCTCAAAACGAGATAAAATAAAAAAAGGTTTATCAAAATTCATTGGAATTTGGTAAAACGATAGCTCTCTAAAGTTATTCTCAACATTTTTAGTTTTAACATTTAGTTTTTGTATGCAATTTTCAAAAGTGCATATCTGATGCAATTTTGATATTTCAGCAAAATAAAAAAATACGTATACCCTTATTTTTAGGGTAGAATAACATACTCCATTAGCGCAGTAATTGGTGACTTGAGTGTATACTGACTGTTCGATTTGAAATGGAATCAGCCTATAATAAATATAATTTATTTTTAAATATTTGAAAGGACCCTGTACGGAATACACAGGTTTGCGGCTTTCGGTCAAATTTCCTGAAACTCTGGGAAATGTTAGTTTTTGATGAGTAGAACAAAAGTCTAAATTGGCGCAAAGCTCAGAAATGGACCGATTTTGAGCTAGAGCTGTTAAAAAATAGAGTTTTTAAGCGTGAAATGATGCAAACAGCAAATATTGCACCATTAATAAAACTGGAAATCTTTGATCTGTTTCATTCTTAAAATGTTTCTTAAATCTAATGTCAAATTATCTATACAATATCCTACAGTGGACTACAGACTTCCCAAAATGGGTCATGGTTGATCCAAAATAGGTCAATCTTTTTTTTTTTTATTTTTTTTTTTTAAATAGCGAAAGTTCGCACACGGAGATTTTTGAGGGCACTGGTCGTAATTCTGCTATCAGATTACCGATAGGTGAGTCAAGCGCTTCTGAAAATGGGTCATAGGTAACTCGAAATGGATCATGGATCAGCTAGAATAGGTTTATTGACGTTTTTGAAGACGTTTTCGATGTCAACTGTTATCGATTCTTTACGTACACGGTATATGCGTATATATATTATTTGAAAATATTTTTAGTTTACATTATAATCAATATCTTAATGATTAAATATATATTCATTTTGTATTGCCTTATTTTTTTATATTTTCATATTTTATATATTAGTATAAAGTCGTACATATTCGATCTTTGTCGAATAAAATCTTTGTAACTGTTTAGATTTAACAGTGCACTGAGAGAAAATTCATGCCAATAGAGCATGTAGTCTACGTATCCAAAGTTAGTAAGTAATATCCTATGCTTTAATAACAGCGCCATCTACTCTTACGAGGTTTGTGCTATCCAAAAACTGTTTGTTTACATGCTTTAGTAGCTCCCCACTCTAATATCCTTCGATAGCTAGCGCTGTATCCTCTCATGGGACGTGAAGGAAGTAAACGTGGCTTGTCCACTATTCTTTCTTTACTGCTAACTATGGCATTCTTCTATTGCTCAAGTCGCCTCCTCTTTTGGGTGGCGACGGGAGCAAACACGGCTGGTCTATATCCAAAATCATGTTGCAAATTTCGTTAACGTATTTTCGTAGCGTGAATCTTTTATTTCTTTTTTTTTTTTATGATGGGAGATACGTTATAAATATAACCTGTTAAACTTTTTAACTTTAAATAATTTATTTTTAACTTAAAATTTAATTATTTTAAACCGCTGGGGGGCAGATAAGCATGTACCATTTTACGCCAAAGATATTTCGAAGTAGCGTTGGTCTAGTGCGTAACGTTCGCGCTTTTCCTTTTGAGTACGCGAGTTCAACTCTTGGTTAGAACCACTTTTTTAAACTTTTTTTTTATTATTTCAATAGTTTTTATTGCTTTTTTTTATTTATATTTTTTTTATTTTCTATTTTTTTATTAATTTTAAAATCTATTTTTTCACAAGTTACTTAAAATATGCTCGTTTTTTTATTAATATTTTTAAATAAATTATTTCATATAGAAAATAATTTAAAATATTAATAAATAAATAATAGTGATATTTACAATACTATAGTTCAATTTTGTCTTTATAAACATATTTCAATATACAATATATATTATAACATAAATAATAATAACTCAGTTTTATTTATTTATTGTAATTTATTGTAAATTTTATAAACTAAATTATAAATAAATTAAACTATACTATTATAAAATAAACATCACTATTATTTATTTATCAATATTTGTAATTACTACCTATAAAGAATAATTTATTTTTAAAAAATTTTCATTGAAAAAAACAAGCGTACTTGTGAAAAATTAAATTTTAAAATTATTAAAAAAATACAAAATCTAAAAAAAAAATTAATATAAAAAGGAATAAAAAATATTAAAACAATAAAAAAAAATTTAAAAAAAAGTGACCCTAGCTGAGAGTTGAACTCGCGTACTCAAAAGGAAAAGCGTGAACGTTACGCACTAGACCAACGCTATTCCGAAATAACTTTGGCGTAAAATCGTACATGCTCATCTGCCCCCCAGCGGTTTAAAATAATTAAATTTTAAGTTAAAAATTAATTATTTAAAGTTAAAAAGTTTAACAGGTTATATTTATAACATATCTCCCTTCATAAAAAAAGAAAAGAAATAAAAGATTCACGCTACGAAAATACGTTAAAGAAATTTGCAACATAATTTTGGGTATAGACCAGCCGTGTTTGCTCGCGTCACCACCCAAAAGAGGAGGCGACTCAAGCAAACAAAGGATATGAGAGTGGGGAGTCATCGAAGTATACCACGCGAGTCATCAGTGAATGCCGTTCATGCTTTAGTTACTCTCCATACCATCTTTTTTAGTATAAGGTAATCCAATACTAATAGAGCTTCTCACGGCCTGTCATATTTGTATCAATGTTTTATATGCTCGCATAGATGGCAGTTCGCATGCTCTATTAGCATGAATTTTCTCTCAGTGTGGTAATTTTGTCCCGTCCTAATGTTTTATAACTAAATTTTCATTTTATTAGATTTGACAGTGGTAATTTTGTCCTGTTCTAATGTTTTATAATTAAATATTTATTTAATTTTCCTCTGTCTTATTATTTATATATCTTATAATATCCTTATAGAAAAATATTTTACTATTATTAATTATTGCAAATCATTTATTAGTGAAAATAGTGAATGTTTATTTAGCGTCTAAAATAATTTAAATTATCTTTCACTTCTACTATACATTGGTATAACATTCTTACATGTGAGACTTGTGTGGGCAGAATTTTTCAGGATAACAAAGGTTATTAACCTTTAGGGGACCGGAGTTTTGAAAAATTTGAAAATCGAATTTTTCTATAGGAATGTGGTCTAAGGTCCCTGAGTTAGAGCCAAACTAAGTTGCGATGTTGGTGAGTCAGACCCCTTACGCCTAGAGGCGTATTCCGGCCCTCTAAAGGTTAATAAATGTTGATATTAATAGTTATGTTTATTTTTTATTAATAGTATTTTTATTTACTAAATTAGACTGTCTGTTATTTATTTTTATTGAAAATGGCTGCTTTGATTGTACGTCCGCAGTGTTATGTGTGTAACAGAATTTTCAATATACGAAACTTAGCGCGCATAAATGGTGATGAAAACGAGATAAAACGACAAATCGCTTTAACAAGACGGGATGATTTAGGTCATCCTCCCTTAGAACTTGACGATTAAAGTCGATTGTGTATTAACTGCAACCGATCGATAACAGAGGGAATTAAGATAATTGAAAACAATCCAACAGCTCTGCAACTAAATGTTTTAACTCAAAGCACCTCTAGTAGCTGCTTTATTTATAATAATATTATATAACATAGTAAGGTTATCTTTGCAATGTAGGGTTCGTATTTTTGTAGAAAGAAATATTTACGTTCCAGAAAACGTGCGAAGTTGTGAACATCATTTAGATGGTAACGGTTTATTATTTAATCTATTAATGCTTGGTTTTCGTTTTATAAATAGACCTTACATTATTCGTGGTCCTCAATCACGTAACTTTTTGCAAGGTTTAAGACAAGTCTGTTCCAACAAAGGTGTAGATATTCTACCGTGTTAAGTAAAAACTTACATAAGTGTAAAATAAATAAAAGTGAAATAATATTAATTTTGTCCGATTCAATTTTTAATTTTTTAATACTTAAGTAATCTTTATTTCTTCATTTTTTAGCGAAAAATTTGAAACAACTTTTTTTTAATTCATTTAATGGGCTATTTTTTTATCGGATCTATTGATAGAAAAAATTTATTTTTGATCGAAATGTCACTTATGTAAGTTTTTACTTAACACGGCAGTATTCATTCTTTATCGGATGAAGATTTTTACTCCTTTACTTCAATTACTAAGAAACAATTAGCAGAGCTTCTAACTTTTTGTGATGATGTTCAATACTACGGAAGTACAAGGCACGTCAGTTATAAAGATTTATTCCTTTTTTTTATGTAAATTAAGACAAGGTTTGTCTGATGATTTCTTAACAGGCATTTTAGCATATTCTTCTAGACAACAGATTAGCTTAGTTATATCTTACGTCAGAAAATCTTTAATGCAAAGATTTCTTCCTTTAAATATTGGTGTTGAATCAATTACAAGAGAGCAATTTATTCAACGTCATGTCACGTAATTTGCCTATGAGTTGTACAATCCTCAACCAGAAAAACCTCAACTATCGTTATCATTGATGCCTCTTATGCTTACATTGACAAAAGCAAGTGTTTTCGAGTTTTGCGACAATCCTATGAAATCCATAAAAATTGCCATTACTTAAAACCTACTCTTATTGTTGCTCCTAATGGATGAATTTTGGAGATTTTTGGACCATATTTTTTGGATACTCAGAATAATGATTTTTCAAATCTTATTGATGAGTTTGAAAGAAATGTGCTTACACTTAGAGAATATAAGAAGGAGATGTAGTTATTGTAGACAGGGCTTATCAAGACGCTGCAGGATTTTTTGATTGCCCAGATGTAAATCATAAAATGCCAGCTTTTGTTCAACGTGGACAATCACAATTATCAACATAAGATGCAAATGATGCACGTATGACAACGAAAAATCGTTGAGTTGTAGAAGCTCGCAACGGCCACTTATGCAGTATTTTCAAGTTTTTTGCAAAATAATTTATTTATGTCACGCGAAAGATCTTAACGCATTCTACGGTATAGCTGGAGCTCTCTTAAATAGATTTCGACCTTTAATTTACATAGCAACCGCAAATGCTTAATTAGCCAGACAAATGATTGAAAGATCAAGAACTCCTAACATCGTTCAAGAAAAAGTGGAAGTTGACAACTTAAGGCGAAGGAAAGGACAATGAGTACGGCTAAATAACGAGCAAGTATTGGACTTTCCAAGACTAGAAATAAATTATTTACAGGATTTAACTGTTGGTGTATACCAAATAAACTTAGCTACTTCATATATTCAAGATAAAGTAATACAAGATAATGTTAAAGAGCTGCAAATCGATAGAAACATAAACGATCCTGGGTTTCTGAGAATTAGATTTTACGCGAGGTTTCGAAATGCAACAAGGCATCAAACCTTCATTGCTTACGTAAGTAATATTGGAGAAGATAATGATCATAATGCTAATGATCAAGATTCAATTTTGGGTCACTATTATACATGTCAATCTGGCGCAAGAACATTAGGAACGTGCGCTCATGTAGCAAGCATATTATGGTATGTGAGATTTGCTCGTCATCAGCGAAATATAAAGTACCCGGATGACTCTTTGCCAAACGTAACACTAGATGCAGCTTACCGACACGTCAACAAAATTAATGAAGATAAAGATAAAAATCCAATGGAAGAGATGAATGTTTAAGAGGAGGCCGTATAGTTCTGTCCTTGTCTAATCTAAATTTTCGTTATTATGGCTAAATTAAATATTTTTATACAAAAGTAAGGGCAGAGCCCAATAGATTTAAGGATGAGCAGACGATTCTATTCTATGAAAAAATATAAAATTTTCATTAGTTTTCGAGTGAAGTCTGAAACGGAAAAAGAGTTAAATTTGATTGAAGTGTTCAACTCTTTTTCCGTTTCAGACTTCACTCGAAAACTAATGAAAATTTTATATTTTTTCATAGAATAGAATCGTCTATTCATCCTTAAATCTATTGGGCTCTGCCCTTACTTTTGTATAAAAATATTTAGTTTACTAATTATAACGAAAATTCAGATTAGACAAGGACAGAACTATACGGCCGCCTCTTAAGCATATAACGTGACCGGCCCTTTTCAGGGCCACATGACATGCTAAGACCGTTTAGCAACCTCCTCATGGTGCACGTAGGGTCGCGCTAATGCTAACGGCACATATAAAAATTTTTTAGCAGCTCTAGCTCAAAATCGGTCCATCTCTGAGTTTTGCGCCCATTTAAACTTTTGTTCTACTCATCAAAAACTAACATTTCCCAGAGTTTCAGGAAATTTGACTGAAAGCCACAAACCCGTGTATTCCGTGCGGGGTCCTTTCAAATATTTAAAAATAAATTATAGTAATTACAATGAAATAAATAGGGCAAAATATATATTTTCCAAAATAAAATCCTTTGAAATTTATGCTTAAACTTTAGCAAATTACTTGCTTTCTTTTACGAAAAATTTTTTTATAAACCAATAATGGATGCTAAAACCAAATAAATACGAATTAATAAAATTGAACATTATATTTTTCAGTTATTTTTCATATTACAGTGCAAGAACACATTGCACTGAAACAAGATAAGTCATTTGAATAATAATGATTTTTACTTCTGAAACATATAAATTATGTTTTAACAATCAATTCTATATAAATATTAATACAAAATAAACAAATTAAATTTATAATTATTTCGTGAACTACATTATAATTAATTTTTATGACTTTATAGGCTATAAAACTATTTTAAATCAAACTTATAAAAGTACGTAATATTCAAAAGAAAAAACGCAATAGATGTAAAATTCAGTTCTTATAAAAATATTATAAAGTTAGAAGTATGAATTTTGATACATTCATGTAAAGATACTGAAATATCTCATTAATGTATCAATAATAATTTTTAATATTAAAAGTAATAATTGAATTATAAACTTTTTACCAATCAGGCACAAAATAAAATCTTCAATATATTCTTCAAATAATCTTAAACATTCATAGAATGTTTGATGCTACATCATTGATTATAAGAATCATCTTTATTTCATTCAACAAACCAATCAATTTTATCACTTATCAATATCTCCAAGTGCTTATTTCTTGAACAAAAGTCTTGTTTATTAAAATTAACAAAACAATTGTCGCTATACTATCAAATGATATTAAACAAGCGTACTACTTAAAACATCATGATTGCAATTCGAAAAGTATTCAAATTTAATTTTTGCTTTCTCATAGAGAAAGCATTGTATCGATAAGAGAAATTTTTTTCTATTTTTTCATTAATTTGTACATATTTAGACTCAGGGAGTTGAAAAAAGTGGTTTCCAGAAAATGTTTGTATGTGTGTGTGTGTGTGTGTGTGTGTGTATGTGCGTGCGTGTGCGTGTACGTGTGCGTGTGCGTATGCGTGTGCGTGTGTGTGTGTGTGTGTGTGTGTGTGTGTGTGTGTATGATTTCAGTACGCCAATAATATCTCGAGAACTACTCGATGGATTTGCTTCAAATTTTACATGCAATTTAGTTTTTTGTCTAACTGGGGGGGGGGGGAGTCATTGAAAATTGATTTTCTCAGCTTAGTTTTTTTTAGAGCCACTTTAAGAATTTACAAAAAATTTTGATTTTTAATTTTTTTGGTATTTTACCTAAACTACTCAAAGAATTTGCTTGAAAATTTCTATGGGCATTATTTGCGAATGTTAAAAGAAGAAAAACTTTTACCAACTGATTTTCTTAGCGCAGTTTTAATTTTAGAGCATTTTGAAAATTTTGGAAAAAATGTTTATATTTCATTTTTTTTCTATTACACAAAAACTATTTGATAGATTTGCTCAAAAATTTTCATACAAATTATTTGTTATTGCCTAATTAAAGCAAGCTTGGAAAAACTTATTTTCTTAGCGCAGTTTGAATTTTAGAGCATTTTCTAAATTTTGAATAAAATTTTACTTATTTTTTGGTATTTTACGTAAACTACTCGATGAAGTAGCTTAAAATTATGTATAGAAATTATTTACGATTGCCTAAATAAAATGAACTTTTCAAAACTGGTTTTCTTAGCGTAGTTGTAACGTTAAAGCGTTTTGAAAATTTTAAAACAATTTTTATTTTTCAATTATTTGGTATTTTTTGTAAACTATTCGATAAAAATGTTCAAAAATTTGTATGCAAGTTATTGGCTATAGTATGAAGAAGACAAGCATGAGAAAATTAATTTTATAAATGCAGTTTTAATTTTAGAGCGTGATAAAATCACATGATGCAAATGGCAAAAGTAAGAAAGAATAAAATTCATATAGTTTTCGTAGATATTAAGACAGCCTTCAATACAGAGGATAGGGACATTTATATTAAAATCGTATTTAAAAAAATAAAATCAAATTACTCTAACTCAATGTACTCTATGAGAAAGCATTGCACCGAAGCACTTGGCAGCGTTTTTTATATTGAGGATATGCAGGTTTATGAGGAAAATAAAGTGCACAGCAATTTAAAGTTATCAATTTATTAAACAAAGCCCATTACTATTAAAGACGTTAAACGCTCGATTTTTACTTATAATCAATAACGCTCGCGTACAGACAATACAGTCACTCTCTGTAAAGCTGAAAACTAAAAACACGTCGTTACATGTTGAAGTCATGATGAGAACGGAAGACTAGCTTAGCAACGTAAACTAAACCTATACAGAAACAGATTAAATAAAGAGAGCGCTCGAGTCTCAACCGTAAAACAAACGATGTACATAAGATGTGCGCTTATTCTCAACACTTCCTCCCGCACAGTTTATTGTACATGATAATAATAAAACAATAAATAAAACAAATACAAAATTAGCCAATAATCTTACTTCTTTTACTTGACATTCAGTACCGATTGAGTCTCTGCAACATACAAACAATAATCAAAATAATTTTGTAAGAACAATTATATAAAAGTTAATTTAAATCGCTCCATAACGTAATGAATATATTTATCATTTGTTTTCAAATATAGGCTGTCTCACTTTTAACCACTCACAACAAGATAATCATATCATTGAATTTTATGCTTTCGCCTTTTTGATCCTTGAGTTTTCAAAAAATAAATACTCCCAAATTCATCAATCAATTATTTCAATTTCTTCATATATGCCATTAAAGCATCATTTACTTATAATATATGTATTATAAATCTTGACTGCTTTTCATCAAATAAACAAATATCGTTCACCATTTTATGATTATAGTTGCAGTTCAAGATAAACAGTTACTGTTTAAAATTTTTCGTTCCAACAACATTTTAGTAACCTTTTCACTGCTGTAAAAATCCACTCCTTTAAGTATTTAATCATATGGTTTTGCTGCTAAACAGGTGATTAGAAAAATAAACTTCAAAAACTCCATTCATTTCTTGCAAATTACATATATGTTTCGCAGCCTTTAACTACAAGTTTAGTTTTTTATTTATTAATGCTACTGAGCTCATCCTTATTTAAGATTAATATATTGAAGTCTATTAAATTTAACTTGATGAATAATTTTTCTGTTTACAATTTCGCTCCCTTTAAAATCCTTAAATAGACATGATCATCAAAGTTTAGTTATTAATCTGTAAGTCGCTCCCTCTCTATGTTTTTATTAAGAAATATCTTCAGTAACCGTCTATTCTTTGCAGATCATTTAGATTCTTTGGACGCTCCCTCCGTTTTTTATGTTTCAACTGTTGTCTTGTTTTTAAAAATCATAGATTACGTTTGATTTTATTTTTACTTTTCGATTAACATAAACTTTCACGACATTTTCCTTTTATGAGTCTATTTTCTGATGACGTAAGAAATTCATTTTTATTCTTGCAATATCGCTCGTTTCATTTTTCTCTTATATCATTGTTAATGCTCGCACCTATTTGTTTCGTTCCTTAACCACTCACAATATTCAATGAATGTAGATTCTAGTATTATTAGTAGCAGGTCTTGTTTGGATTATTTACCTGCTTAAACCCAAATGTTCCAATGGTCTGACAATTCTTTAATGTATGATTATTGTCTGAACCCATTCAAATTACAGTAAGTGGGAATATCAAAAGTATATAATCAGTGACAAGCATGCATACTAATATCTGAACATAAAATATTTTGCATACGTTTTTTTTTTCAGTTATTTTTCATATTACAGTGCAAAAACACATTGCACTGAAACAAGATAAGTCATTCGAATAATAATGATTTTTACTTCTGAAACATATAAATTATTATTGTTTATAAACCCAACATACTCAAAATTACATTCTCTATATTTTTATTCAGTTCAAAATTTCATACACTCGTTCACATCTTTCAGATTTGATTAGTTATTTTTATTTTGTTAGATCTCTTTATTTGTTCGAAAATAATAAACTTCAAAATTCCTTTTCCAACAAATCACATGCGTTCAAAAATGTATAGTTCGCTCCCATTATATTATAATAAATAGCTTATAAAGGTCTACTTAAATTGTAAATTAAACAAATAACTTGTTTAATTTCGAAATCATTTAGAATTTATATCTTTAGATCGCATTATGAAACCCAATATTTTCAGATCCTTTATGCTGAATTCTTTCACATACTTAGAAATTTCTTTTATTTTTCATATAATTTTTAGAAAAACCATTTCTTTCTATTTTCTTTATCTATACGCTCGCTATAATAAGAAGTTTTTAGGTAATATTCTAGTGCCAACTGCATTCTTTAATCATATCGATTTGATTAGCTGAACTTTGAATCATAACTCTTCCTCCGATTTTAAGATCATACAGCTGTTCTTAAATATATCTCTGACTTTATAAATTTTACTATTGAAGATCCACAGATTTCAAAAATACTTATTCGTTCCCATGACTTTGTATTTATAAATAACAGCTTAATTTTAATAAGCATATGATTTTTCAGATTCTGATTTATATTTAATTTCGTTCGCACTTAAATCTGAATACTTAAATACATTTGTCATTCTCATTTGTCATATATCTTTTGCTTTATTCTCTTATTACGTTCGTTTTTCTCTTAATTTTCTTATTTCTCTGTTTGTAGATAATTCAACCGTTCGCTCGCTGAAAAAGTTCAATATAGATTCTTCCGCTAATTTCTTTTTTTTAATATTTTCATTCAAACTATTTTTATTTTTCCCACCTTTTTTAATATAAAAAAAAAAAAGTTACCTCAGATTATTGAAACATTAACAAAATTTCAAATACTTTCACCGATCACATTCTTATGATTTTGTCAACATATCGAATGCATTATACGCTCCCTTAATGCCTCATGTGTTGCTAAAACTATTATTTAATTAAGAACCTTTTATTGTAATTCAGTGGTTAAGTCCAATTTTCTGTTTGTAATTTTAAAGGAAATTTTGACAAACCTTTTACAATCAAAGTAATTTACTGACTATCACTTGAGCATATTTGTCAGAATAATTTTTATTATAGAGTTAAATACTCGCTCGCCTTTTTGACTTAATTTTTTTTTTTAATTTTTTGAAATATGAATCAAGAAACTGAATTTATTGTAGATTTAATTAATTTATTTGTCACGTTTTCTATATTTAGTTATAACTTATAACAAATTTTTTAGAATTGTTAATTAAGATTGTGATTCTCTTTTCTTCAAAATCACGTTGTTCACAGTGTAACCATTATTTTAAAACACAAATATTTAACAAGGTTCTCATAAAATTTAATCTCTTTAATTTTTATTGAATGATTAAATCACTTATTTTAAATCAATGTTTGTTTTTATTTGAATCTGTACGTTCGACTGCAATATTTTGTATTAGAAGTTTACATTTTTTTTTAGATTCAAATTCTTTACGTTCAGTTGTTTCATTCAAGTGATTTTGAATTATCAAATTTATTGACTCAAATCTCAGTGGAGTTATAATAATCTCTCTTATTCTCTGATATTGCTCAATACGTTAGAAACGGTCGCATAAAGCTTGTTCTTCATTTACAATTTAATCTTTAATCACTCGCCAAGCTATTAAATAATTTTTAATTATACGCTATTTTCTATACTTGCTCGCCTTTTTCATTATTTACAAATTTTCAATATCATAAACCGTTCCAAAATTGATTATATGAATTAATTTTTATTAATGCAATTCATTCCTTCATCGTTCGCTAATTCCTTTCCAATCTAATTTCTAATAGCTTTTCATTTGTAGATTTTTTTTTCAAATTTATTCTGTTTGATTTCTCGATTTATCAAACCAATCTCAACACGATCAATACGCTCCCTGTCTTTATCTAACAATTACCAGATAGATAATTCAATTTGAAATTATAAGAATATATAAATGTCATTTTAATAATAGTTGCAAATGTAAAATGTTTTTAAGTAGAGGTTAGTCTGTTTATGTAAATGAAATGATTTAACGCTCGCCCATTTTCATTATCATTCCTTATAGTCCGGTTTCGTTCCAAATGATTATCATTCGCTCTTTTGTGCATATCGTTTCCTTTTTCTCTGTGCAATTGTCGCTCACCTTACAATTGCTCAATTTCGCAAATTTTATTCTTTGAGGTTACGACAGTATAACTTAATCATTCTAGTCTTTAAAATTTTTCTTTTAAACAATTTCGACGCTCCTATTAATTTAATATTGCAAACCTTTTATCGTTAAGATTCTGACATACTGAACACAAGCATTATCAGAATCGAAACTATTTAATTATTTTGACTGTTTAACTGCTGAGGATGACAAGATCTTTAACTTTCGTCAACTGTGACCATTCTGTCTCTGCTTGGGTCACCACTCGCTAGATGTTTACTCTCGCCATCTTCAGTCCCTTCACTCGCACTATCAATTTGACTGAAGCCTCTCGCTTTGTGCAGCTGCCACTCGCCTCATCCTCGGGTTTTTTTTTTTCAAATTTTTGGCAGTATGGCATCAGAAGAGATTTCCTTTCTTTTTCCAACTTTTGAATTTCTCATTTAACCAATTATATTTGGTTTTAGAATGCGAAATCTCTTTCTGTAAAATCAAATTTAATAAACATTTGCAGATTCAATACACTGAACACAAGTTATATTGAATCCACAATGCCATAGATCAAATTCAAAAATTACCTTTAGATACAATTTTTCATAGATCGAACACAGACACACTCACATCAACATGAGTATTGAATGCCCAATTACAATGCTCTTGCCAAAATTTTCAATCAGCCAAAGAAACACTAAATTAAAATTTATTATTGTTATCAATACCATTAACACATATATTTAATTTATTTTTAAGAGCTTTTTCAAATATATATGTATTTATAAATATATATACGTGTGTACACGCATGTATAATCGCACAGACTAAATATACATTTACGCGTATACGCGCATATAAGAATACATCAGTATGCGTACAAGTACCTAAAACATACTGCCATCCCCTACTGAAAAAAATCTTGTGGTAACCACATGACATACTATATGGTTTTCACATGATTACCACATGATTACCACATGTTTACCACATGGTTACCACATATTATTTTGACGGGGTGATCATGTGGTAACCATGTGGTAACCATGTGGTAACTATGTGGTGACCATGTGAAAACCATGTGAGTAAGAAAATAATAGTTAAAAAAAATATGCAAAATTTATTATTTCACGTAATAAATACTCACCTGCTGTCGAAATCAGCAAACTTAAGAAAATTTTTATGAAAAATATAAATATTATTGATTATTTTCATAAAAATTTTCTTTAGTTTGCTGATTTGACAGCAGGTGAGTATTTATTACATAAAATAATAAATTTTGCATATTTTTTTAACTATTTTTTTCTTTCTCACGTGGTTTTCACATGATCACCACGTGGTTACTACATGGTTACCACATGATCACCCCGTCAAAATAATATGTGGTAACCATGTGGTAAACATGTGGTAATCATGTGGTAATCATGTGAAAACCATATAGTATGTCATGTGGTTACCACAAGATTTTTTTCAGTAGGGTCCTGATTCAGTCACGAATCCAGTCGCCTCTCCCAGCACTCGCACTTCCATTTGCTCATCGGCATAACTTAATTTCAAAAACTTCCTCTTGCATTTATAAAAATAACAAGAGATCACGCTTATCTGTACAGAATAATAAAGAAAAATCAATTCTCTCGCTCGCGCAAATTCACAGAATTTCATTTCACTCGCTCACTTGCATGTTATTTTATAAAACTTATACGTATAAATTTTATGATAAATTTTACCTTAACATGCATTTTTATTAATTTCAAGTAAAATTATATTTTATTTCATTATAATGATTTAATTCTATAGTTTCAATCACCAAAACGTATATATACATATACACTCATACATACGTATATATACATGTAAGCTTCGTGCACATACTCAATACTGCTGGTAAGAAACCGTCTTGTGTCGGTCACTGTAGGTAGACGACACGAGCTTTGAAAGAGAGACACAGATAGAAGATGGAGCGTTGACTCTACAAGATAGAACTCTAAACAAAATATTGTTAAACTAAGATAATCTAAGATAAGTGAATTAATTAAAGTTATCAGGATTGTTTACAACCATTCTGAAACTATGAATTATTGTTAACCTTGTGATTGTTGAGAGATCCATTAAGCAATAGGCTTGATTGTTGATTCTCTTATTTTTAGGTTAGTTAACACGTGCTCCTTGTAACATTGTATATAATACATGTATTAATAATAAAACTCTTATTTTTAGACGAATCTAATCGCATTGCTAAATTAAATCAATTCCTTATCTTACAAATCAACAATCATTTATTCGGAAAATGGAAAAATTAAAATTTTAATTTTCAATCATCCCAAAACTAGAGGATACGAAAACAAACATCTTAGTTTAGTGTCAATTGTAGATACTGAACAAAATCAGTTTATAATGCCAAAAGAACTCCAACCAATGAGTTTACATGAAGAATTACTAAAAACTGAGATATTCAAGATGGTAAAAAATTCTATAAAGAAAAGACATGAAAGGAGAGCGGTGTGGATAACTCTTACACCTGAACTAGAAAAAATCTACTTCAAAGATAGAAATATACAGTTTAATAATTACTTGCTAGAAAAAGTAGAAATTGAAAAATCTACAGTAGGCACTCACGATGTGGCCAAACCCCAAAATAAATCGAAATTAGTTGATAAATTCTCAATTGAAAAATTCTCAAAAACGACAACTAATGTGACACAATGGTTAGATATTTTTAACAAAGAATGTCTTCGCTTGGAATTGAATACAGACACTGAAAAGATTGAAATGTTAAGATTAATGCTAGAGGACTCCTGTAAGGACTGGTACAGATCAATGTTAATAAAGCACACAGTGGAGTCAGACTAATCATCATGGGAACTGAGTCTAAAAACAACATACGCTGATAAAGGTTGGTCACCGGTTAAGTATGATATGAATTTTAAATATCTAAAAGGCTCAATACTAGACTACGCACTAAAAAAGGAAAAATTATTACTAGAAGTGAATAGCTCTAGTAACACGTCTCTATTAATAGATGTAATTGCCTCTGGTTTACCAAATTTTATTACAGATAAAATAGATAGAAACAAAACAAAGACAGTTGACGACCTTTATAATAATTTAAGAGGCTTAGAACATCTAATAAAGAATAATAATAATGAGAAAAATCCACCACCAACTAAACAAAATTTTAAAAAAGGAACTGAGAAAGAAAACAAACATCCATGTACAGTATGTGAATTAAAAGGTAAGAAAAATAGATTCCATCCAGAAAATTTATGTTGGTACAAAAAAGAAAAAACAGAAGAGGATCCACTAACAAATACTCTCTTAAATATAAAATTATCAAATAAGTACTTAAAAAACTAGATTTGCCCCCACTAATTAAAATAAAAGTACTTTTAGAAGAATCCTTAGAAGTCAAAGGTCTTTATGATCCTGGCTCAAGAATAACAGTAATAAATACAAAATTAATAAATAATAAATTTAAAGAAGAACAAATAAAATTTAATATAAAAACAATTAGTGGGCAAGTGCAAAGTTATGGTCTGATAAAATTAAACGCCGAAATACACGGAATAAAAAAGAATATACATGCCTTTGTGTATGAAAATGAAAATTTCGAATATGACCTAATTTTGGGCCTAGATAGTATAAAAAAATTTGGGTTGACTCATGACGAGAATTTAAATATCCAATTTAATTATACAAAACAAATAGACGAAAAAGATAATATAATAATCGATGATAGATATGAAACTAATTTCAATGAATTTATTGACACAAATAAATTTGAAATGGATATAAATCACTTAGATAATGAAAAGAAAAAGAAAATATATGATGTAATGAACAATTATAAAAACATTTTTGCTAAAGATAAATATGATGTAGGAAAAGTAAAAAATTATGAAGCTTTTATAGACCTACAAATAGATAAATATTGCTACAAAAAACCATATAGATGTTCAATAGAAGATAGGAAAGAAATCGAAAGTCAAATAGCACAACTTTTAAAACATGGCCTGATTGAAGACTCATATAGCCCCTTCGCGGCACCAGTAACACTAGCATTTAAAAAAGAAGAAAATAAAAATAGACTATGTATGGACTTTTGAGAATTAAATAAAATAGTTATCCCACAAGCCCAACCTTTTCCACTAATAGAAGATATAATGGTAAAAACAGTGGGTTGCAAATACTTTACAACATTGGACATAAACTCTGCTTTTTGGTCCATCCCCCTAAGAGTCGGAGACAGAAATAAAACTGGTTTTATCACCCAAGAAGGTCACTATCAATGGAAATGCCTTCCTTACGGACTTAAAACATCTCCAGCTATCTTCCAAAGAATTTTGGTAAATATTATAAAAAAATATTACCTAACAGAATTTTGCACAAACTATATAGATGATATAATAATTTTTTCAAAAAATTTTGCAGAACATTTGAAACATATAGAACTACTGCTAGATGCAATAAAAAAAGAAGGCTTAAAATTGAAATTTACAAAATGCAAATTTGCAAAAAACAAGGTAAAATATTTAGGCCATTTAATAAAAAATAACACAATCACACCTCTAAAAGACAATATAAAATCTATAAAAGATTTCAACATACCAAAAAATAAAAAGAACATAAGACAATTTTTAGGAAAAATAAACTTTAAACGAAAATATGTACCAAAAATTACAGAAATACTTGAACCTCTACATGCCCAATTAAGAAAAACGGTAAAAAAATTCGTCTAGCCAACTGAATGTCAAAAAGCATTCGATGAAATAAAAAATATTTTAAGTTCAGGACCAGTTCTAGCAATATTTAATCAAAAAGCACACACTTCTATATACACAGATGCAAGCATTAAAGGCATTGGAGCGGTACTGAAACAAACTCAAGCAAACGGTGAAATGAAACCAGTGGCGTATTTCTCAAAGAAACTAAATGAATCTCAAAAGAAAAAAAAGCAATATTTTTAGAATGTCTTGCTATCAAAGAAAGTATAAAATTCTGGCAATACTGGCTGATCAGAAAATCTTTCACAATCTACACAGATCACAAACCACTGGAAAATTTAAATGTCAAAAATAGAACAGATGAAGAGTTAGGAGATATGGTACACTACATATCCCAATACAACTGTAATATCAAATACAACCCTGGAAAGAATAATGGAGAAGCGGACCTGTTAAGTCGAAATCCAGTCCTGGAACCAGAAAAAAATATAGAAGATGTACTAAAAACTGTAAATAATATAACAATATCCAATATAAGTCTACAAGAAATAATAGACGATCAAAAACAAAACGAACAAATAATACAAAAAACACATAAATTCACACTAGAAAATGGAGTCTACTATAAAAAAATCAGATCGAAGAAAAAAATAATATTAAGTGAAAAATTTAGCAAAACTCTAATACAACGTGTACTCGAAAATTAAGGCCACATAGGTATGAACCAAACGGCACATAAAATAAGTATAATTTATACCGCACCAAATTTAACAAAAAACATTGAACATTACGAAATTGCGAAATATGCATAAAAAACAAAACAAGACTAAACAGAAATTATGGTCTTATGTCACACCTGGGACCAGTAGAAAGACCGTTCCAGATAATGTCACTAGATACTATTGGTGGATTTGGTGGACTAAGATCGACAAAAAGGTATCTACACTTACTAGAAGACCACTTCACCAGATTTGCATACATTCTATGCTCAAAAAACCAAACCGCAAGAGATTTTATAAATCTACTAAAAAAAGTTCCACCAGAGGAAAAAATAGAAATGATCCTAGCAGACCAATACCCTGGAATAGGTTCGAATGAACTTGAAAACTACATAAAAGAACGAAGTGCAGAACTAATCTTCACAGCCGTAGATGTACCATTTTTAAACGGTTTAAACGAAAGGTTAAACCAAACTCTGGTAAACAAAATACGCTGCAACTTAAACAAAAATACAAACAAACGATCATGGGCAACGGTGGCGGAAGAATGCAGAAAAAATTATAACGAAACAGACCACTCAGTTACAGGCTTTTCACCTGAATACTTACTAAAAGGAGAATCTACAGATGTGCTACCAACGGAACTAAAAACTGATCAAAAATACAAAAAAAACTTGGAAAAAGATAGAAATCTTGCGTTGCTTCGAACCCGTAAGTCGCACAACTACAATAAATCACTGTACGATAAAAACAAAAAAAAACACACATTCGAAGAGGGTGACATAGTCTACATAATGAATAAAAACAAATTAAATCGTAAAAAATTGGAAGAAATTAGAATTGGCCCTTTAAAGATAGAAAAAAAAATATCAGATTCGATATATAAAATCAATACAAAAAACTGGAAATCTACGAGAGGTCTATACCACATCACGAAGCTCATCCCTATGACGATATAAACCAACACCAAACCTCCAGAGAAGTATTGGCGTCTTAAGGGGGAGAGATGTAAGCTTCGTGCACATACTCAATACTGCTGGTAAGAAACCGTCTCGTGTCGGTCACTGTAGGTAGACGACACGAGCTTTGAAAGAGAGAGAGACACAGATAGAAGATGGAGTGTTGACTCTATAAGATAGAACTCTATACAAAATATTGTTAAACTAAGATAATCTAAGATAAGTGAATTAATTCAAGTTATCAGAATTGTTTACAACAATTCTGAAACTGTAAATTATTGTTAACCTTGTGATTGTTGAGAGATCTATTAAGCAATAGGCTTGATTGTTGATTCTCTTATTTTTAGGTTAGTTAACACGTGCTCCTTGTAACATTGTATATAATATATGTATTAATAATAAAACTCTTATTTTTAGACGAATCTAATCGCATTGCTGAATTGAATCAATTCCTTATCTTACATACACATATACATAAATACACATACACATAAATACACATACACACATCTATCCACACAGTTATATATATATATACATACACACGTCCATTCGTATGTTGTAAAGCACTACATGAATTTGTAGTCGTTCCAATCTTTCTGTCGCTTTCTTATAGACAGTCGCCAACTAACAAATATGGCGTTGGCTTTGCTATGAGCTAGCTCATTGTCTAGCAGCCATTTTTTAAATTTTTTATCGCTCCCTTATATACTGACGCTAACTAACGAACATGGCGCTGTTCTTTGTATACGCATATACGCATTCATATATACATGTGTATACACAAATATATATATACCCGGCTTCCAGAGCACGCTTCTCAAATGTATATAAATTTATTTTTATTTTTAAGTTTTATTCAATATATATACGAGAAAGAGTTTTTGTATGTGAACATAAAAAATTCACACACTCACGCTCTCTTCTCCTTTTACTAATACTAATTTTTCATACAATGAATATATGAGAAAGAGATAACGTATGCGAACACCAAAGATTCCCACACTGACTCTCTCTCTCTCTCTTACTTTCTCTAATAATCAAATTTGTCTTTCTAAATCAAAACTTCTCTTTCTATAAACGAGAAGCCATTCGCAAATAAATAAAATTTGCTTTTCCAACTTTACTTTGTTTTATTTATTATATTCTTTTTCATACCTATAACCATACTTATTCTTGTTTCTTTGCATATTTACAAAAGCATGAGTTTTCCAAAATGGCATCTCCAAGCGAAGCCTGTCCGTTGTTGATCATAATTCTCTCTCTTTTGATCTTTATATCTCACTCGCTCTCTGCCGGCCTAGCCCAGCCTCCCAAATAACGGTCGTCCAGCTTCCCTTTTGTAGATGCATAGCTATACTGCAAAAGGCATTAAAAAATATCACATCTTGTATTTTCTAACAAACACGAAAGAAAACGCATCGATTAAAAACACCAAACAAATTACATCTCGCTCACTACACTTATATCAAACAAAAAACAAAATGGTGACAGAAAAGTTTATCTCAAATATTTTCGTCTTTGTTTCACAACGCACTTACAGTACCGCTCAAAAGTTCGTAAAAAAATTTTTTTTTTTTAACTCGACTTCAAACTGCGATATTTTGGAAACGGCTCAATGAATTTAAAAAATCTGGATGGCGTTTGAAAGATCAGATGAAATACTTTTTTTTTGTGTCCTGCCAAATATTTTTATTATTTTTTTAACTCTATACATAATGATAGAAAAAATTTTTATTTTTACGAATTTTTAAATTTCAATCAATCAAATGTAACTTTTTAAGAAATCGATAAAATTAAAAAATTCGAACGCGACTAAAAAGTAGAGTGAATTTCCTAAATCTTTATGTTTAATGATTTTTTTGTATCTATTTCCTGCGTGTAGCTAAAAATGCGCGAAAATGGAATTTACAATAAAATCAGTTTTAGATATGATAGTATTTTCCAATGTCGCGAGTCTATTTTTGTTTACATTTCAGCATGTGTTCAAATCTGTAGTTCGTATACACATACAAAGAATCAAATTTGTAAATAACTTTAATGTATTTAAAAAAAAGACACTACCATTTATAATAATAGTGATAGAATTTGTGATAATTTTGTTAAAAGTATACAGTAACGTTCAAAAGTTCGTAAAAAAATTTTTTTTTAGAAACTCAAATTCAAACTGCGATATTTCGGAAATGTCTCGATGAATTCCAAAAATCCGGATGGCGTTTAAAAGATTAGACAAAATATTATTTTTTTGTATCCTGCTAATGTAAACGAACATTGATTTGCGATATCGGAAAATATTATCATATTCAAAACTGATTTTCTTGTACTTTCCATTTTTGCGCATTTTTAGCTGCACGCAGGAAATAGATACAAAAAAATCATTAAAGATAAAGATTTAGGAAATTCACTCTACTTTTCAATAGCGTTCGAATTTTTTAATTTTATCAATTTCTTAAAAAGTTACATTTGATTGATTGAAATTTAAAAATTCGTAAAAATAAAAATTTTTTCTATCATTATATATAAGGTTAAAAAAAATGATAAAAATATTTAGCAGGACACAACAAATAGTATTTTGTCTGATCTTTGAAACGCCGTCCAGATTCTTTAAATTCATCGAGCCGTTTCCGAAATATTGCAGTTTGAAGTTGAGTTAAAAAAAAAAATTTTTTTTACGAACTTTTAAGCGGTACTGTATAAAATTATATTTTTACATTTTCACTTTCCTCAGCGCAGTTGAAGCAGGTCTGGGCTCATAACCTATTGAGGATATGCAGGTTTATGAGGAAAATAGAGTGCACAGTAATTTAAAGTTATCAATTTATTAAATAAAGCCCATTAATATTGAAGACGTTAAACGCTCGATTTTTACTTATAATCAATAACACTCGCTTACAGACAATACACTTACTCTCTGTAAAGCCGAAAACTAAAAACACGTCGTTACATGTTGAAGTCACGATGAGAATGGAAGACTAGCTTAGCAACGTAAACTAAACCTATAAAGAAACAAATTAAATAAAGAGAGCGCTCGAGTCTCAACCGTAAAACAAACGATGTACATAAGATGTGCGCTTATTCTCAATATTTTAAACGACAAATTATTAATGAATTATGAATAATCATTAGTACTTCATGTCCGTTTCCTTAACATAATTATTCAAAAGTTAGACGCATGTGGCTGCAAACGGTTATAGTACCAGATATAACCATACTAACCTTATATACTCGTACTCGTCTATACAAAGAATATGGCTCGAATTCATAGTCGAACTCAATACTTAGATCTCAAATTTTTATTGTTCCGTGTTCCCTATAAAGAATGACAACGTTTACAAGAAACAAAGAACAATGAAAATTTGAGATATGAGAGCTAAGTGTTGCGTGTCGACAATAAATTCGAGCCTATGTATAAAGCTCGCTAAAGTCGACCATATTAAACCCTTTAAATGCTAACATTCAACCTCAACAAAAAACTGATAGTACAAAATTTCATTCACGATAAAGAAGGACTGCGTCAAAAACTCAGGTTCTCTATATACATAAATATATCAATATTTATATCTGTGGTTTTTTTCTAAATTTATAAAATGTTATACAATCAAAACTACGCTAAGGAAATCAGTTTTCAAAAGTCATTTCATTTTCAAAAGTCAAAAATAATATTTATGAAAATTTTAAAGCAAATCAAACAAGTGCTTAACGTAAAATACAATAAAAATAAAAAATGAAAATTTTTTTGAATTATGAAAATGGCTCTAAAATCAAAACTACGGTAAAGAAATCTATTTTCAAAGGTTATTTTTCTTTTGAACGTCATAAATAATATTTATACAAATTTTAGAGCAAATACATAGAGTATTTAAAGTAAAATACAATAAAAATGAAAAATCAAGTTTTTTTTTAAAAATTACTAAAAAGGCTATACAATTAAAACTACGCTAAGAAAACCAATTCTTAATAGCTCCCACACCAGTTGATCGAAAAATTGAATTGTATGAAAAATTTGAAGTAAATCCATCAAGTAGTTTTTAAGATTTTAATTGGTTAATAAATATAAACATTTTTTTCAAAAATTTCAAAGTGTTCTAAAATTAAAACTAAACCAAGAAAATCAGTTTTTAGAAATTCATTTTATTTGGGCAATCGCAAATAATTTCCATGCAAATTTGAAGCAAATTCATCGAGAAGTAAGCGAAAATAACCAGAAAAATGAAAAATCTAAATTTTTTATTTATAAATGACTTTACAATTAAGAGCATGACGAAGCTGTCCGCCTTCTAATAATATTTCCAATCATAACTTATGAATAAACGATGCGTTTAATTGAGTTTCTTTGTTACAAAGAAAAAGTTTGTGAGATTAAACTCTAGTGCGGACAACTCAAGAAATCCACCAAAATCTTATACATACAAAGTTATAATAAAAACTTTCAATATGTCGTATTTTAAGGTTAGGTTTGTCGAGTTTGATATCTAATTTCCAATCCAAGCTCATAAAAAAATAACAAGTCCAAATGATTTTTTATTTTAACAAAAATTATTGTATAAATATAGCTTTAGTGCGGACAAGTCATTATATTTGTTTAATTTAAGAATTTAAAAAGATATTGATAAAATAAAAAAAGCAAAACTCGATTGCTGCAGCTCCGACATGCCGTTAAAACAACGCTAGAAGAACCAATTATTCATAACTTCCCAACAAGTTAGACATGAAAATAAATTTCATGCAAAATTAGAAGCAAATCTATTAAGTAATTTTCGAGATACAATTTACTAACTGACATCATACACACAAATACATACAGACATTTTCTGAAAACCACTTTTTTTCGATTCCATGAGTTAAAATATGTACAAATTAATGAAAAAATAGAAAAAAAAATTTTTATCGATACAATGCTTTCTCTATGAGAAATCAAAAAGTATTCAGATTTAATTTTTTCAAACGACAAATTATTAATGATTTATGAATAATCATTAGCACTTCATGTCCGTTTCCTCCACATAATAATTCAAAAGTTAGACGCATGTGGCTGCAAACAGCTATAGTACCAGAGATAACCATACTAACCTTATATACTCGTACTTGTCTATATAAAGAATATGGCTCGAATTTATAGTCGAACTCAATACTCAGATCTCAAATTTTTATTGTTTCGTGTTCCCTATAAAGAATGTCAACGTTTATAATAATCAAAGAAGAATGAAAATTTGAAATATGGCTATTACAAGGCTAGCTAAAGTCGACCATATTAAACCCTTTAAACGCTAATATTTAACCCCAACAAAAAACTGATAGTACAAAATTTCATTCACGATGTAAATAAAGAAGGATGGCGTCAAAAACTCAGGTTCTCTATATACATAAATATATCAATATTTATATCTGTGGTTTGAAGAAGTAACAGCACAAGTTAGTATTTTTGTGAAATTGAATTAACAGTGGATTATATACCTAAAAGTATACCTCTTTCACGTAGTATACATTAAAAAAGTTGATACACACGGAAAAGGTGTTGTTTTTCCTCATGTATTTTTGTTTTCCCATATACCTTACATGTCAACGCAAACTTTTAAACCTTATTTTCTCGAAAACTCAAAAATCAACTTGTGCTGTTACTCCTTTGAACCACAGATATTATCTATAGATATAGCAGTAGCACCAACGAATATTGAAGTCCTATAGAAGAATATTTCCTATAGTGACATTGAGAACACGTTTTGAAGAGACATTTAGTACGAATACACGCTAATAGCTGTTGGATAGGCAATCAGCTAGAATATATGTTCGAAATTTATGAAGTACAATATGAGTAAATATTAATGTTAGACAATTTTTTAAAATTAAAATCACATTTAAACAAATATAATAAAATGAATGAAACTCAAAGTGTTCTATGAGAAAGCATTCCGCCAAAGCACTTAGCAGCGTTTTTTTTAAATGTGATTTTCATGTAAAAATGTGATTTCCATGCAATTTTTAAAGCAAATTCATCGAGTACTTTACATAAAATAGAAACATGAAAAATCAAAATTTTTTTCAAAATTTTTTAAATGCTCTGAAATTGTAAGTGCGCTAGGAAAATTAGTTTTTAAAAGCTTGCTTTCTACTGACCATAGCAAATAGCTTTTATTTCAATTTTGAAGCAATTCTATCGTATAATTAACGTAAAATAGAAGAAAAATGAAAAATCTAAATTTTTTTTTCCATCTTAAAAATGCTTTGAAATTAAAACTTAGGTAAGATTTTTAGGTGAAAATCTCACTTACATTAAAAATAGTCAAAGAGCTTCCTAAAGAGGGGAACATGTATCAGGATAGGCTAAAACTGTGGTTTTCACTATATTCATTACGCTCAGAAAATTTGAGAATAATCGAAAGTACGGTCATTTTTTTATAGCTCAAGAAACACACGTAGAAAAATATAAAAAAAAGTATCATTTTTGACGTATAAAATTATGTACTGTAATGACCGATTTTTCAATCAATACCAAAATTTAATTACATATTCTGCTCACAGAAACGAGTAATTTGAGCCCTTATTGAAGTGTGTGCTACTCCAGAAACTTGTATTATAGACTTTTGAATTATTGTGAAGTCGACCTCTTAAAATTAAAAAGTTCCACGGATATCCCCATAAACGAAGTACTTCTTACGCTGAATCTATTTTTCTCATAAATTAAAAAAAAAAGTTTTTCTCACTGAAATCTTATAGATTATGTTTTTTAATCAATAATAATCAGAAATTACGCTCTGATTAGGAACTACGTCCTTCTTGGTACTATAAAAAAGTTTCGCCATCGCTGCCGCTATCGCTGTGTTTGGTATTAAGGTTTTAAGCAACAAGTATTCTTCCTTAATTTTTTCTGTTATTTTAGTGAATTACATAAGATAAACATGTGCTTATTTATGTCTTTTTACGAAAATGCTAATTTTTTTTTTCATTTCATAAAGTTATTGCTATTATACCAACTAACTCCGAATCTATTGAGCTTTAGAGTTTATAGTTGAAATTTTTTTTCAACACGGAGATTTAAAGTTCTGATATACTTCTGCTAAGTTATAATTATAAAAAATGTTATATTTTTGATAAGTAGTTATGCTTAATGTTTGAATATCATAATATTTCCTTTTGATTTCTCTTTGATTAATGTAATATAACTCACAATTCTATTATTTCATCGAAATCACCTTAAGCCTCTCTAAATTTTCAATTAAATGCACCAATGAACATAATATTATTTAAAAGTAATATTGAGTAATATCATGAAAAAGATACGTTAATATAATTTATATGAATATGTTGTAGGTAAACTCATTATTATTTGATCGATGTTATGCAGAATAGAGCAGGTCTAAACCGTTACAAAATTGACGAAGTTGAAATTCGGGCGAAATAGCGCCTCTCTTTAGCTAAAAATGAAATAGCGTCTTCTCCAACTAAAAACGAAATAGCATTTTTCTTTTGCCAAGAACGAAATAAAGCCACCTGGTAATGGCCTAAGAATAGTACCTCACTAATCAAAAGGCCAGTCAAACTAGAAGAAGAAAAAGAAGAAGAAAAAGAACGAAATAGCGTCTCTCTTTAATCAAAGACGAAATAGCGTCTCTCTTTAATCAAAGACGAAATAGCGCCTTTCTTCAAGCAAAAACGTAATAGCGTCTTTCTTCTACCAAAAGCGAAATAGCGCTTTCTTTTCGGCAATTGTCGACTTAGTCTCTTTCTATTATATTCGAAACATCGTCATTGATTTCAATAACATCATTAGTTTTAGTAGCCGAAATAACTTTCTCCGTTAGATTTGTATTTTTCATTTTCATTGCATTTCTAAATATTTCTTCGATAAGATTTCCTCTAATGATAAGATTTTCTGATATACCACTTACAAGGAGAGCACCCCACCTACGGGGAACGGATTCAACTGAAACTGCACGATATGATTTTTTGATGAAAAAAAATGAACCCTTGATTTTTTTCGTTGAATAGGCTCCCTAGACCAGGATATAGACATTTTTTTCAAAAATATGGCGAATAAGAGCCTTTATAAGAACTCAAATAACCAAAGAACTAAGACTTACAAAAAAAATGCAACAAAGATGAAATGAAGCACGAACTGAATGCTTCAATTTGAGCTTTATTACATTAAAAAATCTTTAGTGGTTAAAAAGTTACAGGCGATTAAAATATGTTAATGAAATAACGTGAAAAATTAATCATATTTTATATGCTAAAAATATTAACGGGATGTAATAGGGTATATGATTTATGCATAGTTACTTACATTGCAGTTTTCCAAATTTTTAATTTTTATTCAAAAATTTTCCAAAAAGTCTCTGTATTAGGCTTTTTATTAGTGAAAATGGAAGTCTGTAATATAGAGATATTTTTTTTAAATTTTGTATTAAGAATCAAATATTTGAAAATCTGTAATGTCGATATTTTACATTTCCTTTTTAATTAAGAATAACTTTCGAACAACATAAGCTTTTTTAATGCAACAAAGCTTATATTAAAGCATTTAATTCGTGCTTCATTTTATTTTTCATGCATTTTTTTGTAAGAGTCTTAGTTCTTTGGTTATTTAAGTTCTTATAAAGGTTCTTATTCACCATATTTTTAAAAAAATGTCTATATCCTTGTCTAGAGGGCCTATTCGACGAAAAGAAAAAAACGGGATCATTTTTTTTCATCAAAAAATCATATTTCGCAGTTTCAGCCAAATCCGTTTAACGGAGGTGCAATGCTCTCCTTGTTAGTTTATTACTATTTTTTAAAAGATTACGACACTTTTCCTCTTCGATATCAAATAACCATTTCTTAAAATTATTATCACTATCTTGAACTCGCCTGTTTTCACTTAAGAGGCTGTCGGGACTATTTGCCCCATGGTGGCGCTGCAGATAAGAGAAGAATATAAAATATTTTTTATACACAGATTTGCAATTTACTAAGAAAATAATATACTTCTAATGTTGTCAATAACTCTAGCCATATGTATGTAGAACAATTATTCATGCTAATCTTGTTTAAAAAGTCTAAAATATTTTTGTAAAGCGAAAAATGCTGTGCGTGGTAAAGTCGATGTAAATATGTGTATTTTTCTTTAATGCCACAGAGAAAGTGGTACTAAAAAATGATGAATACGTATGCTCTTGCTTATTCTATCTTGCGCTGCATTTTTCGCTTTACAAAAATATTTTAGACTTTTCAAACAAAATTAGCATCAATAATCATTCTACATATATATGGCTAGAGTTATTGACAACATTAGAGGTAAATTATTATCTCAGTGAATTGTAAATCGCTGTGTGAAAATTATTTTACATTTTTCTCTCACCAAACGGCGAATGGTTACGACCGCCCCTTAATGTCGTACGCATAAAATTGTGCCATAATAAATTAAAGGGTCTGGCCTATTAAAAGGATCAAAATTGCCCCCACCGGAAATTGAAAAAATAAAAATGCTATCTTTTTCTACATTAAAAAATTTTTAGCTCTTTTTAATGAATCATAACCTCAAAATTAATTCAAACGTGTTTTTTCGTTTTTTGGCGATATTTCGGCTTCTAGTGAACGAAAAATATGTTTTTTTTTTTAAATTGTAGGTTTTTAAAAGCCCTACAACTTGACGTAGGTAAAAAATAGTTCTGGCGCAAAATTCAAATTTTATAAGCATTTGAAATTTTTAAAGTTTAATTAAAAAAAAACTAAGGCTACAGAAATAACCAAAAGAAAATATGTTGTTTTCTAACCAAAAAACTGTAACTATGAATTTTTTCAGATTTCTAGAAATAGTGCAATGGCCTACAGAAGCGAAAAACCACTTTTAGTTCGATTTTTGGGCATTTTTACCCACCTTCCATACACTAAATGTGATTATAGTATCTCACATACCCCGGAATTATTTCCTATAGATAATCATTCAAAATAAGGTGAAAAAACCTTCAATCTCAGCCTTAAAAAAGTCTGATATATGCCCTAAAACCGAAGGTATGCTCATTCACAGTTACAAATATGAAATATCAAATTAGTGAATCGTTAATAGTATGCATTTGCAGTATTAAATTCAAGTAAGCATAATTTGGTTTTCTTATTGAATCTATTTTCGATTGAATCGGAAGATACTTACGTTGTGTTTAGTAGGATCATCAGGATCAAATATTAAATGCATCAATAGCGATATTTCGAACTAATTTTTGTGAATACTAATCTTGGAAAATGTTCCATTGTTTAATTCATTATTTTGTAATTGAATTTTTTTACAATTTCAAAAAGATGAATCATTTATCAACATATATTAATATATTTAATTTTTTAAACAAAAATGATACTGTAGAAAAATAACGTGAAATTGAAATTATTGTTCATAAAGTAATAAATGAACAAAATAAATACGCTTACTTTCGCTTTTGAACAATCAAATTAGACTTTTTTTTAAATATCATTGATTAATTTACATGAATCTAATTATCAAAATAAAATTAGAAAATTCCATAAAGATAGTATTATTAATTTTCAAGAATGAATAATTAATCATTTTTAGGAATGTATTTTCAAGTAATATTCTGGAAAAATGAATTTAATTACAAATAAAATTTTATTTTATTTCGTTTGTACACTAACACCTATAAAATAAAAAATCTTATAATCGTAGTTTGATTGATATGGAAATTAATAAACAAGAATGTTTTTCAAGAAATTTAAAAAACTTTTTCTTTTATTGCATAGTTATTGTTTAGTCATCATCACTATCTACCTCGAAAACTGGTACAAAACCTTTTCTTTTATTGCTTAGTTATTGTTTAGTCATCATCACTATCTACCTCGATAACTGGTACAAAAACTTCGGTTTTAAAAATTTTGCTTAATTTTGCAGCTGGTCTTATTTTTTTAGAAATGTATCTACCAGAAGATAAATAATATATTACGGCTGCTACATGTGAGCAGGAACCGATTGTTCTTAAACCATTCGCACATTCACAACAGTATCGCAGAATACTGCTATAACCAATCGAGTCCGGTTTATATTCAATATAACAATTGTAAGTTTTGCTGCTTATGTGCCGGGAGCGAACTTGTATCTTGATAATATTATTTTATTCTTTGCAATATTGTAAATGTATCTCATCATTTCCATCTAGCATTTTTGCTAAATAAGAAATAGCCTGCTGCATTTGGTAAGTACCTGTAAAAAATATTATTAATAATTTCCTAGTAATGATAATTTAATATTCAGAGGGGGTACAGGTAAAATCTTGTTTTCCCATATGAAAATGATTTTTGTGGGAAATTGTGTAAAACTGTGAATAACTATAATAAATTACCGTAATTCAGACATTGATTACAGTAAAAAACAGCTAATAATAATTAATAATAGTTAATAATAGTTAATAATAGTTATGAATGCTAAATAACAATGATTAACTGTAAGTAATGATTATTAATAGTTATTCATAATTACTCACATTTATACACTTTTATACGCATTCATTAACAGTAACTCACATTTTCCAAAATTTTAGAATTGGTGAATAATTTATTATTATTTATACTCATTTATAGTTATTTATTGTTTATAGTTATTTAATTAGTTACAATGAATTATAGTTATTAACACTTTCTTACAGATATTTACAGTTTTTCACATTTTTTCACATTCATACACAGTTATTAAGGTGGTTCATGTGGTAAGTGGAAGAAAGCTAGCTGTGAGAGAAAGAGATAGCGCTTATATGATTCAATTGCGCATGCGCAACAACGTAAATGTAAACGAAACATGCATCGCTTATCTAATAATTATATATTCAAAACACTTTATCTCTTTAATAAAACGATGAATTTACGTGAATCTTGTTGGAAAATGTTTATTATTAGTTCCGTCATATATGTTTAAATTTTCAATTACAATTTGAATGTAGTTTATGAGATATTGCGATTAACAGCTACGAAATGTAATAATTCCAATATATATAGATATACTTCCTATGTAATTTGTAAAACTTTGAACATTGATTAATCAAAAACGAAACGATAAAATGTTCTGAAATTTTAATATGATATTCACATTGCCTTTATACCTACAATTTCAAGAATATCCTGAAAAAACACGTTAGTCGATTGAACTACCTTAATAGTTATTCACAGAAATTATTTCTGTATGGATTTCAATAAAAAATGAAGATTTTTATTTTTTATTTTTGATTCATAAGAACTACAACAAAATTCATGCGAGATTTTATTTAAAATAATTTGAAAAATCAATAAAAAAATGTTCAGAACGAAATAATAAACTAATAGTAGTATTTTAATTGCTGCCTCATTTACCTTTAAACCGAACAGCAGTTAAAATACTACTAATCCTACAGTTTTTAATATTTAGTTAACAATTTTTTTATTGATTTTTCAAATTATTTTGAATAACATCACGCATGGATTTTGTTATAGTTCTTATGAGTCAAAAATAAAAAATAAAAATCTTCATTTTTTATTGAAATCCATACAGAAATAATTTCTGTGAATAACTATTAATAACTGTGTATAAATGTGAAAAAATGTGAAAAACTGTTTATAACTGTTGATAAATGTGAAAAACTGTAAATATCTGTAAGAAAGTGTTTATGACTATAGTTCATTGTAACTAATTAAACAACTATAAACAATAAATAACTATAAATGAGTATAAATAATAATAAATTATTCACCAATTCTAAAATTTTGGAAAATGTGAGTTACTGTTAATGAATGCGTATAAAAGTGTATAAATGTGAGTAACTATGAATAACTATTAATAATCATTACTTTCAGTTAATCATTGTTATTTAGCATTCATAACTATTATTAACTATTATTAACTATTATTAACTATTATTAGCTGTTTTTTACTGTTATCAATGTCTGAATTACGGTAATTTATTATAGTTATTCACAGTTTTACACAATTTTCCACAAAAATCATTTTCATATGGGAAAACAAGATTTTACCTGTACCCCCTCTGAATATTAAATTATCATTACTAGGAAATTATTAATAATTTTTTTACAGGTACTTACCAAATGCAGCAGGCTATTTCTTATTTAGCAGAAATGCTGGATGGAAATGATGAGATACATTTACAATATTGCAAAGAATAAAATAATATTATCAAGATACAAGTTCGCTTCCGGCACATAAGCAGCAAAACTTACAATTGTTATATTGAATATAAACCGGACTCGATTGGTTATAGCAGTATTCTGCGATACTGTTATGAATGTGCGAATGGTTTAAGAACAATCGGTTCCTGCTCGCATGTAGCAGCCGTAATATATTATTTATCTTATGGTAGATATATTATTAAAAAAATAAGATCAGCTGCAAAATTAAGCAAAATTTTTGAAACCGAAGGTTTTGTACCAGTTATCGAGGTAGATAGTGATGATGACTAAACAATAACTATGCAATAAAAGAAAAAGTTTTTTTAATTTCTTGAAAAACATTCTTGTTTAATAATTTCTATATTAATCAAACTACGATTATAAGATTTTTTATTTCATAAGTGTTAGAGTACAAACGAAATAAAATAAAATTTTATTAGTAATTAAATTCATTTTTCCAGAATATTACTTGAAAATATATTCATTCTTGAAATTTAATAATACTATCTTTATGGAATTTTCTAATTTTATTTTGATAATTAGATTCATGTAAATTAATCAAAGATATTTAAAAAAAAGTCTTATTTGATTGTTCAAAAGCGAAAGTAAGCGTATTTATTTTGTTCACTTATTACTTTATGAACAATTATTTCAATTTCACATTATTCTCCTACAGTATCATTTTTTCTAAATAAATTAAATATATTAATAAATAATATATTATATATAATTATTATATTATATATATATTGTATATAATATAATAAATTAATATACAATAATAAACAATTATTTCAATTTCACATTATTCTCCTACAGTATCATTTTTGTTAAAAAAATTAAATATATTATATATAATATATTAAATTAATATATGTTGATAAATGATTCATCTTTTTGAAATTGTAAAAAAATTCGATTACAAAATAATGAATTAAACAATGGAACATTTTCCAAGATTAGTATTCACAAAAATTAGTTCCAGATATCGCTATTGATGCATTTAATCTTTGATCCTGATGATCCTACTAAACACAACGTAAGTATCTTCCGATTCAATCGAAAATAGATTCAATAAGAAAACCAAATTATGCTTACTTGAATTTAATACTACAAATGCATACTATTAAAGATTCACTAATTTGATACTTCATATTTAAATCGGCGCATGCAAAAAGGGCCCTAAGTCCATTCTAACAAATTTTGGAAAAATGAAAAATAGTGTATTACTTCTCTTACGCTTGGTGGATTAACTTGAAATTCATTACATACGTAGTTGGTATTGTCAAAAGTAAGATAATACATTTACTATTGCTAAAACTGGCCGATGAATTTTTTTAATTGATAAAAAAGCCAATGGACTTAAGTCCCTTTTTGCAGAATCTGTAAAAATTAACATTTTTATGGAAATATATTTAACTTTCATTCATCAATAATACATTTCACAATAATTTATCAGTTTTTTTAAATCTTCAATTTTTGATTTTTTTATAGAAACGTAACCATCTGAAAAAACTTTAACTAAAACTCTTAACTATTTTTTACTATTTTTTCTTTAACGATTTTCTTTTTTAATTTTAACTTTTTGCAGAAACTAAAATTTAAAAAATGCTTTTATATAGCATTTGAACATTGCATTTGATGAAGATTGCAATTCTATTACGTAATATGGAGCTATCTAAATTTGACCCAAAATTGGACTTAGGACCCTTTTCGCATACACTGATTTATTTGTAACTGTGAATGAGCATACTTTCGGTTTTAGGGCATTTATCAGACTTTTTTAAGGCTGAAATTGAAGGTTTTTTCATCTAATTTTAAATGATTATCTATAGGAAATAATTCCGGGGTATGTGAGATACTATAATCACATTTAGTGTATGGAAGGTGGGTAAAAATGCCCAAAAATCGAACTAAAAGTGGTTTTTCGCTTCTGTAGGCCATTGCACCATTTCTAGAAATCTGAAAAAATTCATGGTTACAGTTTTTTGGTTGGAAAACAACATATTTTCTTTTGGTTATTTCTGTTGTCTTAGTTTTTTTTTAATTAAACTTTAAAAATTTCAAATGCTTATAAAATTTGAATTTTGCGCCAAAACTATTTTTTACCTACGTCAAGTTGTAGGGCTTTTAAAAACCTACATTTAAAAAAAAAACGTATTTTTCGTCCACTAGAAGCCGAAATATCGCCAAAAAACGAAAAAACACGTTTGAATTAATTTTGAGGTTATGATTCATTAAAAAGAGCTAAAAATTTTTTTGTGCGGGTATTTTTTAATGTAGAAAAAGATAGCATTTTTATTTTTTCAGTTTCCGGTGAGGGCAATTTTGATCCTCTCCAGGTACTTCTATTGGTTTTTTACTTTTCTATAGAATTTTTTGAAATTGAAATATGTTGTAAATTAAGCTTTACGCTTTACAATGGTATTTTAATTTGGGTGGATATCCACCTTCACCTTTTAGATATTTTAGTTTAAACTTTGCTGAATTTAACATGAGAGTATATGGGCCAAGCGCTTGAAACGTAACATTTTATAAGATTGTGTAAAAAGTTTTCTATAGATTTCAAAGAAATTAAAATATATTATACTTCAGATCTCAAGGATTAAAATGGTACCTTGTAGATTATAGCAATCGACCCTCAATTCTGAAATAAAAGGAAAATAATGTTCTTACTCTATATTAATTTACACGTAAACATGCTGTCTTACGATTCGCATTGTGTATACTTACAGAATCTGTGCACAAACATGTTTTTGAATTATTGTGCAAAAACAGAACTCAACCAATTTCTCTTTCGTATAGTGTGAATTTGCAAGAAACATATTACTTCACAATGAGAACTACTGGACCAATAGAACTACCTTAATAGGCTAGACCCTTCAAACGAATTTTCTATAATGTTTATACGGCTTCCATGTCAAACAATTGGTGATTGGAAAATTTTTATAAAAAATTAAATTTAAAATTAAATTTCATATTTTCATTAGGGGCTATTCACAAATTACGTAACGCACTTTTTTACAAAAAATACGCCCCCCCCCCTACGCAACAAAATTAATTTGACCTCCCTCTTGTATAGTAATTATGTAACATAAATATTCAAAATATAGTTGAGAATTTTACAATTTATAGCATGATTTATAAAATTTATTATAATTAAAACAATTAATGTAATAAAAAGGTTTATGTTAATTAATTATAAATAAATAATAAATATTATTCAACGCACATTTGTATATACATAAATTTTGTAATTAATGATACGAAATAAATACTACCTTCACTACATAAATTTACATTGATATCTTAAAGAAGAATGATATCTTGAAGCTAACAGAGTCAACTTGGTTCCAAGGGAAATAATCTTATTTTTATATCAATTGAAGTAACTATCTGTTTGAAAATACAAACTAATTTTTTTTAAGTGAAATCTAAAATATACTATGAAGAAAATATACTTAAAAGTAGGCCTAAGCAGTTTTGATTACCGACTGAGAAATGAAAATGTTATTTTATCATAAATAAAATAATTATACCACGGTTAAAAACATTTGTGTAATCTGTTAACTTTTTTCATCTGTTACTTAATGTCTGTTAAATCAACAGACACAAGTATGTCAATTTAAAATGTATATTACATTTTTCACGGATAATTTGTCTGTTAAAGTAACAGACATTTTTGTCTGTAAACAGTTTTTAACAGACGTGTCTGTTAATATTTCTAACCGTGACTGTTTTCAAAAGAAATTGTTATCGAGCGCAATTTTTTGTACATACATGATTGTATAATAGACGTTTTTTTCATAAATTTCACCATATTTTAAACAAAAAGTAACAGTACCTACAGTTTAATAAACAGCTGTAGTATAAAATTTTAAATTTTTTTAAATTTTCCTAAATTATTTTTGTCAAGCGCAATAGAGAAATAAATTTCGTGAATGTATTTAAAATTTAAATGTATTCCATTACGTATAGTAGGAGAAAATCAAACAACAGATTTTCGATTCTCGGTCGGTATCGAATCTGCTCCGGCCTGCTCTTAAAGAGTATAAAAAGATTTTCAATCGATTCGTTTCGAACGATGATATTTTAATGTTTGAAACAAAAATCACACGGATTTGATTTAAACATTTAGTTACTTACATCTGAAAAATTTAATTTTTCATCAAAACAATCAGATCACATTGGAGTTTCTCCTTGTTTCAAGAAATCTTTTTTCTCAGTGTACTTATTCATAAACAATTTGAAAATTTCATTTCCTGAAAACTCAAACCCTTAATTCAATATAATATTGAATTTATTTTTCCCATAAAAATAAGTTCATGAAAGTAAAAGCTTTTATAAATATCATTAACGCTATAGAACGTAAAAGTTTATGAAAAAGCGCGGCTTAGTTACATTACGAAGTGTGCACGTACACGTACCAAAATGAAGTTGGTATTACGCTTTGTTGAGAACTAATTAAATTTTATATTGAAAAATCTTTTTTTAATGTTTCGTAACACGTATCTGTGACTCCTATAATCCAGCATAACATTTAAGTAAACTCCCCCCCCCCTCACGGTGTTACGTAATTTGTGAACGACCCCTTACATTAAAGTGAAATCACCTTTTTTTCGTTTCTCCGGTTCTTCGGATTAGCGCATTTTATAATATGCATAAGTTAGTTGTAATTAAAATAGCCATTTTTATACATATACACATACACATATAAAATTTATTACTTAGATATACAAATTTGCGCATACGTAATTATATGTAAGCATTAACACATGTACACTTACTTATTCACACGCTTTAACATACACACACTTATACACACATGCTTGCACTTACACAGATACACTTACATATATATCTATCGACATACACACATGCACATACACATATACACAGACACACATACATTTAAACTTATATATACACTTGCACATACACATACACATACATATATGTGTATATGTATATCATGAAAATAGATACTTTAAAATTTAAATAATAAAAAAATAAAATATGTTCTTTATAAATGTCACAAAAAAACCAAGCAACGTTAGGAGCAAGATATCTCAATCTAGTTTTTCAAGTAATATTTAAAATTTCCTAATAACAACTATATATAACTTCATTTTTATTTTTATTCACTGTCATTCAATTTTGAGATTTTCGGTTTTTGATTTAATTACATTCGTTTATATTATGTTTATTTATTGTATTTTTGTGTACTTGTTGAATCATATAGGCTCCTTATTACTCCATCATTAATAAAATTGTCAAATCAAACAAATCAAATCAAATCTCACTCTCCCCTTTCATCCTTTTGTCACTTTTGCCCTCTTTTTTCTTACGCTATCTCTCATTTTTTGTGTTACGCTGCCTTTTCCTTTTTCTGCGTATTCTGATCTTTTACCATTTTCCTCTTTTTTATGTATTTTTACATATTAAAATTTTCACATATTAATATATGTACATTTTTATACGTACGTTCTCACAATTAATTATGATACTCGCATCAATATCTACATCACTTTTGCTGTTACGATTAACAAAGCGTTTCATCCAACCTTTTTATTTTTAATAGGATTTATCAGTGGAGTTTATTTTTCTTATTTTTTCTTAACAGGCACTGTCCTGCTTATTTGCATCTTTTCATTTATTGCGAATCTTTCATTTGCCTTTTAATTCTAACCAAAAGAAAAGCGCGTTCCCATATGCAGTCGATTCAACAACGCATCCCCGTATGCAACCAATCCTACAGCGCATCCTCTTATGAGTCCCCATATCCCATACAAGCATTTCTGCAACCAGTGTTAGTTGATATATATTTAGGTAATGATTATAATTTTGACTATGGATTTGGACTCAGCGACCTCACAAACACATGAATTTATCTAAATTTACAATGTGACTTTATAAACAATGTTTTTTGTATAAATTGTATTTTCATCATTTTTAGCATTCCCTTTAACGATAGCATTTTTGCTTAAAAATAATTTCAAATTATTTATATATTTCATCCTTGAAAGAGCAACGTATAATCGTCCATGACTGAAAACTGGTGATGGCAAACAGATACCAAATCGTTCCTAAAATTGTCTTTGGAATTTATTAATAGACATTGCAAAACCTTATCTGATAGAAAACCATTTTCGTTATATTAAAGGGAATTTCTTTCTTAGATGGAAATGAACTAGTTCTTGGAATAAAAACTAATTTATCTTTGTTATTACCATTTGCCAATTCCATTTGAAAAATTTTTTTTATTATTAACCTTGTTTTGTTAAAAAGACCCTCACTGACATTCAAATTTCTTAAAAGAATTATGAGCCCCTACTTTTAAATGCAATTTATATAGCAAAAATCAATTAGGAATCGACTTATTTAAAAATTCTGTATATAACATAATATTTAAATTTTCTTTGTTATAATCTTCGGCTGTATCAATACTTAAATATTTAACATAGTCTCCTTCCATTATATTCAAAACATCATTATTGATTTAAATAATGTCATTATTTTTAGGAGCCAAAATAACTTTCTCTGGTAGATTTGTATCGTTTATTTTAATTGCATTTCCAAATATTTTTTCGACAAGATTTTCTTTAATAATAAAATTATCAGGAATAGTACCTAGTCCATTATCATCTTCAAAAAGATTACATCATTTTCCTTCTTCTTTATTTAATAACCATTGTTTAAAATTATCATCATTATCTAAAGTTAGCAGATTTTCACCTAAATTCGTATGCATAAAATTTTACATAATTATCTAAATTCAAATGAATTTTTAATAATGTTTATACGGCTTCCATGTCGAACAATTGGTAATGTTTGTCTAAAATCTCCTGACACAATTACAGTTTTATCGCTGAAAGGTTGGTTTATATCACATAAATCTTGAAAAAGACGATCAACTACTTCAACAGCAAATTTCGAAGTCATGGATATTTTATCCCAAGTGATTATTTGTGTTTCCATTTTCTGCCTTTTGCAGAGTTAGGCTTAACATTAGATGTTGTACTATCTGTTATATTTAACGGTAGTTTAAATATGGTGTGCACTGTTTTTCCATCGACTAATGAATTAGCTGTTATACCGGTCCAAGCCATACATAAATAATGTATATTGTGATATTTGCAATAAGTTATTGAAATGTTAAGTAAATAATTTTTCCCACTTCCACCTGATCTATCAATAAAAATACATTTTTCTTTGCTTTAGCTGTTTAAGCATTCTATAATGGAGTCAAATATTTGTCTTTATTTCTCTTTTGAAGAGATTGTTTTTAATATTAATTCATTAACCTTCTGACAGCCGGGATGACCCCATATGGCGTCATTTCATGATCGGCCCACATAACCTATTAATTAAGAAACATTTATTTGGAAAATTTCGAGAAATTTATACTTTTTCAATAGGAAAAATGCCGGCTGTCAGAAGGTTAAGAATGTTTTCATTATGATTTTATATTGTTTCATCATTATGTTCTTCTATGTATATGCTTATGACAGGTAAATTAAAATCGTTTAAGGAAAATCCGTTGATATCTAAATTATTTTCAATAACGTCTGATGCAAAGTTTTCGCCTATATTTTTTTCGTATTTAGGATAGTAAAACTTATCTTTGCATTTTTCATATAAATCTCTTGCAATGATAGCATTATGAAAAACGCAAATAATAACAAACAATTCGCAAAGAGCAAAAGGGAATTCTGTTGATGATGCTTTTTCCAAATATCTATTCCCTTCTTTATCTTCATTAATTAATTGTTCAGCTTTAGCTGCTTCATAAAATGAATCATTATCAACAGTACGCAAAGCTTAAAAAGATGTTGCTCCTTTAATACGTAATTTAATAAAATAACGTCGATTTTTTGAATTTTTCAAATACATTTTACGAAGTATTGGTTTTCTTATTTTTTTCTTCCAATTCACTTTTTTAGTTTTTTGTCAAATGTATAAAAATTTGGTATTTCTGTATTCAAGTAATTTTGTGCTTTGTATCTTCTTGATTTAATTTAAAAAATGCTGTTATTGTTGCCTTCTCTGAAATATACATTTTTTTTCAATTTTCTTCATTAACACTTAATCGTTCTATAGTATGTTAAATTACATGTAAAGAATATTCTAATAATCTATGCATTGCTTCAGGTGAACATAAATATCGTGTATTTAGGTATTGTTTAAGTGTATCATATTCATATTTAACTTTCCACGATTATCACTTTTAACAGTTTCTTTATTTCCTAGTCAAAAATTGACATTTGGTTTATGCATTCTGATGTATGCACAATGATGACCTTTATAATAATATTTGAATAAATACTTAATACAGTGTATAATGAAACATACTTCTACGTTTATGTTCGCATTAAATTTCATTAATAAGGAAGGATTATAAGGAACAACAAATCCATTATCTGCAAACCTTCCTGTATATTTATTTTTGTAAATTATTTCAACACCAACATTTTTTCATTTTTATAATGGATATCTATTGGATTTAAATACTGTTGCAATATTAAATTTTGTTTACTTGTTTAATAAAATATTTATTTACTTAAAATATTTCGACTCGTTTTATTCAATTTATTAATATTTAACATATTTTTATCGATTGATTTTTTATTAATATAAACTCGTTAAGAGGAGGTCACGTATCTCTGTCCTTTTCTAATCAAAGAATTGAGTTTTTTACAGAAACTAATAACTTTAGCAAAAAATGAAGAGAAAGCCGCATCTCGTAATAAAAAAAGCAATATTTTCTTTGATAAGAAAGAATTAATTTTATTGCTTCGTTTTCAAGAAAACCTTGAAAAACTTAAATCATAGAGGTTAGGGTGGACAATTTAGTTTTTCAAGGTTTTCTTGCAAACGAAGCAATAAAATTAATTTTTTCTTATCAAAGAAAATATTGCTTTTTTTGATACAAGATGCGGCTTTCTCTTCATTTTTTGAGAAAGTTATTAATTTTTGTGAAAAAATCATTTCTTTGATTAGAAAAGGACAGAGATACGTGACCTCCTCTTAAGGGGATATAAAATGGACACTACACCTGTACTCATAAATATTCACTATCTTTACATTTTATTGCAAAATTTTCAATAAAAAAATGCATTACCCTGGTAGAAAATTAAGGATAAGATATGCTCAGATAACTAACTGTTGGCTATATCTCGTCGCTACGCAGTCGCGATAAGTGACCGATAAATACACGATAATATATTAAAGATTACAGAGTTGATATAAAATATAATCACTAAAATAATTAAAATTTTTTTCTTCTGATTCGAAATAAATTATAAATATTATAATATTCATTATTACAATTCATATGAGTTGTAAATAATTTTGCAATTAAAATCGTTTATAGAAAGCGAATCTGTATATATACATGCTGCCCGCGATGGCGCCTGTTTGTACAATCGTAAAATATATCCTATAGTTGTGAATACTGAATGTTAGCTGCGCGCGCATCACTCGACGCTTCGTCTTCTATAAGCATCTATCTTCATCACTATATGTGCAGGTTAGATTGACTTGACTTAACTTTAAAATTATTAAAGATGCATATACTGTTATTGTAATAGTGTCAACATTTTCTGTTCTTTATTGTATAACTTAAATTTATTTGCGAACATATACAGTATGATTATGAATAAAATATCCATGTAAAATCAGTGAGTGCGAAGTGCGAGTGAGCGAGTGCATATGTAAATTTAGTGTGAGAGAATACACTGTAAAAGAAAATGGCGAGAAATCACGTCGTTGGTCGACGATTTCAATGCGACCATGCACCGTCGATGTTAATTAACATTGTTGAAGCGCAAAATCTAACTGATTTAATCTAAAAATCTTGTGTTCAGTTTACGTGAAATCACGCAAAGCACGTTAAAATGTCGCCGTTGAACGGAGTTAAATAACCTCGACGGTGCATGGTCGCATTGAAATCGTCGACCAACAACGTGATTTTCTGCTATTTTTTTTACAGTGTAAGACTGTCCGTTTAGGAACTGAAAAGGAAACAAGGAGTGAACAGCCTTTCTCTTTCTCACTAACTGTGTTCCCATATGCGTGCTCACTCACACTTTGTAATATGCTGTTTATGAATATAGTATAATTCAACATTGACCATATTCTCCCGATACCATCGCGATAATTCGTTAAGAGTAATGGAGGTTTATCGCGATATCTAAAAGCATATGATCGCGACTGCCCATAAAATACGGGATGGTATACTGAAAATATGCTCAACTTTCTACCAGGGTAGCTTGTAGTATGTACCATGAAGATTTTTCGGTTAAATTTTTAAATAAATTCATTTGTTAGTTATTGAGAATTTTGGGTTCCAAAATTATTTATTCAAATTTTTCAATTTTGTACAAGAATCCAAATATCTTAAAAACTAATGAATGAATTTATTTGAAAATTTATCTGAATAATCATCATGGTACGTACTACAAGCTAATGCATTTCTTTTCTGGAAATTCAGCAATAAAATGGAAAGGAAGCTAATATCTATAAGTACAGGTGTAGTGTCCGTTTTACATCTCTTTAATAAAATGAATCACCAGGGTCAAATATTGCTTGTATATTTAAAACATGTTACCAGAAAAAATTTCTTTTTTAAGTCCAAATTTCAAAATTTTTTAGAATTGTCCATATATATTGGATTTGTATAATGATATTAGTATGATCAAATGAATTGTAAGACGGTGTTTGGTCATCTATTTTCATAATAGTAATAGAATCATTGCACGTTTTCTTTTGTCTGTTATATAAATCAATCATACTTCTTTGTTTAATAATTAATTGTTTTTGAATATTTTTTTCAATCATACCCATTTCTTTAGCATCAAAATTAGCTTTTTTTGAATATACGTTAATTTATGAAAAATTTTGTTTCATCTTGGTATCTTTCAAAAGTCATGTTTTTTACTTACGAATAGATAATTTTTTATGATTGAGAATATTAATTAACATGAACATAACTTAAACATCATATTCTCTGGTCCGAACTGATTAATGATTTTTTGAATATGTCAAACCTTTCTTGAAAACAAAGCAACAAAATTAATTTGCTCTCATCAGACAAAATATTGTTTTTTACTATACAAGTTGCGGACAATCCTTAATTTCTATTAATTATCACTAGTTTTACCAAAAATCTTCATTTTTAATTTAGAAAAGGATAGAGCGATCCAGCATCCTCTTAACAATTCTAAATAGTTTCATGAAACATTGCAAGAAACCTTTCATGTAAGATTTCTGCAAGGTTTCCAGTAAAAATTCAGTAAATGTAGGTAAGGCAGACATTTGCAACCTTCTTTTTATATTGTCTTAAATAACTAATAAACAAATATGCCAATTAATTAATTGATTTAAACTCAATTCATTATGCACAATTATTTTCTAGCAAGAAATAATTTTTTCATTCAAGAAAAATCAAATAATATAGAAATACTGAAGAAAACCAATAAATTAATTATTTTTCTACAAGAAAATCAGATAAAACTATTTTTTTTTAATCAAAAACATGAGATTTGTTTTGTAAAAAAAGAAAATTATTAATAAAAAAGTTAATCAATTGAATATTTTTATATACAAAATTATTCAATGTCAGGAAAAAAATCATTTTTTTAATTTAAGAAAAATAATTTTATTGAGCTTCATTTATTCTTGATAGTTAATACTTACTTATTTTTAATTCTTTATTTGTTTAATTTAAATCTACAAATTATTTACTCTCTAAATATACTTCAGTGAAAATTTCACTATTTGATTCAGTGAATAATTTTCTAAATTTAAAAAAAAATTTTTTTTTCAATTTTTTTTTCAATTTTTTCAATTTTTTTTACTGAAAAATCAGTAAAAGTTTACTGAATCTTCAATGTCTCCTTTATTCCACTGAAATATTATTAAAAATTCAACTTAACATTCAGTGTCTTTTTACCCCACTGATAATTCAGTAGGAATTTCACTGATTGAAAAAGCAAGGGCTAAAATTCGTAAGGGTGGTAGTACATGTGTTATGGAAACGATATGTGAAATAGAGATGTCGCTCAGCATGGCCGTATGTTGGATTGTCGGTCTGTGTTGACCGGGATTATGGGTGGCCACACTCCACCTTTAGCGTGATCGAGGATGAGGATACAAAAGATATCTGCTACCTGAATGAGAACAACGAAAAATTATTAGTAAAGATGTTTTATTGAATCGCCAAACTCTCGGCTCTCGTGTATATAGCCAGCTTGAGGCACGACACACGACTGACTATTGCGGCTTTGCCGCCTTCCTTGCTTGCTTTACAGGTCTCTCCTTCTCTCTCTCTCCTGACTGCGCTTGCGCGTTAGCGCGTACATATGTAGCCTGCCTACATGACTCCCCCCTAAATGACGTCTATATTTTTAAATCATATTTTTACGAAAAAGATTTTAATTATTATTTATTGGTTTGCATGAGGGAAATTGAAAATTTTTAAATGATATGTGAAAGCATGCATCGTAACAGCAAGAGCGGTGCTCTCAAGTCTTTTCTCGTCATAATCTTAACACTAAGAGTATCTAACTTTGATTTTGAGGAGAATCATTTAAAGTTTTTAAATAAAATAGGTAAGTGTAACATAATACAAGTAATTATTATATATGTGTATGCGTATTATATATATATATATAGAGAGAGAGAGAGAGACATAGACATAGACAAATATTCATTTAGCCATGGGGTTAAACCCCGTATGGCTCAATGTAGCATATACATATGTATTAATAACTATAAATAAAAATAAAAATGTAATTAACTAAAGCAAAATTAACGAGTAGAGAGAGAGAGAGAGAGAGAGAGAGAGAGAGAGAGAGATTGATTGATTGATTGATAAAATTTATTGGGCCTTGGGGTAAAAACCCTGTCTGGCATTAATATGAGTATATAACGCCGTGTACAATTTATAAATATCTTTAAGATGCAACAATATATGAAAAGTACATAATAGAATTTGTATTAAAATAAAAAACAAAAAACATAATAGTTAATTAAATTGACAATATTTTCAAAAAAAAAATATTTAAATAAAAAAAAAAATTTTTTTAAACGTGTTATTTAAAATTTTTTTTTTAATTTTAATATTATTTTCTTCTTTTTGGTTTTGTGTGTGTAAAATTTTTTTTGTTTGAAATGAAATTTTTTTTGGACAAGTCAACATCTAGACTATTTTTAGAGAACACGTGGTCGCATGTTGATTGAAGATTATGACGCTAATGGAAATTCTAATAATATATCATATTTTATCCATTGATGGACGATAAAATCGATAAAATTTAATGTTAAGACTGATAAAAATAATGGAAAATGCTGTAATTTATGTCATATTACGATATATGACAAGTTAAAGAATTTTAAAAATTTTCAATGATTTTTAGACACTAATGTTAAAAGTATATCTATATATAAAATTTTCAAATTTTCAATTTTGCAAACATTTCCGCATACAGTTGAATTTATCGATATATACATCAGTAGAAATATATAAATTTTATTGTATTATCCAACAATGCATGCAAAAATATAATATTGAATATATCAATATATTAATATATTAAATAAAGAATTAAAAAAATTTTCGAAGATTTTTTGACACTAATGTTAAAAGTATATCTATATATAAAATTTTCAAATTTTCAATTATGTAAACATCTCCGCATATAATCGATATATTAATATATAAATTAGTAGAAATATATAAATTTTTTTCTATAATATTTCATTGTCATCGGAACTTGAGCTATGTTTAAAATTTCAAGTCTCTAGTTCATCGGGAAGTTAGTTTTAAATCGATAACAAAATTTCACCCGAACAGACAGACAGACAGACATGAAGAGAAGCTAATAAAAACGTGGTAAAATAAGTAGAAAAATAAGTAGGTGAGTACGTAAGTCGTCTGCATATGGTTAATTTTTTATTCTTGTTACATACTAATATACTAATGAAAAATCAGGCCAGCTGCATGATCATATGAAGTGACTGCAATAGTTTTCAGACAGCATTCAACTCACGCTGCCACGATTCACATTGATTCGATAAAAGGTTTTTATACAAGTGCCTTTTGAAGGAAATGGAGTTCTCTGAAGAGAAACCCTCCAATGTAAAAAGATCCTTATTGAAATAAGTTGCCGATGAAAAAGCAAAAGAGTTCTGAAGTGCAGCAGTACGAACGTTGGGACATATGAAAAGTCTAAGTGGAAGCCTAGAGGATGAATACAGAAGCAACATCATGATTAACAACGGCTATCTTATCAGAAAGGTTCTCCGGTAAAAAAGATTTATATATCTGTAGGTCATCAGCAAACAAAATATGCTTGGTAGATGAAAGTGCTTCGGAAACATCATTTATGTAAACCAGGAACAAGAGCGGCCCCAAGACGCTACCCTGAGGGACTCCAGCCATTACTTGAGACCAGTTAGTTGTATTATTTGAATTGTCAACCACTGCATAGGAACGACCACTCTAATAAGAAGAGAACCATCTGATTATCATATCTGAACAGTTCATGTCACAAAGTTTAACTAGGAGTTTATTATATGGAACTCTGTCAAACGCTTTAGAAAAATCAAATAATAAAAGCAAAGTGATCATACGGCGATCTATCGCCCTTCTGCAATCATCTAATAGATGCAATAAGGCCGTCTGAGTACTATGACCCTTTCTAAAACCGGCCTGATGACAATCTAATATAAAATTAGACTCAAGATGATTTAAAAACTGTGTATGCACAACTCTTCTTAAAACCTTAGACGCTTCACATAACATGGCTATAGGACGGGTTTGAAATAGATTGTCCATGTTTGTTTGCTTTGCCAGAGGTAAAAGATAGGCTTTTTCCAGGCTGATGGACAGTGACCGACTAGAAAAGAATCATTTATGATTGAGGTCAAGGTACCAAAGATAGAACTGTCAATCATTTTTAGCATCTTAGCTAAAATCTGATAGGGTCCAGATGCTTTGGAGTTTTCCGAGCGTATGATATTTAACAGATTCGTAGATGAGGCTGGTGTGAAGTCAAAAATGAGTATGTCGGATCTGAGCGGCATCGCCAACACGTGTTCAATATCAGAGTCGGTTAAGGCTGGGCTACTGGATGAAATTAAAGTGTTATGCCTCAGTAACACAGCTGAGGCAAAGTATTTGAGAGGTGATGGTAGTGTCTTGCTAGCAAGTCCCAACTTTCGAAGCTCAGACCATTTATTTTTAGCTGTAAGCGCTGAAGCAAGTTTATCAGTAATAAAGTCATTCTTTGACTTGTTTAGAGAATTAGAGACTTGATTTCGGAGGGACCTGAACTTAGCATAGTCCTCAACTGAACCAGTTCTACGAGCCACACGATAGAGATTATCTCGTTTTTTCATAAGCATGCGTAAGTCTTGAGAGACCCATGGTTTATGTTTACTGGAGATTCTCACTTCTTTTGCTGAGGCATGTTTGTCGAAAGCATTAACAATACTAGATGAAAATAAGTTAACCTTATCATCAATCTGTTGAGCATTAGAGTTACGAGGTGATTGCCATGATAAAAGAGGATTAAAATTAGAAGAACAATTAGACAACACTGAGATAGAAGAAGGAGAGTTCAGAGGTCTCGCAGAGAAACATGGATAAAAATTTAAATTTAAGTTTACAGCATTTTTTAGAACATCATGTCCTGCAATGAAAGGTGAGGCCGACTTTTCGTATGATAGTAATTGAGGGCCTGGAAACGAAAAGGGCTTATAGCCCATTTAAATAACATTGGCTATAAGCCCTTTTCGTTTCCACGCCCTCAATTCTGAACTATCATTTATTGCAAACAAGTCCAACCAGGTGTGAGAGACATGATCTGGGGTGAATGCGTGATGAGTAGCCTCCGAAGGCACCAAGAATAAAGATAGAGATTCAAAATGAGATCTAAGAGCTTCAGAGGAAAAAGAAGATTGGAGTAAGTTTATGTTGAAATCTCCAGCGATGACAATATTTTTGTAATTATATGTATAATTAGATAAGGCATTGAACAAATTCTCCAAAGCTGAAGCCTTGGGTCTGACAAACACTATACAGCCTAGGATAGAGTTGGCACCATCATTGATGTCTAGCAAAAGAAATTCAGATGTATCATCAAACATAGGATCAGATTGGTAAACTATGTGAGTTTTGAAGCAACTACGCACATATGCCTTAACACCACCACCAATCTTGCCCTGCCTATCCACACGAAAAAATTCATATCCCTCGATACCAATGACAGAGCTAGCATCTAAGTCAGTAAGAAAAGTCTCAGTGACTGCGAAGACATCATAGTTTTTTAACTTACAACGGAATTCAATTTCATTGAAATGAGTTTTAACTCTATTGACATTGGCATGGGCTATATACATATAATTACTTAAGGCGACTTCGGATTTTAGGTTAGGTTTTATTTTTGAGTTTACAAATTACTCTTTCAATATGTAAAATTTTTCAGATTTTTTAATTTTCCACCATTCTACGGATTATAATAAATGGTGGAAAATTAAAAAATTCAAAAAATTTTAGAAACTGAAAGAGTAATTTGTAAACTACAAAATGAAATCGAACCGAACTTCCGTAGTCGCCTTAAAGGCCTATTACTTAACACACTACTGGACAAAACAACCTGCGAGCCTGGACAAACTCATGTTCCATTTTAAATCGGATTTGGTTTTAAAACAGCCAAATCATTTTCTGATGCCAATAAAATAGAGGGTGAATCTTCAGTCTTCTTTATATACACCTTAAGATCAGAAACAAATGGCCTTTCATAATTCAGTTCATAGCAAGCTTTCCTGGCCTTAACCAACAAATTGTAAATCTTTTTAGGCCAAATAGCACAAACATAAATGCTAGATATTCCTCCGCACGCAAAGATGCGCTGAAAAGGAAACTCTCGGAGCTTAGATGTAGCCCCCACAATGCGATCCCGAATATGGCTAGAAGAGCATTGTATGACAACTGAATTTGTATCAGCATTAGTATTTACATCAGTATTAGCATTAGCACTATCGATTTCCATAGCCATAGCTTCATTTGAGGGTTTTGCAGTCCACTTACGAACACTAAGGAAGTGAGCTTTATCTATGTTGAGACCCATAGGCATTAGAATTTTTAGAAAACTATCAAGATTTAAGGGGTCAACTTTCGATAGTATGCCAGACACAAGCAGTTCACAAGAGTCCTTGTATAGTCTACTAAGCAAGGCCTCAGAACGAGCCATGTAACTGTCAAGTTTACGAGCATTTGCTGTATACTCACTCCTAACTATATTGAGTACTGTTTCAAACCCATCCAAGCGATCTGAAATAGACCTAACATCACTCGAGATGTTATTTAGAATGCCCATCAATTTATTTTCAAAAGCAGCGAGCCAAACTGGTGGATCTTCGTCCTTTAATTCAGAAGAACCAGATACAGTGGACATTGAGGAGCTAGCTACAAGATTCGCGAATCGTGAAAACAGGGGCCTAGCCCTCTCACTGGTGGGAGCTGAGGGCTTAGCAGCAAACTGCGAAGATAAATTAGCTTTAGTAGGTGTCGATGCACCGCCTAGCACAGGTGAAAGATCAGGGTGGGAGAGGCTATCCTCCAAAGTAGGGCAATGTCTACGCGGAGAAGGCTCAAGCGAGGTATTTGGTGAAGCCCCTCCCCTTTTACTAATTTAGAACGACGTCACACTAAACACAGAAACACTATCATCAATCGCACCTAATAATTCTTTATTAATAATGTCTCGTGGTCTGTATGCACGTGTCGATGCCGAACAACACTCCACTCTATGCTCCCCCCTAAATCACTAAGAATTGCAGTAAGAAGAATGGTAGAGCTTACTTTGAATCGCGCACTGATAAGAAGGAGTTGCACGATTTATTTCAGAGCCACACACAGCACACAAAACCATCACACATTCACATATCGTGGCAACGAGAGTAAAAATACTAACCTACAAAACAGTAGCAGTAGAGATGTAGACAACATGCAGCAAAAGCCAGCAGAAGACAGGAACGCAGTAGTATGGTTATTCGTAGTAAAGAGCTGATGGTAAGGTAGGCACCCTCCCTGACAGCAGTCAGCTGTAACAAGAATCAGTAGTAAATCCAGTAGAGGTGCAAGAGTCGATCAAAAATTCTGCAAGTCAGCTTTCTTATGAGCACATAACCTCAAACACTCACTTCTCAGGCCCTTGGAAAAAGTTGATTTAAGATGCAAGGCACAAAAAACTGAACACAATTTTTATATTGTAATGATGCCTTGCAATTTAGCACGCAAGAAAACCTGTAACAAACGCCCGCAGGCAAAATTAAGCAGCAACAAGTCTCAAAATAAAGACGGGCAGACACAGAACACAACCAGCCGTACTCGCCTACGCAGAGAGAGAAGAGTTGCATAGAGGTTTAAATTACGATTATGTTGAATCCACTGTAATGATACGATCATCTTACTTTAAAAGTTTAGTTACAATTGTCTAGAATTTTCTATAAGATACGACTTTGTAACATCGGTTCTTTGAGATAAAATATTGTGAATAGGAGACGTCGATATAATTTCACTGAAAAATCAGTAAAAGTTTACTGAAACTTCAAGGTCTCTTTTATCCCACTGAAATATTATTGAAAATTCAACTTAACTTTCAGTGTCTTTTTTATACCACTGATAATTCAGTAGAAATTTCACTGATTGAAAAAGTAAGGGCTAAAATTCGTAAAGGTGGTAGTACATGTGTTCCGGAAACGATATGTGAGAGCATGCGTCGTAACAGCAAGAGCGGTGCTCTCAAGTCTTTTCTCGCCATAATCTTAACACTAACAAGGAGAGCACTCCACCTCCTGGAAACGGATTCGGCTGAAACTGCAGGATATGACTTTTCGATGAAAAAAAATGAACCCGTGTTTTTTCTTTTCATTGAATAGGCCCCCTAGACAAGGATATAGAAATTTTTTTCAGAAATATGGTGAATAAAAGCCTTTATAAGAACTTAAATAACCAAAGAACTAAGTCTCTTACAAAAAAATGCATAAAAGATAAAATAAAGCACAAATTGAATGCTTTGATTTAAGCTTTGTTGCATTAAAAAAGCTTTTGTTGTTCAAAAGTTATTCTTAATTCAATATTACAATGTATTTACTTAATATTTTTAGCATATGAAATATGATCAATTTTTCACGTTTTTTCATTGACATATTTTAATTGCCTGTAACTTTTGAACCACTAAAGATTTTTTGATGCAACAAAGCTTAAATTAAAGCATTCAATTCCTGCTTCATTTTATTTTTAATGCATTTTTTGTAAGAGTCTTAGTTCTTTGGTTATTTAAGTTCTTATAAAGGCCCTTATTCAGCATATTTTTGAAAAAATGTCTATATCCTTGCCCAGAGGGCCTATTCGACGAAAAGAAAAAACACGAGTTCATTTTTTTTATCGAGAAATCATATTCTGCAGTTTCAGCCGAATCCGTTCCCCGGAGGTGGGGTGCTCTCCTTGTAAGAGTATCTAACTTTGATTTTGAGGAGAATCATTTGAAGTTTTTAAATAAAATAGGTAAGTGTAACATAATACAAGTAATTACCATATATGTGTATATGTATGTGTATTATATATATAGGGAGAGAGAGAAAGAGAGAGATAGATGGATAGATAATTAATTTATTACTGTACAGTATGTTGTACAAAAACAATGAGTAAAGATACATAGATAAAATAAAACAAGTATATATATATATATATATATATATATATATATATATATACACATAAAAAGTAAATATAAATCAATAATAAAAAAATCTAAATGTATAAACAAGTACATAAAAAACACTGCCAAGTGCTTTGGCGGAATGCTTTCTCATAGAGCTCTTTGAATTTCATTAATTTTTTGATATTTATTTAAATGTGATTTTAATATTAAAAAATTGTCTAACATTAATATTTACTCATATTGTACTTTATAAATTTCGAACATATATGCTAGCTGTTTGTTTTTTCAACATTTATAATTTATTTTAAATCATCAATTAATATAAAAAAATTGGTTCTATTAAAAAAATGATATAATGTAGTAATAAAAAGAATGATGACAACAAAATTTCTAATCTTTATAAAATGCAATCATATTTATACATAAATACAGTTCATGTTTATGGCTCTATAAAAAAAACTACTCTATGAATACCAATTTCCAATAGCTTCCCGTCTACTTATACAAAAACATAGATGGTATACAAAATTTGAAGCAAATCCATCGAGTAATTTTCGAGATCTAACTGGTTAAATAAATAAAATTTTCTTTTCAAAATTTCTTTTTCAAAATTTTAAAACTACGCTATAAAAATCAATTTTTGAAAATTTCCCTTCTTTTGGCAGTCGCAAATAATTTCCCTGCAATTTTTAGAACAAATCTATCGAGTACTTTACGTAGAATAAAAAAAATAAGAAAAGAAAAATCGAAATTTTTTTTAAAATCTTTAAAATTCTCTAAAATTGTAACCACGCTAAGAAAATTAGTTTTTAAAAGCTTATTTTTTTCAGACAATAGCAAATTAATTGTATAAAAATTTTGGAAAAAATTTATAGTATGGTTTACGCAAAATAGAAAATGAAAAATGAAAATTTTTTTGAAAATTTTCAAAGTGTTCTAAAATTAAAACTGCGCTGACAAAATTAGTTTTCCAAAGCTTGTTTTCTTCAGACAGTAGCGAATAAATTGCATACAAATTTTGGAGCAAATCTATCAAATGGTTTTAGTAAAATAGAAGAAAATTAAAAATTCTTTAAGAAATTTTTAAAATGCTCTAAAATTAAAAGTGCACTAAGAAAATTAGATTACAAAATTTTTTATACTTTTGGCAGTCGAAATTAAGTTCCATACAAATTTTCGAACAAATTCTTTAAGTAGTTTACGTAAAATACAAAAAAAGTGAAAAAACGAAATTTTTTAAAAATTCTTAAAATGATTCTAAAAAAAAACTACGCTAAGAAAACCAATACTCAATAGCTTCCGCGCCAGTTGATCGAAAAATTGAATTGTATTCAATTCGGGCAATCACAAATAATTTCCGTGCAAATTTTGAAGTAAATTCATCGAGTAGTAAACAAAAAAAAAACAAAAAACGAAAAATCGAAATTTTTTTTTTTTTTTAAAAAACTCTAAAATGAAAATTAAGCTAGAAGAACCAATTATGAATAGCTTCCCAGCAAGTTAGTCAAAAAACTAAATTCCATGCAAAATTAGAAGCAAATCCATCGAGTAGTTCTTGAGATACAGTTTACTAACTGAAATCATACATCCACACACACACACACACACACACACACGCGCGCACACACACACACACACACACACACACACACACACACATACAGACATTTTCTGGAAACCATTTTTTTCTACTCACCGAGTTTAAATATGTACAAATTAATGAAAAAATAGAAAAAAAAATTTTTTATCGATATAATGCTTTCTCTATGAGAAAGCAAAATTAAAAGAAAAAAAGAAAATGTATTTAAATTTAAATTTAGCACTTTAATTTGGCGGCAAGAGCCCACTCTCCAAGGATAGGTAATGAGAAAATGACAATGCTTTGAATGTGAGAAATGATGATGACTGGCGAAGTGCAGTTGGAAGATCATTCCATAGTCTTGATGAAGTGATCAGGAATGACCTTTGATGATATTCAGTGGATGAAAACGGAATAGTCAGTGACCTCACATCACTCCTCAGTGCCCTCACAGGACGGCTCCACAGATACCTAGAATATAAATATGATGGTGAGCGTGTTAAGAACATTTTAAACAAAAAAGAAGTTGTAAAATACTTTCTCCTACTTGCTGTGGATAGCCAGCCCAATGAGGACCTATAAGTTGAAATGTGCTCACGCCTACACGGAGCGAAAAATCTAGCTATTATAGCGTGACAAAAGTTTACGTTATAATTCTGGTCATTTTTATTCTTATAATAGCACGAATTCAAGTTTTTTTAGCTTAGAGTATTAGCACGTTATATTTTTGTTTCCGTCACAGTAATATCCCTTGATTTCCAAGTTAGGTTACTGTGACTCTGAACGACACTATTTTTCCTTGCGAGCCACGGGATTTTCCCATGACATTCGAAGAAACAGAGTATGCGTATAGTAAAGAGAGGGAGAGGGGGAGGGAGAGGGAGAGAGAGAGAGAGAGAGAGAGGGAGGGAGAGATTGATTGATTGATTGATTGATACTTTTTATTTAAGGTTGTGGGGTTCAATCCCGTATGACCCATTTGAGATACATAGTATATACATAAAAAGTTATATTATAATAATAACAATAATAATTTCGATAGCAGTAGTTAATAATCTAATTGAAAAATAGAATTCTGCGATAGGCAAAACATTATATCAGATTTAACAAAAGAAGTTTGACTTCTCAATAATCAATTTGACCATAACTAACTTAAATTATAGCAAACATTGTAATTTCGCAACAAAACAGTTCACGCAACCATATGAGGTCCGTATTACATTTATGGTGGTGGAGAACAGATTTTATAACAAAAGTATACTCTTTAAGCTTCAAGTTTCACTATGCCACTTAGACTTAGACTTAGACTTTTTTATTTGGCCTTGGGGTAAAACCCTGTCTGGCACTACAGAATCAGTTACAACGACGTATTACATTGTATAATAATAATATCAAGTAAGAGATCCAATTTAAAGCATAAAATACATTTTCTAATTATATTTAAAATAAGAAAAACAACAATGATATAGATAGTGAACATATGGAAAATCAAATAGAATATCATGTGTAAAATAAGTAACAATATCAACAAAGCATAATGATTACAATATAGTATCTAAATAAGAAAAAAAAACAATGAGATTTCAAAAGTAATATTACAAAATAATTATAACGCAAATCAAATAAGTGATATTTCTAGTATTACATAAGAAAATGAATAATCATTTTGCCAATAGCAATAATAATTTCATTTGAGTAACAATTTATAATTAACTAAGTGAGTATAGTTGTTATTAGATAATCTCACGCTCAAAGTAAATTAAGTTTAATGCGATAGTATATCATCAAAAATTAAGAAATTGAAAATTAAGTTTCAGCCAAATTTAACTACAATAAAATTTAGCCTATACCAATCTCCAGTTGCCACGACTCGCATTCACTCAATAAAAGTCTATCATACAGGAAACGCTTAAAAGAAAGTGAAGCCTCAGGAGAAAAAAAATCCAAAGAGGATAACTCCTTATTACAATACTCTGCTGCCGAGAAGCCAAATGAGTGTTGAAAAGCAGCAGTACGTAAATTTGGACAAATAAACAGCCTGGGTGGTAGTCTCGTTGATGAACGCACTGATGCATCAACATGTTGCCTTATGAACCTTGAGGCTAAGTAAGATGGAGAATTGTGTGAAATCACATTAAAAGCAAGAGACACCTTAAGGTATAAGCGTCTATTTTGAACAGACAACCACCGGTAATCAAGTCTATAAGGTGTAACTCTGCTGCGCTAACCAATATGGCCATGGACAAATCTGACACAGGCATTAAAGGCTCTGTGCAGACGTAAATTCTGCGTTTGAGGCAGATCATCATAGGCAACTGATGCATAGTCAAGAATTGGAAAAATAAGAGACTCCACTAATTGCTTTCTCGTGTCCAAGGCCAATGCATGCTTGTAAAACTTAAGAGATCTCAAGGTGCCGTGAATCTTTCGCAACGCTAAAAATCGGCATAACAAATAGCACTTACCAGGCAAATCACAGTTGCAAGGGCAGCTGACAGTGCGCAGTACAAATCAGAAATAAGTTCGTAGTTAAAATAAAGTTTAACTAATGATGGATTGATTCTGAAATGAAGCCGAGTACTTTGCTGCTAGAGTTGGTAATGTAGGAAACTATGAACTTCTTGATGCGAAAAATGATGCCGCTGTCGACAATACCAGCTTATAGCTCCTCTCAAGAGTCAAACCCAAACACGTGCGGCCACATGAAAATATCATATGGATTTTATATAAAAACTGCATAAAATGTTTGACTTATAATTATAGTTGAATACGTACCACCGAGAGTGTAAATTAATATTAATGCGCATTGCACGGGAACAGTTGAGCCTTCAGTATAATAATAATCTGCTCACAGAGTATTCATCACCAGGTAAAGTGTCAGCGAGTGGAGATGCAACCTTATGATTGACGCAAGTGTTTGGATACGAAAACTGAATGTCCTAACGGCAAGAATCTTCTTTTAGTGCAGCAACCAGCACACAATAAGTCGAGCATCAAGTAATTATCAGTAGGTGGAAATGCAGCGTGAAAAAGTGGCGTTTCGTTCGCTTTTGACCATGGAATTTGGAGCACAGATGATTGTATAAACACCGCAAATATGACCTCAAAATGTATGATTGAGATTAACGATTGTAAAAAATATCGATACAGAATAAGGCTAAATACAGGAAATATACGTACCACCGTGAGCACACATTAATTTAAAATGCGTACTGCACGGAAACGTCAATGCCTTCAATAATTACAAGCAGCAATCGACTCAGCAACACGTGGCTTTAAGAAAGGTTGATGCTTCTACAAAACCCGTACGACTTAGATGATAATAAACCCCTCGCCAAGGTTAGTTTGATTGAAGGAAGAAAATAAAAAGCCAATATGCAATTCCAATAGCGTGTAAGATTAAAAGGCCATAAAGGTGCAAAAAGAATACTTACACGCGTGGGCACATGCAAAATACATGCGCTGCACAATTGTGGAGAAGCCTTAAAGGTACAAAAGCACCACCAAAATTCACACGTGCCGGCGCAGCTTCGTCTCACACGGCAACAAACATGTCTAACCTCTTCCTTAGCCTTAGCGAGATTTCTTTAAAATTTTGCACTTCAATTCTGCTCCTTTGGGACAACCAGGAAAAAGCCAACTTGCATAACAATGATGCTCAGAAACAACTCTATCTTGATCTGCAACAACTCAATCACAAATAGCCCTTCTTCACAGCTAAAAAACACCTTAAATACGGAGCGACAAACAGCACGTCTCACTAAGCCGAGAGAGCGAGAGAGAGAGAGAGAGAGAGAGAGAGAGAGAGAGAGAGAAACATAGACATAGACATAGATAAATATTTATTTAGCCATAGGGTTAAACCGCGTATGGCTCAATGTAGCATATACATATGTATTAATAACTATAAATAAAAATAAAAATGTAATTAACAAAAGCAAAATTAACAAGTATAATTGATGTGTAGTATAAAAGAAAAAACATAATAAAGCAAAACCATGATGGGGGTCATCGTGATACCTCCCAGTCCCCAAGATCGGCGTTCATTAGGTGGTCGAAGGTGTGCTTCTTAAATCGAGGGATTAAGCCCATATCGAAAACCACGGGTGCTTCACTGCTTACAGTAGCCTCATTAAGTAGATTAGTAGCCCGATTAATAAAATATTATTGAAGGGCACTAGTGCGAGCAGTGGGACAGATCAGCACTCTGGGGGGCTTAGAAGATGATGACCTAACAACCACATCATGGTTGGCTCTCGAAAAGCGTCGAGCCAAGTAGGACGGACACCCTGAGGAGATTATTGAGAAAGCCAAGGGTTGAAGAAAATAGCTTCTTCTTCTCTCGACCGACAGCCAACCAAGCTCAAGCCTGTATGGCGACACTCTTTCCTGGGCCTTGATGTTACCGAAAACGAATCTGACACATGCATTAAGGGCCCTATGAAGTTTCAGGTTCTGATACTGAAAGAGGTCGTCATAGATAACACAGGTATAGTCAAAGATCGGGAAGATGAGTGATTCAACCAGCCTCTGCCTAAGGCCTCGAGAGAGAGAGCGTTTGTAGAATCTCAGCGAATGAAGTGAACCATGGACCCTACAAATAATAGACAACACTTGTTTCTCCCAATTTAAGGTCTGGTTTATCCAGACACCAAGGCTCTTGACCTCAGTGGCAAATGATATGCACTCGCCATTAACTATCAGAGAAGAGGGGGAATCTTGGTGAGAGAGACGAGAGACATATTGCTCGCTACCAATGATAATAGCCTAAGTTTTAGCTGCATTGATGGTAAGGCTATTGGCAGTTGCCCAGAGAGTCAAAGCGGAGATGTCAGCATTGATATTTATCAACTCATCAGAGAAATCATTGGGAAAGAAGAAGCGATAAATTTGCAAATTATCAGCAAACAACGTGTGTCTGCAAAAACGTAGGACACTAGGGAGGTCATCAATGGAGATAGAAAAGAGCAAAGAGCCCAACACGCTACCCTGTGGTACAACAGTGTTTAAGAACGCCCATTCACCTGCCATGCCATTCGCTGGATCCTCAATTGCCTGCGTACGGCCCTGAAGGTAGGAAGCAAACCAGAGTATTACCTTATCTGAGCAATTAAGACAACGTAATTTGCGAAGAATTAGCCTATGAGGAACCGTATCAAAGGCTTTTGAAAAATAAAACAAGAGGAGGGCTATTACCATTCTCCTGTCAATGGCCGTGCGAGCGTCCTCTAAGATATTGAGGAGTGCTGTCTGCGTGCTGTGGCCCGCTCGAAAGCCCGCCTGGTGCTCGTGAAGCAAGTTATTTGCATTGATGTGGTTGAGAAGCTGACGATTCACCACCCTCTCTAGGACCTTCGATGGCTCACATAACCTAGCAATCGGCCTAGTTTGGCCCGGATCGTCCATGGACCTTAGCTTAGCCAATGGGAGTAGGTAGGCCTTCTTCCAACTAGATGGAAAGGCTGAGAGTCCTAAAGAGGCATTAACTAACTGGGTCAATGGTTCAGCAAAGGATTAAGCGGCCAACTTTAACATTGGCACCGTGATACCATCCGGACCAGAAGACCTAGACTCTGCCGCAGCAGTGAGACTGCTGACCGTCTCGGTGCCCACTTCTCGAAACTCAAAGACCGGTAACGAGTCAGACAAAGGAATATTAAGAATATCTTTGACATTCAATGAAGATAAAGGTGGACCACACCGAGAGATGTCAGAGTAATGAGATAAAAGAGCCGATGCCGAGAAGTATTGAAGAGGAGAGGGAAGCGCCTTGTTAGCAAGACCCAATTTGTGAAGAGTCGACCATTTTGCTCTCGAATCATTCGCCCGTTCAATGCGATCAGATATGTACAGAAACTTAGCTGTATCGAGCTTATTTGAGATAGAGTTCCTCAAAGTTCTGTATCTTTCAATGTCCGCCGATTTTCCAGATCTGACCACCCATCTATATGCACGATCACGCTGACGCATAAGTAGACGCAGATCGTTAGAAACCCAAGGTTTGCTACGAGGCCGTATTGTAGTTAGTTTCAGAAGAGTGTGAACATCGAAAGTGTCGACCAAGACTTTAGTACAGCTGTCTACCAACTTGTCAAGAATGACATTGTGGTAGAGAGTCTCTAAGGGCTATATATGAGTCAAATCAACGAGAGGAGGCAAAACCATGCCGTCAACAGCGACAGTCAGGTCATCAAGGAACCCTTGAACCTTATTAACTAGAGAAGACTTACGACTAGAATTAAAATTAACTACATCTAAGGTATCCAGCTTACGAGACCAAAAACGTTTAGGAACGGAGGTGAGCCGATGAAACCTAAAACACAACTCAATCAGATCATGACCGGCAATGAAGGGCGAGTCAGTTTTGGTATATGAAGCCACTGAATCCGCAGAGCCAACAATGAAAAGATCAAGTAGAGTGTGCGAAACAAATAGGTCAGTTTTAGCTGCATTGATGGTAAGGCCATTGGCTGTTGCCCAGAAAGTGAAAGCGGAGATGTTAGCATTGAGAGAGAGAGAGACAGAGAAAGAGTATATATGTGTGTGTCTGTGTGCGTATATGAACAAATTTTTAACTTTTCGGTGAGATTTGTGGAAAGGGAAGGGGGTTCTTGGATCTGTACCAAATTTATTATGTTCTTTTATCATATGAAATAAGTATACGGTGACAATTTCAGCCCTCTATAGTGGCCCTAGAATCGAAGGTATAGCCCCAAAAGGGTAATAATAGCCTTTTTTACCTATTTTTAAAATTTTATAACTCGTCACTCAGTAAACCTATTTTAATCCACAACCTTCAATTTTTTTCGTATTTTTTGCCAGTTATTCATAAAAATTTTTTCAGAATTATTGATTACTTACCTTCTTTTCACGGAAAAATTAAGTAAAGTAAAAAAATTAAAAAACTATCAATATTAAAACTGCTGCCGGAGGCAATTTTTTTTATGAAAATACTTCCAGCAGGTTTTTTTAAAGGTATTACCTTTAAAAAAAAACTACGGTTTAAATATTGCAATTTTCATAAAAATCACGTTATCGCCATTTTCAAAGTCATGGTGCTTATTTCTATCAACTCCGAATTGCACAACAATTTTTTTGAGAATACTTTTTTTATCAACAATAACTTACTATCGAGAAAGCTTTGGGTGTTTGCCTTTAGGTTACTTATTTTAGACGTTGAAAATCAAGTATTTTCAAGTATTTTGCGTTCCAGGTAAACTAAATCGACTAGAGGTTTTGCTCTCTTACATTTTGAAGTACAAATTATACTACAAATTATAAAATAAGACCTCCTAACCTTTAATTTAAACACTGGATAAAGTCTTTGGGTGCTATGGGAGCGATGCAATGACCAGTTCAATTTATAGTGAATTTCAAAGTACCAAATCTGTAAACTGTCGTTTTACGAAATTTAGAATTTTGCGATTAAAATCGTTATATCATCGCTTCCAATGCACCTAGATGTTTTCTTCAAAACCATCTGACGCCCCAAAGCGCCCTATTTTCTACTTTTTTATTTTTTTTTTGTATATTATTTGTATTTTTATTTAATTTAATTTTTCAATATTAATTGCTATATTTTTTATTATTTAATTACTTAAAAATTTTACTATTAGATTTTTTTCATTTAAATTTTAATTTATTTTTCATTATTTTCAAATAATTTATTTTCTTAATTATTATTTTCCAATTATTTATTTTCTTTTAAATAATATATTTTTATTTATTAAATTATTAGTTATTTATATTTTAATTTTATTAAAATATACATTTTATTCTTTTATTAATAAATTTTAAGCTATAAGCGCATAAAGGCATAGTAAGCGCGTGACCTATATACAAGGTTGTATATAGGTCAACACACAGCTGGCTTACAGCGCGCTTACTATGTCTTAATATTTAAGCATATAAGAGCGAGCAAGACGGAGAAATAAAACTCCGAAACTTTGTAAAGCCTGTAAGCGCGCGCAACTTTAAAAGCTCCCCACCATTGTAAGAGAGATGGAGAGAAGCTCTGCGCGTATAAAAGCACGAATCTTGCTGACTCGCGCGCCTTATTCTTGAATCAACTCAGACAGGTAACAATTGGGATATACAAGCGCTTAGGCTTAACGCCCTTTGTTTACCTGAGCTGACATTTAATTAAGAATCTAATATTAATTTCTTGGCCGTAGAATATTTTAGCTTAGCAATTGGGACATACAAGCGCTTAAGCTTAACGCCCTTTGTTTATTAAAGCCAAAATTAAAATAAACTTAATTTATTAAACCGATAACAATTGGGACATATAAGCGCCTAAGCTTAAGTTTCTAACATCATACATAATATTTGATTACGTAAATTGATTCACACTTTTCCAATTTGAATGCAAAATTAAGAATGACTTTTTAAGTTCATCCCCAAAAGATGAATTTTGCCTTAATTATAATACACGGAAAAAAAATTGACACACTGATTCTTTTTTGTCTGGCTGAACAGCGCCCCCCCAGCTTTTCAACGATATTCCTAACGAATCGTCAGAATTATTGTGCCAAGATCGTCTAAAATCAAAACAGAACCGCTATATCGACTGAAGTATACACCAATCACATTTTCTCGGCACAAATATTCTGCCGATTTGATAGAAATATGGCTGAAAAGCTATGGGGGCGCTATTCGTCCAGACAAAAAAGAATTAGTCTACTAAATTAATTTTTTTCCATGTAGCTACCTGATTATTAAGTATAATAATAGACAAGTCTATTTGATGTTAGACAACTATTGGATTGGGCTATGGTAATCCTCTATGAAACTCTATGAACTACTTTTTCCTCAAAATTTAGAATATTTTTAACAAAAAAGTTTTTTAGTAATATATTCCTAAAACGCAATCCAATTGAGTGATTTAAGCCTAAAATTAGTAAAAAATATCAAAAATATGGGTTTAGCCCAACTTTGAAGCTTTGTAGCTCTAAAAATATGTACTAATGAAATCTGAAAGAATTCTGAGTGATCTATAATATGGAAAAGAATCATTTTACCAATTTTTAGCAAAAAAAATTTTTCGTCCTCCGATTGGACAGAGAATGGGCGATATATATATATAGCCCATTCTATATATATACATATATAAACGTATGTACGCGGCATTATGCTGACTCATACAGTACAGCCTTTGTTTAGTGTCCTGCACACGTCGCGGGTGTGTGGCAGTCTCCTATGTTATCCCTTCCTTTGTTACTTACGCATATGTTAAATACGAATTTATTAAAACTTTGATTGGTGGGCACATTTGTTCTCGAAATTTGATTGGTGGGCGCGTTTTTGTTTTGTAGAATTTTTTCGTAACTCAACTCAAGAAAAATCTACTGTATGGAATTGTCAGCACAAGTATCAATAAATAAATGAAAAACGGGTGGCATTATGCGGACGTCAGCATAAGTACGCTAATGTCTGCATAAGTCACGATTCATTTATGATTTTGTCTGCATAATACCTCATTCATAAAAATATATATATATATATATATATATATATATATATATATGCATACATATATGTATACTATAATTCTTTATATTATATTACACTTAACTTATTTTTTTTAAACTCAAAATAATTTTCGTTAAATTTCGCTCTCTCCGCACTCCTTCACTGGAACTCTCTCTCTCTTATGATTCTCATACTTGATTATATTTATTCGCCATCATCGATAGTTCAGCATTACTATCTTTTGAGAAATCAAATCTCTAGTATCTCACAAACTTAGTGGTTGTAATATTAATACTCTGAAGGTTGCTGTTAGTAATAGTTTTTCTTTATGTTTCCCTGCGAGCTCGTTATGTTCTTCTACAGATTCTTCTTCTTGTCCTACTAGTCTTGATCAAAATGCTGTTAATCATCTACCTCAAGTTCTAAATGGTAAATTCATTGATGGTAGCGTAGATGTCTTCACTTCGAATATTATTAATGTTTTTGATAAATTTGCTCCAGTAAGAGTAACTAGGACTTCTAGTAAACGCAAGCCATGGTTTCTTATGACCTACGTTTGCTCATGAAAAACCGTGATAATTACTATCGATTGGCACAGAGATCCAGCTCGGTTGTCGATTACGCTAGATTTAAATCTCTTCGAAATCAAGTCTCAAATTCTCTTAATAAATTTAAAAATGATTTAATTACTGGCAAAATTTCCTCAGCATCATCAGTCAAAAATAAATGGTCAAAACTTCGGAAATCGGGCCTAGTTAATAACGTTTTACCTTCTCCCCTTAAATATTTTTCTTCTTCAGTACTTCTGAAACACTATATCTTGGTTTCTTCTTCTAGACCAATGTTATCTGACTCTGATATCGAGCGAGTACTCTTGACCCCACTCAGGTCTGACGTTTCTGTTTTGGACTTTGTTCCAACAAACTCTTTAAACTTAATTGACATCTTACACTCAGCAAATTCTAAGGCAGTTGATCCTGATCAAGTTTCAGCTGATATGCTGAAGATGGTGGATGGCTCAATAACTGATGGCTTAGTTCAAATTATTAATGACTCTTTTGTCTTTGGCTATTTTCCAACAGCTTGGAAAAAAGCTTTTCTTTTACCACTGGCCAAACAAGCTAAGATGGACAGTCCATCGCAAACACGTCCCATTGCTAAGCTCTGTAAAGTATCTAAAGTTTTGGAGAGAGTTGTTCACTCTCAGCTTTCATCGCACTTTGAGTCAAATCCTTTACTTGATCCATGGCAGGCTAAGTTCAGGAAGGGTCACAGTACTCAAACAGCACTACTGCAGTTACTCGATGACTGTAGAACTGCTATTGAGCGTCGTATGATTACATTGTTACTTCTGTTTGATTTCTCCGGCGTTTGATAGAGTTCCTTATAAAAAATTGCTTAATAAGCAAGAAGAGAAGGTTAATCTCATTAATCATGAAGTTGCTTCTGTGGTTAATTGGGCAATTGAAAATGGTTTCCTTCTCAATATAGAGTAAACCCAAGTAATTTTTATCGGAAGTGATCAGTATATTCCTTGTTTAAAGGAGATTTCTGTTCCTAATATTGTGATTAGCGATATAGTCGTTCCTTATTCTTTAGTAGTTAGAAACCTTGGTTTGTGGATTTCCTCTACACTTAATTGGAACAAACAGGTTACTTTTACCATCCGTAAGGTGCACGCTACTCTTCGTTCACTGAAGTTCTATAAGCATGCTTTAGCTCAAGAAACGAGGAAACAATTAGTTGAGTCCCTGATTTTTCCACTTTTTGATTATGCTGCAGTTGCCTATGATGACCTTCCTCAACCCTTAAATCTACGCTTGCATAGAGCTTTTAACGCCTGCATTCGTTTTGTTCATGGCCACATAGGTAGACGTAGTAGGGTTACGCCCTTTCGTTTAGACTATCGTTGGCTTTCTGTACAGAATAGACGCCTTCATCTGAAAATTTCTTTGGCTTATAACGTGACTGCTCATGGTAATCCATCTTACTTAGCCTCTAGGCAACATGTTGACGCATCAGTGCGTTCTTCATCTAGGCTTCCTCCTAGATTATTTATATGTCCGAACATTCGTACTGCGGCTTTTCAGCATTCTTTTGCCTTTTCGGCAGCTGAATACTTCAACAAAGAGCTATCTTCATTGGAGTTGTTCTCTCCTGAAGCTTCTTTCTCTTTCAAACGATCTCTGTATGATAAGCTCTTTCTGAATGAATGTAATATATATATTAGTTATATACGTAACTTGGGAGTACGAAGGATGAGTAAAGGTGAGACTAAAGTGCTAAAAGCACTTCGTTAAACGCTTCACGCGCCCTCGATCGACTGTTACTCAAGCGACAAGTACTTTAGTCAAGCCTGGATTCAGAATCCTTCGTACACCCAAGTTACGTAAATAAGTTTATGTCGTTATAAGCCGTATGAGGAACATTGAAAATGATTTTTTTAAATTAATGATATATATTTTATTTAAAAAAAGTAAACAATGTCATTATTTACTTTTTTACTTATTAACTGTTTAACTTTGAAAATTTGTTTAAACAAAACATTTTTTAAAGTTAAGATTTTATATGAATTTGTATAAGCATTGACATATCTAACGACATTCTTTTATTTTCACTAACCTACAAATAAAGTAAAGCAAGCAAAAGTAAATTCAAGTAAAAGAAACACAAAAGTAAAATCATTTTTAAATAAAACCTAGCAAATTTAACAAAAAAAAAGGAAAAAAGAACAAGATATAAATGCAAAAATCTGCTTTCTTTTTGACACAAAGCAAACGTGCATAAAATTCAAAATTAAAAAAAAAACAATTAATGAAAAATAACATGAAAATTAACACAAAGATCTGCAAAATAAAAATAGTACAAACACAAAAAAACGTAAAAAGGAAATTCTAAGAAACAAAGTAAACAAACGTGAAAGTGAATAAAAAGAACAGTGCCTGAGTGAAAAAAACTATGAAGAACTAATTGACAGTGAACAGTGAAAAAAAAGCAAAATTTAGAAAAAAGAAAAATTGAAGCGATTAAGTGCAAAGCATACATTTTAATTTTCTATTTTGCGAAAGATGAAATTCATTTAGAAAAGAAAATAAAACAGAATCTGGTGAATTACAGTAGAAATTAAGTAAAAATAAAATAAAAATTTAAAAAGTGCTTAATAGTAAAAAAATCAAAAGAGAAAGCGTATGTAAGAGCAACACACGCGTCCAATGCTCCTAACAACAGTTGGGGCAGCTGAGGCGCTAAGGCCTTGGTGCTAGGGGTGCAAACAAGACGGCGTCTTCGGACACTCTGAAGCACAGCAGCGTAACCGACACCGGGCAGGCAGCTCGTCTGTGTAAATGTTAAGTTGTAAAAAAATAAAAACAAGTAATTTGAATGTAAAGTCAATAAATTTAGTCAAACCTACATCGCTAACAGGATACTCTTACATAGGCAAAACGATATGCGCAATTAAGTAAAAAGAACATAATAAGCACAAATAGGTGAAAATTAAAATCACCAAGCATAGTGTGTGTGACAAATGTGTAGAGTTTACTGAATCAATGTAATTAAAACACATAAGTATATTTTACAAGGTACTTAACCTATTCAATTTAAATAATTAAAAAAAAAAAAAAAAACTTTGTAATGCTCAATGAGTTCAGTAAACACTGCAAAATAGTATGAAAAATTAACAGAGTGAATTCATTATATTAAATTTGAATGTTTAAACAACAGTAAATAAAGCAAATTAATTATAAGGTAAATCAAAGCAAAGTCACTCAGTTAATTTTTAACAAAAAGGATGTGTGCCCGCGTGCGATATTGAAGTTCGGCTTTTTAAGCTTGTGAAGCTTCAGTATACAAATGAGTGGATTTGAAAAAAAGTACTCTGGCAGGCAGATCCCCAATGGTCCTGCGTAGTGGTAAAGAAAGAAACATGGCAGGAGACAACAATGAAGACAGCGATAAGCAAAACAATATCCCGATTAACAATGATAAAAAAGACAATAACTTCCAGCCAACCTCCTCGGGTAAAACATCTCCTTCGATTCTTGACGCGAAACATGACGATTTAGATCAAACCAAAAGAGTCCAAAGATTAGAAAGCGCGGTGGAAAACCTAACAAACCTGGTGCAAACACATTTAACAAGAGAACTCGCGCAGGATACAAGAGATCGTAACTTAGCAAACCCAAACACGAATAATTATAAAGTGCCGGACGCAAACGCACACAAGAACGAGTACGCGCTGCAATTAGGCCGATTAAGTAATCAAATTAACAACAATAACGCGCCAAATACTTTCCATGATAAACCACCCAGAAACGCGCCACTCTTAAACTTTGCCGGTAGTAATGCGCACTTGCACAATAAGAAACTAGAAATACCAGGAGACGACGGTAACTACGTAATAAACCAGAAACGTGGTAATTTTCAAAACGCACAAAATCAAACATCCATTCAGCCTAAACAAACCGTAAATGAAACATTTAACCAAAATTTTAATTTTCGTGCTCCAGCTACTCCCTTTAAGCAATATCATAATCAAATACAAGAATTTAAATTTATTCCATTTTGGACTAGCAGACCGGAATCGTGGTTCACGTCGTTTGAAGAACAGCTAAATATATACGGAATTACGCAAGATAATATTAAGTACATTAACTTATTTAATAATCTCGGTTCAAACATCATGCAGGAAGTCACACACGTACTTCAAAACCTACCCGACGGTAATAAATACCAAACTCTTAAACAAAGAGTTCTAGATAAATATAAAATCTCGTATGAAGTTAGAACGGCTAAACTATTCGGTGGATGCAAATTAGGTAATAATAAACCGTCAGACTACCTTAATGAATTAATTGAACTTGCGGGTAAAGACATTCCGTTAAAAGCAGTCTTGGTACGTTGGAAAGAAGAACTACCACTAGACACGCAAAAGGCCATGCCAGAGCCAATCAACGAACAGAATCAGGATCGGCTAGTCAGTGTCGCAGATCACATATACGAATTAATGAATAGACACTCTAAGCACGTTTACGCGGTCGATACAAACCCCAGTCAAACTAATCAAGTAGAACGTAAAGAAGCCGACCTCAATTCAATCAAAAATAGTATAGACGAGTTAAAACGGAACTTTACACCAAAACAGAATAACATAAATAATCAACGACAAAATAACAGAAGTCGATCGCGTACGCGTAATCAAAATAGTAACCGAAAGAGATCTCCATTTCGCTCTCCTTCATCTGACAAACCACATTTGCTCTGTTATTACCATTATTGGTTTAAAGAGAAAGCAAGGACTTGTGAAGACCCTTGTGGTTGGAAAGGAGGCGGTAATATATAATTATAATAGAATAAGGAAAACCCAAGCACCCAGTAGTCGCGGAGACGAGTATACCGGGTGTAAAATCAGTAGGTCTCCATGTTTTCGACCGTAAATCACAAAAAATGTTCCTAGTTGACACTGGTGCTGAAGTGTCAGTAATACCGCGAGCGCGCGACAGTAAAGAAACACCACACGCGTTCAAACTGTACGCAGCTAACAACACGGTCATTAATACCTACGGAACCGAATATATTGAATTAAATTTAAATCTTCGTAAAACCATAAAATGGCACTTTGTAGTCGCAGATATTCCTTACCCTATACTAGGAGGTGACATTCTCGAACATTACCACCTGTTACCTGATTTAAAAAAGAGACGGTTAGTTGATGGAGAGACATTCCTCACTACCGGTCTACACTATCATAAAATAAATGAGATTAAAATATCAGTCATTAAACCTGACTGTAAATATGCTCAATTACTATCCCAGTTTCAGGAAGTAATTGGCGCAGATAATCCTACATCCATCCTAGAGCAAGGTGCTGCTCACTGTATTAAAACTAACGGACCCCCTATAGCACAACGCGTTCGCAGGTTAGGCCCAGAAAAGCTAGCTGCTGCAAAGAAAGAGTTCAAGGATCTCTGTGAATTAGGTATATGCAGACCTTCCAGTAGCCCTTGAGCAAGCCCAATCCATATGGTACCCAAGAAAGACAAAACTTGGTGTATCTGTGGCGATTATCGTCAACTTAATTCTGTAACAATACCAGATAGGTACCCAGTACCGCATATTCAGGACTTTCCTATTCTACTCCACGGTAAAACCATCTTTACTAGTCTTGACCTTCAAAGGGCATACCATCAAATACCCGTGGATAAGGACGATATTCCTAAAACCGCAGTAATAACACCTTTCGGATTATTCGAATTCGTGGTTATGACTTTCGGCTTGCGTAACGCTGCGCAAACTTTTCAAAGATATGTAAACAAGGCTCTTAGCGACCTTGATTTCGTTTTTTTCTATATAGATGACATCCTTATCGTTTCCAATAATGAAAAGGAGCATGAGGAGCATCTCAAAACAGTTTTAGAGAGACTCAAAGAGTATCATCTACTTCTAAATATAGACAAATGCACCTTTGGTGTACCGAAGCTCACCTTTCTGAGTTATGAATAAGCTCAGAAGGCTTTAAGCCTGCAAAAGTAAAGGTTGAAGCTATTGTCAATTACCCCAAACCTCAGACTATCGATGATCTGAGAAGATTCCTTGGAATGGTGAATTTCTACAGATGCTGCATTCCTAATGCAGCTAAAACACACGCAGCACTTAATCAGCATATAAGAAATGCTAAAAGAAAAGATAAAACACCCATAGTTTGGGATCATGCTTCAGAAACGGCGTTTGAGCAGGCAAAGAAGGAGTTAGCTGAGACCACATATTTAGCCTTCCCTGACCCTTCAGCAGAGACACGGTTAGCCACAGACGCCTCAGAGATCTCAATGGGAGCAGTTTTAGGACAGAAAGAAAATGATAATTGGCGACCCTTAGCATTCTTTTCACGTAAATTCTCACCTGCTCAGTTAAATTATTCGTTATACGATCGCGAACTTTTTGCTGTTTATGAAGCGCTTAAATACTTCCATTACTATCTTGATATGCGTGAATTCACTATAGTAACAGACCATAAACCTTTGACTTTTGCACTATCTCAAAGTACTGAAAAAGCAAGTAAAAGGCAAATACGCCAAATATCATACATTTCAGAGTTTAACGCTCAAATCCAGTACATCCCTGGCGATAATAACGTCGTAGCAGACGCCTTATCGAGAATAGACTCCTTCTGCAGTGCTTCAGAGATAGACTGGGATAATTCAGAAACTATACTCCATGCAAAGTACGAAGACATAACACACTCAATAGACGCAATACAAGTTCCCATGTTGTTCACTCCAGAACAACTTAGTTAAGAACAAGCGAGTGACGAGCAACTCACAGAGATCTTAGAAGATCCTGATCACCCACATAAGCTACAAAGGCTTATATGGCGTAGAGAGGAGTACCTTTTATATTGTGACATTCACAAAAATGTAATAAGACCGTATGTACCTGTATCTCTTCGAAGAGAAATATTTGACATTTATCACTCTTGTTCACGCCCCAGTGCTAATGTCACAGACAAACTTATAAGGCAGGAATACGTATGGTCTAACATATCGAAAGATATTCGAACTTGGTGCAAAGAATGCATCAGGTGTCAAACCTCTAAAGTAACCAGGCATAACAAACTCTTGCCGGAACGTTTCGTAGTTCCAGATAACAGATTTTTCACATGTACATATGGACATAGTAGGACCACTACCTGAAAGCAAAGGCAATCGATATATATTGACCATGATAGATCGGTACTCATGCTGGCCAGAAGCCATTCCATTGTCAGAAATCACTGCGCCCGTAGTAGCTCGTGCATTTTTTGACATATGGATATCTCGTTACGGATCTCCAGCAGTCCTAACGACAGATCAAGGCTCACAGTTTGAATCTCAGCTGTTCAGAGCATTACTAGAACTCATTGGCTGTCAGCGCATTAGAACAACAGCTTACCACCCCCAGGCAAATGGAATGATAGAAAGGTGGCATAAAGTCCTTAAAGCTGCCATAAAATGTAACACTGACGATTATGATTGGTCACGCGTCCTATCCTCAGTTATGCTAGGTCTTCGCACTAGTTTGCGTATGGATACTGAAGCAAGTCCCGCAGATTTTGTATTTGGTACATCTCTAAGATTACCTGGCGAATTCTTCGCGTTCGGAGAATTTGAGCCAAACAGACAAATATTCTTGGAAGAATTCCGAGAGTACATTCGTAAAATACAACCTGTACCGGTTGCGCATAAACACGCGATTAAACCTTTTGTTTACAAGGAACTCGCGTCATGCACCCATGTATTTTACCGTAATAAAGCTCCTAAAACTGGTCTTGATAAACCATACACTGGACCTCACAAGGTTATTTCGCGTAACAATAATGGACGTAATTTCGTCATAGACATTAATGGCAATCAGAAAACAGTAGCGGTTGAGTTAATTAAACCAGCTCACTACGTCCCAGATGACCTTGTAGAATTAGTCCTAGGACCAGAAGATATATACGAACAAAATTGTAATACGTATGGCAATAGTTATAATTACGATCTTATTAGACGTACCACTGAACCACCTCAGGTGATTGACGAAAGCCAACATGCTGAGTCGAGATCAGAAAGCTGTGATCAGGATACTGTCATGCCTGACATAGACTTAAACCCACCTATAAGAAAACACAAGGTCTCAGGCCTCAGTAAAATCACAAAAACCCAAAAATATACAAGAGAGTAATGCACTAGCGCCCGTTAAGAGCAACGTGCGAGCTCCTCTTAAACAGTATGTAAACAAAAAGAAAATTAAATTCAGTCAGCAAAACCAAGTAATGGAGATTCCTCTAAAAGAGTTAGCTGAAAAAAGGTGTGCTATGCCCAAACCAATCTCTTTGAATGAGATTTTTACGGATCTTAAACAAAAAAGATGAATTATTGGACCATCAATTGGCGTTGGTGGATTTGGCGAAATTTACGCTGCTACCCAATATACAGGCAAAATCCCAAAAGATTACGCAGCAGTAATAAAAATAGAACATGAAAATGGACCTCTGTTTGTCGAGATGCACTTTTACATGCAGACAGCCCTTCCAAAAATGATAACAAAATGGGCAGAGGACGAATCAATCCCAGGAATAGGATTACCCCAGTATCTTGGCGTAGGAAGCTATAAAATAAATAAGGAAGACTACAGATTTGTAGTTCTAAAAAGATACGACCTCAACCTAGAGCAACTGCTCTTGAAAACAGATAAAGTGTTTCCTGAATATATAGTCTACCACTTAACGTGGGTAATTTCAATAGCTCTGCAGTATATGCATAAAAAAGGTTACGTCCACAATGATATAAAAAATACCAACATTCTCATAGATAAAAACAACAGAAATATGGTATACCTAGCAGATTTTGGTCTGTCTTGTAAATTTAAAACCAGTATGGTCTTCAAACCTGACCCTAAAAAAGCTAACAATAGCACACTTGAATTCTTAAGTCGTGATGCCCATCAAGGAGTCCCCACAAGAAGAGGAGATTTTGAATCCTTGGGATACAACATGATCATATGGGCAGGTGGCAAATTAACTTGGTACAAAGGACTCGATGACCAAGAAGCTGTTTTTAAGCTCAAAAACTTAGCTTTTGCAGACATTTCAGGATTCATAGAAAGCTGTTTCAATGGCAAAAATCACCCTCAATTAATTGATACGTATTTCGATGAAATATCTCAATATGAGCACCATGAATCTCCTAATAATAGCAAAATCCAAACAATTTTATTCGCCGGAATGTGTAACTTAGGGCACTTCCCATTTAAAGATCTCTATCCCAATTTAGATAAATAAACAAATTTAACAACTACTAATATAAATCTAAGTTACTAACTAGTTAACGAGAATTTTTACGTGTTGAAAATGAACGATCAACTAATTAGACATCCTTTTCCCCTACAGATCTCGCAACATGGAATAATTAGACCAAGTCTTTCAAGAATTGGAAACATTCAAAAAGCAACAAACAGACCAAGCTATTAAAGCGAACTGTTTTATGGCCGATGTCTACCTTAATCACTTTAGGGACCACTTCCAAAAGTTAGCCGACAGGTGAGAGCGGAAATTAAACCTTCATCAACGTCGCGTGTATTTAAACGAGACTATAGTGATTAATCACCGTATTCTGTAACTGTTCGTAAATAAACGCCTCGTGCAGAAACTATTTTTATATAATATATTTAAAGGCGTGACCAAAGAAGAAATCTACGCGATGTTAATCTCTCGTTTTATCAATAAAGTCAAAATAGACAAAATTTTTCATAAAAACAACCGATCTTTCGTTGTAGTCAGCTGCGAAGACCTGCCAATATCAGCCAGACTTCAAGGTGACATATGCTGTAATAAATTTGAATTTAAATACGATAAAGGAGAAAGTAGCTTTCTCAGGTGCAAACCTGACGAATCGTGCCATATGCACAACCATAAACCACTAACTTACAGAAAAGCTGATTATCGTGTGATGCCTTTAACAGTAGCTTAATTGTTAAACAGTAACATTGCCTTAGAGTTAATTGTCGAAAGATTAAACACAAACGACTTCTTTAATTTCTTTAAAACCACACGTTTTCACCCAGCGTTCTTTTCCTTTACAACAACATTCGATTCATCGATTAATCGGTATAACTCGGCAAATTACCTTAAAATCATTCAAGAAGATGCAGGTAACTTTAAATTTACTAAAATTAAGTTTCAAGGACATTCAGTCCCTATTAAAGTCTCCACAGTAATAGATTTTTTCTAAGTGCAGTATAACACATTCGATACCAAAGCAAATTGCGCAGGCAAAATAGTCATAGATATGATAGATTTAAGAGGTATAAACGCAACCTTGCAACTTCTATCGTTAGTGGATGAGTTGTTTGAGTCACATACACTGTGCTTGGGTAACTTTACTGAATGTTTTGATAAAAATTTTAAATATAACAATGTACATAATTTAACGTTAGAAAACAGCCAAGAAACTAGACTAAAATTTTTACTACCAGATGCTTGCACTAATTTAAAATCGCTAACAATAAATAATTGTTATAAAATCCTTAGCTCATGCCTATTTGATTTTATCTGGTATAATCAGACAATAACGACTATTGTAGTTACAGATTGTAAAACCATCGATCCACATCTACATTTTTTTAGACTAATCGAAGCCTTTTTGTCAAGCAAAAATCAACTTAGAAACATAACTTTTAACTACTCAGTGCCAAAAGACACCATGGTAGAGTTCGATTACTTACCTGGTTTCAATGATAATCCAAATGTAATTAAATTAGACCTGTCAAATAACGGCAGCATGGAAAAAATAGTTCCTAATATAATCAATAATGTAAAAAATGTAGTTAAATTAAATTTGCTAGGCATTAAGATAGATTACGCATTAGTATTATCAATGCTTAAATCACTCAAAATTATAAAAATAAGCTACTATTCAGCTGTAAGTCAAACCCTTGAATCAATCAAACTTCTGCCAATTGAAGAGATCTTAGTAATCAACACTCTTGGCAAGAAAAAAACCAAATTTCTAAAAGTTCAATTCATTGAATCTATTGTCAAATGGACCAAAAAACTGTACGCTCATTTTGTAAAGTGTAATATAAGTTTAAACTCATCAATGATTAAAAGGTTTGACAACAGCAGAATTACAAGTGTAGAGAAAGATAATACATACACATTCAAATTTAATGTAAATGATTAACTATAGAAAAGACTGTAAAACAACAGTATAATGTAAATCAAAAGACTGGAAAATAGCAGTTTAAGTAATCACATGCAATTTGTAAGCTGGAAAATAGCAGCTAAAAAAACTCATGTATATTAAAAACAAAATGTGATTTAAAATAATAAAAAGCTAAGGTAACGCAATGTAAATAAAAAAGAAAAGACTTTATCCATGTAAAAATATGTAAAAAATAACTATTGTAATCGTTCAAAAGAATAATATTCTATGGAGTCGGATATCAAATATCAGAGTCAAAACAGTTTGTTAAAAAAGATTATATTTTTGAAAAACGTATTTTGTAAACTTCATGCAAACCAATAAATAATAATTAAAATCTTTTTCGTAAAAATATGATTTAAAAATGTAGACGTCATTTAGGGGGGAGTCATGTAGGCAGGCTACATATGTACGCGCTAACGCGCAAGCGCAGTCAGGAGAGAGAGAGAAGGAGAGACCTGTAAAGCAAGCAAGGAAGGCGGCAAAGCCGCAATAGTCAGTCGTGTGTCGTGCCTCAAGCTGGCTATATACACGAGAGCCGAGAGTTTGGCGATTCAATAAAACATCTTTACTAATAATTTTTCGTTGTTCTCATTCAGGTAGTAGATACCTTTTGTATTCTCATCCTCGATCACGCTAAAGGTGGAGTGCGGCCACCCATAATCCCGGTCAACACAGACCGACAATCCAACATACGGCCATGCTGAGCGACATCTGTATTTCACATATCGTTTCCATAACACATGCACTGCCACCCTTATGAATTTTGATCCTTACTTTTTCAATCAGTGAAATTTTTACTGAATTATCAGTGGAATAAAAGAGAAAATGGAAGTCAAGTTGAATTTTTAATAATATTTCAGTAGAATAAAGGAGGAACTGAAATTTCAGTAAATTTTTTACTGATTTTTCAGTGAAATCATATCCACTGAATCAAATGGTGAAATTTTCACTGGATTATATATACAGAGTAGATAATTTGTAAATTTAAATCAAACAAATTATTAATTAAATATAAGTAACTATTAATTATGAAGAATAAATGAAGCTCAATAGAATTATTTTTCTTAAATTAAAAAAATTATTTTTTTCCTGCCATTAAATAATTTTGTATAAAAAAATATTTAATTGATTAACTTAATTATTAATAATTTTATTTTTCTACAAAACAAATCTAATGTTTTTGATACAAAAAAAATAGTTTTATCTGATTTTCTTGTAGAAAAATAATTAATTTATTGGTTTGCTTCAGTATTTCTACATTATTTGATTTTTCTTGAATGAAAAAATTATTTCTTGCTAGAAAATAATTGTGCATAAAGAATTGAGTTTAAATCAAGTAATTAATTTGCATATCTGTTTATTAGTTATTTAAGACATTGTAATGTTTCATGAAACCTTTTAGCTGCGTTTACGTAAGGTTATTGCAACCTTGCAATAATATTTCGATGAAATATTTCAATGTAGTTTTTAATGTTGTATATAAAAATTTATGCGATAGTCTTTTATTATAACTAATGAAAAATTGAAGAGAAAATGGGTCCAACGAAGCAAGTCAGCGAGATAAAAAATCAGAACAGATTTTCATTCCCTTTATATCGCGCTGGGGGTGATTCCTTGACTTTTATCTTAACGGAAAATTTTCTGGAGATGTTTTTTATCACCACAAATTCAAAAGAGTAAACGGGTCCAACGAATTAAGTGTACTACAACTAAATTTCGTCTTTTCTGTTACCCCCCCTTGGTGACCCATGAGGGGTTGTTTATGATCTATGGTGACTCGTAACCGGTTTTTAGGCACGACCGCTCTACGGAAGTGCCTTATATTTTCGACATCGCGATAAATATAACCCTTTAAATATGTTATTTTATGATAAAAAAACTTATTTTTATAGCAAAATAAGACTATAACGAGGCTTCCTTAAAATGTATGTATGAATGTATGTATGTGAGAAATCAAGTTAATGAATTTTCTCGACGAATTGTTATCCGATCTGAATAATTCAAACGGGGAATTATTTTAAATAATAACACAAGTAAACGTTCCTATTAAGAAAAAAATCGTTGGAAGTGTTTTTAAATAGGCGCCTTTTAAATGGTCAAAAAAATGGATTTTTGGTAGCAACTTGAAAAATACGATTTTTTTTTGAAAGTATATAATATAAAAGTTATAGAATATAAAAAAATAAATCTTTTTTATATTATAGATTTTTCTCTAAAGTTAATATTTTTCAAATTGTTCATGAAAAATGTTGAAATCAAAGACGTTTTAATGATAATTTGATAAATATTATTTTTAAAAAATATATACATAATATTGAAAAGATGTATCTTATTTTTTTCTATAAATTTTATTTCATATACTTTTTTTCAAAATTCGTTTTTTTCAAGTTATTAGCAAAAAATCGTTTCTTTAACCTCTAAAGGGATAACAACTTCTTTTTTAACTGCCAACATTTATTTGTATTATTGTTTTAAATCATCCCCCGTGGGAATGCTTCAGATCAAATAAAAACTTTATACAAAACTTTACTTTTAAGGTACTGAACTATAAAATAATTTTTTTTTTCTTATAACTTTTGATAGATTATCCTATCTAAAACTTTAAAAAGTTTCCATTAATGAAAATATGTCTTTCACATAACATAAATTTTTTCGAAATCAATCAATTTAATTCACAAGAAAAATTTAAATAATGCTAATTTAAATAGTGTCTTATATGCAAGAAGCGGGGCTTTTTGCATGCCTTGCATTGATTCGCAATGCAAAGCCCGAGGTGCGAGCCACAGCGGCCCTTTGGGCCCTTTGGGCCGCTGTGGCGAGCTAGTTATTGTTGTATTAATTTTTCTTCATCTGATTTTAGCTTGTATCTAGCAACTCCATTCTGGTTGCATAATTTGTCGTTTTTTTGATGAATTGATTAATTACTTAATTAAAATATGAAACATGACTTAAAGAGTTTATAAAATTTCAAATATAAGAAATATATAATATTTAATATCTTGATTAATCACACCACAAATAAAAATAATTTTTTAATGTTTAAATTTCACATATTTAATAAGAAAAAGAAATAAAAATTAAAGACCTGTAGTATTGAAATGATATTTAACGACCCACGTAGAACAATACTAACTCATAAAGATATATATAATTAATAAAAAGCGTGAAAAATGAAGGTCGGTGAAATTATTTTTCTTATGTTAACAAATTAAATTTTTTTCATATAATCACATAATTTTTTGTGTAAAAATGATTTAAACCAAATTTAATTATTTAATAAAAACAAAAAAAAATTTATCTGATTTTTTGTAGAATAATTCATTGATTAGTTCGCTTAACGGGATGACGGAGCAGCTGGAATCGACTTTGCTTTTTTTTATTTTATTGATATGTTTTTTAATTCATAATAATTTAAACAAATATAATGACTTGTCCGCACTAAAGCTATATTAAAAGGATATGAAACAGACACTACACCCGTACTCATGAATTTGGTCTATATTTTCATTCTATTGCAAAATTTGAGGAAAATTAATGCTTCTGCTGGTAGTATTTACTATGAAGATTATTTTGTTAAATTTTGAAATAAATTCATTCATTAATTTTTTAGAATTTTGGGTTCCAAAATTAAAGTTTAACATTTTTAGAATTTGTAAAAGAAATCTGAAATTCTAAAAAATTAATGAATGAATTCATTTGAAAATTCAGCTGAATGATCTTCACGGTACATAGTACAAGCTAATGCATTTTTTTTCTTAAAATATTGCAATAAAATTAAAAGATAGTCAAAATTAAGAGTACAGGTGTAGTATCCGTTTTATATGTCCTTAAAACAATAATTTTTGTTAAAATAAAAAATCATTTGGACTTGTATTTTTTTTATATACTTGGATTGGAAATGAGATATCAAGCTCAACAAACCTAACCTCAAAATACGATAAACTGAAAGTTTGTATATAACTTATGTATAGTATTTTGGTGGATTTCTTGAATTGTCTGCACTCAAGTTTAATTTTACAAATTTTTTTACTATAGCAAAAAAATTCGATTAATCGCACCGTTTACTCTTAAACTAGGATTGGAAATATTATCAGAGGAGGAGCAGTTTCGTCATGTTCATAAGTATTTTAATACAATTTAAATTTTCCTCCCTGATAAAAATATAATTTGTTTAAAACTGTTTAAAATTGTTCAAAACTGCGTAAAACTGTCTAATAGGATAAATTTTCAGACATTCCAAACAATTTCAAACAGTTTTAAAGAGTTTTGATCAATTCTAAACAGTTATGAACAATTTCGAACAGTTTTAAACACTTCTTAGCTTTTTTATTTAAAGTTTACTAAGCATGGTGAATTATTTTTTGGAATAATTTTACACAGATATAAACGTTTTAAACGGTTTTAAATAGTTTCAACAATTTTTTACAGTTTTGAACAGTTTTAAATAGTTTTAAACAGTTTCGAACTATTTTGAACAGTTTAAAACAATTTAAAACAATTTTCAACTGATTAAATTTTCAAAAACCAAATAATTAACAAATCAAAAGTTTAAAAAATTTTAAAACAGTTTAAAACGGTTCAAAGCTTTTTAAAACCGTTCAAGACTATTTATAACTGTTTTAGAGACCCGAAAATTTACACTTTTCGATTATTTTGAAGGATTTTCATCATTTTTAAACAGTTGTGAATTGATTAAAATAATTTTTAATAGTTATGAACAAATTAAATTTTTATTAGGGTTGTCTGCAAAAATTATTTTCTCTGGGAAAGTAATTATACACGAAAAAATTATTTATTTCTTCATCAATGTATTTGCCTAATTGTTTATGACTTATTTAGTGCCATCAAAATTGTTTAAGAATTTGTATCTTACACGAAAAAACTAACACATCTGTATTTGTAATGTCACGTATCATCATGAACGTGTAAAAAAATACATCGCTGAGCGTTGTGCTCTTCACAGCGTTTGGCGATGTATGTCATTTCGATGCGATATGTTTGTCATTTATCGTACTATGTATTGCTGCTATCCATAAAACATTAGACAGTTATAGGTTATGCATATGCATTTATACTTAAAAATATGAAGCAAATATTCAAAATTTCATTCTTTCAATTTTCATACACAGGAAAATTTAATTTTTCTGCACAAAAAATCCCTTGCGTTATTCAATCTGTATTTTTAACAAAACAGCCAACATATTTATAATATCAGGTAAGTTGGTAAGAAAAATCATTGCTATTATGGTGTCGTTCACTGCTAAAACCTGTGACGAACATTACATATAGCGGTGCGTCAGTCTTTCCGTGTACTGGCATATAATTATTGATTAATTAGTGAATCTAATCTCTTAATTCACAGAAAAATTGATTGTTCTATTGAATCTCAGTAAAATGTCTTAACACTTATAAAATTAGTAAAAATTTGACTGTATAAATTTAAAGAATATTTTATTTGGCAAAACTTAAACTGTTTGAAATTTCTTGCACATATACGCATTTTTAATAGTGGACTGAGTTAAAGCTTGAAACGAAATCAAATTTAAATGTTATAATAAATTTCTTTTCTTATAATATTTATTGATGAAACTTTTTCTTAACTCAAACATATATTAAATACAAGAGTTTTTTAGTCCAGGAATGATTTAAAAAAATCTTATCCAATGCTTAACATTTTTTGTTTAAATATCTTGATTTTGTCTATCTTGGTGGTTACCACGGGGGCTTTCTCAGGCCATTTGAACAAATTAACTTCAAAATTTCCAGAGATCTTCAATTTATATATCTTAACGGGATGTCGGAGCTGCAACAATCGAGTTTTGCTTTTCTTATTTTATTCATATCTTTTCCAATTCATAAATTAAACAAATATAATGACTTGTCGGCACTTAAGCTATGTTAATATAATAATTTTTGTTAAAATAAAAAATCATTTAGACTTGTTACTTCTTTATGAGTTTGGATCGGAAATTAGATATTAAACTCAACAAATCTAACCTTAAAATACGATACATTGAAAGTTTGTAGTATAACTTTTTATGTATAGTATTTTGGTGGATTTCTTGAGTTGTTCGCACTAGAGTTTAATCTTACAAATTTTTCCTTTGTAGTAAAAAAAACTCAATTAAACGCATCGTTTATTCATAAGTAAGGATTGGAAATATTATTAGGAGGCGCGCAGCATCGTCATGCTCTTAACAAAAAAACAGTGCTGACATTTTGATGAAACAAGTTTAAGTAAATGTTGAATCAAATTACATACATAAAATTCACAAAAATATCTACTTTCTCCAAACAAAACCTTTAAATTCTTTTTTTTTTCGAAACTTAGACTGTTATTTTGTGAAAATCTCTGGAAATTTCAAAGTCAACTTGATAAAAATTTCCGGAGGAAGCCTGTGGTAATCACCAAAATCAAGTGTTTGACTAAAGTAAAAGATTTCAATCATCAGATAAGATTTTTTAAAATTATTTATAGACCAAAATCTTGTATTTAACATATATTTAATATTAAGAACATTTCATTAATAAATATTAAAAGAAAAAAGTTTATCAATTGATTTAAATTTGATTTTTTTCAGCCTTTAAGGGGTGTCCTCATACCGGCACAGAGATCTACCTTATCTATATTTAAATTATGCATTTAAATAAAAATTTTATTATTTTTGACTAAAATTCATAGAAGAGGCACATTCTTAACATTCTAAAGAATTTATTGCAACGTTAAAAGACAGAATAACAGTGAAAATGAAGAAAAAAACTGCATAATACGATTATTCATAACTACATTGAAAAGTTAATCGTATTAAGCAGTTTTCGCCTTTATTTTTACCCTTATATTGTCTTTTAACGTTGCAATAAATTCTTTGGCATGTTAAGAATGTGCCTCTCCTACGAATTTCAGTCATGAATAGTTAAATTTTTAATAATATTCATAATTTAAATATAGATAAGGTAGAACTCTATGTCGGTATGAGGATTCCCCTTAAGGGGAGACACAAGTAAAACACACAAAAAATGAGGTTTTTTAGTTTTAACTTTTGATCCGTAGCACCTACAATGTTATCCATGCGTAATGTTGTTCAAAATCATCTAAAGAATCTATAAAAAAATTTTCAGCTCGAAATATTAAAAACTGTGGGACTAGTTCCATTTTAACGCTTCCTCACTTATCACTGAATCGAGCAGTCGTTAAAATGGAACTAGTCCCACAGTTTTTAATATTTCAAGCTGAAAATTTTTTTATAGATTCTTTAGATGATTTTGAACAACATTACGTATGGATAACATTGTAGGTGCTACGGATCAAAAGTTAAAACTAAAAAACCTCATTTTTTGTGTGTTTTACTTGTGTCTCCCCTTAACGGGATGTAGGAGCTGCAGCAATCGAGTTTTGCCTTTTTATTTTATCAATATCTTTTTAAATTCATAAATTAAATAAATATAATGACTTGTCCGCACTAAAGCTATATTAATACAATAATTTTTGTTAAAATAAAAAATCATTTGGACTTGTTATTTTTTTATGAGCTTGAATTGGAAATTAGATATCAAACTCGACAAACCTAACCTAAAAATACGAAACATTGAAAGTTTTTATTATAACTTTGTATGTATAATATTTTGGTGGATTTCTTGAGCTGTCCGCACTAGAGTTTAATCTTAGAAATTTTTTCTTCGTAGCAAAAAAACTCGATTAAACGCATTGTTTATTCATAAGTTAGAATTGGAAATATTATTAGAAGGCGGACAGCTTCGTCATGCTCTTAACTCAGCCCTGATACCTTAAATAACATAAAACTTATGATGGCGATACTTCCATTTTATAGTTGCCTATATAGCAATTTAACTTTGGAATTTATGTAAATATAAATCAAATTTACTGCATTCATGAAATAAATTTATTAATATGCAAGTAATGTGTGCTTACATTTCAATGTAGACGTCTTTAAATTATCTAGTACACATTACGCGATTTTTTAAAATTGTTTTTGAAACTTTGCCGAAAACATTGCAAAAATTGTTTACGAAAAATTTCTCGCAATAATTCTTGAAATGTTTTATGAAACCTTGCTAAAACCTTGCAGAAACCTGCTGAAACCTGTTATTAAAGATTTTTCGAAATGTTTCTGAAATCTTGCTGAAAATCTTGCTGCAACCTTTCATAAAATGAAATTCGATTGCCAATGTTGCAGAAAACTTTTATATAAAGCTTGTGCAAACTTACTTCACGAAACCTTATCGGAAACCATGCATCAACCTTTCATTAAAGTTTGTTATTTCTTAAAAAGTTTTTAAAACCTTGTCAAAAGCTTAGCCTAAACCTTTCATGACAAGACTTTGCAGAGATTCTCAAACTTATTTATAAAACCTTATAGAAACCTTGCAGCAATCTTTTATTAAAGGTTTCTTGAATTATTTTTCAAACGTTTCATGAAACCTTGCCGAAACCCTGATGGAATCTTTTATGAAAGGTTTCTTAAAATGTTTCACAATACTTGCTAAAATCCTTGCAGCGACCTATCATAAAAGATTTTTTGCAACATTTCGTGCAATGTTTTCAAAACTTGGCTGGAAACCTTACAGAAAACTTTTATGAAAGATTTTTGCGAAGTTTCTGTAAATATTCCATGAAATCTTGCTGTAACCTTCCATAAAAATTTTCTTGCAATATTCCGCGTAATGTTCTCGAAACCTGGCTGAAAACCTTGCAGAAAACTTTAATGGAAGATTTCTGCAAAATTTCTTGAAATATTCTATGAAACCTTGCAGAAACCTTGCTGGAACCTTTCATGAAAGATTTTTTGCAATGTTTCTTGAAACGTTTCATAAAACCTTGCAGAAATGTTTCGAAAACCTATTCTGAAATGTTTCTTAAATTATTTTCTGAAATCTTGCAGCAAGGTTGCAGTTACATTGCACTGCTATTTTTCATGAAACCTTTTAGCGGTGTATAGAACAGGTTGCTGTAACCTTATGATAACGTTTTAGCGCAATATTTCAGTGAACGTTCCACTACATTATTTCATTCTGCGTGGAAAACGATTCTGTTGTTAATTATTTTATTAAAAGCTGAAAATGAAAAAATAAATGATATTATTGTGATTTTAAAATAAAAATATTATTATATTATTCAATCCTTTGACGCCCAGAGTACGTCCCCTACTAAAAAATCTCAGAAGAGAAATCAGGTGATTTCTCATGCCAAAATCTCATGTGACAATTTTATTCGTTTTTTAGGTATTGCAAATCATTTTTAATCGATTGAGGACTATTTTTCAAAATTTTGGACTTAGGAAATTTGGATTGATTTTTCAAAAAAATTTCTAGGTCCGAATTTAAAAAAAAAATTTCCAAGTCCAAAATTTTGAAAAATAGTCCTTAATCGATTAAAAATGATTTGCAATAACTAAAACACGAATAAAATTGTCACATGAGATTTTAGCATGAGAAATCACCTGATTTCTCACCTGAGATTTTTTTGTAGGGTCGCTTTTAAAACAATTCTTCGTTCATGCAAAACTTAAATATAAAATAAATATTATAATAATATCATTTTCAAAAGTGGATGTACACATTGTACTTGGCGTTGACGAAATAAAGAAGATTAATTATTATTAAATAAAATCTGTAATTTATCAATTTAATAATAAACTTATAAAATCGAATTCTTTGAAATTACAAATCTATAAAGAAGGTGCAATATCAAACTTGAATCCTAATTGAATAAAAGTAACAATTAAGAGGAGGTCACGTATCTCTGTCCTTTTCTAATAAAAAAATTAATTTTTAGTAAAAACTAATAACTCTAGCAAAAAATAAAGAGAAAGCCGCCTCTCGTATCAGAAAAAGCCAAATTTTTTTTGATAAGAGAGAATTAATTTTATTGCTTTGTTTTCAAGAAAACCTTAAAAAACCAAATTGTTTACCTTAAGAGTCAGCCGTATACCGACGCAGTTACCTGTTTTACCGAATCTATTTAAAATTTATTTTTTATAAAAACTAATAGCTTTAGGCAAAAATAAAGAGATGGTTTCGATTCGTGTAATAGAAAGCAATATTTTCTCTGATAAGAATAATTTAATTCCACCGCTTTATTTTCAAGAAAAGTTGGAATAACTTGAAAATCCCATTATTTGACCCTAATTTCTAATTTTTTAAGTTATTCCAACTTTTCTTAAAAACGAAGCAATAAAATTAATTTATACTAATCAAAGAAAATATTACATTTTATTAAACACATCGAAACCATCTCTTTATTTTTGCCTCTTGTTGCTAATTTTGGGAAAAAAGTCAATTTTTTAATTAGAAAAGGACAGAGATACAGCAGCCTCTTAACCTCTATTTTTTAAGTTTTTCAAGATTTTCTCGAAAATGAAGCAATAAAATAAATTCTCTCTTATCAAAGAAAATGTTGCTTTTTCAGATACAAGATGCGACTTTCCCTTTATTTTTTGCTAAAATTATTAGTTTTTGTAATAAAATCAATTCCTTGATTAGAAAAAGACAGATATACTCGACCTTCTCTTAAAGTATAAATTATTGAATATATTGTACCAATAAATTATAAATAAAAGGCAGTTTTATGGTAGTAATTTAACGATACATGACTTCCATGTAAATACTTTTGATTAAGAATCACTTTGGTAATTCAAAATAATTAACAACTTAAGGGGAATCCTCATACCGACATAGAGTTCTACGTTATCTACATCTGAATTATGCACTTTATCATATTTTAATAAATTTAACTATTTATGACTAACACTCGTAGCAGAGGCACACTTTTAACATTCCAAAGGATTTATTGCAATATTGGAAGACAATGTAAGGGTAAAAATAAAGACGAAAAGTATTTAATACGATTAATTATCCAATGTAGTCATAGATAATCCTATTATGCAGTTTTTGTCTTTATTTTTATCTTTATACTGTCTTTTAGCATTGCAATAAGTTCTTTAGAATCTTAAGAATGTGCCTCCATTATGAATTTTAACCATAAATAATTAAATCCCTATATACTAAGAAAGAATGTAACGCGTTAACATGAGTATGTCACAGGTTGCGAGTTACACTATTAGAATTAGATTAGAATTAAATATATAGTAAAGCAATAGTAATAGTAATAGTAGTAGTAATAGTAATAGTAGTAGTAATAGTAATAACAATAGTAATAGTAGTAGTAATAGTAATAGCAATAGTAATAGTAGTAGTAATAGTAATAGTAGTAGTAATAGTAATATTATAGAATATAAATATTGAATACTGTAAGGGGGAGAGGAGGAAAGGGAAGGAAGTATAGGTAAGAGGCAAAGAGATCGGAAAATGAGAGATAGTGAGGGCTAACGGGAGTGGAGAGAAGAATAAGAGAGAGAGAGAGAGAGACATAGACATAGACAAACTTTATTTGGCCTTGACAGGGTATACACCCTGTCTAGCACAATAAGAAAATACAACGACGAATAACAATAATAATATTTCGAATTAATATTTCAAATTAATTAACGATGAAAAGCCAAAGAGAGAGAGAGAGAGAGAGAGAGAGAGAGAGAGAGAGAGAGAGAGAGAGAGAGAGAGAGAGAGAGAGAGAGAGACAAAGGGAGGGAGAGAGACAGGAAGAGTTAACGTGACATTGTTCGGTTTATAAGTAACTGGAGTTAATTCTACATGTGTTAGGCGCGGGCTTTTTTCGCGGGTTTTTGAATAGTAGTAGTTTTGGATTTATTTTGTTATTTACGTTATTTAAATTATTATTTAATAATAATTATTAGAATGAGAGTGAAAGAGTGAGAGAGAGAGGGAAATATATGATATAAATTTTTTAATTTTGGTATGTCGACTTGCAATGAAAGATTATTGTGTTACAGGAACAGCTTTAATAATCTGAGCGCGTTTTTGTAATGCATCATAATCAAGTAATACATTTTTACATCAATTTATTACTATAATAATAATAATAATGTTCCTATTGTGTTAGAAAGTGAGTGAGTGAGTGATTGTGATCGAGAGAGAGAGAGAGAGAGAGAGAGAGAGAGATTTTATAATAAGAATTTTGGATTAATCGATTTGTAGACGCATGTTATAGTATCATCGTATATGGCTGATTCCATTTCAAATCGAACAGTCAGTACACACTCAAGTCACCAATTACTGCGCTAATGGAGTATGTTATTCTACCCTAAAAATAAGGGTATACGTATTTTTTTATTTTGCTGAAATATCAAAATTGCATCAGATATGCACTTTTGAAAATTGCATACAAAAACTAAATGTTAAAACTGAAAATGTTGAGAATAACTTTAGAGGGCTATCGTTTTACCAATTTTCAATGAATTTTGGTAAACCTTATTTTGTTTTATTATGTTTTAAGCCCTCTTTAATTCAGTGCAAGAAATTTCAAAAAAGACTAAAAAATGACTAAGATATGTGGGTAATTCTTTCATACTTTTAAAAATCATGTTACTGCGTCATTTCTCCTAAATATGAGATAGCACATCTTGTTAGCAAATGTTCACTGATTTATTGAGTTATTAGAAACTAATTTTGTTATATTTTTAATGATAATCAGACGTGTCATTTTATGGCGGATGGGGAAAAGAGGTTTTTTTTTGAAATTTAAATGTTACCAGGCCATGTAAAATGATAAATTACCGCTATAAAAAAAATGACTACTGCTTTTTTGATTTGAAATTCACACCAAAGCTTTATCTATACACATACTTTTGGAAAATCAAGAGCATGGGTGTGTGCCTGTTAACAAAAGTACTTTCTGAAAGGTTATTAAAATGTTACCAAAAATTTATATATTTTACTTTTTTCTGGAAAATACGATGCTGTAAAAAAGACTATTCAGCGGTGATATTTTAAACTACATCAAAAGGTAATATTTAGAATCACAAAGAGAAATTTTTTTATTAGGAACGTGTGCCTAGTGTAGATAAAGTTCTTTGTTCGTTTGAAATTATACTTAAAAAACGTGACTCACTTTTGAAAATAGGTTTTTATCCACTAATATGAAAACCTAAGCTTTGATTCACCTTTTCTCTGTGGTGAACTTTGTAATTTACTATTTTATAATACTCAATGTAATCTTTAAGTTGCTTTTGAAGTATTATTTCGAGTATTCTGGAAATCATTGAATTTTTCCCGGCTATTAAATTTTCCAAATTTACATCGACTACCTAGTTTCTATCAATGTTTTAATTCTAAAGAGTTTAAACTTTAAAAAGCTCAGTTTTAGTATGTATTTAATAGCTTACACCTAGAACGTTTAGTTGAATCATCACTGAAGTTTCTAGATTTTAAATTTAAAATTTTTAGATTTAATGTTTATTAAATAAACTAAAATATCTGGTTAAAAGGAATATAAGTATTTTTATTCGAAAACATAAACTACACAAATCCATGTCAAATTTCATACCCTAAGATTGACAATTTTAGCAAAAATAAATTGATATTCCACTCACTTATGATTTGTAATCAGGAATCCCAAAAGTCATTGGGTAACTAATATCACTCAATTTTAATACCCGAATCGCCAAAAATGAATTTTCCAAAAAAATTGGCATTTCTGGCATATTTTATTTATTACAAAAAATTTTGTAATTATTAATGTAAATTGCTTATTTAAATATTTTCTGTAACATATTAAACATGTAAAAATGAAAAAGCTCAATGGAAAATGATCTATTATAGCCCAAAATACTTAAAAAACTGATCTGAGATATGTAAAATATTATACCTGGGTGTGATAATAATGAATATATTTAAATGTCTTATATTAAAAAAAGCTATCTTCAAAAGTGAGTAATGCGATTTTTTCTTTTATTATCATTTTAATATATCAACATTTAAAAAAAATAAATTTGATACATGTGTCTTCAATTTTTTTTAATTTATTGAAAGTAAATTTTAACACTATGAAAAATTTACTCGAAAATCTGTCTTTTAATGTTTGTTAAAAAGACTACCCTTAAAAGTGAGTAACACGATTTTTTTTTTTCATTATAATACGTCAACATTCAGAGAAAATTAGTTTTATACGTGTGCCTGTATTTTTTTTTTTTTAATTTGTTGCAGGTGAAATTTTAACATTATGAAAGATTTACCCATGTGCATTTTACCAAAAAATGCACTTTTCATGCACATGCATTTTTCTCGAAAAACCCATTTTTTTTTTGTTGAAATTTTTTGTGCTCATAGAGGACCAAATTACCTATCTAATGGTACTTGGTTGATCCCGTACTTATTTGTTTGAAGCGAGAAAAAAAATTCACAAATTTTATTGGTGAAAAATTTTTGTATATACGTTCGGAAATTTTAAGCAATGTAGATTTAAACACTATCCTTCTTTTAGCATTACCCAGGAACAACGACGTGGACGTAGAAGGTTTCTGTTCCCTACGGGGTGCTTTTTTAAAGTGAGTTCCCCTTGCCTCTCACTGTTGGGATGCGTCAAAAATATAATTATATATAATTACTTTTTTTTATTTTTGCACTTATTATTTTTAGTTCTAAGTGTAGCCTTACGACGTTAGACTTTTTTTTTCTTGTCTTTCACTTTAGTCAGTGCATGTATAGCTGTTCTGCCAACAAATATATGCGATTTCAATTCCCCAAGTTGTTTTAACCACATATGACTTTTTTGAATCCCATTATATTTAGGAACTGTACTCCATTCAATATTTTTTTCTTTTCTAAATTTTTCAATCTCATTTATTGGTAATAATATGATTTTGATTGCACTGGTGTACTTTTAAACCCAATCTATAAAATCGTCAGCATTTTGTATCGATTCTTCATGAACTCTTTTTAAGTTATGTGAAGTAGCATAATGCTTTAGAAGCCCACCTATTTCATTAACGGCTCCTTTCCCATGACCAGTCGCAGAAAATAACCATTTCATTTGATAAGAAAAATGTTTGAATTCATGTAGCTGAAAACGATTTTTAAATTGGCTTGCAGCTCCATCTGATATAATAGTGACTTTAGTAACTAAATCATTTTTCAAAAGATCGATAATTTTATTTATTGCTAATAGCGCATATGCAGTATCATGCTTTTTGTCGTCACTAACGATCGCAAAGCTTTGCGTTATCTCTTCTTGGTAACAGACTGCAGTAAAAATAGAAATTTGGTTATTTACCCAATGATTTCCCTGAACCGCTTTATTATTTATTACAGACCAATTTTCTGCAAAATCAACGTGGATAATTAATTTAGTAGGATCAGCTTTACCTTCTTCTTTTTCTTTTTTTATAGCTTCACGTTGAATATTTTTTATGTATACTTGAGTACTTGCTTTTAGTGCGCAGATTGAAAATTTTTCTTTAAAAACTGATAAGCTTACTGTTTGTTTGATAAGATTACCATTATCCCACAAAGCAAACGTAATTTCATCTTCACAATTTTCTTCCAGTTTTAACAATTTTAATGTGATACCCTCACTACCGGGGCAATAATTGCATTCTTGCAAGAAACACGAATCAGATGGTTCAGAACACAACATTGCGTTAGTTATTTCTGAACGAATTAAATCTAATTCAGAATTATTATCGCCTCTAAAACGAATTAAACTTGTAAGTAACAGTTCAAAATTTTCGCAATGTACACAAAGACAAGTTTCCTTCACAGGGCTTGTTAAGACGAAACTTGGTCTTAGACTATAGAATTTCGATTTTACTATTTGTGAGTTTGGATTTTCTTGTCTTAATTGACTATATGTTTCTTTTAAGCTTCGTTAAGAAACCGTTTAACTTTTTTAGTTTTTGTATTATTAACTTTAACAGTAACAACATCAGATTTATTTGGACTTTGTCTACTACAATTAAAATCATCATTCAAAAATATTCCATAGCGATATTTTTTGTATTTTCATCAATAGGATGACCAGTATATGAATCTGGCTCCGAATAAACTCCTTTATTTTTCACGAGATTTCTTGATTTTTTTATCATATACTCGCTTATATTCGGGAATAGTGAGCAAATTTTTCTTTTGCTTAATTTTGAAGGTTATAGAGTTAGAAGTTTTATTTTCTCCAAAACAGAAGAACATTTTTCTAAAGCCGATTTAAAATTTTCGACAAATTCGTTCCAATAGTTTTCAGTCGAACTTTTGTCCGATTCTATTGATTCAACTGAAATGCCATACGAATCTTCTAATTTACTTCCGACAGTAGCAGAAAAAGCTGAAATTAAAGATTTTTTCTTTTTAGATACGTAATTTTCTGTTAAATTTTTAGGTATTGCAGTTTTTCTTTTTAGCGGCGAGACGCATTGAGGTAAAATTGTATTAATACTCTCGTTTAATTCCTGTATTCGTTCGGGTGTCTTGGGGATAAAATCATCATGTTTTCCGCTAATAAGTTCAGTGATTTCATTTTCAGATGTAGATTCAAGATCACTTAAAATCATTTTTGATATGCGTTCATGGCAATTTTTGCATACATTAGTAGAGGGCAGTATCTTTAAATCTGGATAAAGCTGTGCCAAATTAATGGCCAAATCTTCCAACAGTCTAAAACGTAAATTTCCGCTTTTATAAACTACCTTCTTATGCATTTGAAAAAAATCGGGACATCGAATTCTTGTAGAAGAGTGAATTTCGGACATCGTAATTGCAGAGTTTTGTTTATTTTTTTACAAGTCCAAAAAGTACCTTTCAAAGCAGACGTAAGAATAACCAGCTTGTATATAACAATTCTAATATGCTGTTTTGGTTACGCGAGGTATTTGTCCGCGAATGAGCCTCCTATTGTCTGTACATCGAAACATACATAACATACATACATGATCATTGCTTAAGACTTTCGAACGTATATACAAAAATTTTTCACCAATAAAATTTGTGAATTTTTTTTCTCGCTTCAAACAAATAAGTACGGGATCAACCAAGTACCATTAGATAGGTAATTTGGTCCTCTATGAGCACAAAAAATTTCAACAAAAAAAAAATGGGTTTTTCGAGAAAAATGCATGTGCATGAAAAGTGCATTTTTTGGTAAAATGCACATATCTTAGTCATTTTTTAGTCTTTTTTGAAATTTCTTGCACTGAATTAAAGAGGGCTTAAAACATAATAAAACAAAATAAGGTTTACCAAAATTCATTGAAAATTGGTAAAACGATAGCCCTCTAAAGTTATTCTCAACATTTTCAGTTTTAACATTTAGTTTTTGTATGCAATTTTCAAAAGTGCATATCTGATGCAATTTTGATATTTCAGCAAAATAAAAAAATACGTATACCCTTATTTTTAGGGTAGAATAACATACTCCATTAGCGCAGTAATTGGTGACTTGAGTGTATACTGACTGTTCGATTTGAAATGGAATCAGCCATATTTAGAAATTGCATTAACAACATTAACATATATGCACGTCTTTGCGTACAGCATATTAATTAATTAATTATAATTATTTTAATTTATTTAATTTATTGATTAAAGGTCTAATTATTTTAGAGAGTTAGTGTGTGAAGAGATGAGAGCGTGAGAGTGAGCGGGTGAGAGTTAAAGTGAATGAGATTGATTTTTTTTAAGATTTTCAAATGTTTGGTACGCATATATGTGTCAGAGGATTATCGCATGTTTGAGAAATCCTATTATATATTAGTACGTATTGTGTTTGATAATTGATAATTGACAATTAATTAATAATTGATAATTGACAATTAATTAATAATTGATAATTGACAATTGATTAATAATTGATAATTGACAATTGACTAATAATTGATAATTGACAATTAATTAATAATTAATAATTTAATTATATATAATATTTATTATATTTGAAATTATTAGAGTAGGCGAATAAGAAAGTGCGTGGGCGAGGGAGAGAGAGAGTGATATAGAGTAAAAGTGGCGGTTCAAAGTTACATGGATTTTTGACGCGTGTTTATGCTTGGGTCTTTTTCGTAGCATTTACTATTGAATATAATAAATATTTCGCATAATTTAATTTTTTTGTCGTTCGTGCTAATGTACGTTTAAGTAATTAGTTGGATCGTTATTTGAGTATTATAGAATTTGTATACGTGGTGATAATTTTGGTTATTTATTTTCGTGGAATTAATAGTTTTTTTATCGTATATTTGCTTTGATTATGCGCGCTATCGCATGTATTTTTCTTCAGTTTATTGTATAGAATTATTTACGAATTTTCGATTTAAATGTTCAATTCATGTATGGAATTTGTACGTAACTATTTACAAATGAATTTAGTTTTTAATAAATTGATTTATTATGTAATTGTTTATTAATATTTATTATTTATAATTTTTATTTTTATTAAATTATTTCTGTTCATAAATTTGTTTTATTTTTTTTCTCGTTCATACGTTTTTTTGTAATATTATAAAGAATATATACGTCATTATTGATTTCGAATATAGTGTATTATCAATTTGTTATTATTTTATAAAACATTTGGATATTTATGATATATTTATTATTTCAAAACTATAAAAATTCATTGAAATTTGTTTTGTTTTATTAATATTACGCAACAAATTATAAATAAATGGATTTAATGCTTGAAGAATGAATTTAGAAAATTTTTTTTATAAGTTAATTAGTTATTATGGCGTATAGTAATTCAGGAAATTGATCTTTAAGAAAATCAATAAACAAGACAATTAGTTATAAAGCAATGAACAATTAAGACAATTAGCAAATAAGGACATTAGTATTAAAAAAATCAGATTAATTGATATAAAAGAAACTTATTCGAATCGGATAGATGGATAGATAGATAACCAAATTTATTATATGTACATTATGTTGTACAATTACTTACAGTAATACATTAGAATTAATAAAATTAATATAAAGCACAATAATAATAATAAACAGTAAAAAAGAAAACAGTAATCAAGCAAATGTAGAGTTCAGTGGTGTAGTGGCTAAGGCGCGTGACTCGTATCCCCGTTAGCGCGGGATCGATTCCCCGTCTGGTCGCTCTTTCGCTGTCTCTGCCGTGGGCTGACACCACGTTAAATAATACGTCAACTGTATTGTCTTTAATTGTTTACGTAAATTGCTATTGGGCAGAAAATGCCCGTTTATTATTAAAAAAAAAAAAAAAAAAAAATATAACAATAAAATAAATTTTACAGCAATAAAATTAATACAATATAAAACAGTTTTATAATTTAGCATGAAGCAGAGGTCCACTCTCCAAGGCAAGGTAGTGTGAAAATGAGGATGTCTTGAATGTCGTGAGCGAGGATGAGTTGCGTAAAGTCGCAGGAAAATCATACCATAGCCGCGAGGAAGTGACCAGGAACGATCGTAGGCGATACTCAGTGAATGAAAAAGGAATGGTCAAAGGTTTCACATCACCTCTCAAGGACCTCACCGGCCGGCTCCACTGATACATAGAATACAAATAAGATAGAGTACAAGATAAAAACATCTTATACAGAAACGTAGAAGAAAAATAGTTTCTTCTACCCGCAGTGGATAACCAGCCTAATGAGAACCTATAAGCAGAGATGTGCTCACGCCTACCTACACCGAAGATGTAACGTATACCAGAGTTGATAATCCTCTGAAGTCGGAGTGATAGAATGATTGATATTATGATATGATAATTATGATACCATATGATTTAATATGCTGATAAACAATGATATTCAGACAACCAGAACTTATGTTACCAGAATTAAATGAATTTGGAAATAATATAATCAGGAATAAGCAATTAGAACCTTATTATGACAATTCATAAATTGAAATTGAATCAAGTGCGATATTAATTCATTCTGTAATTGTTTGATAATAATTTAACAGTATTAATATTATATATAATGCAATAAACATATCATTTAATTATAAATATATCATATATATATATATATATATATATATATATATATATATATATGTATATATATACATATTTATTATTATTATTATTTTATTTTTAATCATTTATATTATTCGTAATCATTTCATAATTATTTAGTCATGGGTATTTGCTATTCTATTTTATAGTATGTAATATGTTTTATTGTTATACATGTTAGATATTGTGACGTCTGAGGGACGTACATTTATTAGCGCCGATGTATTAAAGGTTACTTGACGGCCTGGTTAATCAACCACTAACCGTCTCTTTTTATAAAGAAAAATAAATAACGCGAACTATTTCGGGTGTGTATGTGTAGGAAATAGGGAAAAGGTTTAAGTATAAGCGAATCCGTAAGCGTGAGAATCCAGGTTACTTGTACTGTCGAGATCCTATCCAATTTGGCGAATCTCGGCGGAAAGGTGAAGGAGTTATAACATATAATAATAAATTTCAAGAAAAATATATAAAATGAGAACTTTTAAAAATTATTAATGACTTTAAGATTGATTAACCATGCAAAGAGAAGAAAGAAAAATAAAAATAATAAAATTATTTGTTGAAAATAAATATATAAAGCAGATTGTAAATAAAAACCATTTGATTTTAAATTGAAATACTTAAATGTTTATTTAATAAAACTATACTTGCTATCCTTAAGAGCAGGTCGTATATCTCTGTCCTTTTCTAATCAAAGAATTAATTTTTATGCAAAAATTAATAATTATAGCAAAAAATGAGGAGATAGCCCCATCTCGTATAATAAAAAGCAAGATTTTCTTTGATGAGGAAAAATTATTTTTATCGATTTGTTTTGAAGAAAACCTTGAAAAACTTAAAAAATAGAGGTTAGGGTGGACAATTCAGTTTTTCAAGGTTTTCTTAAAAACGAAGCGATAAAAATAATTATTCCTCATAAAAGAAAATCTTGCTTTTTATTATACGAGATGGGGCTTTCTTCTTATTTTTTGCTAAAATTATTAATTTTTGTGAAGAAATCAATTTTTTGATTAGAAAAGGACAGATATACTCGACCTCCTCTTAAAGGTCTGGAATACTCGTAGAGAGAGAAAATTTGATAACAAGATCCTTGGAAAAAATAGAGCAGTGTAATAATATTAATGTGTTGGAGATCCTTGAAAAAAACAGTGTCTTGGTATATTTGTAGAAAAAGAGATTTGATTTAGGATTCGTAGTGAGCTTGTTGAGGCTCTGAGGAAGACTTGATGAGAACTTGATAAGAAAGCGTTTGGAAGTGCTGAGGGCCTGCACACTAGCCCGAGTCGCTTCCTTAGGCGAACTAATTTTGTTTTGTATCTTCTCGAGATACAAAATTTTTGTTTCCCTCCCCAAGGGAACTTGAAGGTGTTATTTAGGAGATTAAGATATTGGATGAAAAAGTATTGGTCAATGACCGAAAAAGGCAGAGTTTGGTTAAAAATTTGTTGAGAACGGGCCCAAAAAGGGAGGAGATCTTGGCCCAAAGTTCGGCAATTTCCGAGCAGAATCATTGTAACTCGAAAATCTCTTTCTTTCTTTCTCTAAGGTATCCTTCCTTTAGGATAGGTTACAAAAATATTAAACTTAATATTAACAAATTAATGAATTAACGCAAAAAAAAGATTAATACATATTGTCTTATTACAAAAGAATTATTAAAATTATATAAAAACATTAGAAAAAAAATTATAAAATTATTAGATGCATATACACATTACATTTATTAAAATTGCATGTATATACATACATATATATATTTAGTGGTATTTTATTTCCTTAAAAAAAAAAAATAAAAAAAAAATGATTTGATTATTATGAATAGCATATATATATATATATATATATATAAATTTAAGTATTTACTTTAAGATATATATATATATATATATATATATATATATATATATATATATTCTTAAAGTAAATACTTAAATTTATAATTATAAAAAGTAATCGTGAATATAAATTTTAATCTATAAAATAAATTTAATCTATAAATTTTAACTTATAACTATATAATAAAGAAGTTTATCCTAGAACATTCGAGAACATTCACGGTGTTTCTTCTTTTTTCCTTGGAAGGATAAAAAGTGTATAATATTAATTTAACTTTATTAAAATATTAAAAGAGTAAAGAAAAGATAAAGTTCTTCTTTGTATCCTTTTAGATTCGCATTGTGAATCATTAATATGAATTATTATTGAAAAAGATTATATCTATTGTAAACGACTTATATCTATTGGACTGATAGTTATTCCTAAAATTACGGTTGCGGAAAACAATAATATTTTAAATTTCTTTTATAAATATATTCCTATGATTATGTAGATTTTTAACCTAATTGAAAATCGTATAATGTGAGTAACCTTTTAACACCTTCGGATGTAGAAGGGCATATACACTGAAAAGGGGTTAGAACAGTGGTTGTACTCTATGGTGGCGAGTGGCGCTAGTATCGATAGCGAACATTCATTGAAGTACGAGAGAGATGCTAGTGTTTTCTAGAGGATAATGAGTGCTCTCTGCGAGGTTTTGAGTGTTCTCCGCGATGTTTCTTTGTTCGAAGAAATGAGCAGGTCTTCGCTCAGAGAATAATGAGTCTTCTCTAGAGACTACTAGTTCGCATTTCGACGCGTAGGCTGACTGTATTTTAAAAATGACACCGATTGTACCGTAGAGTACAGTCACAGTTCACTTCCCTTTTCAGTGTAGGCGTAAAAGAAAAAGAAATTAAAATCAATTCTTAAAATCTAATTTATTAAAACAAAAAATTTAAAAAGAAATTGGGAAGTTTTAAAGGGAAGTGACAATATCACATACAATATATTCCATGATTACAATATTAGATATCATTTATACTTTATATTAAATTAAATATATTTTAATTTCATTACAATATTAAATTAGTTTAGATTATTCGAATTATATGTCAAGGTATCATTTATCAAGGAATGACATATAAATATTTGATAATTTTTGTTTCATCATAATGTTGTGTTATAAATTTTGTAGACTAATGTGAAATTATAAGAATAGTTTAGTTTGGAGACTATTTTCATTTCAATTTAATTATAGCATCATAAATAATGGTAGAACGACGTGTTTTAATTGTTGAGATTCGACGAATTCGAAAAAGCAATAATAATAATGGTAATAATATTTCATTTGCGCATGATCAGAATCGTAGTAGATCTAAATTCAGACATATTTCTGAAGAGTGTTGTGCCTTATTATTCTATTATAGATCATGATCGAAATAGTATTGCATCTAGATTTAGACAAACTTCTGAAGAACGACGTGTTTTAGCTGTGGAGAGACAGAGACGGTGTCGACAAAGAAAACAAAATAGTCAAAATAATATTTGCATAGAGCAAGATCAAAATCGTAGTAGATCTAGAGTTAGTCAAACTCAGAAAGGACGACGTGTATTAAATGCTGAGAAACAGAGACGGTATCGATAAAGAATAAGAAATAATCAAAATAATTTGACTATTGAGCATGAATTAAATCGAAATAGATACAGAATTCGACAAATTTCTGAAGAACGACATGTAGTTGTCTCTGAATTATGTAGAGAAAGATTTTCTAATAATGAGACTAATGTTATTATTGAAAATGATTTGTATTGTATACAATATGAATTAAGTAATATCAGTGAACATAAACTGGTTCTTACTAATTAATGTGTTGTTAGATTTAGAGAAGCACGCAATAATATACGCATCGAGGATAATGATGAACATTATTTAGGTTTAATGACAGAAATATGTAAACATTGTTTTGCTAAACATTTGAGCGATGAAAAAATGAATGGTAAAATTAATTCATTCAATGATTGTTGTGGTCATGGAACTGCCGAATTGAATAATATTAGTGATTTTCTCGATGAATTGCGATCATTATTCGATGGTTCTCTCGAAAAATCTTAAATTTTAATAGTTAATTTTTTTTTGTTTTATTTAACGCTAATTTAGTTAATTTTCCAACTATTGGAAGGGCTCCTTATTGTTTTCAAATTCATGGACAGATATATTATCAAATTAATGAGGCTTTGTATACAGCTAATAATGATAACCCAACATGTGGTCAATTATTTATTGTAGATCAACAAGAAGCGATTGATCATTAAATTGCTAATAATCCTTGAACAAATATTGACGTTTTAAATATTATAGAGAATTTAATGAGAGAACATAATATATTAGCCAAGTCATATGAAATGATGAAATAAGAAATCTCTTTACATGCTACTGAAAATGGTATTAAACCAGAGTTACAATTATTATTTTCTGTGAAACCAGCGAATGATAAGAATAGATATGATTTTCAGCAAACTAATGAAGTCGCTGCAGTATTTTCAACAACCACTGATGGCCAAATTCCCGAATCATATGTGACTATAGGTAATATTAATACGAAGTCTTTATATATATTAAGTTCAGATTAGATTCTAATGTAGAAGCTATGGTATATCCATTATCTTATCCATATAGTTAAGGTAGCTGGAACTTGAATATAATGAAGAAGAATTCTAATAATTGTAGCGATATTGTTTATAATAATAATGACAATGATATTATAAATAACGATAATGAGAACTTAGATAATCATGATAATCGTTGTCGTCGAGTAACTAGAAATGCTTATATTTAGTACCAAATAGCTATTAGAACTGGCGAATTTAATCTATTTCTGCATGGACGTCGATCATATCAACAAGTTGATAATTATGTAAAAGTTGAACAAGATATAATTTAATGGTGTAGAAATAATCAAAAACAATTGCAAGCTGATTCTTATCAAGGTTTAATCGATTACATGAATAATATGGCAAATGATATGAATTGTCAGGTCGGTAAGATGGTGATATTACCATCAACATTTATTGGTTCTCCTTGACATATGATGTAAAATAATCAAGATATCATGTCTATTGTTCGTATTACAGGCAAACCTGATTTATTTATTACAATGACTTGCAATTCGCAGTGGCGTGAAATTCATGAAAATTTGTTTCCCGAACAGCATACTTCTGATCGGCCTAATATATGTTGTCGTGTTTTTGATTTGAAGAAAGAGCGTTTAATTAAAATGATAACGAAAGAAAAATATTTTGGTGTTGCGATTGCCCATGTGCATGTTGTGGAGTTTCAAAAGCGCGGATTATCTCATGCGCACATATTGCTAACATTAGTTAATCCTTATAAATTTACGACACCTGAAATAATAGATTAATATACATCAGCTGAAATTTCTGATTCCAATGAGAATTTTGCATTGTATAACATTGTTATTAATAACATGATTCATGGACCGTGGTAATAGACGTATAATAAATGATAAATGTTTGAAGCATTATTCTAAAGAATTTAATAATGAAACAATAATGAATGCGGATGGTTATCCTTATTATAGTCATCGTAATAATGGGCGGAACGTTTTTCGTCGAAATAGAATGATTGATAATCGATATGTTGTTCTTTATTGTCCATTTTCATTGAGCAAGTTTAGTTATCATATAAATGTAAAATCAGTTTCTAGCATGCAATCAGTTAAATATTTATTCAAATATGTTTATAAGGGTCATGATTCTGCTATGATTGTAATTGAAAATACTTGAAATGAATCTATCATTAATCATGATGAAATATCTAATTTTATAGAAAGTCGTTAGTCCTGTTGAAGCCTGTTATTGTATACTAAGTAAACCTTTGCAATTTTAAAGTTATAGTGCCGTCAGATTACCTGTCCATTCATTTAATCAACAAACAGTATTAATAGCGCATAATGATGATACTTCAGCGTTCGCATCAAGCAGAGGTTCTATGTTAATAGATTATTTTTAATTATACCGAAGAGATGAATCTGCTAGACAATATTTATGTGCAGAGATTCCACATCATTATGTCTTTAAAAAGCAAAAGATTGGTATTAATTCTGTATTTTGATGGATTCAACGTAAAAAACACTTTAATTGTATCGGCCGAATGTATTCAGTGAGTCCGAGTCAAATTCAATTATATCGTTTACGATTATTATTGTTACATGTGAAAAGTGATATCAATTTTGATCATTTAAAAAATGTGAATGGAATTCAATATACTACATATTCTGAAGCATGTTTAACTTAAGTTTTAATTGAAGATAATGATGAATGGAAGCGTGCACTTCAAGAAGCTGTTATTTAGGATGCCATTTAATTTACGACGATTATTCGTTTGTATTTTGATTCATTGTCAACCTATTTATCCTGAATAGCTATGAAATAATTTTAAAGATTCTTTTTCAAAAGATTAAAGAATAATCGATCGTAATAGGGCTCATAATTTAGCTCATATTGATATTTGCGAAATATTAATTAAAGAAGGCCGTTATATAACAGATTTTCTTTCTACGTTTGAGAGTATAATGATGGATGACGACTATTTAAATAATCGACGGAACTGGTGGCAGTGGTAAGATATATATTAATAACATTATTTATAATTTGTTAAGAGGATATAATAAAAATGTTTGTTATATGACTTTTACTGGTATCGCAGCTACTTTGTTGCTTAAAGGTATGACTGTTCACAAAGCATTAGGATCACCCATTCCTTTATTACCAGATTTTTCACCTAATATTACTTTTTAATCGAAAGAAGGTGAATTTATAAAATGTACATATGTATTCATTTGTGATGAAGCTCCTATGTCACCTTGATATGGAATAGAAGTTATGGATAGAACATTAAAAGATATGATGAATAATAATGTACCTTTTGGAGGTAAAATTATAATATTGAAAGGCGATTTTTGACAGTTATTACCTTTATTACCACGTGAAACTCGAAATGAAATTATTAGTTCATCTATCAAGAAAAGTCATCTTTGGAGTACATTTCATGTTCATCGATTAACTCATAATGTATGAATTGCAAATAATGAAATAGAATTCGCTAAATTTGCTCTCGATGTATGTAATGGTATACTTAATGATGCTAATGATTAAGTTACGGTTCCTGAACGTTGTATAATAAGCAATGTTAGTAGTGCTAAATATATATTTAGTGATTTGTATAATATTATCACCCCGTAATGTCGATGTTGATGAAATTCATAATGAAGCTGTATCCATGTTAGATAGTTGCGGTGAACGTTTTTACACGACTATTGATTCAGCTGATAATTGCAATGATAACGGGTCAATGACTGATGTTTTATTGCCTGGATATTTAAATTCATTAAATTCTTCCAGTTTACCTTCTCATATATTACATTTAAAAATTAATTGTGATGCTCATTCGGAATATTAGTCTTAATGAAGGATTGTGTGAATAGTACACGATTACGTATATTGGATTTAAGTAATAATTTATTGAAATGTGTGATATTAACAGGTGATGAAGCCGGTGATATTATATTTTTGAATCGAATAACTTTGTATTCTGAAAATGATCATCCATTTACATTTAAGAGAAGGCAATTTTCAATTAAATTGGCTTTCGCAATGACTATTAATAAAGCTCAGGGTCAAACGTTTATTAATATTGGATTAGATTTACGAAAAATTTATTCACCTATAGTCAATTTTACGTAGCCATTTCACGTGTTTGAATATAGGATTGTTTGAAAATATTTTCCAACAATAATAGATTCGATAATTTTATTAAAAACCATGTTTTAAAGAAAATTCTTATTTAAATAATGAAAATGATTTTATAATGGCACTAACATGGATAATTATTATTTTCACGGATTACGACATGATTATATTATAATTTTGGATATTGGGGTTATTAGTGGATTATTCATTCATAGTAAACGTTATTATGATTATTATATAAAGTGTTATATGCAGGTGATAAGTGGACAGGTGCAATTACACGTTTTTAATATGATGTGCAAGATAGGATTATTTAGAATTTATGAATAAATTTTTATTTACGTATGTTAATTTGTTAGTTATTGAACGATTAATAAATTCAGTTGTAAAATAAATCTATTACCCTGGTAGAAAATTCACCATCTCAAATGGTGAAAATATTAACGATTGGCCAACTTTCTTAGTCAATTTTTAGCCAGTCACTGGTAAAAAGTTGTCGAAAAAATGGTGAATGATTTAATTTTAAAGTTGATCATAACCTATTTTGCTTAGTAAATATTGAAATGAGAAAAGAAAATATACAGAAAAGAAGGATGTTAAATATATTTATCAATTAATTTTAAATTATAAAGAGCTACCAGAGCCCAAGTTTACAAAAACGTATTTAAATTGTAATGTGAAAAGATGGAAAAAATAATATTTTACTTTTTAAGAATTTTTCTAAAATAGATAATATATTGAAATATTATTGTTTAATAATTTATAATTTATAAATAATTTATTATTTTAAAATTGATAAGTTCTAACTTTTCAAATAAAATATCATAATAAAATTAAATATATTCACCATTATTTTGTCAACTTTTCACCATGAAAGTTCGCTAGATAGCAGGGTATTTGGCCATGATTTTTAGCATTTTTTGGCCAAATTGATAAAAAATGGCCTATGCTTGGCCAAAAGATGCTGAAAATTTCTACCAGGGTAGTTAGATATTTATTTTCTACAATTATTATTTATTTTAAAATATTGATTTTTTAGGCACGACCGCTACACGGAAGTGCCTTATATTTTCGACATTGCGAAAAATGTAACCCTTGAAAATATTTTATATTATGATCAAAAACTTATTTTTATTGCAAAATAATACCATTAGAAAACTTCCTTAAAATGTACAGTACCGCTCAAAAGTTCGTAAAATTTTTTTTTTTTTTAACTCAACTTCAAACTGCGATATTTCGGAAACGGCTCGATGAATTTGAAAAATCCGGACGGCGTTTGAAAGATCAGACAAAATACTATCTTTTTGTGTCCTGCCAAATATTTTTATCCCTTTTTTTAATTCTATTTCTAATGATAGAAAAATTTTTTATTTTTACGAATTTTTAAATTTCAATCAATCAAATGTAACTTTTTAAGAAATTGATAAAATTAAAAAATTCGAACGCGAATACTGAAAAGTAGAGTAAATTTCCTAAATCTTTATGTTTAATGATTTTTTTGTATCTATTTCCTGCGTGTAGCTAAAAATGCGCAAAAATGGAAAGTATAAGAAAATCAGTTTTAGATATGATAATATTTTCCAATGTCGCGAGTCAATTTTGGTTTACATTAGCAAGATACATAAAGATAGTATTTTGTCTAATCTTTTAAACGCCATCCAGATTTCTCAAATTTATCGAGTCATTTCCGAAATATCGCAGTTTGAAGTTGAGTTTCTAAAAAAAAATTTTTTTTCGAACTAATGAACGGTATTGTATACTTTTAACAAAATTATCACAAATTTTATCACAATTATTATAAATGATAGTGTCCTTTTTTTGAATAAATTAAAGTTATTTACAAATTTGATTCTTCGTATGTATATACGAACTACAGATTTGAACACATGCTGAAATGTAAACAAAAATAGACCCGCGATATTGGAAAATATTATCATATCTAAAACTGATTTTCTTGTACTTTCCATTTTTGCGCATTTTTAGCTACACGCAGGAAATAGATACAAAAAAATCATTAAACATAAAGATTTAGGAAATTCACTCTACTTTTCAGTCGCGTTCGAATTTTTTAATTTTATCGATTTCTTAAAAAGTTACATTTGATTGATTGAAATTTAAAAATTCGTAAAAATAAAAAATTTTCCTATCATTAGAAATAGAGTTAAAAAAAGAGATAAAAATATTTGGCAAGACACCAAAAGATAGTATTTTGTCTGATCTTTCAAACGCCGTCCGGATTTTTCAAATTCATCAAGCCGTTTCCGAAATATTGCAGTTTAAAGTTGAGTTAAAAAAAAAAAAATTTTCACGAACTTTTGAGCGGTACTGTATGTATGGATGTATGTGTGTGAGAAATCAAGTTTATGAATTTTCTCGATGAGTTTTTGTCCGATCTGTATAATTGAAACAGAAAATTATTTATAATAATAGTACAAGTAAAAGTTCCTATTTTGAAAAAAATAATTAAAACCGTTTATAAATAGTTGCCCTTTAAATGGTCAAAAAAAATAATTTTTGGAAATAACTTAAAAAATACGATTTTTTTTTAAAAAGTATATTAAATAAAAGTCATAGAATATAAAAAAATTAATTTTTTTTATACTATACATTTTTCTCTGAAGTTAATATTTTTCAAATTGTTCATGAAATATGTTGAGATCAAAGGCTTTTTAGTGATAATTTAATAAATATAATTTTTAGAAAAAAATGTATGATATTAAAAAAATCCATCTTATTTCTTTTCACAAATTGTATTGAATAAATTTTTTTTCGAAGTCGAACGTGCCTTATATGCAAAAAGTGAAGTTTTTTGCATGCCTTGCATCGCATAGCGATGCAAGGCCCGAGGTAAGAGCCATAACGGCCCTTTGGGCCGAGCTAGTTTATAATAAATTCGCACATTAATTTTTATATGTGTTTTTCGCTCATTTTTTGTAATATAAATGTTAATATATCGACAGCTATACGTAGATATTCATTTTTAGATTTTTTCAAAGATCATCGCTTCAATCAGAAACAAACAAAATATTATTTTAATTTTCATTTTAACGGAGACTATTATTTTGAACGACTTGCGACGAAAAGAATTAAATTTCAAAGTATATCGACGACAACTATCATTTAATTATTTATGTAAACAGAGATTATCTCTTTTGAACGAGTTGCGACAAAAGGAATTCAATTTCAATGTACACTTGGTGGAAAAGATATTTTTCCAATTATTAACCTCAAATGGCAACATCGCATATTTTACCATAGATACAAGACTATTTCAAATTATAGAGCAAATTTCGCATCATCGTTATTTATTACTTAATGAAATAATTTTAGTAAACAAACAATATTACTTTTTCCTTTCATGATCCGAATTATAATTTTATGGAAGAAAATTTTTGTTTCTTAGTTCAATAATCATAAAATGATATAAGCAATAAAATTTTAATAGTAAGCATTTGAATTTTACGTAAATAACCTATATTAAAAAACAAAATCATCATGATGCAAAACTCAATACATAATTCTAAGTTCTCTTACGTCTGTGGTAAAATATGCAGCACTGCCATTTAAGATACACATTCGGAAAAATATCCTTTCCGCCAAGTGTACACGATGGGAATTCTTATTTAATTTTTATACAAACGAAGACTATCACTGACGAACGATTTGCGACGGATAAGAATTAAATTTCAATATATGTTGTTTATAGAAATTATTTTAATATTGTTTCGTAAATCAACACACATATGTATGTATATATAAATATATATATATATATATATATATTGTAACGTTTTTATTTTCCGCAGGTAGGAAAATTACGTTTTTACCTCCTGTTGCCAGACGCTTCACTGAGTGACCAGGATTCGAGGCAGGAGGACGGACAGGACGGGCGGTGGAAAGATAAAGGATAGTAAACGGGTTGACACGTTTGTTTGTGCTAGGGAGTACTTGGGCTTTATTGTACTCTAAACTCATATTTTACAACGACGTATAACAATAATAGTAAAAAGTAATATACTAACCTAAATTATATAAACCAAAGAACTAACCTAATTAAATTGCGCGCGTCATACAAAGAAATAAAGATTGAATTTATTATAAGCCACTTGACGGCTTTTATGCGCCTCTTGTTGGCGACGTAAATAAATGAAATCAAAAATAATTCAAGCTAAATTATATTACTTTCTTTTAATTGAAATAAACTTTATTTTTAATGATAAGTCAATTTAGACTAAACGGTATTTAACGGTCGGCCGGGTTAATTCGGTGATAGTGTAACGAACAAACAAAAATATAATATTAATAAACTAATTATTATAATACAGTAGGTGGACGGTACCCTTAATGCGGTAACACGGAATGTGGCTGAAGGCCTATGATTCTCTAATGTGCGGCGGATGCACATAAGTAGAGTAATCTTAGCTTGCCCTTTTCCGGCGGTGGCAATAGGTGAAAAGCACCTTTAATGCTAACTTAGTACTACGGTTACAATAGGTGAGAAGCACCCTTAATGTTAAGTACGAATTAATATTGAATTAATAAAGTTACTATTTACAAAACGGCCGGTACGGCGGCTCGGCGGTACAAACTAATACAATCTTATATTAAGTTGAACTAATCCGATATTTACAGTACGGGTGGTACGGCGGTACAGTGGTACCGCGGTACAGAAGTGCAATTGTGGTCCTCTCGGTCGCATTTTATCTAAGCCAGCAAGCGCACTCGGCAAAGATTATTTGCGACTTGACTTGCTTCTAATGGTTTGACACATTAGAGCGAGCGAGAGAGTAGCTTTTCTTATAAGGCGTGGGAGCCCCATATAAGAATGCCAGTTCTGTATACTGCTTTCTTTCGCTAGGCCAGCGAGCGCACTTGGCTAAGAGAGAGAGGGAGAGCACAGTCCCCAATGCCTCGACTCTTCGCTAAGTCTTAGCTCTTATATCTTCCCGAACTCGCTGTTCCTCTTGCGGGAAAAGCAAAGCTGATGGCGCCTGGCGGTTGAGCCTGTTACTACCGTGGCGGGAGATTTGAATATCCTGTCTGCACGATCATGAATAATCGTTGCAATATATATATATATATATATATACATATCGGCAAACTCGTGCCATGGGTTGTCCATTTTACCTTTCTCGGTGCATATACGATTTTTTTCAACAGTGAGGCTAAAATTAGCACTTTTCGTTTTCCATGCCGGGAGCAAAAGTGGTGTTTTTAGCCCACTGTTAAAAAAATTTTTTTTTCCAGATATATATTATTATTATTATTATTATATATTATTATTTATTATTATTATATATGGTTATTATTTTACAATTTTAATTGACCCTGAAATAGAAATGGGTGAAATTCAAAAAATTGAAAATAGGTGTTTATACATAATAACTTTTTATGTAAATAATATGTACCGTCTAAACCCAACAGTTAGCTAGTAACAATCCTAATCAACTTGTTCAACGATTAAAACTTTGATTAAATGACTAATCCAAAGTAATAAATAAGAAAAATTAACAAAAATGTCCTCGTGTCACGCGTCCGGAGCGTACAAGTATTTTGTTTTCAAAATAAAAAATATCTAAATACATAGTTATTAAAATTTTACTATAATGATTTTTGAAGATTTTCAAATAAAGAATCTAATGGTGGGGTGTAGAAATACAATAACTTTATAAAATATATTCAAAACTGACGTCAAAGTTACGACAATTTTTTGTCCTCGTGTCACACTTTTAATAGTTTATCGTGAAAATCATTTAAGAAGTCTAATAGTTAGAGCTAAATATCGTCAAATATAAAAATTAATAAGTATTTTAGTAATTAAAAGAGTTATTAATGTAAAAGGTTTTATATATGGTGAGAAAATATATTTTAATCAAACCATAAAGAAACGTACCTTTTCTAATGTCTTCGTATAACGCTAATTTTCTTAACGAAAAAAAAATCTAATCAGGATTTGGACTACGGGAAAAGAAAGTAGGCTTTAAGAGCTTTAAATTGACTGTGAAATATATTTGTTATTATATATATATATATATATATATATATATATATATATATATATATCTTACTCGCCAAGTAATCACTTTTAATGTATACAAAAAAAAGAAAAATGTCCTCGCGTCACACTTTATAAGTTTATTTACATTCACACATGTTATATTTCCAAAATTGAAATACAGTAAAATTTAGGAATTTTTTTTTTAGTTTTTAAAAAACATGATTTTGACAACTTTTTGAATTTTACCCAAATACATTTTCTCTTTTTAGTATTTGACAAAACCTGATTGCAATAAGATGCAGTAAAACTATATATTATGCATGATTCACTTTTTAGCACTCGTAAAATCATATGCAAAGATACACCTACACATATTTGTAAATGAGCTGAATTACTGCTGTGAACTAAAGCAGCCAAGTTCCCATTCAAATTTTTGTAAGAAAAACATGATATAGTCCAAATAGGACCACTACGCCTTACGATCTCTGGTAAATGTATGACGTGATGTACATTAGCTGATAAATGTTCCATACCATAAAGAATTTTAGAGCTTGAAACAAATTCTATTAATAAAACTTCGGCTAAATCAATTATTTCACCTTTGACCGTAGTTTTACACAGAATATAAATCGACATAACTATTAATTTATAATGGTTAAAATATATAACTGGTAATACGTCTTGCAAAATTGGCAAGGAATAGTAAAAAACCAATTTTTAAATTCTGAAGCTTTCCAGTTAACTAGCAAGGAGAGGTCTCCACCCCCGGGAAACGGATTTAGCTGAAACTGCAAGATATGATTTTTTGATGAAAAAAAATAAACTCGTGTTTTTTCTTTTCATCTAATAGGCCCCAGATACCAAGATATAGACATTTTTTTTAAATATAGTGAAAAGAAGCACTTTCAAGATCTTGAATAGCCTAAAAACTAGAACTTTTACGTGAAAATGTATGAAAAATTAAAGAAAGTAGAAATTAAATGCTTTAATTTAAGCTTTGGTGCACTAAAAAAGCTTTTATGGTCCAGAAGTTATAGATAATCAAAATATGCTAAGGAAATGAAGTGAGAAATCCACCGTGTGTTACATGTTAAAAATATTAAAAAATATGTAGTAATATTGAATTGAGCATAACTTCTGAACCAAAAAAGCTTTTTTAATGCACCAGAGCTTAAATTAAAGAATTTAATTTGCACTTTATTTTATTTCAAATACATTTTTTCGTAAAAGTTTTAGTTTTTTGGCTATACAAGTTCTTGAAAGCGCTTCTTTTCACTATATTTAAAAAAATGTCTACATCTAGGTCTCTGGAGCCTATTAGACAAAAAGAAAAAACACGGGTTCATTTTTTTTATCAAAAAATTATATCTTGCAGTTTTAGCTAAATCCGTTTCCCGGAGGTGGGGACCTCTCCTTGTAAGTCTACAGCGATTGATCGCGGACGTCTTTGAATAAATTCTGGTGATTGAAGTGCTTTTAATCGGCTGTCAATAACATCAAAAAATTGTAGGATGGAAAAATCTGTTTTGTTAAACTTTGAATCAAGCCGTAGTTCAATTAATTATTTTGAAACTTGTTCAGAGATATTATGCATAACATCAATTCCAGTTGATGTAATGAATTTTGGTACAATTTTAGAGAGTATTGTTGGTCCCTTAACACCCCAAACTTTGATATCGCTAACATGAGCTCGTTGACCGTGCAGAATGGTTCCACTATCAGTTCGCAAAGTTAATTTCTTTTCAAAAGGGTATATTTTGGATTTGCCAATTAAAATGCTTTTCTGCTTGCATATTTGACTACAGAATTTACCGTTTTATTGATATACAGGGTAAGGAAAAAGTATGGAAACCCCTGGAAATTTTGTGACTTTTATAGTAAAACAAAACAAACAAAGACATACCCTAGGTAATTTTAAACAAGGAATCCGATGGTGACCTTGGATTTTACCTTGAACCTCATTTCCAAGGTTATTTCAAGGTCAAACTAATTTTTTAAAATGGGAATCTCTACTTTTTATACCGTAATCCAAAAGAGCGGAAAATTTTACGTCGGAATATGTGTTTAAGTATGAGGTTAACGTAACCTTTAGAGGTTAATTAGAGGTCAAAGTATGACTTCTTAATAATCTCTAGTTTAGTGGTAAAACAAAACAAACAAGAGGCATAATCTAGGTAATTTTAAACAAGGAATCCGATGGTGACCTTTAATTCGACCTTAAACCTCATTTCCAAGGTTATTTCAAGGTCAACCTCATTTTTTAAAAATAAGAACCCTTATTTTTTATACCGTAATCGAAAAGAGCGGAAAATTTTACGTTCGGATATGTGTTTAGGTATGAGGTTAACGTAACCTCTAAAGGTCAAAGTATGACTTCTTAAAAATCTCTCTAGTTTAGTGGTAAAACAAAACGAACAAAAGGTATATCGTGGGTAACTTTAAACAAGGAATCCGATGGTGACCTTGGATTTGACCTTCAACTTTATTTTCAAGGTTATTTCAAGATCAAGCGAGTTATTTCGAACGACTATTTTTGGGGTAGTTCTCCTGGCCTACTAATGGAAAATTTTAATTTATTTCTTTTTAATAAATGTTCAAAAATTCCAAAGAAGAATTTTTAAAAATACAAGAGAAAGGTTCATTTTTGTTACAAAATGAATACAAAACAAGTTGGAGATCTGTCATTAATTTATTTTATTTTTGAAAAGAAAAAATTTTGTTTTAAAAAGGGGCAACTCTTAAAAATCACGTTTTCTCCTCTTTCATGGGCTGTAAAGCTAATTGTTTATTAAAAATTTGAAATTATTAAAAAGGCATCTAAAAGAAGTGTAAATTTAGAAATGAAATAGAAGTGCTTGTACAAATATATTTTTTAATAAAAAATTTTTATCATTTAGATTTTAAAATTTTATTTGCTCTTGCATTGTACTAATTGTAAGTTGAAATCATATTTTTTTGTTGTCATAGTTTTGTCATTAAACAGACCCTTGAAATAAAAAATTACTTGACCAATAAAAAAGAACAAATAGTGTTTTGCGGTTGAACTAATTTGAGAAATTCGTCAAATATTTCTTAATTCTTGCTTTTCTTGTTGTTTACAATAGCTACATTACATTTTTTTTCAAAACTTTTAAAATGTTTCCTTCGTCCAAAAGAGAGCGAATATCTCTTCTAATGATGAGGGGTTGGGGTGATCTGCAAGGGTCGTATACTTATGTTGTTAATCTCTTTAATGCAACATTTCTAAACGGCGATGGCGACACTCCTTTTTCTAAATCCACAGTTTCAAAGACCTTAAAACGTTTTGAAGAAACGAGGTCTATTAAAAATCGTGCTGTTATTGGAAGACCACGAACAACAACAAATGAAGAAAAATCTTTGGATGTTTTACTGTCTTTTGTGGAAAATCCACATGAATCATCTCGATCAGTAGCTTTGCAACAGGACATCGATCAAAAATCTGTTCTTAAAATTTTAAAGGTAAACAAATTTCATCCTCACTAAATGAAACTTGTGCAAGAATTGAATGAGGATGATCCTGATCGCCGGATTGAATTTTGTGAGACGATGATGGAAATGATAACTGAAAATCAAATATTGTTTTTTCAGACGAAGCAACATTTCAATTAAATAGCGAAGTCAATCGTCATAACTTTAGATATTGGTCCGATACAAATCCTCATTGGATAAGAGAAAGTCGCACGCAATATCCTCAAAAATTAAAGGTGTGGGCAGGAATAGTAGGTGATACAATAATTGGTCCCTTTTTATCCAAGGAAATTTGAACGCTGAAAGTTATAAAAAACTTTTGCGAAATCAGATTGTTCCAGCTATCCAGTCTTTAAGAGGAGATGATTTTGAAAATACATGGTTTTAGCAAGATATCGCTCCAGCTCATCTTGCTGTGACATTACGGTGTCAATGTCAGACAATACCTGAATGAGACATTTTTTGAAAGATGGATAGGTAGAAGAGGTACAGTAGAGTGGGCTCCAAGATTTCCAGACTTAACACCTTTAGACTATTTTTATGGGGGTATTTAAAAGATCGGGTATACAGAAATAATCCAGAAAACCTTGAAGAATTAAGACGTAGAATAGTTCAAGAAATTAATGCCATTTCATAACTGATGATCCAAGATGCAATTGAATCATTTTACAATAGGATTAGTTACTGTCAGGAAGCAAATGGAGAATAATTTGAACATCTGTTGAAAATTCATTCACGTGAGAGGCAATGGTAACTCACTGTGAAAAAGCACCCCGAAGGGAACAGATTCCTTCTACATCTACGTCGTTGTTTCGGGGTCGCGCTAAATAGAGGGTTAGGGATTATGCTATCTTCGGACTTGAATTGGTTCCACACGTACAATTTCCCACTCTTTTCAAAATGAGGTTGGCCTTGAAATAACTTTGAAAATGAGGTTCTGAGTGAGATTAGAGGTCACCGTTGGGTTCCTCATTGAAAGTTACCTAGGGTATGCCTTTTGTTTGTTTTGTTTTACCACTAAACTAGAGAGATTTTTAAGAAGTCATACTTTGACCTCTATTTGACCTCTAGAGGTTACGTTAACCTTATACCTAAACACATATCCGGATGTAAAATTTTCCACTCTTTTTGATTACGGTATAAAAAGTAGAGATTCCCATTTTAAAAAATTAGGTTGACCTTGAAATAACCTTGAAAATGAGGTTCAAGGTCAAATCCAAGGTTACCACCGGATTCCTTGTTCAAAATTACCTTAGGCATGCCTTTTGTTTGTTTTGTTTTGCTATAAAAGTCGCAAAGTTTCCAGAGGTTTCCATACTTTTTCCTCACCCTGTATATTTAAAAAAATCAGTTTAGCTGGCAAATCGCACGTGCTATTTAAAATTATACATTTAACATTAATAGGTTTATCTATGTTAGGTATTTCATAATCTGTACCTTTGTACAATTTTTTTAATGAATTTTTTACGGAAGTCATAAAGAGATTAATTTTAGGTTCCAGTTTTCCAAACCACAAACCAAATAACACCGCATTTTCAATATTGTGTCGTTCTTTGTAAGGAAGTTTATTAACCGCTAAATAAAACGTCCAACCGACCGGTTTCAAGTTAGTCGTTCAGACTAGCTCCAGCAGACTTTGCCGCGGCATCAAATACCAGCCTTATCTTTCCCGGCTTGTTCGCATTTCGCACTCAAAAGTTTGGCAGATACCGAACGCGGGGGCGCTCAACATTTTTACTTACTTTAATCGCATATCCATTTTTTATAAGCCATTCTATTTCTCGATAATATAACAAAGCATAGGCTTGGTCTCGATCTAATTTTCACTCTAGAGAATGAAAGCACTCGCGAGCGGTAACCCGTCCACTTGAGGCGTATAATTATTTTTCCATAACAGGCCCGTTTTCCAGAGGCTTCCTATCTTTCGACTAGTTTCTTTAAGTATCCTCACTGCGTTATTTAAGCTACTTTTTTGTGCGAATCGCTGACGCCAAGACTCTCTATCGAAAAATAATAACGCATAAGCTCATCGAGTTTATCATCGCAAATAATGTCGTCGATCGATTTTTTCCGGGTACAATACGTAACGCGCTCTGTGTCAAATTTTCTAGGATTTAGATGATCGTGCACCGCCCAACCAAGAACTGAATGAGATAATGTGATATCACTATTACTCGTCTCTCGGGATTCTCGCGTAGTCATTATCCTGGCCTATTATGAATTTCGGTCACGCATTGTGATAAGTCTCTATTGTCACGTTAAAGATATCTTCTACATATTTAGCTATCTCCATCGAAAGAGATTGGGATGGAAGTTGTAGCTTTGGTATCGTAAGAACGTGTTTAATTCCGTGTGTTTCCGCCGAGCCTTGTATCTTCAATTCAACCTTTTCGTAATTTGTATACGTTCTTCCTCTTTCCGATATCCCGGTAAGTGTGATTTTGGATCACCGTCTCCGAACTCCGATTTCGCGAGCGATCGATTGGTCAAGCAACGTAATAGTTGAGCCCCCATCTAATAAAGCGAACGTCTCAATATTTTTTGTGGGTCCTATCAAACAATGATTTTCAATAAACCTCTTCCCGTTTCTAGCCATGTATCTTTGTACGCGTTTGCCGTCACTGCGTTGTCCTTTTCTGATGCTTTATTACTTCCGTATCTCCCTTGGGAGCAGTGTAACGAGCTATGGTAGTTTTTTCTACATATCTGATAATGTGAATCTTTACATTCCTCGCGTCTATATTGACCTTTCGAACATCGGAAACAGAGACGATTTTTGTAAGCGAAGGATCAACTTGACTCAGTTTTTAATTTTGGAAACTTAGTGCACGTTGTTAATTCATGATTTGGACGAAAACAATAAGAACAGTTTCTATCAGAATCACTTACCCGGTGCGGTGGAGTTTCATTTTGGTTTTCAGAGTTAGTGTATACGACGGCTTTCACTAAAGACTTTGCCCTTTGGTAGAATTCGTGCTTCGCGATGATACAGAAGGAATTGTATCAAGGTCTATAACTCCACACATCATCGCCAATTCGGCCTCTGTAATCAAAAAATCCGCGAGTTTCTTGAGGTCAGTTTGGTCCGATACCATCGTTGCCACGTGTCTATTAAAACTGTACATCAACGCAGTGGGTAATTTACTCGCAACATTCTTCAGAATATCAGAGCTGTACAAATAACTGGTAAGTTTAAAAGATTTGAACACGCTGATCGCATTATGCAATTTCATCGCGAACTGAGTGATGTTGACTTTTCCCAATTCTGTGGACAGAAGCTCATTCATTTCGCTTAAAATCTTTTTTGCTTCTACATCGCAATTTCCGAAATGTAAATCTAGAGTAGCTATTAGGGTTCCTGCATTATTGGTGGTAGCTAACCGCGTTTTCACTACTTCCCGAGCTTCACCTTTTAAAGCTGTGGATATTTTAAACTGTCATAACTCCTTATTGATGGCTCTGTCTTACATGATCAAAAATTTATCTAAAAGTTCATGTAAAATGGAAGAAAATAAGCTCTTGAAAAGCAATTTCTGAAGTGGCGAACAATGAGTAATTTCAATTACTATGTAATATATATAAGAACCAATAGAAAACTTCAAAACTAAGATCTGTAAAAAATCATACTAACTCTCCTCTTCAATTACAAGAAGAAATATTCTTATGAATTTGCCTCTAAAATATCAGGGTTTTCAGGAAAAACATCATAAAGTTCGGACTGTTTAAAAAATTTCGAAAAATTTTCAAATTTTAAGGATCCATAGCTCTTGATGCTTTTGACCTAAATCCTTGAAAATTTTTTTTATATGTTTTGGGTAACAAACAGAATATATTCTCAGAGCTTAAGCAATTTTTATTTTTTTGCTCTTACAGTTGGTGTGAAATGTACCATATATATATATATATATATATATATATACAACATGTGGGGAATTCCATTCCCAATATGTGGGAAGAATATGGGTTTTGGCCCTAAGGATTAATGAATAGTAAATATTGACGAAACATTGAAAAAATGTTGCCATTAGATTTTTAAGTAAATGCAAAATAATGTAATATAAAGAATAAAATTGAATACCTATAAAATAATATGAATAAATATTTATATATACATGTGTGTATATAAACCATACAAAGTTTCATCCAAATTTATTATTTTATTGAATTATAATTAGTTTTTAATAAAAGTTAAAAAACAAATTAATAGAATAAATATTGACTTAATCAACAAAGTAACGAAAAAAACGCTTAGATTAATAATACAAATAATATTATATAATTAAAAGGAAACTTGTATGAAAATATATATTATAATGATTGATTAAATAATCAAACAATACATCGAATGAATAATAATTATTAATACAGGTAAAAGTAATATTTATAAAAAAATTATTACTTGTAAAAACCAAAATATTAATGTAGTATATAGAATAAAATTAAATATTTATAAAATAATTTGAATGACTTCACATACATACATGTATGTTTAGAAATAATACGATGATTATTTATTCTTATATTATTATTATTATTCTATCGATTAAAGTTTAAAAATAAAATAATAGAATAACTATGAATGAAATCTATTAAGTAAAACCGTATGAAGATAGGAGCAAAAAAGATTTTTACTAAACTCAATACTTTCTGAGAAAAGAAATCATAAATCTTATAAATAAGTCAAAAATGACTATTATTGTAGAATTCGCTAGTTTAAAAATTTTTCCTAATGGAACTGAAATTTATTTACTTTTTACGAAAAAATCAAAGAATTAAGCCCTTAACCTTTAGACCGCCAGAGTTTTGAAAAAATGAAATGTCGATTTTCCCTATAGATAAGTGTTCTGAGGTCTAATAGGACCCTATCAAGGGTGGATAAGTGCGAGTCAGAGGTGCGCATCATATGATGTAATCCCAGCGGTCTAGAGGTTAAAAAACAAACCAACCTAAGCACTTTTTTGGTATATTAAATGATACGTTTCCACAATTAGATAATCTCAAATATCTACATATTGTAATTTTAAAAATGTGTGTATATTTTTATATTACATGTATATCTTTATATCTCATTTTATATATTATCTCTAACAAAAAATATTCTATTAAGTTGTTACCAACAGTTAATAGTTTTTAAGAAAAAAAAAAATTAATGAAATTATTCATTGACAAATTTGAAAAATTATGAAAATTCTATCACGTTTAACTTTTTAATCCTTTTAACCTAAAGGCCTAGATTTTTTTCATATGTTTCAGGTAGCAAATGGAACATATTCCCAGACTTTAAGCGAGTTTTATTTTTCGACCATGCGAGTTCATATGAAATATCCCAATAATATATATGGGACGTTTCACGTCAACTCACCTAACAAAAAAATAGAATTCGTCGAAAATCTGTGAAAATGTTCTATTTGATACCCAAAATATACAAAAAAAATTTTAGAGGTCCAGGTCAAAGGGGTCAGGATTTAAACGTGATGGAATTTTTCGAATTTTCCAAATTTTTTGCTAAATAAATATTTTAATGAATTTTTTCCTCAAAAACTATCAATTTTTTGTTAAAACTTAATAGAATACTTTTTCTTGGAAATTAGATGCAGAATTCACCTGAAATTGTATGTAAAATGTATGTAAATTTTTGTAAACCATTATTTGCTAAACATCACAAATAATAAATGAAATTTTGAAATTTTAAAATTTATTTTTTGTTAAATTTTTAGTATATATGGTCGATAATGTCTTAAATTACAATTTGTAAAAATATGTTTATATTCTACACATGATTTCCAATAAAAAACATTTTTATACATTTGTCCCAAAAATCAATACTTTTTCAGAAAAAAAATCACGAATCTCATCATTGATCCAAAATAACGATTTTTTCAGACATTTTTGCACAATTAAGTAACTTTGAGAAGGCTGCCCAACTGGAGGCTTTGTATATTGTTTCCTCATAACAAAACAAAAAAAATAAGACCTTAAAAAGCCAATTTAACCTGCTCGATTTTTAGATATACTAAATAGTATGTTTAAATCGATCAAGTAAGCATAAAAATCAGTATATTATAATTTGGAAAAATTCAGGTAAATTCTGCATCTGATTTCCAAGAAAAAGTATTCTATTAAGTTTTAACAAAAAATTGATAGTTTTTGAGGAAAAAATTCATTAAAATATTTATTTAGCAAAAAATTTGGAAAATTCGAAAAATTCCATCACGTTTAAATCCTGACCCCTTTGACCTGGACCTCTAAAATTTTTTTTGTATATTTTGGGTATCAAATAGAACATTTTCACAGATTTTCGACGAATTCTATTTTTTTGTTAGGTGAGTTGACGTGAAACGTCCCATATATATATATATATATATATATATATATATATACCAAGGAGGGTTCCCTCCACTCGCTCCGCTCGCCAACTCCCCGCATATCAATGCTGTCATTTAATTTTAAATTAAATAGAAGAGTAGGACATAATAAATCTAATTTTTATATTTGTGAATGCGGATAAAGTTCAATAGAAAACATCGATATATAAAAATATAAAGTATAAAGTTGTAAAATTAGGATTAATAAATAAAAAAAGATAGTTTAACGCGACATTCACAAGTTCACAAAAACTCAAATATTTATATTTGTGAATACGGTAAAAAGTTAATAGAAACACTTCCTCTCTGCATTTTTAATTTTTGAGCTTGAGACCAATATCTATAAATATATAGCTGCATTAAAAGTGTTTTTTTTAATTTTTTTAAGAAATGAACAAATTTTTTTTGCTTCTAAAAAAATTCTTTATTCAGCTGTAAATATAATTATTATTATTCTACTGTCGCTAAAAAAAGTTTACAAGTTATTTTTGTAGTTAAAGAAAGCTGACATATTTATTTTTACTGCCGCTAAATGAAGCTTACAGATCTATTTTATATTGTGGCTAAAAGAAGCTTACAGATTTATTTTTTATTGCCATTAAAAAAAGCTTAAAGATTTATTTTTTATCGTCGATAGCCTTTTTTAGGAACAATAAAAAATAAACTTTTAAGCTTCTCTTAACGGCAATAAAAAATAAATTTTTGCCATACCCTGCCCAAAAGTACCACTTCTACTCCCGGCTCAAAATCGCAGAAGTGGTACTTTTGGCCCGGGTATGGCAAAAAATCGTATATGCACCACGGAAGGTAAAATGGACAACCCATAGCACGAGTTTGCCACCCTCGGCTTCGCCTCGGGTGTCAATTCACTCGTGCTATGGCCTGTCCTTTATTTTACCTCCCTAGATGCATAATATACTATTATAAACTTCTTTTAACAGCAATATAAAATTAATTTGTAAGCTTCTTATAATGACAATAAAAACGTAATCTGTAAGCTTCTTTTAACAACAGTATAAAATTATTCTGTAAGCTTTTTTTAGCGTCAATAAAAAATAAATCTGTAAGATTCTTTTAGCGACAGTAAAAAATAAATCTGTAAGAATTTTTTAGGAACACTAAAAAATACATTTTTAAGCTTCTCTTCACGGCAATAAAAAATAAATTTGTAAACTTCTTTTAACGGCAATACAAAATTAATCTATAAGCTTCTTTCAGCGACAATAAATAAGTAAGTTTCTTTTAGCCACAGTAGAAAAGTAAATTTCTTTTAGTGACAATATATTGAAAAAAACTTTTAATGCAGCCATATATTTATATGCAGGTCTCAAGCCCAGAAATCGTTTATTAAGGTAAATATATCAATATCTTAATTTTAATTTAAGAAAGATGATATTTTAGTCAAAGAAAGATAGTCTTAAGAGAATATCGTAGTTATCCCTCCTAAAAATATTTTTATTCAAAGTTCATGAGTATACGGTGCGTCAAATCATATTCTTTCACTACAGAAAGAAAATTTATAACATTAATCCTGAGTGCGGACAACTCAAGAAATTTATTAAAATACCACACATAAAAAGTTATGAAGAAACTTTTTATGTATAGTATTTTAAGGTTAGGTTTATCGAGCTTGATATCTAATTTTGATTAAAAGTTCATGAAAAAATAACAAGTTAAAGTGATTTTTTTAAACAAAAATGATTGAATTAATGTAGCTTTAACGCAGACAAGTGATTATTTTTGTCTAAATAGTTAATTTAAAGAGATATCAATCAGATAAAAAAAGCAAAAGTCGATTCTAACAACTCCGACATCCCGTTAAGGCGGCTACAGAGGTCAGGAAAAATTTCCATTTCATATTTTAAAAATTATCTCTTTATTTTATAAATTTTTTTGGATTTCTAATTTTTTCACCATTCTGTAAGTTTCAAAAAATAATTATAAATTCATCTTTCTTCAAAATATACATGAAATATTACTATATTCATCTCAGTAAACGAAATGCAGAGAGGAGGCTGATTATTTTTAATTGATTATAATTGTAGTTGAAAATTTCAATAAATATAAATACTTAAGAACATTGTAAGAGAATGAGAGTATCTAATTGTGAAAACGTATTAATTAATATCCCCAAATACTGCCCAGGTTAACTGGTTTTTAGAGGCTTAATCCTTTTTTCGTAAAAAATAAATGAATTTCAGTTCCATTAGGGGAAATTTTAGAAAATAGTTAAACTGTCAAAAAAGTCTACAAAAATAGTCATTTTTGATTTATTTATATATATATATATATATATATATATATATATATATATATATATATATATATATATATATATATATATATATATGTCACTCTAATACATTATTTAAAAAGTAGGCGTAGGTGGGTCACAGTTTTTTTAAATTCAAATATGTTGTATTATTAAACTTAGGAACTCGTACAATATTTAAGACTTAAATTTTTTTTGCTGAGATATGACTTTTTTGAAGTTATAAGATAGGGTTTTTTGGGCTATTTTTTACTCGTTTTCAAAATTCTGCCAAAATTCGAGTTTTTAACATATTTTAATTTAACATACGGCATTTTTTTAGCTTATAACAAGAGTTTTGAAAATTTATTTATTAAATTTAATTTTATAAATTAGGAGGCAGACTTCATATCTTCGAAAACAAGATGAAGTTTTGCTATTTTACAAACTTTTGAATGATCATAGCATGTTTTCTTCTAAACTTTTGACATTTTTGTAATATGAGTCCGATTTCCCTTAAAAATTACATATTTTTTGGTCAGTTAAATTTAATAGAAAACTGACCGAGATACAGGACTTTTTAGTTTCGAAAAATCGCACTTTTGCTCATTTTCAAGACACTTGAATCATATCTAAAGAAAAATATATTCTTTTAAAACTTCCAGGATTTTTAGTTCAAAGCATCAGTAAAGTCTCTAGGTGCTCGGAGCCAAAGTTATAGCCTTCTTAATTTATTTTAATTTTCAAGGTATCAAATCTGTGAGAACTGTTTTTACTTAATTTTGAATGTTTCTCTCAAAATCGTTATATTTTTTATTGTGCAGTGAGTAGAAACTTCTGTGAAATTGTAAATAAAAAATCATAAAATCCATCCCAGTGAAAATAGAGAAGTATACATAAATGTAACGGTTATTTTACTTCTGTTTCAAAAAATGTTACTTTAATTAATCACCAAATTTAATTATATGTGGAATTGCCGAAACTACAAGAAATACTACAAGGTGAACTCCAATTGTGCTAACCAGTAAAATTATTGATGAGCGACAAAACCTCATTTGATATACTTGTCACTTGCTGTACTCGCTGCGTCTCTCTCTCTCTCTCTCTCTCTCTCTCTCTCTCTACATGTGCTTGCTTGCTGTCTGCTGCTTGCTTGCGTGACTACATGTGCTTGCTTGCTGTTTGCTGCTTGCTTTCTCTCAAGGCTCCAACGTTCCCGTGCAGTGCGCATTTTTATTTCATGCGCACTCACGGTGGTACGTATCTCTCCTGCTTATAATTTCTTCTTAACAATTGTGCTTTTCTTGCACTACTTTGTATTTATAATTTGCATTTTTAAGGTTAAGCTGCTGGGATCGGTGGGCCTGTAACGCTGCGGCCACCTTGTACAAACGGGAAAATCTGTTTCCATCTTTATTGCCTGAATTACTCGCTCTGCAACTACAACTCATTGGATGCGTGCTTAGCTCGTTCGAATGTAAAAAGAGCCTGAATTTGAAGGTTTAACCTGTTTTGATAATAGTGTACGGGGTTGAGGAGAGGCTGAGGAACAATTTGGACCATCATCGTGATACTGTGAAATTTCTTGGGTCTCCTATGCAGGGTGCTGAAGTACCCCTAAGTGATGCGTATCAACGATAGTGGAAACATACGTATCGACCTTGTCAACCGAGGATAACACCATACACTGACAGCTCTTCGCTATAATTTGTCTTATTTGGCCACTGCCATTTTATTTATTAACCACACTAAATAGGCTTTCATTATTACATTCGCCAGTGTGCTTACATTTGAGTACTTAGACATGACCAAGAAGTGCATTAACTGTGCCAGAGAATTTATTACTGTGGAAATTTGCTGCACATTGGCTGTGCTAAATCACGTAAGGAGGAAACTGGAACAGTTCTGAAGGTCTGTAATCCCTGTATGAAGGAGAGTAGCCTGCTAGTCGCTCTCGAACTAGTTCTGTTGGATCTGAACATTCTGCTTCAAAATTGGATGCTTCTCGACCGCCGACTTCCACGTCTGCGTGCTTACAACAGGATACACTCTATGCTATTCTTGCAAAAATCTCTAAGCTTGACCAGCTTGATGCGCTCCAGACATCTTTGTCGTCTATCGATTCTAGGATTAGTTCTCTAACTGGATCTGTATTTTCTCTGGAAACTCGTATGCAGGACTTGTCTGACAGTCTGGGCAAGTTTGGACCAACTTCAACGAGATCATATTGCACTTAAGGAAAGATTGGATTAGCTGTTAACCACGACCCACCTACTGTTAATGCTTTTTTGTCTGATGTTGAATCTGCTAAACTTTCACATCTTGATAAGCTGAGTAGAAGTTTGGCTAGGCAGTGCAAGGAGCTTGTCACTCAGCAGCAGCGTTTGGAGCGTTCTGCCAATCTGGTATTGAGTGGACTTTGTACTTCGAAAATTGAGGATCTTAAGCGAGCTGCTTATGCTGTATTCGTTAAACTGGACACTGGCTTTTTGTATGATGGCATTGTGGCGGTCCGTCCTCTGCGCCGTGCTATTGGTGCTTCTGGTGCCAATGACTCTGCAACTACTGCTGCTTTTGCTTTCGCTTCATCTGTGCCTCCTTCTAAACCAGAACCTTAACTGGAACATGGTGTTGATTCGGCTTCATCTGTGCCTCCTTCTGAACCTGAACCGGAATCTGGTGTTTCTTAGTGACACTTAAAAATGCTACTTTGGTGCGTTCACTGATAAGTACCAAGATCCGTTTTAGGAAGCTACATACATCGCAGATTAGGGTTGATCTATTAGAAGCTGCTAAGCCTTTTAATGCAATATTATCCGCTTTAATCAACATAAATGAGTATCTTCCTCCTGCTCTTCAACGATTTAAATTAAAGGTTCTGGATAAGGCGCATGACGAGAGAAAAGGTTTCTTAACTTTTGTTAGAAATGGGAAAATTTATGCACGCAAGAAGAGAAGCTATACGGCTTGCTTGATCTCATCTGATGATGACCTGCAGTCTGTTTCACAGAAGATATCTGCGACCAACGACAGTTCTCTTGCCCAGTGACTGTCCCTCGAATACGTCCACTCTCTTTGTCTTTTTCTTCTATATCCACTACTCATTCCAACACTCATTCATTCATCCACTAACTTACCTTCTTCAATTGCTAATTTATAATTCATCATAGAGGATGGTCTACGTGTCTGCTATTTCAATGCTAACTCTTTGCGAGCACACATTGAGATAGTGAGGCACTTCTTGGCATCTCGTGCCTTTTTCCACGCAATAACTGTCACTGAAACAAAATTGGGCCAGGTGGTTGACGATTCTCTGGTGGCTCTGGATAATTACATTCTCTATCGTTATGATTGCAATATACGAAGCGGTGGTGTCGCCCTCTACATTCATTTCTCTCTCACGTCAGTACGTCTTTGTTCTTCAACCGGTAGTTGGACCGGGATTGCCTGAGTATCTTTTGTGTAAAGTTACTTCTAAGGCTACTCCTTCTCCTATTTTTGTGGGCGTTGTGTATAGGCCCACAATACCCCTTTCCTTGCTCACAGTGATTTCATGCCTGATTTCATTGCTTATATGTATAATTATAGCACTAAGGTAATACTTGGAGATCATAATGCTGATCAGCTATATGAATCTGATGACACATTGTTTCTCAAATCGTTCATTGCAGACAACTCGCTATATTTTGTGCCTTACGGCTCGACTCATCATACAGCAACATCTGATACATGGCTTGATCTATGTTTTATTGACACTAATGACACTCTGACTGAATACTAAAGGACGAACGTTCCTTTCATTGACGGTCACGACTTACTGGCGGCTACTGTGAAGTCTTCTCTGTCAAGACCTGTCTTAGATGACTTTACTTATCTTGATTTTAAATCCGTTGATTGTTCTGCTTTGCGGACGTTCTCAAATTCTCTGGAGTGTGTCACTTGTTGCAGTGCTTTCTCTTTGGCTGACCGCCTTGACTGTCTCTACTCACATCTTAATGACGCCATTTCTCGCTTTGTACCAGTCAGGGTGGTACGTCAGGGTGGGCGTCGCCGTCCGTGGATCACTCCTGAGCTTAATACCTTGATTCTTGAAAAAGACAGACTTTATAGACGATTTAATCGTTCAAGACTCTTTACTGACTTACAAAACTATAGGACTGCACGTGACAATGCACATGCACTGATTGAAATAGCTAAACTAACATACTTTCACGACCGACTGTCTCGGCTCACTGACACCTGTCAGATGTATATGGAGCTTAGGAACATTGGTATTTGTTCCAGTCATAAAGATTCTTCACATGGCTTCTTGCCTGACAAACTTAACGATTTCTTCAGTAATATTGCCTTTGATCCTCTTATACCATCAATCAATGAATATACAGTACCGGGCAATAATTCTGAGCAGGTTATCAAATTTTGGCTCCGACTTTGAAAAAGTGTATCTTCTTCAATTTTCATCCTAGAAAAAATTTGAAAAAAGCATTTTAAAGTATTCGTTAAATGCTTTCTTTTTAGCTTACTTACATTTTTTAACGATATTTAAAAAAAAAAATAATCGCTTTGGCAATTTTGAAATTTTTTTTATTTTTGTATTTTTCTTCAATCAGCTGTAGTTTTTTAAATAATTGAGATAGAAAAAATTTGAAAAAAGATTTGGAAAGGGCTCTAAAAATGCTATTTGCAGCTATTTTCACAAAAATTTTTTAATTATTTTTTGTCAATTTTTAAGCATATAAAGTTATCGATCTAATACTTTTGCAGCTATAAAAAACACTTGAATAGCAAGTAGAAAATAATCGCTGGTGAAGTAGTGATTTAATTTTAGTAGAAAATTATAACTATTTATTATTAATAATAAAACATAATAAAGTATGAAACAACAAAAAGATTTATTTTGCAAAAATTATATCATAGAAATCAAAAGTTTTGCACTAGCGATTATTTTCTACTTGCTATTGAAGTGTTTTTTACAACTGCAAAAGTATTAGATCGATAACTTTATATGCTTAAAACATGACAAAAAATAATTAAAAAATTTTTGTGAAAATAGCTGCAAATAGCATTTTTAGAGCCCTTTCCAAATCTTTTTTCAAATTTTTTCTAGCTCAATTATTTAAAAAACTACAGCTGATTGAAGAAAAATGCAAAAATGAAAAAATTTCAAAGTTGCCAAAGCGATCATTTTTTTTTTTAAACATCGTTAAAAAAATGTAAGTAAGCTGAAAAGAAAGCATTTAAATTATTTCACTGCTTCCTTCCTTTATTCCGTTTTTCGTAACAATTCTCCTACTTACATTGCTGACAGGTACCATTGGAATCAGCTCGGGAGACCTCAGAGGGGTGATGTGAGACCTCTGACCATTCCTCATTCTAATACTGCATACTATTTCAACTCATTTGTCTCTGCCTCATCCCGCATCTGGAATAACCTGCCTTTTAACATCAAATCTTTCATTTCATTTTCCTCATTCAAATCATCTTCATTTAAGTATTTTTTCACCCTTGAGAGTGGACGAACTCTTAGTATAGCATCGCATCTATAAGCAATAATCTATTTTTTTTTTTGCTTTTTGCTTTCGTTTAATTTTATTTTAACTTTAATGTTCATTAGGCCTTTCAATGTTTAAATTCTATTTAAAATTTTAATTCTATTGTTATTCTTAATTTATTATTTTGTACAAAATATTGTATAATAAAAAATTTATTATTCAATCTCTCTCTTTTATCTGATCGAGAGACGCAATGCCGCTAGCGCAGCTTTCCTTTGTAATGTTGGTTTAAATTATACTACATTAAATCACTTAATACTCCGTAGGTATTTTATATATAAAACTAATCACGAGAACCGTAGAGGTGTCGAAGTAAGCCGCGGGAAACAGATTTCATGCTATATAAAATCAGGCATTGTGAATTAATTGATAGCACGTTTAATTTTAGTTTTAAGATAATGTATTAAACAAAAAGAAATTAATATAATGAAGTTAATAATAACGTTGAATTGATATATTAAAGTTAGCGCAAATAAGAATAAATTTAATTGAATTACAAAAATCGATTTATTAGAAAGAGATAGCAATAAGGAAGAATGTGACGCGAAATAAAACGCTTTATGGCGCGAGAACGCTCGCGTATGCCTTTGACAAGAAAAGTTTCTTTGAGGCAAGAAACTTTTAGCTCGCGTAATATACAAATTACTTACAATACCACGTAGAAGCTTCCTTTGTATAAACGACAAATACGCACAAGCGTTGGCCAACGCACCACTAACCCGATGTGATACCTGATCGTCGAAGCACGCCAGTGGCAGTCAAAACCAGATCCTCTTGATTAGCAAAGAGAAAAGCTTTCCAGAGAAGCACAATTGAAAACTCCTTTTTCTCTTGCAGCACCGATGGTCTTTTTTACTCACGGGTACGCACGCTTTCCTTTAATCTCAAATCAGTGAGAAATAAGGCTATAAAATAGCTTCGAAGCGCGGCCAGGTGTGTGCACCCGTTGACTGCCAGAAAATGTCTGCCTTGCACGTGTCAGGAATATCCTATCAAGTGTGTACGCTGATAACACGCTGGAAACGTTCTGACGCGCCTCGTGGCTTTCTTGCTCCTCGCGCGCACGCTGCTCGTCGAGTTACGTGCATCTTCATGTAATGTAGATGAGTTATATGACTGACTAGGAAAGTATCACAACTCCGGATCACAGATTTTGCTTAAACTTTGGGATAAGTTTCCAAATGTCAAAATATGAAAGGAAACAGAATTTTAGACACCAACGCTCGATATTTCCCTAGTTATAGGCAATTAAAGAAAATCACTAAAAAAGTTACTAGATTTTTAAACGCATGTAGTTCCTTAGCATTGATAGCTAGAAGCTTGAAACATTTTTTAAATGAAAGCTGAGGTCAAATCCTTCCGAAATAATAGTTACAGCATGTCAAAATATAATTTTTTCCCAAAGTTATAGCATAACAAACATTAGACCCAATTTCAGCTTTTGTTATTAATTAATTTTTTAAAAAGAAAAATCAGGTCCAATGTTTATCACGCTATAACTTTGGGAAAAAATTATATTTTGACATGCTATAATTACTAATTCGAAAGGATTTGAGCTCAACTTTCATTTGAAAAAAGTTTCAAGCTTCTAGCTATCAATGCTAAGGAACTACATGCATTTAAAAATCTAGTAACTTTTTTAGTGATTTTCTTTAATTGCCTATAACTAGGGAAATATTGAGCGTTGGGGTCTAAAATTCTATTTCCTTTCATATTTTGACATTTGGAAACTTATCCCAAAGTATGAGCAAAATCCGTGATCCGGAGTTGTGATACTCTCCTAGTGAGTGTGTGTCATATTATAATATCTAAGCACATAAGATTCAAACACGGTAAAATACCGTGACAGTACGTAAATGCCATATTATGGTTTTATCATCAAGAATATAAAATTCTAATTTTATTTTAAGTTTATTTTTATCTATCTATTTTATGAATCATTTACAGAGTATTTGTATTTAAGAAATCATATAATCGTAAAATAATAATCTAATTTTTCAAATTTTGTAGAAAATAATATAATATAATGTCTATTAACGAATTCTCCACATACAAAATGTAATAATACGATTACAAGAAATTAGTGACTGTTGACCAATTCAAAGAAATCAGAAAACGTACTTTGATTAGGTTTAGAATTCCGCGAATCCAAGCAATGTGACAATTTATACTTGCTTGAGTTTTGAACGATATGATTGGCTGGTTTAAATAAAAAAATAATAACTTACGTAAGCTAGACCCTGTAAACGAATATTCTGAAGTATAAGGGTTTTGATTGGTTACAGTCCGCGCGAAGCACAAGTATAAATCCGGGGTGAGATTGCGCTTGGTGTTCATTCTAACTTTAATCGCGCGTGTGCAATATTCTTCACCAATATTGTAACCTAGTAATTAAAAAACAAATTATATTTTACTTATTTAACATTTCATAATTGGCGTATATACATTTTTATTTCTGCCAACCTACAATTTATAATTTTTAATTACAAAAGAGAAATATCAAAATTAATTCACTAGTTAGTGCAAATACTAAGATAATCTGCACTGTTATTAAATTTACCAAGTAATAGCAAAGGGACATTTTGAAAGCAATTTAATTTTTTTTCTCTCTTAAAAAATTGATGTCAAGAAATTGTCATCACGATAAGACAGTTTTGGTTGGTTAAAATAAAACGATTGGCGAAAAAGTTATGTTTAGTTTATGGAATTTAGATTCCCGGTAAATTTGGCTAAACTTATAGTATGATGTAGTTTTCGATGTCTGAATCAAAAATTTCCATAGACACAAAGTCGAGAAATGGACAGATTTCGAGATATCGAAGGTCAAAGATGGCCATTTTCAAGATTTTCGTAAATAGCGTAGTATGAGAGTGTATGTATGTGTGTGCATCTGTATGTTTCTGTATATGTATATGTGTATGTGTGTCTCTGTGGAGCGATTCAAGCAGTGATACATATGTATGTATCACGCGTATCGATGCGCGCGCAGACTTTTATTCTCTTGCTCACAACTAGCGTCGTCATACATACATATGAATGCGTGCTTGAATCGCTCCACTGTAGGTGTGTATGTGTTGTGTGTTTGTGTAAGCATGTCTGTATGTGTGTATGCAGTGTGTGTTTGTGTGTGTATCTCTGTTTTGGATGCAGAAATATGAAGAAAGCCAAAATTTTAAAGGCCAACGCACAATATTTCCCTAGTTACAGACAATTGAAAAAAATCACTAAAAACTTATTAAATTTTCAAACGCTTATAGTTTCTCAACATTATTAGCTAGAAGCGTAAACCTGTTTTTAAATGAAAGCTGAGCTCAAATCCTTTCGAAATAGTAGTTATAGCATATCAAAATATTATTTTTTCACAAAGTTATAGGGGAACAAAGATTGGACCTGAATTTTTTTCTTGAAACATTAATTATTAACAAAAGCTGAAATTGGATCCAATCTTTATTACACTATAACTTTAGAAAAAAATAATATTTTGATGTGCTATAACTACTGTTTCGAAAGGATTTAAGCTCAGCTTTCATTAAAAAAAGTTTCAAGTTTCTAACTATCAATGCTAAAGATCTATATGCGCTCAAAAATCTAGTAACTTTTTTTAGTGATTTTCTTTATATGCCTATAACTAGGAAAATATTGAGCGTTCGTGACTATAACTTCAGCTTTTTCTATATTTTGTCATGTGAAAACTTATCCCAAAGTTTGAGCAAAATCCGTGATTCAGAGTTGTGATGTTCTTCTAGTGAGTAAGACATGCATCAGAAAAATAAATGATTTTGTGTATATAAAAAAAATCCTTTTTGATTTTTATTACTTGTTATAAAAAAATGTTGATTGCGCTAGCAGTTTGCTACAAAGCATTTGCGATCACACAAAAACTTTGTACTTTTGATTCAAGTGTCACTGGATCTTTGTAGTACATGAATATTGAATGAGCCGTTACAGTCGTATTATTAAAATAAAAACCTTGGATGGCATCCTGTGCAATAAAAGCATATTTCTCCACGAATTTGATCATTATTATGCAATTATCTGGATTTAATTTCTTTTTAGAATCAATTAAAAACTCTTCTGATTTTTAGTAATAAAATGATACACAATCAGATCCGATAAATCTTCTGAAAATTCTTTTGAAAAGATTTCAGAAGGTTTGTTAAGTTACTCTAAAACAGTCCCGTTAGATGCACCTTCTCCACAAGTATGTCTTACTTGCACACAATGGCTATAATAGTCAAGGCGAAATTGGCGGGTGAGCAAAAAAATTTTCGAAGGGAAAATTTTTACAGGATGACCTTCGTAAAGGGTCTTAGAATAAGGATCTGCAGTTTGCCTGGCGAAAAAGTGGTCCCAATTTGTTTAAATCGATTTTATTTAAACAAATTCAGAAATTTGTTCATTTTGATTCGAAAAAAGTTTTTTTTAGATTAATTGAGTGATTCTAAACAAAAAAGTATTATTCTGATTTTTTTCTAAAGTTGACGGTTTTCGAGTTATTAACAAATAAAGATGTTAAAAATCACTAAAATGCCCATTTTCGAAGCTCTGAAACGATACTAAAATTTGAACTTTTTTAGGTTGGCAAAGTTTTAAAGTAAAATTTAGATACTCTTTAATAGAATCCCGAAGAGTAATTTCAAATCACTTCATTTTTAAGTGTTATTTTTCAATTGTTAATTAAGCGCGTATACCCAGTATCTCCGAGTCCGAGCGCATACAGCTAAGTATCTCATCTGCTAAAGTTCATGTCTTAACTCGCGCAGAGCGCATCGCTGATTTTTAAGTTGTTCTATACGTTTCGGAAGATAATTTATAAGGAACTTATGGTTCAAAATATACTTTAGTTAAAAATTTGTTAATTAATTGTATTTTTATAATTTACTACGTATAATATACGCGTTAAAAAATATATGAATATATAATCAAGAAAATATTGGAATTTTGCGAATATATTTGTTGTACTCAAAGTTTTATTCATAAATATTTTTAAAATTAACAATATTTTTACACAGATCTTTATCACAACCACATAACGGTACACAATTTACATGATTCTTTTACATGAACATGCTTTGGTATTACACTTTTTTGGCATTTACATTGCCTTACTAGCTCCTTAGTATATGAAGCTTTCGCCGCGCGAGTTAAGACATGAACTTTAGCAGACGACATACTTAGCTGTATGCGCTCGGACTCGGAGATACTGGGTATACGCGCTTAATTAACAATTGAAAAATAACACTTAAAAATGAAGTGATTTGAAATTACTCTTCGGGATTCTATTAAAGAGTATCTAAATTTTACTTTAAAACTTTGCCAACCTAAAAAAGTTCAAATTTTAGTATCGTTTCAGAGCTTCGAAAATGGGCATTTTCACCTCGAAAACCGTCAACTTTAGAAAAAAATCATAAAAATACTTTTTTGTTTAGAATCACTCAATTAATCTAAAAAAACTTTGTTCGAATCAAAATGAACAACTTTCTGAATTTGTTTAAATAAAATCGATTTAAACAAATTGGGACCACTTTTTCGCCAGGTAAACTGCAGATATTCTAGGACCCTTTACGAAGGACATCCCGTAAAAATTTTCCCTTCGAAAATTTTTTTTGCTCACCCGCCAATTTCGCCTCCACTAACAAGTAATGTTACTCGTGGCTTCAATCACTTTGATATGATCCTTTAATGATTGAGGAATTTCTTTTTTTTAATTCAAAGGAGTATGTGTTGCATATTTTGAGCATACGAAATTCATTATCTGCAGAGCAAACTGTTCATTATATCAAGTCTTTGATCTCCAGATTACATTGCTCAGCACTTAGTTTTAATTTTAAATTTTGATGGAAAGGACATACACATACAGTATGGATACCAGGGATCCCTACTAGGATGCATTCTTGTGGTTTAAGGAGGGCAAAGTAAGAAAATGAAAAATACGCGTTAAAATCTGTTGTTGTTTTTTCAATTCATGCAAAAGTAGTCTCTTTTGCACAGAAAGAGCAGCAGCGCCTGGATCTTTTATCTTCAAAGATTTCTTAAAACTGCTGCATATTCTGTTGTTCTCATAATAATACTTAATTATTGATGATTTAATTTTATCAGAAATGATAAAGAATAATTTTCTTTTAACGGGTTCTCTTATCTTCTGTTTCTAAAAATTTTTTTTAACATTTTAAAGTACCAGATTCAAACATTATAAACAGTAAACAATAAACTTCTAATATCGATCTTTTAAAAAACACTTGAACAATAAATTATAATAATCAATGTATTAAATAATAACTTTTATCAAAAAAAAATATTATGCATGATTCAATTTTTTTAATGAATTAAAAATCAAAGTTTTATATTGTTAGAAGGTTTAAAATGTTTAAAAAAAAAAGTTAAAAAATGTAACTAGTCTTAATATCAAATAAACAAATCTAACATTTTATTCTTAAGTATTAAAAATAAATACCATTTTCAAAAAATATTGAAAAACTTACTTCTATATGTATCTATATTTGCAAAATATATTTAAATATTTTTAAAGAAAAAACAGATACTATTTTTGACGGCGGATTGTAATAAGATCACAGTAGTATATGTAGGCCCAGAAACTTCTTTAGTGGAAGTTGAGGCTCTTGAAGACGCTTACTGTTTTCAAAAATAGTCATTATATCATAGGCCAGTCAATAGACCGAAAAAAGTCTTATTTTGCCAAAATTAGTAACTGGCAACGACCTATGCGATCATTTAAAAGATAGTCCGTAGATGTTTACTTATATGTTTTGGACTAGCAACTATGATTTATTAATTAGTTATTAACAAATTAGTGCAAAAAAACGCGTTTTTTTTGTTTTTTTTTTTGCTAATAAAACGAAAACTATTTGACGAATTATTATAGTGTCAATGGGAAAGTTGTAGAGAATTGAATTATCAACAAAACGAAAAGTCAAACGATCCGATTGGTTTATTAAAACCGAAGAAAATTCGGAAAATCGAAAAATTTTTCATTTAAAAAAAAATTTATAACTCTGTTGTTTATTAATATTAAGAGTTGAAATTTGGCACATAAGTAGATAATTATATCTACTTTTAACATGCCAAAGGCAGAAACTATCGGATAATTAGTTTCTGTGCGATTGCAATTTTTTTTTTCGGTATTCCTCCCTTATTTATATTACCGATTGACAACGTCGTACATACATTTTTAAAAGGGTTTTGAAAACTAGAAACAATATACTGTTAAACGAATATTCTAAGTTTTCATTAAAATTGTGTAAAAAGGGTGAAATATGCACTGGAACATCGACCTAAGCGGTCGAGAGCGCGGTACACAGCAAAAAGTGGGGATGGAGGAGGAACGATATACATAGATACATCGGCGCGCGGCGTAAAACATTCAATTTTTTAACTGGCTTGTTTTTGGCGATTAACGGCAGGCCAGAGTAGAACCTGATACCGACCGAGTAACAATTGAGTTGTTTGTTATTTACTCAAGTATTAATCGGTGTATCTTCAAAATAAAGGTTGATCGCAATAGATATTATTATTATGAATATCTATGCACAAGAAAAAAAAAATCTACCGATTTGTTTTTGAGAAAAGTAAGGAACGCCGAAGTAAAAGATTATGTTTATAATATTTTCGCGTTCCTTACTTTTCTCAAAAACAAAGCGATAGATTTTTTTTTTCTTGTGCATAAATATTTGTAATAATAATATCTATTGCGCTTAACCTTCAATTTGCAGATACACCGATTAATACTTGAGTAAATAACAAAAATGCCAATTAGACAAGGACAACGAATCTGGCCTGCTCTTAATGTACTTATATTAAAGTGTTTTTTTTTTAAGTGTATTTTTAACCGACGAATCTGATTTTCTATTCAGATTTCCCGAATAATGAAATCTAAAGATATTTTACAGTTTCTCCTCTATCCCCACTTTTCGCTGTGTACCACACGCTCGACCGTTTGCGTCGATGTTCGAGTGCATATTTCACCCTTTTTACACAATTTTAATGGAAACTTAGAATATACGTTTAATAGTATATTGTTTCTAGTTTTCAAAACACTTTTAAAAATGTATGTACGACGTTCTCAATCTGTAATATAAAGAAGGGAGGAATACCGAAAAAAAAAAAAAAAATTGCAATCGCACAGAAACTAATTATCCGATAGTATCTGCCTTTGGCATGTTGAAAGAAGATATAATTATCTACTTCTGTGCCAAATTTCAGCTCTTAATATTAATAAACAACAGAATTATGAATTTATGAAAAAAAAAATGAAAAATTTTCCGGGTTTTCCGAATTTAATTCGGATCGTTTGACTTCTCGTTTTGTTGATAATTCAATTCTCTGCAATTTTTCCATTGACATCATAGTAATTCGTCAAATAGTTTTCGTTTTATTAGCAAAAAACAAAAAAAAACGCGTTTTTTGCACTAATTTGTTGATAACTAATTAATAAATCATAGTTGCTAGTCCAAAACATATAAGTAAACAGCTACGGACTATCTTTTAAATGATCGCATAGGTCATTTGCAGTAACTAATTTTGGTAGAACAAAACCTTATTTTGACTGGCCTATCATGCGGCGCAGCTATCGTTTAGTAATCGTTGTGTAATTTCAGATTGCAGAAGAGAAAATTAAAATTGTATAAAAATGGTAAGAAACAATAATTAAGTAGAAATGGAGAAGAATAAAATTATTTATTCTTTGTATAGACAGAATAATCGTTTATACAAGCAAATCATTATTTATAAAAAGAGTAATTAATCACTTTAACAAATAGTAGTAATTTTAATAATAGTATTAATTTTATTAATAGTAAAAATAATTTTACGAGACTGTATATAAAAAAACTAGTTAATTGAAATGATTACTTAATAAATGTAATAAAATATAAATAATTTTATAGCCTTGAGGATAAAACCATAATGTGACACTTACATACATTTATTAAGTAAAAATATTAAGTGAAGAAGAAAAAAGGAAAAAAAAACGATTATATCAAAGAGAATATTTTCAGCAATAAAAATGAAGGACTGGTGGATTCCACTCAGATGCCACCACGGATCGAATTTTTTTGTCTGAAAATTATGTGAATATGTTTTAATACTCAAAAGAAGATTTGGAGACCCTGCAATCCAGCTTTAAAGTTTTATTTCACGACACTGTAACCTATTGTGTATTAAATGTTATAATGAAAAGTGAAAACATAAAAATGGACCTCTGTATTCAAAATGTTCTACCTTCTCCAATTTTTGACTTTTTGAGATGAATTCTGTTTTTAAATGTAAGGAATTCAGCCTACTTTTACATCGCGTTGTTATTTTGTTTAAATTAATGCCGTCAAGTTATTAATGAAAAACAAAAAAAAAAAAGATTTTATTTTCAATGCGATTGTTTTAAAAATTATATTTTTTACGTTATATTTTAATATATTTTCACACATAAAAAAACGAACTTCTAAGGTGGATCGGTATATGAGGATATCTCTAGAACTTTTTAATTTTGAGAGGTCGACCTGATAACAATTGAAAAGTCTATAATATAAGTTTCTGGAGTGGCACACACTTTAATAAGGGCTTAAATTACTTGTTTCTTGTAGTAAAATATGTAATCAAATTTTGGTATCGATTGAAAAATTGGTTCTTACGGCACATAATTTTATACGTCAAAAATGATACTTTTTTTTATTTTTCTACGTGTGTTTCTTGAGCTATAAACAAAGTACCATACTTTCGATCATTCTCAAATTTTCTGAGCATGATGAATATGGTAAAAACGACAGTTTAAGCCTACCCTAGTACATGTGCCCCTCTTTAGGTAGCTGTTTGACTATTTTTAATGTAAGTGTAATTTTAACCTGAAAAATAAATCATACATGAAAATATATATTTATATTCAATTTGAACTCATTTCTCATTTCTAAATGCTCAAGTATTCTATCCTTGTTCTTCTTACTCTATTTCCATAAAAAAATTAAGATTAGGATACTTGAGAATTCAGAAATAAGAAATGAGTAACGACTATAACTTGCAGCCTATTTATGATTAAAAAAAATAAAGAAAAACGTGAAAAAAATGAATTACTTTATTATCGTTTCGCGTACCACCGTTCCCAAGTATCGGAAGCAGTACGTAACACTAAAACTAAACATAAAGACTCATTTTATTCGTTTTCTGATATTATTTTTCCATTAATAGTTCGAAAAAATGAAGAAAGACATTGAAAAAATGGGTTTTTAATAATTTGTTCTAAGTCTTACCAATTTAAAGCAGCTGAAAAAATTGATAGTGATTTTTTATATCAAAATACATGAAATATAATTTTTTCATGATTAAGTAGGACTCATTTTTTTGTTTATAATCATTTGAAATTTTTAAACGTCGGTATAACGTTTGAATTTTGCGGCAAAATTTTTAAAAAAAATTTCTATGTCTACGTATTCAAATTCTTTTTAACTTACATTTTGAATTTTTAAAAAAGCTTTAAAATTGATCGAGATATACTAAAGTTACAAAAAGTTACAAAATATGACATTGTGATATCACAGGAGCTGCTGAAGGTCTAAAAATTCGGCAATATGACTTTTTTGATGATGTACAAGTTGGTTCTAGGCAGTTTCCAAAAGTGCTAAGGGCGCTTTTAAGATACCAAATATCTAAAAACTTGATGAATTTAGCTAAATTAAAGTTTAAATAGCTTCAAAATTTGCTAAAATTAACTGAATTTAAAGTAAAAGTTATCTAAAAGATAAGATATATTTAGCTAAATTTATCCTACAAAAGATAAATTAAAGATAAAAATATAAGGTAAAGATTATCTAAGAAATACATCCGTTTAGGTAAATTTAATCTAATGTAAAATAAATTCAATCTAAAAACAGCTAAAATAAGCTAAACTTAAGCTCAATATAATCTAAAATTTTGCTAAAATTTGAAGTAAAAGTTAGCTAGAAGATAGATACATTTAGTTCAATTAAACTGGAAACAGTTTAAAAAATTAATGAAAAACGGTAAATTTAAGATAAAAATAGCTAAGTTTAAGAAGATACCAAATAGCCAAGAAATTGATGAATTTGGCTAAATGTAAGCTAAAAATAGGTTCAAAATTTACTAAAATAAAGTAGTAGTATTTACTAAAGCGAAAGTTAGTTAAAAAATGAGATATACTCAGCTTAATATATGCTAGTGAGAGATAAAGAAGATAAATTGAAGATAAAAATAGCAAAATATAAGTCAAAATCAAGCTAAAAAATAGATTGATTAAGTTGGAATTCAAGCTGAAAATAGATAAAAACGGCTACAACAAAATGAATTTGAGTTAAAAATTAACTCGAATAAACTCAATTTATAATAATTAGGTTTGGATGATTAGGAATTAAAACTAGCTTTAAATTCAGGTTAAATAAGATTGATTTCAGCTAAAAATTAGCTTCAAATTAGTTCAACATTGATGAGAAATAGTAAAAATTAGATAAACTCAAATGAATCGAAACTAAAAATTAACTATAAATTAACCAAATCAGCTCAAATGTATTCATAATCTAAGATTGTTCTGCTGAGACCACCGAAGTGTTCGAGATTCAGGTTTAATAAATTAAGCTTAAGAAATAAATATGGAATATTATGAAAAATAGGTAAAATCAGCTAAATACGAATAAAATGAACTAAATTTAAGCAAAAAATAGTTCAAAAAATAATAAAAATAAGCTATATTTAATCTAAGGAACAACCTCAATCAGAGCTAAAATTAGCTAAATTTTGATGAAATTAAAATTAGAATTGATAAACAAGAGATAAAATTAGCTCTATTGAAACTATTTTTAACAAAAAAAAACCGACTTCAAAAACATTGCACTAAGAATTTTCAAATAATATATTATCCTTAGAAATTATACGCATACTACACTGAAAGACTATCGGCGCAGCCTGTAACCTACAAGGTTATGTGCTACTCTGATTCGTTACGTTTCGAGGTATACGCGCAATCGGAGTAGCAGTTACTCAGATTTGAGTTTCCCTTACGCTGATCGAGCATATGTAAAGCGCCGATTAGTGAAAACAACGTTACACACAAATGATCGGAGCAGGCACAGTTCATTTTCAGTACTTTCTTTTCGGCACACCGTTTGCGCCGAACGCGCGGCACTAGCGTAGTCAGGGAAAAGAGTAACTAGCAAGCAGAAAGTTTTTCAGTCTACGCATCTAACACATGTGTAGCGAACATATGGACTATCTAATTATTTGCAAAAGCACAAACGAATTATTTTTTTATTAGGCTGCTTACAAAGAAATTCGCTAATAGGTAAGACAATATATACATAAAAATAGTCGAATTTTTGGAGTCGGTGCCAGCCTTAAAAAATAGCTTCAAATCTAAAAAAAAATTTTGAAAGTGAACAAAGGAAACGATAGATACCTGATAAAACGTTAGAAAATATAAAAAAAACTATTGATAAAAATATTTTTTATTATATTTTTTTTAGATTTGAGGCTATTTTTTAAGGCTAGCATCGACTCCGAAAATTCTAATATTTTTATGTATATGTTGTCTTACCTATTAGCTAATTTCTTTGTAAGCAGCCTAATAAAAAATAATTTGTTTGTGCTCTTGCAAATAATTAGATAGTGTATAAAATGTTCACTATACATGTATTAGATGCGTAGTACGCGTATAATTTCTAAGGATAATATATTATTTGTTATTTTTTAGTGCAATGTTTTTGAAGTCGGTTTTTTTTTGTTGAAAATTTATTTTCTACTTTTTAGTGAAATAATTTTCGTACAAATGCCGATAGGTGGCGCATTAAGAGTGGTCGTGGTAAGGACCCTCTAAAAAGGGACTGGAAACCTCGTTCTGTGTTTTCTACTGGCTGTTACAAATAAGAGACCTAAACCGGAAACTACATAAGAAAGTAATATGTTAGAAAGAGACAGCAAATAATCCCCACGAAGACGACCTGTGAAGTTTTCTATAAGCACTTTATCCGTTCCTTTCCGGTTTAGATCAGTATGGTGGCAACATTTTCTTGTCCCTTCCTAGAGGGTTCCTATTGTTTAATAGGGACCCTCTAGAAAGGGACTGGAAACCTCGTTCTGCGTTTTCTTTTGGCTGTTACAAACAAGAGATCTAAACCAGAAACCACATAAGAAAGTAATATGTTAGAAAGAGACAGTAAATATTCCCCACGAAGACGACTGTGATGTTTTCTATAAGCACTTTATACGTTCCTTTCCGGTTTGGATCAGTATGGCGGCAACATTTTCTTGTCCCTTCCCAGAGGGTCCCAAGTTCGTGGTTTTTGTCGCTCTTTGTATTTTAACCATTTATTGCAAAAATTGATTGAATTAAATAAAAATATTGATAGTTCTTGCATAAATTGTTGTTTCGTAACAATTATACGTCTTTATTTTTGCAAGTTGATGTATTATTGCAGTGATTGAATTGGATTAGATTTAGAGTTGTGAAAGCACGTTATAGCCAACCATTTTGGATTGGACTCTACATTGTATTGTGTATGAATTTTCTATAAATTTGCCAAGCGTCTTCTTTTTATTAACTTATATATTCCCTATATTATGGAATTGAGTGACTAATTTTTATAATAACATTTGAAAAAAAGAAAATTTTGCATCTTTTATGCTCATAGTCTACATCAGGGTGTCTATACGTGGATGTGTATAGGTAGGTATATGTATACACACACACACATATAAAAAAAAATGTTTACCCATGCCTTGGACAGGTATAGCTTGAATTTTATTACCTAAAGGTTTAACGAGTCATAGAACTTTCAGATTACCATTAGATTTAAATAACATTGAAAGTGCATTTTTAAAATTTGATTCAGATAAAAAAAAATAAGACAAAAATAAAAACAAGAAGCATCAATGATTCCCAAAAAAGGTTTAGAAATTGTAGACAAAACATTAAAGGATGTTTGTCGTAATGATAACAGTTTTGGTGGAAAAATAATGATTTTACGTAGAGATTTTAGACAAATTTTACCAGTATTAAAATATGGAAAAAGAAATACTATTATTAAAGAGACTATAAATTATTCAAATATTTGGCCTTTATTTCATATTTTTAAATTAAAAAAAACGTAAGATCTAATGACGACAATTTTTCTTCATTTTTATTAAATATCGGAGAAGGATAAGTTGATCCATTCATTATTCCAAAAGAATGAAAAACTAATAACGTTTGTAATAAAATTTATAAAAGCATTAATGAAATTTCTTGTTTTTCTAAAAATGTTATTTTAAGTACACATAATGAAGAAGTAAACATTTTAAATAATAAAATATTAAAATTAATTAACAATCAAACAATAGCTTATTATAGTATTGATTATGCAACGTATAAGGAGGTAGATCAAACCGATGATAATATTTAAATTATCCAATAGAAATGTTAAATAATATAAGAGAAAAATTACCTCCACACGAATTAAATTTAAAAGTAAACGCAATTATAATGCTTATTCGAAATTTAAGTATTAAAGATGGATTATATAATGGAACACGATTAGAAATAACTAAATTATTTAAATATAATATAGAGGCTAAAATTATTACAGGAGAAAATGAAGGAAATAAAGTGTTTATACCAAGAATAATATTAAATACTAACGAATCATCGTTATTACCGTTCATTTTATATGGAAAACGATTTCCCATTATTCTAGCGTTTGCAATAACTATAAATAAATCTCAAGGACAAAGTTTTGAAAATGTTGGTATATATATTAAAAAACCTTTATTTTCTCATGGTCAATTATACGTTGCTCTTTCGCAATGTAAAAATGCAAATAAAATATTTATTCAAAATGAATCAGAAAATAATGATACTATACCAAATATAGTGTGGAAAGAAATATTAGAAAAATAATTTTATTATAATTTAACATAAAATTTTGAAAATTTATGAATATTAAATTTTATATTTCTACATTAATTATTTTTAACAAATTATATAATAATTTAATTTTTATTTTTTACACGTTACATTTATATTAATTATTAAACTAATAATAAAATTAATAAATATTAAAATTACAATATCACTATAAAAATTAATAATAAAAATTTAAATATATAAATAAATAATATAAACGAAATTGAAGGAAATCATGTTGAAGTTAATGATGTTATCGATCAACAAACAATGGATTATTGAAATAATCAAATTGAAGACCACTTAAATTATGGAGAAGAATATGAATATTATATAGAAAGCCTAAATGATAATATTTCAGAAGATACCGAAATTTCACGATTAAATAATATCATTAATTCATATATTGTCGAGAATGAAGAAAAAGTTGAATACAATAATTGGAATAAAGTACCAGAATATAATAAATGTTACGTTAGTAAAATTATAAAACATAAAATTCAAATACGTGAACCCATAACAGAATATTATATTAATCAAAATTATCAAATTTATTCTAGATATTTATTACGATTAGCTAATATTATTAAGAAAATATTAGATTAAAAAATTATAAAAGTAAGTATTGTACAAAGTAAGTTTAATATTTCAAAATTATTTTATTTTATATATATACAAATTAAAATCATTAAAATAATATAATGATTTAATGATCTCATAAATATTAATAATGATTACGTCACTTATTTTTTAATATTAAAGTAAACGAATTTTTTAATTTTAGTATAAAATGTTGATATATCTTAAAAAATGTAAGAATAAGTCAGAAAGATATCAAAAAGGAATCATATCAAAATAATCCTATAAATCTTAAGACATAAATAAACATTATGATATATCAAATATAATACTAACAAAATTAAAAAAAAAAAAAATTATTTAAAAATTTTTGTATAGTTTTAAATTTATTGTAACTTTGATCATTAATATCATTTAATTAATAATAAGTTATTTTTATACTTATATATTGTACAATATCACTATATTTTTATTCATATTCAATAAATAAAATAAATTATATTATAAATATATAACTAATCTTTGTAATATAATATATAAAATAAAGTGGTTTTTAGGGCCTCTGGCGAGGGTTTCCACTAATCAAAAAATCTAACGCGCCGTAACGTTACCTCCATATTTCACACAGTTAAAATATATTAGTTAAATTAAAATCTATATTTAAATATTAAAAAATTTATACAATCAAATTAAATATATAAATGCAATTCATCATAATAACTAGTTTGAAATGTAAGGTGGTGTGGAAAGTCGTTACTCAAGACTATATGTCTTGACTTTTATATCGATGAACAATTAAATATGAAATTACATTTTTAAAAATAAAATTAAATATAAGGTCAATGATCCAACTACGGATAGCATCCCAACTATGATGATTTTGTATTCTTTGTATTACGAAAAAGGCAATATTTATAATATACAAAAAAAAAATCACTTTATTAATTAAAATATTTTTGCTTGTTTCCGCATTATTGCTGATCAGAAAAAAACCAAGTTAAAAAAAATATTAAAAGAGCAGTCTTGTTTCAACTCACAAAATTCAAAATGGCGTTCTTAAACACGTGAAAGATTGAACAATTCGCAGTAGGAAAATTTTTAATGTGGTATATAATCAATTTTTTTCAATTATATGTGATAAAGTGTATTTTTTTATTATTTTATTACTTACATAACCTTAAACTATCCGTAGTTGGAACATTGATATTAGAAAAATTTGTATTCTGTAACATAGTATTTTTAATTAATGTATAATATATAAGCTTTACGTATTTATTAAAAACATTTATAATAAAATAATTTTAAATTAAAAACAAATCATTAATTTTTTTTGTTATATATAGAACAAAATATTGCTTAAGCTAATATAATGTTTTCCATAATTGGTAAGATATATATGTATATGCATTATCATAATTGAGGGTTGGCAAGCAGTGCGAGCAGGGGGGTACCCCCCCCTAGTATATATCTATATATATATATATATATAGTCTTAAGACAAGATTCAACTGACCCCCCCCTCAGCCCCCCTCAAATGTCTGTCGGCATAGCTCCCCTCAAATTACGTTGTAATTCCTCTTATAAATGGCTATTCCAAAATTAACGTAACTTAGGCCCCCCTCAGCCCCCTCAATTTTTGTAGCCCCCCTCAGCCCCCCCTCAATTTTTGTAGCCCCCTCAGCCCCCTCAATTTGCCCCCTCAAATTACGTTGTAATTTCTCTTATAAATGGCTATTCCGAAATTAACGTAACTTAAGCCCCCCTCAGGCCTCCTCTCGCCCCCCAATTTTTGTAGCCCCCTATCAGCCCCCTCAAATGTCTGTCGGCATAACCCCCCCTCAAATTACGTTGTAATTTCTCTTATAAATGGCTATTCCAAAATTAACGTAACTTAGGCCTCCCCCTCAGCCCCCTTAATTTTTGTAGCCCCCCTCACCCCCTTAATTTTTGTAGCCCCCCTCAATTTGCTCCCCCTCTCCCACACTTTTTATAGCCCCCCCTCATTATGCCCTCCTCCCCACTATGATATTATGATTGAGTAATTAGTAATAAAAAATATTCTTATTATTAATAATATTCTATTATTATAATAACAATTATAAGTAATTTAATATTATTATAATTAGTAATATTTTATAATTATGATTGTAACTGTAACTATTTAATAATATAAAGTTTTTTCGTATTCTAATATTGAATTTCAAAAATGAAAAAAAAAAATTATTATTATTAATATTCTATTAATATAATTGCAAACATAATTAATTGATAATACAAAGCTTCCTCTCTGCATTTTCTTTATTCAGATGAATATATAATATTTTTATTTCTATTCTCATATTTTTATTTCAATATATTGTATCTTTATTTTTATTATTGAAAAAATTTATTAATTACAATAGTAAACTATGAATTACAAAATGAATTTAGCTTAATATCCATAGGTACTTTATTAACAATTGTATTTAAATAATACATGTTTTTTTTTTAAATTAGAATAAGATATTTACATATTTGTCTTAATAAAAGATTTTTAGGCTTGAGACCAGCATAAAAATATATGGCTGCATTGAAAGCTTATAAAAAGCATTGTTTAATGTCGCTAAAAAAAGCTTACAAATTTATTTGTCATAATCGCTAAAAGAAACTTACAAATTTATATCTCATTGTTGTTGAAAAAAGCGTATAAATTTATTGTTTATTGTCGCTAAAAAGATTACAAATTCATTTATTATTGTCGCTGAAGCGTACAGATTTATTGTTTGTTGTCACCAAAAAAATTTTATATAAGCATACAAATTTATTGTTTGTTGTCGCTAAGAAAAGTTTACGAATTCATCTTTATTGTCGCTAAAAAAGCTTACAAATTTATTATTGTCGCTGAAGCGATTGTTTGTTGCCGCAAAAAAAACTTTATACAAACATATAAATTTATTGTTTATTGTCGTTAAAAAAAGCTTACAAATTTATTTTTTATAATCACTAAAAGAAACTTATAAATTTATATCTCATTGTCGTTGAAAAAAGCGTACAAATTTATTGTTTACTGTCGTTAAAAAAGATTACAAATTCATTTATTATTGTCGCTGAAGCGTACAGATCTATTGTTTGTTGTTACTAAAAAAACCTCATATAAGCATACAAATTTATTGTTTGTTGTCGCTAAAACAAGCTTACAAATTTATTTTTCATAATCGCTAAAACGAACTTATAAATTTATATCTTATTGTTGTTGAAAAAAGCGTAAAAATTTATTGTTTACTGTCGCTAAAAAAGATTATAAATTCATTTATTTTTGTTGTTGAAGCATACAGATCTATTGTTTGTTGTCACTAAAAAAATTTAATATAAGCATACAAATTTATTAGTTGTCGTTAAAAGAAGCTTATAAATTTATTTTTATTGTCGCTAAAAAAAGCATACAAATTTATTGTTTATCGTCGCTAAAAAAAGATTATAAAAGCGTACAAATTTATTATTTGTTGTCGCTAAAAGAAGCTCACAAAATTATTTTTATTGTCAATAAAAAAAGGTTACATATTTATTCTTCATAATTGCTAAAAGAAACTTATAAATTTATATTTTATTGTCGCTGAAAAAGGCGTACAAAGAGTACCCCCCGTTAAGATAGGTAAAATGCCCTCCTTCATATATTTCAAAACTAATATTTTTTCTTGTTTTTATAGTAATTAAGATTAGGTTTTGTTATATTTATAGTTTCCTAACACATACCCTAACCTCAACATAACCTAAAAATCACTTTTTTTATAAAATTTTTTTTTTATCTGGAAGGATGAATGATATTAATCCCGCGGAAATCATATGACTAGGACTCAGCACTCTCTTTTACTGTGATTTTTTGCGAGTCCTAGAAAGCAGTTTTTCTAACCTAAAAATAACATTTAAATCATAAAATCTCCGTAACTTTGCTCAGGGAGGGGCTACAAGCAATTTTCTGGGCTTAAAAGTTGTATTTTTAAAAAACAAATACAATTTATGATGACCAAAAATTCGATTCTGGCATGGCGCCATGGCGAAAAACTCGAAAAACCATTTTTTCATAGGTTTTCTGTCGGTTATTGGTCTCTAGCAACTCACAAATCATTTTTAAAGAAAAAAAAATAGCTTTATTGGATTCTACGTGAAAAAATACATTGAAAATATGCATAATAACTTTAGGAATACTTGGATGCTGTTACAAAACAATTAAAAAAATAAAATAATTCTAAAGTTATTACATAGCTACTTTGCGTCGTTGCTGCATTTTATGTTTTTATGACCTTGGTCATCTCTTTAGAGTCTCAAAGCTACTATTCAATGTATCCATAGGCAAATTATGTCCACTACACCCGAAAAACAGAGACAAATACTAGACAGATATCGTTAACTCCTATATGTACATATATTATTTGCTATCCCTCGTATATACATAAGGAATAGTGAGTTGTTCTTAGGAAACGCAAATTATTTTTCTTATACATAGATAAAAAACCAATGTTTATCTATTCCTGTAACTATTCTTTTTAGTGTTCTTTTTTAGCTTGTAAGAGACCTAACATGTTTTCTGTCCTCCATAAATCACGAACTCGGTAGATTTGAACAATTAAATGATTCTAATTAGGTTCCAAATTCAAAAATTAAAAGATCATCATCTCTTTAGAGTCATAAAGCTACTATTCGATGTATTTACAGCCAAATTACGCCTATTGCACGCTAAAATAAGATTTTTAAACATAACTGAAGTAACGGTCGTATCATCTGTCTTTTTGTATTACAGTAGACTCTGGATACAAGAGAATCAACGGGCCTTCAGGAGAGGAATTTTCTTGAAAATTCTTTCATACAAAAAGTCCCCAACACGCTTGAGTCAAGAGTGATACCCACACCTACTGTTTTGTTGTGTGAGTTGTATCCAACATGCGTGTATATTCTGTCTCTCTCACTTTCATAGTGGTGGGATAACGCAAATACTTAGGCTCACGCCCATATTTAGAAGAAAGAGCTCGAAATCTCTTATATCGCAATCTCTTGTATCGAGAGATCACTGAATCATTAGAGAGACAAAGACGGAATAAGGTTTTAGTAACAATCGTGTTGGGTCTATAAATTCGAGCCTGAAAGTACACTTCTATGTAAGCATTTATATTCTTTGTTAGAACTGCCACAATTATGATTTGTCTTCAGGCCATTATACGCAAAAAATAGAGTAGCAACCGATATAAGAAATACATTGCTTCTACATATATGAGAATCAAGCGCGTTGTTTCTAGCAACAGCTCACTATTCTTTGTATATATATGCATATTTTCAATGTATTTTTTCACGTAGAATCCAATAAAGCTATTTTTTTTCTTTAAAAATGATTTGTGAGTTGCTAGAGACCAATAACCGACAGAAAACCTATGAAAAAATGGTTTTTCGAGTTTTTCGCCATGGCGCCATGCCAGAATCGAATTTTTGGTCATCATAAATTGTATTTGTTTTTTAAAAATACAACTTTTAAGCCCAGAAAATTGCTTGTAGCCCCTCCCTGAGCAAAGTTACGGAGATTTTATGATTTAAATGTTATTTTTAGGTTAGAAAAACTGCTTTCTTGGACTCGCAAAAAATCACAGTAAAAGAGAGTGCTAAGACCTAGTCATATGTTTTTCGCGGGATTAATATCATTCATCCTTCCAGATAAAAAAAAAATTTTATAAAAAAAGTGATTTTTAGGTTATGTTGAGGTTAGGGTATGTGTTAGGAAACTATAAATATAACAAAACCTAATCTTAATTACTATAAAAACAAGAAAAAATATTAGTTTTGAAATATATGAGGGAGGGCATTTTACCTATCTTAACGGGGGGTACTCTTTATTGTTTAGTGTCGTTAAAAAATATGTATATCTGTTTTTACTATTTTTAAAAATAATTTACAAATTTATTTTTATTGTCGTTGAAAAAAGCATACAGATTTATATTATTTTAAAAATTTTAGTATTTTTTTTTTTATTTTTGCTAAAATTAATTTTATAAACTACTTTTAAACTATCGCTGAAAAATATTTATAAATTCATAAAAATAAAATATATTGTCATTAACAAAATATGAAAAATTATTATTGTTATTACATGTAAATATTTTGATTTTTATTTTTTGTAACATTTTAAAGGTGTATATAAATAATTATCATTTTAAAAATATAATTCATAAATTATATTACTTATTATTAATAAATTTTTATAATAATTTTCATCATTTTTAATACCTTCTATGTCGAAATCGACATTATTTATTAGATATTGAAAAATTTCTTGAACCTGAAATTGAAAACATTCAGGAACATTTTTCCATTCTTTATAATAATGTAAATAATATTTCATATCAAATTTTTGTATTAATTCAGACCACTCAGATAATTTTTGTTCTTTTACATATTGATAATAATTTTCTTCATCTTCTACTTCTTGAAGATATTCTATTTCTTCATATTCATTAATTTCAGCATTTAAGTTAGACAATTCTTCTAATTCTTCGTTAGATACGGGTTCAATATACATATTATTAATTGGATCCCATTCCATAATTTGCCAATTTGCGTTATTATCAGCATTCAATTGTTCATTGTTTTCCATGTTTATCTAATATATAAATTTATTTTATATTAATTAAATAATAATTCATTTTATGTTTATTTTCTTATGAACTGTATTTATTTTTACAATATTTTTAAATTTAATTAACAATTAAAAATTTCTTTCCAAACAATATTTAATATTTCATATTTATTTTCAGATTCATTTTGTATGTATATTTTGTTAGGATTTTTACATCTGGACAGTGCAACGTAAAGCTGTCCATGCGAAAATAAAGGTCTTTTAATAAATAATCCAATCTCATCAAAACTTTGACCTTGAGATTTGTTAATAGTCATAGCAAAAGCTAATGTTACAGGAAATTGTTTTCTATAAAGTATAAAGGGTAAAGACGATGATTCATCAGTATTTAATGTTATTCTTGGAATAAAAACTTTATTTCCAATTTTTTCTCCAGTAATGATTTCAGCTTCAAGATTATATTTATATAATTTTATAATTTTTAATCTTGTTCCATTACATAAACCTTCGGTACTACTTAAATTTCTTATTAATATAACTATAGCATTAACTTTTAATTCCAATATGTGTGGTGGTAAACCTTCTTTTATTTTATTAAGAGTTTCTATTGGATAATTCAATTCGATATTATCATCACTTTGATAGACTCCTTTATGAGTAGCATAATCTATGCTATAGTAAGTTGTCGATTCGCCGTTAAGTAATTTTAATATTCTTTTATTTAAATTATTTATGTCATCGTTATGAGCTGCTAATATTACTCGATTTATGTTGTCATTATTATTAATGTTTTTATATATTTTTAAACAAATATCATTAGTTTTCCATTTATCAGGAATTTGAAATGATTCAATGTGACCTTCACCTATTTGTAATAATAAAGAATTAAATTATTTATTATTGCAGCGGATATTTTTATTTAATTTTTTAATTTCAAATAACGGCCATAAAAAAGAATATTTTAAACTATTCTGTACTATTATATCTTTAAAACTATTTTTTATAACAGGAAGTATTTTGCGAAAATCACTTCCTAAAATTATTAATTTATCACCAAATGGTAAATCATTACCACATAAATCTTGTAAAGTTTTATTAACAATTTCCAAAGCTTTTTTTGGTATCATTGAAGCTTCGTCCCATATAATAATATCTGCATCTCGTAATTTTTTTTTTGTCACTTTCTAATTTAAAGAATGTGATTCCTACATTATCTAAATCTAAAGGTAATCTAAAAGTTCTGTGACTTGTCATTCCTTTAGCTAATAAAATTGATGCAATTCCAGTCCATGCCATTGGTAATACTTTTTTACATTTGTATAAAAAATAATAAATTAATGTTTTATACAAAAATGTTTTTCCAGTACCACCTGGTCCATCAATAAAATATAATTTAGAGGAATATTTTATTATGTCGTCAAAAATAAATTTTTGATCTTGATTTAATAATAAATACATTTCGTTAAACATATGTTTATTATATTCAATAATTTTTGAATTTTCTTCCTGATTTTCATGGATAATTTTTTCTATTGGTTCTGGTAAACTAAAATTTTTACAAGATTTTTCTTCTGTTAATAAAATTTTATTAATTTCATTTAATGCTTTATTTTCTTTATCATCTTCAAAATCTTCACTAAAATATTCTTTAAATTTATTCCATATTTCATTACCTTGAATATTTTCTGATAAAAGTAACCATGCAAAATATTGATGCAACTGACTCGGTAGCATAATGGTACAAGCTTCAGAAAATATATCAAATATTTGCGAAGAACTTTCTATTAGCCCCATTGCAACTGCTGTTTCTTTAAAAGTATTATACGTTATGTTTTCGAAAGTTCTTAATTCTGTAAATGAAGTTATGCCTTTAACACGATTTGAAATTAATTTTAAATGGAATCTTTCAGTATCTTTAGGAGACACAATATTTAATCTTCCAATAGCTTTATGTTTTTTATCACGAGTACGTTTGATCCAACATTTATTGTTATTGAATACGTAATATTTAGGTATATTACTGTATTTTATTTGTTTTGCAAACTCATCTTTAATATTAAGATTAAACCATGCAGTTAATGTTGTTTTCCATTTGTCTAAAGCTTTTGATTCTTTATTTTCTTCGAATATAATTTTTTGCTGATTTTCCGTATGAACAGCTAATCTAAGAACTGTATGACTTCTTCCACATATCGGAAATTCAGATAATCTCCGAGCTGCTTCCATAGGACTCATATATCTTCCATCTATAAATTGTGTCATTTCATCATAAGTCTCTTTTTCGTCTTTATCATCATTTTTTTTTTATTTTACAAAAAGCTTTATCTCCACCTTTATGAATATAATTATAAACATATTTTATACTGTGTATAGTGGCACATATTTCAAAATTTATATGACACTTATATTTTCTGAGTAAATAACTATTGTAAGGTACAACCATTGAATTATCTACAGGAATAATTTATTTATTATTTTTAATTTTATAATAATGATTTTCGTGTGAATTATTTATTCGTTTATATTCCAGAAATCCATTTTTTTGAATAATAGTATTATTAACAAAATTTTTTGGATATTTTTTTGTACAAGTATTTTTATTTTTATCGTAACATGGTGAATTATTGTTATGTGGTCCATGCAACATGTGTTTGATTACTAATTTTTGTAATTACTTGTCATCACTATTTGGAATTTCAGCTGAAACATATTCATCTATTTTTTCTTGAGTTATTAATTTATCATCAGAGTGTAACATTATAAGAATATGAGCATGTGGTAAACCTCTTTTTTGAAATTCAATTGTGTATACATAAGCAATAACTTTACCAAAAATATTTTTTTTAACGATATCATCAAGTAATTTAATTCATTGAATTTAGTATAAAATAATCTAACTGTTATATTAGGGATATCATTAGGAGTAGTACCTGCTGGAAATTTTTTTAAAACTCTTTTTAATTCTTTCCACCTTGGATTACAAGTCAAAGTAATAAAAATATCAGGTCTACCAACCTCTCTATAAATGGCCATTGCATCTTGATAATGTTGTTGCATATATCTAGGACTTCCTATATAAGTTGATAGCAATATAAATAGATGACCTATTTTTTCTTTTTTCTCAAAATTATTTGATATATTACAAGCGCTATTTAATACATGGTCTAATAAGCCTTGATAACATTCAATTCTTAATTGTCTTTGATTATTTCTTAGAAAATTCATTCTATTATTTTCAATTTGAATTGCAACATGTAGAAAATATTGTTGCGTTAATCGTCTACAATATAGTAAAGGATTAAAATTAATAGAATCTGGCCTATAAGCCAATCTACATGAATAATGTTGTAACACCGTTAAATTTTCTAAAGATTTAGGACTTTGAGTATGACCAATACTCCAACCTAAGTCCCCAGATGGAAAAAGAATTGGAAAAACTAACGGATCTACATGTTGACATAATTTACTTAAATAAACATGTTTTGGTTCATTTTCTATTGTATTTTTAGGATAAATGCATAAATCATAATCTTCTGAAATTGCAGATTGTGATACTATTATAGCCCCACATTCAGATGTTAGAGGTTTATTATAACGATGCTTGTGTTTATCATTTTTTTTAATAAAATATAATTTATGATTTGGTAAATTCTCTAAGTTTGTTAATTGAAGGCCCGGATGCAATAAGGGCATTTACGCTCGGAGCACGCAAAACTGAAGTCACTTGGTAGTAAAAATTTCATTTTCTTCAAATAAATTTCAAAAAATTTGACATCGTAAAACTCATCATGCCGCATCTTTTTTATATTAACAGTTTTTTAATAAAATTTTTATTTTTCAAGAAAAAAATTAAAAACAAGAAAATTTTGTACATTGAATTTCAATACTTTTTTAAACTTAAATCGTTGTAATTCGAGTAAATATTAACCGATTACACTGAAATTTAAAATATATTTTCTAAAAATCATAGCGAAACTTATGATGATTATAAAAAATGTTAATTCTCAAATTGTTAGTCGCAATTGTTTATTAATTAATACAAATTACAAATTGTGCGTTCATAATGTACTCGAGAAAAAAGTATCGAGGAACTTTCAAGTACAAGAAACTTGTGGCGAGAGTTTTTGGTTTTGTATAAAGAAGATTTGTGGAAAGTTTCAAATCGATTGATAAATAATTAAAAAAGATATAGCAACATTTACAAGTATAGCGCATGCAGTCGAGCGCTGCAGTTTTCTTATAAGTTAGATTCTCAGTGAATATTACGTCAACTGAATGAGAATCTAACTTATAAGAAAACTGCAGCGCTCGACTGCATGCGCTATACTTGTAAATGTTGCTATATCTTTTTTAATTATTTATCAATCGATTTGAAACTTTCCACAAATCTTCTTTATACAAAAACCAAAAACTTTCTCGCCACAAGTTTCTTGTACTTGAAAGTTCCCTCGATACTTTTTTCTCGAGTACATTATGAACGCACAATTTGTAATTTGTATTAATTAATAAACAATTGCGACTAACAATTTGAGAATTAACATTTTTTATAATCATCATAAGTTTCGCTATGATTTTTAGAAAATATGTTTTAAATTTCAGTGTAATCGGTTAATATTTACTCGAATTACAACGATTTAAGTTTAAAAAAGTATTAAAATTCAATGTAAAAAATTTTCTTGTTTTTAATTTTTCTTGAAAAATAAAAATTTTATAAAAAAACTGTTAATATAAAAAAGATGCGGCATGATGAGTTTTACAACGTCAAATTTTTTGAAATTTATTTGAAGAAAATGAAATTTTTACTACCAAGTGACTTCAGTTTTGCGTGCTCCGAGCGTAAATGCCCTTATTGCATCCGGGCCTTCAATTGATGTAAATGTTTATAATATTTAGCATAAGGATTACTATTAAATACTTTTGTTAATAAATCCAAATGATCTTTTATTAAATTTTTATTAGTTTTTAATTTTTTTTCAATCGCAGTATTATCATCATAAATATAAAATTGACCACAACAAGGTTCTTGATTATTATTTGGTATTAAAGTTTAAGGAACATAATGATGTACTTGACCTTGAAGTTTTAAATTATAAATTGCTTTTTGTTTTTCATAAATTATATTAGCACTAGAAGTAGCAAAACAAAATAGGTTATTATAATACCTAATTAAATGTCTAAAAACATTATTATATAAGATTAATTCTTTTAATTTATTATTATATAAACTCAAAGGTGATAATTTAATTTTTTTTTTGCGACAACAAGTAAATTTTTTTTTTCTTCTCTCCAAAATACTGCAGAACAGTAGGAACATTTAAAATCAATTTCACCAAAATCAGATATATAATCATTTTTTTTAGTTATTATTTCTATATTATCTGTCGATTTAATTATTTTGATCTTCTTACTTAAAAGATTTTTTTCTTCATTTTTTCTTTTTAATTTATTTTTATTGTTTATAATTTTTTTATTAGTATTATTTTCTATAGTTACATTACTATTTTCATGATTTGTAATTTTTATTTTTTCACATGGACTAATTTCTTTGTTACATAAAAATTTACGTTTTTTATAATTGTTTACATTTTTCATTTTATTTTGTTCTAATTTAAAATTAGTATTATATAAATCAATTATATCGTAATGACCATCATCATAATTTCTACTAAATAATAGTTTTAATTTCCATATACTTTCATTGTTACCAAAATAATGAATAATATTACAATTATTAAAACAAACTGTAATAAATTCATTATAAATTTTACAGAAACTATATATTTCAGTATCTGTTCCATATTCTCCACATTTTTACATTAATTGTTTATAACAATCCATGTTTTTAATTTCAATTTCATTATATATTCTTCCTATAATAAAAGATTCATAGCGATTCCAATTATCAATAATATTATTTACGACAATTTTTCTTGTTACATTATGATAATTTTGATTATTATATAAAAAAAAAGAAAAACAACGAAATAAACAATTTCCATCACCAATAGTTTCTATTTTTATACTATTTGACATGATATTTAAAATATATAAAAAATAAATATATATGCTTTTATTTAATCACATACCTATTGTTTTTCCTTCTTAAAAATTTTTCTTATTCTTCTTTTAGAAAATGTGTATAATTTTTTTTAAACTGCTTTTTGTGTAAATTCAGAAGATAGATTGCATTCTATTTTAAAAAATATAAAAGAAATACATGGAAATAAATTAATAAAATTAATAATAATAAGTTATTTCATAACACAAAATATTTTTCAACAATATTTTTGTTAAAAAATATTTATAATGTATCGTAATCTTCATGTATTATACAAGCCTTTCATTAAAGTTCTATTAATTTTACAGCGAAGTTAATACGTGTAATACTATGATAATGTTTTAATGAAAAATACAAGATTATTATAAAAAGTTTTTGTAAGATTATCCCATATGGAAATAATTTCTGTCAAAAACTATTAATAATTGTGTAAAAATGTGATAAAATATGAATAACTGTTAATAACTATAATTTTATTATTAATATTAATTTTATTAATGTCTCAATTGCGGTAGTTTATTACAATTATTAACAGTTATTAACAATTTCTCACAAAAATTATTTTCATATGTGTATAAATTTTTAGTAAAGTTTCATAAATTTTTGCGATAAAGTTATATATAACATTTTGATAAAAAATTTCGCGAAAATTTGCAAAACGAAGATAATTGTAAATCATATATTCTAAAATCTACTTAATTCTATCGTATATCGAATGATGATAATTCTAGAAAAGCTTGAAAACTCTTAATACGAAGCTGAGCAAAAATTAATTTCGTGTTGGACGTCTCAGACGTCGAGATATAAGATCCTGCTATACGCAGTTTATAGTATTTGATTACCCCGAGAGTAGAATGGCGACGCTTCAAGCGTCTGCATGTTTATTGCTGTTTATGAACGAAATTTAAACTGTTAAAAATAATAGAATTTTGTTTTGAGTGAATCACTGAAATTTTTCTTTTAAATTTCATGCAATTGTATAATTAAATTATGGTAAAATTTATAATTTTTATGGAATCGTACAAAAAATAACGTAAAATTATTCATGTTTTTCCTAACAGTGTATAATCGAAAAAAATTAAAATATTTATTTCATTTAATTTATATAGAAGTACATCATGTAATATAATTGAAACTTGAAAAGTGTAAATATCAATTTTATAATAACACTTTATGTACTTCAAATAAAAAATTTATAACTTAGATATATCATTAACATCATATTATGTTTAAGAAAAAAAATATAAAAATCACTAATATGTCTAAAAAAATGAATTTATTTAATCAATGATAATAGCAGTAAAATAAAACTTTTATTTATTTTAAAAAAATTATATTATTTAGAAGTTTAGTTTACTAAAATTAAAAAGAATGAATAATTATAAAATAAAATTACTATAATCATAAATATCATGAATTTTTGTACACTTATTCCAAACAACTTGCTCTAATACCTGTACTTATTTAATCGCTATTATAGAAGTCACGTATTCAAGAATACTACACAAATCAAAAATCTCGACTCAGGATCTGAGACGCCCAGAGCCGAATTTAAAAAGCTCGATCGTGCGTTTATGTTATTACGATGATCCTTGAATTCCATATATACGAATTTCGAATACTATCAAGTTCAATTTCATTTTTATTTTTAATATTCTCTTTTATATTCTATTTTTAATTTATTTCAAAAATATATAAGTTCGATTCATTGTAAACTTTTGAATATCGCGTTAGACCATCTTTTTTCTGATAATTCTAATTCTATAACTTCATATCTTATATTATTATGTATCGATGTTTTCTATTGAACTTTTTTCACATTCACAAATATGAAATTTCAACTCATTATGTCCTACTCTCCTATTTACTTTGGAATGTGTGTATTCGGGGGGTTGGCGAGCGGAGCGAGCAGGGGGGAACCCCCCCTAGTATATATATATATATATATATATATATATATATATATATATGACATTTCACACCAGCTGAGAGAGCGAAAAAATAAAAATCGCTAACTCTAAAAATTATTCTTTTTGTTACTCAAAATATATAAAAAAATTTTCAAGGATCTAGATTGAAAGGATCAAGAGCTACAGGACCTTGAAATTTGAGAATTTTTAAAATTTTTGGAAAAGTTCCAACTTTATCATTTTTTTTCTGAAAATCCTGATGTTTTAGAGATAAATTCATAATAACACTTCTTGTTGTAAATAAAAAAAAGAGTTGGCATAATTTTTACAGACCAGAATTTTGCAGTTTTCTGATGGTTCTTATATGTATAACATGGAAATTGAAATTATTTATTGTTCGCCTCTCCATAAATTGAATGACATTCTCTTAACACAGTTGATTAGAAGCAAAACAAGAATTACTTAACAATGGCTATGTAAAGTAAACTAAGTATATTCATAAAATGGAAAGTGGTCGATTGCCTTGTCAACCTGGTTGTTTCGAAGAAAAAAGTATTAAAACCATGATTTTAAAGAAACTTTCAGTTATTCGTGACTATGCTGGTAAAGTCTGTTTGAAAGAACTTCATCCTAAAAATAGTCTCTTAATTATGGCATTATCAGGATCAAAGGGAAGTTTTATTAATATTTTACAAATGATTGCTTGTGTAGGACAACAAGCTGATAGTGGTCATTGTGTGTTAAAATAAGTTCCTAAAATTCAAAAATTTTCAAAAATTGTTTTTAATTGTCTAAGCATTGTTTGGAACGTGTAAAGACCAAAAATATCGTTACATTATGTTTTGGCATGATAAATCACCTGAGAAGTCAGGTGATTTGTCACCTGATTTTTTTCACCAGGGTTAGTAAGAGTTTAGAAGATCATTGTTTACATTATTATATGACAGTTAAGAATTTTGTTGGTGATATTGTTCAAATTCTTTATGGTGTAGATTCTATGAGCCCAACGTACATGGGAGGCAAAGACTGTCTTGTTGATTATAGAAGAGTTCTCGATGATATTAAATCAATATCAGCATACAAAATTAAAAATCCATTTAATGGCCCTGTTGTTATAAAAGTAACCTCTGAACTTTTGATGTCAGAGGAATATTCTTGTGTAACTAAAGAATTTAAGCAAGAATAAGCTCAATTTTTAAAAACAGTTGTAATTATAATTGCTAGAATTAGACAGCGTATTGAACCAGATGCCCCAGTTTACAGATATATTGTACGTTTAACTGTGTCACAACTTGTTGAATTTATTCATATAAGTAAGGATAAATATATATGGAAGCAAAAAGTGAACAAGGCACTGCAGTTGGTTCTTTAGCTGCACAAAGTACTGTAGAACCTGGTACTTGAATAACCTTGAAAACTTTCCATTTCGCTCGAGTAGCATCTATGAACATTACTCAAGGTGTACCTTGTATTGATGAAATTATTAATGCTAATCTAAAAATCAGTACTCCAATTGTAACAGCTCACTTAGAAGATGATATAGATCCTGAATTTAGATGTCATGGAAGCCACTATTATTTCCTTTAACAGTGTGTGTTCCGAAATTATATCATCATCTTCCATTTAACAGATACTTTTAATAGAAAGTTGAGCCAAGTAAAATAGTGAATATTTAATTATCTTTTTCTATTGATAAAACAACTCTTTAAAATAAGTAAATTTTTATTAAAAAATAATTATTTAAGCTTGCAATAACTCAAAGTCTTATTTGCCTTTCGAAAGTAATTGTAATTATAATAATAACGAGTAATGTTTAATTAATAATTAAGCTTGTAATTGATAAATAACATTCTACTATAAGATTTTAAAACTTATTTAATAGTTTTTGAGTATTAAAACCAGATGCTTATGTTTAGTATACGACCGGCTATTTTTAATAAGAAAAATAAATAATACATGAAAATTTATATTTTAAACTGTCATAACTCCTTATTGGTGGCTCTGACTTACACAATCAAAAATTTATTTTAAAGTCAATAAAAAATAGAAGAAAATATACCTTTGAAAGCCAATTTATGGAGAGACGAACAATAAATAATTTCAATTTCCATGTTATACATATAAGAACCATCAGAAAACTGCAAAATTCAGGTCTGTAAAAAATTATGCCAAGTTTTTTTCTTATTTACAACAAGAAGTGTTATTATGGATTTATCTCTAAAACATCAGGATTTTCAGAAAAAAAATGATAAAGTTGGAACTTTTCCAAAAATTTTAAAAATTCTCAAATTTCAAGGTCCTGTAGCTCTTGATCCTATCAATCTAGATCCTTGAAAATTTTTTTATATATTTTGAGTAACAAAAAGAATAATTTTTAGAGTTTTAGCGATTTTTATTTTTTCGCTCTCTCAGTTGGTGTGAAATGTCTCATATATATATATATATATATATTGAATTTGTTCTACTATGGGCACAGAGGTTTTACATGTTGTTTGAGATTTGTGCTTGCTTAATAGTGTATTATCTCTATGTGGTAAGGATCTTATAAAGGATTGATCTGTGTATAGATTATTTAATAATAAAAGGCAAGGGTAATGCAGGTGGAGGTGCATCTGTGTCTTCAAAAGGAGGAAATATGTCAATTAAATGTCTGTCATGTCGTAAGAAACGAAATATTGATATTAATGATGCAGTTTACTGTTTTAAGTGGAGTACAAGCTTTTATAAGTCCTGTTCTATAAAGAGCTGGACTAAATGAAGATGGTTTCTTAAACAGATGTTGTAGCAGGAGTATTTCACCTGCTGACCATGGCGACATTGTGATTTGTGAGGATGTTGCTGTCCTTGATTCTACGTTAGTTCCTTTATGGAAGCTTATTAAAACTGAATTGGACGATGTTAAGAAGTAATTAAATTCAAATATTACTAATAATGCTAATTCTAGATTCGAATGTTTGGAGTCAAGGTTGGACAAGGCTGAAAATTCCTTGGATTATAAATGTGATGAAGGTTAGTATGAATTTAATGACAGAAAATTCAGAGAAAAGAACATTATTTTGTTTGAATTTCCAGATGATAAATACTTTCAAGTCTGATTTGAACAATATCAAGAAGCAATTTTTCCAGATGATAAATGCTTTCAAGTCTGATTTGAACAATATCAAGAAGCAATTTTCTGATTTTGATCAGACTCTACCTTTTGAATTGGATGATATTAGAGTGCACCGCATTGGAGGTAAATATTCACATGATAAAATAAAAGCAGTTAGGGTTGTTCTGGATTGTAAAGAGAGTGTTTTATCGACTCTTCACAATAAAAGGAAAATTTTTTATGAGAATGTTATCGTCAGAGCAGACCTTACCAGTATGCCGAGAAAGAATATGCATGCTTTAAGTAATGAATTGAAACTTAGAAAAAGTAAGGGTGAATCAGATATTGATATGATTGAAATGAGGATATTTTCAATCATGAAATTGGGCTCTCTGATTATACTATTTAGAGATGTGACAGATCCATTCTGACAAGTAAAAAAAAGATGGGTGGAGGAGTGCTTGTTGCTTTCAGGAATAGTATTAAATTTCAACTCGTCCCATTAAGAGATAATTCGTTTGAGATGGTTACTTTTAAGATCTATCACTCAAGAGATATCGTCTTGCTGGTTGCTGTGTATCTTGCACCGGATTTTGTTATTCGTGATGGTAATTATTTTGGCAGATTTGTCGACAATTTACAGTGTTTACTTTATTAATTTTGTGATTATGATACTATGTCTAATTTCATATTATTGGGTGATTTTAATTCACCAGGTTTTAAATGGATGAATGATGAATCTTTTACGAGATCTGTAGGTAATTATGTAAACATCAATGTTCGGCGGGCGGTTATTTGCTTGAATGATCTCTGTAGGTTATACAACTTGATTCTACTTAATGGCTGGATAAACAGTAATGGTAGCATTCTTGATCTTTGTTTTAGTAATGAATATAATCTTAGAATTGATATTAATAATGATCCTATATTGCTATGTGATATGTATCACTTTCCTCTGGTTCTTAGTGTGCCTTATAATGTGCACTCTGAATTGGACATTGATTGTAGTTTCTATTGTTTTAACCATACGAATTTTGAGCAATTTAATATCTTATTTGGTAATGAAGCGTTGCTGAGCATTGATAGTGAGGAGTTTGATTTTAATGAAGCACTTTCTAATCTTTACATAATTTTAAATAAGTGTATAGAGGGAAGTGTTCCCAGATACAGAATGGGTTCGGATAAGTTTCCTAAATGGTTTTCTTCTCAGCTGAAGACATGTATTACAAATAAAAAGAAATACCATAAATTGTTTAAAACTACCAATTCTGATAATTACCACAACTTATTCAGACTAGAAAGAGTAAAATGTAGAAAATTATTAATTAGAGATGAAGCTAGACACATTGCAGGAATAGAATCATCGGTAGCTAGAAATCCTAAATCATTCTTTCCATATATAAATTGTGTTGATAAGTCACATTCTTATCCGAACACCATGTATTTTAATGATAGAGTGAGTGACGAGGGGTCTGGCATTGTCAATATGTTTGCTGATAAATTTCAGAGTATTTACAAAGAAGTTAGATTAAATGGTCAATTTGATGTATGTTTTATTGATGATTCTTTATCAGGTGTCCAGTTTACAGAAATTGAAGTACTTAATGCTATTAAATCTTTGGATAAAAAGTCTTCCAGTGGTCCTGATGGGGCGCACCCAATAATTGTAAAGCATATTGGATCACAACTAGCTTCTTAGCTTGTCAAATTTTTTAATCTGTCTATTGAAAGGAGACTCTATCCAAATTACTGGAGAATGTCATATATAACGTTACTTTTTAAGAAGAGAGATATTGCAAACGTTGACAATTACAGACCAATCAACAAGTACAACGTGATTGCAAAATTGTTCGATAAACTGATGTACAACCGTCTTAGTGTTTACTTTTCTAGATTTATTGTTAATGAATAGCATGGTTTTGTTGGGAAAAAATCAACCGTTACTAATTTGGGTATGTATTTGAATGATATTTTTGATAGTTTTGGTATGAATAAACCGGTTGATGCGTTCTATGCAGACTTATCACATGTATTTGATACAGTTAACTTTGACAGACTTTTGCTAAAATTAGAACGTTATGGTAAAAAAGGCTGTTTGTTAAAATAATTTAGATTATACTTGCATGGGCGAAAACAATATGTGAAGATAAAATCATTCATATCAAGGGAAATAAATGTTTTATTAGAAGAGGGGCAGGGAACCCATTTGGGTCCTTTGCTTTTTTTAATATTTATGAATAATATGGTTATACATATTAAATATAGTAAGGTGTTAATTTTTGTGGATGACACGAAGATATATAAAGAGATAAATGATGGTAGAGATGCTATTATGATGTAGGAAGATATTAATGAGTTTCTGGTTTGGTATGATTCAAATGGCTTGATATGCTATTTTGAAAAATGTTATGTGATGATTACTTTTACTAGATCTAGACATTTGCAGTATGAATATTGGTTAGGTAACTCAATTATTAATAGAGTGTATAGCGTTAGAGACTTAGGAGTTATTTTTGATAGCAGCTTATCTTTTAATGAACATGTTAATTATCTATGTAATAGAGGTACAAAAATGGTAGGATTTATTAAGCGTTTTGCGTCGAAATTTACTTGTCCTGAATCATTCCGAGCGTTATATTTTGCATATATTTATTCCAAAATAAGTTATAATTCTATTCTACGGAAGCCATATTTGGCTTGTCACTTGGATCTCTTAGAGGGTATAGCTAGAAAATTTTTACGTTTTGCGGCATATAAATTGGGAATGAAAATGAGTTATGATAATCATAATTATGGTCCTATACGAGCATTTTTGTGCATACCTAATTTGCAATCAAGTTTTGACAGGAATGATTTAATATTCACTTTTCAATTATTTAACGGATATATTAATTGTAGTGATTTGTATAATAAATTCGTACTTAATTTTCTTATTCGAGATTTGCGTCTTAATAGAGGTTATTTTTATGTACCTATTGTGATTTATAATTATCTGTTGCACTCGCCATCATTGCGTCTCTCTTTGATTTGTAATAAAAACAGAGATTTAATCGATTTGTTTTCCGATACAATTTATGCAGTACGTAGCAAAACAAGACAAATGTTGTCTTTTCAGTGAATTGGTATTAATATAGAATTTTATTTTTTTTCTTTGTATTATTTGCATGTGTAAAAATCTAGGATATTTGTTATAGAACTGTGTTCTCATTTTTTGCGCTACCTATTTTTTGATTTATTATGTGATTTATCTTTTTTTATGTGCATATATGAATGGGTTAAAACCGGTAAGAAAATAAAAAAATTAAGAAAAAAAATTACAAATCGAGCAATCCCTTTGAGAGTTGGGCATGAAAATAGTAATTTTTTTTCGAGGAATTTTTTTGTTTTTAAATAATTTGCTTGTACTAAATCAGTATTGACCCAATACTTATAAGACACGCATGGAACCTTTCTGGAGACATCTTCTATCAGATAAAAAAAGGTTTTTTAAGATCGGTTCAGAAATGACGGAGTTTTAAGGTAACAAACATAAATTAAAAAAAAAAAAATTAATCAAATTTAGAACTTTTTCTTATTTTGAAGCATTTTTTAGGTTTTTAAAAATTTTCTGAAAGATCAAAACTTTATCAATCTCAACTCAACTATCATCATTTTCTTATTTATTTTCTATATTTTCAAAAAAAAATTTTTGTATATTACTAAAAATTAAAGGGAAAAGTCTACAGTAAACATTAGCCATTTTTTACTAAAAATAGCCTGTTTTGGATGCTTTATAACTTTAAACCCGTACCTCAAAATCGATTTTATTATTTAAAACTTTTTTTTCCCTCAAAGAGAGCTTTAATTTTCAAGGCTGGAAAGCTTTCTATGACTTGTAGCAGTTGAAATATAACGATGTTGCAAAAACACATTTTTTCAATATTTACTCAATTCGCAGTACTATAACTCTTTTCTGACAAGTTCAAATTAAACGAAATTTTCAGGAAATATTCCTTAAAGGGATGTAAACGGATACTGGATCTATACTCATAAATATTGACCATCTTTTTATTTTATTGCCACATTTTAATAAAAGAAATGCATTAGCTTGTAATATGTACCATAAAGATTATTCAGGCCAATTTTCAAATAAATTCATTCATTAGTTTTTTAGAATTATAGATTTTTTGTACAAAACCTAAAAATTTTAGAACCAAAAATTCTGAAAAACTAATAAATTAATTTATTTGAAAATTGAACTAACATTGCACTTATAAAAAAGTCGTCAAAAACCATTTTGGAGGGCTCGAAAAATCCTACATTAAAAAAAAAGATTGTTCTAGGTCAAAAATTGACGAAGATAGTCGTAAAAGACTCGAAAATGGAAAGAATGCGTTTTTGAGGTTAGTATAAGGTTTAGGAAGCTGAAAATTTGCACAGAGGTATACTTTTTTATGTAGAATATAATGGCTACATCACTTTTTCTTTTAGCTTCCGAGGCCAAATCAGCTACCCTACCCGGCTAGACCCTTTATTGTAAGGTAATTTATACAATAATTTATTTAAGATTTTTCACTGGAACAATAGCTTGAAAAAGAAATTATGCGTTATAAAAAAGTTAATAATTGTTATTTATATTACGGTTATTTCTCTATATGGTCCAGAAAGGACTAGTGCACACATATCGAAGTGCCGTACGAAAACTATCACTCATAGGGGCTTATTCAGTAATATCGTAATGTCTAACGGCAAGCCGACGTGCGCATGTGCAGTAATCATTTTTCAGCAAATACTATCGAATATCGTTAACGTTATCAGAGATCATGTTTACGCAATGACAAAAATTTCCTAAACTGAAGCGCTAAGATTTTATCAACAAATTTTACAACCAACTTCAAGCCTGGTTGTAAATCGTACGTTAAACTATTAAACGTTATATTATGCATGACATATCTATATAAATTGACAGAAAAGATTTCTCGAAGAAAAAGAATTACTCCGATTTGATAAGATGATTTAAATGGAAAATTATTTCTTAGATGTAGGTAACTAGATGTTTAATTAATTTCTTGCTGTACAGATTTTATAGTATATCCAAGAGGATCGAGATATTTTTTCTGTCAGCGTATGTATATACATATATAAATAAATAAAGCGAACATTATTTTTTTATTATTATTTACCCATATGGAAATAATTTATGTGAAAAACTGTAAATAATAGTAAATAATTGTAAATAACTGTTAAAAAATGTAGGAATTGAGATATAAATAATAGTTATTTACAGTTATTTACTATTATTTATTATTAATTACTATTATTTACAGTTATTTACAGTTATTAACTGTTATTAACTGTTATTTACAGTTATTTACAATTATTTACAATTATTTACAGTTTTTTACAATTATTTACAATTATTCATAATTATTTACAGTTATTCATAATTATTTACAGTTATTTACATTTTCAAAAATTTTTGAATTAGTGGATAATTTAATGTTATTAATAATTATTTACAATTATTTATAGTTATTTACAGTTATTTACAGTTTTTTACAGTTATTTACAGTTATTTATAATTATTTACAACTATTTACAATTTTCCATAGTTTTTTACAATTATTTACAGTTATTCACATTTTTAAAAATTTTCGCCTATATATAAAATTATTGAATAAATTTGTGATAATTTTCGAAAATGTAAATAACTGCAAATAATTGTAAAAAACTATAAATAATCGTAAATAACTGTAAATAATTGTGAAAAAAGTGAATAAATGTAAATAACTGTAAATAAATATAAATAACTGCAAATAAGTGTAAATAACAGTTAATAAGTGTAAATAACAGTTAATAACTGTAAATAAGTGTAAATAACAGTAAATAATTGTAAATAATTGTAAATAACTGTTATTTATGTCTCAATTCCCACATTTTTTAACACTTTTCTACAGTTATTTACAGTTATTAACATTTATTTACATTTATTTACAGTTAATAACAGTTATTTACAATTATATCCAAAAATTTTTTCCATATGGGTACATTAGTGATTATAAAAATTATTTGTAATCATACATGATTAAGTGATAAATTGTGTATAATTTAAAATTAAATTGGATCTGCAGGTTTTAAAGTGACTTATATATACTTTAATAAAAACAAACAGAAATAAATAATATAAATTTAAATTTAAATAAGTTTATCTTATCACCAATAAAAAACGTTTTTTAATAAAATTATATATAAATCTAAATTTGCATTTTATATTCTATATCAACTATAGTTTTTCGATTGAATCGTTAAGTTTGCTGCAGAACTTAAAAATATTGGTTTTCAAAATTTCATCTTTCAAAATGAAATTGTCGGCTTGGATAATAAGTTAGAAGAATATAAAATAAAAACATAAATACAGATTTATTTCTAATATGAATGTTATATATTGTGTGTTTAAAGGCAAATACTGTTAAAATTAATTTTTTCTCTGTACTGGGATTTAAAATAAATAGATCATGACATTTTTTTAATTATTATTTTGGATATACAGTGCGTCTCATAAATATAAAACTACCTAAGATTTGGATGAAACTTTTATCGGAATGTCAAAAAGAATTGCGATATCGTTTTAAAAACTATGTAATATTTTTAAAAACTTATCTCAAAAGAGAAAAAATATCATTTGAACATTTATTCAAAACTTTAAAACTTTCTTTACTGTAACAATTATAAAATCAACATAAATAACACTTTTTATTTTGTTCTATAACTATAAAACCAGTTGGAAAATTTCATCATAGAATCAGCGATGTTGATAGTGGTAGCGTCAGAGCGGGAAATTCAAAAATTTCCAAAATAAAAGTATTAAAAAAGTACTTTTCATGATTTTATTATTGATAATAAATTCAAAGAAAGAAAGTTACTGTAACAAAATAAATTTATTGCTCTTATTTATAATTTTGTAAATAATTTAAAAACTATGCAATATTTATAAATTATAAATAAGTGCAATAAATTATTTTTTTTTTTTATTTAAGCTTTATCAACTTCGTTTGAAGTTATATAGCTGTACAGAGGTGTTAAATTTTACATACATATATTATGAACATAGAGATATTTACATTTGGTTACACATATATTTGTGTTACTTGATAAGATCGAATATTTATATGTCTAATTTACATGAACGTAAAAAATTGTACAGTATTTTACACATTGGTGACGAAGTGTTAGCTAGAAATGTGTGTGTGTTGTAAGGCTTAGATATTTGTTTTTTTTTTCTGTTTTGTTGATGAGCATAGCTCTCTGATCCTCGTATAGCGGACAGTGCCACATTATGTGGTCAAGGTCTTGTTCGGCTGTATTACATGGGCACGTGTCTATGATTTTGATACGTGCCAAAGATGCTTTGAGATTATAATGATTGGCGCGGCACCTATTTATCGTAACTATGTACGCTCTTTTTAGATTTTGATTATTAAACCAAGCCTTTTTCCCTTCTTTGGAAAAGTGATTAAAGTACTCTATACCCTTAGTCAGACCTAGTTCTTTAATTTTGGCTTGTGTACTGTTGAAAGTTTGTTGTTTGAATTTTTTTTTAAAGTCTGTGAAGGGGATGTGAATGGAGGTATTGGGTAAGTTATTTGTTGCTTCCTTGGCGAGTTTTTCGGCGTGTTCATTTCCGACGACTCCTATGTGTGCAGGGATCCAGACTAATTTCAGTTTGCTATTGTTAGTACAATTTTGTTGGAATTCAATAATTTTTCTAACTATTTCGAACGTGTAGAAATTTGTTTTAATGTTGAATTTATTGGATTTAAGGCTTTGTAGCACACTTAAGGAGTTGGTGAAGATCAACACGTTTTGATGATTGTTTTCTAGAGCGATATCTAAGGCATAGTTTAAGGCTATGGTTTCGGCAGTATAAATAGATGCAATATTGTTTATACTTCTTTGCTTGATTGTTACTGGGTTGTAAGATATGCAGGCAGCACCTACGGAGTTGCCTTTGATGGTTTTGCTGCCATCGGCATATAGAGTAATGGCATTTGCTTTTTCTATGAATCTATTTAAAACAGCATTGGGATCTTTAACTTTTTTGAGGATTATTCCGAGTTGAGAGTTAATCTGTACGTTATGAATTAAATGTTCGAAGTTTGTAAGATATAATTCAAAATGGTTAGTTGTTGCTATTACATTATTAAAGTGCATTATTTCATGGATACATTCGGTTAACATTCGTTTACTTTTATAGTTTTTTTTGTTGTAAATTTTGGAGGTGTTAATTATTGCTCTGTATACCGGTAAATTTGAATTTGAGAGAATTTTGATTAAATAATTAAGGCATAAGTATGTTGCTCTATCTTGTATATAAATGAGTTTTGATTCGGCCAGTAGGACGTTGTTTGGAGTGCTGATCCTGTATCCGAGTGAAAGTCGTATAGCTGCATATTGAATTTTTTCAAGTTTAAGGCTGTCATTTTTATTTTTCGTATAATAGATAAAGGAGGCATAATCTATGATTGATCTTATGTAAGATTTGTAAAGTGTTAGTAGAGTACTCGGATCAGCACCTCACCAAGTGCCTCTGATGAACTTAATTATATTTAGTGCTTTTAAGCATTTGTTTTTGACATTTTCAATTTGTTGTGTGAAAATTAATTTGTAATCAAAAGTGATGCCAAGATATCGCGCGGTTTCTTGTGATTTAATTGTTCAATTGTCTATTTTAATTTCGGTTTCTCCTAGTTGTACGCCTAGATCATTAAAATGAATCAAAGTAGTTTTATGAGGGGCAAGTTCTAGTCCAATGTTGTACAGTTTGTTTTTCATTGTGTTAATCGTTTTTTACATTAAAGTTATACAGGATTTTAGAGATTTTTTTTTGACGATGATGGCAATATCGTCCGAAAATTTGGATATGATTACAGATTTAGATAAGTTGTTAATGATGGATGCTATGTACAAGTTAAAAAGTAAAGGGTTGAGGGCACCACCTTGCGGAACCCCTTTGTAAGTGTTGTAGTATGTACTTTCAGTGAATTGTGTGTAGATGTGCCTTTCGTAGTTTAGAAATTTAACAAATTTAATAATTTTAATAAGAATGTTAATTTCGGCAAGTATTTGAAGTAAGATCTCACAATTGACATTATCAAAAGCACTCGTAATATCCAAAAAGGCTACTAAAGTATGTTGTTTTTTTTGTAAAACCTTCTTCTATTTTTAACGTTAATTGAGTTAAGTTGTCTGTACATGATTGTCCCTTCCTAAATCCCGACTGACAGGCTGGTAAGAGATTTTTATTTTCTAGCCACCAGGATAGACGGTTTTTAATTAAGATTTCAAAGATTTTGCATAAACACGAAGATAGACTAATGGGCCGGTAATTAATACCGTCTGTTTTTCCTATAAATATTACGTGAATGTTTTTCCAATCCTGGGGGTATTCGCCTCTTTTATAAAATTCATTAAATATATCAAGAAGTATTAATCTATAATTTAAAGGCATTTTCTTAAGAATCTCGTAGTCGACACCGTCCAAGCCGGGAGAGGAGCGGTTTTCTCTTGAATCAATCGCAACATTCAGTTCATTAAATTAAAAGTGCCGACTAATAAACTCGTTTTTATTACATGCAGGTAGCCAGGCATTATCAGTCGGGACCCAACGGGGGCAGATTTTATTCAATGAATTTTGTAAGTTATCTAGGTTAGAAGAGTCGTAGATATTGTGAGATTTTACTTTTACATATTTGTTTTTAAAGATTTTTGCTGTGTTCCAGACATATGCGCTGTTGGTACGGTGATTAATGTTTTCGGAGAAGTTTATAAAACTTTCTTTTTTCTTCTTTCTGAAAGTTCCCCTTGCAATGGCAACCGCTCTTTTATAGGCAATGAAGTCTACTGTTTTTTTTTAAAATTCGTATTTTTTGAAAGCGGCTTTTCTTAATCTATACACTTTGTCGCAATCGGCATCCCACCATTTTAAAGGGTTAGATGATTTGAATTTTTTTAGTGATTTTAGATTTTGATAGGGTGTTAGTGATAATGGCATTCCTTAGGATATCAAGAAAAGTTTTATATTTTACGGCAGTGCTGGAATTGCAAAAGAAAGATTAAAAAAACTGACTGTACTCGTTTTTTAATGTTTCGAAGAATCCTTCCCAGTTTGTTTTTTTGGTTTTAATTTTAAGTGTTTTTTTTGTGTAGTAATTTTTGGTTATGCTTAGAGTAGTAAGAATTGGAAAATGATCCGAGCCAAACGTTTCGCTGTACACAGAGGTATTAATTTTATCGATTAAGTTGACGGTTGTGAGTATTAAATCGATATTAGATTTATTACCAGTATTGAAGTCAATCCTTGTTTTGGTCGAGGTGTTATGTATAATCAAGTCTTTGTTTTCGATTGATTTTAAGAAGTGGTTTCCATTGGTATCATTGTGATTACAATTCCACAGTAGATGGTGTGCGTTGAAGTCTCCTAAGATTATGCAATGTAAATTTTCGTCAATCAGACTGGTAGCTTCATCCCATTCTTCTTGTGTAGGTGAGTTGCCAGGAGGTCTATAGAAGGTGAAAATGTCTAGTTTAGACGCAGTATTTTCGATTTTAATTCTTAGGATTTCGAACTTATCCAAGTTATTGTGTTCGATGTTTGTTGTTGATGCTACACGGTGATTTTTCGCTAGGATCAGTATTCCTCCTCCTCTTGTATTGGTTCTTTCTTTGATGAAAATTTTAAAGCCTGAGATTTTTAGTTCGTTTTCTATTGAAGTTTCAGTGGTGAGCCAGGACTCTACACAAATAAAGACGTCTATATGTTGTAAGATTTTAGGCAGCTCATATTTGCGTTGGATTATACTGCGGGCATTCCAGAATAAAATCTTGATGTCTTTATTGTACATATTCGTTGTAAGTTGATATTATGCTTGTTTATTTTTAATTTAGTTGTGTGTCCATTGAATTATCTGATTGTGAAATTTCATCGTCGAAATCTGCCTCAGATAAGTATTCTATTGGCGCGGCACTTGTGTTTTCCTCTATAGTCTTGAATATTTTGTTTTTGATTTTGGTAAGCTTTGTTTTGGCTGTTTTGCTAGTAATTAATGTGTATGCCTTTTCAATGGCTAAGATCATTTATTGTGGATTATCAACAATTTCCTTGGTTTTACTAAGAATCGTAGATTGGTCGTAATTTGCTGTAATGAAGTCTGTAAAGGTTTGAAAATCGAACTGAATGTCATTTGTTCCTTCAAATAGTTTGGCAGTAGGTATCAAAGTTTCTTTAAGTTGAATTTTTTTTTTGTTCTTCAGATTTTTCATCAGCTATTTTCCTTTTTTTTGTGCGTCTTTTTTCGGCTTTTAGTAATTTGGAAGGCTATATAAAGTCGTCCTTTTGTAAATTATTATTTTTATTATTATCATTATTGGAGATTTCTGATTCATTATGTTGAGAAATACTGCTAGTAGTCGGAGATCGTAGCCTTTTGTTTGAAATATTTAAATTATTATCTTCTTCGATGGATATTTGAGTTGCGGCATTGTCAGTTTGGCTGATGTTTGTATTTACAATTTGAGTTAGCTGCGGAAAAAATGTGTTATTATCTGCACACAGCTTACCTATATGCCCAGGCTTCTTACATATATAACAGACTGTTGAGTCGGTCGTAAGGTATGTCCAATATGTAGTGTTTTCGAAGTTTATTTGGAGAGTTTCTGGAAGCTTGTGTTCATCTTCCTCCTTGATATAAAATTGCCTACGTAAAGAGAGAATGCGAGATCTGCCTGGCTTTACAAGACTCGCTCTTATGTCACTAATTTGCGAGACCATTTCTATGCCTCTATTTTTTAGTATATTAATTATTATTTCATCCGGAATTACAGGTTGAACATTGGAGATAACTACTCTCTTATGGTTGTAGATGTATGGTTTGATTTGCAGTGTATAGTCCTTTACTTGAATGGTCTTGTTTTTAACCGTTTGTACTAAGTCTTTACTGGATAAATAAAATTGAATTCTCTTACCGGATATTTTAGATACATTTCTTATGTCTGATACACTGATTATTTTTTCAAGGCCGTCTACGTAGTCGTCGTTGGAGAGTCCCTCTATAGATTCAACAATGATGGCATATTCTTTAGTTGGTCGAGTTTTAGTCGTAATGGTGCTTGCGTATGAGTTCGAGATGTTTTCACTTGTTGGAAAGCCTAAAGTTTGGGTTTCCATCCTCTCGGATCACCTTCGTCCCCGCAAACAATCGCGGAAGGACTCAGGCAGCAGGAGAGAAAAGCCGGCAGCTAACTCACTACACCGAACTGTATATATACAACCAGCACTCGTCTGCCGTAACGAAGATCCCGTATCACGGAGCCAGTACCAAACACGTCCGTTCGTAACGAGCGTCGCGAGGCGAATATGCAATAAATTAATTATGTTATAGTAACTTTCTTTCTTTAAATTTATTATTAATTATAAAATCATGAAAAGTATTTTTTTAAATATTTTTATTTTGGAAATTTTTTAATTTCCTGCTCAGACGCTACCACTATCGGCTAGAATGGAGTTTTTGACTGTCACAAAATGTGCTTTAACGGTCAACGGTTTAAAATTCAATTTTCATTGTTGGATATTTTTATTATTGCATTTACACATTTTATTATTATATTTAAAAGAAATTTATTATAATGCCTCAAGGTAAATGCTTATCTGAACAAGAAAAAGGAAAAATCTTAGCGTATCGTGAAAGTAGTATAAGTATTCGAGAAATCGCTCGAAAACTTAAAAGATCGCACAATGTTGTTTTAAATTTTCTTAAAAATACTGCTTTTTATGGTAAAAATAAAAAAGGGGGACCAAAGAAAAAGGTAACTGCACGGATTGAGCGACAAATAATAAAAACAGCGAGTAACTCTACAAAAAGCTTCCGAAAAATTAAAGAAGGATTGCAATTGGAAATTTCACACAGTACGATTCATAGAGTAATTAAAAAGTCAGAACATCTCGTAAGACAAAAGTTGAAAAAAGCTCCAAAGCTATTGCAACGCCATAAAGAGGCTTGGCTTGAATTTGCAAGATTTAACATAAACACTGATGTGAAATAAAGTAAGTAAATGAGTAAGTATTGTACTAATATCGTAACAATATTTTGAATTATGAATTAAAGTTTAATTTATTTAATTATATTTCAAGGCTATTTTCTCAGATGAAAAAAAATTTAATTTAGACGGCCCTGATGGCAATCACTCTTATTAGAGAGATTTGAGAAAGGAACCTCAGTATTTTTTACGCAGAAATTTTGGAGGCGGAAGCTTAATGGTTTGGGGAGTTTTTTGTAAAAATGAGCTTCTACGTTTAGCTTTTTCATCTTGTAAAATGAATGCAACAGAATACATTGATGTACTGCAAAATCTATTACTACCTTATTTAGATCAAAACGAAACAGAAAATTTAATTTTTCAACAAGATAATGCATCAATTCATGCAAGTGAAGCTACAAAACAGTGGTTTGTTAATAATGACATTTTAGTTTTACTATGGCCAGCTTGCTCTCCAGACTTAAATCCGATGGAAAATTTATGGGCTATTCTTGTACGTAGAGTGTATGTTGAAAATAAGCAGTACAATACAATTAATGAATTAAAAGAGGCAATTTTAGAAGCTTGGAGTAAAATCGAAAAAGAAATTATAAAAAATTTAATTGACAGTATGTCGAATAGAATTTTCCTGGTTGTACATAACCGTGGAGGACCAATTAAATATTAACAAAATAAATTTAAATACTAAAATTATTAACAAAAATATTACATAATATCAAGGTATTAATTTTATGTTTATCAAATATAATTGCGCTGTTTTCCCAAAATGATTTTATAGTTATGAAACGGATTAAAAATGTAATATTGTATTAATTTTGTAATTATAACAAAATAAAAAGTTTTTAGTTTTCTAATGAGCCTTCAGACGATATTTTTTTTCTTTTAAAAGTGATTTTTAAAAATATTCCATAGTTTTTAAAACGATATCGCAATTCTTTTTGACATTCCGATAAAAATTTCATCCAAATTTTAGGTGGTTTTATAGTTATGGGACGCACTGTATAATTATTAACATATAAAATTAAACAAGTTATAAAATATTACTTAAGTTTTCTTAATGTCCCAATTAACTGTCCATTTTAAATCCTGATGTGTGAAGAACACAAGATCTAATATAAATCTAAAAAAAGACTAGTAAAATTGTAATTTATTTGCGTATAAATATGTCAAAAACTTAAAAAAAAAAAACATTTTTTTTTTGTAATGATGTTAATTTTGATGTATAATTATTTGAAATTATTTTAATTTGGAATATTTATGTTGTAAATGTCTGTTGTAAGAGATTTAATAATAAACCGAAACAGTTTATCATGTACTTATCGATTACTTAGAAGAGTCCTTAAAGCTTTTCGACGTCAAAACGTTAAGTCAATCGTTATCGTTAAAAAGTTAGTAAATAACCCCCTGAACTATTTGCGACGAAAAGTATTCAATGTATGTTGACGAAAAATATTATTTAAATTTTTATGTAAACGAAGACTATCACTCTAGAATGATTTGCGACGAAAAGAATTAAACTTTAATGAATGTTGACGAAAACTATTATTTTAATTTTTATGTAAACGAAGACTATCACTCCTGAACGATTTGCGATGAAAAGAATTATACTTTAATCTATAAGATGAATTAAACTTCAATCTATTAGATAAATTAAACTTCAATCTATTAGATAAATTTTATTAATCTATGAAATTGAAGTTTAATTCTTTTCGTCGCAAATCGTTCAGGAATGATGGTCTTCGTTTACATAAAAATTAAAATAATAGTTTTCGTCGTACATGGTGGAAATTATAGTCTTCGCCGAATGTCTAAAGGTAATAGTCTTCGCGAGCACCGTCGATATGAGTGGGTGAGAATGGGAGTGGCATAAGTCATATTTTCAAAAAAATTTAGTTTGTTATACATTTTGTTTTTTAACATTAAAACAACTTATTTTCCAAAATAAAGTGTCTTTTTTTGTATTTTTTCTTTAATATTATGAGCACTGTAATAATGGCACTTAACAGAAATGTAAATGGGTTAATTATGAAAATGGCATAAGTCACATTTTAGTGGAATTGTAATTTTAAATCACATTTATTGTTTGAATTCGTTCTAAATAAATTTTAAGTTTTTGTATACATTATTTCATAGCCTTTAATAAAGGACTCATCAAATAAATATACCATACTGCATTTCTGGACATGAAAAACATGTTTATATTTATAAATAAGTTTACTATGTATAGTATGGCTAGTAGTAATTAATTCAGTTACATTACTCGTTGTATTCGATGTAAAGTAGTACGTTTAGAGTGTTTTCGAATGATATAAATATTTAAATAATTTATCTCGTTGGATAATAGCTCTGATTATATTCTAAGAATCACAAGATATCACTTACAAAGCTGAAATTTTTTACAATGATAAAGACTACCTAAATGTACAGAAATATTATAGTCTACTACCTCAAAAGTATTGCCATCAAAGGTCTGCTGTCCGTACAAGGTGTTGAAAATGGAAATTTGTTGGACTGATTTTCAGAAAGCTAAAATATTTTCCACGTTAAGTTCAGTTTATGGTTTGTTAATAATTTAATGTTTCTAAAGATTTAGACTCAACTAAATGCATGGTTTTCCGTCCACAGCTGCTGTGCTGATCTGTTATAGACTGTATAAATCTATTTACTGACGCTAATTAAAAACATACAAGAATAGTTTTTTTTTCTACATTTGACTTATTATTTAATAATTATTGTGTATCTTCAGTATGAGGTGGCTAAGCCTTTTGTAGACGTACCTACAGTTACAACATGGGTACATAATTATAGCATTAATCAAATCATTTTGTTATTTAGAATATTTTTATTCATAATTTATTTTTCAATTTTAATAACTTAAATTAATGAACTATAAAGTTTACTTGTTCTATCAATCATTTTTTTTAAATCAATTTCTTTGAACGAATAAAAGTTTTTTCATTTTTTCTTACGAATCAGTGCGAACGTTAAATATAAAAATATACAAATTATTATTGAGTTCTAAAACTACAAAAAAACTTTCGTTTCAGAGTCAAAATTATTTAAAGTAAGTTTTGTGAAAAGTTAAAAATAGAAAAAATAGGTATTTTTGTGAATTTTATGTAGTTAATTTTAGGTTAACATTCACTTGTAGTCCAATCAATAGAGCAAAAAAAAGGCTATTTTAGACATTAATTTAGGGATTAATGAAACCTATATAGAGTTGTTAAGGGTGATAAAAAAACATACCCTATATAAAATGTAACCAGAAAAATACAGTAGAAAATGCTCCAAGAGGCTGCCAAGTTGGCCAAAACAGGTTTTTTAATTCTCTGGAGCAACGTATGCATTTTAGAAGAAAAAGTAACCAATAAAAGTATTAGAGAATAAAAAAACCTACAATTTGAGTGGTATCGCCATTATTTTTGTCAATTAGTTATTACAAAAAAGCCAAAAAACCATAAAAAATGGCCATTTCTTGCATATCAATTATTTATTGCAAAAATAATTTTTTAAATATTTTCAAACTTTCAAAAGGAAGCCTTCATGAATACAAACAAAAAGAGAGTTTGTAACAGCAAATTGGTTAATTTGTTGCTAAGATATTCCCTATAGTTTATCCCAACACGTATAATGTTTATAGCTATAATTTTATTTTAGATGAACATATTGAGTTGCATAAGGGCTTAAACTCTTCATGAAGGTTCAAAATTTCATTAAAAGCAAATGAGAAAATTGAATTGCAATATTTTTTATAACGCTTTAAAAAAGAGGGTGATTTTTTTTATAAATAAATGAAGCTGGAGCTTTATTTATAACTTTTACGAATTTGCTATTTGAATATTCTTATAGCTGAGTTCGAAACGAAGATTTAGAAAAAAAACTCTCTAAGGCCAATAGGAGCCGAGATAAGATTTTTTGTTAAAAAATTACAGCCACTTTGTTTATAACAATTAATAAACTAATCAAGCAACATTTGTTAGTTAAAGACTTATATTTCAAAAATCTATGATTAGATTTTTGAAAATGCAACTCTATATTATTAAAACTAAAGTAACAATAACATACAAATAATAATCTCAGGCGGGGGGTCGCGGTGCGGATGCTTATATTTGCGCATGAGGAAAGTTAACGAAAGACCCCGTTCCAATAAAATCCGTAAAAATTAACCGCATCTCTGTAAATAATGGACCGATTTTGATGTTTCTTTCTTTAATCTGGGGTACTTTGAAAAATTATAAATATTGGTGCCAATATTTTTTTTAAATAGAGTGTATTTAAGTTAAAACAACTGTACCTAATACGGATACCTTAAACGCAAATGATTGTTGTGGCTCACTAAATCAATATTTTTAGACGTGTAACATCTCATTTTAAAGCTTAAAGAACTTTAAAATGAGATGTTATAAGTTTCATTACGATCAATATTTACGAAATGCGCGCGGATTTACGTAAATGTTGTAAACGAACTTACCTTATTATTCCTCGTAATTATAACATTTGGAACCTGAAGATAAGTTTAATTAAAATTTTGATTCATTTTATATTGTAACTAATTTTTATGATTTATTAATAGTATCAATAAATAAGAAGATAGTTACTAACTTAGAGCATATACTACTGGAGGCAGCTTTGAATGCGCCGTGCGCATGGTTAAGTTGAGAAAGAGAAAGGTATGTTGAGGTTGACAGATATCTCTTTTTCTTCGGCACATCTCTTTTTCTTCTGTATTTTTCTGGTTAAATTTTATATAGGGTATGTTTTTTTATCGACCTTAACAACTCTATATAGGTTTCATTAAGCCCTGAATTAATATCCTTAAAATGTCTCTATTGATTGGACTATTGAAGCTGGCTTATCAAACTACTAACACCATGAATTTGTGAAGGTACATAAATTAAAGATCTTTGGGATTTTGACTGAGAAATTCTGCGGTAACCACCAAAATAGACAAAATCGAAGTTTAAACCCAAGAAAAGGATTTTAAGCATTGAATGAAATTTTTAAAAAGATTATTTAAGTTTAATCAAATAGCGGATCAACATGATTTAAAAAAGTATTTTATCATACATTTAGGTATTTTTTAAATTACTAAAAATCATGTGAATTCCGAAGAACGATCATTTTTGGTACTCTCTTGCTGCTCAACTTTAAATAAGCATAATTTTGCTTCTAATTATTATTTCTCAATTCTGAAAACAACAAATTAAAGCATGCCTTTTCTACTTTCATTATAGTTTTTAACAAATCAACACCAACACTTCCTTGGATAAATTGAGTAATAAATTTATTTAATTTTTTCTTTCTGGCGTTTCGGGTTTTTTATGTGAAACCCTTTTTCAAGGAATGTATAATATAAAAGATAAGAACAATGACAATCATAAAGTAACAAGCTAGAAAAACACAAATCATCTAAAATTATTTATAAATGCCAACAAAATTATAAAGTGGCAAGTAAGAAAATCAATAAAAATTAATAAATATTCTAATGATTCGCAATAGCTATGAATTAATAAACAAATTATTTGTGCAAACAATGATAATCAAAAATTGAATTTATAATATGAAACAAAAAACAAGAACAGAGACTTAAATCGGCGTTCAACGAGTAAATTCATACTGAATAATAAACATCAAATCACGCTTAGTATACACCACATAAAGACCATGTACACCCACCGTTAAGGATATTTTTCTGAACGTGTATGTCGAATGGCAACGTCGCCTATTTAATCCATGGCGTAAGAATGTTATTTTTCGTGCACAGTGTTTCGCATCTCAGCTACTTCATTACTCAGCTTACGCCGTCGATAATGAAGATTTGAAAAAAAAATTTAATTAATATTTATTTTAAACAATAGAGACCCTCTAGGAAGGGGCAAGAAAATGTTGCCGCCACATTTATCTAAACCGGAAAGGAACGAATAAAGTGCTTATAGAAAACATCATGGGTCGTCTTCGTGGGGAATATTTACTGTCTGTTTCTAACATTTTACTTTCTTATGTAGTTTCCGGTTTGGATCTCTTGTTTGTAACAGCCAAAAGAAAACGCAGAACTAGATTTCCAGTCCCTTTCTAGAGGGTCCCTATTAAACAATAGGAACCCTCTAGGAAGGGACAAGAAAATGTTGCCGCGATACTGATCTAAACCGGAAAGGAACGGATAAAGTGCTTATAGAAAACATCACAGGTCGTCTTCATGGGGAATATTTGCTTTCTCTTTCTAACATATTACTTTCTTATGTAGTTTCCGTTTTAGATCTCTTATTTGTAACAGCCAGTAGAAAACGCAGAACGAGGTTTCCAGTCCCTTTCTAGAGGGTCCCTACTAAACAATTGATTAAATCGCCATCTACATTTTTCGCGGGATATTAACCATAAAAATCTTCATTATCGTAAAGTAGTATAAAGTAGCTGAGATGCGAAACACTGTGCACGAAAAATTTTCGAAGCGTTAGACCGTACCGCTGTGGCTTCACTCATATTTTGGTACCTAAAAACATATCTCAAAGCTCATCAAGATCTGTAACCCGAAAGTCATAACCTCTCCTGATAAGTTTTAACGCTACTGCACATGTGTAGAAATCAATTTTTGTACAAAACGATTCGAATAACGCTGTGTTAAAGTACCAAATTAGGTCTTCGCGGGAAAAATCTTAATTCAGTTGAAGAAAATTTGTTGCGAAAATTGAAGTCGATTCCGGAAAATGCAATAAAAAATGTTTCATTAGTTGGATTATTCGTTAATATTATTGTATTATTTGATAGAGGTTTACTTTGATGGCGATACAATCAATTTGAATAAATAATAAATATTTTATATTTATAGATCAATTACTGGTACTTTTTTGATAGAATGTAAAAAATATAAGCATTTTAATTAACGAAAAGTATTAAAATCGCAACTTACGTGATAACACAGGTAAATCTTATGGCTTCTTCACTTCAGTTGCATTTTACATTTATATAACTTGTACGAAATTTGATCTCTATATAGTTTTATTACATTTTTTCACCATTCTAACCCTAAAATCGCAACTTCGCAGCTCTTTTTTGGCTCTCATGGCGAAAAATACACTACGCAACTAGTATCGAAAGGCTTGTTTACGAAACTCGTTACGACCCTCACTTTCAGCTCAGGCTGCAAACTTCTCGTTTCGCAAATAAAACCTTTCCATACCCGTTACATAATGTACTAATGTCTAACTTGAGCAGTTTAATATATAACTATTTGTGGCTATTACAATCAAGTTTGTTAGAAATGTTATTGTACGTAATTATTTATTTATAATACTATAGTAATTATAAATAAACATTTTTAACTGATAATAATTATTGTAACAGGCGTTAATATATATTAAATGTCTTTACCTGTAATCCTTTGCTGCAAGTATTCTACCTGTTATAATATGATCGATTGATCACTTGCACCAGACGCTCAGATCTCGTACCTCAATTAGAATAAAAATAGAAAATATTAGATTAACTGTGCAATTGCTTTTGTTGCACCAAAAGCATGCAAATTGCCAATTATAATAATAAATGAAATTCAATAAGTATTTTAGGTAATGAGGTTTACGGGCATGGTGATTCTTCACCACACCAGACTAAATAACGAACTTTATTTAAAAGAAAAACAAAAGATAAAGTTTATCGAATTAAAAGAAAGTATAAGATATGAAGAATACTGAAATTTAACGCTCAGACCGAGCTTATACAAGTTAACTAATTAATAACTAAATTAAACAATTGACGCGTCGTACAAAAAACAATATAAATAAATGCATTAATTGCACGCGTGGTTGCAACCACTTACCTTGTAAATACGGCGTGTAATAATTAAAATACAGAGGAAATGCCAGCTCGCTGTCTCTCTCTCTCGCATCTTGCTTAGATATACTGCGTTGTTGTGTATGCAGCTCAGCTGCAAGACAGATAATTTCGTATTAAATTCTATATGCAGCGATCCGCCAACACACACAAAAATTTATTACCACTAAGACACACACCTACACAACACAGATAACACACGTGATTCTATCAACACTAATTGTGTAAATTGATAAAAAAAAACTTTATGAAGAGAGAGCGCAGCAAAAAGCTAACAAGCTACACAATGACAGTACCAATAATGATTAGATAGAGAGAGTGAGCTATCTTTCTCTCTCTCTCTCTATCTTCTCTTACCTGCGCGCGACTCATTTTCCTATAAACTTAATGCATAAGCCAGCGCAAGGCACGCACCTGTGATTAGACGTTCACTCCGTGTTTTCCTCATCAATCAGCTGGCGTATGCAATGTAGCAAGTATGACATAATCACTACTTGTCACATTATAAATAATTAAGAATAATCATTGTCCAATATTTGATTTTTTACAATAATATTTATTAGTATCCAAATAAAAGCTAGATTTTTTTGCTCCTAAATACAAGTGTGACTTTTAAGGAAATTTTATGGAGTGGATTCGGTAAAATTAAGCATCTCATATTTCTACACTGTAATCGATTATTTAGTTACTATTGTTAATTGCGATAGTAATTTTTTTATACTATAGATATTTCAAGTGAAGGAATTAATACTTTAACTGTATAATTATTTTATTACGTTTTCTTTGTTACTTTTTCACAATTATTCTAATACATTAGTTCAATTCCATGGAGTTTTATATGAAAAAAATTTTAAAAACTTTTAAATTCTTTCAAGTGTCTTTTTATTAAAATGTACTAATAATTCATAACCTTTAGTTATATACCATGCATTATATTAAACTTTAGCATATTGTATGCGCTTTGTAAAAACTCAGTATTTAAGAAAATGTATTAATACCGTTTATATTATTTTCAGGTGATGTCAAACAGACGAGAAATTGCTATGGGATACACACAATTAACTGCACGTACGGAACCTTTCAATGACGTTGATATTGATGATACATCAGAACTAATTACGTAAATCTTTGTAATCTCATGTTCACTGTGACTAAACATAATCTTAATCTTTCTCGTTTGTCAAATTTCTTCTGACAAAATAATGGATTGAAGAGCATTCATAATATATATTAAAAACATGTAAAAAACTCAAAGTACATATGCACAAAAGAAAAAAAAGTTTTTCAAGATGAAGCACATTTCATTGCTATCTTAAACAAATCAGTCAATCTTTGATAGGTCAAATTCAAAATTCAGCAATGTTAGCAAGATTTAATTTTTTTTCATAATGAGGAAAAAGTATAGAGCAATGTAAGTGTGGGGTTATTTCGTGTTTGTTTCTCTAAATAGCAGAAAAAAATAGATAAATAAATAAAATGTACAGTAAAAGGATGTATGAGTGCAAGCATGTTTGCGTTTCCAAGAGGGTTACGTATGGGTCATGATAACAAACAAGTAGAAACGATAAAGAAAATTGTATAAAAAATTGTGTGGTAGCAAATTATTTGTATAAAACCTTGCTGATATGAATATCTTCGACTAGTATACAAGCTGCCATTTTTTACATATTGTGCTACAAATTTTTATCAGAAGTAAAAAGAGTAAAAAAATTAATAATTAACAAGGACAGTGTTTCACCTTCGGGTCACCGTTTTTGCTCAAATTTTGGGAATGTTTTCTGGATGCAGAAATATGAAGAAAGCCAAAATTTTAGAGGCCAACGCTTAATATTTCCCTAGTTACAGGCCATTGAAGAAAATCACTAAAAAAGTTACTAGATTTTCAAACGCTTATAATTCCTAAGCATTGTTAACTAGAAGCTTAAACCTTTTTTTAAATGAAAACTGAGCTCAAATCCTTTTAAAATAGTAGTTGTAGCATATCGAAATATTATTTTTTTCTTAAAGTTATAGTATAATAAAGTTAAGCCCAATTTTAGCTTTTATTATTAATTGATGATTTAAACAAAAAATTCAGGTCCAATCTTTATTATGCTCTAATTTTGGGAAAATATTTTGAGATGCTATAGGGACTATTTCGAAAAGATTTGGGCTCAGCTTTCATTAAAAAAAAAAGTTTTAAACTTCTAGCTAATTATGATGAGATACTATAAGCGTTTGAAAATCTAGTGACTTTTTTAGTGATTTTTTTCAATAGCCTGTAACTAGGAAAATATTGAGCGTTAGCCTCTAAAATTTTGGCTTTCTTCATATTTCTGCATCCAGAAAACATTCCCAAAATTTGAGCAAAAACGGTAACCCGAAGGTGAAACACTCTCCTTGCAAGCCTGATTAAGTAAAAAACAACGAGCAAAAGTGCAAACAGAATGGACAACGACATCCAGTATAAAGTGCCTGGTTAGTGACGTCCTTTGATTCATATCTCTTTTTTTTTGTATTCCAGTCGTATACACTCATAAATTTATTATTAATTAATATTTTATTACAAAATGCGAAGTAATAAAAGTTGACTATCATTAAAGTAACAATTAAAAATAAGTTTTGAAACAGTTTAAACTCATGTATTATAAATAACTGTCATCATTCAGTTCTAAATTGCGCTATTCTGTTATTTGAAACCCACAATTTCAAAATAAAATTTAATATGCAAATATTTAAAATACTGTTATTTTAATTTATTTCATTTAATGATTTTTTTTCTTTTCATTGAAATTAAATTTCAATGTTAATACCATTAAAACTTTATAGAACCAATTTCTTAATTTCCTATTCTTATAATTCTGAGATATCTAAGAAAAACACGAGCAGTTAACAAGATATAAAATAAATAATAGTTCTAGTAAATAAATAATTTTTAATTAATTAAGATTAATATTCTAGAAGCAATTTAAAATAATCAATGCTACATTAATTGTAAAATCTATTTTGCTATATTCTAAAAGAGTTAACTCGTACGCAATGATTGTAAGTACTTGAAAAAAATTTTAGAACTTGATTTTATTTTATTTATTTACTAGTATGCATTCATCTTCTGAAAATTTGAGCTAAAATCTTTCTATAAAGATTAAAAGAAAATACATAGCCGGATAAGATGGTCAAAAGGGCCCCGGGCGATTTTAAAAAGTAAATATGAAGTTATGTTCGGTATCGAAAATATTGAAGATTGCAAATTTTCAGTCCTAAATATTGAAACAGCTCACCAGGGAATGCTAAAATTTGAAAAATCGTTCTTCTTTCATAACTCGACTAATTTTAATCATACGGACTTCTTTTTTTTTTAATTAAAAGTTTTTTCATGCTCAACAAGTTAAAAATTGCAAACACAATTTTGGAGCCCAATGCAAATTTTCATATGCGTTTTAAAACATTAAAATGCAACAAAAAAGAAATTAAAATAGTTACATCCTCCAAAAAATTACATATGTTTTGGACCTAATAAAACTATCATCATAAATTTTTTCAGAAATTCTTATAATTGGCGGAACATAGTTAAAAACGCAAAAAAAAACAGATATATAGCGATTTTCGGCTATTTATGTGGTTATTTTTGACTCTTAGAGAAGTCCAACGAATAAAAAACATTATATTTTATCATCACAATCAAATGATATTACCAAATACAATTTTTAATAGTTTTGGAATAAGAAATATTAAAAATTATATCAGTTATATTTAAAAAATTCAACTTTTTCAAATAGTACATTTTTGCATTAGAATAAAAAAATTGTTTTTTCCAATTCCTAATTTTGTAATGGTTGCATATACTATATGAATTTTAAAATATGCAAAATTTACTTTTCAAGAAGCTTGTACTTCTGAATAATACGAACAAATGTCAAGAAGACTTATGAAAATGCTAAAACATAGTTTTAAATGGAAAATCCAGTTTTTTACTATTTCTGGCAATATATACTACTGAATAAGTCCAATACTACTTTACAAGTACCGAAAAATACTTTTTCAAAAGATTCTGGAACTATTTCAAGATCTTTAATACTTGATTCTACAATTTTGATTGATTCAGTTAGGGATGACCCTACTGATTCCAGTTTCGTCATTATTATTGGTAGACTATTGAAGTGAGACTTGAGACGTGGTTGGAACCGAATCGGGGACTTCTAGTTCAGTGGTGCTGTGGCCAAGTGAGAGAAATGCAAATAGTGATTATTTAAATGCTCATAATAATTCATTCACAAACTTATGCGGCAAAAATATAGCCATTTACTCTAGCCACGTATGTAAGGAATAATTTGAAATAGTCAAAGCGACGAAAATATACAAAATATTGTTGTAAAGCGAAAAATGCTAACTTGAGATGTATCACATGTAAACAACTGCCGCGAGCGTCGACTGTTAGCTGCGCGTGGCAGTAATCTTCTTTATTTTCAATACCGAACATAACCCCATATTTATTTTTCCAAAATCGCCCAGGACACTTTCAATCATCTTATCCGGCTATGTCCTTTATGATTCTTATAAAAGAATAGTATTATGAGATAACAAACTGACCTTTTTAGATATTTTTTAATTATAATACTGAATAACTGAATAATGAGACAAAAACTGGTTCTGAAACAAATGGTTATGTAAAGATTTACATTTGATGTTAATCATAATTAAGAATAATGGGAATAAAATTTATCTTTTCGTACTCATTATTAAATTAAAAGAAAGTATTGGAATGTTCTAGTTCCCAAGGTTTGCATTATAAAATATAATTGAAAATCAGTCATAATTTGTTTTAGGTAAAATATTCTTTGATTATGCTTGAAATTTTAATGACTGATTCTATTCAGATTTATGCAGATTGTAACTGATCAAATTTTTTTTTTTCTAACCAGGAGAGGTTATGATCTTTGGGTCACAGATCTTGATGAAACTTCGGGATATGTTTTTAGGTACAAAAATATGAATAAAGCCACAGCAGTACGGTCTAAGGCTTCGAAAAACTGAAGTTATAGACGTTTATAGTCTTATTTTCAAAAAAATTAAAAGAATAATTCATAGTTGAAGTGGAAATAATTCTATCGAAAAATGTCTTCAATGAATTTACAATAACTAAAATAAAAGTGGAGAAAGCAAGCCTTCATTTGCTGGTTTCATAATAATTAGAATCAAAGTTATGCTTGTTTAATATTGAGCAGTAAGAGAGTTCTAAAAATCACCGTTCTTTAGAATTAAGATAATTTTTGGTACTCTCTTACTGTTCAACTTTAAACAAGCAAAACTTTAGTTCTAATTATTATTTCTTAATTCTGAAACCAGCAAATGAAAGCTCACTTTCTCTACTTTTATTTTAGTTATTGTAAATTCATTGAAGACATTTTCCGACAGAATTATTTACGCTTCAACTATGAATTCTTTCTTCATATTTTTTAAAAATAAGACTATAAACGTCTATAACTTCAGTTTTTTGAAGCCTTAGACCGTACCGCTATGGCTTTACTTATATTTTGGTACCTTAAATCATATCCCAAAGTTTCATCAAAATTTGTAATCCAAATGTCATGACCTCTCCTGGTAAGTGATAAAAATACGTTCTAATATGTATATAAAATATAACTTACCCCTACTGAAAAAATTCACCTGGATTTCCACGTAAATTACCCATGTGGAAATCCACGTGGATTTCACATGGATTCCATGTGGATTCGCATAGGAATCCACGCGGATCACCCACGTGAATTTCCACGTAAAAAAATTCATATGAATTTTATAAAATCTGTGTTAATTTTATGTACTCCTCGTGGATTCTAAAAAAATACATATGGGTTCTGTGAAATCCATGTGGATTTTTAGGTAATCTACGTAGATTTTTTCCTTGTATATCCACGTAGATTTAAATAAAAATCTGTTAATTTTATGTACTCCGCGTGAATTTTTAAGAAATCCATGTGGATATTTATAAATCCATGTGAATATTTATGAATCCATGTGGATATTTATAAATCCATGTGGATATTTATAAATCCACGTAAATATTTATAAATCCATGTAGATTTTTAGGTAATCTACGTAGATTTTTTACTTGGATATCCACGTTGATTTAAATAAAAATCTACATGAAAATCCACTTAGATATTTTGAATAGGAAATAACTCAATATTTATTTCGCATTAAAAGTAAAAACCAAAATCGAGGTAAACCTCGTAGTTTTAGCTCTTTTAAGATCAAAAAGCTTTTACAATTCATCTAAGAATATTCTGGCTTTATATATTTGCGTCTTTGAAACTTGCACGAGGGATCACAAAACTTAGAAAAACGCTACCTATAGATTTAAAATAGAATCGACGTAATCAATCATCTTTTCGACAGTAAATCACAAGGTGGCGTTTCTCCAAGTTTTGTGATCCATCATGTGAACTTCAAAGTTGCAGATATATAAGACCCCTATAGAAAAAATCCACCTGGATTTTTACGTGGATTACCCATGTGGAAATCCACGTGGATTTCACATGTTGATTCGCATTGGAATCTACGCGGATTACCCACGTGAATTTCCACGTAAATAATCCATGTGGATTTTATGAAAGCTATGTTGATTTTATAAGACCTTCGTGGACTGATAAAGAATCCATATGGATTTTATGAAATCTATGTGGAATTTCAAGGAAACCACATGGATTTTATAAAATCTGTGTTAATTTTATGTACTCCTCGTGGATTTTCAAGGAATCTATATGGATTTTGTTGAATCCATGTGGATTTTTTACTTGGATATCCACATGGCTTTAAATGAAAATCCACGTGGATATTTTAAATAGGAAATAACTCGATATTTATTTCGCATTCAATTAATTAATTAATAGCAAAAGCTGAAATTGGGTCAAATGTTTATTACGCTATAACTTTGGGAAAAAATAATATTTTGACATACTATAACTACTATTTCAAAAGAATTTGAGCTCAGCTTTTATTTTAAAAAAGTTTCAAGCTTCTAACTATCAATGCTAAGAAACTATATGCGTTTGAAAAACTAGTAACGTTTTTAGTTATTTTCTTCAATTGCCCGTAACTAGGGAAATATTGAGCGTTGGGGTCTAAAATTTTGTTTCCTTTCATATTTTGACATCTGAAATCTTATCCCAAAGTTTGAGCCAAATCCGTGATCCGGAGGTCTGATACTCTCCTAGTAAGTTAAATCGTAGAAGCTCTTTGATCTTCAAAGAGCTGAAACTATGAGGTTAACCTCGTTTTTGGTTTTTAGTTTGAATGCGAAATAAATATTGAGTCATTTCCTATTAAAAATATCCATGCGGATTCCCACGCAGATTTTTATTTAAATCAACGTGGATATCCAAGTAAAAAATCTACGTGGATTAACTAAAAATTCACATGGATTACTAAATATCCACATGGATTTCACAAAACCCATATGGATTTTCTAAAAATCCACGAGGAGTACATAAAATTAACACAGATATTATAAAATCCATGCGGGTTCCTTGAAAGTCCGTGAAAAATCCATATGGATTTTTTGACAGTCCACGAAGGTTTTATAAAATCAACATGGCTTTCATAAAATCCACATGGATTTTTTACGTGGGAATTCACGTGGATAATCTGCGTGGATTCCTATGCGAATCCACATGGAATCTATGTAAAACCCACGTGGATTTTCGCATGGGTAATCCACGTGGAAATCCAGGTGGATTTTTTCAATAGGGACCAGAATACTCTCAATTGAATCGTAGAAGCTTTCTGATCTTCAAAGAGCTGAAATTACGAAGTTTACCTTTTTTTGGTTTTCACTTTAAATGCGAAATAAATATCGATTTATTTGCTGTTTAAAATGTCTATGTGGATTTTCATTTAAATCCTCGAGGAGTACATAAAATTAAGAGTCAGCCGTATACCGACACAGTTACCTGTTTTACCGAATCTGTTTAAAATTTATTTTTTATAAAAACTAATAACTCGAGGCAAAAATAAAGAGATAGTTTCAATTCGTATAATAGAAAACAATATTTTCTCTGATAAGAATAATTTAATCCCACCGCTTTATTTTCAAGAAAAGTTGGAATAACTTGAAAATCCTATTATTTGACACTAATTTTTAATTTTTTCAGTTATTCCAACTTTTCTTGAAAACGAAGCGATAAAATTAATTTATCCTAATCAGAGAAAATATTACATTTTATTAAACACATCGAAACCATCTCTTTATTTTTGCCTTTAGTTGCTAATTATGGGAAAAAAGTCAATTTTTTAATTAGAAAAGGACAGAGATACGGCGGCCTCTTAACACAGATTTTATAAAATCCATGTAAGTCCTTGAAAATCCACATAGGTTTCATAAAATCCATACGGATTCTTTAACAGTCCACGAGAGTTTTATAAAATCAACATAGCTCTCATAAAAACCACATGGATTTTTTCACGTGGAAATCCAAGTGGATTTTTTTAATAGGGACCTCGTACAATGCTCAAAAATTTTTTTTTCTTGCCACAGCGTATTTAGTGTTGGATATAAAAATGAAAATTAATAAATTAAAAATAAGACTGAATTGTTGAATAGCTACAACTCTGTCAATTTTTTAACCTTTTTGGACGTTTATGACGAAAATGTGCGGAATTCAATCTAATTTTAAATATCGTCCCGATTTTTGTGATACGAGTTCATCCCACTAAATTATTAATAAAAACCGGAAAAAAGAGAAATTTTTTAACTGCACTTTTCTCAAAAACTATATTTCTTTAAAAATTTAGATATGTTTTTATACAGTAAAAATACTTTCTTTTAGGTTTGGTGAGAATATGGGTAAATCCACCGTAGTTTTAACTTTGCATGTGACTTTTTTTAAGCAATTTTTAAATAATTACTATTCTGTTACGTTAAAACGCACATAACTGTATTTGGCTTTCAATTGTCCGTTTTGAATCCAAGAAATATACTCCACTTTTTCGCAAAGCTACATTGAACGGCACCTTCAAAATTTTCTAAAAAGTATCAAATTTTTTACGAAAAATGACGGTTTTTGCATAAATAGTATAAAAAGAAGTAAAATTTTTGAAGTCTTGATGAATTTTAGATCATGTTGTTCAAGTAATCTTTAAAAAAACTATAGAACTATTTTCCTAATCAAAAAACAAAAAATCTAAACCTAAGTAGAGTCATGTGCAACATCGAAGAACTCAGTAAATACAATTCAAAATATGTATATTGTCTTGAAATTAAAATCGCTATTATCAAACTTATTTGAAATTGCACGTGACTCTACTTAGGTTTAAATTTTTTGTTTTTGAGTTGAGAAAGTAGTCTCACAGTTTTTTTGAATATTATTCAAATGGCATGATCTAAAATTCACCAAGACTTTAAAAATTTTACTTCTTTTTATACTATTTATGCAAAAACCGTGATTTTTTGTAAAAAATTTGATGCTTTTAAGAAAATTTTAAAAGTGCCGTTCAATGTAGCTTTGCGAAAAAGTGGAGTATATTTCTTAGATTCAAAACGGACAATTCAAAGCTAAATACAGCCATGTGCGTTTTAATGTAACAGAATAGTAATTATTTAAAAATTGCTGAACAAAAGTCACATGCAAAGTTAAAACTACGGTGGATTTACCCATATGCGATTTTGCCTTATTTCTTGTTCAACAGATTTTTAAACTTTTTTTTTATATTTTTGAATTTAAAGCATTGATACCATGGCGCATCTTGCCATTTTTCTAATTATTGCGTCTCCTTACAATTCGTTCATGCTTTCATTTAATTATATATAAAAAATATTAGAAAAAAATCTTAAAAATATACCCCCGATGAAATTTTTTGATCATTTAGAACCAAAGTTATGACGATTTTAAGTTTATAGAAATAAAAATTTTTTTTCTTCGAAAGTTAAAATATTTTATTCAGTTTGAATTATTTTTTCTGCATCACTATGCTATTGTTAGAGTTTACCAGTTTGACAAGTTATAATATAGCTAAGTTAGAATGGCACAATTTTGAAATTTGAAATAACTAGATCAAAACTAGTGATGAATTGCGAATTAACCTGTTAATTCGCACATGAATTTAATTGTTAACAGATAATGAGATTCAGAAGAAGGGAAAATCATCTAAAGCTGATTTGTATATTAGGTATGGAAAAAGTTACATTTAACCCTGGTAAAATCTGATTCTATTTTCAGGCTATTTCTTAGCTATTCAATTTGTACATATACTAAAAACAGCTTGTTTTAGTTGTTTAGATTAGATTAGATATTGTTTATTTTGTATTATAATTACAAAAAAGCGTGTAAAATTACAAATAAAGTTAAAAAATATATAAAATACTTTAAATAGCCTTGCATATATAAAATCAAAATAGTACAGTATGATATCACAGTCATAAAACATAATAGAGATAATAATACTGTAATAGTAAGTCAATAAATTAAATAAAAGTGATATCACAGATAACACGAATAAATACACGCAAAAAGTATAAATAATATAGTTGAAAATCAGTCTCAATATCTATCAGTCAAAAGAAATACATAAAATCAAGCGTGTAAAGAGCGCAGTCGAAATATCAGCAGTATACAGTAACTTAAAATCACAGCAAAGTTGAATGTACAGTAATATACAAGTCAATCTAATAAAAATATAATCATTCACTCTATGCACACACATCCTACATTCACGCCAATAAATACAATCATGCCTTAAATCTATAAAGGGTACATCACATAATAAATTAATACATATGATATAGTCCGAGAATAATACTATTTAATCGAGGTCGAGTAAAAACCTCCTCAGAGCGGCTTTAAACCTGCTGATTGATGGAAGATTTTTAATATCAGCAGGTAGGGAGTTCCAAAAATGCGCACCTTGAACTTGAAAGGAATTTCTTCCAGTCTCAGTGCGCATGAAGGGCACCGCAAGATCTTTAATCTCACCCCTAGTGGTCGCTCTGGGTATATATCTAGTGAAGAGACCCACTAGATATTCGGGAGTATTCATACGAACGATTTTGTACATAAGTACAGCCATAAAATACTGTCTCCCCGAATCAGTACGTAGCCAACCCAAAGCATGTCTATGGGTAGAGATGTGATCACCCATCCTCACGTCTAATACATATCTCTCACATGAATTTTGCATTGTCTGAAGCCGTCTTCGTAACTCCTGCGAAGCATCGAGCAAAACCACTGAGCAGTAATCAAGATGTGGGAACAGCAGGGCGGTTGCGAGCTGCTTACGCAGAGCCTCAGTGGTGTACCGACGAAAAAACCGCAGGCTATAAATCACTCTATTAAATTTATTAGTCAACACATTGATATGCGGTTCCCACGACGGTTTAAAGTCGAGTACAACACCAAGGCTGTGTCAGAGAAAGGAATACCGATACCACTCCCAAGGTCAATCGTCCTTGACTCACCCGAATAAAAATTTTTAATAAAACGATTACTTCCAAAGACGATCGCTTTTGTTTTACTAGCATTCAAATAGAGAAAAACACCAGCAGCCCACCCCGACACCGCCCTGACCGCCCTCTGTAAAATACGAATTCCCTCGTTCACATCATCATAAGGGACCTGTGTATAAATTTGAAGATCATCCGCATACAGCAGATGCCCGACGCAACCAGAGTCCAGTGCGTCACGTACGTCATTTATGTAAAGGCAAAACAACAGAGGCCCCAGCACCGAACCCTGAGGTACTCCTAGATTGGTTATTAGCCAATTCGATTCCTCCTTTAAATGTGTGGAAACCATTTGTTTCCTACCTGATAAATAGGAGTTAATCTATCCGAGTGCGGCCCTGGAGAACCCGATCGATCTAAGCCTCGCAAGAAGTTTGGAGGGAGAGATCGTGTCGAATGCCTTACTAAAGTCAAAAAGTAGCAGTAACGTGACAAGTTTCCTGTCTAGACCTGACCTTATATCGTCTGTAAGCTTAAGTACAGCAGTCTGCGTAGAATGGTTTTTCCTGAAGCCCGTCTGCATATGATCAATCAATTTTTTGGATGTAATGTACTCCTGCAGTTGGTCATGGGCGATCTTCTCAAGAACCTTTGAAAGAAAACATAAGATGGCTATAGGCCTAAAATCTTTTGGCTGCTTAGGTGCAGCACACTTTTTCAATGGTATAATACGTGCTTGCTTCCAAAGGCAAGGGAAGACCCCCCGGGCAAAAGAGGAGTTGAACAGAGTCACAAGATGTTCACCTATAAATGGTAAACCTTTAACTATCACGCTTTGCGGAATGCCATCCTCACCACAAGCCTGTGAGGAAAAATGTGAAATTGCAAGAACAACATCATTAAAACTAATTGGTTTAAAGGTAAACCCACTTTCATTGCATTGAGAAAGAATTCTCAATCGCTCTTCACTATCTTCCTGCGGCGAGACTGACACCCCAGCAAAGTGCGCATTAAGCTCATCCGGAGTGAATCCATTCAAATCCCCTTGAGGTCCGGATAGCAGTCCCAGGTCTCTCAACTCCTTCCAGACATTACCACCCGCAAGAGCATCAAACAGTCTATTGTGAATATAAGCAGTCTTAGCATGGTCCGTGCGTTCGTCTACCACCCTACGCAACCACAGAAATTCAAGGAGATACTGCTTGTCCTCTGTTCGTTTGTATCTACGATATGTAGCATCTCTCTTACGCCGCATCTGTGACAATTCTTCATCTATCCATGGAAACTTATTCTTATTAGGCTTGAGCGCTTTTAACGGCGCCGAATTCTCGATAGCAGCAGTGAGATTGTCACAGAGGCAACCAAGTGCAGATTCAGGGTCAACTGTGTCAGTCATAAGCGGCGACCAATCACAGCCGGCAAGTTTCTCTCCAAATGCAGTTAAACAAATATTTTTATAGTTTCTATACATGATAGGTTTTTGATCTAAAGTTATAGTGTTGCAAGGCAAACAGACGTCAATCAAATTATGCCGACTGTGAAAGCTCGCTGGTAGGTTCCGTGCATCAAGCACCACGTCTTTGTCATCAACAAAGATCAGGTCAATCCACGTGTGAGACGTCGGAGTATGATGCGTAGCACCGTGCTGGACCAACTGTAACGAAAGCTCAGCCGACAGCTTACTAAGAAACTTGGCATCACTGCTCTCTTTGAGGAGATCGGCATTCAAGTTCCCCATTATAATTTTATGGGAATAGTCCGAACAAAAATTTCTCAAATCAATCAACAAATTAGAGTTTCTAATAAACGAAACAGCAGGAGGACGATAAATGACAGAAACTAGCACGAGCTCGGAGCCGCCAACTTGCACAGAACAGAAAATATATTCAGGCACCTCCGGCTTACCGCTACTATTACTAGTTTGCGTCTCCGAAGTGGCCGAAATAGTGCATTTTAGATTATCCTTAATATACAAGGCAACTCCTCCACCACGCAAGTTTCTGTCCTGTCTAAACACTTTGTACCCCCCGACTCGAATGACGTCATCCGATACAGACGGACCCAGCCAGGTCTCAGCAACTCCAAATATGTCGTAAGAATGATAACCACTTAAAAGTTCACGCACCTGCCCAATATGAGCTCTCAAAGAGGTCACATTCAGAAAGCATGCGCGCAGTTCACCCCTCCTCCCTATTCGACTCTCCAAAGAGGATCAGCGCAGTCATTGGGGAGAGGCTCTATCTAAGGATATTGCATGATTTTGAATTAATTCCTGATTCGAGCTCATCCCACTATTATGAGGTTTAAATTTATCATTATCAGTAGATCCATTATTTGTTAGAACTTCATCGTGTTTCTCAATATCAGTTACGTTAACATTTTTCTGTACGATACATGTAGATTTATCTAATATTTCATTCAAATCATGTTCACTTTCAAATTTGTGCGCTCTCTCCCCTTTCTCCCTCCTCACCATAAATTTACCATCTTTATGCCAAACAAACTTGCAACCTTTTCCTTTAGCATACTTTTTAAGATTTTTAAATTTAATATATTTATCTTTTTCAAGATACTCATTTATATATATTTGAGAATGGTGCTTGGTGGTAGAAAAACTGCCGAGGAGGGAGGGATCCAGATCCGCTGTCGAAAAACCCGTTAATCTACGCCTAGCCATAAATACCTTCTGCGCCAAGTCATCTCCAGAAAGTCTAACCAACAATGAGAACGCAATACTCGGACCGCCAACGATCTCAGGCCCAGCAGACATCCTGCCCTTATTTTTATTTTCAGAATTAGAGATCTCAGTAACAGATACAATATTTGAACGTTCAAAAGTCGGAAGTATGGTTCCCAGAACAGCGCAAGCATAATCCTCCAGCCCAACATTAGCCGCAGAGCAGTCCAGTCCGCTGGATATCACCAAGACACTATTCCCAGAACCACACCTCTTCACAGTATGACAGGATGCCTCTCTGCTACCATCTGTATGTGCTTTTATTATTTGTACATCGTTCGAATCAAGAGGTGCTTCAGTGCATGTGTTATGAGAGCTACTATCTGTACGTTTTAAAGATTGTGTTATATTCGAGATTTACAGACATATCAGTGTTAGTGTTGGTGTTGATTAAGTGTTCGTCCTGGTCCGTGAGATCATTAACGGTCTGCACCACCTCAGCCACCCCGGTCATAAGTTGAGAAAAGTTGCTGTCCACTTCATTGAATTCATTGCCTAAAAATGCCTGCATATTATAAAAATTAGTCGTGAGAGATTTGAAAAACTTTTCATACATGCCATTTAGAGCAGACAACAACTCCCTGTCTAAAGTACCTATCATTCCTCTGAGTTTACGATTCTCCTCTAGCAGCTGCGTCTGCCCAGCATGTAAATTCTTAATAATTTAATTTTGACTCTTCATTTTAGTCACGATATCCTGCAGACCCTTGTCAGTATTTATAATATGGCTCTCAAGAGCCGGAAGTCGATTAAGATCATTTTGAATCAGATCGAGCCTGCAGGATAGCGCGCTCACCAAAGCAGACACAGCTGCCTTTACTGTGGAAGAATCAACACCATCATTACTTTGCTTAAGACCACCATTTTTACCTTCACTAATATTGTTATCCGAGGTGACCAATGCAGCACCACCAAGATGCATGATAAGTGTTCATTTATTAAGCAATTTTTGCGATAAAAAATTTTTTTTTTTTTTTTTTTTTAAGTTTTCTCAGTTTCTATCAAAGATATAATAACTTGGGCCCTCAGTTTGAGATCGGAAATAGTCCACTTCCATCTAATACACATATTTTTTTTACAAAATTTAAGGTCACTTTTGCACACTTATCATTGGTCACCTCGGATAACAATATTAGTAAAGGTAAAAATGGTGGTCTTAAGCAGAGTAATGATGGTGTTGATTCTTCCACAGTAAAGGCAGCTGTGTCTGCTTTGGAGAGCGCGCTATCCTGCAGGCTCGATCTGATTCAAAATGATCTTAATCGACTTCCGGCTCTTGAGAGCCATATTATAAATACTGACAAGGGTCTGCAGGATATCGTGACTAAAATGAAGAGTCAAAATTAAATTATTAAGAATTTACATGCTGGGCAGACGCAGCTGCTAGAGGAGAATCGTAAACTCAGAGGAATGATAGGTACTTTAGACAGGGAGTTGTTGTCTGCTCTAAATGGCATGTATGAAAAGTTTTTCAAATCTCTCACGACTAATTTTTATAATATGCAGGCATTTTTAGGCAATGAATTCAATGAAGTGGACAGCAACTTTTCTCAACTTATGACCGGGGTGGCTGAGGTGGTGCAGACCGTTAATGATCTCACGGACCAGGACGAACACTTAATCAACACCAACACTAACACTGATATGTCTGTAAATTCGAATATAACACAATCTTTAAAACGTACAGATAGTAGCTCTCATAACACATGCACTGAAGCACCTCTTGATTCGAACGATGTACAAATAATAAAAGCACATACAGATGGTAGCAGAGAGGCATCCTGTCATACTGTGAAGAGGTGTGGTTCTGGGAATAGTGTCTTGGTGATATCCAGCGGACTGGACTGCTCTGCGGCTAATGTTGGGCTGGAGGATTATGCTTGCGCTGTTCTGGGAACCATACTTCCGACTTTTGAACGTTCAAATATTGTATCTGTTACTGAGATCTCTAATTCTGAAAATAAAAATAAGGGCAGGATGTCTGCTGGGCCTGAGATCGTTGGCGGTCCGAGTATTGCGTTCTCATTGTTGGTTAGACTTTCTGGAGATGACTTGGCGCAGAAGGTATTTATGGCTAGGCGTAGATTAACGGGTTTTTCGACAGCGGATCTGGATCCCTCCCTCCTCGGCAGTTTTTCTACCACCAAGCACCATTCTCAAATATATATAAATGAGTATCTTGAAAAAGATAAATATATTAAATTTAAAAATCTTAAAAAGTATGCTAAAGGAAAAGGTTGCAAGTTTGTTTGGCATAAAGATGGTAAATTTATGGTGAGGAGGGAGAAAGGGGAGAGAGCGCACAAATTTGAAAGTGAACATGATTTGAATGAAATATTAGATAAATCTACATGTATCGTACAGAAAAATGTTAACGTAACTGATATTGAGAAACACGATGAAGTTCTAACAAATAATGGATCTACTGATAATGATAAATTTAAACCTCATAATAGTGGGATGAGCTCGAATCAGGAATTAATTCAAAATCATGCAATATCCTTAGATAGAGCCTCTCCCCAATGACTGCGCTGATCCTCTTTGGAGAGTCGAATAGGAGGAGGGGTGAACCGCGCGCATGCTTTCTGAATGTGACCTCTTTGAGAGCTCATATTGGGCAGGTGCGTGAACTTTTAAGTGGTTATCATTCTTACGACATATTTGGAGTTGCTGAGACCTGGCTGGGTCCGTCTGTATCGGATGACGTCATTCGAGTCGGGGGGTACAAAGTGTTTAGACAGGACAGAAACTTGCGTGGTGGAGGAGTTGCCTTGTATATTAAGGATAATCTAAAATGCACTATTTCGGCCACTTCGGAGACGCAAACTAGTAATAGTAGCGGTAAGCCGGAGGTGCCTGAATATATTTTCTGTTCTGTGCAAGTTGGCGGCTCCGAGCTCGTGCTAGTTTCTGTCATTTATCGTCCTCCTGCTGTTTCGTTTATTAGAAACTCTAATTTGTTGATTGATTTGAGAAATTTTTGTTCGGACTATTCCCATAAAATTATAATGGGGAACTTGAATGCCGATCTCCTCAAAGAGAGCAGTGATGCCAAGTTTCTTAGTAAGCTGTCGGCTGAGCTTTCGTTACAGTTGGTCCAGCACGGTGCTACGCATCATACTCCGACGTCTCACACGTGGATTGACCTGATCTTTGTTGATGACAAAGACGTGGTGCTTGATGCACGGAACCTACCAGCGAGCTTTCACAGTCGGCATAATTTGATTGACGTCTGTTTGCCTTGCAACACTATAACTTTAGATCAAAAACCTATCATGTATAGAAACTATAAAAATATTTGTTTAACTGCATTTGGAGAGAAACTTGCCGGCTGTGATTGGTCGCCGCTTATGACTGACACAGTTGACCCTGAATCTGCACTTGGTTGCCTCTGTGACAATCTCACTGCTGCAATCGAGAATTCGGCGCCGTTAAAAGCGCTCAAGCCTAATAAGAATAAGTTTCCATGGATAGATGAAGAATTGTCACAGATGCGGCGTAAGAGAGATGCTACATATCGTAGATACAAACGAACAGAGGACAAGCAGTATCTCCTTGAATTTCTGTGGTTGCGTAGGGTGGTAGACGAACGCACGGACCATGCTAAGACTGCTTATATTCACAATAGACTGTTTGATGCTCTTGCGGGTGGTAATGTCTGGAAGGAGTTGAGAGACCTGGGACTGCTATCCGGACCTCAAGGGGATTTGAATGGATTCACTCCGGATGAGCTTAATGCGCACTTTGCTAGGGTGTCAGTCTCGCCGCAGGAAGATAGTGAAGAGCGATTGAGAATTCTTTCTCAATGCAATGAAAGTGGGTTTACCTTTAAACCAATTAGTTTTAATGATGTTGTTCTTGCAATTTCACATTTTTCCTCACAGGCTTGTGGTGAGGATGGCATTCCGCAAAGCGTGATAGTTAAAGGTTTACCATTTATAGGTGAACATCTTGTGACTCTGTTCAACTCCTCTTTTGCCTGGGGGGTCTTCCCTTGCCTTTGGAAGCAAGCCCATACAGCATGGAAGATTTGGAATATTCCCGGAATATTCCAAATCTTCCATGCTGTATGGGAAATAACTTGTTTCTCAAATATTAATTACTAAATTGTAACTGAACAATTAGTTATACTTTTACTAAGATAATAAATAATAAACTTTCATACGTGAACTGAAATAAGTATATTTTGTTCAGATTTAGTTTTTAAAATATTTCATGATTCTTTGCTGAACATCTAATTTAATATTTATGTGAATATTAAAAAATCATTTTCGTCTCTAGGTAACGAAGACGCTATCGTTTTCCTTCTTTTGCCTTAAATTTCAGGAGTACTATTGTAAACAAAGACAAACATCCATAGCACATTCATACTTATATTTGTCTTGCACATTATATTTAAGCGTGGTTGAACTCTGTGTGCATCATATGTCAAGTCTTCTACCTCGAGACTGCGATAGCAAACAAAAACGCTATACAATACCCTATTAAAAATAAATACGTAATTCCGTTATGTGATTTTGTTACGTAACAAAATTACGTATTTGATATTAAATTACGTAATCAAAGGTTCAAATTTTGTACGTAACAAAATACTTAATTCTGTTACGCAATTTTGTTACATAACAAAATTACATAATAGAATTACGTATTTATTTTCAACAGGGGGCTTATTCAGTAATACCGCAACGTCTAACGGTAAGCTTAACGCCGACGCGCGCATGCGCCGTTTCATTTTTCAGCAAATACTATCTTATATCGCGAACGTTATCACAAATCATGATGACGTAACGACAAAAATCTTCTAAACTGAAGCGCCAAGTCGATTTTAACGACAAATTTTACAACCAACTTGAATCTTGGTTGTAAATCATACGTTAAACTGTTAAACCTTATATTATGCATGACATGTGTATATACATTGACAGAAAAGATTCCTCGAAGCAAAAAAATTACTCCGATTTGATGTGATCATTCAAATGAAAAAATAGTTTGTTAGATGTAGGTGACTAGATATTTAAATTAATTTCTTGCTTCACAGATTTTAAGTTATATCCAAGAGGATCATGATATCTTTCCTGTGAGCGTATGTATATACCTATATATATATATATATATATATCCCTATTAAAAAAAATCACCTGGATTTCCACGTGGATTACCCATGTGGATTTCCACGTAAAATAATCTATGTGGATTTCCACGTGAAATAATCCATGTGGATTTTATGAAAGCTATGTTGATTTTATGAAATCCTCGTGGACTATTAAAGAATTCATATGGATTTTATAAAATCTATGTGGATTTTCAAAAACCCACATGGATTTTATAAAATCTGTGTTAATTTTATGTACTCCTCGAGAATTTTTAAGAAATCCATATGGATTTTGTGAAATCCATGTGGATTTTTAGGTAATCAACGTAGATTTTTTACATAGATATCCACGTGAATTTAAATGAAAATCCATGTAAAAATTCACATAGACATTTTAAATAGGAAATAACTCGATTTTTATTTCGCGTTCAAAGTGAAACCCAAAAAAGAGGTAAACTTCGTAATTTCATCTCTTTGAAGATCAGAGAGCTCCTACCATTCAACTGAGAGTATTCTCGTGTCATATATCCGTGACTACTTTGAATGCGAAATAAATATTGAGTTATTTTCTATTCAAAATATCAATATGGATTTTTACGTAGACTTTCATTTAAATCCACGTGGATATCCAAGTGAAAAATCTACGTAGATTACCTAAAAATACACATGGATTTTTAAATATCCACATAGATTTATAAATATTTACATGAATTTATAAATATCCACATGGATTTCTTAAAAATTCACGAAGAGTACATAAAATTAACACAAATTTTTATTTAAATCTACGTGGATGTACAAGTAAAAAATCTACGTAGATTACCTGAAAATCCACGAGAAGTACATGAAATAAATACAGATTTTATAAAATCCATGTGGGTTCCTTGAAAGTCCACATAGATTTCATAAAATCCATATGGATTCTTTAATAGTCTACGAGGGCTTTACCCTACTGAAAGAATCCACCTGGATTTCCACGTAGATTATCAATGTGGAAATCCACGTGGATTTTACATGGATTTTATGTGGATTTGCACAGGAATCTACGCGGATTACCCAAGTGAAATTCCACGTAAAAAAATCCATGTGGATTTTATGAAAGCCATGTTGATTTTATAAAACCCTCGTGGACTGTTAAAGAATCCATATAGATTCTATGAAATCTATGTGAACTTTCAAGGAACCCGCATGGATTTTATAAAATCTGTGTTAATTTTATGTACTCCTGGTGAATTTTAAAAAAATACCCACATATCCATGTGGGTATTTAGAAATCCATGTGGGTTTTTAAGTAATTTCTGCGTAGATTTTTTACTTGGATATTCACGTGGATTTAAATAAGAATCCACGTGGAAATGCACATAGACATTTTAAATAGGAAATAACTCGATATTTATTTCGCATTCAAAGTGAAACCCAAAAAAGAGGTAAACTTCGTAATTTCATCTCTTTGAAGATCAGAGAGCATCTACCATTCAACTGAGAGTATTCTGGCCTTATATATCTGCGTTTTTGAAACTTTTATGAGAGATCACAATACTTAGAAAATCGCCACCTATAGATTTAAAATAGAATCGTTGTAATCAATCATCAATTCGACAGTAATTCACAAGGTGGCGTTTCTCTAAGTTTTGTGATTCATCATATGAATTTCAAAGTCGCAGATATATAAGACCAGAAGACTTAATTAAACCGTAGAAGCTCTCTGATCTTCAAAGAGTTGAAATTACGAAGTTTACCTCTTTTTTGGGTTTCACTTTGAGTGCGAAATAAATATCGAGTTATTTCCTATTTAAAATGTCTATGTGAATTTTTACGTAGATTTTTATTTAAATTCACGTGAATATCTATGTAAAAAATCTACGTTGATTACCTAAAAATCCACATGGATTTCACAAAATCCATATGGATTTCTTAAAAATTCTCGAGGAGTACATAAAATTAACACAGATTTTATAAAATCCATGTGGGTTTTTTGAAAATCCACATAGATTTCATAAAATCCATATGGATTCTTTAACAGTCCAAGAGGGCTTCATAAAATCAACATAGCTTTCATAAAATATTAGCTTTCATATTTTTTCATATGTGTTTATCGATTTCTCAAAAGAGTAGAGTCCTTAAAGCTTTTTGACGTCGAAACGTTAAGTCAATCATTATCATTAAAAAGTTAGTGAATAACCCCTCAAGGCAGAGAGAATGCGACGCACAAGAATGCAATGCACAAGAGGCGATCGAACTCTAAACTGCATCACATGTGAAATTCAATCAATCTTTTCCCCGGAATTATAAAAGTAACTATAATATTATGCATACGAAAGAATGCAACTGTTTTTTACCATAGTATCAAAACCCAAGAGTCTTTAGCTCACAAGCTTAATCTCATACTTATCGTCTAAGGCTTCGCTTCGCCTAAAATTGTTGTACGAAAGAATGAAGGAGAAGAAATAAAGATCAGTTCAATTCAATATATATCTATATATATTCTTTTATTCTCGGATACCTTTCCTAAAAAACCAACATCCTAAATTAAGAAATAAATTATAGTGACAATTAAAAATTCATAAAAATAATAAAATTTCTTACATAAAATTTATTTAATAAAGTTTAATAAATTAAACTTTACAATTAATAGAAATCGGTTCTAACGGTTAATACTATTGTGTAAAGAAAAGATGCAAATCATATTCATAGTTCCTTACCTTAAGACAAACAGATTCTGTAATTTTAATGTACAGGCATTGTTTACTGTTTTAAAATTAATTTTCTTTAACACTGCAATTTTTATTAAAATTAGAATTTTTTAAATTTCATTTTGAAAACTATTATATATACTTTTAGTTTATGTATTTTAAGGATAATTCTTTATAGTTAGTCAGCATAAGATAAACTTACACTAGTAGAATTTCCACGACTTACATAATCTTACTCATTATATTCATGTTAACATAAAATATTGCTAATTAATGCTAAAACTAAAATTAATTCTTATATTATAGAAAAAATTACTGTAGGGAAGACCGGGGCTGGTATTAACACTTTTCAAAAATGTAGCTCTATTTTTTAATCTACGTATTTTTTTAATATTTTGCCTATTCTTTATGTTAGTGATTTACTCCAGCTATGATTTAGTGTAAGAATTTTAAAAAAATCATCAATAGATTTTTATTGGGAGAAAATTCATTAAAAAAATTTCCATGTTAATTTGCCCCGCGTTTGGGTTAAGTATTAACTTCAGATTTTTTTATTATGGAAAAGCCATTTAATAATACAAGTATTTAATCAATGTAAATAAGAATTATATACTTTTTAATGTATATCCAGATAACAAATAAATTTAAAAAAACAAAATTTTAACAGAATCTAAAAAAATGATTTCTTTTATCTTTTTTGAAAGGAAAAATAACATTGATTTTTGTCTTATAGAAAAATTATAACTAGAAACATCGTATAATTTTATGGGAGAGACTGCATTAAAGTCTTTATTGAATACATTTTTTATGTATCACATTTCGTCATTCTTTTCAAATATATGCTTACATATCAACAGTGTTGCCAGGAAGATTTGTTAATACTTGCTTTTTATTGTTACTTTTCACCCGGGTCTCCCCTATTCGGAGAAATAGCTGAGCGGCCGAAATAATAATAAAGAAATAACAATAATAACAAAAAAATAGAAATAAGTACTTATACCAAATTTAAAAAATTAGTGAATTATGTATATAATAGCGTTAAATGTATCGAATGTTGCGTTAATTTTGAGATTTACACCTGGATGATGTATAATATACGTTCCTTATCTTTGAGACTAAATAAGTCAATTATAATTAATTAATTTACGGTACAATTTAATTATTGAATAATATCAAATTATAAACGGATTTTTTAAAATTATAAATATAGTGTAGACTTGTTAAAAAGTTATTAAGCATTATGTATAATCATTCATAATTATATATTAATATTTATCCACTTATTTATATGTGTATATTATGCAATATTATAATTTATACAGGGTGTTCCAAAAATATAACAAACCTGAATATCTTCCAAAACGATATTATTTTTTTTAATGACCTTCAGAAGATAAAATAAAAGTCAAATGTTGAAAAATGAAGCTATTTTCTTCAAACTTTTTAGAATTCATAGACAGATAATTATAAGATTAGATTTTGGAGCCAAAGACTTTGAGCATCTTGATCTTGAAGCTAGTTTTCAAGGTTATTTGAAGATCAGAGAGTTTCTTTCCATGGAAACTCCTAATTCTGACACCGGTTTTGAAGACAACGGAAAACATAACCCCAAAAATAATATTTTAGAGTTTATCGTTGTGGCCTTGAAAAAGTAAATTGAAAGCTAAATATTCCACACCAGTTTTAAAGACAGCGGAAAACATAACGCCAAAAATAATATTTTAGAGTTTGTTGTTGTGACCTTGAAAAAGTAAATTGAAAGCTAAAGATTCTACAAGCATTCGAAAGCTGTTGCTTTGAACGTGCTAACTTTACTTTTAGCACTACCCAGAAAAAACAACGTGGACGTGCTAAGTTCTGTTTCGTTTGAGGTATCTGATTAACGTAAGTTCCCTTGTCTGAAAAAAGATATGATCGCCCGTTATCACGGCTAATACATATTTCACACATGAATTTTGTAATCTTGGTAATCGTCTTCTCAACTGTTGTGAAGCATCGAGCAGAACTACTAAGCAGTAGTCGAGATGTGAAAACAGCAGAGCAGTCGCGAGTTATTTGCGCAGAGCTTCAGTAGTGTATCAACAGGAAAACCGTAAACCGTATATAGTCCTATTAAATTTTTTAGTCAACATATGAATGTGGCTCCCATGATAGCTTAGAGTCAAGTACAACACCAAGACTCGTAACGGCATCAGAGAAAGATATACCGACACTACCCTCAAGCTCAATCGTCTTTGGGTCACCAGCATAAAAGTCGTTAATAAATCGACTAATACCAAAAACCATCGCCTTAGCTTTGCTTGCGTTTAATGTGAGAAAGGCATCGACAGCCCACTCCGGCAACACCTTGGTCACCCTCTGTAGAATACGAATACCTTTATTCACATCCTCATAAGAAATCTGCATATAAATTTGCAGGTCATACCCATATAATAGATGCTCGATGCAACCGGAGTTAAACGTGTCACGTATGTTATTAATGTAAAGGCAAAACAACAGAGGCCCCAACACTGAACCCTGAAAAACTCCTAACTTGGTTAGCCAATTCGATTCCTCTTTTAAATACATAAAAACTATTCATCTCCTACCAGATAAATAGAAACTAATCCACTTGAGTGCAGCCCTAGAAAACCCCATCGATCTAAGCCTCGCAAGTAGTTTAAAAAGCGAGATCATATCAAATGCCTTACTGAAGTCAAATAGAACAAGTAACGTGACGAGTTTCTTATGTAGACCCGATCTTATGTCGTCTGTAAGTTCAAGTACAGCAGTCTGCGTTGAGTAATGCTCTCTAAAGCCAGTCTGCAAAGAGTCAAGTATTTAAAGTGTCGTCATGTACTCTTGCAATTAGTCATGAGCAATCTACTCAAGAACCTTTGAAAGAAAACATAAAATAGCTATGAAACTAAAATCTTTAAGCAATGTAGGTTAAGGGCACTTTTTTAACGGCACTATGCGTGCAGAATAGAAATTGAACAGAGTCACAAGATGTTCTCCGATAAACGATAAAGCTTTGAGTATCATGCTCTGCGGGATGCTATTTTCGCCACAAGCCTGTGATGGAAAATGCGAAATGGCAAGGACTACAGCATCAACATTAATTCGCTAAAAGGCAAAGCCACTTTCACTACATAAAGAAAGAATTCTCTTACATTTCTCAATATCAGCGTTGAAAACTGACACCCCCGCAAAGTGCGCATTCAGCTCATCTACTTAAGTCCCCTTCAGGTCTGGACAGGAGCTCTAGACCTTTTAACATCATCATTATCGTCGTTGTCGTCGTCGTCGTCGTCATCATCACCATCATCATTAAGGGGGCCAGATACTATTAGAAGCTAAAAAAAACATGTATAATTTGATATAAATTGCTGATGTTTAAAAATAACTAATTTCATATAAAAATACATTCAATTTCATGTTTGATAAAATGATAAAATTTGAAATACATTTTTTGGTTTAAAACATTTTCTATATCTTGAGAATTGAAGTGGTGGTGCTCGTTGAAAGTCTGGGACAAAAAACCCTTTAACGCAAGGTTTCTTCATAAGTTTTCATTGGGTTCACTTGAAATTTTATGGAGATATTTAAAATTATAATAGAATCCATATAAGTGAAAAACATTCATGAAAAATTCAAATAATTAAAAAATTAAAAAAAAAAAATTTTTTTTATTAATTATTATAAATAATAAGTTAAGAAATAAATATAAATAAATTAATTCAAAATCTGCTCCACTTATATGGATTCTACTATAATTTTGAATATCTCCATAAAATTAAGAGTGAATCCAATGAAAATTCCTGAAGAAACCTTGCGGTAAAGGGGTTTTTGTTCCAGACTTTCAACGAGCATCGCCACTTCAATTCTCGAGATGTAAAAAATGTTTTAAACCAAAAAATGTTTGAAATTGAATGTATTTTTATATGAAATTAGTTATTTTTAAACATCAGTAATTTATATCAAATTATACATGTTTTTCTCAGCTTCTAATAGTATCTGACCCCCTTAATGACTTAAGGAGAATCCTCATACCGACATAGAGTTGTACGTTATCTACATCTGAATTATGCACTTTAAAAATAAAAAAAAATAATCAAAGACATTAAAGCATTAATAACTGTACTTATAAATTATAAATAAATAAAAACAGATCGAAATTATAAATTTACATAATTACATGATCATTAAAAAAAAATATAAAAGGAACTAAAAATTATTATTTTATATTAGGTGTAGGTGTGTGTGTATGAATTCAGTAAAACCAATTTTGCATACAATTTATTTTTTTGTCTAACTCGGCTGGAAGCTATTGGAAATCGGTTTTCTTAGCGTATTTTTTTTAGTCATTTTAAGAATCTTGAAAAAATTTCGATTTTTCATTTTTTTTTGTATTTTACGTAAATTACTCGAAGAATTTGCTTAAAAATTTGCATAGGATTTATTTTTGACTTCTAAAAGAAGAAAAACTTTTGAAAACTGATTTTCTTAACGTACTTTTAATTTTAGAGCATTTTAAAAATTTTTTAAAAAATTTTTATTTTTCATTTTTTTTCTATTTTACGAAAACCATTTGATAGATTTGCTCCAAAATTTGTATGCGAGTTATTCGCTACTATCTGAAGAAAACAAGCTTTGGAAAACTAATATTCTCAGTGCAGTTTTAATTTTAGAGCATTTTGAGAATTTTCAACAAAATTTTTATTTTTCATTTATCTTCTAGTTTGTGTAAACCATACTATAAACTTTCTCAAAAATTTTTATACAATCGTTTCGCTATTGTCTGAAGAAAATAAGCTTTCAAAAACTAATTTTCATAGAGTGGTTACAATTTTAGAAAATTTTAAAGATTTTTAAAAAAATTTCGATTCTTCGTTTCTTATTTCTTTTTATTTTACGTAAAGTACTCGATAGATTTGATCTAAAATTTCTATACAAGTTGTTTGCTACTGTCTTTATAAAACAAGCTTTTAAAAAATAATTTTCTTATTGTAGCTCTTTTATCACTTTTTTTGATTTCGGATTCAACGCTTTCACTAACTCTTTTCTTACGTTTTCACTTCTCTCTGTATTTCTATCTTAGATTGATTCTCATTTTTACCCTATTTTTATGAATTTCTAACTCTCTCTTCCTATTTTCTAATCACTTTCTCACACTCACTAATTTTTCTTGAATAGAAATTATGTTTTTTACATTGAAATCACATTTAAAAAAATTAAATCAAATTACTTTAACTTAATGAGCTCTATGAGAAAGCATTGCGCCAAAGCACTTGGCAGCAATTTTTGTTATTTTACGTAAAATACTTGATAAAATTGCTCTAAAATTTGTATACAAGTTATCCGCTATTGTCTGAAGAAAAATAGCTTTAGAGAATCAGTTTTCTTGTCTATTAAAATTTTAAGCTTGTGAAAATTCAATATGTCAAAACAACACACTCTAAGGCATAAAAATTAGAATGCTGATGCCTTTGATTTACTGAATTTTATTTCGAAGAACCTATGTAACAAAGTCGTATCTTATAAAAAATTATAGACAATAGTAACTAAACTTTTAGAGTAAGATGATCGTATCATTACAGTAAATTGACATAATTGTAACTTAAACCACTATGTATCAAGATCGTATCTTTGTAGAACTTTTAATATAATCATTAGTCGAACATATGTACAATATAATCGTTTGTTAAGAGAATTTCCCGTATCTCCGTCCTTTCCCAAAGAATTAATTTTTTAAAAGAACTAATAACTTCAGCAAAATGAAGAAAAAAGCCACATCTCGTATAAAAAAAATAAAAATTTTCTTTGATAAAAAAGGATTAATTTTATAGCTTCTTTTCAAGAAAACCTTGAAAAACCAAATTGTTTAAGCTAACCTTTCTATTTAAATTTTTTCGAGCTTTTTTTGAAAACGAAGCTATAAAATCAATTTTTTCTCATTTATGAAAATATTACTTTTTTTGATCCGAGATGTGGTTTCTTTATTTTTTACTAAAATTATTAGTTTTTGTAAAAATATCAATTCTTTTATAATAATTTTTACACTTTTACACACACTCACATTATTTCCATTTTCAATTTTTCTTAAACAGAAATTATTTTTTTTACATTAAAATCATATTTTAAAAAAGAAAATCAAATTACCTTAACTCAATAAGCTCTATGAAAAAGCGTTGCGCTAAAGTACTTGGCTGCGTTTTTTTTTCATTAATTTGTACATATTTTCACTCAAGGAGTCGAAAAAAGTGGTTTCCAGAAAATGTGTGTGTCTGTATGTGTGCGCGTGCGTGCGTGCGTGTTTGATGGATTTGATCCAAAATTTGTATGCGAGTTATTTGCTATTGTCTGAAGAAAACAAGCTTTGAAAAACTTATTTTTAGACTTTTTCGAGTAGTGGTCCTTACCTAAAAAAGTTAAAAACCACTTTTTTGGTATTTTTACCTCTTTCCTACACAGTTTTGCATTCTCATAGAGAAAGCATTGTATTAATAAAAATTTTTTTCTATTTTTTTATTAATTTGTACATATTTTCACTCAAGGAGTTGGAAAAAATGGTTTTCAGAAAGTGTATGTGTGTGTATGAATTCAGTACGTCAGTTAGATCTTGAAAACTACTTGATGGATTTGCTTCAAATTTTGCATACAATTAATTCTTTTATTTAACAGGTGTGAAAGCTATTGAAAATTGGTTTTCTTAGAGTAGTTTTTATTTTAGAACCATTTTAAGAATTTTTAAAAAATTTCAATTTTTCATTTTTTTGTATTTTTCGTAAACTATTTTAAGAATTTGCTTGAAAATTTGTATGAAAATTATTTTTGTTTGCGAAAAGAATAAAAACTTTTTAAAACTTTTTTTCTCGGTGCACTTATAATTTTAGAGCATTTTTACAATTATTTTAAAAATTATTTTTTTTATTTCACAAAAACCATTTGATAGATTTGATCCAAAATTTGTATGCAAGTTAGTTGCTATTGTCTGAAAAAAACAAGTTTTGAAAAACTCAATTTATCAGTGCAGTTTCAATTTTAGAGCATTTTGAAAATTTTCAATAAATTTTCATTTTTCATTTATCTTCTATTTTGCGTAAACCATTCGATAAATTTTCTCCAACATTTTTTTACAATTGATTCGCTATTGTCTAAAGAAAACAAACTTCGAAAAACTCATTTTCTTAGTGCATTTTTAATTTTAGAGCATTTTCAAGTTTAAATAAAAAATTTTGAATCTATTTTTTTTTATTTTACGTAAAGTACTTGATAGATTTGTTCTAAAATTTGCAGGGAAATTATTTGCGACTGACAAAAGAAGGAAAACTTTCAAAAATTGATTTTCCTAGTGTAGTTTTAATTTTGGAGAATTTTAAAAATTTTGAAAAAGAAATTTTGAAGAGAAAATTGTATTTATTTAGCCAATTAGATCTCGAAAATTACTCGATGGATTTGCATACTATCTATTATTTTGCCTAAGTACGTGGGAAGCTAACGAAAATTGGTTTTCTTACTGTAGTTTGAATTTTGGAACCATTTGGAAATTTAATTTTAAAAAAATTTTATTTTTTATTTTCTTTTAATTTTACGAAAACCAGTCAATAAATTTGCCCTAAAATTTGTATGCAAGATTTTTGCTGTTGTCTGAATAAAACAAGCTTTTGAAAGCTGATTTTCTTAGCACATTTTTAATTTTGAAGTTTTTTCAAAATTTCGAAAAAAATTTTTCGATATTTTTTTGGGTGGGTGTGTGTGTGTGTGTGTGTGTGTGTGTGTGCGTGTGTGTGTGTGTGTGTGTGTGTATATAATTTCAGTACGCCAAAAATATCTCGAGAACTACTCGATGGATTTGCTTCAAATTTTGCATGCATTTTATTTTTTTGTCTAACTGGGGGGGGGGGGCGAAGCTATTGAAAATTGATCTTCTTAGCTCAGTTTTTTTTAGAGCCATTTTAAGAATTTTTAAAAAATTTTGATTTTTTATTTTTTTGGTATTTTACGTAAACTACTCGAAGAATTTTCTTAAAAATTTGTATGGACATTATTTGCGATTGCCAAAAGAAGAAAAAATTTTACTTACTAATTTTCTTAGCGCACTTTTAATTTTAGAGCAATTTGAAAATTTGAAAAAAAAATTTTTTTACTTTATTTTTCTTTTATTTTATGAAAACCATTCTATAGATCTGCTCGAAAATTTGTATGCAAGTTATTCGCTATTGTCTGAGGAAAATTAGCTTTGGAAAACTCATTTCTTTAGCGCAGTTTTAATTTTAAAGCATTTAGAAAATTTTTGAAAAAATGTTTATTTCTCATTTTTTTTTATATTACACAAAAACCATTCAGTAGATTTGCTCTAAAATCATTATGCAAATTATTCGTTATTGCCTTAATAAAACAAGCTTTGGAAAAATTATTTTCTTAGCGTAGTTTTAATTTAAGAGAAATTTGAAAATTTAAAAATAAAATTTTTTATTTTTTTTGGGTCTTACGTAAACTACTCTAAGAATTTGTTTAAAAATTTGTATAGTAATTATTTGCCACTGTTAAAATAATAAAAACATTTGAAAACTGATTTTCTTGACATACTATTAATTTTATAGCATTTTTAAAATTAAAAAAAAGTTGTTATTTTTTATTATTTTTCTATTTTACGAAAACCATTCGATAGATTTGCTCCAAAATTTGTATGCAAGTTATTTGCTACTGTCTGAAGAACACAAGTTTTGGAAAACTAATTTTCTCAGCGCAGTTTTAATTTAGGAGAATTTTGAAAATTTTCATACAAATTCTTATTTTTTATTTATCTTCTTTCTTAGCGTCGTTACGATTAGAAATTTCGTAGTCATCGTTCTTTTAAAGTACAAATTTATAAATAAATATTAATGTTGGACAATTTTTCTATAATGAAATCACATTTAAATAAATATAAAAAAATTAATGAAACTCAAAGAGCTCTATGAGAAAGCATTCCGCTAAAGCACTTAGCAGCGTTTTTTTTTTGTTTTTTACGTAAAATACTCGATGAAATTGCTCTGAAATTGGTATGCAAGTTATTCGCTATTGTCTGAAGAAAACTAGTTTAAACTTTTAAAAAAAATTTTCATTTTCCATTTTTTTTTTCATTTTATGTAAACTACTCGATAGGTTTGCTCTAAAATTTGTATACAAATCATTTTCTACTGTCTTTATAAAAGGGATCATCCATAAATTACGTAACGCTATTTACCGGGGGGTAGGAGCTATGTACTTCGTGACCTGATGTGATAGAATGGGACGGGGGGTGAAATTTAAGCGTGATGTCACAGTTCAATTTTACTTCATGCGCTCCAAGTTTTAATACATTACTTTTTTAATCACGCATGTGCACACAATCACAGTCTATATGAATAGTCCATGAAAATAAGCTTATTTATAGTTAAATACTACAAGAATAGAGCTCTGATTGGCTGAAACCGCTCACGTGCGTTGCTGCTTGCACAAGTTTTATATTGAGAAAATAGAATGCGCGTGCGTCAATCGCGTAATGTGTAGATCGTATAGTAGCCGCTTGGTGATCGAGAGGCAACAGTTATGTGACGAGAATTATAATGTTTATTTTAAGACAAAGAAAAAGACGAATACGAAAAGTATTTTAATGAATTCAGAAGTAAAAAAAGTTATTGCTTCTTGATGTATTGCGTATAATATTTCTAAGAATAATAGTTGAATATCTCGTAAATCAGTACTAGTTTTTTAACGGTTTGCAATGTCAAAAAAAAAATATATCAAGAAATATATTTTGCTGTGAAAGAACGATACAATGATTCGTTGACGCCTGCTAAACAACAAGAAAAAACAAATGAGATATGGAGCAGCCTAAAAGCAAATAATAAAACCTCTGAGGAACTGTATGCACCAGCTTCAGCTAAAATAAAATCATCGAAAGAAGAAATTTTTGCTAGAAAAGCTCGATTTACAAATTTTTTCTTAAACGTGAAGGACGATTCATTTCTAAGTTTATTGCATAATTGATATCTTTCAATTGTGTTCTGATATTACATTATTGAGCTTACATAATAAATATTATTAATTTATAAAATTAAGTACTGTATTATAATATATTTTTTCAGACGCCAAAATCGAATAAAGACAGTTTAGTAAAGGAAGATAATTTTAATATTTCGAAAGAAAAAAAGCAAAATAACAATACTCAACAAGTATTAACCTCTAATAGTAGCGTAAAATTAAACAATGAAAATATTGTGTCTTCTTCTTCTTATAATGCTAAAGTTAATACAATAAAAACACCGGCTCAAGATCTTATTCATAATAATATTATTGGGATTGAAAAAAAACTTACTGCCTTTTTGCTTTCAAAAGTTTCTGGATTAGGAAATGAACAAGTAGATATTATGGTAAAAAAATTACGCAAAAAATTGGAAGATGAAAAAAAAAATTAAAATTAAAACAACAAAGTGCTACACGACAACAAAAATTTCGTCAATTTAAACGTGCGAAACTTGAATCACTTGAAGAAAAATTTCCAGAAGCTGCGGTTTTTTTAGATGTAAAATCTAATGTTGGACAACCTACGCTTGAAAGTACTCAGTTAGATTTACTTGATGTTATTGCAAATATTGCAATACATGGAAGTGGAGCGGATGATTGTCGGCGATCTGAGCTTATACGCTCCTGCAAAACGTTAGATGATTTACATTCTGAATTAAGAAAATTAGGATATTAATTAAGTAGGTCTGCCACTTATTTAAGATTAATTCCACGAAGAGCGAATACCAATGAAGGCAAAAAACATGTAAAAACGGTACCAGTTAAACTAATACGTGCACAAACTAGTGAACATTAAAGTCACATAGACACCGAATTTGCAATAGCCAGTATTAGATTTGTGGAAACTTTAGCTTCATTTTTGGGTCCAGACGAACTTTTCTTTTTATCTCAAGATGACGAGTCTCGAATCTTATTAGGAATCACAGCGGCAAACAAGCAGTCCGCAATCCTCATGCATTTAGATTATCGAATAAAATTACCAGACCATGATTGGGTGAAAGCTGAGCGTCATAAGCTGATACCATCAGTATATGCAGGTATAGATTAAAAATATTAACAAACCTCATAATTTAAACTAAACATCATTTATTGTACATTATTTTATATGATTAATATTTATATAGTAACGTTTTACTAATAATATGCTATCTCTTACATTTTTTCATTCATAAGTTACAAAATATTTTAAAAAAATCTAAGTTAATAAAATTGATAAATTAAAATCTATGTATAACTACATTAGAATTTTTAATTAAAATAATTTTTGATTTTATAATTTCATCAAAAAAGCATTACTTTTTAAATTAAAAATATAAAATATATAATAAATATGACAACTTTTCATGTATTTACAAGTAAATTTATAATATTAATAATAATTAAAAAACACAATTTCCATAAACATTATATGTACTTTTTATTTTATACTTCAATCCAGCAAATAAATTCAAAGTTAAAAGATAAAAAGTTCTCACTTTTTAATTCTATAAAAATGAAAATAATATATAAATATTGAACACTTTCAATTAAACAAATTATTTAACCCTCTGTTTTGGTATTATTATAAAAGAAAATGGTATGAAAACACAGTTCTTCAACTGCTTATACGCATGCAAACGATTTTGATAGACTTTTGAATTCTAAAATATTCGAACCAATATGCAAAACTAGCGAAGGACTGGTGAAACGAATTATGATTATTTCAGTCGATGGTGGACTGCATTACTTGCATGTAATGTTATTGGCCATTAATAAGTAGTTAATCTTAACAAATCAAAATTAGAGTCTTGTGGCTTATAAGAGGCATTTATTAGTACAAACACATAAGCATAGAGACCCCGGACTGGTTGTAGCATGGCGTCTACACCAAAAACGGGTCTAGCTTAAAAAAGAACCTTTCCTTTTTATCCTTTTCCTTATGCATGAGCACTTTGTGCTATCTTTTTTCAGGATTAGGGTTGTGAGAGGTCATACTATAAAATTTTAAATAATATATTTCTGACTGAAAAATATGAGCCGGTCATAGAAGAACATAGCGACGAAGACTGGATTTTGTTAATTTTAAGTTCAGAAATGAATATTTATAATTTTTCTAATAAAATATAAATTGTACCTTTCTAAATCAATGATAAAAATTTTTAGTTCATCAAAATTATTCCTAGCAGATTTGATATGAGAAAATTATAACATTACTAACAAGGTCAATTTTTATTTATTCACATTATTTTTTATCAGTTTCAATATTTCATGTACAATTAATCAATATTCAAAGGTAGTAGAATTATGAATATTTTGAGGTAAAAAATGGTTTTCTTTAATAAGTATGAAAACATCTATTTATTATAAAATAGTAAAATCGTAGCTAACTAAATCGTGTTTAATATTTTTTGAATTCCATGAAACACTGAATCAACTATTGAAATCAGATTTATAGAGTAGGTTTGAGGTCATGGATTCTTTATTTTGCTTTTCATGATCTAATAAAACTTGAAATATGCAAATACAAAAAAGAATATGATTTACCAAACGAATCATTTTGCGTATTTTAAAAAGGACGTAATTAACGGTCATTAAATGATAAAAGTTATCTTGCAAAGACAAGTTTTTTGAGTTTAGGAATTTCGTTATGATTTATGTTGAGTTCCTTGTAAGAAATTGGGGTAATAGATTTCTAATTTAATAGATAAAAATGCATACCATACTTTTATATATATGTATAAGAGTACTTCAACAATATCAAAAAAATTAAAATGCACAAAAAATGTTGGGAAAATTTAAGGTTATTCTACATACAAAAATACACTTTTTTTTATTTGGCATTTTTCTATATCTCCTCTCATTAAGCAGATATCGGAAAAATAAAAAAAACCCTTTTTTGAACAAAAATCGCTAAATCTCGGTCAATTATGAACCTAGAAAAAAACTAAAACATAGAGTTCTACCTTATCCTCATTGAAATTATGAATTTTTATAAAAATTTAACTATTCATGACTGAAATTCGTAGGAGAGGCACATTCTTAACATGCCAAAGAATTTATTGCAACGTAAAAAGACAATATAAGGGTAAAAATGAAGGCGAAAACTGCTTAATACGATTAACTTTTCAATGTAGTTATGAATAATCTTATTATGCAGTTTTTGTTTTCATTTTCACTTTCATTCTGTCTTTTGACGTTGCAATAAATTCTTTATAATGTTAAGAATGTGCCTCTTCTATAAATTTTAGTCAAAAACAGTTAAATTTTTATTAAAATGCATAATTCAAATGTTGATAAGGTAGATCTCTGTGTCGGTATGAGGACACCCCTTAAGTCGCAATATTTCTCAGATAAGCACTCAAAATTAAATTGCCAATATACTATTAAAAAGTTTTTACGAATACGTTTAAAATGAGTGGTAGTAGAGTTCTGTACGACCCTTATTTGCTAAAATACAAAATTTTTTAATTAGTACTTTTTTTCTCAAGGCTGGCTCCGTTTTATTGGGCCTATGTACGTGTTTTTAAGGATCTAAAGTTATTTTTTAAAACAAAGCTGACTTTTAAAAAATAAAACTCTGGCTTTTTAAAATAATTTTTTAAATTAGAATCAACCAAGTCATGAGTCTTTTTAAAACTAAAATATAAGCTCCGCTTAATTAATAAACTTTAAAGATGAAGGCAAATTACCGCAGACTAGTGCCAGACAATGAAAACGGAAAGGGTTTTGGTTTTGATAAAAATACTGAGTAGTTAGTGGTTTTGATAAAAATACTGAATATTGGAAATTATTTGTAAAACTAATAATACCTATTTGTCTACTCCAAAAACTTAATGATTCATATACAGTACCGCTCAAAAGTTCGTAAAAAAATTTTTTTTTTTTTGTAACTCAACTTCAAACTGCGATATTTTGGAAACATCTCAATGAATTTGAAAAATCCGGACGGCGTTTGAAAGATCAGACAAAATACTATTTTTCTATGTCCTGCCAAATATTTTTATCTTTTTTTTAACTCTATTTTTAATGATTGAAAACTTTTTTATTTTTACAAATTTTTAAATTTTAATCAATCAAATGTTGTTTGATGTTTTTAAGGAATTAATAAAATTAAAAAATTCAAACGCGACTGAAAAGTAGAATAAATTTCCTAAATCTTAATATTTATTGATTTTTTCGTATCTATTTTCTGTGTGTAGCTAAAAATGCACAAAAATGGAATGTACAATAAAATCAGTTTTAGATATGATAATATTTTCCAATATCATGAGTCTACTTTTGTTTACATTTCAGCATGTGTTCAAATCTGTAGTCCGTATATACATACGAAGAATCAAATTTGTAAATAACTCTAATTTATTCAAAAGAAGGACACTATCATTTATAATAATTGTGATAAAATTTGTGATAACTTTGTTAAAAGTATACAATACAGTTCAAAAGTTCGTAAAAAAAATTTTTTCCAGAAACTCAACTTCAAACTGCGATATTTCGGAAATGACTCAATAAATTTCAAAAATTCGGACGGCGTTTAAAAGATTAGACAACCCTGGTAGAAATTAGTCCGGGCTACTAGACAGTTTTAGCTAGAATAATCAAGTTCTAGACAGATCTGTACAGATGAACTAGACAGATATGTACTGGCGTGTAACGCCTTTCCCTTCTAGATGCCCGTATAGTTTTCCCTTATAGAACTGTACAGTTCTATCGAGGCGTTAACGTATATTAAGGGTTAGGCGCAACATAATTTCATATAGACGCTTTAGTTCGTCATTGTATTTCATGGCGTCATTTGCACGAATATGCACTATGCTGAAATGTATAGTCGCGTGTATGTACACATTCTGTCCTTGTCTCCCGCATGGTAAGAAAGAGAGATAGAGATAGAGACGCGACTATAAACCCCAGCCTATGCGTGATACTAGCACTTTTACTTTCAATATCACTTTCTAGTGATAGTTTTGTTGTACTTTCCGTTCTTCAGTTGATAAATTTTTTAAATTTTTATTCATCGATGTTTTTGCACGCGATATTTGAAGAAAAGGTGCAATGAAAGAACATTATTAGGTTAGGTTTGGCTTTACTTCGTCACTGCTGCATGATTTGTAAGTAGCGCGCATTCAAGAGTTCTATTAGTCTACACCCATCTAGTTTTTCTTATCTAGAATAATCTAGTTTTACTATAAAGGCCTAGAGAGCTTATACGGGCGCTTAGATATAATTTCTACCAGGGAAAATACTATCTTTTTGTATCTTGCTAATGTAAACAAAAATTGACTCGCGACATTGGAAAATATTATCATATCTAAAACTGATTTTCTTGTACTTTCCATTTTGCGCATTTTTAGCTACACGCAGGAAATAGATATAAAAAAACCATTAAACATAAAGATTTAGGAAATTCACTCTACTTTTCAGTCGCGTTCGAATTTTTTTAATTTTATCAATTTCTTAAAAAGTTATATTTGATTGATTGAAATTTAAAAATTCGTAAAAATAAAATATTTTTCTATCATTAGAAATAGAGTTAAAAAAAGAGATGAATATATTTGGCAGGATACAAAAAAATAGTATTTTGTCTGATCTTTCAAACACCGTCCAGATTTCTTAAATTTTTTGAGCCGTTTCCGAAATATCGCAGTTTGAAGTTGAGTTTAAAAAAAAAAATTTTTTTTACGAACTTTTGAGCGGTACTGTAATTTTCGACAAGGACTCCATTCAAAAAAATCTAAAAAAATTCTGTATTTCTTAAGGTACAGAAGATTTTAAGCCTATAAAAAAATTTTGTCTGTTCCGCTTGAAGTGGAAGCGCGCATATATATATATATATATATATATATATATATGTGTATTGAAAAAAAATAATAAAACTACAAGTATGGAATAATTATCAATAAAAAATATTCATTATTTTATATCGCATGTTATTGTATTTGTGTGTAATATGTACGTCGTATAAAGTTTTTTTGGATAGCCCATCAATTAGACAATTTCATCCCTTAAAAATTGATAAGTTTATTAATTAAAACATTCAAATATATAATTTTTATCGGTCAATATAGAATAAGCGTTAGAATTAAAATTTATTGATTTAAACTTTTAAAACTGATTAGAATTATTTTTTAGATCAAACATCAGTAATATATCACACTGTTAACGTTTACATGATCTTTCTTAACAATTTTAAAACAGTTACTTTCTAGTTACATTAAAATGCACAGAACTCTATTTAGCTACAAATTGTTCGTTTCGATTCTAAAAAATATTCCATTTTTTCATAAAACAAGAATACATCGGGTTGACGGAACAAGGCGATACCTCGGTTTTTGGCGTGGGAAAGGATACACCTCATTTTTTGTTTGGAAAAGGCGACACCTCGGTTTTGGGTGTGAAAAAGGATACATATAGTTTTTCGTTTTGAAAAGGTGACACGCTGGTTTGCGTTTAGAAAAGGCGACACGTCCGAGGGAAAGTTCTTTTTCAAATGTTGAGTTGAAAAAAGAAATTATTTAATTCTTTGTATAACTAGGAGCTACACTAGTTTCTAACTAGCAAAGTACTCACTAAAATTTTTAAATGATTAACTTAAAATAATTTTTGCCAGGAAATTTTTTTTTTTAATTTTTAAATAATCAGTAGCACAACTAAAATAAAGTATAATTAGTGTGAATACTATTTACATATTCTTTGTTGTAAAAAATATTGTGATCTCCAAAATGAAAAATTTGAATGGGAAATTCCGTTAACCCTTTCAGTCACGAATTATTTTCGCAAAAACACGTATTTTCCATCATACATTAATTTTTTAGATTTATTTACAATCATATATTCAAAATATATAATATGATACTTATAAAATGAACACTCATTTATATGAAAATGCAAAAAGAATAAAGATCAAACTTAAAGTGCGAATTAAACAATAAAAAAAAAAGAAAATGAGAAAGGGTGCCACTATAGTGGCTCCTGTGACTGAAAGGGTTAGTGGTACTTTTAAAGTTTATTAAATTTGTTACATAGTTTATATTATTAGTTCTTAGTTAAATATAATCTATGGTTACATATTTGACATATTATAGTTTATATATAACATACATTTACATCTTATTTTAAGTACATATAAAAGAGTAAATATTTTTAAAAAAAAGTATTAAACTTTTGACAAGTGTTTCGAGTGGTATCTTCTAGACTCATGGCCACAAAGAAAATATGTACTATTAAAGTCATTTCCTCGAGGTCATGACCCTGGTAACATGGTCAACGCAATTTTGCTGCAATTTTGCTGCAATTTTCTTGAAAATCAAAAACTTGCAGCAGAACATGTGCTGTCTGTTTCCGCATTCCATAGGGTTTTTTATGAAAAGAAATTACAGCAGATAAGTGCAACAGAATTGCACGTTTCTGGCAGAGAGAAAGTGCAATCTACCCTGGTGAAAAAAATCAGGTGACAAGTCACCTGATTTATCAGGTGATTTATCATGCCAAAATATCATGTATCGATTTTGTTGGTTTTTACACGTTTTAAACCATGCTTAGTCAATTTAGAACAATTTTTGAAAAATTTTAAAAATTTTTGAACTTAGAAATTTTTTTGTGATTTAGTCAAAATTTTTTCTAAAAAATTCTCTATCTAAAAATCTAAAAAATTTTCTAAGTTCAAAATTTTCCAAAATTTTCAAAAATTGTTCTAAATTGACTAAGCATGGTTTAAAATGAGTAAAGATCAACAAAATCGTTACATGATGTTTTGGCATGATAAATCACCTGATAAATCAGGTGATTTATCACCTGATTTTTTTTAATAGGGTACGGAACGGAAAGAATGCGCAGAATCTTGAAGATATTTTGCAGTAAACTTGCGGAAAAAACTTATTACAGACACTAGCAACAAAATTGAGTAAATAATTCTCGACAAAGTTTTGCAGCACAATTACGTAAGAATTGCAAATTGTCAAGTGCTGTTCTGCGAGTCGTAATAAGTACACAAGCATAAAACAGAATCGAAACAGTCTTGCATCAGAAAATTGCAGCAGCACTTTACTTCAGATTTACAGAAGAATGACAAAATTTATGTGCAATTATATGACGAGAATAAACATGCAAACTTGCAGCAGAATCAAAGCAGTCTTCCGTAAGAATCTTGCAGCAGCACTTTACCGCATAATTACATAAATATGACAAAAGTTAAGTGTAATTTAATGATGAAAATAAACACGCAAATGTACAGCAGAATTGAAGCAGTTTTATGTGAGAATCATGCAGCAGATTTGCGCTAAAATTACATCAGAAGGACAAAATTTGAATGCAATCTTATCATAAGAATAATCACGCGAGTATGCAGCATACTTGAAGCTATCTCGCATAAGAATCTTGCGACAAAACTTTACTACAGAATTACGTATAAATGTAGAACCAAAATATTTATCATCTTTTACTGATAGAAATTTATTTAAAACTTTTCTTAGATATTATAAAAATTTCTTATCTACGTTTTTTATATTTGACAGTTGGCTGCAATGGTCTCCTCTCTTCTTCCCAACGTCTACATGTATATAATTTTATACTATAACATCAGCACCCACCCCTTTGTGTATATATGTTGATTGTTTTTTGTGTTTCTTCTTTTTTCTTTTAGCCAATATGTGCCTATAGGTGTAGGCATTGGTAGTAAGAACACGTAAAGTTTAAAGAAATGCATTAAATGTATCGCAATTATAAATTATTATATTTTCATTAAATTATAAATTATAATTTTTAAATTCAACATTTGCTTTCTTAAAATCTGTCAACAACTCTTATAAACATGTTCTCGTTAGTTGAATGTTAATAATATTCACAATGAAAATTTTTTATTAAAATACAATGCATTATCTTTATTCTATAAAGTGACTTCAATTTTTGAACTATTAATTAACTTTGAAATTCTATAAACTGTGCTGCTGCAAGATTCTTACTGAAGACTGCTTCGATTCTGCTACAAGTTTACGTGTTTATTCTCGTCATATTATTGCGCTCAACTTATGTCATTCTTATGTAATTCTGGAGTAAAGTGCTGCTGCAAGATTCTTACGGAAAACTGCTTCGATCCTGCTGCAAGTTTGCGTGTTTATTCTCGTCATATTATTTCGCTCAACTCATATTATTCTTATGTAATTCTGGGGTGAAGTGCTGCTGTAAGATTCTTACGGAAGACTGCTTCGATTCTGCTGCAAGTTTGCATGTTTATTCTTATTTTAGAATCACACGTTTCGATTGGCCATCTGTTACAAATCTGACGCACGTTTCAGTCGCAATCAAATTTCAGCAGATATGCATTAAAATGTGGAAACAGACCACGCAAGTTCTGCGCAATCGTGCTTGCAACAGATTGTGTTACCAGGGGAGTCTAGAAGATATGACTCATAATACAAGAAAAGGATTAAACATTTCAAAAATCCAACGTAATAATCATATTTTTATAATAATGATAACATACTTTTTGGCAATTAAATGTATTTTGAAAAATAAATAAAATTCATCACAATGGCTTGATAAACGTATCACATAGTTACTATATAACATAAGATGTAAATGTATGTTATATATTAAATATAATATGTCAAATATGTAACCGTAAATTATATGTAGCTATGAACTAATAATATTAATTATGTAACAGATTCAATAAACTTGAAAAGTACCATAAACGGAATGTCTTATTCAAATTTTTCATTTTGTAGATTACAATATTTTTTACAACATATAATATATAGATGATATTTATAATAATTATACTTCATTTTAGTTGTGTTACCAATTATTCAAAAATTTGAAAAAAAAAAAAAAATTTATGGTAAAAATTATTTTAATTTAGTCATTCATAAATTTTAGTGATTACTTTGCTAGTTAAAAATTAGTGTAGCTCCTAGTTATACAAAAAATTAAATGATTTCTTTTTTTAACTCAACATTTGAATATATGTTTCCCTCCCACATGTCGCTTTTTCCAAACAAAAAACGACGTCTATCTTTTTTCACGCCCAAATCCGAGGTGTCGTCTTTCCCAAACGAAAATCGACGTGTATCCTTTTCCATGCTAAAAACCGAGATGTCGCCTAACCCAACGAATAATCTTTCATATAAAAAGAATTAATAATAACAATTTAACTTAATTAAGTATTAAATATAAAATATTTTTAATATTAGTGGTCAACTTTTGTATTTGTGCATATTGAAAATTATATCTAATTAACTTTGGAGCTTTAATCGCAACAGTTAAAAGTGTGTTCATTTAAATAAACTAATATATAAGAACACATACAACAGTATATATGATTAAATATGTATTTTTGTGAAGTGATTGTTAACAATTAATTCGATAATTATTTCATATATTAAATAGGAATAGTTTTGGATATTTCTATACAGACATTTCGAAAAGACATCATCGATTATAATTAAATTTATTATTAGTATGTTATAACATTAGAATATTAAACGAAATTAAAATGTAATAGCATGTGTGTGTGTGTGTGCCTGTGTGTGTGTGTCTGTGTCTATATCTGTGTCTGTGTGTGTGTGTGTGTGTGTGTGTGTGTGTGTGTGTGTGTAGTGTGTATGTAGTATGTAGTGTGTCTGTTGGCATGTGTATTATGCATGTGTATTAATATTCAGCTGTTTGATGTAGTTGTAAAAATTGGTACGAGGCTCAGAAAATTTAAAAAAAATTATATTTGTTCATAACGGGTACATTGACGATGAACTTGATGATGAAGAAAATCAAAATCTACTGTTAAAAATCTAATAAATGTAAGAAAAAATACTAGATAATCTATCACATGTGCTAATACTTAGAGATTTTGTTGTAAACAAATCATCATCAATTATCATCAATACAATTAATTCAGAGAAAAGAAGTATATGGAAAATTGAGTATCAAGCTCTAGACCTTAATAATCATGTTTAAAAAATAGAAAATAAGTAAATACATAAAAATATGTAACAGAAGAAATGTTATAAATGAAAAAATACTGCAGGCCAAATATTTAAATAGACAAAATTAATAAGTTAATAAATACTTGCTTATTTAATTCAATTGGGTCCTAGCATGAAAAATTATTTTTAAATCCATTATATCCATCAGGTGGAACAAAAAAAAATAAAGGACACGTATTTTTTCTTTTACCAAAAAAAATGAAAACTCAAAGAGATAGAGGCAGTTAAAATTGTATGTGACATCACATTATTATAATAATGTGACGTCATGTATCATGGCACTATATATATATATATATATATATATATATATATATATATATATATATATATATATATATATAAATTGTATAAACTTACAACGGCTATAACTTTTGCAATTCATCATATTTAAAAAAACAAAAAAATACGGGTCTCTTATTTTTTCGTATTCTATCTGACGGATATAATACATTTTCTGATGCTTAGACCCAATTACAAAAATTTTAACCACTTGCTGAAGCATTTAACTATTTAAGGTAGTTGGCATGAAATTCACTTTCAGATTTTTTTCAAAATTAGACTAGTTTTATATTAGATTATTCTACGCATCATATTAAGTTTTCAGAAAGATTCTCGGAACCCAAACCGAGATTTAGAGCTTTCAAGTTGCAACATTTAACACATGATTTCTATAATAAGCTGTTTCAGACAGTACATTTTAAGATAAAACAAAAAATCCTCCATTCAGGTTTTTTTAAAAAACCAATATGATATTTAAAATTATGAAGAAAATATTATGTAAAAAATGAAAATGCTCAACCGTATAGTTATTTAGTTATTGTAAATAAAAGTTCATAAACTTTCGCTCCTGATAAATAAACGAAGAAAGAAACGGAGGATCGTGGCAACACAGCTGCAAGTAGAGAACGTGAATCTAAACTTTTAAGTGAGTAGAGGGTTAGGAAAATACACGGAGCTATAGTCACAGCGTTGTCACTTTTATGGTATATTGCGTTTAAGCTTGCATTCACGTATACCTATACAGTGCAAACATGTATTTGTGCAAGCATTTGAACTGTATAGTTACAGACAAAAAGTTCTTAACAAAAGAAGCGACTGTGTATACGTCACGCCGTTTATATTTCACGTTAGACTTTTGACACTGACTGTAACATGCCAACTACCTTAAAAAGTATTTGGAGGATAAGAAAAAAAAATAAGGGCTACTCGTAATGTATTTAGAGTCCATATCTTAAATGAAGCTCTTTTTTGTTATACATACAGTACCGTCCATAAATTCGTGAACAAAATTTTGAAAAACATCGCTCCTTTAAAGAGCATTATCTCTGGTTCTAATGGTCGTAGAATAAAAATCAAAAAAGTAAATTAAAGTATACAAAAAATACTAACTTTTTATGGTGTTTAAAATTTTTCCAAACCATTTTTTCCATTTTTTATCCTTCTTTAAAAAAATGTAAATTTTTCACATTTTTAAACATTTTTTCAATCACTTATATCTTTTTTGAAAATGATTATTAATGAAAAATTCCAACGGGAATCAAAAGAATTCTAAAAAATCTAAAATTTATCACTAATGGTTTTTTTTCCTACGAAGCTTATTTAGGTAGTTATAAGCAATTGAATGTTGTGATGTAGTATAATAAAAACACGAATAATAATATTCAGAATATTTTTTTTTTCATATTTCTTAAAAAATTAAGTGTTATTTTGTCAAAAATTAAAGTATTTTTCTAAAAAATTATGACAATAAATAATTTTAAAAAGTTTATATACAAATATGTTGAAATAATTAAATTTTCATTGATGTTTTCGTTAAATTATTCGTAATTTTATTATAGTACTTCTTAACATTGGATTGCTTATAACTACCTAAATAAGCTTCGTAGGAAAAAAAAACCATTAGTGATAAATTTTAGATTTTTTAGAATTCTTTCGATTCCCGTTGGAATTTTTCATTAATAATCATTTTCAAAAAAGATATAAGTGATTGAAAAAATGTTTAAAAATGTGAAAAATTTACATTTTTTTAAAGAAGGATAAAAAATGGAAAAAATGGTTTGGAAAAATTTTAAACACTATAAAAAGTTAGTATTTTTCGTATACTTTAATTTACTTTTTTGATTTTTATTCTACGACCATTAGAACCAGAGATAATGCTCTTTAAAGGAGCGATGTTTTTCAAAATTTTGTTCACGAATTTATGGACGGTACTGTAAGTCTATAAAATCTCAAAATTCTAGAAATTAAAATATATTCATAGTTTTCTATACTAAACCAATACATTCTTCATGACTATTAAAAAAATACGGTAGAAAAAACGTCATAGTTTCTAAACCAAATCTAAAAATCTAAATACTTGCACAGACTTTGATCATTTATACAATTTAGTATTTCTTCCGATTCCTTACTTACTAGGAGAGTGTCACACCTTCGGATCAGGGATTTTGTTCAAACTTCGGGGTAAGTTTTCAGATGATAAAATATGGAAAAAGCTAAAGTTGTAGTCACAAATACTCAATATTTCCCTAGTTACAGGCAATTAAAGAAGAACACTAAAAAAGTTACTAGATTTTTAAACGCATATAGTTCTTTAGCATTGATAGCTAAAAGCTTGAACCTTTTTTTAAATTAAAGCTGAGCTCAAATCCTTTCGAAACAGTAGTTACAGCATATCAAAATATTATTTTTTCCCAAAATTAGAGCGTCATAAGGATTGGGCCTCAATTTTCTTTTTAAAACATTAATTAATAATAAAAGCTAAAATTAGGTCCAATCTTTATTACGCTCTAGCTTTGGAAAAAAATAATATTTTGATATGCTGTAACCACTGTTTCGAAAGGATTTGAGCTCAGCTTTAATTTAAAAAAAGGTTCAAGCTTTTAGCTATCAATGCTAAGAAACTATATTCGTTTAAAAATCTAGTAACTTTTTTTAGTGATTTTCTTTAATTGCCTGTAACTAGGGAAATATTGAGTGTTTGCGACTATAACTTTAGCTTTTTCCATATTCTGTCATTTGAAAACTTATCTTGAAGTTTGAGCAAAATCCGTGATCCGGAGGTGTGACACTCTCCTAGTTAGTTGATAAATAACAATAGTTGCAGCAAAACTTATACAGTGGAGTTGCATAAGCCATTCAGCTGTATCCAAAATTTCCAAATATTCACAATTTTAAATGTTTAGATGTTACCCTGGTAGAAAATTTCACTAGTATTTAGTCATATTTTCACCAGTTTTAGAAAAAATGATCAAGAAATAACGAATATTAATTAGAAAATGATCAATTTATCCGCTTATTGAGGACGGTTAATAGTAAAAAACGGTGATAAATAGGATCAATCATTTTATCGTGTTATTATAATAAATAATACATTAATTTATTTTTATTTTTAAATATTATACTGAATTGTGAAACAATATTAATATTAAATAAAAGTTAAAATAACAAAAAACTTTTATCAATTATTTTCAATTAAATCAAACGAATTCGATGAAAAATAGTACATTATTGACCAAGGATGCATATTGATCATTCTCGGCGAGTGCGAACTTTTGGGGCCGAGCGTAGCGAGGCCTCGAAAGTTGCACGAGCTAGGATGACCAATATGCATCCATGGTCTAATATACTATTTTTTTGTCCCGAGGCCAAGACATTTAAAGTTTTTCCGTAGGACGCAAAATGGTCATTTTGCGGCCTAGGGCAAAAAATTAAATTTATGTACTTCATTCACTATATTACATTAGTGTGGTTGACAAATTTTTTTAAAATCACAGTCTTGAGAACTATATCATTGCTTTCTTCAACATGATAATTTATTTTCACTGCAATCATTGTTGACACTGTTTTTACTAACCTCAAGATGTACACTTTCCTACTCTTCTCCAATAGACTTGTTAAACTTATTGACTTGATACGTTAGTCTATTTTCATCCTTTTTTGAAATTTTCTTTTCTTATTTGGAGATTCCATACTTTAAAAAAAAATGAATTACTTTATTAATTAGTGTCTATATTTTGCAATTCTCTCTCTTCTTCGTTTTCTTTTTTTCTCTCACTCTCTTTTAGCGTACTTGCAAGATAAGGTAAAAACGGAGTCATGGCAGCCTAAGAACTAACCTTAAATTTCTAAAATATTTATTTGAAATCTCTACCACTTTTATCATGCTGCAACATAAGTTTTAAAGTTTTTTGTGATCTGTTTTAACTTTACCGTATTAGCAAGTTAATTTTTGTAGAGATATATATTAGCAATTTTACCATATTTTGGTAATTTTGTAACTAAAATATTAGTAAAAAAATGATTAATTAATGACTAATGCCCATTTTTGAATGGTCTATTTTCTACCAGGGTAATAGTTGATCTCTGATTATAATCGAAGCCTGTATTTCAATAACTATTTGTTCTATTTTTATATTTCTTTACATAGTTATTTCATATAAATTGCCAAACAGTTTTAACTGCGTTATGTACACTTGGCGGAAAGGATATTTTTCCGAATGTTAACCATAAATGGCAACATCGCATATTTCACCAAAGACATAAGACAATTCCAAATTATGGAGCAAATTTCGCATCATCGTTACTTATTACTTAATGGCATAATTTTAGCAAACGAACAATGTTACTTTTTTTCATGATACAAATTATAATTTTATGAATTAAAATTATTTCTTAGTCTAATAATCATACAGAATCTAATATTGTTAATTAAAATCATCTTTGTAATAAAATTTTACTTGTTATCATTTGATTTTTGCATAAATAATCTACGTGAAAAATCAAAATAATCATGATGCGAAACTCAATGCATGATTCGAAGTTCTCTTACGACTGTGGTAAGATATGCATGCTGTTATTTACGCATTCGGAAAAATATCCTTTCCGCCAAGTGTATAAGCATTAATAACACAATAGTGTTAATTTGTAAAAAAAATTCAGAATATCTAGCGTTTAACATTCTAATATTTGAACAGTAAAATTATGAAAATCTTGAAAATTTAAAGGGCAATAATTACATTATGTAATTTGTAAATACTTGCAGTTTATAAAGAATAATTGAAATATTTATAAAAATAATTGTAACAATTTCCTGTCAAAAATAAATATAAGATTAATAAATGATATATTCTAATGATGCAATCAATAAATATTGGCATATAAATTAATTTAAATTTAGAAAAAACACTAAAAAATAATATTTTTATATTAATAGATATGTGCGAATACTAAGTATGCAAATTTGAGCTTTTATTGTTGTACTGTTTTCTTGTGGTACTTAAAAAGTAATAAATTTCTTTTAATCCATTTTTTTTCAAAATTATAGAGTAAGTCAAGTATGAATTTTTTCTTTCATTTAAGGAATAATATTATTAAATTTTACAAATTTAATCTTCTAAAAATTATAAACAGAGATATCTAAATATTACATTATATAGATATATAGTATGATTTTTTTCTTCTAAAAAATAATTCTTTTCTAAATTTATTACATTTATTGAAAAGCTATTTTCTAAATCCTAATAGATATTAATTTTATATTATATTATGTAAAATTTGTTATTCAAACAAAGACTAATAAAACAAACTTTTTTATTTGATCAAATTTGATTGTCTACATATTTAGATTATTCATCATTAATCAAACAAAAGGTAGTAATGGAACTGTCTCTGCGAAGAATGGGTACACTTTCTCTGGGTACGTTATATAGAATTAAGATACATATTATTACAAGCTTAAGATTTAGTACATGTTTAATGCATCTACTAAACGAGTTCAAAGAACTAACTAACAAGGAGAGCACCCGACCTTCGGAAAACGGATTTGGCTGAAACTGCAGGATATGATTTTCTGATAAAGAAAAATGAGCCCGTGTTTTATGTCCCGTCACCTTGAATAGGTTTACTCGGACGTTATATTTAATTGGGAGATATTTCTTGTCTCGTGTGCAGGGTAGAGGAGCCAAATTGCTTACCTTTTTATAGGTTGGCTGCGTGATCGTTGGTTACTTAAATTTTTGGTTGAAGTGTTGAAATGTGGCGTGATGCTCCCTTCTGGTTACCTGCTTATGGTTGGTTGGGTTGTTAAATAAATTATAACCAGGAACTAGTTAATTAAAATCTATTTATTGAGTTGAACTTTTTCACTAGCACGATTAGGAAAATATATTTCCTTCATACCCGTGCCGGAACTTCGCCTAAAAGTGCCTCTCGTGCGGCAGGGAACGGGCAAATTACATTTGTGATTTTCTTTACAATCACATGCTCAGAAGCCACTGCGCACCTTCATACTACAACAGTTTCGGTCGCTTTACTGTCTGCTGCATGTTCCGACTATATCTATATATACTCAGTATGTCTAACCTCTGTTATTATACATCAAACATCGTTAGACATGACTGTTAAAATTATGAAATACACACACACATAATAATTACACACGTTTTTTTATATGAATTATCATTAGAATATTTACTGTATATCCTATGTTATCAGCTATAGGATACACATGTTCCGTTTTTTCACATTTCTTTCATGCATACACAATTTTTTTTTAACTCGCGATATTTTTTTCACGACACTCACAACACGCTTTTAGACACTTAAAAAATAAAAATACAATAAAATAATTGAATATTTATGTTCCTTTACACGTTTTATTTATTTGAATTGTTAAATAAAACGAATTGTTTATCCTATGTTAACCGCTATAGGACTTTTATTTGCGATTCTCTCTCTCTTTCACGCTCTCAACGTATACTATAGTTTCTTGCGCATGCGCGCTACAACAAACTAAAGCATCAAATGACTTTTCACTAGAAGTCGTTTTCGATGTATTTTTTTACTTAAAAATTAATTTTTATCTTTTTGGGATGGCGAAGTTCCGGCCGGGCATGAAGGAAAATCGTATACGCTCCTCGGCACGAAACAGGCTCATCATATGCGCGTGTTTTGCTTCGCTCGGCTTAGCCTCGCGAAGCAAACCAACACGCGCATGGAATGAGCCTATTCCGTGCCTCGGAACGTAATATACTATTATAATTATAATTATAGCACTTTGATTTACAGTTGATAAACAAGTCGATTGTGCGGTTACTATCGAATATTTTGTAATTACATTTTTTTTATTGATTGCGCAATTTGTTTACTTATTCTTATTGTTAATTTAATTGGCAAGCTGCAAGATCGATCACGCAGTTACGAAAAATTTCCTAAAAAAATGTGCTTTTTCTTCGTTGATCGGTTTATTATTTGCGTACAGAATATTGATGAGTTATTTTTGTTTTATTTAATTTAATCGTAAAAGAAGTGAGTCACGAAGTTTTTTTTGTTGTTAAAATTCCTTTTTTTATCGACACGTTGTGATTAAACTTTGTAGAAATATTTTAAGCACAGTAGACCGCGTAAATTGAGTAATAAACCAGCAAAAAAAAATAACTCGTTGATTTGAGCGCGTTCCGAATTTGCGTTGCTTGATATTTTTTCGTAAAAGAAATCAATTTAAGAAGCAACAAGAAAAAACTAATAGCGCGGTGTAATCCGGCGTGAACTTACAAGTTTTTTATTGAGGTTCTCTCTTTTGCTTGTACTGCTGCTCGGGAGAACTGACTGCAGACTGACTAACAGAAATTATTTTTCTCTGCAAGAAAGGTACGAATCTAAAAAAAATGCAAGTTTGTCAAAATTTAAAAGAGTTTCATCAGTCAGATCGACCGTGAGAAACTCGTCAAAATCTCACACGCGGTGACAGAAGATATCTTCTTATCGCGCCTAAAAATGCTGAGATAGCGTATACGGCTCACGAACTTATTGCTTTTCTCTTAAAACTATTACAAGAAATTAAATTTATTTTCTAATACAACATATTCTTTATTACTGAAAGATTTATTCATTTACTTATATGGGTAAATCTTTCATAATGTTAAAATTTCACCTGCAACAAATTAAAAAAAAAAAAATACAGGCACACGTGTAAAACTAATTTTCTCTGAATGTTGACGTATTATAATGAAAGAAAAAAATCGTGTTACTCACTTTTAAGGGTAGTCTTTTTAACAAACATCAAAAGACAGATTTTCGAGTAAATTTTTCATAGTGTTAAAATTTACTTTCAATAAATTAAAAAAAATTGAAGACACATGTATCAAATTTATTTTTTTTAAATGTTGATATATTAAAATGATAATAAAAGAAAAAATCGCATTACTCACTTTTGAAGATAGCTTTTTTTAATATAAGACATTTAAATATATTCATTATTATCACACCCAGGTATAATATTTTACCTATCTCAGATCAGTTTTTTAAGTATTTTGGGCTATAATAGATCATTTTCCATTGAGCTTTTTCATTTTTACATGTTTAATATGTTACAGAAAATATTTAAATACGCAATTTACATTAATAATTACAAAATTTTTTGTAATAAATAAAATATGCCAGAAATGGCAATTTTTTGGAAAATTCATTTTTGGCGATTCGGGTATTAAAATTGAGTGATATTAGTTACCCAATGGCTTTTGGGATTCCTGATTACAAATCATAAGTGAGTGGAATTTCAATTTATTTTTGCTAAAATTGTCAATCTTAGGGTATGAAATTTGACATAGATTTGTGTAGTTTATGTTTTCGAATAAAAATACTTATATTCCTTTTAACCAAATATTTTAGTTTATTTAATAAACATTAAATCTAAAAATTTTAAATTTAAAATCTAGAAATTTCAGTGATGTTTCAACTCAACGTTCTAGGTGTAAGCTATTAAATACATACTAAAACTGAGCTTTTTAAAGTTTAAACTCTTTAGAATTAAAACATTGATAGAAACTAGGTAATCGATGTAAATTTGGAAAATTTAATAGCCGGGAAAAATTCAATGATTTCAGAATACTCGAAATAATACTTCAAAAGCAACTTAAAGATTACATTGAGTATTATAAAATAGTAAATTACAAAGTTCACAACAGAGAAAAGATGAATCAAAGCTTAGGTTTTCATATTAGTGGATAAAAACCTATTTTCAAAAGTGAGTCACGTTTTTTAAGTATAATTTCAAACGAACAAAGAACTTTATCTACACTAGGCACACGTTCCTAATAAAAAAATTTCTCTTTGTGATTCTAAATATTACCTTTTGATGTAGTTTAAAATGTCATCGCTGAATAGTCTTTTTTACAGCATCGTATTTTCCAGAAAAAAGTAAAATATATAAATTTTTGGTAACATTTTAATAACCTTTCAGAAAGTACTTTTGTTAACAGGCACACACCCATGCTCTTGATTTTCCAAAAGTATGTGTATAGATAAAGCTTTGGTGTGAATTTCAAATAAAAAAAGCAGTAGTCATTTTTTTTATAGCGGTAATTTATCATTTTACATGGCCTGGTAACATTTAAATTTCAAAAAAAAAACCTCTTTTCCCCATCCGCCATAAAATGACACGTCTAATTATCATTAAAAATATAACAAAATTAGTTTCTAATAACTCAATAAATCAGTGAACATTTGCTAACAAGATGTGCTATCTCATATTTAGGAGAAATGACGCAGTAACATGATTTTTAAAAGTATGAAAGAATTACCCATATGTATCTATTAGTGTTATTCGGAGAAAGAATTGCAAATATACAAAATTATGTCTATAAAATATCTCCGGTGCTATTGGTTGTAAAATGAAAAACAAAAAAGGAAATTAAAGTAGAGATCAAATACTAACTTTTTATGGATCGCAAAATTTTATTAAGTCGTTTTTTCTAATTTCTATACCGTTTTGGAAATTTTGAAAATTTTTGAAAGGGTCTAGCCGGGTAAGATAGGTGAATTGACTCCAGAAGTAGAGAGAAAAACTGATATGGCCATTATATTCTATATAAAAAAATATACCTCTATACAAATTTTCAGCCTTCTAAACCTAAACTAACCTCAAAAACGCAATTTTTCATTTTTTGAGTCTCTTAGCTCTATCTCCGTCAATTTTTAAGCTAGAATACTCCTTTTTTTTTTAATTTAGGTTTTTCGAAGCCCTATAAATTAGTCTCCGATGATTTTTTTGTAGGTGCAAAATTCAAATTTCTAGAGACGTTTGAAAATTTTTTCTTGAGATATTTCGAAAACTAAGATAGACGACACTTTGGAAAAAATATATAATATTTATTTATGCACCAAAAGTATGTAAAAATTTTTTCAGATCTTTAAAAGTGGTGGGACAACGTCAAAAAGGAAAAAAACGGTTTTTTTGCGTATTTTTGCCTATACACGGCCTAGCCCTCGTATCTTACACTTCCGTTTGCAATATTTTTGAGTGAAATTTTATTTTTTGAGACACTCAGGGCTGTAATATATCGAGATTAACTCGGAATTTTCCAATTTCCACGTTAAGGCGCTCCCAGAGACCTTAAAAATCCATTATACTAATAAAAAAAAATGTCCCGCCAGATGAAACTCGTATCATAATCCATAAAACTATGCATATATTTTTCTACAGTATATCTAAATATATATAATTCAATACTATAAACAGAAATATACAGATATACTGAATGTATTGTTTCGGATTATCACTTAAACACGAACTAACAGGAGCAATCATCCTAATTCTTCCCAGTACGCCCGAACTCATGTGTACTGCATTTCTATTTACAGAAACAGGATTCGCAGGAGCTTTAACCACCTATTTGCTGAAAAAGTTATTCGATCACTTGTTTCAAGGCAATGGATGTCTAATTTTAAGATTAATTAATGATTAAAACTATCATTTAAATATTTGCAATACCTGAGATAAAACATCTTTGCTTGAGAAAAATTAATGTAATTTGATAATTAAATTAATTTTTCTCATGCAAGGATCTATTATCTCAAGTATTGCAAATATTTGAATGATTTCTTTATTTTTCATCTATAAATTTAACTTGCTTATAATAAAAATAATTAACCATCTATATTATTCTATTTTCGATTACTAAACTCATTTGATTATCGAATAAAAAAGTATTGATTCAAAGAAAATGCTTTTTTGTTACGTAATCTAAAAAAGTTTATAAAATCAGTTACATTTATTGTTATCTAAAAATATGTAAGAAATACAATTTTTTGGTTATAATATATATATTCATACATACACATACATTAAAATATGTATAATTATAATATAATTCAGTTTAGTTTATTTTGATTATAAATAAAATTTTGGAATATATTTTCTTTTGTTCGACCATTAGATTACTATCAACAAAGTTGTAGGACATTGTAACCAAACACTTTAAGGCTTTTTATAGACTCCGCTAATTGGTCATCTGGATACATTCATACAACACTTACAATCTAATACTTGATTTCTTCGCTATAGCAGTGGACCATTGACCACTGCTCTAAGGTAATAAACGTTGAAATGATTTTCTGAGTTTATATTTATTTTATTTAGGTACAGGTATAAGATTGTAAAGGGGTTTGTAAACAATAATAATAAAACTAATTATCTTGGTGGATCTATTATTATTCTTTAATATTTTAATATCTATTTATATTTTTACATTTTTTTCTTCATTAACGAGAGGATATTTTTTTGTGCAATGTTAAAGAAGATCTGACACTCGTAACAAGTTGCAGTTTTTTATATCTACTTTATATGTAGATAGTAATGACTGTAACTACCTTGCCTCTCACCAAATTATATATATGAGAAACTTTTCATAGTTTAAAATGCATATTACATACAAACAAACACATTCACAAATATAATATAAATTATTTTAATTAAAATTGTATACATGAAGGTTATTTTTTAATTTTTTTTGTGTGTAATTCAATATTTATAATCCTACAAAACATAACATATACAGAATATTAACTTATGAAATAAGTAACCAAATATCACTTGACAATAAATTGCCAATAATCAAGTCTAATTTGTAGTTTTTCTAGTTTGATTAGTCTTATGACAAGTCTAATTTATTCACTAATTGGAATTACACATGCAAGATATAACATAAATATTAGAGAAAACAAACTATTTGTTGTTGCTATGGACCATGGAGACTAAAAATAGAAGACCTATGTACTAAGTAGAATCCATCAATAGTTACTCCTGGAGCTGCCAATAAAGACAGACATAGATCGTATAGACAAAGTGAAGCTCCCTGATTAAGGCTCAAATCAATAGTCGTGACTTGAGTATTGAGTATCACTTGGAATTTAAGTATCGTTACTTGAGTATAAGCTGTTACTTTAATTGAGTATGACATCTTTACCGACGACTATCATATCTGTGTGTTTTTATATTTCATATAAAAAAATGAAGTAACAGCTGATACTCAAGTAACGATACTCAAGTTTCAAGTTGTACTTAATTTTCATCGTACCTACTTATTGTGCATGATTCGATATAATAATATATGCTTTCTGAAATTCTACATACAGGGTGAAATTTCCATCTTTTAAATAGCATAAAAATGACGAAATTCCATTAATTCCAAAACAAAAAATAATTTGAATAATTAAAGTATATAAAATTGATAGTATCAATTAATTTTTTAAATTATAAAGTATTAACTTTATAATAATGTTGGATGGACTATTAGCACGATGGATGTAAACATTTTGCTGATCACACCCTGGAAGGGCGCTCTAAATTACCATGTCGTGCACTTTAAAGATAACAAGTATCTTTAAAAGATAGCAGTAAAATAATATCTGATATAAGGATTATTTCAATAAAAAAAACTTATTCTAAATTAGATTTGTGCAGCTACCAGCTGATTCATCCTATATCTACTATCTGTTTCTGTAAATAGAAATGCAGTACACATGAGTTCGAGCGTACTGGGAAGAATTAGGATGATTGTTCCCGTTAGGTCGCGTTTGAGTGATAATCCGAAACAATACATTCAGTATATCTGTATATTCCTGTTTATAGTATTGAATTATATATATTTAAATATACTGTGGAAAAATATATGCATAGTTTTATGGATTATGATACGAGTTTCACCTGGCGGGACATTTTTTTTAATTAGTATAATGGGTTTTTAAGGTCTCTGGGAGCGCCTTAACGTGAAAATTGGAAAATTCCGAGTTAATCTCGATATATTACAGCCCTGAGTGTCTCAAAAAATAAAATTTCACTAAAAAATATTGCAAACGGAAGTGTAAGATACGAGGGCTATGCCGTGTATAGGCAAAAATACGCAAAAAAACCGTTATTTTCCTTTCTGACGTTGTCCCACCACTTTTAAAGATCTAAAAAAATTTTTACATACTTTTGGTGCATAAATAAATATTATATATTTTTTCCAAAGTGTCGTCTATCTTAGTTTTCGAAATATCTCAAGAAAAAATTTTCAAACGTCTCTAGAAATTTGAATTTTGCACCTACAAAAAAATCATCGGAGATTAATTTATAGGGCTTCAAAAAACCTAAATTTAAAAAAAAGGAGTATTCTAGCTTAAAAATTGACGGAGATAGAGCTAAGAGACTCAAAAAATGAAAAATTGCGTTTTTGCGGTTAGGTTTAGGTTTAGAAGGCTGAAAATTTGTATAGAGGTATATTTTTTTATATAGAATATAATGGCTGTATCAGTTTTTCTCTCTGCTTCTAGGGCCAATTCACCTATCTTACCCGGCTAAACCCTTTTTAAATTTTGTTTAATCACTTGTATCTTTTTAAGAAATGAAGCTAAGTAAAAAATACAAACAAAAATTGAAAGATATTGACGAAATCTGAAAGTTTTTACAAAGGTTATTTTTTGCTAGGATAACTTTTGAAAAAATTAGACGTGATTGAATATAGACATAGTAAAAAATTAATTTATTAACCAACTCTTAACATTTTTTATATAATTTGTAATAGAACGCAAATTAACAATTTTATAAAAAAATTCACTTATTTTAAGGTTTGTTATTAACATTAGGTATTATACAAATATAGAAATAAATGTAATTTATATGTTGACTAGAAAAAAAATGTTGAATTGTAAAGAAAACTAAACATTATTAATTACTAAACGGTAATATTCAATCACATCCAACTTTTAAAAAAATCATCTTAGCAAAAAATAACCTTAGTGAAAACTTTTACATTTCGTCGATATCTTTAAATTTTCGTTTGAATTTTTTACATAGCTTCATTTTTTAAAAAGATACAAGTGATTGAACAAAATTTAAAAATTTCGAAATTTTCAAAATTTTCAAAACGGTATGAAAATAAAAAAAAACACCTTGAAAAAATTTTGCGATCCATAAAAAGTTAGTATTTGATCTCTACTTTGATTTCCTTTTTTGTTTTTTATCCTACAACCAATAGGACCAGAGATATTTCTATTTAAAGAATTACCTTTCTTAAAAAATTTTTCCGAAAACTTTTGCAGGGTACTGTACATCTGTGCAGAACTTTGTCACGATATAGCGATCCCAGTTCTTTATCGAGATGCCTTCCGAGATTAATTATTTTTGCATTGAAATATGTAGTGAGGATGATATCTGGTACATCCAAACTTTTCCGGGTGGTGAATGATTTGCCTCTTGTGGTTTCTAAAATGAATAGTTTTGTTTGGTCCGTTTTAATTAATTTATATCTGCATAGCGTCTCTCCTCCAGTTTTGGTTAGACCAAAATTTATCTTTCCAGTTGATAAATAGATAACGGGAGCGTTCGAGTTATGATCGGCCACGCATGTCCCTTTACCTTCATATAGGATGGTGAACTCATCGAACTTACATGTGGATCTTATAACTGGAGTCCAGAAAATACAACTTTCTTCCTCATCGATGCATCTACCGATGGTGTATTTGCATCAAGTTCCAGTGCTTAGGATCACTATGTTCTTTTCTATGTCTACGATGACCTCGTAGTCTGTTGCTTTGATCTCTAGTTTCGTAGTTACGATTACTTTTTCGTATTCATATCCATTATTATTATAAGTTGTACCCTCACAATATCCGTTTGCATCCAATCTGCTGGCGACTGTGACAGTCCTTCTATTGGTCGCGTTCACCAATGGATTATTTATTTTGGAGCGTCCATATTCATACTGGCCATATCTAACGAGATCTTCGCATGCTTCTCTTGTTGCCAGCTCCATGAAAGTGGTAGAGCCTCCTTTTACTTATGAGTTGTGCGAATGCATATCACAATACGTAATTTCCTGCTCTACCTTTATTCTATATTGGTAGGCTTAGATCTTGAAATATTGTGTATATTAAAGTAGGTGTAGTAGATTTCTTCTTCAAAAGTTTCTGCGTTAGATGGCACGCAGTCTTCGACGTCTGTGAGTGCTATAGTTGTTATGTTGGGGGTGGCAAATCCACATTCATATGCCGTAAAGGTGACGGCCATTCGAACATAAGCACATAAAAAGAGCATCAAATTGCAGTTTACCCTCGTATAACAGAGGAAATCAACATAAAATTATGCGCAGACTGCTTTGTTCCCGCTGGTACAGATATATGGCTGTAGCATTGCGCAATCAATTGAAATTATAAACATTTGTATAAAAATATGAAGATTAATTTCATGGATGCGTGATTGAATAAAGTGAATTCACCAACTTTTATTAAACCTTTCTTATTCATTATTGCATAAAAAAAACAAGTGTACATACCATAAAGCAGAAATATAAAAAAAATATGCAGGTCTATGCTAATAATTCTTGCGTGTATTCACTTTAAGAAAGTCCTAGTCAGATGTAGAGCTCTGATCATTATCGATCGAACTTTTGGATATTAGTCTCGTTAACCGCAGTTTATTTGGATGTACAATTTTAGTAGCGTTCTTAAAAGAAATCTTAATGTTTCTACCGTCATCTAAAATTTCGAGAATTTTATGTAGTCCAGCATATTGCGGTTGGAATTTACTCTTTCTAGGTTCTATTAATAGCATTACACGATCATTAACTTTGAAATTACATTGGTTTCACTTTCTATCATAATATTCTTTAGAACGTCTCTTTGCTTTGTTCAGATTTTGTCTAGCTAGTTCGTGTATTTCTAACAATTTTGATCTTAATCTAGTTAGATAGTCATAATAAGTATCTGTAGTATTTTCTCCCAATACCGCCATCGCTAATGGAACATGAGCTATCTTCATGTATGCGCATTCATAAGGGATGAGCTTCGTTCCTTCATGGACGCTGGCATTGTAGGAAAATATTGCACATTCACACCATTCATCTCACTGTCATATATTTGATACATAGTTCATTAGCTATTCCTTCAACGAATGATGCATTCGCTCAATAGATCCATTAGATTAAGGGCGAAATACGGTGGTTGTACATGTTTTAATTTTACACATTTTCGCGACGTTTTTCATTAATGAACTAATAAAGTTCTTACCTTGGTCCTTCAGAACTATCTTTGGAGATCCGTGAATAAGAACAAATCGTTTCAGAAAAGCATCAGCGATTGCCGTTGATGTAATCGAATCTAAAGGGGCAGCTATACAAAATTTCGTTAGTAAATCTTGCATTATTAAAATGTACATGTTCCTATTTCTGGTCTTATCCAATGGACCTACGATATCTGACGAAATTTCCTCGAAGCTAGAACTCGGGGTGTCTGTCAACACCATAGGCTGCCTAACCTTGTTTCTAACGAGTTTATTTAGTTGATAAATGCGGCAAGTGTTGATAAAAATTTGGATTTCCGCTTTCATATTTGGCCAGAAATAATGTTGTCTAATTCGATTATAAGTCTTTGTTATACCTTTGTGAATGTTGATTGGCGATTCGTGAATTTCACGAATAATTTCTTTACGTAGATTTACTTCTGGTATTTGTATCATATTTTTGCAGATTATTAATTTAGTTTGAGAATCTGAAAATATATCTTTCAACAGATCGATGATTTCACTTCACGTGATGTCATAAATGTGTTCAGTTTTTGAAATTCTCCAAGATACCAAAGATGTTGTTTGACATACGTCTAATAATGAAACAATGGCATCTTTGAAAATTTCTCTGTCTGTTTGTTTCCTGTGATTGGTAAAGCTATCAGAATTTTGTCATTTTCAGTGACTTTTGCTCTTGCAAGGACAATATCTTGCAGGGGTGGAAGTCTCTATTCTTCTTGCAGGAAGAATGCTCCTGAATCGAGAGGTTGATTTTTTTGCGTTATAAAATAAGTCAAATTGTCCTTTGCCATGAGATAATCATCTCTCGTTTCAATTATATTTCGTGATGGTCGAGATCGATTTGACTCGTCTCTGCCTATCTCATATTCAATAGACAGAGGAGCTTCATTCGTTCTCGACGGATATGAATGTAATTCGTCCCTGAGCTATTGATGATCCTCAGAAATATTTGTATTTTCGTTCATATCATCGTCAGTTACGTGAGCGTCTTTGGGTGGTTTATTTGCTGTAGCTTTTAAAGATTCCTTAAGTATGTCTAGTGTTCGTGACAATTTGTCGGCTGGTAGTTGATATCTGTCTTACTCGATTTTAGTCAATTTTACGCTTGTTAGTATGCTGTCGAAGGGTATCTTGTCGTCATAGTCAAAAGAATATATATGTTCGTTTCCGTCTTGGCGTGTTAATCATTGTATAGATATTACTTTACCAAACAATAAAGTAAATAAAAACTGTCCTTATTGTTTCTTACTGCTAGAAAGTCATTCTTTTTAAACAGTATTTCAGTTGCGATTGACTCTATAGCGTTTACTTCATAGACCAGTTTTCTTGGGTTTTCCTTGGACATTATCTTAATGATTTCTTTAGTTTCCGATGCGCGTAGTTTTGCATTTCGTTATCCGGAGGGTTACGTGATAGCGGGTCGGCCACAAAATTAATTTTTCCTGGAAGATATTTGATTGTTAAGTCAAATTTGTCTCTTAATCCAAAATACCATTTTTTTAATTTAGATGGACAATTCTTTATTTTGTGCAGCCAAACGAGAGGTTGGTGGTCAGTTATAAAGGTGAAATGTCGGCCAATCAGACAATAGTCGAATTGATCACCGAAAATCGCATTGCGAATAGTTCCTTTTTGATAATGCTATAATTTATCTCGGTTTTTGTAAGCAATTGGCTTGCGTAAGCTACAGGTAAATCTGAATTTTCCTTCCTTTGAAATAGGACACCACCGACTGCGTAGTTTGGGGCGTCTGTTGTTACAAAAAATTCCTCTTCGAAGTTTGGATGTTGCGAAATTGGGTTATTAATAAGGCAGTTTTTGAGCGTCTGAAAAGCTATTTCCTGTTCATCAATTAAAAGCTACTGCTTTCTTTAAAAAGTTTGTCAATGACTTTGTGATCGTTGCAAAATTTGGAATGAAACGTCGATAATATCCGCACAGACCAAGGAATTGGCGTATCCCCTTGACATTTTGTGGACAAGGGAATTTTTCAACAGCTTGGGTCTTACTTGGGTCTGGTCTCATGCCTTTATGACTAATCTCGTGACCAAGAAATGTCACTGATGTTTCGTAAAATTGGCACTTCAAGGGATTTAATTTTAGGTTTGATTTCCTTAAGGTTTCTACATGGAGAGACTTTTTGGGGCGATAGACCTTGGTAAATCTTGAGGTGTGAGATTCTTATTAATAGAGCGATTCGATGAGGTATCGTGTCTTGAGTATAAAGGCCTGATACCATTATCTTGAAGACTGAAGGCATAAAGCTGGACAAAACTAAATCTGTGTATACTTCATCCGAACGTAATAGACGCACGGCCTCGGGGACAAAGGTCTCAGACCTTCATGCTCAAAACGAGACGACTTACTTACTTTATCGAGAGGCCTCTTGCCCCAAAAAGTTTCTCGGTGTATTAATTCCAGGAATAATTCGTCTAGATCGTTTAGATTTTCTGCAAACAGTATGACGTAATTAATATATCCTAGCTTTTTTTTCCTTTCGAGCTTAGATCTAACGGTTTATGCCCTGATATTTTATTGGTTAATTCTTAAAAAGTACTTGCTGCTGTTCGAAAGGCATTCTTTTAAAGTGAAAGTGATCATAAGGAGTAGAAAAGGCTGTTTTCTCTCGGTCTTCTTCTCTAATCATCACCTGATGGAAACCTGAAAACATATTCACGACGATAAAATAGCGAACCCCACCGAGCTGCTCGAATAAATGTGTAATATATGGGATTGGATGTGGATACGGCTTGATCTTCTTATTTAATTTTCGGAAACCGATTACAACTCTCCATTGTGGCTTCCCGTCGACATCGTCTTTCTTTTTGACAACTCAGAGAGGGCTGTTGAAAAATGAATCACTTCTTTCGATTATATCTGATTCTAACAATTTACTTATTTGCTCGTAGACGACTTCTTGCAATTTCTGGGATATTGGATACTGTTTTACATTCACTGGTTCTTCATCGTGGGTTTCAATTTTATGTTCGATTATGTTAGTGGCAGAGAGGGGTTCTCCCTTCAAATGGAAAACATCAGCGGTTTTTTCAATGAGTTTCTGCAGCCTTGCTTTGTTTTCTTCCACCATATGGTTTTTAGGTATGTCGTTTAATATACATTCTGTTCTGCTTTTGACGGTAGCATTGTATACTTGCTCCAAATTTTTGTGTTTACAACTTCGATTATCCTTTTTATATGGCTTAACGTAGAATTCAGTGACAGTATTTGTGTCTCAAATAGTTCTGTTGATGCATGGTTCTATATTGGAATAATTTACATAAGTTTCTATTGGTTGATTCACCTGATTTATTTCGATATAGTCCAGCAAATTTGCACCTGGTAGGGAATCTCGAACTATTATATCTTCTTTAGTGATTTCTGTGCTTTCGTTATCTGATATTTCAATTTCTTGTGCTTACCGTGTTGTGCGGAGCTTCTTCGGGCTTTGTGTAAGTCTCGTAGGTGCTATGCGCATATTGTCACCATCGCTTACCGCGTTGCGCCGGGCATTTTTGGACTTTGCGTACGTTGATTTTGGATTTAGGCCGGGGGATTCGATTAGATTTGCGATAGAGTTCGGAGCGTCATCGTCTACCGTGTCGCGTGAAGAATTTCCAGACTCGACGCATGACGCTGCAGAATTGGGTAACACCTGCACAGGAACCTTAGATTAAGAAATGATATTTTCTCGAATTTAAAGGTCTTCTTCGCAAGATGAGCAAATAGTACTGTCTAAGTAGCGCCTCTGAAAAAATCGGTCGTATTCTTTACCATATTCGAAAGTAATTGAATCATTGATTAGTTCCTCGGCTGACCTTGCATCGTCTACATTGGCCTGCATAGAAGAAAGAGAAAGTGTTTGATTTGTGATGTTAACTTCTTTTATATCTTCTGTATCCATGAAGATAGTGCTATCTTCGTCTATCAAAATTTTCTCGTTACGATGCTGATAATATTTCCGTGTTGGTTCTAGAGTTAACGGTGTTATTTTTAGATCGATATCAAAGATATTTGTATTGAATACTTCTATGTCAACGTAGCCTCCGTCTTTGATTGCCATGACGTTTCCCGCCACTATGCCTTTTTCGTTAAATTTTATTTTCCTAATATAGCCATATTCTTCTCCTGGATTGTTCAGTGGGAAACGTATGATTGCAGTCGCGAGAGCAGGTATTCTTTTAACGTCTTTTAAATTGACGAAAAGCAAGTTTCGATTTCTATCGTTCGATAGAAATCAAGACTTGCACCGTGCTGCTCACAGAAGTTTGAACCTATAATTGCTTCTGTTTTCATCGCACAATTATTGGCGAATATAATGACCTCTGTTGGGCATCCATATATGTCGATGACACATGTACCAATCGAAGGTATATCAGTTCTCGATATTTCTCTTAACAATGGTCGGTTTGATTCGTCAACCATTACGTCTTCATCAAAAACGCCTATTTTAGCTATATTGATCTGCGCACCTGAATCGACCATAGCTTCAATAAAATTGTGGGGATTCGACGATGACGATTGGCGTTGTTTCTTTTAAGTTGACGGTGTAGACATAAGTTCTGTTACAATCGCGTTCACTGGACGAGCTTTCTTGGTTGTCACTCCAGAAGCGCCCTTCATTGAAGCATTCATCTCGTTTTTTGTTGATTCTTTTTGACCCATTTTAATTTACGGCACTCTTCTTTCGCATGGCCTCTGTTTTTGCAATAGGCACATAATTTTATCTAGTCATTGTTATTATGACTTTTGCTTCTGTCATTTGATTGATTGTTAGTCTGGTTGTATCTTCCCTGATTAGATGCCGATCCTCGTAGCACATCCGGTTTTACAGCTGCTGCTTCATTCGTATCTCGTCTGTTTTCATAAGGATTTTTATTTCTTTCGTTGATCTTATATCCATGCTTCAGGTTGTTCCTATCAATTTGTTTATCAACCACGATTGCGTCGTCAAATACTTCGTTCAGAGTTAAGCTTGCTGGGTTTTTGAGCCTTCGCCTAAATTCCTGCATTAAGAAGGGGCCGAACTATCTGTCTTTGTCTAATAGCGTTTTTCATCATTTATGTAAACACTATCCGGTATAACAATAAAAAAATAGCAGCCCCCGCTAGATATTAGTATAATTAGTAAATTTTGTAATAACAACCAAATTTTTTACCACATAGTTTTTGACTAATTAGAGACCTACTAGCAATCTAGAATATAACCTATCTTTTTTTGGTAGGTCTCTAATTATTCAAAAACTACGCAGTGAAAAAATTTGGTTGTTATTACAAAATTTACTTATTATACTAATATCTAGCGGGGGCTACTATTTTTTTATTGTTATACCGGATAGTGTTTACATAAATGATGAAAAACGCTATTAGACAAAGACAGATAGTTCGGCCCCTTCTTAAGCCGTTTCGAAATCCTTCGATTAAATCTCCTTCGATTTGAGAAAATTCGCCACGAGTTAATTCATTGTTGATATCGAAACTTTTTCAATCGATAATAGCTTCTTTAAGGTCAACAATTCGTGTGATAAAATTAAGCAACGACTCGTCCCTTCCCTTATAAATTTGGTCAAGTTTACCTCTTAGATTGTTTAGGATTAACGTGGGGGCAAAAACGGACTTAAGTCTATCGACGAATTCATCTGTTTTGAAATTATTGTGCTCGAACGCGATACACGCTTTGTCTTCAAGTTTATTCTTCACTAACTTTAGTAACTCTCTCTCAAGATGCTGAGGAACTATTTGATTTGAGCGTTTGCATGCTCTGACCAAAGGTATTAAGTTTGTTTCGTCGAATTTTGGTATGCTGTTTGAGGCCTCCTTTATGTAAATGCTTGGTGGCACAGTCCATTAGTTCGGTGGTTCTGCTAGGTTATTATTAGGTCTTAATGGTGGGTCTGGTGATAACGTTTGCTGTGCTCGCGGTGCGGGTGACGCTGAGCGGGTTGCACACATTCGATCTAGGTCGCGGTGCATTTTTGCTAATTGACTTATCACGTCCTCCATTGACTCCTCGGTTTCGTCTATTGGCTTTAGCTTCGAATTCATTTTATTTTGAGATCCCAAATCTGTTTTATTGGTTTGTGCTAGGGGAAAATTTGATACACTTGAGGCAATGTCTAATATGGTAATTTCGAGATTTTTGCGGCGTTTTCTTTCTTTTTCGTGTTCCCTTCCAAGCATTTGAACGCGGTCCTTTTCTACGCTCAATGAGTCCATGGCGTCCTGCTTTAACCGCTCTGCTTCACTAAGGACTTTCTTTTCACGATTCTCGAGTGCTTGTTCTAAATCCTTAATTCTTTGTTCTCGTTCTTCTAAATTATTAGCGTATAGTCTTAACTCCTCCTCGGTGAGCGGCAAATCTTTGTTATCAGTTTTGTCGGTGGTCATTTTGGATATTTAAAATTTATTTTTTCATTTATTAGTACGATCGAATAAAACAAGAAAGAAAAAGAAAAAAATAAGTATGTTAGAAACAAGTTATTATATTTTTTAAATTATTTTTACAGTTTAAGAATAATTTATCGAATGAATTACACAATCTTTCGATATCGTCAAAAGCTCCTTCGCATTCCACTTGCTTTTTATTGTAATTATAACGAGCTTAATTTAACTCGCTCTTAACGTCGCTCAGTTGAATTTTTATATATTATATTATTATGTATAAATTAGCCAATTTTAAAATGAAAAAGAATTGAACTTATGAATTTCGATATTGAAGTTTCGTACTAAATTAAAATTTTATATTTTTATAAAAAAGGATTATTTAAAGTTAGAATTATTTTACTAAATTGGATTTAAATTAATGAAAAAATATGATCCCTCCTGAAAATGATCGCGGAACTTATGATGCGATATTTTGCGTCACTTTCTGTGTCACTTTTGGCGTCACTTTTTATATTACTTTTCGTGTCGTTTTATCGAGCCAAAAGTGACGCTACTTTTTGCGCAACTAATTGCGCAACTTTTCCAAAAATATAATATTAAATAAATTATAAATATTTTTTTTTAATTTTATTTTACATAATTTAAAAGATGTTAAGATACATAATTAAAAATATTTAGAGCATGATTTAATTGTTCATGTTTAAGAATTAATTTGGAAAAATCTCTGAAATGAATAGAAAATTCGTTATCTAAATTATTAAAGGAGTGTTAATAGCCCAATCAATAGAGCAAGAAAAAGGCTATTTTAGACATTAAGTAGGGGCTTAATGAAACCTATATAAAGTTGTTAAGAGCGATAAAAAAACATACCCTATATAAAATGTAACCAAAAACAAACGGTAGAAAATGTTTCATGAGGCTGCAAAGTTGGCCAAAACAGCTTTTTTGATTCTCTAAAGCAACCTATGCATTTTAGTAATAAAAGTAATCCTGTGCATTTTAATAAAAAAGCCAAAAAACTATCCAAAATGGCCATTTCTTGAATATCAATTATTTATTGCAAAAATAATTTTTTAAATATTTTTAAACTGTTTAAAGTAAGCCTTCATAAATACTAACAGAAAAAGATGTTGTAACAGCAACTTGGTTAATTAGTTGCTGAGATATTTCCTATTATTTATCCCAACACGCATAATGTTTATTGCTATAATTTTTTTTTTGGCTGAACATATTGAGTTGCATAAGGACTTAAACTCTTTATGAAGGTTCAAATATTCATATTTCGTTAAAAGCAAATTAGAAAATTGAATTGCAATATTTTTTATAACGCTTTAAAAAAGAGGGTGTTTTTTTTATAAATAAATAAAGCTGGGGCTTTATTTATAACTTTTACGAATTCGCTATTTGAATATTCTTATAGCTCTGTTCAAAACGAAGAATTAAAAAAATTGAAGAACTCTCTAAGGCCAATAGGAGCCGAGATAAGATATTTTTTTTTTAAATCACAGCCACTACGTTTATAACAATTAAGAAACGAATCAAGCGTCATTTTTTAGTTCAAAACTTATATTTTAAAAATCTATGATTAGATTTTAAAAAAGGCGACTCTTTATTATTAAAACAAAAATAATAATAACATACAAATAATAAAGTCAAAGTCGGAGTCGTGGTGGGTATGCTTATCTTTGCGCGTGAGGAAAGTTAATGAAGAACTTTTTGAGTTTTTTTTAATCTAGGGTACCTTGAGAAATTATTAATATTGGTGCAAATAGTTTTTCAAAATAGGGTGTATTTATGTTAAAACAACAGTACCCAATACAGACACCTTAAACGCAAATGATTGTTGTGGCTCATTAAATCAATATTTTTAGACGTGTAAAGTCTCATTTTGAAGCTAAAAGAAAGAACTTTATAATGAGATATTATGAGTTTTATTACGATCAAAATTTACGAAATGCGCGCGGATTTACATAAATGTTATAAATGAACTCACCGCATGATTCCTAGTAATTATTATATTTGGAACTTAGAGACAACTTTAATTAAAATTTTTATTATTTCTATATTTTAACTAATTATTATAATTAATTTTTAGTTTGAATAAATAAAAAAATAATTACTAATAATTGCGAAGATGTTAATAGTAATAATAAATATTGTTATCTCGTTTTTTTTTTACTTTCTTTTGTTTTTTATGCGAAAAAATTTTTTCATCATTAAATATATTTTAATTTTTTTTCTAACATTAAACTACTAAGATTTTGATGTAAGAAACATTTTTAAAATAACACAGAAAAAATCCATAAACAAAGGGTCATCAGAAAATTCAAATTTGTATTGAAGGAGGTACTTTCGTCCACCACTCGAGTCAAATTTTCAATATGCTTATTTGATTAATAGTTACTAGATATCTCTCCTCCCCAAGAATGTATGTTGATTTTGTATGGTGATTTTCACATACTTGATCGAATTAGCATCAATATAAAAAAAATAAATTATTTTTATTAAAAATTAAAAAATTAAGATTAGTTAAAGAGCTAAGATCATCATCTTTACTGTCCAAATCATTTACATGCTCTTTTTACGAAATTTGAAAATTTAAGGTTATGATGAGTTTTAGTCGCTATCCGGTATGTACGATAAAAGTAACTAGATTCGTACATAAATGAATAATTTATTCATTTATATTTCCGCGTAAAAGTAATGAAAGTTTCTGAAAATTATTTTATAAGTGGCCAGTAATATTATGTTTATCCTCAAAAAATTTCATTTTATTCTGTTTTGTAAATTTTAAGATCAACTACAATATTAACGTTTCCCCATAAGACCAATGTTATATAATTATTCTAATTTCTCATTAACAAGATAACGAATCTTCATGAAATTTTATATGTGCATTTTAGACATAAAAACAAACAATTATGCATAGTTTCGACCAAATATGTTTTGTAATAATAAAGCGAAGGTACCTTCTTGAATAAATATTGAATTTTAGCACCAGCTTCTCATATATTATATAGATTAAAGTTATTATTTATAGCAATTGTAATGGGGAGAGCTGCTCCAATGTCGAGGCAATTGAAATTGAAAACGATACATGCGAAGAAAGCGATAATATAAATTGTAATATTCTTATAGAGGAAAACAAAAGCGAACCAACCGCAAAAAAAAAATTATTACATAATAAAAATATTTTACTGGAAAATAAACATTTTTTTATCCTTCTTCCATAAATTTTATCCTTTTATATCATAATTTTTTCGATATATATTAATATTTTATAATGAAGTAAAAAGTAAAAATTATTCCAATTAAAAAGCAATTTTCATATCAATTTTTCTATTATATTTAGAAAATAATTCTTACATGAAAATCGTAGTAGTTTAATTTTAGAAAAAAAATAAAAATATATTTAATGATGACAAAATTTTTTCGCATGAAAAACAAAGAAAAGTAAAAAAAAGCGAGATAACAATTTTTATTATTACTATTAAAATTTTTGCAATTATTAGTAATAATTTTTTTATTTATTAAAACTAAAAATTAATTCTAATAATTAGTTAAAATATAGAAACAATAAAAATTTTAATTAAAGTTGTCTCCAGGGTCAAAATGTAATAATTATAAATGAGGTAAGTTCATTTATAACATTTATGTAAATCCGCGCGCATTTCGTAAATTTTGATCGTAATAAAACTCATAATATCTCATTATAAAGTTCTTTCTTTTAGCTTCAAAATGAGACTTTACACGTCTAAAAATATTGATTTAATGAGCCACAACAATCATTTGCGTTTAAGGTGTCTGTATTGGGTACAGTTGTTTTAAATTAAATACACCTATTTTGAAAAACTATTCGCACCAATATTAATAATTTTTCAAGGTACCTCAAATTCAAAAAAACTTAAAAATCGGTCCGTTATTTACGGAGATACGGTTAATTTTTACGAATTTTATTGGAACGGGGTCCTTCGTCAACTTTCCTCACGCGCAAAGATAAGCATCCCAATCACGACTCCGACTTTGACGTTATTATTTGTATGTTATTATTATTTTTGTTCTAATAATAAAGAGTCGCATTTTTTAAAATCTAATCATAGATTTTTAAAATATAAGTTTTGAACTAAAAAATGACGCTTGATTCGTTTCTTAATTGTTATAAACAAAGTGGCTGTGATTTTTTTTTTTTAAAATATCTTATCTCAGCTCCTATTGGCCTTAGGGAGTTCATTAATTTTTCTAATTCTTCGTTTCGAACAGAGCTATAAGAATATTCAAATAGCGAATTCGTAAAAGTTATAAATAAAACCCAGTTTTATTTATTTATAAAAAACACCCTCTTTTTTAAAGCGTTATAAAAAATATTGCATTTCAAATTTTTTAATTTGCTCTTAACAAAACATGAAAATTTGAACCTTCATGAAGAGTTTAAGACCTTATGCAACTCAATATGTTCAGCCAAAAAAAAATTATAGCAATAAACATTATGCGTGTTGGGATAAATAATAGGGAATATCTTAGCAACAAATTAACCAATTTGCTGTTACAATCTTTTTTTTTGTTAGTATTCATGAAGGCTTACATTAAACAGTTTAAAAATATTTAAAAAATTATTTTTGCAATAAATAATTGATATCCAAGAAATGGCCATTTTTGATGGTTTTTTGGCTTTTTTGCAATAACTAATTGACGAAAATAATCGCGGTAGTACTCAAATGTATGCTTTTTTATTCTGTAATACTTTTATCGATTACTGCTATTACTAAAATGCATAGGTTGCTTTAGAGAATCAAAAAAGCTGTTTTGGCCAACTTTGTAGCCTCCTGGAGCATTTTCTACCGTTTTTTTTGGTTACATTTTATATAGGGTATGTTCTTTCATCGTCCTTAACAACTCTGTATAGGTTTCATTAAGCCCCTAATTTATGTCCTCAAAATGTCTCTATTGATTGGACTTTAATAAAATGAAAACATTATTGAAAATTAAACAGTTCAATTTTTATGATAGAATGTGTATGTGTGTAGGCGTGTATGTGTGTGTATTTGCATACATGTGCATGTATGTATCGACGGTGACTACGAAAACAATTACAGCTATGTAATTGACTACGAAAAAAAAACACGTCTTAAAGAGTGTGGCCAAAAAAAACGCATCTCCAAATATGCGGCAAAAATAACAAATTTTCAAAGGCGTGTCGAAAAAAAACACGTCTCCAAAAGTGCGGCGAAAAAAAAACACATCTTCAAAAGTGCGGCAAAGAAAAACACCCCTTGAAAACACGGTGAAAATTTTCAAGGGCATTTTTTTTCGCCGCACTCTTGAAGATGTATTTTTTTCGCCGTACATTTGGAGATGTTTTTTTCGTCGCACTTTTGGAGATGTTTTTTTTCGCCGCGCTTTTGAAGATGTGTTTTTTTTCACCGCACTTTTGAAGATGTGTTTTTTTTTCGTAGTCAATTACACAGCTGTGATTGTTTTCGTAGCCATCATCGAATATACATTCACATGTATACAAATACACACACATGCACGTTCTATCATAAAAAACTTCTTAATTTTCAATTATGTTTTTATTTTATTAACACTCCTTTAAGAATTTAGATGAAGAATTTTGAATTTATTTTAAAGATTTTTTCCAAATTAATTATTTAAATGTAAACAATTAAATCAGGCTTTAAATATTTTTGATTCTGTATTTGAACATCTTTTAAATTATGTAAAATTTATGTAAAATAAAATTAAAAATAAAATATTTATAATTTATTTCATATCATATTTTTGGAAAAGTTGCGTCACTTTTGGCTCGATAAAGCGACACGAAAAGTGATATAAAAAGTGACGCAAAAAGTGACTCAAAAAGTGACGCAAAATATTGCATCATAAGTTCCGTGATCATTTTCAGGAGGGATAGGAATTCATTCTTTTTAACCACGTGTTTCAATCACGAACCATGAAATAATCGAAAAGAGTCCTTGACGTTTACTAGAACTAACAACTGCACGTAAAAAGGAAAGTACTGTTAAAATAGGTACTTAGTTTAGTATATCTAATTTATGTACTAAGATATTTGAAAAAAAAGTGACGATAGAATTTCAATTAGTACTATAGCTTGAATTTTAGGGACCACTGTTGGTACTATCATATTATGAAGTAAGAGCATAAATTTGCGACGCTTAATGTCTTTTTTTGGTACTAATACTGATATTTCACCTACTCGATTCAAGGGCAATATTTCGCAGAAAACGTGATTGTTATTCTGTTTTGGTGCGGCTTTTTCTGTGACTAAAATTAAAAATAATAAATATAGAATTATTTATATAATATATAACACTTTCAAATTACTAATAATTGATTTTCTAATTCGTGATATTGAAGGAATAAAATGATACATGTTTATCTGCCATATTTTGTTTTAAAATAGTTAGCTTTTCAGTTTGAAATTAATTATTGGTAATTGAAAATTGTAATTTACATAATATTTAAAATTGAAAATTGTTTTACAATTTAATGGTTTTTACGTTATTAAGGCGGTGTAAAATGGATACTACACCTGTACTCATAAATATTTACTATCTTTTTATTTTATTGCAAAATTTTAAGAAAATAAATGCTTGAGCTTATAGTATTTACTATGAAGATTAGTCAGTTAAATTTTAAAATAAATACATTCATTAGTTTCTCAGAATTTTAGATTTCTTGTACAAAATCTAAAAATTTTAATACATAATATTGGAACCCAAAATTCTGAAAAACTAATGAATGAATTTATTTGAAAATTTTATTGAATAATTTTCATGGTAAATACTACAAACTAAAGCATTTCCTTTCCTCAAGTTTTGCAGTATAATGAAAAGATAGGCCGAATTCATGAGTACAGGTGTAGTGTCCGTTTTACATCCCCTTAAGTAAAAGTTGAAATTTCATGCTTCACAGCGCCGCAGTGCGCATTATATAGGTAATATGTTAGTATAAGATAATTTAGTTCCATAGTACGAAAAAATTCGGTATTATACCAAATAATTTTTGTGATAAGACGCGTTGAAAGACGTACTAACATAGATTGTCTTTATTTATGTACTGAGTATCAATCGAAAAACGACTGATAATGTTTTTTTTGACTACTGACTCAAGTTAGTACATTTTTTTAAGTTTTTTCCTTTCTCTGTGTGCGCAAGTGCAAATTTAGGATGAAGGTTGGAACTTGATAATCTTTAGTATTTACAAGATTGAGATTTGTCTATAAGGTTCGAATTCATGAACGTGATTTCAGTATTGAGTATAACTTGAAACTTAAGTATCTTTACTTGGGTATCAGCAGTTTTTTTTGTTGGGTGGTATGTAGAGTTGAAAAAAAGTGGGAAAGGAATGTAAGATGAGTAGAAAATAGGTGTTATTAAATAAAAGGGTGAAAAATAAGAGTTCTATGGGTAAGATATGGAGGGTCAACGACTAAATTTTTTAAAAAACTCTATTATATAGAAGGGTCTGTATCTCTTCATATTATAAAAAGTTTTCGCTACCGTTATCGACGCTGCTGCCATGTATAACAATCAATTGTGGCCCCAGTTAGCTATCATATAGCTAAAATTTAGCTGAAATTTAGTTAAAATAGAAGCTACAAGTTACTTAAAAGTTGGCTAAGAAATAGCTGAAAGTCGTATAAAAATTAGCTAATAGTTAGTTAGAACTAAGCAGAAGTAGGATAAATTTACCTGAAAATTAGCTGAATTTATTCATAAAGTCAATTGAATTATACAAAATTTAGATAAAAATTGACAAAACTTCAGTGAAAAATTAGCTGATTGAGATAAATTTAGCTGCGTTTAGAGTTGTGCTGTCAACAAAAAATGTTCTCTTTTGTCTAGAAGCTAGTCAAGTGTAGACTCTAATATCATATCATAATTAAAAACTATACTTTAGAGGAAAGAGAAAGTTAAGAAGGGTAGCTAAAGATGGAGGGAATAAAAGAAAAACGAAGAAAGAAAGAATAGAGAGTAAAAAAAAGATAATAAAACAAAATATTGTGAACACAGATGAAGAGAGAAATACATATACTATAGCCCAAATAAATCCCAAAAATGAGGCCTGAAAAAAGTGCTTGTATATGATAACTACTCATTATGTAGAACTCAATAAAAATTGCTATTTTTATTACAAAAAAAAGCGCAGATCCGTCGGAGCCAAGAACTGTAAAAAAGATAGTTTAACTTTAATATATAATAACTACTAATTATGTAGGAACCAATAAAAATAGCAAATTTTATTACAAGAAAAATTACACATACCCTCAGAACATATATACTATGGAGGAAGCATACCGTGTTAAAAAGTTGAGGCAACTTTAGGTAGACTTACATATTAATAATAATACATTAGGTATCAACTTACATTCTATCTCTCTCGCGTAACGCTTCCTTAAGCACTGCACCAGAGAGACAGTATGTGAGTAATTATTTTTTTTTCTCTCACATCATCGTTAAAATAACCACCACTTTTCTGTTAAGTCCTGGCTTGCACCAGAACTGAATAAAAGTGAATAAGTTATTTAATTATATTATTTAATTGTATAAATTTATATATGAATTGCGTTCTCTTGAAATATTTAACTTATTTATAAAAATGTAGTCATTAAGATAAAGATGTATGAATTCTAGTGGTGGATGGACTCCACCAATATTTAATTGAGTGAAATCGCTCTCACTATTGAAAATTACTAATGGATTATTTCAATACTTTCAAATAAAGAGTTTATTAAATAATTATATATTCTTACCTTGTAGTATTTTTTAGTAGATTGGTGCTGGATATGGGCAGACAAATGAATAGGCACGATACGTAAATATATATATCCTCGAGGTTTATTAATTTCTTTTTAACACTTTAAGTACAATAGATTTTTATACGTTTATATATTTTAATAATCGATATATGTATATGTAGCATTAGCAATTGCTTTGAAATATAGAACTTACGGGCAGTGTAAACTTGTTACCAATAAGAAACTCGGGATAATGTCCGAATATCATTTGTTTCATTTGGCTTTTATACTCATATTTGTTTATAAGATTTATTATCTTTTACATCAAATTTTATTTATAAATTTTCTTAAATTTTAATAATATGTTTCATAAAGATTTTAGACTTCGCTTGGTAATTTCGAAATACTCGTTGTCGATTTGAACTACTTAATTTTATAATTCTGCTAACTAAAGAGTTTTATTGACCAATATTAAACTTCGAGTTTCTTTACTGTTTCGCTTTTTCTGTTTAGCTTGACAAATTCCTTTATTATTCAATAACTGTTTTAATTAGTTCATGACGTGAAAAGATACTTTAACCCTTTCAGAACCAATGTACATTACAATGTACATTGACATTTTTTGGTTTTTTTGAAATTGTGCAAAAGTGGCTTCAAATTTTGTAAAAAAAATATGTGTATTAGATTGAAGTAGACTATTTTCGATGTCAAACTGAGGGCCTAAGTTATTATATCTTTGATAGAAACTGAGAAAACTTGAAAAGAAAAAAAAAAAAAAAATTTTTTTTATCGCAAAAATTGCTTAATAAATGAACACTTATCATCGCTAAATGGTTATCAGAACTTTTCATGATGAAATAATAATTCCGTTCTGAAAGGGTTAAAATTATAAATGAAAGAAATAAAAGATACGTCGTGACGTAACATCTTGGGGCTCAAGATGTTTATCGGCACGAAAAACAACAATGAAAACAATAGTTATTGAACAATTTACGAAAATAGAAATTTTTTTTTTTTTTCAATATATCCACGGGCATTACTGCCTTTTTTAACACATAGAAATTCATTTTTAATACAACACAGCTTGACGTATTATTTAACGTGGTATCAGCCCACGGCAAAGATAGCGAAAAAGCGACCAGACGGGGAATCGATCCCGCGCCAACGGGAATACGAGTCACGCCTTAGACACTACTTCACTGAACTCTAAAATTTCTTATAAACTGAGTACAGTTTTTTTTTTTTTGTTCTTATGAGTAAAATGAAATTTGTAATTTTTAGTGGATGACATGATTTCGTTGAGTTATTTGCAATTTGACAAAAAGAAATTATGAAGTATAACACTGACTGAAATCAATTGTTGTAATATGATTGGTCGTAAATGTATTCAGTTTTGTTTAAAAGGTTCGATTTTACTTTTCATGAGTATAGTCGAAATCATGACTTATTACTACCCTCGTCGGCGTTATCAGACCATATGTGTAAGTATCTTATTTATATATTTTTTCTTTTTATATGCTTATATTATATATATATTATTATTATTATTTCTTTTTTTTCTTTTTTTTTAAGTTAAGTTATATATATATAAATAATAGTTTGATAGTTGAAGCAGCAAATGGCAGATGGTTCTAATAATGAAAGTTCAGGAAGTTAATGGCCTTTCTGCCCCCATAAGAATAAAACTCAAATCATTTTAAATAATTTCTTCATTCGACGTTTCGGACATTTCTTCTAGTTATGTCCTTCCTCAGGAGCAATCACTAATAACAAATAGAGAAAAAATTTTTTATACTTATTTTTTATACATTACAACGTAGTTTAAGGCGCGAAAAGTCTCAATTACAACAAAAAGACAGAAAAAATGAAAAAAAGAAGAAGGAAACAGTAAACTTACAGTCAAAATTATCTCACTACGTATTACATCCTAAATACGTTGATCGTTAATGTAATCAATATAAGCTGAAACATCTCCTTATATAGTCTCGCTATTATAATACACATATGTACGCGAACAACAACAAAGCAGTAACATTTGAATATGAGCCATTTGGAATATACCTATATACTATAAAATTTCGGATATTGTTAATCTCGATTTATATTCGTTATCAAGTAAATTTATTTCAAATTGTTTGTTGAGATAATTTTGCTTTCTCATAGAGAAAGCATTGTATCGATAAAAAAATTTTTTTTCTATTTTTTCATTAATTTGTACATATTTGAACTCTGTGAGTCGAAAAAAGTGGTTTCCAGAAAATGTCTGTATGTATGTGTGTGTGCGTGTGGATGTATGATTTCAGTTACTAAATTGTATCTCGAGAACTACTCGATTGATTTGCTTCTAATTTTGCATGGAATTTAGTTTTTTGACTAACTTGCTGGGAAGCTATTGATAATTGGTTCTTCTAGCTTAGTTTTAATTTTAGAGCATTTTAAACTTTTTGAAAAAAATGTTTCTATTTATTAGGCCAATAAAATCTTAAAAACTACTCAATGGATTCAATTCAAATTTTCCATATTATTTAATTTTTCAATCAACTGGTGCGGAAGCTATTGAGAATCGGTTTTCTAAGCGTAGTTTTTTTTTAGAGTCATTTTAAGAATTTTAAAAAACTTTCGATTTTTCATTTTTTTTTTGTATTATACGTAAACTACTCGAAGAATTTGTTTGAAAATTTGTATGGAACTTAATTTCGACTGCCAAAAGTAGAAAAACTTTTGAAAATCAATTTTCTTAGCGCATTTTTAATTTTAGAGCATTTTTAAAATTTTTTGAAAAATTTTTATTTTCAATTTTTTTCTATTTTACGAAAACCATTCGATAGATTTGCTCCAAAATTTAAATGCTAGTTATTCGCTACTGTCTAAAAAAAACAAGATTTGGAAAACATATATTCTCAGAGCAGTTTTAATTTCAGAGCATTTTGAGAGTTAAAAAAAAAATTTTATTTTTCATTTATCTTCTATTTTGTGTAAACCATACTATACATTTTCTCCAAAATTTTTGTACAATCAATTCGATATTGTCTGAAAAAATAAGCTTTTAAAAACTAATTTTCTTAGAGTGGTTACGATTTTAAAGAATTTTAAAGATTTTAAAAAAAATTTCGATTTTTTATTTCTTATTTTTTTTATTTTATGTAAAGTACTCGATAGATTTGTTCTAAAATTTGCAGGGAAATCATTTACAACTGCCGAAAGAAGGAAAATTTCCAAAAATTGATTTTCATAGGGCAGTTTTAATTTTAGAGCATTTTTGAAATTTTGAAAAAGAAATTTTGAAAAGAAAATGTTATTTATTCAGCCAATTAGATCTCGAAAATTACTCGATGGATTTGCTTCAAATCGCGCATACTATCTATGTTTTTGTATAAGTAGACAGGAAGCTATTAAAAATTGGTATTCATAGAGTAGTTTTTTTTATAGAGTCATAAACATGAACTGTATTTATATATAAATATGATTGCATTTTATAAAGATTAGAAATTTTGTTGTCATCATTCTTTTTATTACTACATTATATCATTTTTTCAATAGAACAAATTTTTTTGTGTTACTTGATGATTTAAAATAAATTATACATGTTGAAAAAGCAAACAGCTAGCATATGTGTTCGAAATTTATAAAGTACACTATGAGTAAATATTAATGTTAGACAATTTTTTAATACTAAAATCACATTTAAATAAATATAAAAAAAATTAATGAAACTCGAAGAGCTCTATGAGAAAGCATTCCGCCAAAGCACTTAGCAGCGTTTTTTTGTTTATGAATGTGTAACGCCTCTGACAATAATCTTTTCTGCAATATATTTTCATTATCTAAAATTTTAATTTTTTCGAAATCAAAATAATGTTTATTGTTCTTTCATGTATATATAACGATGAATTTTCGTCTTTTTTATTATATTTTCTAACATGTTCACGTAAACGTACACTTAGACGTCTACCTGTCTGACCTACATAAGTTGCATTACAATTTTTGCAATTTATCCTATATACAACATTGGAGTTGTCCAATTTATTGTTATTATCCTCGCCTAATTTTATTAAGTAACTAAATTTATTTTTAGTTGTATATACTATATTAGTATTTAGTTTGTTAAAAAACTTTTTTATTATTTTTTTCAAATTCACGAACATATGGTAAACATATTATTGGACAACTCCTATTTGTATTCACATTATTTTTATCATAGTTAAGAGTTGCAAAATTATTTATTCTTTCCAATCTGGCTTAAATATATTTATTAATTATTTTTGGAGGATATTGGTTAGCTAACAGAGTATTTTTTATGTAATTAAGATTACACAGCCACACAAAAAAAAAATTTTCGGGCCTGGGGTAGAGACTAGGTTTACTATAGGTTTTTGGGGTCGCTGAATCCGAATCCGAGGTCAGTTTTGTCCCAGCACGTCGAGGTTCTGACATAACCTCAAAAAACTTTATCATCTGGTGAAAAATTTTTCATTTTCGTATTGGCGACGCAGATCATTCTTACTATAGTTTTTTGGGATCGCTGAATCCGAATCCGAGGTCAGTTTTGTCCCAGCACGTCGAGGTTCTGACATAACCTCAAAAAACACTATCATCTGATGAGAAATTTTTAATTTTCGTATTGGCGACGCAGATCATTCTTACTATAGTTTTTTGGGGTCGCTGAAGCCGAATCTGAGGACGGTTCTTACCCAAGACACCAAGATCCTGACATAACCTCAAAAAAGAATACCCGAATTTTGCGAAAAACATGAAATCTTCGTATTGGAAGAGCAGGCAATGTTTACTATAGGTTTTCGGGATCGCTGAAGCCATATTCAGAGTCAGTTTATACCCAGCACGTCAAGATTCTAAGTTGTGTATCCTTTTTGCGTTTGTCTGCATCCAGGGCACCTCCTCGCGGTGACGGCAGGCAACGGAGTGAATCCGTGTTCCGGCAAAGTTTCTGGATTATGGCTTACATGCCGTCATGGCAGGCAAACGCAAGCGTTCTACGATGCAGAGAATCGGATCCTCAGTATCGGCGGCTGGTCAGGGTGAGAAAGCGGACCCGCAGTCGTCATCCTGCGACCGCAGTTCCACATCAGTTGGTCACTTGGCTGATGTGGAATCTAATGTTACAAGTGAGCGGATGGAGGTTTCGCAAATACATAAATGTCACTCAAACCATGATCATTTCTGTTACATTTGTTCTAAATTTGAAGTAAAGTCTTGTTACTTCTGCAAAAATGATGTCCAAGGTTTCAATACAAAAAACAAAGGAAAAATTGTTTCTAATCATGTTGGTTCGGTAACGTTTCCAGTTGTGGTTCCGCAAAATGATTGTGAGCCTGATGTATCTCGCAATACTGAAAGTGTTGAATCGGTGGGATCTGATGATGAATCGGATAGTTCGAATGATCTTGACGATTCTCTGACTGACAATGTTGGAAGTAGTGAGACAGAATACACTAGAAATAAAAAAAATTGCCCTTCATTAATATCTCAGGAGGAGTTTAGTGATGTAATAAGAGATTTAGGTTTACTGAAAGATGGCTCTGAACTGCTAGCTTCGTTCTTGAAAAGGAAAAATCTTTTGAAACCAAAAACAAAAGTTTCCTTCTACCGAAACCAAGAATCTGAATCCCGCCGGTATTTCGAGAAAGATACAGATTTAGGATTAGTATTTTGCACCAATGTTGAAGAGCTTATGAATGAGTTGAAGCCAAATTCTTATCAAGCTTCTGATTGGCGACTATTTATCGACTCCTCTAAGCTTAGTATAAAAGCTGTCTTACTCCACAACACAAATGTATATGCTCCAGTGCCGATAGCTCACTCGATTGTTATGGAAGAAAAATATGACAATATGCAAGTTCTCTTGGAAAAGATTCAGTATGAAAAGTATGCATGGCTGATTTGTGGAGATCTGAAAATTATAACTATGTTGCTCAAGCAGCAGTCAGGATTTACTAAGTATCCATGCTACATTTGCTTATGGGACAGTAGAGATAGAGATAGTCATTACAGCAAAACAAAAAAGTGGCCAGTGAGGTCATCACTAAATCCAGGTTCTCACAACATCAAAAATAAATCTCTTGTTGATCCATCGAAAATTCTCATTCCTCCTCTGCACTTGAAGCTTGGCCTCATGAAACAATTCGTGAAAGCACTCAACAAGACAAATCCATGCTTCCAGTATCTTGCATCCAAATTTCCAAAAATCAGTGAGGCAAAGCTCAAAGAAGGAATTTTCGATGGACCGCAAATTCGAAAAATGTCCCGAGATGCGGATTTCGTCAGTAAAATGAACAGTCTTGAAAAAAATGCTTGGCTGAGTTTCAAGAATGTGTCACAGAATTTTTTAGGTAACAACAAAAGCCCACATTATAAACAACTAGTTTCTGAAATGATTGAGAATTTCAGAAAATTAGGATGTTCGATGAATTTGAAACTCTATTTTTTGCATGCACATCTGGACAAATTCCCCGAAAATCTGGGGGATTTTAGTGAGGAACAGGGTGAACGTTTCCACCAAGATTTGAAAATCATAGAAACTCGGTACCAGGGAAGATGGGATGAAAATATGATGACGGATTTTTATTGGATGATGAAACGAGATAAACCAGTTGGATGCAGAAATCGTAGACCATTGCATAGATCTTTTGAGGAGAAGAGAACACGCTATAGTAGCAAGAAGGAATAAAAATATATGTTAACCTCCCTTAGCCTTCTCCAATCAATCGATCAGATCGATAGCCTATATATAACAAGCTAACTCAGCAGATCATTTATTAAAATGATATCTCAAATCCGAAAAGAGTAATGTATATACACTTCCTCCAGGCCTGCGGAAATAATTTTCTGCACTCAAAAGCCGCCAATATGGAGGATCGAGTATCGAATTTGCCAAATTACAGCCTGCTCTTCCAATACATGAATTTCGAATTTTCTTGCAAAATTCTGGTAGTTTTTTGAGGTTTTATTAAGGCCTTGACGTGCTGGGTATGAACTCACTCTGAATTTGGCTTCAGCGATCCCAAAAACCTATAGTAAACATTGCCTGCTCTTCCAATACGAAGATTTCATGTTTTTCGCAAAATTCGGGTATTCTTTTTTGAGGTTATGTCAGGATTTTGGTGTCTTGGGTAAGAACCGTCCTCAGATTCAGCTTCAGCGATCCCAAAAAACTATAGTAAGAATGATCTGCGTCGCCAATACGAAAATTAAAAATTTCTCATCAGATGATAGTGTTTTTTGAGGTTATGTCAGAACCTCGACGTGCTGGGACAAAATGGACCTCGGATTCGGATTCAGCGACCCCAAAAACCTATAGTAAACCTAGTCTCTACCCCAGGCCCGAAAATTTTTTTTTTTCGTGTGGCTGTGTTATCTTTATGGAAGTTATTATGAGATAAACCAATGGCTTTATCTACCAAAGAATAAATAATAGCTATTTTGTTTTTAAATAGATGGTGTGATTTGAAACTTAAATAACGTCCAGACGTTGTTGGTTTTTGATACCAATTTGTCATAATATTTTGTTTTTTATCTACAACAATCTGTATGTCTAAAAAATAAATATTATTATTATTTAATCGTTCTACTGTAAATTGTAAATGTGGATTATACGAATTAAATTTATTTAATACATATCGATTTTTGTTTTGGGTACACACATTAGGATGTCATCCATATATCTAAAGTTAAAAATGGGTTTAAAACCAAGAATTTTTAAACATACAAATTCTAAATCTTCCATAACAATATCTGACAAGATTGGGCTAATAGGATTTCCCATAGCAAGACCAAAAACTTGTTTATAAAATTTACCATTAAATTGAAAGTAGTTATTATTTAAAATGAATTTTATAACATTTATAAAATCATTGCAGCTCATATTGACTCTATTACAAATCTGAGTCCATCTCTTTTCTATAGCCTTAAAGACTAAGTTGCTTGGAACATTCGTATACATACTTATCACATCTAAACTAATAATTTCATGGTCTGAAGGAATAACTATCTCATTTAAGCACTCTTTTAGTCTTTTACTATTATGGCTTATGGGTTAGTTAAGATACATAAAATGAATCTTCCAGTTAGACCTATTATTTCTACAATAAATTCGCCTACTTACAATATTTCAAAAACTTTTACTAAACTTTTAAGGGATACTTGTAAAACGCCGTTCTCACATATTGACAATAGTAAAAGCTAAAAGAGTGTTTAAATAAGATAGTTATTCTTTCAGACCATGAAATTATTAGTTTTGATGTGATAAGTATGTATACGAATGTTCCAAGCGGCTTCGTCTTTAATGCTATAGAAAAGAGATGGACTCAGATTTGTAATAGTTTATAAACAAGTTTTTGGTTGTGCTATGGGAAATCCTATTAGTCCAATCTTGTCAGATATTGTTATGGAAGATTTAGAATTTGAATGTTTAAAAATTCTTGGTTTCAAACCCATTTTTAACTTTAGATATATGGATGACATCCTAATGTTTGTACCGAAAACCAAAATCGATATGTATTAAATAAATTTAATTCGTATAATCCACATTTACAATTTACAGTAGAACGATCAAATAATAATAATATTAATTTTTTAGACATACAGATCATTGTAGATAAAAAAACAAAATATTATGACAAATTGGTATCAAAAACCAACAACGTCTGGACGTTATTTAAGTTTCAAATCACACCATCCATTTAAAAACAAAATAGCTATTATTTATTCTTTAGTAGATAAAGCCATTGGTTTATCTCATAATAACTTCCATAAAGATAATCTTAATTACATAAAAAATACTCTGTTAGCTAACCAATATCCTCCAAAAATAATTAATAAATATATTTAAGCCAGATTGGAAAGAATAAATAATGTTTCAACTTTTAAGGAGATGTAAAACGGACACTACACCTGTACTCATAAATATTAACTTTCTTTCCATTTCATCGCTGAATTTCTAGAAAAGAAATGCATTAACTTGTAGTATGTACCATGATAATTACCCAGTTAAATTTTCAAATGAATTCATTTATTAGTTTTTAAGATATTTGGATTTCTGCCCCAAAATCGAAACATTTTGATAAATATATTGAAACCTGAAATACTCAATAACTAATAAAAGAATTTATTTAAAAATTTAACTGAATGATTTCAATAGTACATACTATAAGTTAAAGCATTTTTTTTCTGAAAATTTTGCAATAAAATGGAAAGACAGCCAATATTTATGAATACAGGTGTAGTATCCATTTTACATCTCCTTAACTATAATAAGAATAATGTAAATACAAATAGGAGTTGTCCAATAATATGTTTACCATATGTTCGTGAATTTGAAAAAATAATAAAAAAGTTTTTTAACAAACTAAATACTAATATAATATATACAACTAAAAATAAATTTAGTAACATAATAAAATTAGGCAAGGATAATAACAATAAATTGGACAACTCCAATGTTGTATATAGGATAGATTGCAAAAATTGTAATGCAACTTATGTAGGTCAGACAGGTAGACGTCTAAGTGTACGTTTACGTGAACATGTTAGAAAATATAATAAAAAAGAAGAAAATTCATCGTTATATATACATGCAAAGAACAATAAACATTATTTTGATTTCGAAAAAATTAAAATTTTAGATAATGAAAATATATTGCAGAAAAGATTATTGTCAGAGGCGTTACACATTCATAAACAAAAAAATTATCTCAACAAATAATTTGAAATAAATTTACTTGATAACGAATATAAATCGAGATTAACAATATCCGAAATTTTATAGTATATAGGTATATTCCAAATAGCTCATATTCAAATGTTACTGCTTTGTTGTTGTTTGCGTACATGTGTGTATTATAATAGCGAGACTATATAAGGAGCTGTTTCAGCTTATATTGATTACATTAACAATCAACGTATTTACGATGTAATACGTAGTGAGATAATTTTGACTGCAAGTTTACTGTTTCCTTCTTCTTTTTTTCATTTTTTTGTCTTTTTGTTGTAATTGAGACTTTTCGCGCCTTGAACTACGTTGTAATGTATAAAAAATAAGTATAAAAAATTTTTTTTTCTATTTGTTATTAGTGATTGCTCTTGAGGAAGGACATAACTAGAAAAATGTCCGAAACGTCGAATAAAGAAATTATTTAAAGTGATTTGAGTTTTATTCTTATGGGGGCAGAAAGGCCATTAACTTCCTGAACTTTCATTAAATAATAGTTTATTATTATTCCTATCATTTTTTTCTTTTTGTTTCTTTTCAGTTTGATGATTGGTCTTATACTCGTCTTGAACGACGAGTTAGAAGACTATCTCTCAATATGTGGCTATCCGGGGACAATGTAGTCAATGGATTTGATGTTTGGGACCTATGTTCCCTTTTCCGCTTTGAACAGCGAGTGGTGATTGTCCAAGGGATTTATATGAGGATAAAGCTGGTGCAGAATGAGTACTTTCTATACATTGGGCACAACTTAGTATCGAGGGTATGATGATCCCATGATGAGACGGCCTACATGGGTTCCGATAGATTGTAGACCCATAGTATATAAAAATGACGAGTCATGGGACTAGATTTGTCCACTATAGATACAATGCTCTACTATATGTATTATATATTTTACAATGTATATATATTTTCTGTTTCAATAATATATTTCTCTTTTTACCAAATAAATGTGTTCTATTTTTTAAAAATCCTTTTCCTTTTTCTTTTTTCTTCTTACCAAATTTTAACTTACTAGGAGAGTATCACAACTCCGGATCACGGATTTTGCTCAAACTTTGAGATAAGTTTTCAAATGTCAAAATATGAAAGGAAACCGAATTTGAGACACCAACGCTCAATATTTCCCTAGTTATAGGCAGTTAAAGAAAATCACTAAAAAAGTTACTAGATTTTTAAACGCATATAGTTCCTTAGCATTGATAGCTAGAAGCTTGAAACTTATTTTAAATGAAAACTGCGCTCAAATCCTTTCGAAATAGTAGTTATAGCATGTCAAAATATTATTTTTTTCCCAAAGTTATAGCGTGATAAACATTAGACCCAATTTCAGCTTTTGTTATTAATTAATGTTTTAAAAAGAAAAATCAGGTCCAATGTTTATCACGCTATAACTTTGGGAAAAAATAATATTTTGACATACTATAACTACTATTTCGAAAGGATTTAAGCGCAGCTTTCATTTAAAATAAGTTTCAAGCTTCTAGCTATTAATGCTAAGGAACTATATGCGTTTAAAAATCTAGTAACTTTTTTGGTGATTTTCTTTAACTGCCTATAGCTAGGGAAATATTGAGCGTTGGTGTCTAAAATTCTGTTTCCTTTCATATTTTGACATTTGAAAACTTATCCCAAAGTTTGAGTAAAATCCGTGGTCCGGAGTTGTGATACTCTCCTAATTAGTTAAGTAACTTAATTATATCTTGAATAATAACCCTTTTTTTTAAGTTTGTTCTATTTCTTAATTAAAACTAAAATCTTATGAAATAAAATATATTTTTTTTATAATTATTTGAGTTTAAAAATGTATAAATATTTAAAATGATAAAAGACTAATTTAAAACTAAATGTAGATGAATGACGCCATATGATTGGTGTCATTCAACTTCCTACACGCCAAAAAAAATGAATCAAATCTGATTCAGCAAAATAAAACGCTTGTGACATGCAAATAACAAAATTCAATTTTTTTACATAAGTAAAGCAATTATATATACATTACTAAATTTATTTGAATAACTACAATTTTAATTACAACAATTCTTCTTCCCCTTTTTTTATGTCAAAAGAAAAAAATTTAATATAAACATACTTTGAATATTTTTTAATATTAATGATATTTACTTTCTCCCATGTACCAAAATTGACTAATCAGAAATATAGGAAAAAAAAATTGTTTCACAATTTGTATATGCGTAATCGTTCGATATAATCTAAATGTATTTAAAAAAATCATGTAATTTGTTAATTGCTAATATGAGTAACTGTTTTTTGTTTTATTTTTTTCTATTTTTACTATAATTATTGCTTATTTTATATATATCTATTGCGACGATTCAAAAATCGCGCTAGACTTAGTACTTGCGCTCAACCGCTACGAGGTGCTACTCCCGCAACGGGAATAGCGAGCTCCGAAGCATATATAAGCGAGCCGCCGAGCCAGCATAGGGACTCTCTCCCCAGTCCTCTCTCCGCTCTCGCTGTGTAGAGAAGTTATGCTCTGCACAGTAAGAGTACTCCGTACCTGTATTCCTTTCCTTCAATCTGAGTAGTAGGGGGATTCCACTACACAGACTCCTCTCTCTCTCTTTACTATGTAAAGAAGTTATGCTTTGCATAGTAAAAATCTCTATCACTATCCTATCTATGTAGTTGGAGGATTCCACTGCATAGATACTCCTCCACCTACCGCTGCCGTGACTGCCGTCGATAAAACGGATCCCGCGTTTACCCGCCGTAGATAATTGTTAATTATAATAGCATTGTAGATATTAATGTCGTTTTCTTCTTGTTCTTTATTTTTTTACAGACGGTCGCTAAACGACACGCCACCTACCGGTGAAAGCAAGGAACGATAATTTATTTTTCTTTATTACCGCCAGCCAAAAGAAATTATTTAATTTAGTTTAATCAGATTAAAGAATAGATTTTTATGTTTTGCATTTTTGTTATATTTTTTATACCGTCGTTATAAACACTCTTTGATTTATTATTAATAAATGGACAAAAGATACATTTAAATTAAACCATGTCGTCAAATATACTTATTTACCTAGTTTCGCAAAAACCTTTCCTGTAATTTCGACCCGTCGTTTATATCTCTAATATTAAGTTTATTTATTTTTGTTCAAGCTTTAAATTTCAATATTAATATAAAAATTATTATTTCTTTTTTTCACAAAGTTAAATTCTTAAATTACATTTATTATTTTTCTTTCTTTTTATTATTAAATTTCTTCACTTTAATTAATTTAACTAGTTTATTAAGTTGAACTTTGGCTTTTATCCACCGCCGCAGATCATCCTCACAAAAGTCTGACCGCAGCTCACCAGAAAAGCCAAACGTTACACTATAACTATATTAAATGACATTTATGGGCTAATCTTAGGTTTTTTTTTTTTTTAAATTTAGTATTTGCTTAATTACAATTAATATTAAATATTTTAATCTCTTTGGACTTTTGATGTATTGATTCAGGAGGAGTGGGTTTGCTTTTGGAAGGTAATGTTATATATGATGATTTATCTGGTAATGGTGGTGGTGTTGGACGTGTTGGAGGAGATTGCAAAATCATGGGTTCCGATATGACTGGTCTCTCAATTTTTACTTCCTTCAGTTCTACTTCTTCATATTTAGGTGTTTTTATTATTTGATTGTTGTTTAATGTAATCATTAAATCTGTAATGGAACTAAAAATGGCTCCTAATAACTGTATGGACCAGCCATATATCGTGTGAAGAGTATATCCTCTTATAATAGTATCAAAAATTATTTTAATTATATGAATAATGATTAGTATCATTATTATAGCTGAACTTATTAACTCAAATGTCGTAAGATTATTCATGAATTTGTTCCAAGTATTTTCTGCTATGTGTGATAAAGTATTTTCAGTTAGTAAATTACCTAACAAGTCTCCACTAGCATTTTCTTCACCTTGAATTCCTCTTGCTATAGCGTTTAATAAAGCTGCTTTTTTAAAAGGGAACATTACATATTGTAATTCCTGTAAATCTTCTTGTGAATAAATACCACTTGTTGCCAATGCTGTTATTTTCTTGGGCGTCCAAGATGTTTATGTATTTGGTTTCAAAGTTTTTACAATATTCTTTGTTGGCCTTGATTTTGGCGGAAGGTTTATCCAATCTTCTCCAATTTTATAATATTGTGGTATAATCGAATTACAATTTATTTCTAATCCAGATTTTAATAAAATGTGTGTTTTTGGTGTTGAAAACCATGTTTGATTATAAGCAAATTCATCGGGAGCTATGGATGCAAGGGAGAGAGATTCGCGTATAACTTTTTTTTCAATTTCGCATTTTTCTTTTAAAATATTAAATTATAAATCTTTAAGATCAGCCCTAAAATGTTTTTCTATATACACAAACTTAGAATTTACATAGGTAAATATATCTAAGTTCGTTACTTCTTTCCTCATTTCATTATCGTCAAATAGTATTTTATTATACGAAAGATCTAAAATAAATAATCTAAGATGTTCGGTTTTTGTTAATATTCTATTACAAATATGAATATTGTTTAACGCTGATAGTGAAAATGTTGTTTCTATAGAATTTACAGTATAAATAGGGTTTTGATTGGCTGAATTTAGTATTGTTGCAGGGCCTCTATACAAAGTTTCATATTGTGTTTTAAACCCTTCTTCTGTAGGGAAATTTTCCCAAAAAGTATACCCTGCTTGCGAGTCAATGCAATGTTGATCCGAAAATTTACATACAGTCCCTGAATTTAATCATAATTTATCATTTTTTAGACTTACTTGAGCGTATTCTTCTAATAAAGTTATTCTTATAAGACCCTGTACTAAAACGTTGTCGCATGATCCAAAATTGTCTGTGTATGAAGCTCCTGTGCAAGTTTTATCCTTTACTGAGCCTGCAAGGTCTATTCCAACTGCTTTTGTTGAATTTATTTTCAGGTTGGCTGTAGTATGTATATTATCATATTTAAATATTCCTGTATCGTGAATGAATTTACATTTTTCATGGCTAATTTCATATAAGTATTCTTGTAAAGCCTGAGCAGTTGATCCTAAATGACTGAACATCCCGCAATGGAAAACCGTTCTTTAAATTTCTACTTTGCATTGTATCACTTTAATTTTTTTAAATTCTGCAACTTGTAATAGTTCTATTGTAGAATTAGTTATAGTAATATTTTCCTGTTGAAAGTCACATTCTCCCGTGTCCAATAATGAATAAATAGTGATTGTAGGATCTGTAGATTCGCAGTTAAAACCAATGATTGCCGCAATTCTTTTAATAGTTAATAATAAAATAAATATAATAGACAGCATTTTTTTTTATAGAAATGAGGAATTCTGAAACAGAAAATATTATTAGACTTTTCCTTTATGCAGTATTAACTTATTAGCATAATCTACTTTTGGACTACCCTTAAAATTTATAGTAATATCGCTATTTTCCTGAATTTTTAATATTTCAAAGGGTCCCAAATTTTGATCTTTTTCTAATTCTCCTGGTTTTGGTTCTTTTATAAACCATACTTCATCACCAATATTAAAATTTATGGAATTTATGAATCTGTCATAGTAAAATTTAGATTTTTCCTTTGATAATATTAAATTTTCACGGGCTGTTTTCGCAATATCTTTCATATTTGTTAATAATCTTTGTATAGAATCATTAAAAGTTTCTAATTTTTCTGAGAATTTTAAAGGTTTTCTAGATGGTAATCTAGCTAGATTGGCAAAAACTAGTTCATGTGATGTAAATTTATGACTTGAATGAGCATTAGTATTATAATTAAATTGTGCAAGTTCAAGCAAATCATCCCATTCTGATTTTTATCAGCAAAATTTTTTAAATATTCACATAGGGGATGATGAGCCCTTCCTAATGAACCATTAGATTGTGGATGAAAAGCAGTAGTTTCGATTTTTTTAAATTCAAATCTTTTTGAAATAGCTTTTATTAATTTGCCTGTAAAATTTGCTCCCTTATCTGTAAGTACTAGTTTTGGTGAAATGAAAATGCAAATGAATTTTTTTATAAATGCATCAGCTATAGACTCTGCTGTTTGATCTTTGAGCACGACAGCTATTAAAAATTTTGATAAAGGATCTTGAATAGTTAATATGTATTTATTATTATTTTTAGTTATGTTAAGAGGTCCTACTATATCTAATGAAATTTTTTCTAACGTTTTTTCTAGGTTATCTGTTATTATCATGGGTTGTTTTGTTTTATTTCTTTTTAATTTATTTCTTTGACATGTTCCGCAGTTTTTTATGCGATTTTGTATACCACTTTTTAGATTTTCCCAGAAATATTTATTTTTAATCCAATTATACGTTCTATTAACACCTGAATGACCTCCTAAACTCGATGAATGATATAATTAAAAAATTTCATTTCTTTTTTCATTTTCTACATATTCTGTATTGTTCATGCAGATTATACCCGTATTTTTAAAAGTATTGTATAATATTTCTTCGATTTCCTTCCATTCTATATTAATTATTTTAATATTCTTTGATACACTAAATATGATACAATTATTTTTAATTAAAAGATCTTTAAATGTGCCAAAATTATTTATTAAATTTTGTTTTATTAATATCGATGATTCTTTTATATTTAAACTCATTATAAAAATTTTCCTCTTTTTATAATTTATAATTTTAATTTCATTATTTTTAAAATCATTATTTATGTTAATGTTCTTGTGTTTGAAATACTCATCTTGAATTTCATCTAGAGATATTTTTTCATTGGTAATTAAATGTAGAATATTATCCTTCCTATTTTGTATACAATCTTTAGAATATATGATAGTATTAGATTTATTTAAGTAAATATCTTCTTGTTTTTCGACTTCGTTTTCGACACTTTTTATTTGCTCATTGGTTATTGCTTTGATTACTTTTTTTGGTCGACCGCGTTTCTTTTTAATACGTGTACATTCTTCATTTAATTTTTGTATTTTTATTTCATTTGAGGGTATATTTGTTAATTTAATATTTACTTCATTTTCCTTTGCTTTTTGAGCTCTAGTTATCACATTGATTTCTAAAGTATCTATAGGATTTCTAGATAACGCATCACTATTCACATTCATTTTTCCCTTCTTATATATTACATCAAAATCGTATTCTGGTAGTTTGAGTCGCCACCTTTGAACTCTGTTATTTTTATTTGCAGATTTAAAAGATAGTAATGATTTATGATCTGTTACTATAATAAATTTATTCCCGAAAATATCATTTCTAAATGACTCTATACCAAATAATATTCCTAAAGCTTCTCTCTCATACGTATGATATTTAAGTTCTGGTCCTTTTAAAACTCTTGAGGCATATGCTATAGGTTTATCCTCTCCAATTTCTCCTTGAGATAGTATGGCTCCTAACACATATCCTGGTGCATGAGTTGTAATCATAAAAGTTTTATCTAACTGGGGAAATTGTAACAAAGGAGCAGAGCATAATGTTTCCTTGAGTTTGTCGAATGCTTGCTGCTGTTCCAATCCCCATGAAAATTTTACATTCTTTTGTAATAGATACGTTATTGGTTTTGTTATTTTTGCAAAATTATTTATAAATCTTCTGTAGTATCCTGCTAAACCTAGAAATTCTCTAATATTTTTTACTGTTTTTGGGATCGGAAATAATTTTACTGCTTCGACTTTCTTTGAGTCTGTTTTCATCCCATTTTCGCTTATAATATGCCCTAAAAATGTTACGTCTTCTTTCATAAATTCACATTTTTTGGTTCTAATTTTAATCCAGCTTCTCTAAGTTTTGAAGCTACTAAATTAAATTTTACATTGTGTTCTTTTTGTGTGTTGGTAGCTATAATTATGTCATCAATATATATGTGACATATTTTTTTATTAATAAGTTCACCCAGAACAGTGTTGGCTACTCTCATAAATGTTCAAGGAGAATTTGTTAAACCGAAAGGTAAAACTGTGAATTAAAATCTTCCTAATGGATGAACACTAAAAGCTGTTTTATAAATATCTGATTCTTTTATAGGTACCCAATGGAAAGCTGATACCATATCTACAATCGTGAAATACTTATTTCCGCCTAAGTCATCAAAAATTTCTGTTATAGATGGTATTAAATATGGGTCAGGTATTGTTTTTTCATTTAATTTTCTATAATCTATAACTAATCGCCATCATTCTTTTCCATCGTTACCAGGTTTTTTCTTTACCACAAATGCTGGTCCATTATAAGCACTTTTAGATGGTCTTACTAAATTATTTTCAATTAATTTTTGTGTTTCTGCTATAGCGATATCTTTTGACTTATATGGCAATGGAAAGCAATGGAAATTGTTTGACATATACTGGTTTATTATCTGTTAAATTTATTTCATGGTGTTTTAAATTACACCTTCCAATTATTTCTCCTTCCAGCCAAAATATATCTTCATTTTTCAAGATTAAATTTTTTATATACTCTTTATTTTCTTCGTTTAAATGATTTAAAATTATTTTATTTGATAATTTTTCATTACGATCGAAATTTTCTTCTTGAATATTATTTATATTTTCATACATTAAATTGTCCTCAAATTAACTAGATTTTTCTTTTTGCATACTGTTATAATATTCATTTCAGCATTTTCATTTGTAAAATATCTAAGAAATTCTTTATCTTTTTCTTCAACATTAAAATTCGTATTTTCTTTAAGTTTTACAAGAAACTGTTAGTATTCAAATTCCTCATAATTTGATAATTATTTATTTTTGATTATTTTTGTTTTTGAGAAAATCTGAGATTGAGTAATTTTCATTGTCCTGTATTTTTGAAATATAATTTAATATTTGAAATGTATTATTAGTTATTAAGTCTGTGTTTTCCATATTTTGTATGTATACATATGAAATTACATTCTCGTTATGTTTGCAATCTGTTTGAATTAAGAATTTTTCTCTATTTATTTCTAAATAACCTTTATCCAATCTTAATTTATTTTTTTTAATACATTTATACCTAAAATTCCATCGTAAGGTATTGAAAAGTTTTTTAACGCTACATGAAAGTCTGTATGTAAATCATTAATCGGAAAATTTATCAAACCACATGTTTTAATAGGGGTGTTGGTAATTTCCGACAAATATATTTTAACACTATCATTAACAAAATTTAATGGTACTAAGCTTTCTTTTATAATATTAAGCTGAGCACCTGTATCTATTAATAATTTGCATAATTTGTTAGTAAATGGGTTTTTTATTTGAATAAATTGTAGTGTGTTGCCTAATTTAAATATATAAATTGGTATATTTTCATCTTTAATATCTTTAGTTTTAATTTGCATATTTTTTTTCAGATTCATCGTTTACCAAACTTTTTCCATTATATAATTTTACTGTTGTTGAATCATTTTTTATTTCTGGCTTAAATTCCATTACATCATGTAATGTTTCTTTTTGTTCAATAATTTTAACGTACTTGTTATTGGTTTCATTTTCATTAAACTCATCACATACTTCAAAGTCATAATCGATTTCGTGTGTAGTTGCAAAAAATTGAATGTCAATATAATTTTTGAGCGACTTTTGTTGCGAAACTCGTCTTGTGCACTCTTTCCAAGTCGAGTTTATGCGTTTCTCTGTATATGAACTGATGTATTTAATTTAGCTTGACATTGTTCCTTTGTGTGATTGATGCTTTTGCAAAATGTGCAAAATTTACTAAACTTACTTTCTATATTCTTTAATGTAAAGCATAAATCGATTGAATGTCCTAATTTTTTACGATATGGGCATTGTACATTCTGATTGGCGTTTTGAGGTTTTTTGTATGGTATTTTCCTACATTCCTCTATATTATGCCCTCTATTTTTCCAATATTTACAAAATTTCGTTTGAATTCGTTGTCCATATGAATTATTATTTCTATTATTTCCTACGAACATTTTATTTTGATTAAAATTATTTTGACCGATGTTATTATTTCTGCATTCTTTACCCGAGTGACCCCATTTGTCACATAATTGACATCGTATTTGATTATCAGGTTTAATCTGATTTATAAATATCTTAAATTTTTCACAATCAATAGTATTGTGTTCACTGTTACACAGATTGCATACTTGCGTAGGTGTATTACTTTTTTCTGTAATTTGATTACAAAAATTGGTATTATGTCCGTTCTTATTGCATTTCAAGCATAATTCATATTTTTGTATGATTGGACAGTGGCCTATTTGATGATTATTTTCCTGGCAATATTGGTAATAATATTCATTGTCTTCTAAATATTTACACATGCTTCTTGAATGTCCTACTTGATTACAGAACTTGCATATTAATATAATTTCATCCTTTGCATTTGTGCATTTTAATGATGAATGAGTTGGCTGTTTGCAATATATGCAGCCTGCATTGTTGCAACACAATGCCTCATGGCCTATGCCTTTATATATTTGACAGCATTGAAATTTTTTTTGTTTATCTTAAAAAATTTCACTATACGTGATTTTCTATATAGACGAATTTGTCTTTACCCTAATATCCTTCTGTTTCTCCTGTTATTTTTCAATTTCTATTGCTTTAATGGTTGCACTTGAATAATCTTTCACCTCTTCCAATTCATATCTGATTTAATTTTTTAATCCTTGTTTGAAATATTTTAATGCATCTTTAGCTAAATCATTTGTAAAACGTTGATAAGCATCTTCTAATATACCCGCTTCATTTTGTTTCTTATCTTTAATTTTTAATGTTAATTTTTTTATCCTTCCTACATAGTCAACCACTGATTCATTTTCCCCTTGTTATATTTGTTCCAATTGTGCATACAATGAATGTAAATTATCAATTTCAGGATATAGTTTTTTTTATTGTTTTAATAAAATCTGCAATACTTTCAATGTTACTACCTTTTATAGCAGTACGAATCATTTCTGATACTTTAAATCTTATATAATTCATAAATTTCTTTTGTTTATCAGCAGTCAGCATATCTTTTGCAATTTCTAACGAATCTATGTACTTTTCCAAAGGTATATTTTTACCCGTAAACTCAGGTACTAATCTTGACACTTCTTTTAAAGAATATCCCGAAGTATTTGCCATGTTTGTGTTATTAGGCATATGTATATTGTTTACTGTATTATTATTTTTATTGTTATTATTAAAAATTATATTTTCTAGGTTTTCAATACCCTCTATTTCGTAATCACTCTCCAGTTTAATAGAAAATTCCTGTAAGTCGTTAATTGTTTCGTCAATAGTTGAATTATTTTCTGATGAAATTGTCATGTTTTTGTCTGTTGTATTAGTATTATCAGCTAAAGTAATATTTTTTCCGTTTTCTATGCTTTTTATTTCTTGATATCCTGTCTGTTCAGATGAAAATTCCTGAGTATCGTTAAGTATTTCATTAATAGTTGTATTAGTATCTGATAAAATCGTTACGTTTGTCGTTAAGGTGTATTTTTGTGTAAAACTGTCTTTTTTATTTTTATTATGGCTTTGTTCCATCCTAGTAATTTGTGGAAATGTTTTAGGGATTGTGCCTGTATATTTATTTAATAGTGTATTTTGTTCACTTGAATTATCTGTATTAATATTTGATTGAACGTCCGTAATTATATTTAGGATATTATTTTCAGATGTTTCTTCTAAAGTTGTATTTGAAGCATTACTATCAACTGTTTCGTTTAAGGTTTTATTTAAATTATTACTTTTAATTGTTTGATCTAAACTTATAGTCGAAGATCGTGTAATTTTAGTGCTTTTGCAAAATGGATTAATATTTTCGTAGATATGTTTTTCTGTTTTTTCTTGCTATCATTTGTCTCATTTGGCTTTTATACTCATATTTGTTTATAAGATTTATTATCTTTTACATCAAATTTTATTTCTGAATTTTCTTAAATTTTAATAATATGTTTCATAAAGATTTTAGAATTAGCTTGGTAATTTCGAAATACTCGTTATCGATTTGAACTACTTAATTTTATAATTCTGCTAACTAAAGAGTTTTATTGACCAATATTAAACTTCGAGTTTCTTTACTGTTTCGCTTTTTCTGTTTAGCTTGACAAATTCCTTTATTGTTCAATAACTGTTTTAATTAGTTCATGAAGAGATACTTTAAGATTATAAATGAAAGAAATTATAAATGAAAGAAATAAAAGATACGTCGTCGAGTAACATTTCCATATAACATGCTGCCTCCATGTATATTTGCTCGAAGCAGATACCTAAAAAATGCACGAATCCGAAGAACCGGAGATTCGTAGAAAAAGAAGGTAAATATTTTAATTACAATAATATTTAAAATTCACTGAAGAGTGAATTAACTTCAGAATATTGAATTCAAATATACGTTATTGTATATGTAAACAAATATTAAAGAAAAGCTTAAGTTTATTACACATACAATATAAGGCTAAGTTTAAATATGTCACATATGAAATGTCATGTAGTTCTGTTTGATTACATGTATATAATTAACTCCACCGATTTTCAATAAAGAGCAAATATATGTAGTTTAATATTTGAAATAAAAGTAGCGAAAACAACAACAAAACATAAATTTCGAACATAGATTTACTTTATACTAAAAATCAGTGAAACTAAATAATATAAAGTAATGGAATAGAACGAGGAACGCTTTGTTTCCAAATAGTATATTTTTCACCAAGGGAAAAAAAGTAAAGAATGTCCTGAATCGTATGTAAATTGAAAGGCACAATTCACAAAAGCCGAAAATTAAGCTCGACTTCATAGATGACCGTGACCATCACGTATTATTCAGAACTTAGGTATCGTTTGGATATAGAATTCAGTAGACATTGGAAAACAAAATTTGAAAATGTGTAACGAGTTACGTGTAACGTGTAATATCATTGAAAAACGACTCTTATGTTTAGATTCTTGACCTTAATATATGAATTTGAACGATGAAATTAAAAATAACCTTTCTACGTGAAACATGCTTAAAAACAAATTTTGTGTTCATTTCTAATTATAATATTTTCATATATGTATTTTATACATACGAAATACTGAATTTAAATACACAATTATAAGATTAAAATAAAATATTTTGGTTATTTTAAAATTCAAATATTTCAAAACAATAAATCGACTATTTGCAATTACCCAACAATTTTATTTGCATCAAATGTAAATTCCTAATGAAATATAAATATTACGAAGTGTATGTATTACAAGTGAGGTTATATTATATTTAATTTTATATTTTTTTTTATTACCATATCATTGATATTATAATTTATGAATGAATCCTTAATATTAATGGAAAATTATTAAAACACGAAAAAAAATATTAAGTATTAAAACACAACTGAAAATTTTAATCGAATAACATTTTCATCAAAATAAATTTCAACGCTATGATTATTAAAATAGAAATTTTTATTTAACTATCATCCATTGTAATTATTATTTTTGTAATATTCTTTTAAGAATAATATATTTAATGAATAATCATTTTATTTGATGAACAATTATTCTACAGAGAGCGGCCGAAGCGGTGTCGGAGTGAGCTGTCGATGCTTCTCTCACATTGAATGCAAGCAAAACTAAGGCGATTGTTTTTGGCAATGTTTGATTTATTAACGAGTTTTATGCTGGTGAGCCAAAGACGATTGAGCTTGAGGGTAGTATCGGTATATCTATCTCTGATGCCGTTACGAGTCTTGGTGTTGTACTTGACTCTAAGCTATCATGGGAGCCACACATTCATATGTTGACTAAAAAATTAAATAGGACTATGTACGGCTTACGGTTCTTTCGTCGGTATACTACTAAGGCTCTGCGCAAACAACTCGCAACCACCCTGCTGTTTTCACATCCCGACTACTGCTCAGTAGTTCTGCTTGATGCTTCACAGAAGTTGAGAAGACGATTACAAAGACTGCAAAATTCATGTGTGAAATATGTATTAGCCATGAGAAGGGGCGATCATATCTCTCCTCATAGAGCTGCGCTGGGTTGGCTACGTACTGATGCGAGGAGACAGTATTTTATGGCTGTACTTATGTACAAAATCGTGTGCACGAATACTTTCAAGTATCTAGTGGGTCTCTTTACTAAATATTTACATAGGATAGCCACTACGGGAGAGATTAAGGATTTCTATGTGCTCTTCATGGGTACCGAGACTGGAAGAAATTCCTTTTAAGCTCAAGGTGCGCATTTTTGAAACATCCTGCCTGCTGATATAAAGAATCTTCCATCGCTCAGCAGTTTCAAGTCGACTTTGAGGAGGTACTTGCTAGACCTCGAATGAACTTAATTTTATTTTCTATGTTAATTTATTTACTAGCAAAAACTACCTTGCTCCTAACGTCGCTCGGTTAAATTTTCATAAATTATATTATTATGTATAAATTATACAATTTTAAAATAAAATAGAATTGCCGCAATTTATGAATTTTAATATTCTAGTTTTGTACTAAATTAAATTTTTATATTTTTATAAAAAAGATTAATTAAAGTTACAATGTGCATAAAAATTGTTTAAATACAAATTATATCATGATGAATTAAGAATTTGTTCTACTAAAGTGCATTAGTATGAATAAAAAATATAATAGGAATTCATTCTTTTTAATCACATGTTTCAATCACGAACAATGAAATAATCAAAAACGGTATTTGACGTTTACTACACTGAGAGAAAATTCATGCTAATAGAGCATGCGAATTGCCATCTATGCGAGCATATAAAACATTGATACAAATATGACAGGCGTGAGAAGCTCTATTAGTATTGGATTACCTTATACTAAAAAAGATGGTATGGAGAGTAACTAAAGCATGAACGGCATTCACTGATGACTCGCGTGGTATACTTCGATGGCTCCCCACTCTCATATCCTTTGTTTGCTTGAGTTGCCTCCTCTTTTGGGTAGCGACGCGAGCAAACACGGCTGGTCTATATCCAAAATCATGTCACAAATTTCGTAAACGTATTTTCGTTGCGTGAATCTTTTTTTCTTTTCTTTTCTTTTTTTATGAGAGAAGAGACATTATAAATATAATCTGTTAAACTTTATAACTATCAATAATTCATTTTTAACTTAAAATTTAATTATTTTAAACAGCTGGGGGGCAGATGAGCATGTACGATTTTATGCCAGAGATATTTCGAAGTAGCGTTGGTCTAGTGCGTAACTTTCGCGCTTTCCATTTGGAGTACGCGTGTTCAACTCTCGGCTAGGGTCACTTTTTTTTATTTTTTTTTTATTGTTTTAATATGTTTTATTCCTTTTTATATTTATTTTTTTTTAGATTTTGTATTTTTTTAATAATTTCAAAATTTAATTTTTCACAAGTACGCTCGTTTTTTTCAGTGAAAATTTTTTAAAAATAAATTATTCTTTATAGGTAGTAATTACAAATATTGATAAATAAATAATAGTGATGTTTATTTTATAATAGTATAGTTTAATTTATTTATAATTTAGTTTATAAAATTTACAATAAATTACAATAAATAAATAAAACTGAGGTATTATTATTTATGTTATAATATATATTGTATATTGAAATATGTTTATAAAGACAAAATTGAACTATAGTATTGTAAACATCACTATTATTTATTTATTAATATTTTAAATTATTTTCTATATGAAATAATTTATTTAAAAATATTAATAAAAAAACGAGCATACTTTAAGTAACTTGTGAAAGAATAGATTTTAAAATTAATAAAAAAATAGAAAATAAAAAAAATATAAATAAAAAAAAGCAATAAAAACTATTGAAATAATAAAAAAAAAGTTTAAAAAAAGTGGTTCTAACCAAGAGTTGAACTCGCGTACTCAAAAGGAAAAGCGCGAACGTTACGCACTAGACCAACGCTACTTCGAAATATCTCTGGCGTAAAATCGTACATGCTCATCTGCCCTCCAGCGGCTTAAAATAATTAAATTTTAAGTTAAAAATTAATTATTTAAAGTTAAAAAGTTTAACAGGTTATATTTATAACGCATCTCCCTTCATAAAAAAAGAAAAGAAATAAAAGATTCATGCTACGAAAATACGTTAACGAAATTTGCAACATGATTTTGGATATAGACCAGCCGTGTTTGCTCGCGTCACCACCCAAAAGAGGAGGCGACTTGAGCAATAGAAGAATGCCATAGTTAGCAGTAAAGAAAGAATAGTGGACAAGCCACGTTTACTTCCTTCACGTCCCATGAGAGGATACAGCGCTAGCTATCGAAGGATATTAGAGTGGGGAGTTACTAAAGCATGTAAACAAACAGTTTTTGGATAGCACAAACCTCGTAAGAGTAGATGGCGCTGTTATGAAAGCATAGGATATTACTTACTAGCTTTGGATACGTAAACTAAATGCTCTATTGGCATGAATTTTCTCTCGGTGTAGAACTAACAACTGCACGGAGAAAGGAAAGTATTGTTAAAATAGGTTCTAAATCAAGTATATCTAATTTATGTACTAAGGTACTTAAAAAAAGAGTGTCGATATAATTTTAAGTAGTACTATAGCTTCAATTTTAGGGACCAATGTTGGTACAATTATATTATGAAGTAAGAGCGTGAATTTGCGATGCTTAGTGTCTTTTTTTGGAACTAAGACTGATATTTTACCTACTTGATTCAAGGGCAATATTTCGCAGAAAATGTAATTATCAATCTCTTTTCGGGCGGCTTTTCCTATTACTAAAATTAAAAATTATTAAATATAGAATTATTTACATAATATATAACACTTTAAAATTACTAATAATTAATATTTTAATTCGTTATATTTAAGGAATAAAACGATACATGTTTATCTTCCATATTCCGTTTTAAATAGTTACTTTCGAATTTTAAATTATTAGTAATTTAAAATTGATATATATATATATATATATATATATATATATATATATATATATATATATATATATATTATATGATTTACATTATATTTATCAACTGTTGAAAATTGTTACACAATTTAATGGGTTTTACATTGATAGGCATTTATTATATTGAAGTTTTTCGCTCCTAACGTCGCTCGGTTGAATTTTCTTTTATTATATTATTATGTATAAATGACTAATTTTAAGTAAATAAGAATTAATTAATTTAAGTTAATTTTGAGTACTACATAAAATTAAAAATAATTTGATGAAACATAATATAAAAATATATGTACACATGTGCTTAAAGTAAAAAAGCGTATAATTTATTTCATCAAGTGATTATTTCTCAATCGACTTCCATAAGAAAAACAAAGATAGTACGATATTTGATATAAATAAATTGAGAACTGGGAACTGAGTAACAACTATAATTTCCAGACCTTAATATATGACCATGAATTTGAATTATAAAATTAATTTTTACGTAAAACATGCTTAAAAAAATTCTGTGTTTATTTCTAATAAAAAATATCTTCACGAATGTATTTTATATATATGAAATACGAAATTTAAATTAAAAAACCATAAGATTAAAATACACATTTTTGGTTAATTTTAAATTTGAATATTTCAGAATAATAAAATAACTATTTGCAATTACTTAACAATCCTTTTTGCATCTAATATAAAATTTTAATGAGATACAAATATTACAAAGTGTATGTATCACAAGTAAGGTTTGCATATCATAAATATTATAATTTTTAGAAAATTCTTGATATTAATAAATTATTAATTTATATAATTAAATATTTTTTCATTGATGACAAGTAACCTTTCAAATATAGTTAAAATAATACTGTAAATGTCAATCAAATAACATTTTCATCAAAATAAATTTCAACGCTATAATTATTAAAATAATCATTCTTAATTAACTACAATCTATTGCAATAATTATTTTTTTAATATATATATATATTAAAAAAATAATAATTTTATTTGATGAACAGTTATAAAAATGTTATATATTTATAATTAAATGACTAAATTTACTAAACTAAAATTTTATTCAGTTATCATTCAGAGAATAAAGTATTTAAATTAGTTTTCATAAAAATATATTTTTCAAAAAGTTACTTGTTAACAATTTTTTATAAATAACATACATTTAACCTTAATTACATTTTCATTTGTACACGTGATAGTATTTAAATAAATTGTCATTTATATAAAAATTGTTAACAATTAAATATATTAAAATTACATTTTAATATATTAAAATTATATTTACCTTAATTACATTTTCATTTGTACACGTGTTTGTATTCAAATGAATTGTCATTTATATAAAAATTGTTGACAATTAAATATATTAAAATTCATTTCATTAAAGCCATAATATTTTTAATAAGAGAAACACATTAATTTTTAAAATACATCAAACTACCTCATTTGAAAAATTATCATTACATGATATAAAAATATTTTTTTTAATATCGTTTGAACATAATTGTTATGAAATACACTTTAAAAAAATTATTTGTTTGATATTAAATTTTTTTTAATAGTCAATTATAAAAATAGGAAAATATATGAAATATGAATAATTTTTTCTTATTATGTCTATAATTATGAATTTATATTTATGAGCTGTCTAGATAGAAGTGAAATTTCCCCTAAAAAAGTAAACATTCCAAAAGAAAATTTACTTATTATTTGCGAAACACTTATTATAAATGCGGAAAAAAATAATATTCTGTAATATTACTCTAAAATTTGTATTAAATATGATCATTGAAAGTACAATTATATTATTATGTTGAATTTGTTGTCAAAGTTTGATTATATTTCACTATGAGAAGATATATAAAGTAACAGTCATATTTAACTGATGTCTTTCCACTCTATTTCTGCAGTTTCATAAAAGGAATGTATTAACTTGTACACAGTAAAAATTTTTCGGAACTTTAAATCGCTGAGCATGGTAAGTATCGGGACCCTTGCTGAGCGTGTTAAATACACATGAAAACCGGTAAAATTACATAATCCATTGTTTCTAACCTACATTCGATATAATTTAATAAAAATACGTTAAACGTTTATTACTCATGACACTATGAAATTTGAAAAGATAATTTAATAACTTTATGTTAAACATCAATTAATAAGAATAAAATATTTCTTATTGTGTTTAAAATGTGTTTCTATTGTCGCGAAAGTTCACGTATGTCATGTATTTTTACCGGACAGCCATGTTGATATTGAAATATTACACTGCTAAGCACGGGGAAAATACCGCAATCATAGTAGGACCTACGCTCAGCGATGTAAAGTTACATAAAAATGTAACTTCACATCGCTAAAACATGTAATTATTTACAGGAAACTGGTATAGTTACCAGAAAATTTTTCAAAGTGTAGTATAAATCATGATGATTATTTATTTAAATTTTCAAATTATTCTAATCATTAGTTTTCAAGATATTTAGATTTCTGATTCCAAATACAAAAATATTACTAAATAACATTGGAACTCAAACTCCTCAATAACTAATGAATAGATTTATTTAAAAATTTAACTGAATAATCTTCGTGATACATATTATATGTTAATGCATCTCTTTATTCAAAATTTTGAAATACAATGGAAATATAGTCAATATTTATCGGCGCAAGTGTACTGTCCATTTTACATCTCCTTAAATAAAATATGCTTATAAAATTTACATAATATTTTATAAAAACTATTCGAATGATAATCATATATTTAATATTATTTTAAACTATGAATAAAAAGATTAAAAAATTATTATTAAGGAGGTACCTTCGCTTTAGTATGACAAAACAGGTTTGGTCGAAACTATGCAAAATTGTTTGTTTTTATGTCTAAAATGCACATATAAAATTTCATGAAGATTCGTTATCTCGTTAATGAGAAATTAGAATAATTATATAACATTGGTTCTTATGGGGAAACGTTAATATTGTAGTTGACCTTAAAATTTACAAAACAAAATAAAATGAAATTTTTTGAGTATAAACATAATATTACTGGCAACTTATAAAATAATTTTCAGAAACTTTTATTACTTTTACACAGAAATATAAATGAATAAATTATTCATTTATGTACGAATCTAGTTACTTTTATCGTACATAGCGAATGGTGGCAAAAACACGCCATAACCTCAAATTTTCAAATTTCATAAAAAGAGCATGTAAGTGATTTGGACAGTAAAGATGATGATCTTAGATTTTAATTTTTTAGTTTTAAATAAAAATTATTTTTTTTTTATATTGATGCTAATTCTATCGAGTATGTGAAAATCACCATACAAAACATATATTCTTGGGGAGGGGAGATATCTAGTAACTTTTAATCAAATAAGCATATTGAAAATTTGACTCGAGTGGTGGACGAAGGTACCTCTTTAAGTGATAACTTATAAATAGTTATATTATTTCATTAAATACATTTCCAACTTGAATAATTATCTTCATATTAAAACTAAATTTAATTAGCATTCAATACCACAAGTTATTTAAAAAATTTATCATTTTTCAAAGTTATTAAAAAGTTATTTATAAAAAGTATTCTCATATCAAAATTTCAAAATTCTATTAATTTAATTTTTTATTCTTTACATTAGAGAATAAGTTTTGATGTGTAAATTTTCTTGTAATATGCAACATATATATATATTATCTTATGGTTAAATATTTCATCACCTTGTATGTAAATTATTTTTTTAAAGTAGAATAATACTGTGAATAAACAAATGATTATAAAAAAATATTGAAAACTGTAAATAACAATGAAAAAGCGTTAGGCTGGAGATAAATAATGATTGTTTATTATCATTTATACATTTTTTAAATATAGATACTGCAAATATCCGTAAATAACTGTAAATAAATTGGAGAATACCATTATTAGAAATAACTCAAAATAATTTTCATTTTAGTTCTTTTTACAACAAACTTTTTTCAATGAATAAATATATATATATATATATATATATATATATATATATATATATATATATTTATTCTTTGAAAAAAATATTCCCACACACACACACACATATATATATATATATATATGTGGGGCATTTCACACCAACTGGAAGAACAGAAAAATAAAAATCTCTGAAACTCTAAAAATATATTCTTTCTGTTATCCAAAAGATGTAAATGAATTTTCAAGGATTTAGATTAGAAGGATCAAGAGCTATAGATCCTTGAAATTGGAAAATTTTTAAATTTCTAACTCTCTTTGCTAACTCTCCTCTTCATTTACAACAAGAAGTATTCTTATGAATTTCTCTCTAAAACATCAGGATTTTCAGAAAAAAAATCATAAAGTTGGTACTTTTCCAAAAATTTTGAAAAATTCCAAATTTTAAGGATTTATGGCTTTTGATTCTTCCAATCTTAATCCTTGAAAATTTTTTTAAACATTTTGGGTAACAAACAGAATATATTCTCAGAGTTTTAGCGATTTCTATTTTTTTGCTCCTCTTAAAAATGCAATCCTATGGTTTGCGCTTTTCTGCACATATATACATGTATATATATATATATATATATATATATATATATATATATATATATATATATATATATATATATATATATATATATAGGTCATTTCACGCTAACTGAGAGAGAAAAAATTTAAATCGCTGGAACTCTGAGAATATATTCTTTCCGTTACCCAAAATGTGGAAAAAAATTTTCAATCATCTAGATTAAGAGGATCAAGAGCTATAGATCCTTGAAATTTGAAAATTTTTCAAAATTTTTGGAAAAGTCCCTACTTTATGATTTTTTTTCTGAAAATCCTGATGTTTTAGAGAGAAATTCATAAGAATACTTCTTGTTGTAAATGAAGAGGAGAGTTAGCATGATTTTTTACAGACCTGAATTTTGAAGTTTTCTATTGGTTCTTACATGTATTACATGGTAATTGTAATTACTCATTGTTTGCCACTTCATAAATTGCTTTTCGAGGGCTTATTTACTTTTATTTTTCATGAACTTTAAAATAAATTTTGGTTTGTGTAAGCAAAAGTCACCAATAACGAGTTATGACAGTTTGAAATCTATATTATCATGTATGATTTTTTTTTTCATATTGAATATAAATATACACTCTAAACTCAAAAGAGTAAAAATTGGAAACAAAAAGTAGAAAAGTATAGTTTTTTACTTTTAAAAGAGTAAAAGTATAGTTTTTTACTTGTAAAAGAGTAAATTGAGAGTTTTACCACTATAAAAGGTAAATTTGACGAGTTTATAATTTATAAAGATAAATTCAAGCAGTTTCCTCTTTTACTAAAAGTAAAAACGTATGTTTTTTACTTTATGAAAATAAAATGATTTTAAAAAGGTAAATATGATGTTTTCACTCTTTTCATAAAGATTAGTATCAAATTTTTTATTTTGCAAAGAGTGAAAGATTATCTTACCTTTTCTAAAGAGTAACTTGATGTGTTCACTCTTTTGCCAAAAAGTAAAAAGCACATTTGTAATTTTGTAAAAAGTGAAATAATACCTCAATAACCGAAAAAAGGAATTTGATCAATATTCACTTTTACGATATTCCTCCAAAGATTAAATTTATCAGTTTACTATTTTCGGGATAATAAAGTCACGTGAAAATATAAAAAAATTACCAAATTATCTCACATGTGAGATAAATTGCTAATTTTTTTATTGTTATTAACAGAAAGTCGGATCTGCTGGTATCAATTTTTGCTTTTTTCATTTTAATAATATCTATTTAAATTCATTGTTTAAACTGATATTATAACTTGTCCGCACTAAAGCTACCCCTGTTGAAAATAATCAGCTGGATGTCCAGGTAGGTTATCCACTTGGATATTCAGGTGGATATCACTCTGATTGAGTTGGATATCACTCTGATCAAGTTGGATATCACTCTGATCTTCATTCATCTGGTTGCAGCTAAAATCCATTTAGATATTTTTTGCGAATAGTAATAATTAGGTATTGTCAGCATTTATATAAATAATAATACTAAAAATAAAAGAAAATTAAAAATTTTGTATCAATCTTTAATTTATATAAAAATAAAAGCAAATCAAAAATTTCATATAAATTTTTAATTTATATAAAATTTTTTAGTTGCTTTTATTTTTAGTATTTTTATTTTATATAAATGCTGATAATGCCTTATTATTACTTTTCGTAAAAAATATCGTAAAAAATATGATTTTAGCTGCATCTAAGTGAATATCAGAGTGATATCCAATTCGACCAGAGTGATATCCACCTGGATATCCAAGTGGATAATCCACCTGGATATCCAGCTCATTATTTTCAACAGGGATGTTAATACAACAATTTTTGTTAAAATAACAAATCATTTGGATTTGTTATTTTTTTATAAACTTGGAATGGAAATTACATATCAAACTTGATGAACCTAACCTCAAAATACTATTATTGAAAGTTTGTATATAACTTTTTATGTGAAGTATTTTGGTAGATTTCATGAGTTGTCCGCACTTAAATTTAGTCTTACAAATTTTTTCATTTCAACAAAAATTAAACGCAGCGTTTACTCATAAACTTGGAATGGAAATATTATGAGGGGGCGCAGCTTCGTCATCCTCTTAAGGTATTATTTTACTTTTTACGAAATTGCAAATGTACCCTCTACCCTTTGACAGGGCTCTTATTCTGACAACCGATATAACATTTTATCACAAGAATAGAAGATAGAAAATTAATATGTCGGACAAAGACAACAACATATGATTTATCGTTTAAGAATAACCCCCCAGGAGATTGAACACATCAAGTTACTCTTTAGAAAAGGTAAGATAATCTTTTACTCTTTGCAAAATAAAAAATTTGATACTAATCTTTATGAAAAGAGTGAAAACATCATATTTACCTTTTTAAAATCATTTTATTTTCATAAAGTAAAAAACATACGTTTTTACTTTTAGTAAAAGAGGAAACTGCTTGAATTTATCTTTATAAATTATAAACTCGTCTAATTTACCTTTTATAATGGTGAAACTCTCAATTCACTCTTTTACAAGTAAAAAACTATACTTTTACTCTTTTGAAAGTAAAAAACTATACTTTTCTACTTTTTGTTTCCAATTTTTACTCTTTTGAGTTTAGAGTGTATATTTTCATGTATGATTTATTTTTCATATTGAAAATAAATTATACATGAAAATATATATTTCAAACTGACATAAATCCTTATTGGTGACTTTTGCTTACACGAACCAAAATTTATTTTAAAGTTCATAAAAAATAGAAGAAAATAAGCCCTCGAAAAGCCATTTCCGAAGTGGCAAACAGTGAGTAATTACAATTACTATGTAATACATGTAAGAACTAATAGAAAACTTCAAAATTCAGGTCTGTAAAAATTATGCTAACTCTCCTCTTCATTCACAACAAGAAGTATTCTTATGAATTTCTCTCTAAAACATCAGGATTTTCAGAAAAAATAATATAAAGTAGGGACTTTTCCGAAAATTTTGAAAAATTTTCAAATTTCAAGGATCTATAGCTCTTGATCCTCTCAATCTAGATCAATGAAATTTTTTTCACATATTTTGGGTAGCAAACAGAGTATATTCTCAGAGTTTCAGCGATTTTTATTTTTTTGCTCTTCCAGTTTGTGTGAAATGTCCCATATATATATATATATATATATATATATATATATATATACACTGCCGTTCAATTGCTTTTGCCCACCCTAGAGTAAAATTAATTAAAATAAAAAGTTTTATATCTCCGGAACTAATGATCGCATCTTCAAAATCCAAACGGCCTTTGAAAGATTGGTCAAAAATCTTTGAAATAAAGTAAGTCCGGTATAAAAAAAGTCATTTTCTAATTGCTTATAGCAATGTAAAAAAAATTTTTTTTAATAATTTTTTTGCCCACATAAAAATGAATGCCATTTTTATGAAAATTATAATATCAAAAAAAAACCAAATAAGTTTTAAAAATTTAATAGTTTTCTTTAAAATTAGCTAAGTAAAATATTTCTATGACTTTTTAAACCACAATTATGGTGTTTTTTCGAAAAAAAACCTATTTTTTCAACCATGATTATCTCATAAACTTAGAAAGATAAAAAATTTTGTGTTAAAGAAAAAATGTTTCATTTTTAGTCTAAAATATATATATTTTGTGACCAATAAATTTCAGGAAAAAAAATTTTTTTTCACTTATTTTTTTAGGGAAATTTCATGAAAAATTAGTAAAAATTTTTAATTAAACGAGTAAAAAAAAAACTTTTTTCCCGAAACTTATTGTTCATTAAATGTATATATTCTAGACTTAAAATGAAACATTTTTTCTTTGAAACAAAATTTTCCATCTTTCTTAGTTTATGAGATAATCATGGTTGAAAAAATAGGTCTTTTTTTCGAAAAATCACCATAACTGTGGTTAAAAAAGTAATAAAAAAATTTTACTCAGCTCATTTTAAAGAGGACTATTAGAGTTTTGAAACCCATTTGGTTGTTTTTCGATATCATAATTTTCATAAAAATGGCATTCATTTTTATGTGGGCAAAAAAAATTAGTAAAAAAAATTTTTTTTTACATTGCTATAAGCAATTAGAAAATGCATTTTTTTATTCGTACTTACTGTATTTCAAAGATTTTTTACCAATCTTTCAAACGCCGTTTGGATTTTGAAGATGCGATCATTAGTTCCAGAGATATAAAACTGTTTATTTAGTACAGCCCTCCCTCAAATTACGTTGCAATTTTTTCTTATAAATAGCCATTTCAAAATTAACGTAACTGAGGCCCCCCCTTGCACCCCCTTTATTCTTATAGCCTCCCTCAGCCCCCCCTCAATATGCCCCCCTCACTCTTTATAGCCTCCCCTCATTGTGCCCTTCCCCTCACTATGATATTATCTTTTAGTAATTAGTAATAAAAAAATATTTTTATTATTAATAATATTCTATTATTATAATAACAATTATAAGTAATTGAATATTATTATAATTAGCCATATTTTATTATTATGATTGTAACTGTGACTAATTGATAATATAAAGATTTTTCACTGCATTTCATTTATATTCTAATACTGAATTTTAATAATGAAAAAAAAAATTATTATTATTAATATTTCATTAATATAATTGCAAACATAACTAATTGATAATACAAAGCTTCCTCTCTGCATTTCCTTTATTCAGATAAATATATAATATTTTTATTTTTATATATTGTATTTTTATTTTTATTATTGAAAAAATTTACTAATTACAAAAGTAAATTATAAATTACAAAATGAATTTAGCTTAATATCCATAGGTACTTTATTAACACTTGTATTTAAATAAAACATGTTTTTTTAAAACTAGAAATAAGATATTCACATATTTATCTTTTTAAAAGATTTCTGGGCTTGAGACCAGCATAAAAATGTACGGTTGCATTAAAAGCTTTAAAAGCTCACAAATTCATTTCTTATTGTCGCTGAAGCGTACAGATCTATTATTTGTTATCGCTAAAAAAAAGCTTATAAAAGCGTACAGATTTATTATTTGTTGTCGTTAAAAAAGCTTATAAAAAGCATACAGATTTATTGTTTGTTGTCGCTAAAAAAACTTCATATGAGCATACGAATATATTGTTTGTTGTTGCTGAAAAAACTTACAAATTTATTTTTCATAATTGCTAAAAGAAACTTACAAATTTATATCTTATTGTCGCCGAAAGAAGCGTACAAATTTATTGTTTATTGTTGCTAGAAAAGCTTACAAATTCATTTATTATTGTCGCTGAAGCGTACAGATCTATATTATATGCTTTATTACATTAAAAACTACATCACATCTTATATCTTTTCATTTTTTTTAAATATAAGCAGTTAATTAGTTTACATTGTTTAATATTTTAATTGCTTTTATTTTTTTTTAATGTGATTTAAATGTAACCATTCTTACCCAATGCATCAAAGGCTGTCTTAAGATCTAAGGAAACTATATAAATTTTATTTTCAAATAATTATATTTCTTAAAAATTTGAAATATATTTTTATGCATCTTACATCTGTAATTTGATTTCAATCTCTTGATAATTCTACTTTACATCTTCTTAAAATATTTATCATTCTTTTGAAATATATATTTTCTTTCATCTCATCTAACAATATCAATACTTTGTACTTGATTTTTAATTCTTAAAAAACACTATTATTCAAATATTAGTAATTAATTATAAAACTTTTATATCATGTCATATTGCCTGTTGACATATATTTTTATAAAAACAGAAAACCTCGAATCTAATTACGTTTTTGAAGTATTTTTATCGATGAAATTAATTAAAAATTATATATTTAAAATTTCTATTTCTGTTAAAACTTGATCAATACAAATTATTACAGGTTATATTCCAGGAAGGCATTTTGTTCAATCATCTTAACTCTGACAAATAAAAAAGAAATATGAAAAACTAAGTAAAAAAAAAGTATTTTTATAGAAATCAACTTTCAAATTTACATTATTACCATCAATTTTATGCAATTCATTTTTCGTGAACTGACAATATTTTAACCGAATCGGATACAAGAAACTTATTTAATTCTACTTTTTTCGGTATTTAAACACAATATCATTATTTTAATTTTTGTGCAGTCTTCAAATACTCCTACTATTTTATGAAAGAAATTAATAAACTTAGCTTAAACTTCTTAAATCATCTTCTAATATTGAATAATTTTTTTGCAAAAATTATATCACTAGGTTCGGTATTTACATTGACAAGTAATTCTCAATAACTTTACTAAAAGATATATTAAAATTGTTAAATCTTTTATTTGTTTCCTAATTACAATAATGATTTACAATTTTAAAATTATAAAATTATATAAATAAATCTTAAAATGTATAAAATTTATATCTAATATAATTTAGGTAAAGTATGAAATTTGAGAAAGATGGATGCTTACTGTTGTAATTAAACATAAAATTTAATACATGTCATCATTTATTCGATTTACCCTAAAGAAAAGAAATATGTAAGGGTGCAGTCAGATAAGTAGAAAAGAGACTGCCGAATAGAGGATGCGTAATAGAAACGACTAATCAGCGCTATTCGGCAAGTTTCATGCGAAGAATAGAATTCTATTCTCTATTCCACTGTAGAATGGAAGAGCGAGTCGCGACACGAAGTAAATAAACGAAAATAATTAAATTATAAATACAAATCTACTTCTTTCATTTAAAAAAAAATTGTAGAAAATCGCTCTGTTTGAGCTATAATTTTAAAGAGATTATGTTTATGTTTATGCGACCTAATACGCAAGCATCTTCTTTCCATTCCACGGATTTTTTTCCCCCTATGGTCACATGGAGAGAAAAAACAGTAGAATAGGCGGTAGAATAGAAAAATGAATATATAGCTAAATGTTTGTTTTAATCAATTCATTTTCTTGTTTTTTCAAGTTTTTGAAAAGAATTGTAAAAAACATGTACTTTTTTCAAATATATAATTTCCTTAGATCTTAAGTCAGTCTTCGATACAGTTAGTAAGAATATTTACATTAAAATCACATTGTAAAAAACATATACTTTTTTCAAATATATAATTTCCTTTTTGAATGTGACCTCATTAAGAGCTCACATTGGACAGGTGCGTGAGCTCTTATGCGATGGTCTCACTTATGATCCGTTTGGAGTTGCTAAAACCTGGCTGGGACCGACTGTCTCGGATGACGTTATTCGGATTGAGGATTATAAGTTGTTCAGGCAGTACAGAAACCTTCATGGAGGAGGGTTACCCTCTACGTTAAAAATAATTTAAAATGTGAAGTACTAGCTATTTCTAGTACCACAACCATAACTAGCAGTGGTAAACCTGAAGTGCCAGAATATATTTTTTGTTCGATTAAGGATGGCGACTCTGAACCTGTGCTGGTTTCTGTCATTTATCGCCCTCCTGCCATTTCATTTACAAAAAATTCTGATTTGTTAAATTCTTTGAGAGATTTATCTCATGATTTTTCACATAAAATTATAATGGGGGATCTGAATGCCGATCTTCTGCGAGAAAGCAGTGATGCGAGGTTTCTTAGTAAACTAACAGCAGAGCTTTCGCTTCAGTTGGTCCAGCATGGTGACACGAATATAACTCCATCTTCTCACACATGGATTGACCTGATTCTTGTGGATGACAATGACAATGTACTTGACGCACGTAACTTACCTGCGAATTTTCATAGTCGACACAATTTAATTAATGTTTCTATTACTTATAATACGTGCAGTATAGATCACAAGTCAATTCGATACAGAAACTATAAAAGCATTTGTCAAAATGAATTACTAGAGAAACTAGCCGGCTATGATTGGCCACCATTAACAGCTGGTACTGTCGACCCAGAGTCTGCACTTGGCTGCATTTGTGACAATTTTACTTCTGTCATAGAGAGTTTAGCACCAGTGAAAATACTCAAGCATACGAAGAATAGCCCACCATGGTTAAATAAAGAATTGTCGCAGATGCGGCGCAAGCGAGATGCTACTTACAGAAGATATAAACGGACGAACGAAACGTAATACCTGACTGAGTTTCTGCATTTACGAAAAACGGTTGACGAACAGACTGAACTTGCAAAGACTACATACTATCATAATAGACTGTTTGAAGCACTTGCAAATGGTAATGCCTGGAAGGAGCTGAGAGACCTGAGACTCTTAACCGGACCACAAGGGACTTGAATGGATTTACTCCTGATGAGCTTAACGCGCACTTTGCTGGGCTGTGGGTCTCGCCGCATGATGATAATGAGCTTCGCGAGAGGGTTCTTACTGAATGTAGTGAAGATGGTTTTGCTTTTAAACCAATTAATATCAATGATGTTGTTCTTGCGATTTCCCATTTTTCATCGCAGGCTCGTGGCGAGGATGGCATTCCTCAAAGCGTGATACTTAAAGCCTTACCATTTATTGGTAAACATCTTGTGACTCTGTTCAACTCTTCTTTTGCGCGGGGGGTCTTCCCTGGCCTTTGGAAGCAGATACGTATTGTGCCATTAAAATAGTGTTCTGGACCTAAGTCGCCTAAAGATTTTAGGCCAGTTGCGATTTTGTGTTTTTTTTCGAAGGTACTGGAGAAGATCGCCCACGACCAATTGCAGGAATATATCACTACAAATAAGATACTTGATCCCATGCAGACTGGTTACAGAAAAAATCACTCTACGCAGACAGCTTTGCTCAAATTAACAGACGATATAAGGTCAGGTTCTGACAAAAACTCGTCACGTTACTTTTACTTTTTGACTTTATTAAGGCATTTGACACGATCTCTCCCTCTAAATTACTTGCAAGGCTTAGATCAATGGGGTTTTTCAGGTCCGCTCTCGTGTGGATTAACTCTTATATTTCAGGAAGAAAACAAATGGTTTCAGCACACTTACAAGAAGATTCGGGTTGGCTAACAACCAACCTAAGGGTTCCACAGGGATCGGTACTGAGGCCTTTGTTGTTTTGCCTTTACACTAATAACGTACGTAACGCTCTTGGCTCTGGTTGTGTTGAGCACCTACTGTATGTAGATGACCTGCAGATTTATACGCACGTTCCTCGTGAGAATGTGGATGCAGGTATTCTAATCTTACAGAGGGCGGCCAATGCGGTGTCGGAGTGGGTGGCAAAAACCCTGGTGAAAAAAATCAGGTGACAAGTCACCTGATTTATCAGGTGATTTATCATGCCAAAATATCATGTATCGATTTTGTTGGTTTTTACACGTTTTAAACCATGTTTAGTCAATTTAGAACAATTTTTGAAAAATTTTTAAAATTTTTGAACTTAGAAATTTTTTTGTGATTTAGTCAAAATTTTTTCTAAGACCAAATTATCTAAAAAATTTTCTAAGTTCAAAATTTTCCAAAATTTTCAAAAATTGTTCTAAATTGACTAAGCATGGTTTAAAATGAGTAAAGATCAACAAAATCGTTACATGATGTTTTGGCATGATAAATCACCTGATAAATCAGGTGATTTATCACCTGATTTTTTTTAATAGGGTAAGGCAATCGTCTTTGGCAGTAATCGTTTCATCAATTCATTTTATGCTGGGGCATTCCTTTCTCTGACATTGTAACGAGCCTTGGTGTTGTGCTTGACTCTAAACTTTCTTGGGAGCCTCACATTAATATGGTTACAAAAAAATTCAATAGAGTGTTGTACGCTCTGCGGTTTTTTCGTCGGTACACCACGGAGGCTCTGCGTAAACAACTTGCAACCGCCCTGCTGTTTCCGCATCTCGATTACTGTTCGGTGGTTCTGCTCGATGCTTCTCAGGGCTTGAAGAAAAGAATACAAAGACTGCAGAATTCGTGTGTGAGATATATATTAGGTATAAGAATGGGAGCTCATATTTCTCCTTATAGAGCCGCGTTGGGTTGGCTGCGTACTAATTCGAGGAGACAGTATTTTTTGGCTGTATTTATGTACAAGATCGTGCGCATGAATACTCCGGAGCATCTAATGGGTCTCTTCACTAGATGTGTACCCAGGGTGGCTACTAGGGGAGAAATCAGGGATCTAATGGTGCCCTTTATGCGTACTGAGGTTGGCAGGAATTCCTTCCAAGTTCAAGGTGCGCATTTTAGGAACTCCCCGCCTGCTGAGATAAAACATCTTCCATCTTTCAGCAGGTTCAAAGCAGCGATGAGAGGGTACTTGCTCGACCTGGATTAATATTTTTTACTATTGATTTATGTTAATTTATTTAATTTATTTTTGTAACGTCCTGTATATAGGCTTAAGGTGTGAGTGTATTTATTGTATGAGTGTTGGCTGAATGGTTGGTGAGTGAGAGTTTTTATTTGATTTTATTTTTGACTGCATTTCATGCTATTGCGTACGCTTGTTATTTTATTTTATTATGTATTGAATTTAATTCTTTTGAATTTTAATATTGTGACTGATAGATATTGTATGACTGATTTTTATTTATATGATTATTTTTATGTAAATTGCGTGTATTGTATGATTACTCTGTGATATCACTTTTATTTATTTTTGTTTATGACTTACTTATTTAGTATTATTAGATTTAGTGACTGACTGTGATATTAATTGTGCAATATTTACATTTATATATATATATATATATATATATATATATATATATATATATATATATATATATTTTAATAACATTTTATGCAATATTTATTGTTTTTATATTCACAAATTGTATTACACGTTTTTGTACTCTTTTACAAAATAAAATAATATCGATCTATCTATATCTATCTATTTCAGAAAAAGAAAAAAAAACATTGTTTTCGTCAACGGAATTTTAAAAAACTAAGATTGTAATAGGAGATCAATCAACGTATGCATTAAAAACTTTATTAAAAAAATAAAAAATATAATATATGTTATAAATATTTTTTATTACATATAATAAATCTCTGGTTGCATATATTGAAGAAATTTCTGAAGAACAAACTTTTTTTAACAAACAAAAACATACTGATTTCAGGATTTTGAAATTCATAATAAATGATTTTGAAAGATTCAAAATTCGATGCAATATTTATGATAAAAATATTAAAAAATTCAAGAAAAATCTAAAATTAAACGAAGTAAATTTTTATAATATACAATATCATCGATTACAACATAATATTAAACATTTTTTAATATTTCAGAAAATATTATTAGAGAATGTTAATGTATTAAAAGCAAAAGGATACAATAAAGGAAATAATATATATGACTTAACATTAAAATATTATTCTTATATTATTCATTTAGGCGAATACAATACATTGAAAAATAACAAACCAATTAAAATAAATTTCGAAGAAATAAAATTAAGACCTGGATTAATAAGTAATTAAAAATTATTGAAAAAAAATATAATAAAATAAATAATTTTTTATTTTTCAGAAATACAAGGGTATTTAAAAAATTCTTTTGCACAAAAACATAAAAATGAATCAGAATACATCGGAACAATAGCGGATGGACAATATAAATTAGACATTCTATTAAATAAATTAGAAATTGAATATGTAAATTGGTTAAGAGGAACAAAACTAGAAATTATTGGAAAAATAGAATAAAATAGTAAAATCAATTATAATAATATATTATATGCATGTATGCTTATGAAAATATTCATGTATATTTAGATATATATATATACATATATATATATATATATATATATATATATTTAAAAATTTTATAGATATTACATATATATTAAAAGTAAATGGTGAAAACATGGAGTAAGAAGAATTTATATTAGCAAATGAAATAATTTTAAATAAGGTAAATTAAATAATTTAATATTTTTATTTCATTACATTAATAAATACAATATTTTCAATATAAAATGATTATTTTTCAAGGTTACAGAAAAACAATTTGATGATAGTTAAAATACAAAATATAAAATAATATTGATGTACTACAAAAAAAATTAATGTATAAGTTTTTTTTAACAACAATAAAAAATAAATATGTAAGCTTGTAATAAAACATAAATTTGTAAGCTTCTTTTAGCGACAATGAAATTTAATGACATATTAAATAAATATTTAGAATTATTTAAACTTTTTTTTAGTAAAAATTTCAAGCAACTGTACAAGCTTCTTTAGCGACAATGAAGAATAAATATGTAAGCTTTTTATAATTACAATGAAATTTAAATTTGTAAGCTTCTATTAGCGACAATAAAAAGTAAGTCTATAAAATTATTTCAGTAATAATAACAAATTAATCTGTAAGCTCCTTTTAGCGATAACGAACAATAAATGTATGCTTATATGAGATTTTTTTAGGGACAACAAACAATAGATCTGTATGCTTCAGCGACAATGAAAAAAAAGTGTACACTTCTTTAGCGACAGTAAAAAAAAACATTCCCAATGCAGCCATATATTTATATATGTTGGTCTCAAGCCCAAAAATAAAAAATGCAGAGAGGGAGTGTTTTCTTTGTATCTTTTCAATATGTATAAAATTTAGGACATAAGAAGATAAAAATATTTATTTATAATAATAATTTTATATTATTCTATAATTTTATTTTTTATTATTCGCTCATAATTATTATTAAATATTATTATATACTATCATAACTTGGAATTTTAATGTTATTTACTATTCTTTTTTTAATTTATTTCAAAAATATATAAGTTTGATTCATTGTGAACTTGTGAATGTCGCGTTAAACCATCTTTTTTTTAATAATTCTAATTCTATAACTTCATATCTTATATTTTTATGTATCGACGTTTTCTATTGAACTTTTTTCACATTCGCAAATATAAAATTTAGCTCCATTATGTCCTACTCTTCTATTTACTTTGAAATGTGTGTATTCGAGGGGTTGGCGAGCGGAGCGAGCAGGGGGGACCCTCTAGAATATATATATATATATATATATATATATATATATATATATATATATATATATAAATGTATAATTTCTAAAAATAACCATTTTTTATCGTTATATTATTTTTGGAAAAAGTTCATTGAAAATGAATTAAAATTCTTAAAAGAATTTGGATTTTTAATAATGGTTTTGACTGAGAAAGATAAATTTATTGTTAAAGGACAGGGATTGTATACTGGAATTGCTTTAATGTTAACTGATATTCATATATTAGAATTTAATAATATTTCAAACCAGTACACCTCATTCAACATGCAATTAACTTTACCAATTTAAAGACCACAACATATTAAATCAGTACCGATTGATGGAGAATTTATACAGTTATTATTTTCCAGAAATTTGGTAAAGAGTCACCGGATTCGTGTGTATTATAATAATAAGGTAATTCATATATATGACAGTTTAAATCTCAAATATCTACAAGATGAGCATAAGATTTATATAAAAAGATTATTTCCAAACAAATCAGAATTGAGCATAGTATTCGAAACAGTACAATCACAAACAGATAATTATGATTGTGGCGTTTTTGCAATTGTTTTTGCTATTGCAATACTTGATAATTTAGGTCCATGTTGTTTAAAATATGATGTTTCTCTAATGCGATTACGTTTATCAAGAATTTTTAGAACGCAACAAATAAGAATGTTACCAGTTTTGCAAAATTATAATAATGCAAATATTAATTACGATAATCCACCAGACATGATAAGGAGTTTTTATCATAAGCAACGTCTAAATTAAATACCATTAAATTTAGATTCTACCTAGCTTGAACTATTAGAAAGAAACTCACAAATGCATTTATTGGCAGAACAAAAAAAGATTATGGAAATGTATCATAAACAAAAGAATTCGAATCATGAAACAATTTTGGTGGAAATTGATGATCACATTTCGTATACTAATTTTTAAAAACCAAATACTGATATAATGGGAATCGATGAAATTTACATAAATTATAACGATAATAAAATTAGCACAGTTAAGATTTAATTAAATAAAGAAAAAAAAGAATCGAAAGAAATAGATGAAAAATAAGCTTTATTTGTAACAGTTCTTGAGAGCATGACGAAGCTGCCCGCCTTCTAATAATATTTCCAATCCTAACTTATGAATAAACGATGCGTTTAATCGTGTTTTTTTACTACAAAGTAAAAATTTGTAAAATTAAACTCTAGTGCGGACAACTCAAGAAATCCACTAAAATATCATACATACAAAGTTATAATGAAAACTTTCAATGTATCGTATTTTATGGTTAGGTTTATCGAGTTTGATATCTAATTTCCAATCCCGTTAAGAGCAGGTCGTATATCTCTGTCCTTTTCTAATCAAAAAATTAATTCTTTTGCAAAAACTAATAATTGTAGCAAAAAATAAGGAGATAGCTCCATCTCGTATAATAAAAAGCAAGATTTTCTTTAATGAGGAAAAATTATTTTTATTGATTCATTTTGAAGAAAACCTTGAAATACTTAAAAAATAGAAGTTAGGATGGACAATTCAGTTTTTCAAGGTTTTCTTAAAAACGAAGCGATAAAAATAATTTTTCCTTATAGAAGAGAGTCTTGCTTTTTATTATACGAGATGGGGCTTTCTTCTTATTTTTTGCTACGATTATTAATTTTTGTATATAAATACGAACTAATCAAGCTACACGTAAGAAAAAAGCTTGCATAAAAATGAAAGAAGAACAACTAAATGAATATAAAAAAAATTGAAAATATTAAGATATGAAAAATAAAATCAATGGAAAATAGAGATACTAATACATTGAAAAAATTGCATGAAAAAGAAAAATTACGCAAAAAAGATACTTATGGAAAAGTTATTAGTGTACAATATAATGAATATGAGAGAATGGTACAAATAAAATCAAAAATTGGAAAATGCCGATATTATTAGGAAAACACAAGTAAAAAATGATTGCTACCAATCAAAAGAATTTTGCACAAGGTGTAAACAAATAGAAATTGATGACAATAAACATGTTAATAATGTTACTACAATAAATAAACCAATAGATGAAAAAAAGCGAAAACATAAATATGATTCTTATCAATTAAAGATATTATTCATTAAGTGGAAACGATTAAAAATTGAAGACAATAATTATAATGAAAATTACAATAATAATAATTATAATAACAATCATAATATTGTATTGAACAAAGTTATTGATAAAAAAATAAAGGACAAAGTAGAAAAATAATTGAAGAAATTAAATGAAAAAATTAATTCGAAACTGATTGGTTGTATAGCAAATATATATTTCGATGAAAATCTCATATCTGAAAATAACATTGGTTCCATGACAAATACATGTGTTTATTGTGATGCGAAACATTTTGCTTTCGAATATACTAAAAGTGACGATTTTTCCAATTGTTGTCATAAAGGTGAAGTTAAATTGTTAGCAACTGAATTAACGGAAGAAATTATAGACTTTCGACGAGATGTTAGGTTGTACAATGGTGCTTCAGCATCCGCAAATTTTGGTGCCAATTTTGATACATTGCCAGGTAAAGGACCACAAGTGATTAGAATATGTGGAGAAATTCACCATAATGTATATGCGCTACATCCTAATAAAGATGAAGCACGTAAATATGGATAATTATATATTTTAGATAATGAAATGGCAACGATTGAACGGAATGAGTTCAATATAAATTTAACATTATTAAAACATTTAGATATCTTGATAAGAGACATTAACCCTTATGCTAAAGCCTATAAAATGATGCTTAAAGTAGAAGAAGAACTACAATGATGTGCAAAAATCTATTGTCCTCCAAGAACTGTTACTATGTCTATTGTCCGCAATAATAATTTGAATAAAAATAGATATAATCTACCTACCTGTAATGAAGTTGCAATAGTATATGTTGGCGTAGACGATCTTCCTCCTATTAAACGTGATATTGTCGTTTACTCTAAGTATGATAAACCAATCAGTATACCGACAATTAGCAAACATACAGATCCTATGACATGTCCGCTTATTCATCCTAATGGTGGTTTTGGATGGATGCCAAATATAAAAAGTAAATTTGGAAAATCTAATATTTCAAATTTGAAATTTCATAATTATAGATTTAGTGTTAGAAATGAATTTAATCCATTTCTTAATTTGGGAAAATTATCTTAACAGTTCATTGTTGATGCACTCGAAAAAATTGAAACTTTCAGATTATATTTCATACGAAAAAAACCAAAACGTATTAAGAAGTGATAGTTACAAAGGTGTTATGGATCATTTACATAGCAAAAAAATAATTAGATTCTTCAAAAATTGGAAAAATGGTAATATTACCGTCAAGCTTTACAGGAAGTCCACGATTTTTAAAACGAAATTACATTGACTCAATGACACTTGTAAATTATCTATGACCTGTAACCCACATTGAAAAGAAATAACTGAAAACTTGAAAATTTATGAAAATGCAATAGATAGATCAGATATTATAACAAAAGTATTTTATCAAAAAGTAGATCAAATAGAGATATTCATCCATAATTATATAGTTTTGTTAAATAATTTATGATACGCGGTCCCTGTGGTATGCAAAATATAAATTGTTTGTGTATGGATAAAAATACGAAACAATTTACTGAAAATTTTCCAAGAAAATTTAATAATAGAACATTTAAATCTAATGGATATTTACTATACAAACGTAAAAATGATAGCGTCAAAATAATTCTCAAAAATAAATTTACAGAAAGAATCGCAGATAATGGATTTGTTGTTTATTATAATCCTTGCTTATTATTGAAATTTAATGCACACATACACGTAGAAGTTTTTTCCACTGTACACTGCATTAAATATTTATTCAAATACTGTTATAAGGGTCATGATTGTGCATACATTAAAATACATCAAGTAAATGTGGATTTTCAATCAGAAAATAAAGACACTTTTAAAATGTCAATCGTGGAAATGTTGAATATGAATATGACGGAACCCAACAATACATTAATACACGATATTCATGTCCACCTCAAGTAGTGCACAGGTTATGAGAATATCCTTTACATGTTATTTCACATACTATAAAACGTCTAAGCGTTCATGAAGAAAATCAACAAAACGTATTTTTTAAAGAAGAAAAAGAATAAATGATCATGCAAAAAAATGTGGGAGCAACATCTTTTAACAGCATCTTTTGAATTAAATAGAGAAGATTTTGAAGCACGAAATCCTTTGTATTCAGAGATACCAAATTTGTATACATATGATGAAAAACTGAAAAAGTGGAATGAAAAAAAAAGAAAACCAATATTTAGTAGAATGTACTTAGTAAGTCCGAAAGATAGAGAACATTATTTCATTAGGTCATTACTATTACATGTTAAAGGAGCCACATCTTTTGAAGCTTTGCGTACTGTTGATGATGTGATGTATGTAATTCGTTTTATGAGGCAGCTAAGGCAAAACAATTAATTAATGAAGATGAATAATGAGATAGATGTTTGGAAGAAGCATCTTCAACAGAATTCCTTTATATTCTTTATGAATTATTTGCTTTCATTTGCATTTTTCATAATGCTATAAATTCACGAGATTCATATGAAAAATATAAAGATAAGTTATACCATCCTAAATACGAAAAAAATATAGGTGAAAATCTTGCATTGAATGTTATTGTTACGACCGGATTTGTTTCGGTCGTTGAGTTCACAAAAAGAAATAAATTTCTTTTTATTGGGATCCAGTTTGTAGTCCCAGGACTCACCTGTCACCTTTTAACTAAATATTTATTAAAATTAAATTTTAATTTAGTTTTAAAATAACCAAATTTTTATAAAAATTAATATTAAGTTTTAATTATTTAAATAAATTTCTCCTTTTGTGTTTTCTTTTTTTTTTATTTTTTTAATTTAATAATTAATACACATTTTGTTATTTATTAAATATAATAATTTTCTTACGATTCAATATTCCAGGAAGAGAGGGAGAAGATATATAAATGTATCCCTTGAAGTTCCGTCCTTTAATCTCCGCTTAAATTAACTTATTCCTACACGGTTAAGTTATCCGTGGCCAGATTAGGTTAGATTCTTCAACTCTCGGTCGTCTAGCGCTCAGCTAATTTATTCGTTTATGTCGACACTTGCACTTGCTTGTCCTTTTCACTAAATATTTATTTATATAAATTTTTTTTGTTATTTTTTTCCCGCGAAATAGGTTTCTAGTCTATTTATGCAAAAATTTATATTTTTCTATATTATAATTTTTCTTATTAGCGAAGTAGGTTTCGAAGCTACTTCCTAATGAATTTTATGATAAATAAACTGATTTAAAACTAACACTGACTTTATCTCAGCGGACCAGCAGAGCCGACTCTTGCGGTTGCTATCGTATTAAAACAAAAGGCGAAGAGTGACGTAGGGGGCTGTTTTTATTGCCTTGCGCCGGGCGATCGAGAGATGGAAAATCCAATCAAAACCTGACATGCAGCTGAGATTTCCAGAACAGAAAATCGTTCGATTGTTTTAGAGTTCATTGGCTTGCTTACCAATAAATTCTTGTACTTTCTTCTCCGTCTCTTCTTTACATTTGAAGTTTTTGCAATTTTTAAGAATGCTGACTCGGGACATCCCATGGAACTACTTTTCCATATATGTAATAAATGTAATGAAAAAATAGATTAATGAATAATTCCAATCTTTAATATAATTCATTTAACAATTTATAAGGGTTTAGTTCCATGGGATGTCACATTATAAAAAATAATTTACAAGTCAATGGATTTTCTTTGAATGATTTTAATTTATTTAACATAAGCATATTTATAGAAGAAGATAATAATCAAACAATTTTAAATCATAATAATAATATTCTTAATGAATTAGAAATAAAAATAAATTCTTTAAATGATAAACAAAGGCAAATATTCAACTCTACAATAAGAAGTTTAAACAACCAAAGTAAAGAAAAATCTATTTTTATAGATGGACCAGGTGGAAGTGGAAATAGTATATTACGGTACAAAAGACGAAACTTGATGTTCCGCCACTGCGTGAAGTTGGCCCCGAGGCGAAGCCGAGGGTGCCATATCACGCAGTGGCGGGCCTTCAAATTTCGTCTTGTGTACCGTATACTATTTTTCTTGATGCCCGGTGGAAATTACTATTGTATTGAAAGTCCAATTAAAATTTTACCACTGAAAATGATAAAGCTGTAATGTCGTGAAATTTGTGATGTTTTAGATGCCCGTCCCGACATTTGCGGCACGAGCGTTAGCGAGTGTCGCTGGTCGGGGACGGGCATTGAAAACATCACGCACATACATAAACAAAATACATAAAAAATGTAAAGTTATTTGTACGACAGATTTAATGACATACAAATCAGAGAGGGATAAAAAATATCATAAATATTTATTTTACGATTAATTTCTAAAAAAAAACCACATAAAAAAATTATTTCTTTTTTTCATTTTTTTAAGTACGCTAGAAATAAATTTGTCATATCAATAACATTAAAGCATTATCAACAGCTCGTAAATTGATGCGATTTTCTTTTTTTTTTTTGTACATATTTAGGTTAAAGCCTGTTACATTAAAAAAAATACAAATGACAGATACAAAATTATATTGGTTAGTATATCTATATATAAAAAATACATGAGGCAACGCATCTGTTATTTGTACATATAGATATATTAACCTACTAAAATAATAAACAATCGATCAACAAACTTTGAAGTTGCCTGCAATGAGTAAAAGGTTGACTTTCGTCATCAAAAACAAAAGCGAAACCGTGTAATTTCCACCAGGGCATCGAGAAAAAGTTATTTACTTAACGTTTTAATAGTTTATTTTAAATATCATACTATACATTATTTATGTGTAGCTTGGACAGCTATAGCAGCAAATTCATCAGTCGATGGAAAAACCGTGCATACAACATTTAAACTACCGTTAAGGGGCCGCTCGAGTAAATTTATTAATTAATAATGAAATTAATTATGATGCTTCGTTTTCAAAAAAAGTTTGACATACTTACAAAATCATGAGTGAGGCTAGAGAATTAATTTGTTCTCAGTAGAAAAAATATTGTTTTTTACTGTACAAGTTGCGGACAACTATTGATTTCTAGTAATAAGTACTAGTTTTTCCAAAAACCTACATTTTTTGATTAGAAAAGGATAGAGAGATACAACGTCCTATTAAATATAACAGATTGTACAACTTGTAATGTTAACCCTAATTCTGCAGAAAGCAAACAAAGGGAACACAAATAATTATTTGGGATACAATATCCATGACTTCAAAATTTGCTTTTGAAGCAGTTGATCGTCTTTTTCAAGATTTATGCGATGTAAACCAACCTTTTGGTGGTAAAACTGTAATTGCATCAGGAGATTTCAAGCAAACATTACCAATTGTACGACATGGAAGCCGTGTGAACATTATTAAAAATTTAATTTAATTTACTTTATTATGGCAAAATTTAGAGCTCAAAATATAAAGCCAAAGTAAATATAAAAATCCAAAAAATATTGGGCTCAGAAAAATATATAGCCAAGAATACATAAGAATAAAAAAAATAAGATTTAAAGGAATATTGGGCCAAAAAAATATAGAGCTCAAGAAAATATAGGAATAAAAAAAATATAGAGCTCAAGTGAAATAAGAATAAAAAAAATATTGGTATAAAAAAAATAAAAAAATCATACAAATATTGGGTTAAAAAAAATTAGAGGCTCAACAAAAAGAAGCCCAAAGAAAATAGGACTCGCAAAAAGTAGGTCAAAAAAAATATAAGGCCTAAAGAAATATAGGACCAAAAAGACATGGAAGCCAAGAAATTAGAGGCCGAAAATAATGAGGCCCAAAAAAATAAGACAAAAAAATGTAGAGCCTAAAAAATATAAGACCCACAAAAAATAGAGCTAAATAAAATATAGGACCCATGAAAATATAAATTTCAAAAAAATATAGAGCCAGAGAATATATAAGAATCGAGAAAATATTTGGCTCAACAAAATTAGAACCCAAGACAATATAAGGCCCAAAGAAAATAGCACTCAAATAAAAGTAGGGTCCGAAAAGTATAATGCCCAGGAAAATATAGAACTAAATAAAATATAAGACCCAAAAAAATCATAGAATCCAAGAAAATATAAATTTAAAAAAAAATTGGGCCCAAAAATATAAAGCACAGGAATATATAAGAATTGAATAAATATTAGGCCCAAAAAAATATAAAGCCCAAGAATGCATAAGAGTCGAAAAAATATTGGGTCCAAAAAAATATAGAGCCCAAGAAAATGTAAGGCCCAAAAAGAATATGAGGCCCAATAAAAATAGGATTCAAAAAAATGTTGGGCCTGAAACATATAAGAACCAAAAAAATAGAACTAAATAAAATATAGTACCCAAAAAAATTATAAAATCCAAGAAAATATTAATTTAAAAAAAAATAGGGCCCAAAAAAATATTGGTCCTAAAAAAAGATAGAGCCTAATAATATATTTGAATAGAAAAAATATTGGGCCCAAAGAATATAGAGCCCAAGAAAATAAAAAGTTAAAAAATATAGAGCCCAAAAAAACTATAGAGACCAAAAAAATATTGGGCCCAGGAAAATATTGGGCCAAAAAAAATATAGAGCTTGTAACGGTTATTTTGCCCGTTACAAAAAAAAATTAGCTTTTAATTAATTATTAATTTTAGCTAAATCTATAAACTTTAATATATGCAGAGTTGCTGAAACTATAAGAAATTTACTATTATTATACAGCAAACTCCGATAGTGCTAGCTAGTTAAGCTATTGATGAGCGACAAAGCCTTACGTTATATACTTGTCGCTTTCTGCACTCACTGCGTCTCTCTTTTTCTCTTACCTGATCAAGAGACGCGTGGCCGGTAGCGCAGTTTTCCTTCGTGAGGCAGATTCCAAAATACGTTATATTAAAATATATGATATTACGTAACTAAATAATTTATAACTGCTCACAAGGACCGCGGAGGCATCGGAGTAAGCAACGGCAAATATATATTTTATGTTAATTATAGTCAGGCAATATAAATTAATATAAAGCACGATTTAATAGAAAAACGGAATTGATTTATTATAAGACAAATGAGAATATAAAGATAAAATATGAATTGAACAAGAATGGAATAATATAATATATGATATCCAAGATGGCGGGTGAGAATATCTTATCTGACCCGCCAGACGAGATAAATCTTGGATGTTGCGTTAAAAAAAAGGTTGCAATTGTTTACTGTATATTTTGTAATAAAGTATATCACTCTAGCTGTGGATTTAGAGATAAAAACTTTAAAAGTGTTGCTGGGATTTTTGGTGTCTGCTCATGTACAGCTGAACTAACCTCAAATTTACAACTGGATGAAAAAAATGTAGATACAGTAGGAAAATGTATAGCAATATATGAGCAGAACAGGGTTGCAAATATTTGAATCATTTTGGGCTTTAAATAAATTTTAATTCACAAATCCTTTTCGAATTCGTAATTAGAGTTTTATTTAATTAACAATTCCTTTTAAATTAATAATTAAAAATATTTTAATTAACAAATCAAAATCTAATCGTGAATTGAAAAGGCTTTAATTAAAAAATCAAAAGGAATTCTTAATTAAATAAATTTCAATTAAGAAATCAAAATGTAATCGTGAATTGAAAGGGCTTTAATTACAAAATCAAAAGGAATTCTTAATTAAATAAATTTCAATTAAGAAATCAAAATTTAATCGTGAATTGAAAGGGCTTTAATTCCAAAATCAAAAGGAATCCTTAATTAAATAAATTTCAATTAAGAAATCAAAATGTAATCGTGAATTAAAAGGGCTTTAATTCCAAAATCAAAAGGAATTCTTAATTGAATAAATTTCAATTAAGAAATCAAAATTTAATCGTGAATTGAAAGGGCTTTAATTCCAAAATCAAAAGGAATCCTTAATTAAATAAATTTCAATTAAGAAATCAAAATGTAATCGTGAATTGAAAGAGCGTCAGTTATGATTATGATTTGTGAATTCGAGGGCTTTAATTAAAAACTCCATAATTCCTTTTTAATTAAACGTTTCAAAGGAATTTTCATCATATATATGTATATAGAAAACCAGATGTGGACGCGCACATACATACGCACCTGGGCTCATATATATGCAACATTTCGTGTCGACCCAAACGCACACATACAGACAAGTTGATATATATATATATATATATATATATATATATATATGTATATATACATACATACATACATACGTGGGACATTCCACGTCAATTAGAACGCACCCACAGACAGGTTTATATATATGAGACATTTCATGCCAATGCGCATGCACACACACAGGATTATATATGTGTATATATATATATATATATATATATATATATATATATATATATATATAGGGACATTTCAGGTCAACTCGTACGTACTCATGATCACAGGCTTCTCTATATATATGGAACATTTCATGACAACTCTCACATACCTATCCGAGTTCCTTCAGGTTCGCATATATGGGACGTTTCATGTCAATTTTCATTCATGCACACACACGTTAATATACATGGGATTTTTTATGTAAATTTCAACGCACACACATACAGATTTATATATATGGGACATTTCATGCCAATGCGCACGCACACATACACACACACAGCATTATATATATATATATATATATATATATATATATATATGGGACATTTCATGTCAACTTGTACAAACTCATAATCACAGGCTTATCTATATATATAGAACATTTCATGACAACTCTCACACACCTATCCGAGTTCTCAGGTTTTCATACATGGGACGTTTCGTGTCAATTTTCATTCATGCACACACACGTTGATATACATGGGATTTTTTCTGTAAATTTCAACGCACGCACATACAGGTTTATATATATGGGACATTTCATGCCAATGCGCATGCACACACACAGGATTATATATATATATATATATATATATATATATATATATATATATATATATATATATATAGGACATTTCATGTCAACTCGTATGTACTCATAATCACAGGCTTTTCTATATATATGGAACATTTCATGACAACTCTCACACACCTATCCGGATTCCTTCAGGTTTACATATATGCGACGTTTCATGTCAATTTGCATTCATGCATACACGCTTTTATATACATGCGACTCTTCATGTCAACTCATGTACGACCTTACTGACAGGTTTTTTGCATATGTATATATGGTCCATTTCATATTAAATTGCTCACGTTCACCCGCAATTTTTTTGTTTCTATATATATATATATATATATATATATATATATATATATATATATATATATGGGACATTTCATGTCAACTTGCACGTACTGCAAGCACAGGTTTTTCTATATATATATGGGACATTTCATGACAACTTGTACACACCTATCTAAGTACCCTTAGGTTTATATATATGAGACGTTTCATGTCAATTCGCATGCATGCACACACGCGTTCATGTACGTGGGACTTTTCATGTCGACTTACAAGCATGATATAAACATATATATATATATACATAAGGGACATTTCATGTAGAATCGCACGTACACACACAGGTTTATTCAAGTTTATATGGAACATTTAATTTCAACTCATACGCACACGCACACGCTCACACATACAAACACATATTTAACTTTAGATATATATATATATATATATATATATACATACATACTTTACCTTATCGATGTAGACAATATCTAAAAAATAGTTATTTATTATGCTGTGGTACCCACGATCGCCGTCTTTGGATACCTAGGTGTTAATGACAACTTAAACATCATCTACAGCTAAAACTTTTGAAATTCAACTTATAGTTTAATAACTACTTTGAAGTTGTTTCAAATGTTATCTAGCTAAACATGGATGTTCCGAGTAAGATAAACATTGTCTACAAGAATATCTTTTGAAATTTAGCCATTATTTATTAATAACATGTACGTTTCCCGAGATGACATCTCACAATATCCAGGTGATCCTGGCTACCTGGAAATCGTCTATATGAATGAATTTTGAAATTTTCCATACCGATTACGAAGTTTACAGATATTTGCAGGGACTATGTCAAATGAAACTTGGAGATTCTTTTAGATTTCGATTCTAAGGTTGTTTGATTAGGTCGGAGAATACTCGGAAATAAAAAGATTTTAAAAGAACAATTGTTTAAGATTTATGCAAGTTCCATGAAATATGTTGATTTACTCGTAGTCGATACCCATATATAAAGATCATTCATACAAATCATCTCGCATATAAATTTGCGACAGTATCCCTACTAATTTATGAATTTTTCGTTCGAATAATGCCAGCGAAATTTAACTTCGAGAAAGCATATTACTATTGTAATTAGTGAATAATTTTAACATTTCTTCATCAAACATCATTCCGATATACAGGTAATAAGCGCTATTATTTAAAAAATTTAAAAAAAGTTAATTTATTTATTTTATACTTTTTAGCCTATTTATTCAATTATTGTATTTTATTTTTAAAGCATGTTTTTAAAATTTTGTATTTTCTATTTTTAAGTTAAAATTGTTTTTATTATCATTTAGAGTTACATTGTAACCAGACTTTTCGAAGATTACACTCAGGTACATCCGTTATCGGCGACTTGGTACTCCAGTTCGACCTCTTCATCCTAAATCATTATTATGCATTATAGATTCACTTTCAAACCTTGAATTAGGTTTTAGCAGCCCCAAAATCCCCCGGGGAACCCACCTCGACCCAGAGAAAGCCTCCCCATTTATACTTCCTCGGAGATGACTTTTCACACCCATTATCATCGACCTGGATGTCCAGGTACCGAAATGACAACTGATTATTGTATTGTCATCCAAGACCAAAGTCTATGCCAATTGTCAGAATTTATATCTGTCAAAAAGTGCCTGAAATCGAGCGCGCAAGATTTGATTACAGACAGACGAACATGCAAACAGACATGAAGGCAAATATAAGAAAAGCGTATATAAAAAAATAATATTCACCTACGTTAAGTCTGCTTTGAGACTAATTATTTTTCGTTTTTTATGACAAAAACAAGTAAATTGAATTTGAGAAAATTTCTATAAGTTACTTAAATTTATGAAAAAGTCAATATAAATCGTCATTTTTGCAGAATTATGAAGATTATGATTATTTTCGCGGAAATTATAAAGTTATGGAAATTATTTATAAAAAAGTTTTCGATTGAAAAATTTGTGATTATTGCAGTTGAATTTTGTTACATCATCATCAGTTATATCCTCGTTAAAATGACCCGAAAATTTCTAAAAGAATCGGAACAAATATTTTTCCAGTCTTTAAAGAATGTTTAAGAACTATTATGAAATGAAAATTTATAAATGTTTCAAGTTTTCCGAATCGTTCCGACATTGAAATTTCAATTATAAGCCGTTACTCATAAAATTTGGAAAAGTCTATTGTATGCAACTATTTTTCCAGTGATTCAGTTGTAATTTATAAAATTGTGAATTTGGGTGATTCATTATGTTTCTTTCCGTAATATTTATCTGATGTTGGAGCTACAGCAATCAAGTTTTGCTTTTTTTATTTCATTAATATCATTTTAAATTCATAAATTAATAGTATATTGTGTAACGAGTAAGGTTTAGTTGACTATTGCGCACGAGGGCAAGTTGGCGCACGAGCGTAGCGAATAGCGCCATTGCCCGAGACTCTCTCTCTCTCTCTCATATCTGCCGTACGACTGACTCGCAATAGTATATTTCAATACTTTTTGGTACTATTATTTGTACAGTAGACTCTCGATACAAGGGTATCGACGGGGCTGTAGGAGAGGAAATTTCTTGGAAATTCTCTTATAGGAAGAGTCCCCAACACGTTCGAGTTAAGAGTTACAGCTCCGCCCACTGTCTCGTAGTGTAAGTTTAATTTAACATGCGTGTATACGAAGTAGACGCAGTAGCCACGCCTACTGATGCGTGTGGAATAGACTAGGGTTTTTTTGTTTAGCCATGTCTTATTCTATTGCTATACTGTGTCTCTCTCACTTACATAGTTGGTGGGGGAACTGACATACTTAGACTCGGTGGAGAAACAGCTCGGATTCCCTTATATTGCGATCCCTTGTATCGAGAGTCCACTGTAATTAAATTACATACTTTTAGTTCACCAATTTCACGTTTATACGGAATAATTACGATTTCGTTAATGTAAAAATAATACAAGAATAGATGATACGATTTACTTTGTCAGAGGTTAAAGCGAGATAGAGTATAAAATTCATCATATGGTCGATGAGATACAGTATGAGGGCGCTGCGCTTGTATAAACCTTTGCGATTTTACATTAATTAACGCTTTTGCGTGACATTATTTTACAGAATGTAACGTATTTACGTGATTTAATACAAAATAATATTATACATAGCTGTGAAACACACGCCCTCAAAAAACAACACACGCAGCGCGCGCTATTAGCTACTTACTACCCCGAAAACGCATGCGCTATAGGCTTACTCAGCACGGATGAGAAAAACAAATATAATGACTTGTCCACACTAAAGCTATGTTAATACAATAATTTTTGTTAAAATAAAAAATCATTTAAACTTGTAAATTTTTTATGAACTTGGATTGGAAATTATATCAAGCTCGACAAACCTAATCTTAAAATACGTTACATTGAAAGTTTGTATTATTACTTTTTATGTAGTATTTTCGTGGGTTTCTTGAGTTGTCCGCACTCGAGTTGAATCTTACAAATTTTTTCTTTGTCGCAAAAAAATGTTATTAAACGCATTGTTTATTCATAACTTGGGATTGGAAATATTATTAGAAGACTGGAAGCTTCGTCATGCTCTTAAAAATAAAAATAATGTTATCTAATTTTAAAAATAATATTAATCTGAATAATATATCCTCATCAGAAAAGTTATTGTAATTTATATATTTTTAGAACCTTTCCAATTTCATGTGTACCACTATGGTATTATATGGGGATATCCATCCAACTTTAAATTCTCTAGTAACAGGTCATTATTTAAACTAGGTTATAATCTTTTGTGCTATCCTGTAACTCTATTTCTGATGTATTTTGTAAATGTGCCACAAACGGCGCAGCAGATAATTCTATAAAAAGTAAATTTACACATAAGATAAATTACGGTAATTTTTTATGTGTGAAAATGAATGTTACATAGAAATATCTACTGCGCCGTTTGTTAAACATTTACAAAATACATCAGAAATAGAGTTACAGGATAGCACAAAAGATTTGAACCTAGTTTAAACAATGTGCATCATGCGGTAACCCAGTAACAGCTGTAATATGACCTGTTACTAGACAATTAAAAGTTTTGTGGATATCCCCATATATCAAAAAATATGATTATGACTTCTTCAGATTCTTTATGAATTTCTAATATATTGAATAGTGATTTTTGAAGGGCATATCATAGTATTAATTAAATTAACTTATTAATAAACTGAAAAATTGCCTAGTATTAATAAATTAGTGCGATTTATTGTATTTATTCACAAAAAAAATTTATAGCTTAGTCGTGTAAAATGGCTTTATTTCCACTATCAAACAATTCCATGGTATGCTTAACTATTTCAAGAGTTAAAAAAATTTAATAATATGTATATTTTTTTATAACTTCAAGATCGTTACTGAGAATCATAAATAATTTTCACGGTATTTTATTAATAGCAGGTCGTACATCTCTATCCTTTTATAATAAAAAAATTCAATTTTCTGCAAAAACTTATGATTATAGCAAAAAATAAGAAGAAAGCCCCATCTCGTATACTAAAAAGCAATATTTTCTCTTATGAGAAAAAATTATTTTTATCGCTTCGTTTCAAAGAAAACTTTGAAAAACTGAATTGTCCATCCAAACCTCGATATTTTATGTTTTTCAAGGTTTTTTTTCAAAAGGAATCGATAAAAAATTTTTTCCTAATCAAAGAAAATATTGCTTTTTATGATACAAGATGGGGCTTTCTTTATTTTTTGCTAAAATTATTAGTTTTTGTAAAAAAATCAATTTTTTGATTACAATAGGACATATATACTCGACCTCCTCTTAAGGATCTTTAATAGCTATTAAACTCTTTACAAGATTGTACTAATTCATCTCGATTTACTTCCACAGAGTTCGTGAAGTTTCATTAACCTTTCAATCAATATACAGAAAATATAAAGATTCATCCGTATTCTTAAATGATCTCATAGGAGTCGGTCTGTGGCTCATTCGGTAGAGCGTTGGATTCGTAATCTCGAGGTTCCGAGTTCGAATCCCGCTCTCGGCCGATTGATACAAGCACCACTGTACGTTACATGTGCTTTGTTCACAGACACACTTACGAGCTCCGTCGCTGATTAGCATAGCAATAATAGCATAGCATAAATATAGCGACGTTAAAAAAAAAAAAAAAAAAAATGATCTCATAGATTTATAATCATTTATTTACTAATAATTTAATAAATATATTCATACGATGATAAAACGTGAAAAATATTTCTGAAGAATTTTTTAAAATACAATCTAGAAGGATTCTCCTGAAAACTTTACAGTGCTGTTCAATTCTAAAGCGATCTTAATTGTTCATTAATTGTGAATACGATAAAATTAAGGCTACTATTCCTTAGTAAAACTTAATGAATCAAAAAAGTTCAGAAGGTATCAACGAAAATTATGACAATTTTTTTCATAAGAGTTCACAAAGTTGTATTATGGACTGGTACCAAAAACCGCAAAAAATTAGAAAGGTTCTTTTACATCAGAATCTTTCCAAACCTTAATGTACATGTTCACCGGGGTATTTCACCTGAATACGGAGGACATTTATAACTAATATAGGTAGCTAGGAGAGTTTCCGTAGCCGATGGAGATCCACGGCTCCACCAAAGTTTTTCCTATGTATTTCGGTGCCTTGAACACGAATTTCGAGGGTGGATAGCTGGAAAATAGTTAGGAAAATCTCTAAAGTGAATTTTCTGGTTGTTAATTCTTCGCAGAAAAACATAATTTTTCGTGTTTTTCATCAAATATTAAGTCGAAAATATTCTTATCAATTTTGCCGTACATTGCACCATTTCTCTGTAAAAACATCATACATATAAAAAAAACTCATTTCGCCATTTTTAATGATTTTTTTTTATTTTATTGCACTAATCATTGGTGACCAATATAATTAAGAATTTTTACATTTTAATTAGCTAAAATTATTCTTTAATCCACCAACTGTTGATAAAAAAAGAATGGTTTAGGCTGGTTGCGGTCTTCCTTTAATTTTTCACGAATAATTGAACCGCTTATTCAGAAAGTACCGCGCAACGGTGCTCACATGAAAAAGTCAGGTCGGAAAATAGGGAGATTGCTATAGTAACATTAAAGTCCACGGTTCCAAAAATTTTTTTATATATTTTGTCACTAAACATTAATTTAAAGGGGGTGAAGTCGGAAAATGTCCAGGAAAATTTGTATGATATAATTTCCAAAAATTTGAAAAGTCTATTTTTCAAATAAAAAACATTTTGTCGCTTATTTCATGCAATTTTCATGCCAAAGTTATAAAAAAGAATAAGTTTTATAATTTTTTTCAATTTTTCATATTAGAATGAGACTATTGTTACAGTGCAGCAGAGATTAGAATAGAATTTCCTAAAATTTTATTTCATTAGCTAAATTTATGTTATAATTTATAAATACGTTTAATTAATCGTTATTTGTATTTTAATCTTATTACATTTTTTACATGTAGAATTTTTGCTACAAAAACAATATGTACAGTACGCTATTCATTATTTTATGAAGTTTAAAAAACTTGTGTTTTTATAATTTATAAAAATTTTTAACGAAATACAATTTTTTTCTGTGAACTACTCTTTTACTGTTACATATTTTGTAAAAATATATCTTTTAATAAAAAAATAGGTATATGATTGATTGAAAATATTAATTTTAATTAATTTAATTTATGTATAACCCTGTTGAAAAAACTCACTGACATGGTAACATTTTTTTTTAACTAATAATAATTGAATTTATTGATTTGTTGATTGTAATTCTTTAATCATTTATTTTATTTCCGCAATTCAATCCAAAATATCCTTAATTTATAATCCTTCAGTTGAAAATTGAGGCAGCACACTAATTATAACACATCCAAAATAATTTATAGCAGCATCATCAGTGTCACAACCAAATTTTAAAATTGCTAAGCATAAACTTTCAAAACGAATGTCAGGAAAAAGTAATTAACATTGTAAAAGAATTTTTTTATTACAGATAACTATTATGGGAAAAACTTTTTTGAAAATAAAATCATATAATCAAATTATCCATCAAAAAGTAAAACTATTCCTTAAAAATCTTTAAGATTTTTATCAGTATTAATATTAGCAATTTTTCCTAAATTAGAATTTTTTTATTTTAAGTAACATAGAAAAAATAACCTGTTTGTGTAACTGATTAAAAACTGCTCACTTGTTTAAAAAAAATCTGGTGGCACTCATATATATATATATATATATATACCTGTGTGTGTGTGTGTGTGCAGGCATGTGAATTGACATAAAATATCCCATGTATATGTATATACATATATTCATAAGCCCATGTGTGTGCGTGCATGTGCCTTGACAGGAACAGCCCTTTATATATATATTTTATTATATATATATATTTATATATATATATATAAAGAAAAATATATATATATAAAGATTTATATATATATATAAAGAAAAATATATACAAACTCAAGTACGTGTGTCATGCATGTAAATTGACATGAAACGTCCCGTGTATATAAACCTGTGTGTATGTGCGCGCGTGTGAATTAACATTAAATATCCCATGTATATGTGTACACAGATATACACACATGTATATGTGTATATATATATATATATATATATATATATATATATATATATATTAATAAGCCCATGTGTGTGCGTACATGCGAATTGACAGAAACGGTCCCATATATATAAATACGAATTTCAAATACATGTTTAGATGTGTTTGCGTGTTCGATTTGACAAGATATGTCAAATATATGAAAACCGGTGCGTGCGTGTTGACATGATACGTCCCATATATGTGAACCTAAGGGCGCTTGGATAAGTGTGTTAGAGTTGTCATGAAATGTCCCATATATATAAACCTGTATAGGCGTGGGTAATAATTGACGTGAAAAATCCTATGTATATTAACGTGTGTGCATGCATGCAAATCGATACGAAATGTACCATATGTATAAACCTGTGTGTGTGTGTGTGCGTGCGTTCGAATTGACATGGGAAATCCCATGTATATTAACGTACGTGTGCATGCATGCGAATCGACATGAAATGTCCAATATATATAAACCTGTGTGTTTATATGCGTTTGAATTGACATTAAAAATCCCATATATATTAACGTGTGTGTGCATGCATGCGCAACGACATGTACTGTCCCATATATATATATATATATATATATATAAACCTGTAAACGACATGAAATATCTCATATATATATATATATATATATACCTGTATGTGCGTACGTTCCAATTGACGTGAAAAATCCAATATTTATTAAAGTTTGTGTGCATGCATGCGAATTGACATGAAATGTCCCATATATATGTAAACCTGTGTGTGTGCGTTCGAATTGACGTGAAAAATCCTATATATATATTAACGTGCGTGTGCATGCATGCGAATCGACATGAAATGTCCCATATATATATATATATAAACCTAAGGTTACTAGGATGGGTGTGTGCGTGTTGTCATAAAATGTCCCACATATATAAAAAAGCCTGTCATTATGAGTATGTACGAGTTGACATGAAATGTCCCATATATAATCCTGTGTGTGTGTGTGTGTGTGTGTGTGTGTGTGTGTGTGTGTGTGTGTGTGCGTGCGCATTGGCATGAAATGTCCCATATATCTAAACCTTTAAGTGCGTGTGTTCCAATTGACGTGAAAAATCCCATGTTTATTAAAGTCTGTGTGCATGCATGCGAATAGACATGAAATGTCCCATATATATAAACCTGTGTGTGTGCTTTCGAATTGACGTGAAAAATCCTATGTTTATTAACGTGCGTGTGCATGCATGCGAATCGACATGAAATGTCCCATATATGTAAATCTAAGGGTACACGAATGGGTGTGTGCGTGTTGTCATAAAATGTACCACATATAAAGAAAACCTGTACTTATGAGTACGTGCTAACCGACATGAAATATCCCATGTATGTATGAATGTATGTATATATATATACATATATATAAACCAAAATATATACGGGTCAACGGGTGCAAGTTGACATGAAACAGACCATGTATATGTATATATATATATATATCAACTTGTCCGTATGTGTGCGTGTGGGTCGACATGAAATGTTGCATATATATGAGCCTAGGTGCGTATGTATGTGCGCGTCCACATATGTTTTTCTATATACATATATATGATACAAATTCCTTAGTACGTTTAATTAAAAAGGAATTGTGGAATTTTTAATTAAAGCCCTCGAATTCACAAATCATAATCATAACTGACGCTCTTTCAATTCACGATTACATTTTGATTTCTTAATTGAAATTTATTTAATTAAGGATTCCTTTTGATTTTGGAATTAAAGCCCTTTCAATTCACGATTAAATTTTGATTTCTTAATTGAAATTTATTTAATTAAGAATTCCTTTTGATTTTGGAATCAAAGCCCTTTCAATTCACGATTACATTTTGATTTCTTAATTGAAATTTATTTAATTAAGGATTCCTTTTGATTTTGGAATTGAAGCCCTTTCAATTCACGATTAAATTTTGATTTCCTAATTGAAATTTATTTAATTAAGAATTCCTTTTGATTTTGTAATTAAAGCCCTTTCAATTCACGATTACATTTTGATTTCTTAATTGAAATTTATTTAATTGAGAATTCCTTTTGATTTTTCAATTAAAACCTTTTCAATTCACGATTAGATTTTGATTTGTTAATTAAAATATTTTTAATTATTAATTTAAAAGGAATTGTTAATTAAATAAAACTTTAATTACAAATTCAAAAATGATTCGTGATTCAAATAATTTTTAATTACTTTTTTCGCAACCCTGGAGCAGAAGCTTAAGATGATGCAGGATAATTTCACTTCACAATTAAAAGTAAAGGAAACAGAAATCAGTGAATTAAGGATGGAAAATGAAGAAATGTTGGAAAAAAATGATATATTAAAAGATCTGAACCAGGAAATAAAAAAAAACAACCTGCTGTTAGAAGAAAAGATAAGTGATTTACAGGAAAAACAAAATAAAAAGCCAGAGATTACTTTTGCACAAATCATGAAAAGAAAGGAGAGAGCAGGAAACAATGTTGAAAATATATTGGTTAGTACTAGTTGCAAAGAAAAGGATTTACAATCTGTTTATACCAACATTAGGCAAACACTATGTAAAACAGGAAAAAAATTTGATAAAGTGGAATTAAGCAAAAACAAAATTCTAATTAAATGTGTAAGTGAAAATGATGTGAAAGAAGTGGAAAAAGTCATTAAGGAAAAAAGTGATGAAACTATAATAACAGAAATTGAAAAGAAAATGAACCCTCGCATAAAGATAGTTGGTATAGATGATATAAACATGGATAATATAGAAGAAATTGAAAAAGATATAATTACAAGAAACAATCTGGAAGAAAATGAAAAAATAAAGGTAGTTTTTAAATACAGAAATAAAAAATCAAACAGATGGACAGTTATTGTAGAGTCTAATGCTAGTGCATATGACAGGATGATGTCACAAGGAAAGGTTTATGTTGGTTTTTCCTGTTGTAGGGTCTATGCTGACTACAATATTAATATGTGCTATAAGTGCTGTACGTATGGTCATATACAAAAGAAATGCCAGTGGGAGGTTTGTTGTCAATATTGTGCTGGGGATCATGATGGTAAATTTTGTAAACATAAGGATACTTTCAAATGCAATAACTGCCATAAGGCCAATGAAAAATATAAAACTAACTGGCAGACTAACCACTCAGCTGGTGATAGAGATTCCTGTTCAATGTATAAACAATTAATAAGAAAAGTGATAAAGAAATGTGATTATCCATATGATCCAACAATTAGAAAGAGAAGACTCTCTAATACTGATGGATTTATTGAATCATAAAAATGGCTGATAATATTGAATTATTAGAAGAAATTGAAAATGAAATAGTAAATGGAGAAATATCTTATTGTGATATGCGGTCTCTTAATAATTCTGTTGAGATTAGATCAAATTATATTATGTATATAAATGTGAGAAGCTTGAATTCCAATTTTGAAAATTTACAAGTTCTTCTTAAAAGATTAAGGACCAAACCATATGTGATAATATGTAGTGAAACTTGGAATCTTGTACAGCATGAGTATTTTGCGATATCTGGGTATAGTATGTTCAATAATTACAGCTGTATAAACAGAGCAGATGGTGTTGTAGTTTATATTAAGGAAAGTGTAACAAAAACTGTTGATATAATTGATGTTGGTAGATTGAAAGTACTTCATATGAATGTAAAATTAAGTAATAACAGCAACCTTGAAATATCCTCCATATACAGATGTCATGACTTGCATTGCGCTGAGTTTATTATGAGTTTGAAAACTCTTTTGAGTCTTAAAAAAAACTCAAAAAACCATCTGATTGTGGGGGACTTCAATATCAATATTATGAAGACAGAGGTTTATAGTGAGGAACTCTTATGCAATTTAATGGAAAAGGGTTACTTTCCTGGTTTTACAGGGGTGACTAGACCAAAGAATGATGATATGGATAGAGGTACATGTATTGATAATATATTTATTAAGAAGGAAACCATTTCAACTACGACCTTTAAATTGAGTATACCATCACCTGATCACTATCCTTTATTTGTTAGTATAAACAGGACACCACAATGTGATGTGACTTATAGAAAAATAGTTTATAATTATAAAAAGCTGTACAAAGTAGCCAAAGAAATTGATTGGAGTGTGTTTCAAGGGGTTCATGATCCTAATTGTGCAATTGAAGGTCTGATATCTGGTATTAAAGAGTGTTTGAATAAATCTAAATATAATACAAAATCAAAAAGTAATAAAAGCGATGTTGCCCCTAGATCTAGTTGGATAACAAGTGCTATAATGGTTTCTTGCAAGAGGAAGGAATACATGTATAATAAGATGAAAAATGATCCAACCAATACTCAGTTAAAAGATGATTATAAACATTATGTTAAAGTTTTGAACAAGGTAATAAAAGATGCTAAAATTAAATATGAAAATGACCAAATTATGGCAAATCATAATAATACAAGGAAATTGTGGAAAATAATACATAAAAAAATAGGAAAAGTAAAAAATAATTATAATGGAATCAGCAAAATAGTAGATGACAACAATAAAACTTTGATGGATCAAAATGAAATAGCTGACTATATGAACAATTATTATGTTAATGTTGGTGTAAAACTGAGTAACAAAATAAAAGGCTGCAATAGAGAAATGAGGTTACCTATGTCAAATACTAAGACTATGTTTCTAGGTCCAACTAATAGATCTGAAATACAAACAATAATAAGGAATATGCGAATCAAGAATGGAGGGGTGGACGACATAAATACCAGAACCATCAAGACTTTATCTGATTTGATATCAGATACTCTTGTCAGTATTTTCAACAATTGCATTGAGAAATCTATCTGGCCAGATGCATTAAAAAAATCTGAAGTTGTTCCTGTATTTAACCTTTTAAGGACGGGACTGGTCGATATATCGACCACTTAAGTATCATAATATTTTTGAGTGATTTTAAGGATAATATTATGTTAAAACACTCAAAAATATTATGATACTTGAGTGGTCGATATATCGACCAGTCCCGTCCTTAAAAGGTTAAAACAGGTAACAAATTGGATGTAAACAACTATAGGCCAATATCACTTGTTTCAAATTTAGCTAAAATATTTGAAAAATTAATTTATAATAGAATTTGTGATTTTATTTACAAGCACAAAATAATATCTAGTCAACAATTTGGTTTCGTTAAGAATAAGGATACAAAGGATCTATTAAATATAATATCCAATAAAGTCTATGAAAATTTGGATAAAAGTAATCCTCTATTGATAACTTTTTTGGACTTGGCTAAGGCGTTTGACACTGTTAACCATGGAATGCTCTTGGATAAGTTGTATAATTATGGTATAAGGGGCATTGCTTATAATATCATAAAAAGTTATTTAAGTAACAGGTGTCAGAGAGTTAGAATAGGAAAATGTAAGAGTGCTTTTGAGGAAACTCATACTGGTGTTCCTCAGGGCACTATTCTGGGACCTCTTTTATTTATTTTATACGTGAATGATCTCTTTTCTGTGATACCGGATAAAGCTATCTATTCCTATGCAGATGACACTGCAATAGTAATAACTGAAAAAACTTGGTCTGAGGCTCAGAATAAGATGAATAAATATTTGGATGTAGTAGATGATTGGCTTGCTTGGATAAACTATCTCTGAATGTTAAGAAGACTGCATATATCACTTTTGGTAATTATTGTGATAGTGTACCTAAAGAAATTCAAATAAAAATAAAGGCTGAAAATATAAACAGAGTAGAGAACTGTAAGTACTTGGGTCTGATTATTGACTACAACTTAAAATGGGACAAACACATTAAATATATTATAAACAAAACCAGATATTTGATCTTTTTATTTTATAAAATATCTAAGTATATGCCAACTAACACTATGAGAATGATCTACTATGCACTTTTTCATAGCGTAATAAACTATGAAATAATTGCTTGGGGTGGAGCTTACAGGAATCAAATTGATACCCTACAAAGAACACAGAATAAAATATTTAAAATAATGAACAAAAATAAATTTATATTAGAAAAACCAATGAATTTGACACAGATGTTCATGTATGAATCTTTAAAATGTAATTATTATAAACTTAAAGAAAAGTATCTACTTAATAATAGCATTACTAGAAACAAGAGTTTGACTATTCCTAAAAGGAATAAAACTGTCAGTGGAAAGAGTGCCTATATTAATGCCATAAAATGTTTTATTGATCTGCCGAATGAATACAGAGTCTTGGATGCATCGAAGAATTCCAGTAAATTAAAGTTAAAAAAATGGATTAAACTAAATTATTAATTTATTTCATGTTATTCTGCATATGTCATAGACATTTATATTTGTTATTATGTTAAAAACTATAAAAAATGTAAATATTGTAACCACTAGTTAAGTTATTTCTACTGTTTTTAGTTTTAAGTTAGTTACTAACAGTATCGCACACAGGAAATTATATTTTCCTTTGCGAAATTACTACAAATGTAATTACTTGTAATAAGTTACTGAATAAATATCATATATCATATCATAATGTACACGTCTATGAGAGAGTGAGCAACTAAATAGCGAACTAAATAGGACTCGCTTATGACGCTGATCGGTTATATAACCGATAATACAATATACCTGAACAAGTATCTCTCGAGGAAGAGACACTTGGATATCGCACAATATATTTGTACTTATAGTAACGCGCTGGCCAGCTTACACTAATTACCTACGTGCACGTAGACGCCGCTCGCTCGTTACCGTAGCTTCTCCCCTATACGTAACCAATACGTAGATGCTCTGGAGTAGATCGGTGGAACATGTCTCTTCCCGATCGTTGAATTCCGCTGAGCTCTGCCAACGTGGTTGCCTGGACGTAGATCGGTGGAATCCTATACACGCCGATCAACGTATTTGCTGGCACTTAATGGCTGACTGCTAAGACGCGCGAAAAGCGGTCAAGTAAAACTCTACAGAAAGAATTTCTGAGAGTTGTAACTAGCCAATATAATATAATACGCTAATCGATATAAACTAACGACTTTTAATTAAGACAATGTATCGCGCTATCAAATGCGAACTTAGTCTACCGTATTATACGACCACGTGGCGAAATTCTCTAATGAGCACAGCGCGGCTTGGGTTTCGTGTTAACGCAACAGTAGCCGGAAACTCTCTGAAGCGCCTCGCGGCCGGCTTGCTTCCCGCTCGCGTGCCGGTCGTCAAGATACTCACTTCTTTACTCGTCTTAGACGAGATATATGACCGAGCGTTTATTCTATTTTAATATCCAAGCGCGCAAGATTCAAACACGGTAGAATACCGTTACAAGCTAAATAAAACATAGGACCCAAAAAAATTATAGAACCCAAGAAAATATAAATTTAAAAAAAATATTGGACCCAAAAAAATATAGGGCGCAAGAAAATATAAGGCCCAAAAAAGTAGAGCTAAACAAAATATAGTACCAAAAAAAATTATAAAACCCAAGAAAATAGTAATTTCGAAAAAATATTGGGCCTAAAAAAATATTGGTCCTAAAAAAATATAGAGCCCAATGATATAAGAATCGAAAAAATATTGGGCCAAAAAAATATAAAGCCCAACAAAATATAAAGTCAAAAAAAGATATGAGGCCAAAAAAATATAAAGTCAAAAAAAGATATGAGGCCCACAAAAATATAAGGCCAAAAAAATATAGTCTAAAAAAATATAGAGACCAAAAAAATATAGGGCCCAGAAAAATATTGGGCCCAAAAAATATAAGGCCCAGAAAACATAGAGTTAAATAAAATATAGGACCCAAAAAAATTATAGAACCCAAGAAAATATAAATTAAAAAAAATATTGGGCCCAAAAAAATATGGGGTGCAAGAAAATATAAGGCCCAAGAAATATAGAGCTAAATAAAATATAGGATTAAAAAAAATTATAAAACCCAAGAAAATATAAATTTAAAAAAATATTGGGCCCAAAAAAATATAGGGCGCAAGAAAATATAAGGCCCAAAAAAATAGAGCTAAACAAAATATAGTATCCAAAAAAATTATAAAACCCAAGAAAATAGTAATTTCGAAAAAATATTGGGCCTAAAAAAATATTGGTCCTAAAAAAATATAGAGCCCAATAATATATAAGAATCGAAAAAATATTGGGCCCAAAAAATATAGAGCCCAAGAAAATATAAAGTCAAAAAAAGATATGAAGCCCAAAAAAATATAAGGCAAAAAAATATAGTCTAAAAAACTATAGAGACCAAAAAAATATTGGGCCCAAAAAATATAAGGCCCAGAAAAATATAGAGCTAAATAAAATATAGGACCCAAAAAAATTATAATACCCAAGAAAATACAAATTTGAAAAAAATATTGGGCCCAAAAAAATATGGGACGAAAGAAAATATAAGGCCCAAAAAAATATAAAGACCAAAAAAATTCTGGGCCTAAAAAAATATAGGGTGCAAGAAAATATAAGGCCCAAAAAAATATTGGGCCCAAAAAAATATAAGACCCAAAAAAATATGACCCAAAAAGATGCTTATGACTAATGAGGACTAATTATATAGGGCCCAATAAAAGATTGCTACTCTTATTACCAACAGATTAGACACATTTAACAAATGCGGAGAACCGGAGAACCAGAAAAAAAGTGGTTTCACTTTAATATAATATAGGATAGGATTGTAACGTCTCATATATAGGTTTAAGGTGTGAATGTCTTTATTGGCTGAATGGTTAATGAGTGAATGCTTTACTTGATTTTATTGTTTTGACTGCGTTTTATGCCATGGCATACGCTTATTATTTTATTGAATCATTTATTGATTTTCATTCTTTTGAATTTTAAAATATTGTGACTGATAGATATTATGTTACTGATTTTTAATACATAGCATTGTTGCGTATATTTTACCATTTTTCTGTTAATCTGTGATATCACTTTTTTTGGTGACTTACTTATTCAGTATTATTAGGTTTAGTGATTGACTATGACATCCTGTGCAATATTTACATTTATATTTATACATTTTTTAAGACTTTAAGTGCAGTATTTATTTTTATATTTTTTAAATTGTATTACGCGCTTTGTCTATTGATATACAAATAAAATAATATCTTATCTTATCTAATCCAAAAACAATTAGATAAATTTATATATTTATAATTGTATAACATAATTTATAGCACACTGTGTCTTAAATCTGCATTTAGACACACAGCTGCCTGCGACTTAAGTAGCCTGTTGTTGCACACTATGTTCGGCAAACTTCATGCAATATAATAATGAGCAACTAAAGTCATACATAACGTATTAATTTTCATGAGAAATCTGTGGCTATTTTCAATCATACATAAATAAACAAGGTGTCGATTATTGTAACTCTTTTATATTAAAATTTTTCAAAGAGATAGATACTTGAGTTTACCCACCTACAGCCTGTTTTGTCCTAGTAAGTGCTTCTTAAACCTTCCGAATTCGATGATGCGAGTCTTTCGAGCGAACCTTTATAACCAGATCTCTACCTCAGGCCGAGATCTGAAGGTTGCTATGACGAGCTTTAACATTACCAATCGAAAATTGTTTTTGGTGTTTATGTCACCTTCCGTAGGCTTAAACACCAAAAACATTTATTTCTTACCTATCCACACATTGTTGACAAAGAAACAACACCTAATCGATCGACGAAGTTACATAGGCAGCGGTCAACCATCCAAGTAATAACCGCGCCCAATGCTGCTTAACTTCGCCGATCGACTGAGGTGCAGTTTCGTAACCCCACCAATGTGCTGGTACATTTTTTAATTTGAATAACAATAATAAGCATGTGAGATACGATTAAAACTAAAGTTAATACCAGTGTAACATATGGAACAAAAAGATAATATTATTGTATTTTTATTATTATACAATTTGAGTAAATTTTTAAAACGATAGTTTTATTTTTTTCTGTTTTGATTTATTATTCATGCAATGTTCATTTTTTTTATTTATAATTTTTACTTTCCTTTCTCGATTTGTCACTCACGGAATGCCTAGTATTGGTACTTTTACAGTTTTCGTTTTTATTTTACGAATTATCATTCTTGGAGTGTATAGTTTTTGTTAATTATTGATTTTTAAGAGTACAAATGTAATGCGGCGGATTTATGACACTTATGCTATAAAATAGGGCCCATTGCACGACGTGATTATCGGGCGATAACTTCACGTCGTGCAATAATGGGCCACATGAGTCTCGTGTATCGTAATATACTATTATTCAATTTAAGTTTCATTCAGTTATCATTCAGAGAATTTAAGTACTTAAATTAATTTCATGAAAATACTTTAGTATGTAAAAATTTATTTGTAAACAATTCTTCATAAATAACATTCATATAACCTTAATTACATATTTATATGTACAAGTGTTCGTATTCATATGAATTGTCATTTATGTAATAATTGTTAAGAATTAAATGTATTAATAATAATTTCATTAAGGCAATAATATTTTTATTAAGAGAAATATATTAATTTTTAGAAAATATCTAATGACCTCATTTGAAAAATTATCATAACATAATATAAAAATATTCTTTTTAGTATTTTTTTAACATACATTTTATAAAATACAATCTTAAAAAGTTATTTTTTTAATATTGAATTTTTTTCGATAGTCAATTATAAAGATAGGAAAATATTTGAAATATGGATAAATTTTTCTGATTATCTATAATTATGAATTCATATTTATGATCTGTCTAGATGGAAGTATAATTTTCCATAAAACAGTAAACATTTCAAAGAAAATTTACTTATGATTTGCAAGACATTTATTAAGAATGCGGGAAATAAATAATATTCTTTAATATCACTCTAAAATTTGTATTAAATATAAGGGCTGAAAATTATAATTATTCTATTAGATAAGATTAACTGTCGAAGTTACATTATATTTCACTCTAAATAATTTATACTTATAAAATTTACATACTATTTTAAATAATCTATGAAAATGGTAATCACATATTTAATATTTGTATTAAATATAAGGGCTGAAAATTATAATTATTCTATTAGATAAGATTAACTGTCGAAGTTACATTATATTTCACTCTAAATAATTTATACTTATAAAATTTACATACTATTTTAAATAATCTATGAAAATGGTAATCACATATTTAATATTATTTTATCCTATGAATAAAAAGTTTACATAATTATAATAATTAATAAATTATAAATTATTATATTATTTTATAAAATACAATTTCAACTTAATTAATTAGCTTCATGTTGAAACTTAATTTTATTAGTATTTAGTTTCACGAGTTGATATATATATATATATATATATATATATATATATATATATATATATATATATATATTAACATAAATATATATTGAATATAAAACTTTGATCTATGAATAATTTTTGAAAATCTCAACCGATATATTAAATTCTTTTAAGTAGTCGAAAATTTGATTTTCTAAATTTTTGCACTTGCCACAAACTTTCTCAGTCAATTTTCTACCAATGGACCTCAAAATTTCCGGAGATTAAATTTATGTATCTTCACAAAATAACAGTTTTAGTTTTTTAAAAAAACAGAATTTAAAAGTTTAGTTTAAAAAGTTGATAAATATACATATTTTTGTGAATTTTATATAAGTAATTTAATTCAACATTTACTTCAACTTATCTTATCAAAATTCCAGAACCGTTATTTTGTGAAGATATATATACTCAATATCTCTGGAAATTTTGAAGTTAATTAGTTGAGAATTGGCTGAGAAAGTCTACGGAAAGTACCAAAAATTTCAAAAATCAAGTTTTCGACTACTCAAACGAATTTAAAACATCGGATGAGGTTTTTTAAAATTATTAATGGATCAAAGTCTTATATTTAATATATATTTAAGGTGAAAAAGAGTTTTATTATTTAATGTCATTAGAAAAAAAAATTATGACTACATTTGAATTTTTTTTCAGCTTTAAACCCAGTCCTGATACCTTCAATAGTTTTTAAATGTACTATTAAGATTTGTGAATAACTATAAATGATTGTAAATAATGCAATTATTAGAAAAAACTGAAAATAATTATATATATGTTCTATTTACAACAAACTTTTCTGAATAATTAAATACACATATATATTATTATATATATCATTATTTTGTATTTGAAATAGTAATAAAATAAATGTTTTTTGACACGGCGTGCGTAAAATTGCATTTAATGAAACGCAGCCAAATTCTTGATGAGCAATTTTACGCACTCTGTGTCAAAAAGTATTTTTTGACACTTCGTGCGAGAAGCTCGATTTCACGCACGCCGTACAAAGTGACACGTGCGAAAATGGAGCTTCTCACACGTCTTGTCAAAAAATAGTGTTTGATACTCGTGCGAGAAAGTGATTTCTTACTCGTGTGACCTTTTCACCCTCACTTCGCTCGGGCGCAAACCGCCACACGAGTAAAAAATCACTTTATCCCACTAGTACCGAAATATACTATTTTAATACTAGTGCGTTAAAGTATAAATACTCGTGCGGTTGATATGCACAAGGGTCGGCCAAGCCGGTCCATATCAAAAAGAACTATTGTTAAATTGCCTTTAAAAATTATTGTCAGAGTAGTACACTTGAACAGCGTAGTCGCCATCTTTGTTGAGTGCTTCTGACCGACGCGCGGCAAGAAGGCAGTTAGTCTGTTGGAGAGCCTAGTAGTGACAACACCTTGTGCACCACTATTTTCTTTTATCAAGTTTAGCTGTATTGAATAGATCAATATATATTTTATTTTATAAAGAGAATATCGTATGTCGTTTATTTCACTTACATTATATATACACATATTAGAGTCTATTATTCTAAATATTTAACAGGTTATGGCGACAGCACGCCTTCATTGCGCAGTTTAGTGGTGTTGTTGCACAAAGAGTGCGTAGATAAAAAGAATTATTAGTGAGTGGTGGTTTTGAGACAGAGAAGGACTCAAGGGTTTTTTTATTCATATTGGTGAAGCCTGCATTTCTACCACAAGAAGTAACATTTTTGTCATCTAAGACTATTCCAAGGAGGAAGTCACTGCATTTAATATATAAAAAAAAAAGAAAAAGATTTCTCAAGAGCATGGCGTCGTCCCATTCAGGGCAGGTTGTTGTCGCCAGCTCATCTCGATGGAAGTAAAATTTTTTTTTTTCTTCTCAGCATAAATTTTAGAGGGAGAAGTGAGTGTAAAATTTATTCTGATAATAAACGGTGTTGGTATGAATAAGAAAATTTTATGTAAATGACAAAGTCGCGGGAATGCGTTTTCTTTGGTTTGAAATTAGTTTAGAAACTGAAGCCAAAACTTTATGTTAAAATCTAATAATGTAAAATACAGAAAATTTATTTTCGCAAGCTTAGAAATATATAATAAAAATAAAAGTTAAAATAACCTTATTAAAGAAAAGCATATTAAAAAAACGGACTATCGAATTCTCGGAAACTTGAATAAAACGATTTCAAATTCGTGGAATCTCTACCGTTAAGCCTACAGCGACACGCTTATGCGCGCGCGCAAGTGCCTGTAAGCTAGAAAGAGACACAGAACAAAAGTGCTACTGTATGTATATATATATTCGAACTATTTTATGTAAAAATTATATAGAAAAATATTCACATCATTACAACCTCAAATTTTATTTTAAATTGTTGAATCGAAGAGATAAATTTAAGATTAAAATTTTAGTAGTAGATACTAAATATAGATAAGTCTGTATTGTAAAGTTTACTTGTAAAAATAAAGTCCTTTTGTTATCTACAAATCGCACTATGTGAGGGCTACACAACTGCATACTACAGCTATTCAGACAGTGAATAAAAGCTGTAAAGTTTCTTTTCAATTTAAAAAAAAAAAATCAACACAGTAAGAGAAATACATAGAGTATGAAAAGAATAACACTAGAGTTAAAATTAGGTCCAAATGAGGATACTAATGTACATAGAGTACGAAAAGAATAACACCAGAGTCGAACTCAATTAAAACTTGAAAGGTTATAAAAAAATGAGGTGAATGTGTATGAACGCCTTGCATATTTATATAATAACTTGTTGTTTAGGAAAATATATTTAATAAGAAAAGATTAATAAATATTAGAAATATTATTATAAAGAAATAAATTTAAGAGCATATGTATGTATATGTGTTGCACAGTAGACTAATTCACTATTTGACTTATCAGGTGCAGACATGAACGAGTTCAGAGATGCGATTCTTAGAGTGTGGGCGATTGTGGAATCGCAGGAAGCTCCAATCATTTATAACTCTGATCAAGTTACATTATTGAGATCAAATGATGGAGCATTGTACTTCTGGCTGTCTGAGCACCAAATGGTCCGCTTTGATCACAAACTCTCAAACGATGAGTGGGATCTCGTGCAAAGAGTCTGGCCTAAGTGAGAAAAGTTTTTTATTTTTGACTTGGCTTATAAACCTGAGGCCATCACAAGGACAAAGGTCATGCAGCTCTTCCAAGAGCAAAATCAAACTTTTCTCAAATGCATGGAAATACTAGTGAACAGCCTAAACAAGACTCAAGGTTTCCATCCAACAGTGCCGTCTATTAGTGTAGAAAACACTGGACCAAATCAAAACATCGTAATACCTAGTGATCATTTTGGTGCAGAACTAAACTCTAGGGTCCAGAGGCGTCGTTCTGCCATCTTAATAAAAGAAAATATTCAACTCGAGAAACCTTTCTCTTCTACACCTTAACATGTTGAGTCCCATACAAATAATACTAGTAAAGTTGACGTGGAAGAAGAAGAAATTACTGAAGAATCAGCTGAAGAGCAGAGATATTTCTCTTCAGTCTCTCCTATAGCAGAGAGTTGACTATCAGCAAGGTGATACAGGGAGTCGTTAAAGGACGTCCTCCAACCCATTCACACTAGAGTGCAGAGAAAATTTCTATAAAGAAAAGCATCAGTATACTGAGAATCACTCCCCTAACCTAAATGTAAGTAACAAGCGACAAAATATATATTTTAGACCCAATGAGAATATTTCTCTTGAAGTAGTTAACAACTTAGTTGAAAATAAAATTAATAATTTTTTAAAAGAAAAATCCAAAGAGGTGTCCTTTAGAGAAGGTGAATTAAGTAGCCTTACGCAACAACTAAAAACAGAAATCTCTAAGAGAGATCACATCTCTGTTAGAAATTATAAGTTGTTAAAGGAAACAAAGTATGAAATGTTTGATGATTATCTCAAATCTGAACTCAGAAGTAAGAAATTGTTGTACGTTCTAGAAGATAATCTAGATATCTTTGTAGATGAAGTCAAAAGATCCGAAAATAAATTTAAAATTCGGGATATAATCATCAATCATATCGATACCAATTACTGTAACAAAATTCTACATTTAAGAAGGGGCCGAACTATCTGTCTTTGTCTAATAGCGTTTTTCATCATTTATGTAAACATTATCCGGTATAACAAGAAAAAAATAGCAGCCCCCGCTAGATATTAGTATAATTAGTAAATTTTGTAATAACAACCAAATTTTTTACCGTATAGTTTTTGACTAATTAGAGACCTACTAGCAATCTAGAATTTAACCTATCTTTTTTTGGTAGGTCTCTAATTATTCAAAAACTACGCAGTGAAAAAATTTGGTTGTTATTACAAAATTTACTTATTATACTAATATCTAGCGGGGGCTGCTATTTTTTTCTTGTTATACCGGATAGTGTTTACATAAATGATGAAAAACGCTATTAGACAAAGACAGATAGTTCGGCCCCTTCTTAAAAGAACCAAAAGAAATTTTAAGTAGATTTAAAGAAATCAAAAGACTCGAGTATAGAGCAACTAGTATCTCTGCTAGGAAAGAACTCCTAGAACTGCAATACAAACAAAGCAAAGAAAGTGCTGCTGAATTTTTCGATAAATTTGAGGAGAAAATAAGAATATTCGAAAGCATACCTGATGCTGGTTTGATTTCAGAAAAAGAAAAGAGAGATTACTTTATTCAAGCGATAGTGGGTGTAGTTCCAGAAATTTTAATTACGGACTGCATTTATAAAGAAACATCATCTAAAGAAATGAACTACGATCAACTAAGAAATCATTTGTTACAGATCGATCTCATGAAGAATAAAAAGGAAAGCAGTTCAACATCAACGGCTTTTCACACTGAAAGAAGACAGCTCTGCAAAGGATGCGGACAAGAGGGTCATCTAGAACAAACATGCCCACACCCTGGAAAAAGATTATGCTATAGATGCAATAAAATTGGTACGCATACAGCGAGTAACTGTCCGATGAAAAAGCGACCACTGGACAGAGAGTCTAAAAACTCAGTAGAGTCCAAAAGAGGACGCTGGGTATCGCAAAGAGTAGACAGATTCACATCTGAGAGAAATAAAACGATCAAAAGAAAACCAAATTGTTATAACAGAGGAGGTACGAGTGGTAAAAGAAGTGGCAATTTGAAGGGCGATGCCAGAGAGGACCGACGTCAACATGCTCCATCATCAAAGGCTCATTCCCGGCAAGCTATCGCTGAAAATTATGCAGGTATGAACAAACAAAATAATATTTTAATAGATTTTATCGCAGACTCAGGTGCAACCGAGCATCTGAGTCTGCGATAAATCAAACCAAGTTTATCAATAAAATGTTGGTTAATTTTGGATTTGACAAATGCAAACCGGTTGGTACACCGATGAAGCTTTTTTAATGCAACAAAGTTTAAATCAAAGCATTTAGTTTGCACTTTATTTCATCTTTCATGTATTTTTTTGCAAGAGTCTTAGTTGTTCGAATATTCAAGTTCTTGTAAAGGGTCTTGTCTACTATATTTTCAAAAAAATATCTATATTTTTGTCTAGGAGACCTATTCGACGAAAAGAAAAAATACGGACTCATTTTTTTCATCAAAAAATCATATTCTACAATTTCAGCCGAATCCGTTTCCAGGAGTTGGGGACCTCTCCTTGTAAGATAGAGAAAATGAAATTTAACGAAAAAATGAGTAATGATAAATTGGAACAAAAACAAGCGGATGAGGCTTTTCGTAAGAAAGAAGCTTATATAAAAATGAAAGAAAAACCACCGAATAAATATAGAGAAAAATTAAATAATACTAAGATAACAAAAATGAAATTGAAAAAAGGGTAGTGATAAATTGAAAGAGCAAGAGAGGGTGAGAGAGGAAGAGAGACAGCAAGAGAGGGTGAGAAAGGCATAGACATAGACATAGACATTCTTTATTTGGCCTTAGGGTATATACCCAGTCTGGCACTATTAGGTAAAATACACCGACGTATAAAATTATTTCTTAAATTATTTATAATTATTGGGCCTAAAAATAAGAAGCCCAAAGACAATAGGACCCAGAGAAATGTAGAGCCCGAAATATAAAAGGGCCAGAAAAATATAGAGCCCAAAATAAAGACCTAAAAAAATTTTAGGCCTAAAAAGTACAGGACCGAAAAAAATAAGGCCCAAAAAAATATAAGACCCAAAAAAAAGGCCCAGACGAATATAGAGCCTAGGAAAATATACAGATAAAAATAATATTAGGTCTATATATATAAGAGGCCCATAAAAATATAAGGCCTAAAGAAAATAGGACTCAAAAAAATTTAGGGCCCGAAAAATATAAGGCCCAGAAAAATATAGAGCTCAAAAATTTATAAGACCAAAAAAAATTTTAGGCCCAGAAAAATATTGAACTCAAAAAAATAAGGCCCAGAAAAATATAGAGCCCATGAAAATATAAGAATCAAAAAAATATTGGGTTAAAAAAATAAGACCCAGAAAAATGAAGGGCCTGAAAACATATAAAAACCAAAAAAATATAGACATCAAAAAAATATAAGATCCAAAACAATAAGGCTAAGAAAAATGTAGAGCCCAAGAAAATATAAGAATAAAAAAAAGAAGGGCCGAAAAAATGGGCATTGAATAAAAATATAGGGTCAAAAATAATATAAGGCTCAAAAAAATATGCCCCAAAAAAAGCTTTTGACTAATGAGTACTAATTATATAGGACCCAATAAAAAATTGCTACTCTTATTATCAAAAGATTAGACATATTTAAAAAATGCGGAGAACCGGAGAATTGAAGAACCGGAGAACCAGAGAAACGGAAAAAAGTGGTTTTACTTTAATATAATATAGGATAATATGCTCTATACAATCTTTCAATAAGTACACTGTGCTTTAATAATGCTCTATAAAGAAGTCTTTGATTATTAGTCATTTTTTTTATATGTTCTTGAAAATTTCTTTTATCAATTAATTGCTCTAAATATTTTATTCTCTCCGTTAGATTACAGGGCCAATCATGAGAGTATAAATTAAAATGATTAGCATCAAGTGTCGGAATCATTGAAATGATTATCCTTTGAATTTAGTTTTGAGCTATTGCTCGTGCAACTATTATCGTTATTATTATTATTATTATTATTATTTGTTATATATATTTAAAAACCTATCTCCTTTAAATTAATTTTGATGTACAAAAAAAAATTTAGTAAGGAGTTTTGTTAAGAAGGAAGGATTTTTAATGGAGAGAAAAAAAAATAAAGTTTTATATGAAAAAGGAAACGCGATTTATAAAGGATTTTTAGCCAATGGTAATTAGGTTATGCGTATTTTGACCGGTTTAGTCGACTTGCAAGGGCAATGGTAGAGCTGGTGTGGGCTGTACTTCTTCTTGTAGAGGTAGCCCTTCTAAGTTCAATGGTGCTGCTCTTGGTGGGATAGGGTCTTCTTCGAGATCCACCTCGATTACAACGCATTTTTGTTGCGGTTGTCATATCCGGGGATATTAAATATCTAGCTGGTGTATCAATTACGTATGGGTTAACAACTAAACCTCTTTTTGGGTCGATTTTCTTTCTCGGTAGCAGGAATTGTGGCTCTAAGTCAATGTCGTTTTCTTTGACCCACTCTATAAACCGCGCTCTGGACCCTTCTTGCAGACTTAGCTTATCGACTGCTTGCTTTATCCTAGGGCTAAGGCCTTTTCTTTTATTATCTGTCATTTATTGGGGAGATAAGGAGGAAAGCAGAAAAGAAAAAGAAAAAGCAAAACCAAAAAAAAAGTTAAGTAAGATTGTTTGAAAAAAAGAAAAAACAACTATTACTTGAAGAGAGAAAAAAAAGGAGAGAAGGAAAAAAAATGTGAGAGAAAAATTGCTCCAACACCTTATTGTTTCTTTTCTCTTTCCAAGTCTTTCGCTGCTGTTAAACGATAAAAGAGAACTAGCACTATAGGCTGTGAGGCTCAATAGATACAAGCCCATAATTGAAAATAAACTTTCAGATGTAGGGTCAACTTGTTTCCCTTATTCTATTTTCTTTAGGTCGAGTTCTTCGTGCTGTTAAGCACAAACAGTGAATTGCAAGTCTTATGCCGTGAGGCTCAAGAACTACAAGACCCTCAAGAAATAAAACGTTATGATTTAATTATTTTCTTTTTTTTTACCAGAAATTTTTAAATTCTGTTAAGCATAAAAAAATAATTTCTGAGTTTTATGCCGTGAGGCTCAAAAACTGTAAACCTTGTCAGAGAGAAATAAAAAGAAAGAAGAAGAGAAAAAAAATGAGATAAAAATAAGAAAAAAACGACAACAACAAAAAATCATTAACTTTTAAATCAATCAGTGCAGATTTACATTTGCAAAAAAAGAAAAATGGTTCACTCCATATTAGAATAAGAAAAAGTAGCAAAAAGAAAAATTAAAAGTCAATGTATAAGCGTTAGTCTAATCTTACGCCTTGCGTTATAGTAAACTAAATGTTATTATTTCAGAAAAATGTTGGTTGTAGAAACAGAAAGAAGTAAAGTATTTACATTTACTTAATGTTAGATTTATCGATTTATTTGTTAATTTATGTATAAATAAATGAGAATTGAAATATATGTTCTATATTATATATATATATATATATATATATATCGCATTCAAAACTTCCGCCTACTACCAAGTACGGTAGTACTAGGCTCAACCGCTACACGACGCTGTTCCCGTAATGGGAATAGCAAGCTTCAGGGCATATAAAGAGCTAAGGCTCAACAAAGAGACTAGCTTTGCAGACTGAGCTCTCTCTCTCTCTCTTTGCCTAGCACGCTGGCCTAGAGAGAGGGGAGACAACAGTAGCAGTTATCTTACCCAGAGTTCTTGCTGTGGCTAAGAATGCTCGCTCTCTTTCTTTCGCACTGAAGCCTATATATAGTGCGCTTGCTTATATAGACTTTATATGTGAATGGAAACGCATATTTGATTTTACCGTAGTAAGCATGCTCGCCTAAATCAAATGCAGTTTAAGCTGCAACTGCACTTCATCTCGCTGAACCGACCGCGTTGTAAATAATAAATTCGTTTAACTTATTGTTAGATTGTATGAGTATTAACGGTGCCTCACACCATACTATCACAGCGCGTGCCGTTGAACTGTCTCGTCGGCCGTTTCGTAAATAATAACTAGATTAATTTAAATATAAATTTGCATTAGTATTATGGGTGTTTTACACCATATAGTTTGTACCGCTGAGTCGCTGTACCGGCTGCCTTGTAAATAATAACTTGATTGATTCAATATAAATTTACATTAATATTAAAGGTGCTTCATACCGAACTGTCATAGCATGTACCGTCAAGCCACCGCGCCAACCTGCATAAAAGACATTTTGATTAAGATAAATTCATATGAATGCTAAGGGTGCTTTCCACCCATTATAACCATACTACTAAGTTAATTAATGGTACCATCCACTCATCGTCGCCCCGTTACCCACGTATAATTAAGTTAGCTTTAAGGGTGCTTCCCATCCACTGACGTCACCGGAATAAAGCTAGGTAAGACTTCTCTACCCATGTGCATCCACCGTGCATTAAAGAGTCGCTGGCCTTCAGCCGCACTCCGCGCGACCGCATTAAGGGTGCCGTCTACCTATTGCTATTATGATAATTAGTTTATTAATATTACGTTTTGCCTGTTTATTATATCATTACAGAATTAAGCCAGCAGACCGTCCAGGTCGTTTGTTACCGTTCGGTCTAATTTGATTAATTAATAAAGATAAAGTTTATTTTTATTTGAAGAAAGTAATATAAATTAGTTTGAATTATTCTGATTTGATTTATTTCGTCGCCAACAAGTGGCCCATATGCCGTCAAGTGGCTTACAATAAATTCAATCTTCATTTCATTCTCGCGAAATTATATTAGGCTAGTTATTTAGTATTATATAAAGTTAGGTTAATTTTCAAATAATTGATGAGATTATTACACGTCGTCGTAAAATATGAGTATTTTGAGTACAGTAAAACCCAGGTACTCCCTAGCATAAACAAACGTGTCAACCCGTTTACTATCCTTCATCATTCCACTGTCTATCCTGACCCACCTCCTTCGAACCCTGCTTACTCACTGAAGCGTCCGGCAACAGGAGGTAAAAACGTCATTTTCCTACCCTCGGAAAATAAAAACGTCACAGCTTATTAAAAGCAAGTATTTTGTCTAGTTACCTAGCGTTTCCCTGCGATAGAGAACGTTTCGAACAATTTAATTAGTATTCTTTCTTTTTCTTTTTATCCTTCTTCAAATTGTTAATTTATAAATAAATTAATATCTCAAACACTGGTTCTACGTTCATCTAAAGCAAGTATTTCGTTTAGCGTTTTCCTGCGATAGAGAATGTTTTGAACAATGTATTTCAAATGAGAAAAAGCGTTATTAGATTTTATTTTCGATTAATCAACTTATGAATAAGTTAACAGATCGTAAAATCTTTACTCTATGCTCATCTAAAACAAGTATTTTGTCTAATTATTTAGCGTTTCCCTGTGATGGAGAGCATTTCGAGTGTAATTAATTTGTAAAAAAAGCAGGTTGTTAATAATATTAAAATTTTTTGTTAGCGTTTGTAAGCTATTTGACAAGAAATATCCCACCGTGCTGTTACCATTTGTTATGTCTGGTCACCTTAAATAGGTTTACTCGAACGTTATATTTAATTGGGAAATATTTCTGGTCTCGTGTGCAGGGTAGAAGAGCCAAATCGCTTACCTTTTTATGGGCTGGCTGCGTGGTCGTAGGTTACTTAAATTTTTGGTTGAAGTTTTGAAATGTGGCGTGGTGCTCCCCTGGTTACCTGCTTATGGTTGATTGGGTTGTCAAATAAATTATAACCAGGAACTAGTAAATTGAAATCTATTTATTGAGTTGAACTTTTTCATTAGCACGATTCGGAAAATATATTTATAATTATAATTATAGCACTTTGATTCACAGTCGATAAACAAGTCGATTGTGCGGTTACTAGCGAATATTTTGTAATTATATATTTTTTTTATTGATTGCGCAATTTGTTTACTTATTCTTAGTGTTAATTTAATTGGCAAACTGTAAGTTCAATCGCGCAGTTATGAAAAATTTCCCCCAAAAAATGTCCTTTTCCTTCGTTGACCAGTTTATCATTTGCGTACAGAATGTTGGTGATTTTATTTTGTTTTATTTAATTTAATCGTAAAAGAGGTGAGTCGTGTAGTTTTTTTTGTTGTAAAAATTTCTTTTTCTATCGACATGTTGTGATTAAACTTTGCAAAAATATTTTAAACACAGTACATCGCGTAGATTGAGAGATAAACTAGAAAAAAAAAAATAACTCATTGATTTAAGCGCATTCCGAATTTGAGTTGCTTGATTTTTTTTTGTAAAAGAAATCAATTTAAAAAGCAACAAGAAAAAACTAATAGCGTGGTGGAGTTCGGCGCGAATTCACAAGATTCTTATTGAGGTTCTCTCTCTTTCTTGTACTGCTGCTCGGGAAAACTGACTACAGACTGACTGACAAAAATTATTTTTCTCTGCAAGAAAGGTACAAATCTAAAAAAATGCAAATTTGTCAAAATTTAAGAGTCCCATTGGCCAGTTCGGCCGTGAAAAACTCTTTAAGGTCTCACATTCGGTGACAGAAGGTATCTTCTTATCGCGCCTAAAAATGCTGAGGTACCGTATACGGCTCGCAAACTTACTGCTTTTCTCTTAAAACTATTACAGGATATTAAACGTATTTTCTAATACAGCATATTCCTTATTACTAAAAGATTTATTTATTTAATTATATGTATTTATTAGTGTTATTTGAAAAAAGAACTGCGAATATACATAATTATATGTCTATAGTTAAGAAATAAAAAAAAAATTAATAGAAAAGAGATAAAAAATAATAAAAAGATTTTTCATACGTCCGTGATTATGCGAATGTAACACCGTGTTTTTTCTTTTGTTTAAATAGGCCCCATAGACGAAAATATAGACATTTTTTCGAAAATATTATAAAAAGAAGCATTCATAAGATTTTGAATAACCAAACAACTAAGACTCTGACAAAAAAATGTATAAAAAATGAAATGAAGTACTGATTAAATGCTTAGGGCTGCTTCCATTAAAAATCGAACAGTCTGTATACACAACATTGCATACAAAAACTAAATGTTCACATTAAAATGACTAAGACATAAACATTTTACAAAAAACTGCACTTTTTATGCACATGCATTTTTCTCAAAAAGGCTGTTTGTTTTTGCTGAAAATTTTTAGGCTGATAGAGAACCAAATTACCTATCTAATGGTCCTTGTAAGATCTCCTATTTTTTGGTTTGGAGCAAGAAAAAAATTCACAAATTTTATTGTTGAAAAATGTTTCTATATACGCTCAGAAGTTTCAAGGAATCTACATGCAAACGCTGTCGCATGCTTCGCTCATCGTTTGTATACATTTGTATGCAGGTCTTTACTATCAGTAGTGATATATCTCTCTATATTATAAAAAGATTTCGTCGATGCCACCGCCGCCGCCGCCGTGTATAAGAATTGGATGTGTCCCTAGCTAGCTAGAATCTAGCTGAAATTTATCTAAATTTAGCTAAAATTTAGCTAAAAGTTAACTGAAGTCAGATAATCTCTCTATATTACAAAAAGATTTCACCGACACCGCCGACGCCGTGTATAAGAATTTGATGTGTCCCTAGCTAGCTAAAATTTAGCTAGAATCTAGCTAAAAGTCATCTAAAAGTTAACTCAAGTCAGATAAAATTATATAAAAGTTAGCTACAACACTGGTCACCGGCATACAGGGGCAACCACCAAGTAACTCAAATAGCTCCATTAGATCTGCAAATGTTAAGGCGACTTCGAAGGCGGACGATATAAGTATTAACCCAACTGTACTTTCACGAATTGGGAGTGGCACTGCGCACTCTGCCCCCACTTCTTCTTTTAAAAATTTAAAAAATAACGTAGATAATAAAAATTTAAGCAATGGTGCTGACTTTTTTTCAGTCCAAGCTGCTTTGTCAGAAATTGAAGGTGCTTTGTCTTGTAAGCTTGAAACAATTCTGAGTACTCTTGATCGACTTTCAGGCCTTGAGAGTCACGTATTGGGTGTTGGTGATGGTTTCTAGGGCATTGTAAACAAAATTGATGAGCAAAGCAAATTAATTAAAAATTTAGAATTAACACAAATGAAACTGCTTGATGAAAACATTGAACTTAAGGGAAGAGTCAGCACCTTAGAGGGGGAGTTGTTGTCTGCTGTAAAGGAAAATTATGAAATAACTAACAAAAACAGGGTCTCTAATATAAATAGTATTCAAACATTTCTGCATAATGAGTTTCATGAAGTAGACAGAAACTTCTCAGAACTTACAAGTGGGGTGGCTTGCGTGGTGCAAACCGTCGCTGATCTCACTGTCCAGGAAGAACCAGTAATTGCTTTGCATACTGATACAGTTACAGGGCCTGGTATTTTAAATAATTCCAAAGTAGACAGTGGAAAAATTTCCCGCCAAAACATGAACAATCGTGGATCCGGGGGTAGTTGCTTGGTAATCTCTAGTGGACTGGATTGCTTGGCGACTAATGTCCGACCGGATGATTATACTTTTGCTATTCTCGGTGCCATAATTCCGACTATTCAGCAGACATACATATTGTTAGTAACTGCATTGATATCTCAGAGAAAAAGCAATATGTCTTCTGAAGATCAGGCCAGTGTTAACCGTTAGAACTGTATTTATTAATTTGTAAAGTTTAATTTATTAAACTTTATTTAATTAAATTTGATTTATTAATTTTATAAATGTTTAATTATTATTATAACTTATTTTTGTAATTTAGGACGTTGGTTCTTTAGGATAGGTATCCAAGAATAAAAGAATATTTATTTTATATATATATGTGTTGAATTGAACTTATCTTTATTTCTCCATCTTAACCTTTAGTACAATAATTTTAGGCGAAGCGTAGCCTTAGACGGTAAGTATGAAATTAAGCTGGCGAGCTAAAGACTCTTGGGTTTTTATACTATGGGTAAAAGACAGTTGCATTCTTTCGTATGTATGATATTATTGATACTTTTATAATTTCGGGGAAAAGATTGATTGAATTTTGCATGTGATGCAGTTTAGAGTTCGATCGCCTCTTGTGCGTCGCATTCTTGTGTGTCGCATTCTCGCGAATTTATAGCGTTATTGTTTGCTATCGCAGTCTCAAGGTAGAAGACTTGACATATGATGCTTACGGAGTTCAATCACCCTTGAGTGAAATGTGCAAGATGAATATAAGTATAAATGTGTTATGAATGTTTGTCTTTGTTTACACGCCCTTCCTTAAAATTTTTCGTCCCGAAAAATTATAGTAAATTGTTATATGATGGAGAAATCAGGTGAGTTTTGGGTGTATAAGAAGAGGATGTTGTAGGTTGTATTGAGGAAACGTTTGCAGCGGTGGTAATGTTGGCACAATGGTTGTAAGTTACTGTAGGTTCGAGTCGTTTAGTGTGACAACAACAAAAATTATTTAATCTTGCCCAAAGATAAGAACTGATTATTATTATTACTTTGTGTATGTTTAACTTATACCCGATAAAGGCAGCAATCATAGAGAGAGCTACGTATCCCGAATAATGAAGATAGTCTATCGCAGTTGAAATAAAAGAATGATTCCGTCTTTGTAAAGTTAGTCTTTCAATTTTGTCTTGTATTTGTTCTAGGTTATAAGCATGACTCCTTAGACTACCGAGATCATGTTCCGAAAATGCCAATAAAGGAAGGGTTATATTTAAGTTGTCTTCATATGGTTTACTAAGTGTTAAGTTTAAGAGTGTGGTTGTATATGTAGTAGAGTCATGTGACGTATGTAAATAATACGTAGTGTTTGATATAAAACATTTATCATCAAGCTTTACAATACTAGCTTGTGATATTGTTATGTCTTTCTTATAATTTTTACAAAATACGCTAAATAATATTTCTTTTATAGGTACAATATAAAATTTATCATTTTCTATACGTTTTACAAAATCATGAGTTAAAGAGAAATAATGTTCTTTACATTTGCTTGTGTCATTTAATAATATTCTATCGCAAGCGGATAATGAGTCTATTAGCCTAGGTAAAATTTGTAGTTTACATATTTTGTATTGCCAAGTTGATTACAATCATTTATACTCGATAAGGTCGTATATTTTGATATATCATACGTTGTTAATACATATTGGTTAGTTACATCTAATATTGCTGTGTTTCCAAAACGTCTTTCAATAGGTAAAGGTTCAAACTTAAGGATTTTGTACGGGTCATTGTGGATAATGGGATATTTAGTAACTATTACGAGTCCGTCTGTTTTAATGTAGGATGTGAATGTCATAACTTGTAATATTGAGAAATAATTTTTCATTGTTGGTGCTATTAACATGTCATCGTATTACTGTTTTTTATACAAGCTTTGTAGACCATTTATTAGAATTTCAGGTTTTAATAATGCAGGTGATAATATTCCGTTTCTTGCTATATTTATAGAATTAAATAAATCCGTTATATAAGCTTCATATTCTTCTAGCGATGCATCAATTTCTTGCAAACTAAGTAATACAATTTGGTTGCCTTGATAATTGTTGAGCATTACTGATATTCCAAGACTCCAGTTTATTAATTTATCTTCGTTTTCTTTAAATATATAGAACTCCTTTGTAAATGAATCGAAGGTCTCTTTTATAAACAATGTTTGATTTTTAATTGCTATTAACGAATCTTCTGTATGTTTGTATAGTTTGTCTATCTCTTGATTTATAGAGTCGGCATCATCAGAATTTAAGGCACCAAATAAAAATTTACTCGCTGTTCCTACAAAGTTGAATAATCCTCTCTTCTTTCTGTTGCCTTCTGAGTGTAAAAATAAAGATAGTCTTGCGAATAATTCATGTAGTCGTTTTTCTTGATGCATTATGAAATCTTTTGCAGTACAGTGAACATTATTACATACTTCTTTGATTTTTGTTAATCGATTTTGCATGTCTATTTTATTTTGTATAAGGGCTGTAAGATTTATATAATTAACAATAATCCAAGTATCTTCGAACACATATGCAGTTCCGTAATTTTTCTGTAGTATTGGTATATTAGCTGGTGTAACTTCTATATCTGCTTCGCAGTGATGAAACATGTCAATTAGAATGACTATTAATATTATCATTGTCGCCTTCATCTGTAACAAAGAAGGGATTCGATATAAGCGTGATCTCGTTAAAATGTCGTCTTAGAATTTTTGTTTTAAATAAAAGCTGAACTGTATGACTTTCATTATTGACTGTGAGAATTGTTGCTGGCCCTATAAATCCACGTGATGTTCTAAAATTTACCCTATCCCCTGGTTGTGGGTTGATTCTTGAAGTTTGTCTATTATCTACTGTGTTTTTATTAATTTCCTTTTGTCTTTGTATATTTTCTCTTGCTTCTTTTGCTTTCTTTGTATTTTCTTCCAATCGCTTATGTAATGAATTTAACTTGTCAGAGTTAAAATTTTCTTTAGGTAGAATTCGTCCAAAGAATAATTCATAAGGTATATATTTTGTTGTAGGATGTATTGTTCTATTATAAGCAGTAATAATTGGGTAAAAGCTTTTATTGTTTGAAACTGCTCCAATTATTCTTTTCTTCAAAGTTCCTATAAGTCTTTCTACTATACCGTTCGATTGCGTATGTAATGGAGTTGTTGGTATATATTCTATTTTATGTTTTTCTAATAAATTTTGAAACGCCCTTGATGTAAACGTAGCTGCATTGTCATTGATTATTTTCTTTGGTGTTCCCCATTCACTCATTAAATCTTCCATAGATTGCGTAGTTTGATCTAGATTTTTCAATTGATAAACTTTAGCATATCTTGAAAGCGCTTCTATAATAAAAAGTAATTTTATTCCTTTTTCTTCGGCATGATCTATATACCATAATTCGTTGATTTCCTTTGGCGCATTAATAATAGTACCTGGAGCTTTGAATCTACTATTAAAATTTCTTTCTGCACAGTATTCGCAGGTATCGATCCAATTTTTAACCTCTTCTGCTTTTGTTTCCCAACAATATTTACGAAGTTGAAACATAGTTTTATCATAAGCCCAATGAGCTTCGCTATGGGCTCTTGCTATTAATGTTTTTCTAGTCTTTTCACAATCCACATGAGTCTGTGCTAGACTCTTAATTCGTATTCTTCTTGGAAAACGAGCAAGTTTTGATAATAAATCTTGAGCCGAAGCCTCGTCAAAATTTCTTAATTCTATAATTTCTCCTTTATAATTAGGGTAATGATTACGTAAATAATTTATTGGTGATCGTATTAATTCTTCATTTGGAGTTAGTATAATGTCTCCTTTACATGCCTGTTTTATTTCTATCTTTCCATATTTAGGTTCCTTTTCTGTCCGAAAATATACAAGTGTAATTTCTTTTATACCGCTCTTGGCTGCTATGGCCTTTAAATGAATTGTAGCATCGAAGAATTTTTTTCTGTTAAAACCTCTGAGCTCCAATATTTGTCCTTCTGTGTATTTGGACAATATTTCCTTTAAAACTTGTTTTATGTCCTGATCATCAGTGTTGTTGTATATTATGTCACCTTCTATAGCATTAACGTACTTTATTCGTGGGTTTTCTCTTTTTGCTACAAATGCTCGGCTAAGAGCATCGGCATTAGTATTTAATTTACCCTTTTTATATTCTACTATAGGTTGAAAATCTGTAATTTTTAATAAAAGTTTAAAAATTCTAGATCCGATTTCTGGTGATTTTGATTTGATGAGACCTGCTAATGGTGCATGATCTGTTATTAAAATGAAAGGTTTTCCATATAGAAAATCTCGTTAATCCCGGGAGAACATTTAGTCTAGGGTTGTTGTCCCTAACTGCAGGTGGTATACTTGGGATTGGTGGTGGATTTTTATTTTCTGTCATCTGTGTATTTAAAATTTGTAATTGCTCTGTCAATAATATTAATTGCTTTTCTAATGCGTCGGCCTTTTCCTTTTGACGTTGCAATTCTTGCACTGCATTTTGTTCGTCTTGATCGCATTGCGTTATGTCTTCATTGGATTTAAATTTCTTTAGTAAACTGTCCATCTTACTGGGTTTTAAATTTATTTTAAATTTATGAAGACCGTCTGTAGTGTCGTAGAAATTGTTAGAAACGTCAGAAAGGGAAGAAGGTGATCGTGGGGTGTTTTCCGATCTTACACTATCGTTATCGTCTTCACGATAATCACAATACATACGCGGGTGATGTTCCTATGTGTCAACCTCTCAAGCGTGTGTGCTCCGGCTTGAGACGTTGTATGTCTTATAAATAACTTATAAATAAAATGAATGTTACAGAAAGTTATACACGCCTTTATTTTTCGGCTTGTCCCGCTGTGTGCTTAAAATTATTTTACGACTTACTTGAAGGTTTTTAAGAGATGATGTTTTTGGAGATCTGGTTGGCTGCGTCTCTTTAATCGCTGGCGGTGCAGAAGTCCTCTTTTATTGTCTAGATGATCCTCTCTTTATCCCTGGGGATGCAGACGTAGCTTGATGAACCCTCCAACTACTGGTAGTCAACTCCTGAGAGTGTGGGCTATTGTCACCAGATTAAAGATAAGTTTTCTTGATTTTTAAAACTCTCTGTTTCCTCCTGAGAGAAGATATCCTGAGGTATCGGAGTTTTGTTTAATTGTCTTTTATCACTTTGCTTCTTTTAATTTTTAAAGTCCTCCGTTTTCTCCTGAGAGAAAATATTTTAAGAAATCAGAGTTTTATTTAATCACTTTTATCACTTGGCTTCACTATCCTCTTACGCTGCCACCAATTTATGTTAACCGTTAGAACTGTATTTATTAATTTGTAACGTTTAATTTATTAAACTTTATTTAATTAAATTTGATTTATTAATTTTATAAATTTTTAATTATTATTATAACTTATTTTTGTAATTTAGGACGTTGGTTCTTTAGGATAGGTATCCAAGAATAAAAGAATATTTATTTTATATATATATATATATGTGTTGAATTGAACTTATCTTTATTTCTCCTTCTTAACCTTTAGTACAATAATTTTAGGCGAAGCGTAGCCTTAGACGGTAAGTATGAAATTAAGCTGGCGAGCGAAAGACTCTTGGGTTTTTATACTATGGGTAAAAGACAGTTGCATTCTTTCGTATGTATGATATTATTGATACTTTTATAATTTCGGGGAAAAGATTGATTGAATTTTGCATGTGATGCAGTTTAGAGTTCGATCGCCTCTTGTGCGTCGCATTCTTGTGTGTCGTATTCTCGCGAATGTATAACGTTATTGTTTGCTATCGCAGTCTCAAGGTAGAAGACTTGACATATGATGCTTACGGAGTTCAATCACCCTTGAGTGAAATGTGCAAGATGAATATAAGTATAAATGTGTTATGAATGTTTGTCTTTGTTTACACCAGTGCGATCAGTGACGGTTCGGTAGGCCCTTTCTCACTGCTGGTCAGACTCAGCGAGGAGGATCTGGTTCGTCAGATATTTATAGAAAAAAGAAAGATTACTAACTTCTCATCAGCGGATGTTGATTTTTCTCGACTTGCTGGTTGGCCTGCCACCAAGAATTTTCAAATTTTTATTAATGAATACCTTCAGAAAGATATTTATAAGAATTTTAAGGACCTTAAAAAATACGCGAAGGACAAAGGTTTTAGTTTTGTCTGCATCGTGGTGGTAGGTTTCTGGCAAGAAGAAAAAGAGGGGTGAGAGCCTTTGCCTTTACCTCTAAAAATGATATTTACAGAAATTTATGTAACAAAAGCGATAACGATGCTGTTAAGGTAGCTACAAAAGATAGTAATGTTGACGATACTAAAAAGAGTAATGCATCTTCTGAAAAAGGCTCTCTCCAATGACTAGGCCTGGACTCCTTGAGGAGTCGTTTAGGGAAAAGGGGTGAACTGCGGGCGAGCTTTCTTAATATGACCTCCTTGAAGGCTCATGTTGAGCAGGTTCGTGAACTCTTGTGTGGCTCTTCTTACGATTTATTTGGTGTGGCTGAGACCTGGCTGGGTCCGACTGACTCGGATGACGTCATTCGGATCAAGGGGTACAAACCTCTTAGAGAAGACAGAAATCTTCATGGTGGAGGAGTTGCCCTCTACGTTAAAGAAAATTTAAAATGTAACATATTATCATGTTCAAATACCACAACGAATGAAAACAGTGATAAGCCAGAGGTACCAGAACTTATTTTTTGCTCTCTTCAGGCTAGCAGCTCTGAACTTGTGTTGGTTTCTGTCATTTATCGTCCTCCAGCAATTTCATTTACCAAAGATAGTGATTTATTAGATTCTTTGAGAAAACTTACTCCTGATTTCTCACATAAAATTATAATGGGAGATCTGAATGCCTATCTCCTATGAGAAAGCAGTGACGCCAAGTTTCTTAGTAAGCTGTTGGCAGAGCTTTCGTTTCAGTTGGTCCAGCACAGTGCGACACATCACACACAGATTTCTCACACATGGATTGACCTGATTCTTGTTGACGAGAACGATACTGTACTTGACGCACGTAACTTACCAGCAAATTTTCATAGTTGGCACAATTTAATTGATGTACGTATTGCTTATAATGCCTGCATTGTGGACCATATACATATTAGGTATAGAAATTATGAAAAAATTTGTCCAAATTTATTGTTATCGAAGTTGGCCGGCTATGATTGGACGCCATTTACGGTGGATACAGTTGACCCAGAGACTGCACTTAGCCGCATTTGTAACAATCTTACCACTACAATAGTGGATTTAGCACCTGAACGTATGTTAAAATTTTCGGAAAATAGATCTTCATGAATTGATGGAGAATTGTCACAGATGCGGCGCAAAAGAGACGCCACGTATCGCAGATACAAAAGGACAAATGAGGATCAGTGCCTCACTGAATTTTTACAACTTCGGAAAACAGTGGACGAACAGACTGAACAAGCTAGAACTACTTATTACCATAACAGACTGTTCGAAGCTCTTGCAGGCGGTAATGTCTGGAAGGAGTTAAGAGACCTGGGACTCTTATCCGGACCTCAAGGGGACTTGAATGGATTTACACCTGATGAGCTTAATGAGCACTTTGTTGGGATGTCAGTCTCGCCACACGATGATGTGAAAGAATGCGAAAAAATTCTTGCTGACTGTAGTAAAAATGGTTTCACTTTTAAAAAAGTTAATATTAACGATGCATGCTCGCAATTTAACATTTTTCATCGCAGGCTCGTGGCGAGGATAACATTCCGCAAAGTGTAATACTTAAAGCCTTGCCATTTATTGGTGAACATCTTGTGGCTCTGTTCAATTCTTCTTTTGCGCGGGGGATCTTTGCCGTTGAAAAAGTGCTCTGCACCTAAGTCACCTAAAGATTTTAGGCCTACAGCTATTTTGTGTTTTCTTTTAAAGGTCCTTGAGAAGATTGCCCATGATCAATTGCAGGAATATATTATGAAAAATAAAATACTTGATCCTATGCAGACTGGTTTTAGAAAACATCACTTGACGCAGACTGCTGTAATTAAACTAACAGACGATATAACAGGGAGTCTAGACAAGAAATTAGTAACATTGCTTCTGCTTTTTGACTTTAGTAAGGCATTCGACACGATCTTACCTTCGAGGTTACTTTCGAAGCTTAGATCGATGGGGTTCTCCAGGGCCGCACTCAAGTGGATCAGCTCCTACATTTCAGGGAGGGAACAAATGGTTTCTACACAATTGAAGGAGGAATCAAGTTGGTTAACTAACAACTCAGGAGTTCCACAGGGTTTGGTGCTGGGACCTCTGTTGTTTTGCCTTTACATTAATGACATACGTGACGCTCTTGACTCCGGTAGTGTTGAGCACCTACTGTATACAGATGATCTGCAAATTTATACGCAAGTTCCCCGCGAGAATGTGGACGAAGGTATTATTATCCTGCAAAGAGTGGCAAAAGCGGTGTCGGAGTGGGCTGCGGGCGCTTCTCTCACTTTAAATGCTAATAAAACTAAGGCGATCGTCTTCGATGGTAGTCGTTTTGTTAACTTTTTTTATGCTGGAGAGACCAGGATGATTGACCTTGGGGAAGGCGTCGGCATAACTTTCTTTGGCTCCGTAGTAAGCCTTGGTGTTGTGCTTGATTCTAAACTTTGTTGGGAACCACACGTTGATATGATTACTAAAAAGTTCAATAGAGTACTGTACACTCTACGGTTGTTCCGTCAGTACACCACGGAGGTGCTGCGTAAACAGCTCGCAACCACTCTACTGTTTCCACATCTCGATTACTGTTCAGCGGTTCTGCTCGATGCTTCTCAGGAGTTGAGAAGACGGATACAAAGACTGCAGAATGCATGTGTGAGATACGTGATAGGTGTGTGAGAATGAGCGATCACGTCTCTCCTTATAGAGTTGCACTAGGTTGGCTGCGCACTGATTTGAGGAGACTCTTCACTAGATGTGTACCTAGGGCGGCTACTAGAGGAGAGATTAAGGATTTAGCGGTGCCCTATATGCGCACTGAGACTGGCAGGAATTCCTTTCATTGTTTTACTATTATTAATCTGTGATATCACTTTTAAATTGTCGACTTACGTATTCAGTATTATTATTTTTAAGTTTGAATGACTATGATATCAACTGTAAGTGCAATATTTTTATTTATATTAGTAATAAGCTTTATGTGATATGTTTTGTATTTTACACGCCTTTTTGTATCTTATTACAAAATAAATAAATATCTATCTATATCTATATCTATCTATATTATGTATTGAAGCGGGCTTGACTTTATTCACGGTCACCAGGTAATATTTTAATTACCGAATTTAAATTTAGTTCATTAATTTAATCTATTACATGCATATACAAGGTGCATACAGCAATATTATAAAAGAAAATTACATTTATCGACGATCTCCTCTAGTGCAATACTCTTGGAGATGCGATAGTTTATAGTTTTCTTTACGTGTGGAGGAGAGGGTAATGTGATAAAAGTTATTATCGACGACTCCATTGAGTGCAATATTCTAAAGAGTGCGATAATAAACTTTTTTAGTATTATAAGATATGTAGAAAAGTGTTTAAATCGACGACATCTTTGAGTGCAATACTCTTAGATGTGCGATAAATAACACTTTTATTTAATGCAAAATGAATAAAGAAATTATTATCGACGACATATCCGAGTGCAATACTCTTCGATGTGCGATAATTAATTTCTTTAGAACTTCTATGAAAAATGATAAATGAGATGAGATGAGTTATACTTTTCTCAATAACTTTTTGAACAGTCTCATTAAAATTTTAAATACTTAATCTTTTTATTAAAAAATTAAGAAAATATATATTTTATAAATCTCGAAAAATTACATGACAATTTTTAATACAGAGTACTTAGATCTTACACTTCTGACAGTATATGATCGAATGAATATAGAATCCATGTTAGATGTTACATGGTCGAACATCTCAAAGATAATGAGAGAGCTTGCTTGGATTCACGCTCTTTTATATTATTTCATAAACCTTCTATGAGGTTCTATTTCTTATTGAAGAATTATATTTTAGGAAATAGAATGTTCCATAACATTTATTTTATATATTTACAGAAGAAACATTTAATTAAGATAAATATATTAGTAAAAGAAACATTATATTTCCTTTACATTTTAAAAGACTATTTTTTATAGTTAATTTTATTATTTATTAATTAAAAAAGCTAATTTTTTAATTTATATCTTTAAACTTTAAATAGAGTAATCATTTTTATACATATCATATAAATAGAATGTTCTATTTATATATACACAATTATTTTAGAAAGTTACATTTTATTATTAACAATTATATATTGATAATACCTCTTTTTAATAGAAATAGAACATTCTATTTCTATAATCATTTTACTATATCTATATATATACATTTTGGGTTATCTTATCGGCCTCAGTAGGTAACTATGAAGTCCTACTTATACCTTTAATGTAATTTAAATTTATTATTACAGAAAATCATTCTATGTTATAAATAATGACAAATTATTAATAAAATATTAATATCAAATTTAATAATTCTATTCAAAATTGATATGAGCCGTTACACTATGTTTTGATGTACAGACAATTCTAATATTACATAAGAATTGTTGGAAATGAAAAAAAATTGTGAAGATGAAATTACGTTTGCTTTGTGGAATAATGGTGATCTTATTAAGCAAACAGTAAGCTTATAAGTTTCTAAAGAAAAACTTTCAATCTGCGTTCTAAAAGCAAGTTGTCATGTATACATAAAAAATATTTAACGTGAAGCTATAAAAAAAGAAAAAGAAGAAAGTAAAAGTGATCCTACTAATTAGGAGAGTATCACGACTCCGGATCACGAATTTTGATTAAACGATGGGATAAGTTTTTAAATGATAAAACATGGAAAAACCTACGGTTATAGTCACAAACGTTCAACATTTTTCTAGTTACAGGCAATTAAAGAAAATCACTAAAAAATCTACTAGAATTTTAAACTCATATAGTTCTTTAGCATTGATAGCTAAAAGCTCGAAACTTTTTTAAAATGAAAGCTGAGCTCAAATCCTTTCAAAATCGTAGTTATAGCACATCAAAATATTATTTTTTTGCAAAGTTATGGCGTTATAAAGATTATACCTAATTTCATCTTTTGTTATAATTATCTTTTTTATATATTTTGAAAAAAAATAATATTTTGATATGCTATAACCACTAATTTGAAAGGATTTGAGCTCAGCTTTCATTTAAAAAAGTTTCAAGCTTCTAGCTATCAATGCTAAAGAACTATATGGGCTTAAAAATCTAGTAACTTTTTTAATGATTTTCTCTAATTGCCTATAACTAGGAAAATATTGAGCGTTTGTGACTATGATCGTAGCTTTTTCCATATATTGTCATCTGAAAACTTATTTCAAAGTTTCAGCGAAATCAATGATCCGGAATTGTGATACTCTCCTAATTAGAAGGATCACTTTTACCTTCTTCTTTTTCTTTTTTTATAGCTTCACGTTAAATATTTTTTATGTATACATGACAACTTGCTTTTAGTACGCAGATTGAAAGTTTTTCTTTAGAAACTTATAAGCTACTGTTTGAGACATGCATATAAATGTATACAAATGATAAGCGAAGCATGCGACAGCTTTTGAATATAGATTACTTAAGACTTCTGAACGTATATATAAACATTTTTTAACAATAAAATTTGTGAATTTTTTTTTTGCTATAAACAAAAAAATACGGGATTTTACAAGTATCATTAGATAAGTAATTTGGTCTTCTAACAGCCAAAAACTTCAACAAAAAAAATGGTTTTTTCGAGAAAAAACCATTTTTTCGTCATCGTTTATAGTCATCGTCATAAAAAGTTCATTTTTTTATAAAAGTCATATATCTGAGTCATTTTTTAGTCTTTTTTTAAATTTCCTGCACTGAATTGAAAAAGGCTCAAAACAAAATAAAACAAAAAAGATTTTCCAAAATTTGTTGAAAATTAGTAAGACGATACCCTTTAAAGTTAATGTGAACATTTTCACTTTGAACATTTAGTTTTTGTATGCAATTTTCAGATGTGCACATCTTATGCAATTTTAATATTTCAGCAAAAAAAATTCGTGTCGCCTCATTTCCAAGTATAATTCTATAGAATAACATACTTCATCTGTGCAGTGACTTGAGTGTATACAGGCTGTTCGATTTGAAATAGAATAAGCCTGAAATTTAAGCTTTGTTGAACTAAAGAAGCTTCTGTGGTTCAAAAGTTGTGCCTAATTAAAAATTGCCTCATTTTTGTTAATATTTTTAGCGTGTAACATATCATTAATTTTTTACGCTATTTCATCAGCATATTTTAATCGCCTGTAACTTTTAAACCACAGAAGTTTTTTTAATGCAAGAAAGCTTATAATAAAGCATTTGGGCTGTACTTTATTGTATTTTTTATTCATTTTTTTGTAAGAGTCTTAGTTGTTTCATTATTTAAGATTTTATAAATGCTCCTTTTTATTATGTTTTCGAAAAAATGTCTATATCTTCATCTATGGGGCCTATTCAAAGAAAAGAAAAAAAACGGGATCATTTTTATTCATCAAAAAATCATATCCGTCAGTTTGCTTCCTCCTTGTAAGTCACATTGTGTTATAATCGATATTAGTGATAGTTTCACCATTAACTTATTTTATATTGCTTATTTGACATATCTGTCTTTCAGTAATACATTGGTAAATGATTACAATAAAGATTTATAAGTGAATAATTGCAATCAAGATTTTTTATTAAAAACAGTTTTGATGAATACCAGTGGTTAATAATATGTAATTTAAATAAGTTATTAGGAATATTAAACTTGTGATTGTTGTGAACCTTTAATTTGCTATTATTATAACAAAGTTATAAAAAAAAATCTCGATTGATAATTATCTTTAATTTGAATCAAATAATAATTCAACTTTCTCTTATTTTATATTTTAAATTTATTTTATTCGTTTCGTATTAAAGAGATTGATACGTAAAAAAAATGGATTGATTTTGCTCCCCTCTACAGAGCCAGGCATGCAGGCAGATGGTGTCTGAACGATCATGTAATCGACGAACGTATGAATATTAGCTTGGAGGAAAGTGCGACCCTCTTACAAAGAACCACTACCGACTTCAATGAATTAGTGTAACGAAGAGTTATCGAATTCATCTCCGAATTAAAGTTTCGGTGTACGTGCATGTCTTGGTGTCTGCGTGCATTGGTATGAATTCGTGTATTTGTGTTTGTGCTGTACGCGCATGCGATTTTATGTATCTCGGTGTGTATGTGTGTGTACGTATCTGTGAGTGTGTGCGCGGATATGTGTATGTGTGTTTAAGTGCACGCATGTGTATGTATGTGTGTGCATGTGTGTGTTTGTGTATGTGTAAGTATATGTGCGTTTGTTTATGAGTGTGTGTGTATATATGCTGTGGAAATGTGAATTAATGAGTGTTCATGTCGGTTGAAAAGTATTCATATTGTATTTGTGTATCTATGTGTATGTTTTTGTGCGTGTTAGTGGGTTTCTCTGTGTCAGTGAATGTGTGTTCGTAACAATTCCTATTTATTAAGTGCATGTTTATAAATTAGTATGTATGTGTATCCATTTAAGTTTTGGTGATTGTGTATGTATCGGTATGTACGTGTATCTATAAGCGTGTGTATTTCGGTAGGCGTGTAAGTTTTTCGATAAGTCTATTAGTGTGTGTGTATCAGTATGTTCTTCTAGCTTTAATATGTTTTTCTGTGTAATTGTCGGTGTGTGTGTATGCATGTACGTGTATATGTGCGCATGTGTGTATGCACGCATGTGTGAGTGTGCGTGTGTTTGTTTGTGAATGTGTATACGTTGTGTGTGTATGTGTATATTTGTTTAATCGTGTGTTTATGTAAGTATTTTAGCGTGTTGCTGATAGTGAATGTTATTTTAATGAATATGTTTGTGTTGTTTGTAAGTGTGCCTATTGGCGTGCGTCGTATATGGGTTGAATATTGGATATGTGTGTGCTTGCCGACACTATGTTGTCGTGTGTATCGTTGGGTGTTCGTGAATGTTATTAAATGCGATGTGTTTGTCAAAAAGTGTGCATGTAACGATATCTGAGCGTGAATGTATTGGTGTGTATACAATTCGAAATAATTTTTTCGCCATTCCAACCCTAAAATCGCAACTTCGTTGCTCTTTTTTGGCTCTCATGGCGAAAAATATACTAAGTAACTAGTATGAAATAGTACATTGTGTACCAAGGGCGTAAAATAGGGGATTACGGCTAGAGTGCGAATGAACGCTAGATCGACGAGAGAGAGCGCTAAATTCGCACGAGGGTCGCGAATCCCCTTGCGTCCGTGGTACACATGTTGATTTTTTATCTAAAGGGTGAAACATTCGATTTCTATGCTTGTCAAGCGGGCACGAAATAGTAAATTCGCTTGACAAACATAGAAATCGAATTTTGCGCCCTGAAGGTCAAAAAGGATTTTTTATGAAACTCGTTACAACCCTCACCTTTAACTCAGGCCGTAAACTTCTCGTTTTGCAAACAAAACCTTTCCATACCCGTTACGTAATGTACTATTTCGCTTATGCTGCTTTAAAAAGGTTTTGTATATAGCACTATTAAAAGTTCTTAGACTTTTAAAATTAATTGCAGTTTTTACGTTCAGCAAAAGTGATTTTAAAAAGTATTTTTTGACCCTCTGAAGAATGTATTATTTCGAGCTCGCAAAAGTAAACCAAAAATACGTATTTCTCGTCTCTCGGGTTAAAAAATAGTATATGCACCACGGGTGCGACGGGGATTTATGTCCCTCGTGTGAATTTTGCTTTTAATGAGTGTGAAAAACTCACATTCGGGCCAAAATCCCCTATTTCGCGACCTTGGTTCATAATGTACTATTTCTCTTTGTCAATAATCAACTAAGCACATTCTGGTCTCTGTTTGACATATTAATTTCATATCTACCGATCTTGTGATAAAAAGTTGTGAAGTTTGGTAGAACAACCTCCCTGATCATTAAAGAATTTTTAATTTTCTTACTTTCTGTCCATGTTTGGTTTGTTTGATTAAAAACATAATATTTCCGTATATCAAAATGTAAATAATCATGAGTCTCTATATTACTTTTATTAAGTTTAAATTACATAATAAGCGTCATATCAATATTTTAATTAACAATCCTGTTATTAGATCTTTATTTAAATTCACATGTTGCTCATTTTTATTATAGCAATAATCTAGCAATTATATTATATACAGATTTTATATTTATTATTTTATATTTATCATAATCTTACAATTTAACAAATTTTACATACATTTCTCCAATGATCTATCTTAAATGAGATATTATAAAATTTTTCTTACATTATTTCAAAATACGAATTGTGTAAAATTTCATAATAATTACATTTATTCTAACATGTACGTGATGTACAATATTAGTCTTCAAATAAATAAAACATCTAATAATAAATGTGATTTTCTTTGTCTATAATTTACAGTGCTTATAAAAATTTTTACTTTTACAGTGGATTAAATTGATTCGTTTTTTAATAAATGTTATCGATATTTCAATTCTAATTAACATTTTTAATGAAAATACAAATATTAAATTTAGCACAAAACTACAATATAAAAATTATTAAGCTGAGGCTATTATTACTTAAAATTAGTCATTTACACATAATAATCTAATATATGAAAATTTAACCGAGCGACGTTAAGAGCAAGGTATTTTTCACTAATAAAAATTAAAGTAGAACAATCAAATACATATAACAAAAAATTAAAAAATACTAAAATAACAAAAATGAAATTAAAGAAAAAAAATAGTACTGATGAACTGCAACATATACGTGCCAATAAGGCTTGATATATAAAAAAAACTTATATAAAAATAAAAGAAGAACTAACAGATAAATATAAAATAAATTAGAAAAAAATAAGATATCAAAAATGAAATTGATTGAAAATAGAGATACTTATGAATTTAAACAACTGCGTGAAAAAAAGAAAAACTTATAGAAATTTTAAAAATGAACAATATAATGAATATGATAAAATGTAAATAATTAAAAAAATTGAAAATCCAAAATTGAAAAATACAGATATTATTAACAAAACACAAATAAATAATGATTTTCACCAATTAGAAGAATCACGCATAAGGTGTAAACAATTAAAAATTGATGAGAATGAACATTTAAATAATGATACTACAAAAAATAAACCAATTGATAAAAAAAAAGCAAAAATATAAATATGATCTTTATCAATTAAAGACATTACTTATAGAGTGTAAACAATTGAACACTGAAGACAATAAATATTATAATAAAAATAACAAAAATAAAAATTATAATAACAATAATAATATTGTATTGGACAAGTTTAATGATAAAATAATAAAGGACAGAAAGGAAAAAAAATTAAAGAAATTAAATAGAAAGTTCTAGCTAAAGAAAGTGATTCTAAACTCAATGGTTGTATAGCAAATATATATTTCGATGAAAATATCATATCTGAAAATGACATTGGCTTCATGACACATACATGTGTTTACTGTAATGCGAAATATTTTGCTTTCAAATATACTAAAAGTGAACGTTTCTCCAACTGTCATCGTAAAGGTGAAATAGAATTGTTAAAAACTGCTCCTTACCCAGAACAATTAAAGCCTTTAGTAACTGAATTTACAGGAGAAAGGATTGATTTTCGACGAAATATCAGGTTGTACAATAATACTTTAGCTTTTGCAAGTTTTGGTGCTAATTTTGATAAATTGGCAGGTAAAGGACCACAAGCTATGAGAATATGTGGATAAATTTATCATAATGTACATGTGTTACATCCTAATGTTGCTCTTTCAAGAACAAAATATAAAAATAATTTGAAATTATTTTCCGGAAAAAACGCCTTTGTCAACGGAGAAAATAGAAATAATCAGAACACAATTTATACAGAAAAATTGCTTATAAAGAAATGTTGTGAATTTCAATATATTTTAGTGTTAGTAAAATCGTTGAATCCAAATTCATAGTAAAAAATACCCTGTTGAAAATATATACGTATTTTAGTTACATATCTCAGATACGTAACAAAATTACGTAATCCATACGTAACAAAGCGTTCGAATTTATTACGTATTATGAGATACGTATTTGATATTGATGATACGTAGTTTCAATACGTATTCCAAGGGAGCATACGTAATTAAGCAAGATTTATTGATGAATCAATTAAACTATGATACATATTTCATACAAGAGATACGTAATTTCTCACACAATATATGTATTTACAAGACAGGTTTCATAGTAAAGGTACGTAATTTTTTCCATTTAATACGTATTCTGAACACATCTTCCAATTGGAATACGTAATTTTTACAAATACTTGTGCTGGATATATGTATTTTTGATACGTATTTCATGCGTATAATACGTAATTTTCGATTCGGATTTCAGGCTTGAATACATATTGATTCTAGGAATACGTAATTTTGAGAACTAGATACGTTTTTTCGAATCAGGGTTCATATTTAGAATACGTAATTGTAGGCTGCACACATGTAAAAATTGAATATTAATCCGAAAAATACGTAATTTACAATCGCAGTTTTAGGCTCGAATACGTATCGCCAGTACAAATACGTAATTTCAAGCATAAGATACGTATCCACGAGGCAGGTTTTGTAGTAAAGATACGTAATATTTGCTATATACGTATCCTGAACACATGCCGTAATTAAAATACGTAATTTTCATCTATATGTATGCCGATTATATGTCTTTTTAATACGTATTTCAAGCGGAAATTACGTAATTTTAAATCGCAGTTCTGGGCTTGAATACATATGGCCAGTACAATTACGTAATTTCGAGCACAAAATATGTATCTATGGGGCGGGATTCGTATTCAGAATACGTAATTATAGGCCACTCACATGTCAAAAGTACGTATTTGATGCAAAAAATACGTAATGTTCGATCGCAGTTTTAGGCTCGAATACGTATCTTGTGCTCGAAATTATCTGTTTATACAGGTGATACGTATTCAAGCCTGCTATTGAAATTAAAAATTACGTATTATTTGCATTCAATATATATTATAAATCCATATCTCATGCATATATATCGGTGAAAAATACTTATATTAATAACAAAAAATACACATATTGGGCATATATATAAATGAAAATTACGTATTTTAATCAAATACATATTTTGTGGGGTATCTTTTGCTCTAAATTACGTGATTGTACTGGTGATACGTATTGAAGCCCGAACCGGCGGTAGTAAATCACGTATTTTTTGCATTAAATATGTAGTTTTGACACGGTGTGGCCTACAATTACGTATTCTGAATACGAACCCTGATTCGTATACACGTATCTAGTGTTCAAAATTACGTATTCCTAGAATCAATACGTATTTAAGTCTGAAATTCGAATAAAAAATTCGGTATTATGCGCTTGAAATACATGTATCTGGCACATGTATTTATAAAAATTACGTATTCCAATTAGAAGATGTGATCAGGATACGTATTATGTGGAAAAAATTACGTACCTTTACTACGAAACCTGTCTTGTAGTTACGTATATTATGCGAGAAAATACTTATTGCTTTCTCATAGAGAAAGCATTGTATCGATAAAAAAATTTTTTTTCTATATTTTCATTAATTTGTACATATTTGAACTCAATGAGTCGAAAAAAGTGGCTTCCAGAAAATGTCTGTATGTGTGTGTGTGTGTGTGTGTGTGTGTGTGTGTGTGTGTGTGTGTGTGTGTGTGTGTGTGTGTGTGTGTGTGTGTGTGTGTGTGTGTGTGTGTGTGTGTGTGTGTGTGTGTGTGTGTGTGTGTGTGTGTGTGTGTGTGGATGTATGATTTCAGTTAGTAAATTGTATCTCACTACTCGATGGATTTGCTTCTGATTGTTTACTGACTAACTTGCTGGGAAGCTATTGATAATTGGTTCTCCTAGCGTAGTTTTCATTTTTGAGTTAATTAAAAAAAAAAAATTCGATTTCTAATTTTTTTTTTTGTTTACTACTCGATGAATTTACTTCAAAATTTGCACGGAAATTATTTGTGATTGTTCAAATAAAATAAATTTTAAAAAACTGATTTTCTTAGCTTTGTTTTAATTTTAGAGCATTTTGAACTTTTTGAAAAAAATGTTTCTATTTATTAGGCCAATAAAATCATAAAAACTACTCGATGGATTTACTTCAAATTTTCCATACAATTCAATTTTTCGATCAACTAATGCGGAAGCTATTGAGGATTGGTTTTCTTAGCGTAATTTTTTTTTTAGAGTCATTTCAAAAATTTTAAAAAACTTTCAATTTTTCATTTTTTTTGTATTTTACGTAAACTACTTGCAGAATTTGTTTGAAAATTTGTATGGAACTTAATTTTGACTGCTGTTACGTATAGTGTTGGGAATAGGAATATAATAAAATAAAAATATTTTAACAATGATATTAAATTTATAAATTAGTCTGAATTCGCACAAAACTAATCTAGTTTCTATAATCTGTTTAAATCAATAGTCTTTTGACTCAATAGAAAAATCTATTTAAAATAATACAAAATTGTAAGACACTATACAAAGAGTGAGTAAAGAAATTTAACTTGAGTGAGTTTAGATATACAGCAAGTGAGTAGTATTTTAGATCTGAATCTAAGAGAGTCTAAAAAGAATTCTAAAGTGCATAGGCCACGGGCCCTTATATATGTCAAGGAAAAAATGACCCCCACCATCCCGGCTGCTTATCGCTAGTTCCGAGCTTTTGTAGAGCCGTTTGTGCACAAGAACCTTTTCGATTTTGACCGACTAGCTAGTGGCCCCGAGAAAACTATAAAATTTTCTCGTGCACACAGTCTACGTGAAAATTAAATGACAAGACAAATCTCATCTTTTCACGTAGAAAATAAATTTGGCTTCCAGGCCATGGCATAGCCATGCACAGAGATCGCCACCAAAATGGTTCTTGCATACAATTGCACAATTTTTTCCGCCCTTTTAATCTTTTATTAATTATATTATTATTATTTATTGTTTACTATTCAATTCAATATATTCTTAATAAATTCTTTTTATATATTTTTCTGTATATTGTAATTAATTTTAAATACTGAACTTATTTATTTAAATAACCTAATTAGTTTTGTGCAACTCCCTTCCATTTAATTTATTCAAATGTTCTTTTTATAATACATAAACATCTTATATTTAATACAACAGTCGAAGTATCGCAGTACAACAATTAATTAATAATTAATTTACTATATTATTCATTCATATAAATTTATGCATATTTTACGAAAATATTTTATTATTTGGTTATTCTTTATTTTAAACATATACAATTTTTAGATACAAATATTATTTATTCAATCATTCATACTGAGAAATTTTAATAACATTTAAACATAATAATGAAGAAAAATTACATAAGTCTATTTATTAAAGAAATCTTATTTAAAAATATAAAATAACAATTTTTCTATCGAAATAGAGATTACAAAACTTAAAACAATCAATCTCAAAGAAATACATTTATACCTATGATTAATATGATATTCGAATATCATAAGCTATAGAGATTTTAAATAATATTCTACGTTACTTCTACACAACTGCTTTATTGTCAAGCTAAAGTATATGTTTATCTTAACTAAGAATTTAATGTTTAGTTAAAAAATATACTTCATAAGAAAACGATTGTAAACTAAAACATATTTGAAAAATACTTAAATTAAAACTTCGAGTAACTAACGTTTCCTATAATTTTATCTTAATATAAATACATTCTAAATTCATGATTATTTTCTATATTAAATTCTATTCTATCCGTAACAACTGCAAAAGTAGAAAAACTTTTGAAAACTGATTTTCTCAGCGCACTTTTAATTTTAGAGCATATTTAAAATTTTTTAAAAAATTTTTATTTTCAATTTTTTTCTATTTTACGTAAACCATTTGATAGATTTGCTTCAAAATTTAAATTCAAGTTATTCGCTACTGTATGAAAAAACAAGCTTTGGAAAACATATTTTCTCAGAGCAATTTTAATTTTAAAGCATTTTGAAAATTAAAAAAAAAATTTATTTTTTATTTATCTTCTATTTTGTGTAAACCATACTATAAATTTTCTCCAAAATTTTTGTACAATCATTCCATATTGTCTGAAAAAAATAAGCTTTTAAAAACTAATTTTCCTAGAGTGGTTACAATTTTAGAGAATTTTAAAGATTTTGAAAAAAAATTTCGATTTTTTATTTCTTATTTTTTTTATTTTACGTAAAGTACTCGATAGATTTGTTCTCAAATTTGCAGGGAAATCATTTACAACTGCCGAAAAAAGGGAAATTTTCAAAAATTTATTTTCATAGGGTAGTTTTAATTTTAGAGCGTTTTTAAAATTTTGAAAAGAAAATGTTATTTATTCAGCCAATTAGATCTCGAAAATCACTCGATGGATTTGCTTCAAATTTCGCATGCTATCTTTGTTTTTGTATAAGTAGACGGGAAGCTATTGAAAATTGGTATTCATAGAGTAGTTTTTTTTATAGAGCCATAAACATGAACTGTATTTATACAGAAATATGATTGCATTTTATAAAGATTAGAAATTTTGTTGTCATCATTCTTTTTATTACTCATTTTTTCAATAGAACAAATTTTTTTGTGTTACTTGATGATTTAAAATAAATTATACATGTTGAAAAAGCAAACAGCTAGCATATGTGTTCGAAATTTATAAAGTACACTATGAGTAAATATTAATGTTAGATAATTTTTGAATATTAAAATCACATTTAAATAAATATAAAAAAATTAATGAAACTCAAAGAGCTCTATGAGAAAGCATTCCGCCAAAGCACTTGGCAGCGTTTTTTTTGTATGGAATATGCATCAACATTTGATTGATTGATCATTGAACCTAGCTTAATTACGTATGCTCTGTGGAATACGTATTGAAACTACGTATCATCAATATCAAATACGTATCTCATAATACGTAACTAATTTGAACGCTTTGTTACGTATGGATTACGTAATTTTGTTACGTATCTGAGATCCGTAACTAAAATACGTATATATTTTCAGCAGGGTACATATCAACCAACGCTATCATAATTAATAGTTTGATACGCTGTTGAAATAGCTACATATGGGGATGCGCTGTTGAATCACCTGGATATGGGGATGCGCTGTTAAATCGGCTGCATATGGGGATACACTATTTAATGGGCTGCATATGGGGATACGCTGTTTAATCAGCTTCACATAGGGATGCACTGTTTAATTGGCTGCATATGGGGATGTGCTGTTGAATTGGCTACTTCTTTGTTGAATACTATGCAAATAAGTATCTGGACGAGAGACTGTTGAGAAAAAAATTAGAAAAAGGCGCTCCACTGATGAATCCTATTAAAAATAACAGGCTTGGATAAAACGCTTCGTTAATATAAAGATTCAAATCAATATGGATGAATATGAAGTACGTACTCACAATAAATTAAGAATATGCTTCCATGAAAATGTAAGTGAAAATAATTAAGAGTGAGAGCAAATGAGAAAAGCAATATAGGGTGAGAGACATCGAAGAAAAGAAAGGCAAATCGGAAAAGAACGAGGAAGAGCAAGGGAGGGCTGGAGAGCAAGCGAAGTAGAGCAAAGCAGAGTAAGGAAGGATGAGGGAGGGCAAGAAAGAACGAGAGAGAGCGAGGAAAAGCAAGCGAGATCGAGGAAAAGCCAGAGTGATCGAGAAAGAGCCAGAAAGAGAAAGAGAGAGCGAGAGAGAGAGTGAAAGAAAGGGAGAGACAAATATTTTATTAATCGTGGGGTTGTACCCCGTATGACTCAATAAGTACATAAAAAATACAATGAATCAACATAATATAAGTTATTGCAATTAAAATAAAAAAGACAAAAATTTTAAAATAGAGAAAGATTGAATAACAATAAAAAATAACGCTGTTCATAGTTATGAATAAACGCTTAAGTATTAAATAAGAAAATTAAGCTTAATTTAAATTGCTATAGAAATAAAAGTAAGCAAAAGTTTAACATAGTTTAAGGGTAAAATCAGATGGAGCGGAAAATATGCGACGGAACGTTGCAGAACATTCATTCCGTCGCATTGTTTTCCGTCACATTTTTTCCCTGTATTCACGTTACTTTACGCTATTATGTATTCGCTTAAATGAGTATCACAAGACCGTTTTCACTTTAATTTACTTGAGATTACGATCATATCTTAACAGAACATAAGAGCCGTTCTTGATCTATGACGAAAATTAAACTGTCCTCTCACATCACTAGTGTTAAAACAATAAGTGTCTTTTGGCTTCCATAAGCATAGTATTGCTTACAATAGTGCCAATTGATGATAGATGATAGCACTGCTTAGAACGGTTTAGAAAAATTTAGAGCGTTTACTTATATTTATATATTTTTTATTAGTGGTGACAAAGTACAACAATTTTATTTAAGGTAAGCAATTATATCGAAAATTCGTTAAAGTTTAACGTAAAAATATAAAGAAAGAAATAATAAGTAAATGTTTTTGATTGACTTGTAGAATTTCGTTTTTCCCATCCATATCCTTCATAAGGTTCAGGAAAGCTTCATCGATTATCCTCAAAAATAGTATGCTTCATTTTTCTATTATCAAATTTTATTATATAAATTAATTTTACTTTCTGCATTTAATAATTCAATTCAAAGATTTACCAATACATTTTTTATCTGCCATTTAAATATACTTAACCTCACCTTCCATAAATAACAATCAAAATCGGAATACTTTGAATTTTCTTAAATTGTTTTGAAACATTTAGTATTATCTTGATTATATAATATGGTTTATCCTTTTATAACATTCATACAGCTTATAATTGTTTATATGTAAATCTTGTTTTTGTTCTTGATTTTGATATTTTCATCTTTTTATCTAGGAGTAAGAAAAGAGTTAGTGAAAGCGTTGGATCAGAAATCATGAGAAGTGATCAAAGAATTACACTAAGAAAATTATTTTTTAAAAGCTTGTTATATAAACATAGAAGCAAATAACTTGTATACAAATCGTAGAGCAAATCATCAAGTAATTTAAAAAGTAAAATAAAAAGAAAATAAATTAAAAAATCAAAATTTTATTTTGATTTTTTAATTAATCGAGTACCTCCCGATCAGACAAAGACAGCCTGCTAGGCATCCCCGAAACAAGAACCTCACAGTCGTCGCACGAGGTATTGATCTGAGAACGTGCCAGATCCGATTTAATTGCGTTGATATCTGAGTCATGCCACTCTAAAATCGATCTCAAGTCGCGCTGATCATCGCGAATCAGAGAAAGCTCTTTTTTGAGCTCCTCCTGATTATTAACAACCAGCCTCCGCATCTCACCAAGTTCAGATTACATCACCGACTGCATCGCTGCAGTCTGCAAAATTCGACATGTTGTTGATAGTGAAAAATGATGACACAGACGAGAGAATGGGCGGCGAAGCAGCAGGCACTCCCGTTACGGTAGAAGCTGTAGTTGAGGTGGGGACGGTAAGGGCCCCAGCGCAATGCTTCCTAAGCAGTGATTCCATGGAAGGAGAGAGAGGAGAGGCCAAGCGCTTAGAAGAGGCCTGATTAGACGACTAAGTGACTGAAGGCGTGGTGGCACGTGCGGAGTCGACTAAAGAGCCTGCTAAGTAAGATTCGTTACGCACTGACATGTCAATGCAATCTTCACAAATAATACGAGAAGAAGAGATATACCAATTGTCAAAACAGCATGCTATATGAAAAATTGCATTACAGTAAGAGCATAGAATAGTAGAAGTAGACCTATCCAAGTTTAATTTACAGCGAGAACACACACGACCAACTATCAATGACAGTCGCGAGAATTTAGTAAATTAAAACAACGACTTACCAGGAAAATTTCAGTTGCCCAGGGAGACGCACACTCGCAAGATAAATCGCAGCCGCAGATGTTGAAGCTCCAGTAGATAAGTGGGAAAGCTGCCTTAGCTGACGTGCAAAGTGTTGAGTATTTTCTCCTATTGGCACAGTGGCACTGCTTAATAACCTTAATTGGCAGATTTATGCAAACTTAACCTCACTTTTGAAATATGTTAATAGACAATAAAAATTGCAAGCAAGGACCCTCAAAAAGTTATTGCATTGATAAATATGTTGCTAAGATTGAAAATAAGCCGCCACTTGACACTCGAAAACGGACACAAGCCAACGCCACAACGCAGAAGAAGCCAATGGCCGCCATAATGGATCTTCTCCAGTCTCAACGTATGCTAGGCAAAAATCGATCTTCCCGGCCCTTAAAATGTCAAGCCGTGCCTTGAATGCTCGAAAAACGTGAGCCAGCAGGAGCCCGATCAGCCTGTAACAAAATTTCCTCACCAGGAAGTGCAAAAAACTATTAAAATCAGTTGCAATCACAGAGCGACCAAACACGCCACTATCAACTCACCAGAGAGAGAGAGAGAGAGAGAGAGAGAGAGAGAGAGAGAGAGAGAGCGAGAGAGTGAGAGAGTGAAAAAGAGAAAGAGAGAGCAAGAAATTTTTATTTTATTTGACACATAATTTATTAGTTAAGGGGTAAGACCACGTATGGCTCAACTTGTTTACAAAGATAATAAAAAATACGATATATACGAAGTAACAAAATAATTAAAATAAGAATGAAAAACAAAATAGCTATTTAAAAATTAACAAGGCTAAATAATTTTGCAAATAATTTTATACTAAGCTATAAAAACCAGAATACAATTAATATTCAAGCTATCCAACAATAGAACTTTAAGAAAAAAAATAATATACGCAATCAATCTTCATTTTCTGCCGCTGCACCCACAAGCTACTCCCTGCGGTCACTCTCAATAAGCCAGTCAAATGTGTGCTTCTTAAGCCCGACAATAGAGCCAGTATCAACACTAAGCTCATTAGAATATCTAGTCGCAGACTGAATAAAGGAGTTCTCTAGTGCACTAGTGCGAACCGGTGGGCATATGAGAATACTTGATGGCTTACAAGTAGAAGATCGAATCGAGGTGTCGTCATCAACACGAACGGATCGAATAGCCAAATACAAAGGAACACGTTTTGTGATGACAGAGTAAGCTAAAGACAAATTAAGATATTTCCTCTTTCTTTCAACCGCTAACCAGCCAAGATCCAATCCATGGGGAGTTACTTTCTCGCAATAACCAATATTATCCTGCACGAACCTAACACAGCAAAGCTTCAAGATTTGACACTAGTAAAGGTCGTCATAGATGGCAGAGGCATAATAAAAGTAAGAAAGCACCAATGATTCTACCAACCTCTTCTTAAATTGCCTTGACAACGAGTGCCTGTAAAATTTAAGAGAAAAGAGTGTACCATGCACATTACGAATAATGTAAGTAGTTATTGGAGCACCATGGACCGTCAACATGAATAAAAAACATTGTTGTAAGGTTTTTTTCGGATTTCAACCGTGTAAGTTGTGGTTTAGGATACTGACTTTTCGTGAACATTACAGTTCAGTTCATCAGGGTGAGCCTGAATCTGATGGCTCAGACTATCTAATTACTATACATAGGGGACATAATTTTGGGCGGTTTTTTTTTGGTTGAATGGTTCTGGGTGTTCTGGTTGAATGGTTATGGGTGATTTGCCTTTGGGAACAGAGGTTGTCATATTGGGTTCAGGAAATAGCCGTTGTCTCTGTTTAGATTATTTATATGTTTTAGTATTTCTATGGCTTCTCGGTGTTTTCTTGGAAAGTAAGAGTTGGTTTTGGATAGGATAGTTGTGTGGTCGAAGTCTATTTGGTGGCCGGTTTCAATGTGGTGTTCTGCTAATGCTGATTGTGTGAAGTGTTTCAATTTTACCTTGCTGCTGTGTTCTTTAAGTCTTTGGTGGATATTTCTTCCAGTTTCACCTATGTAGGCTTTTTCACAGGAGCAAGGTATTTTGTTGCCATTAACTCAACTATATACAATCTAGCACGATACCTTACAGAAAAACTCATACCTTTTACAGGACGTTCATCCTCCTACGTCAAACACTCTTACGATTTCATCAATAAACTCCAAAATATTTAACTAAAACCAAGTGACATCCTAGCCAGTTTTGATGTAGTATCACTTTTCACAAAAATACCAATTCCAGACCCCATAAACATCATAAAAAATATCCCGATTCTACCTCTGCACCTCTTACCTCTAATAGAACACTGCCTTACTAACACGTACTTCTCATTTAACCAACAATTTTACGAACAGACAACAGGAATTGCGATGGGCTTTCCAATATCACCAATCATTGCCAATTTATTTATGGAATATTTTGAAACTCAGGCCCTAAACAGAATTCCTTAAAAACCTTCACTTTGGCCAAGATACGTCGACGATACCTTTGCCATCTGGCCACACGGTGAAGATGAACTTCACAAATTCTTAGAACACTTGAATCAACAACATTCCAACATTAAATTCACTATGGAAATAGAACAAAATAACAAACTCCCTTTCCTTGATGTTTTGGTCTACAAAAAACCCGACAACACTTTAGGACTCGATGTATACAGAAAACCTACGCACACTAACAGATATTTACACGCCTCCTCTCACCATCACCCTTTCCAAAGACATTCAATCATTAACTCTCTCATATATAGAGCACTTCACATTCCTGCGCTTCCATCCGTTCAACCCCCTCAACGCTTTATGCCAATATAGTTTTTTTACGTCAAATTAACGATGTAGTCTGGCTTTATTAAACCGCACAGAACGATACACGTTCATAATTTGTTCTTAGACGTCGTTTTCTTCTTCTGTTCGCCGACCCGGAGGCTGGTGATCCGGGTCGTCCCTTATTGTATCGGTGTCCGTTCAATATCCAGAATCGGCATCACCGTCGTTAACGTTATTACAATGAGAGAATATTGGCACGTCTGCTGTAAACTCTAGATACAGCCGCTGCATCGTTGATGCGTGCAGAAGCGCTACGAAATTCGGGAGCCCAGCCGTCCCAAAACGACTAATATAGATCAGCTGAGTTTCTCTTTTCGTCCACCAGAGGCACTTTTCAGATATCACAGTCACTTTTGGTATATTTTAGGCGCAAGACTAACTAGGAGAGTATCAGACCTCCGGATCACGGATTTTGCTCAAACTTTGGGATAAGTTTTAAGATGTTAAAATATGAAAGGAAACAGAATTTTAGACCCCAACGCTCAATATTTCCCTAGTTACAGGCAATCAAAGAAAATCACTAAAAAAGTTACTAGATTTTCAAACGCTTACAGTTCCTTAGCATTGATACTTAGGAGCATGAAACTTTTTTTAAATGAAAGCTGAGCTCAAATCCTTTCGAAATAATAGTTATAGCATGTCAAAATATTATTTTTTCCCAAAGTCATAGCGTAATAAACATTAGACCCAATTTCAGCTTTTTTTATTAATTAATGTTTTAAAAAGAAAAATCAGGTCCAATATTTATCACGCTCTAACTTTGGGAAAAAATAATATTTTGAGATGTTATTAGGTGCTATTTCGAAAGGATTTGAGCTCAGCTTTCATTTTAAATAAGGTTTAAGCTTCTAGCTATCAATGCTAAGGAATTATATGCGTTTGAAAATCTAGTAACTTTTTTAGTGATTTTCTTTAATTGCCTGTAACTAGGGAAATATTGAGCGTTGGGATCTAAAATTCTGTTTCCTTTCATATTTTGACATCTGAAAACTTATCCCAACGTTTGAGCAAAATCCGTGATCCGGAGGTCTGATACTCTCCTAGTAAGACGAATGCTGCACTGGACGGCAGCCGCACCAAATCAAAGGACGAATCGTTTCATGTATTTGAGATTTTAGCTGTACTAGTGAGTGCAGCAGTTATAGCAATATTCTCTGAGCGTATGCTCGATTTCTTGTTGATGTTCTTGTTGTTGTTGCTGCTCCATGTCTTGTTGTTCTTGATGCTCCTGTTGCAACTCTTTATGAGATTGATAGTGGTCGTCAACCACTATCACCTCATTGTCTACAAATTCTTGATTAATCACCGCGTCCTCGGCGACTCGCTCGTTCAGCAGCAAATATTGATTAATCGGTATTAAAGATTGGACATCAAGGTTAATATAGTTGACCAAGGGTGCGATGTCTACCACCTGGCCAACTTGTTGGTGTCCTGCAAAATTGTCGTTGTTACCGACTATTGCAGGCAAATTGACATTGACAAAAATATTGATTTCCAATATCGGACCAATACTCGATAACTTACTTATTTACGGTCAAAAAGTTTTGTAAGCTAATATTTTTATGTTGTAAATACAATGATAACTCCAAAAATATGTTTTACAAAAAAATATAGGTTTCCAATTTCGGATTAATAATCTCTAGATTTTTTATTTATGGTCGGAGAATTTCGCGGGATGAGACTTTTTGTTTAAAATAGTGTAACTTGAATAGATATGAGATTAAAAAATTTTCAGACCTGCAAATCATGATTAATTATGTTTGATGAATCTTCTGTCAGCAGACAGCTGCTTAGTTCGAGAAATCCTGCATTACTGCCGCCCACCGAAGAAGTACGAGAAGTTACAAATTCGTTAGATGATTACGTGACTTATGGTCATAGTACTCTAAACACGATTTTGGAGGGGGTAATTGCTGATAATGCAGCGCCACTACCACCTAATGACCCGTTGCCTGATTACTCTTACTGGAATGACCAGGATATACAAACGTCGAATAAAATTGTTTCACCTAAAACTATATTATCTGCAATATCGACACCAGGTACATACATACAAATCTCGGCTATTGAGATATATGTAATTTTACAATTGTATTAATTCTTATATATTATTGCACGGTATTGTAGACGAATGTCTTTAACAGGAAGATGGTAATTCTGCTCAGAAACATATCACCATTCATGAAGAAACTTCACTATATTACAAACAGTTTAAGCTTCAAGGGTGACAATTAAGACAGCTAATAAACGATTTATATCGTCACGAGTGTGAATATGCACAGCCGTCAGATAATACTGGCATGACTATAAGCTCTGACGTGCACGGATCTCTATTTCTTTTAGACTGCTTCGTGATTTTTCACTGGCAGGTTGACTCGAACTGATAGTTAGTATAGCGCAGAGTGATGAAGGTTTCGAAATTGACGATGTTTTGAATGTTAAAGTCAGTACTGTGACTAAACCAGAGGACCGGGGTCATGTGTCTCTCACTAGCAAATCAATTTTTAAGAAATCCATTCTAAATATTGAAAATAGCAACAGTCTTTGTCTTCCACGCTCGCTAGTCACTGGTCACGTGGTCAAACGCGTAGTGGAATTTCGCATGACAGATGGAAAAAAATAAGACATTATACAGCACAATATAAGAAAGTGCAAGCATTGAAACTTGTCAGAGCTGCGACAGTTAGGATACCCGAGACGGCCTGTGGATGGTATAGAGGAGATTAAATTATTTCAAGAATATTATGCACTCTTCGGAGTCGCGATCGTCGTTTATTCATTTCAAAATTTTGCTTGTGAATATAGGCCGCTTTACGATAGTACACATTTGATACACGACGTTGGTAATGTCGTTATACATGCTCTAAATCATGTAGTATGAAAGTTCCAGATACTATGAGCCAATTTTAAATTTACTCGCAGCGGCTGGGAGTCGAGGCTACTGTATACCTTGTAATAAATAATTTAGTCATACAAAAAATTATAAATGTAAACAAAACTGCTATAAATGTTTACAGAAGCATACTTGTGATATAAATCAGGAAAAATTAAAATGCTTTCAATGTAGTAGAGATTTTTACGGTACCGTTTGTTTTGAAAATCATAAAAATTCAAAATCTTTCGATGGTTCTCGGTCAGTATAAGAGTATAAAAATTTGTCGTATATGTAGTAAAACAGTGCGCATTAACGATAAAAACCACATGATTGTAATACGATATTTTGTAAAAAACCAATAGAACATCTTTGTTACATGCAGCCTATTGTCGATATAAAAGGATTTATGATGAATAAAAAAACAATTCTTTATTTATTTTATGATTCTGAGACTCAGCAATTAGAGAGCATTTTAGGCTGTGAGGCTGAAAAAGTAAAGCTGCATGTACCAAATTTGTGTGTTGTCCAGCAAGTGCGTAGTTACTGTTTAAACGATGAAAATGTATCAAATTCTTACGAAGTATGTGGGATGCGCGAATATGTGTTTGAAATCGACCCTGTGAAACAGCTAGTCGATTTGGCCTTGACAACAAGAAAAAATTTCAAACAAATCATTTGTATAACACACAATGCGCAGGGTTTTGATGCACAATTTATTCTTAAACATTTAACAGAACGTAAAGATCTCAGAAATAAGCCAAATATAATTTTAAACGGGTCAAAAATAATCATAATGGAAATTTTATCCGTTAAATTCATAGATAGTTTGAATTGTCTGCATATGAGTTTAGCTGCACTACTAAAAGCTTACAGTCTTGTTAATATTGAGAAAGGTACGTTTGCTCATTTTTTCAATACACCGGAAAATCAGAATTACGTGGGAAAAATGCCACCGATATGTACTTTTTCGCCAGATTCGATGAAGATCGAAGAGCAACGCGAATTTATGCAGTGGTATAACGAGAAAAAGCTAAAAATTATATATTTAATTTTAGAAATAAAATTATAAAATACTGTAAGCAAGATGTAAAACTTTTATGTTTAGCATGTCTGGCTTTTCGCAAGACCTTCATCAATGTGGTAATACAGATCCATTTGTAGAGTGTGCCACCATCGCATCTTCTTGCATGCGTGTATATTGAAAAAAATTTTTACAAAAAGATACAATAGGTATAATACCTTAATGTGGCTATAGACAAGAAAATAAACAGTTTATGAAGGCGATGCGATAGTTGTGCTGAATGGAAAAATTGTGCTCAATCGACGAATTCAGTATACCATTCGTACACGAGAAAAGAGGCTTCCCGAAGGCCCTCTAGTAGACGAATATTGCGTACTTGAAAATAAAAAGAAAATTGTTTTACAATTTGTAACGCAGCTTTTTTCTTTTTAATAAAATCTTTTTTTTTTTTTGTCTTAATGAGAGATAAAAGAAAACAGAATGAAAATGTTAACTACCTTACCGCACACTTAAACGCTGTATACACATGCACACCAGGACCACGCCATTAAAACCCAGGGTACTAATCCACCTGGTTGTTGATTCTTTGTTCCCGGTGCTGATGCTTAAACCTGTCAACTAGTAACACGTGAAACCGAGTTTTGAAGGTTATGCCCAGGTGGGGACACTCACTAACACAGACCAAGGCACACATACACACATGGTTGCACTCACGTCACTCACGAGTCACGACGAAAACCTCGAGCAGACGATTCTCATAATCAAACGTCCAGGAGGTGGCGAAGTGGCGCCGACGGCATAAAATATATACGAACACGTGCTCGCGCAAACATGCTATTGTGGCGCTTGCGTAGAGTTATTCAAAAGGTAGAAAGAAAGAGAGATGGATAGAAATAGACTGATATAATAATTAAAGTCGATAAAGTAGGATAGACGCGTATGGTAAAAAGATAGCACATGTATAAAAAACTTAATTATGATAAAAAGAGATAAAAGATTACTTGATAGGAATTGAAATGAGTCATATTATAGGGGGCACGCAAAGACTAACGATATTCAAACATAATTTAAGTAATAACTTCTGTTTGCTTGTCGTAAATATTTTTTTGTATATTTTTATAGATGGCGTTACAGTACAAATAAATAAATTGACACTGTGATTGTACGAAATAATTAAAAATGAAAATCATTAATAGAATAAAGATTTAAGCGAATCTAAAATAACGAATAATTAGAAATTATTGTTTATATTCCTAATTAATGCTTGTCTATATTATTTGATAAAAATTAACTTTTTATTGCAATGAGAAAAATAGTTAGTTATTCATAGAGAAAATAAGATAAACTGTAATCAAATTAAGCGCGCAGATGGCGTAACAGGTAAAGTGTAAAAATACTACACTAGTAACAGAAAATAACATGTAATACGACTAGCGAGTAGCAAACTACACCAGAAGAAGGTGATGAAAAGAACTTTACTTGATTAGTGAGTCGCGAAATAGAAAAAGATAGTATATAGGAAGTAACAAGAGTAACAAAGAGAGCAATAGAGAAGGAGAAGCCACTGATGCTCAGCGTTCGCTTCCTTCTTCTTCGTGCCTCATTGTCGTTCCAGTTATCGTGTTATACGAGTGCTTATTGATTGTTCTTTAACTTTTACAAAAAATTATTTCTTTATATAAATTAGAGTTGATATTTTCTTTGTTAAGTTTTAAAAATTAAAATCTTGTTATTATGTTTGTTGTTATTGGCTGATTCCGTTCGCAAGGAGTTAGATTTTTTTTTCTTTTTGTGGCGTGTGCCAGCTACCGATAAACTTTGGGCCATCTCTTTCCAAAACTTCTTCAACAACAGCCAACGGCCATTTTTTTTCCTTGAGAGTAGATTATCGTTGGATAGAACGACTCCACCTTAATTGCAATATACCGAGGTTGAAATAGCTGATGCAAATCACCGCGGAGAAGCTAAGATATAATCTGATTAAATAATTTTTTGTTGTTGTTTGTGCATTAGTGAGAATTCAAATAAAACAAAAATTGTGCGCGTAATCTCTCTCTATCTCTCGCGAAGAAAATTGGCAGGTTATGAGAATAGCCACGTGAGCACTTAATTTATAAATTTTCATTTATCTTGCGTTTTAAATGAAATTCTTTTTTTTGTTGTGTTGAAAAGTGAACAATGAGAATTAACTAGTGAATTTTATTTCATACACCTATCCTAATAATCGCACATAGTAATAAGAAATTTGGTAATTAACTAGTGAATTTTATTTATTTCTTATTTGATAATTGAAGTGTTTTTTTTTATTTCAACAAAGTGAATTTATAATTATCTATAATCTAAAAATAATAATTAATAGATGATGCTGGAAAAAATTCCTCTTGAAAGTTCTCTTTTAGTTGATTTTGTGTTTTAGTGAATTTATAAAATTAATAATTTCTTTTTGAAAGTCACCTCAGTCACATAGCATCCATTTTGAGTAAATAATAGAATTATTATACAGTGGTGAAAAGCCTCATGCAATATATATATATTGAGAATATAACTAGTGAGTGTCAAAACGACTCTCCAAGGAAATCCGATACTAGCGCCACCAAGTAGGCTCTGACCCCAGATAATTTATAAAATTATCGACTTATTATTGATGAATATTTAATTTCTTAAAGTGATTAATGATTTCTTTTGCTGATTTTATAAATAGACACATAAAGTCAATTTATTTATTTTCAACTTTTATCCCACTTCGCAGTAACACAGATTTGATAATTCTGAAATTGAGTGATTAATCCTATATAGAAAAAGTAAATTAATTGATTTTAGTACAACTTGCGTAGTATCAGTTTGCAAATTATTTTAAAATAATTTCAAGTTTAAAACTTAAGAAAATCATCTAAAATTCACATTTTTCATTATTTTTAATGACATTTTTATTTTTTCCAAGGGATCGCCAAGGATGTCCACTCTGAAATTTTTAGGCTATATTTATACATATATTACTTGCTTCAATAAGTTTTTTGGACATGGGATCATGGTTCGAAACCTTGAAAAGTGGTATTTCAATATTTTAAATGACTTTAGCTCAGCGGATGGCTACATTAGCAATTATGAATGACTTTTTCTCGAAATTTAGAATATTTTAAACACAAAAGTTTCACAGTAATATATTCTCAAAACGCAACCCAACTGACAAGGAGAGTGTCATGGTGTTTGGACGCTGATCCTGCTCAAATTTTTAAAGATGATTTTAGATGTAGAAATATGAAAAAAGCCAAGGTACTAGACTCTAACGCTCAATATTTCTCTAGTTACAGACAAATAAAAAAAATCACTATAAAAATTACTAGATTTTCAAACGCTTATAATTCATTAGCATTCATAGCTAGAAGCTTGAACCTTTTTTTAAATGAAAGTTAAGCTCAAATCCTTTCGAATTATCACTTATGGCATCCTGAAATATTATTTTTTTCTAAAGTTATAGAGGGATAAAAATTGGACCTGAAATCCGTCTTCATAACATTAATTTTAATTAATTAATAATAAATGCTAAAATTTGTTTTAATTTTTATTCCTCTATAACTTTAGAAAAAAATATTTTGAGATGCTATTAGTGATAATTCGAAAGGATTTGAGCTCAACTTTCATTTAAAAAAAGGTTTAGGCTTCTAGCTATCAATGCTAATAAATTATAAGCGTTTGAAAATCTAGTAACTTTTATAGTGATTTTCTTTATTTTCCTGTAACTAGAGAAATATTGAGCGTTGAAGTCTAGTACCTTGGCTTTTTTCATATTTCTACATCCAAAATCATCTCCCGAAATTTGAGCAGGATCGGCGTCCCAATACCCTGACACTTTCCTTGTGAGTAATTTAAGCCTAAAATTAGTCAAAAATGTCAAAAATATGATTTTAGCTCAAGTTTGAAGCTTTGTAGCTCTGAAAATATGTACTGAAGGAATCTATAAAAATTATGAGTGGTCCATAATATGGAAAAGAACCATTATACCCATTTTTAGCGAAAAAAAATTTACCGTCCTTCGGTTTGGCAGAGAATGGGCGATATATATATATATATATATATATATATATATATATATATTGTAACGTTTGGCCTTTTAGCCTCGAATAGATCTTGATATCGTAGGCGTCAGACTTTTAGAGGGCGCTGCAGATGTTGATTCTCGGAGGCCAAAGTTCAAACTTACATACTAAGCTAACCTAACCTTATTAAATTAATAAAATTAATAATAAGAAAGATAAAGAAATAAATAAAAATAAATTAAAAATCCATTTAAATATTTGAAGAGGAAAAAAAAAATATAAATGATTAAGAAAAGAAATAACATTAATTAAAAGAAATAAATAAATAATCCAAAGCTAACCTATCCTTATGCACTAAGTGATAATGTTCGTGAGAGGAAGCAGGATGGGTACTGCGGACTGGTGATTAAGTTCAAACACGACACTTTGGGTTTAAACTTAAATTATCTTTTCTTTTATATTTATTAAAAAAATAACAACAGAAAAATAATTACAACGCCGATTTCAATAATACTTAATAACAAAAAAAATAAATAAAAATTATAATTGAGCGAAATAATGTTTCGCACGTTGAAAAGAAAAACCTTTAGTTATCTTCTTGACCGCTAGGTGGCGCTAATTCGTATTTATCGGCTGTAACAAATAAAACAAAAGAAATAATACAATGGTTAATTATATAACAATATAGACTCGGCGGGTAAATTCGCGACCTACTTTATCGACGGAGTTCAGCGCGGTCGGTAACGGAGCCAGGTAAGGTAATATAGGAGAGCTAGGATGGTAACCCTCTAACCCATGGCTGGATAAGAGGGGGGAGACTTTTGGTCAAAGACCAATGGAGGAATCTACCCCGACCAGCGATGGTGGAGGTAGTAACTAGGAGTCAGTGTCGGGCAACCCCACCCTTACACTGACGGATGGATAGGAGACTATGCCGGGCAATCCCACCCTTACATAGCTTGAGACGGGAGTATAGGTAAGGATAACTCCCACTGTGCCGAGCAACCCCACTCTTACATAATGGAAGGAGAGAAGTCTGATGCTGGCTCGGCAGCTCGCTTATATATGCTATGGAGCTCCCTATTCCCGTTGCGGGAGTAGCGCCTCGTAGCGGCTGAGCGCAAGTACTAAGTCTAGCGCGATTTTTGAATCGTCGCAATATATATATATATATATTGTAACGTTTTTATTTCCCGCGGGTGGGAAATATTACGTCTTTACCTTCTGTTGCCAGACGCTTCAGTGAGTGACCAGGGTTCGAGGCAGGAGGTCGGTTAGGACGGACGGTGGAAAGATGAAGGATAGTAAACGGGTTGACACGTTTGTTTATGCTAGGGAGTATCAGAGCTTTATTGTACTCTAAACTCATATGTTACAACGACGTATAACAATAATAATGAAAAGTAATAAACTAACCTAAATTATATAAATCAAAATAACTAACCTAACATATGTACGCGTCATACAAAGAAATAAAGATTGAATTTATTGTACGCCTCTTGTCGGCTTATGCGCCTCTTGTTGGCGGCGGAAATAAATGAAATCAAAAATAATTCAAACTAATATTGAAATAAACTTTAACTTTAATAATAAGTCAAACTAGACTAACGGCGGTTAACGGCCTGGACGGTTTTAATGAACAAACAAAAATTATAATAGTTATAATGTCAATAAAACTAATATAGTAACGGCGGGTGGACGATACCCTTAATGCGGTAATACGGAATACAGCTGAAGGCCAATGATTCTCTAATGCGCGGCAGACGCGCATGGATAGAGTAATCCCGGCTTGCCTTTTCCCGGTGGCGGCAATGGGTGGGAAGCACCCTTAATACTAACTTAATACTACGGTTATAATAGGTGGAAAAACACCTTAAAGTTACTATGAACTTATCTTAGGCAAAGTGTCATATACACAGGTTGGCACGGCGGCTCGGCGGTATATAACGGTTCGGTGTAAATCAACCTTAATATCAAATGTTAATTAATAATGAATTAAATAAAGTGGCTATTTACAAAAACGGCCGGTACGGCGGCTCGGCGGTACAAACTAATATGATCTTATATTAAGTTAAACTAATCTAATATATACAGCGCGGTCGGTACAGCGGTACGGCGGTACGGCGGTACGGAAGTGCAATGGCGGTTCTCTCGGTCGCATTTTATCTAAGCCAGCGAGCGCACTCGGCAAAGATTAATTGCGGCTCGACTTGCTTCTAATGGTTTGTCACATTAGAGCGAGCGAGAGAATAGCTTTTCTTATAAGGCGTAGGAGCCCCATATAAGAAAGCCAGTACTGTATACTGCTTTCTCTCTCTAGGCCAGCGAGCGCACTCGGCTAAGAGAGAGGGAGAGCACAGTACCCAATGCCTCGACTCTTCGCTGAGCCTTAGCTCTTATATCTTTACGAGCTCGCTGTTCCTCTTGCGGGAGCAGCCAAAACTGACGGCACCTGGCGGTTGAGCCTGTTACTATCGTGCCTCGCGGGAAATTTGAATATCCTGTCTGCACGATTATGAATAATCGTTGCAATATATATGGGACATTTCACACCAACTAGAAGGGCAAAAGAATGAAAATCGCTGAAACTCTGAGAATATATTCAGTTTATTATCCAAAATATGTAAAAAAGTTTTCAAGGATCTAGATTGAAAGTATCAAGAGCTATAGATCCTTGAAATTTGGAAATTTTTAAAAATTTTTGGAAAAGTCCCTACTTTACTATTTTTTTTCTAAAAATACTGATGTTTTAGAGGGGAATTCATAACAATACTTCTTGTTGTAAATGAAGAGGAGAGTTAGCATGATTTTTTACAGACCTTAATTTTGAAGTTTTTTATTGATTCTTATATGTATTACATAGTAATTGAGATTACTCATTGTTCGCTACTTCAGGAATTGCTATTCGAGGGCTTATTTTCTTTTATTTTACATGAACTTTGAAATAAATTTTTGATCATGTAAGTCAGAGCCATCAATAAGGAGTAATGACAGTTTAAAATATATATTTTCATGTACGATTTATTTTCAATAAGAAAAATAAATCATACATGAAAATATATATTTATATCCAATATGAAAAATAAATCATACATAAAAATATATTTTTTAAACTGTCATAACTCCTTATTGATGGCTCTGACTTACATGATCAAAAATTTATTTCAAAGTTCATGTAAAATAAAAGAAAATAAGTCCTCGAATAGCAATTTCTGAAGTAGCAAACAATGAGTAATCTCATCTACTAGGTAATACGTATAAGAATAAATGGAAAACTTCAAAATTAAGATCTGTAAAAAATCATGCTAACTCTCCTCTTCATTTACAACAAGAAGTATTTTTATAAATTTCCCTCTGAAATATCAGGATTTTTAGAAAAAAAATAATAAAGTAGGGACTTTTTCAAAAATTTAAAAAAATTTCCGAATTTCAAGGATCTATAGCTCTTGATAGTTTCAATCTAGATCCTTGAAAACTTTTTTACATAGTTTTGGGTAACAAACTGAATATATTCTCATAGTCCAATCAATTTAGCTGAAAAATGTCTGATATTTGTAAAAAAGTTTAACAGCAAACCAACTGTACAGTTATGTAAAGTAGGTTTGTGGGAGTAAAATATCCAAAATGGCCCCAACAGATGTTGTCCGTTTTTGTTTAAACAATGTTTAAACATTGAAAATTGCCATTTTTTCCCTTTAATTGCAAATATTTCTAGAGCCGTAAAAGCTATCATAATGGCCCAATGAGATAAAATGTAGGTTTTTAAAAAATCTTTAAAATGAATTTTTAATCATTGTGATTGCATTTATAGTTCCAAAACAACAAGCGGGATATCTGCTGTGCGCCTGCAACATGTTAGACAGGCTACCCGACTTACGCTTCCCCTTGGCTTGAGTTCCCCCACTACTAACTTTATTTCAGGCGTCCGAGCGCAAGACGCAATGTTTAAATGAATTTTTAAGGTCTTTATGAAGAATTAATAAAAAATCTGAAATATACATTTTGTAGAGGGATATCTAAACTTTCAGAATCGATGTTAAAAACTTTAAAAAGTTGATCGTGTGAGATAGAATGGCCTATTAAAAATTATTTGTTTATAACTTGTAATTGATATTATGAAAAAACTATTAGTCCTACAAAATTCTGCTTGCGTATGCTTATTGTGCATATGAAAAACAATTTATTCCCACAGAGCCAGCTCTTAAATCATAAAATTAAAAAAGTTATGAATTTTTGAAATTTTAAGCATTTTTAGTGGTTTTTCGCATTTTTCTCGGGAACTATGAATGAAATCACAATGATTAAAAATTCATTTTAAAGATTTTTCAAAAACCTATATTTTATCTCATTGGGCCATTATGATAGCTTTTACGGCTCTAGAAATATTTGCAATTAAAGGGAAAAAATGGCAATTTTCAATGTTTAAACATTGTTTAAACAAAAACGGACAACACCTGTTGGGGCCATTTTGGATATTTTACTCCCACAAACTTACTTTACATAACTGTACAGTTGGTTTGCTATTAAACTTTTTCACGTGAAAAAATCTAATTTGATTGGCCTATCAGAGTTTCAGCGATTTTTATTTTTTTGCTCTTCTAGTTGGTGCGAAATGTCGCATATATATATAGGTTATAGAATGAAAACAAAAACAATTTTGTGATAAATTTTATAATTTATTGAAATTTAAAAAATAATATAACAGTATAATAAATTTATTTTCTGATGATTAAGTAGTCGTTAATTTTTTTCAAAATTATAGGTTCTTGAAAAATCTTCATTTTTTCCACTCTCATTTTAAATCTCTCTTTGTCGCGAGCCGCTGGCTCCGACTCTCCACGTCGCGCTGCACGATTTACATAATCCCATACACATATCACGTAAATACCTGATCTACCTTCCTTGAAATGCACCTTTTTTGTTCGATTCATTATTATTTTTTGCGAGATACGAATAGTCACCACACTTCCGTACGACAACTCTCAATAAAAGTTTATCGAAATTTAAGAATTTAAGTCTTTAATGAATTTTTTGTTAAAATTTGATTATCTTATGCTCAAATTCTTGACTATAACTTATTTATTTACACGATACCAAAACTTGTCCTACACTAACCGAGCACCGCTGCTGCGTTTACTTTCATACTGGAAATGCGGGTTAAAGGTGATGGTGGTGGTGGGAGATACAAGAAATAATGGTGGCGAGCATTTTAGAGCAAATAATAGGTTAATACTTGTTAATCTCTTTCAGCGAGTAATCTCTCTAAACTCTAATTACATCGTGGCATTTAAAAATCCGCGCGACCGAGCGCAAATACATTATCTGGCTCGTCAAGTCTGCCTCGAGAAGCCTCGTTTTCTTTGCAAGAGGCTTATCTCAATGCCACAGCACAGCCACACGGCTATTTGTTTATAGATCTGAAGCAGGGTACGCCTGAAAATATGAGATTTCGTACTTTTATATTTCCGTTTGACAAACATCAGTACGTTTATGTGCCTCGTTGCACGCCCATAAAAGCTGGTACTCAATCGAATAATCTACCGATTGTGCGATTTTAATGGAGTCGGTGACACGTAGTCGTAGCAGACCGATTCCAGAAAAAAAACCAATTCCATTGTTTGTGTAAAATCGAACTTTATAAACTTAAGGCCATATTACACGAAACAATTTCTAAACTTATAACGTACATTTGCGAGTGTTCTTTGGACATTTTACGTGGGAATATTCCACTCAGCAAGTATTATAAGAAACAATTGCGAAAATTTGCACCTCTGTTGCGAAAACTCGCTAAACCGGATAGTTTGGAGGTAAAAAGGAAATTGGTGGTAGAACCATCATATTTACTGCGGCTAATTGTGAAACATGTTTAATCGGCATGGAGTACGCAAGAAAAATAATTTTAGTACTGCAAGATTTTGGAGGAACAGCATCAGCAGCAGCATGACGTAGCAACTACCAGTCTTACATTACTAGCATCCAGTGTACAGACACCTGGTACAGCCACGACACGCCTTGACGAAGAAATGAGTAAAAAATTACATTCTACGGGTGATGAGCGCCAAAAGTCTTTGCAATACCAGCAAATCTTGCGGCGTTACTGCCATCTTAAAGAGGAGGAGAAGGATGAGAGTGGGGGTATAATACATCCACACGAGACAACATTATTAGAAATAGGAACGACAACGAATAAAGACAATAATGACGAAATCGACGACGAACAACTTGTGGAGTCGGTACCGCAGAAATTTAAAAGCAATGCTAGGCATCTCATTAGATGGTCGAGGCAAGCTAGTAATATCGATTGGGATAGTCGCTGTTGTCAAGGGTACTAATATTGTCGATTTAGTGAACAAAGCTATGAGAAATAGTAAAAGACCACCATTGCACGGATACAAACAGTTTGCACGTGTCTTTCGACAAGTTAGTATACCTCGAAAATTCATTGGTAACGATCAACTGTGGCATACGATTGCATCTCATAGCCCTGAGTCATCGCTTTCATCGTCGTCAGAAAACAAAGGTTATTATACTTCAATAGTTACGAGTCAAACGAGCGTAAAAGAGAAAGAAGTTGAGAGTGCGAAAATGCGTAAAAAAGTTGCTAGCAAGCTAGCAGCTACGCCATCAACCCCTGCAAAAAACAGTCGCATCGAACAGCTAAGATGGACCCGTATGTGAAAGCATAGAAGGAAGTGATGGAGGGGAAGATGGAGGAGGAGGGGGGAACTGGTACTTTTGTAGACTGATTGATTTCAGTTGTACCCTTTGAAATACATCTACCAGGCTACCAGTTTCTTCTCTATGTGGTCAGAGAGGAAAAATCTTTTTGACAATGCCTGTCTAGAGCACGATATTTCATATTCAAATAAAAAAAATAACGAATTATATAAAAACCGACAGACTGTTGGCTGAACAAGCATTTTCACGCGTGCTCTCGGAGATTGCGAATGGTAATGAAAAGACTGCAGCTGGTATTATTATTTTGTGCATGATTAGCAAAATTGCGTTTGATGAATTTTCGAAACGCATTAAAAATACATTTAAAAGAACGAAAGAGAGAGAAAAAGCTAGTTTGTAAGAGGAGGAGGAGCAATGAGAAAGAAGGAGAAAAATAAGAAGAAGACGCAAAAGCCGAAGAATCTTGAGCATTATTACTATAATGTTTCTGCACCATCAGTGTACGCTGGTGCTCATCTACTGAAACACGCGAATCCCAAAAAATTTTATAACAATACGATTGCTAAATGGCTGGAGAGTCAGGATGCACATACTTTACATAAACTCGTAAGACATCGTTTTTCTCGTCGATATTATAACGTTTTAAGCCCATTTGAAGTGTGGGAAGCTGACTTGGCAGATTTTAGATCATTTAAGACCTACAATGATGGGTACAGTTATATTCTCATTGTCATTGATGCACTTTCCAAGTTTGCCTGGGCAGAGCCTCTTCTTGACAAAACCAGCCGAAGCACCACTGTAGCATTAGACCAAATTTTATCACGATGTAATAGTAGACATCCTATTTACCTATAGATTGATAAAGGTAAGAAATTTGTCGGTCGAGAGGTGCAAGAGGTGCTAAAAAAATATATTACCTACCAAGTCGTCAGAGACCCTAATATAAAGGCAGCCATTGCCGAACGCTTTATTCAAACTCTCAAAAGTCGAATCTGGCGATACTTCACTCATGGCGGTACTACAAACACCTCAGCGGCTAAACGCTCAAAAAGTGATAAAGTTGCGAAAAAGAAGAAGAAGCAGAATAAAAAAGCACGTGAAGCTAAAGATATTTTTGAAAATTAAAATTTCAAGATGGCGTTGTTGCATACTTGATCTTGTGAGTCAAGTCGGAATTATCAATCTTTGAATTACCCTTGACACAGACTGCAATTGAAGGCTCTTACAAGGTACGGTACAAACCGATATCTTCACTCAACGACCAATCACCAATTGAATTTACCATCCCTGGCAACACTGAGTATCTAGACTTGGCTCACGCAATCTTAAGTGTGAGTATAAGTGTAACATGCACTAGTGCTGAACCACCTAAAGATCCGAACGTTGGACCAATAAATAATCTTTTGCATTCGTTGTTCAATCAAGTCGACGTGCTATTCAATCAGAAACCTGTTTTACCGCCAAACAATGCTTATGCATACAGAGCTTACATTGAAACATTACAAAATTATGGCCCAACAGCTAAAAAGTCTCATTTAACAAGTGGATTGTGGTACGATGATACATCAGGGAAAATGGACGATACCACAGGTGGTAATGCAGGTCTCAGTCAGCGTAAAGCGATTATGATTGACAGGAAGATTTATTTACTTGGCCATTTACATTGTGATGTTTTTAATCAAGACAAATTATTACTGTGTAGTGTTAGAGTTAGAGTAAGGCTCGTGCGTTCTCGTGATGGATCCTGTTTCATGGATCCCGCTAGTGCTTTTATAGTAAATATCACCAAGGCTACGCTTTTTGTGCGTCGAGTAAGATTACATCCTTAACTTGTGCTAGCACACGAAAAACTATTGTCGTAGACTATTGCAAAATACCCACTGACACGTATAGAAGTTAAAACTGTTACGTTACATAATGGTGTGCATGAGAAAACAATCGACAATGTCATATTAGGCCAAATGCCAAAAATTATACTAGATTTTGTTGAGAATAAAGCTAACAACGATAATAAAAGTCTTAACCCGTTCAATTTCAAGAATTTTAATATAAATTTTTTATGTCTGTACGTTGATGGAATGCAGGTACCATCAAAACCCTTACAGTCAGATTTCAAAAAAAGCAAAATGTACGTTGATGCTTATCATACACTTTTTTCCGGCACTGATATTCACTTTATAAATTTAGGCAACTCGATTACCTGTAAAAACTATTCAAATGGTTACTGCTTATTCACTTTTGATTTAACACTTGATTTATCGGCGAGTATTTGTAGTCATTGGAATTTGATAAAAAATGGTAATGTACGAATTGATGTTAGATTCGACGACCCGCTAGAGGGTACTGTTAATTGTATAATTTATGCTGAATACGACAATTTGCTCGAAATCGAGTCATCGAGACAGGTTGTCGTGGATTATAGCGGTTGAGTAGTGGTGGTAGGGATATATTTCTCGCTATTTAGGTAGATCAAAGCCATCTTTATTATCTTAATCGACGAGCAACCTTTCTTGCAAACAGTATGGACGTGGTGATTGACGTGCAGTTTTTAAAGGACAACAAAAATCGTTTGATTCTAAAGGAGGTGGCTGTACTTGCTATTCATAAAAAGTTTATCGCTTATTAGATTGTGGCGCCTCCTTGTAATTTAAGACGCTTATCTAAAAATTTTTTGAGACAGAATAATCGAGTGACACTGAATCATCATAGCCTAGAGTGGTACGAAGGTGATATATCGATAAAAAGATTATACAAAAATTTGGGAGATATTTGCAAACATTGTCGTATATAATTTTCGTGCGAGGTCAAGAGAAGGTTTAACTACTTTCCAAGCTCACCACCTGTAAGATTAAAAACTTAGAAAAAAAACAAGATTATCCAGCTTTTAGAAATTTAAAATTCAGCAGTGTACAGTGCTTGCATCATCAAGATGTTAATTCTATATTTATATCCAATTAAAAAATCATTACGATTGTATTTTATAAACGATAAATAATTTCTTGTTTTGAAATTATAATGTTCCAAAAAAGTAAATTGACTATTTACAATTATCACACGATTCTTGTTACATAAAATATTAAATTTGATAAAATTTAAGTATTGCAATGTGTATGTACCAAATGAAAGTTTTGTTTATCATATATGTATGGGACATTTCACACCAACTAAGAGAGTAAAAAAAATAAAATCGCTGAAACTCTGAGAAATTATTCTTTTTGTTACCCAAAAAATGTAAAATAATTTTCGAGGATCTAGATTAAAAGGATCAAGAGCTACAGGACCTTGAAATTTGAAAATTTTTTAAAATTTTTGGAAAAGTCCCAAATTTATCATTTTTTTTCTGAAAATCCTGATGTTTTAGAAAAAAATCAAGTAGAACACTTCTTGTTGTAAATAAAGAGAAGAGTTAGCGTGATTTTTTACAGACCTGAATTTTGCAGTTTTCTGATTGATTCTTATATGTATAACATAGAAATTGAAATTATTTATTGTTCGCCTCTCAATAAATTGGCTTTCGAAGGCTTGTTTTCTTCTATTTTTTATTAACTTTGAAATAAATTTTTGATTGTGTAAGTCGGAGCCACCAATAAGGAGTTATGACAGTTTCAAATATAAATTTTCATGTATCATTTATTTTTCGTATTGAAAATAGCCTGTCGTATACCAAACATAAGCATCTGGTTTTAATACTCAAAAACTATTAAAATAAGTTTTAAAATCATATAGTAGAATATTATTCATCAATTAGAAGCTTAATTGTTAATTAAAAAACACTTGTTATTATTATAATTACAACTTCTTTCAAAAGGCATAAGACTTTGAGTTATTGCAAGCTCAAATATTTATTTTTTGATGAAAATTTACTTATTGTATAGAGTTGTTTCATCAATAAAAAAGAATAATTAAATATTTACTATTTTACTAGGCTTAACTTTTCATAAAAAGTTTCTGTTAAATGTAAAATGATGATATAATTTTGGAACACACACACTGTTGAAGGAAATAATAGTGGCTTTCATTATATCTAAATTCAGGATCTGTATCATCTTCTAAACGAGCTGTTACAATTGGAGTACTGATTTTTAGATTAGCATTAATAATTTCATTAATACCTAGTACACCTTGAATAATGTTCATAGATGCTACACGAACAAAATGGAAAGTTTTCAAACTTATTCAAGTACCAGGTTCTCCAATACTTTGTGCAGCTGAAGCACCAACTGCAGTGCCTTGATCAATTTTTGCTTCCATATATTTTTCGTTACTCGTATGAATAAATTCAACAAGTTGTGACACAGTTAAACGTACAATATACCTGTAAACTGGGACATCTGGTTTAATATGTTGTCTAATCCTAGCAATTATAATTGCAACTGTTTTTAAAAATTGAGCTTATTCTTGCTTGAATTCTTCAGTTACACCAGAATATTCTTCTGACATCAAAAGTTTAGAGGTTACTTTTATAACAAAGGGCCATCTAATGGATTTTCAATAATGTACGCTAATATAGATTTATAATTATCAAGAACTCTTTTATAATCAACAAGACAGTCTTGGCATCCCATATACGTTAAGTCCATAGAATCTACACCATAATGAATTTGAACAATATCACTAACAAAATTTTTAATTGTCATATCATAATGTAAACAAAGATCTTCTAAACTCTTACCGATCTTCCTTTCATGTATCCAGATTCAGCAACTTTAACACACGATGACCACTATTAGCTTGTTGTCCTACAAAAGCAATTATTTGTGAAATATTAATAAAACTTCTTTCGGATCCTAATAATGCCATAATTAAGAGACTATTACTAGGATGAAGTTCTTTCAAACAGACTTTACCAGCATGGTCACGAATAACTGAAAGATTCTTAAAAATCATGGTCTTAATACTTTCTTCTTCGAAACAACCAGGTTGACAAGGGAATCTACCACCTTCCATTTTATAAATATACTTAATACACTTTACATAGCCATTTTTAAGTAATTCTTGTTTTGCTTCTAATCAACTGTGTCAAGAAAATGTCATTTGATTCCAGAATCAAGTAAAATTTTTCTTTTATATTCCTCTGTCCAATGTTGCCAGCAACTACAATTTTTTGAATAATATTTTTTATGAAATTGAGGAATTTACATCTGTGAACAGTTACGTCATAGTGAACAGTAACGATTGTCTCTTTTAATGTAAACAATATCTAGTACTTTTTTATCAAAATATTAATCATATTTTGCTGATTTAATTTTTATATACTTTGGACTATTAGCAAGTAAATAAAATAGTGGATTTAGATTAATAAATGACACGATAATGTTCCTTTACCAAGGTTATGCTTTTACTTGCTTATAGTCCAAAGTTTATAAAAATTAAATAAGCAAGATATGATTAATATTTTGAAAAACAAGTACTGGATATTGTTTACATGAAAAGAGACAATCGTTACTGTTTACTATAACATTACTGTTCACAAATTTAAACTCCTCAATTCCATGAAAAATATTATTGAAAAAAATATAGTTGCTCGTTACATTGGACAGAAAGATATAAAAGAAAAATTTCACTTGATTCTGGAATCAAATGACATTTTCTTGACACAGTTGATTAGAAACAAAACAAGAATTACTTAAAAATAGCTATGTCAAGTACTAAGTATATTCATAAAATGAAAAGTGGTAGATTGCCTTGTCAACCTGGTTGTTTCGAAGAAAAAAGTATTAAAACCATGATTTTCAAGAAATTTTCAGTTATTCGTGACCATGCTGGCAAAGTCTGTTTGAAAGAATTTCATCATAGTAATAGTCTCTTAGTTATGGCATTATCAGGATCCAAGGGAAGTTTCACTCATATTTCACAATGATTGCCTGTGTAGGACAACAAGCTAATAGTGGTCATCGTGAATTTAGATGTGATGGAAGCCACTATCATTTAATTTAAAAAACAAAAAAAAACGCGTTTTTTGCACTAATTTGTTAATAACTAATTAATAAATCATAGTTGCTAGTCCAAAACATATAAGTAAACCTCTACGGACTATCTTTCAAATGATCGCATAGGTCGTTGCCAGTTACTAATTTTGGCAGAACAAAACCTTATTTTGACTAGCCTATAAAAGGATATTATTCTAATACAAAAGATGGAAACAAGTAATCATATTATTTTTTTGCAAAATAACAATATTATTAAAAAAATGTATTATTTTTTATATATATTATTATTAATATTATTATTATTGTTGTTGTTGTTGTTGTTGTTGTCCTCCGCTTCCGATCGAGTGAAAGCCTGGGTAGGCAGAGCTGGCCTCATGGATTCTGGGGGAGGTCGAATTCACGTTGACCATGATCTCGCGGGAGCGAGTAACATCGTTACTGCGAGTTCCTCTGATACAGGAAGGATAGAGAGTTCGGCCTTGCAGCAACAGCAGCAAGGTTTGAGCATTCAACAGGTGTGCCGTTCACGTGTAAACAGCGTGAACAGTGTTGCAAGTATGGGAAGCGGTAAAAGTGCTTTCAGCAGCACGTCGGCATGGGAGTTGGACTCTATCGAGGTTAGCTTAGAGAAGGTGCATAAATTAATGAAGAGCCAAGAAGAGCGTATAGGCGGCATGCGTGCGGAATTGAGCGTCATGCGGAGAGGAATGAAGAAGAACACGGATATGAAAATCCAAAACACTGCTGATAAACTCAGCGAACAATTGGATTGCGCTGCTTCCGAGCAAAGCAAGATGATTAGGGAGCATGAACTCCTGAAGATGGCAGTTTTCCAGGTGTACGAGCAACACCAAGACAGGAAGAACAGTAGAAGAAGAGCGCAAGCTGAAGTCCTCAGAGATACTGTGCTTGCATGCACGAGATTCAAGAGAAATAGGCAAGGTAGTAGCAGTCCTGAGGAGTTGGAAGCCAAGACGAAGAAGATAAAAAAGAAAAAAGAAGCGAATATAGCAACAGAACGGGCGGTCCACACGACGCCAACCAGGTAGCCCGGTCCCTCCAAAGTGCAGGTTCGTCCGAAACAGGAAGCCATTGTTGTGAGAGTCGCTGAGGGGCAAACATATGCTAATGTTCTGGGGAAACTTCGTCAGGATATGAAGCCAGAAGCTAGCCAAGCCGAGGTTTTAGGTGTGTGGCTCACAAAAAGAGGAGATCTCGTTATAAGGATCTCGAAAGGTACGAGTAAGCAGTCGTTTATAAACGAGGTTAAGGAAGTCGTGCAAGGTATGGGAACGGTAAGTTCGGACGAACGAAAAAGGACGGTCCAGATGTGTGATCTCGATGAGATGACGACCGAGGCCGAAGTGCACGATGCACTGAATAAGGTACTTGGCCCTGAGAAGCAGGATACCCGCAAGGTTATGCTGTTTGGGCCATACAGAAGTCATTACAAAATGACGGTCGTAGTACTAAATGAAGGCGAAGCGGATGTGCTTCTGAGAAAAGAGCGCATTCAGATTGGCCTCATAAGCAGCAGGGTTGAGCGGAGACTTATGGTTACGAGGTGCCATTAATGTCTTGGCTATGGACATCGGCAAGACCAGTGTCAAGGGCCTGATAGGTCTGCTCTCTGCTATAAGTGCGGAGGCGCTGACCATAAGAGGGGTGCATGCAACAACGATGCTTGCAGCTTTCTCTGTCGTCAGGAGCAAGAATATCCATCGGATCACATGGCCGGAAGCGGAGTCTGTAAGGTCTTCAGACGAGCTCTGGAGGCTGAGCAGAAGAAAAGCCTGGAGGCTAAGAAGAACACTAGAAAAAGAGGAGATGAGGTGGCTGTAGTCGTGACCAGTCCGAGCTAGAGCTGCGTAACTAGAAAGAATAAAGAAGAATCAAGTCTGCGGCATAAAAGGCGCTGCGTCGAACATTTAATGTAGGAGGTGCTCTAGTGGGCAAATTGGTGACCCCATCCTGAAGTAATGCCGAGAAGGCTTAGGTGCCAGGGTGGACTAAAGGTCACGAGGTGGATGTTACTGGCCTTTTGCCCGCGTGACGATTGCATCTTCTTGCAATCGTAGTGCGGTCAGAAGGACAGGGGGTTAGACATTCCCCTGGGACTCTGATGCCCTAGATGTGAAATGGAGGGCCATTTCACAGTCAAGGCTGACGTGCACTCAGGATCCCGTCACACCGGTGGCAGGATCCCCTCCTGCACGGCGATGACGCTTTGCGGAATCGCACGGTGAGCGTGGATCCTGTCGCTGAAAGTCTGATTTAGGCAGATTTCCCGTTTTTTTAACACCATAAAAAAATTAAAAAAAATTATTATTATTATTATCATTATCATTATCATTATCATTATCATTATCATTATCATTATCATCATTATTATTATTATTATTATTATTATTCGTAGACCCAAATAACATCAGAGTAGACGCAGATGGAGCTGGAGAAGGCTTCATATGGGTCAAAAGCAGAAACGTTACATTTGTGAGCTGTTATTTTACACCAAACACAACAGCAGATACGTTCAGACGACGTCTGGATCTGCTAGAAGACTCTGTCCTCAGAATGGAAGGCGACGTCGTCGTCGCAGGAGACTTAAACGCGAAAGTGTTGGAGTGGGGAATGCCACTGAAGGACAGCAGAGGAGAATACATCATGGAGATGGCAGACAGACTCGGCCTAACAGTGCTGAACATCGGAAGCACTACAACATTCAGACGAGGGGCTAGCGGTACGATTCCTGACGTATCTTTCGCATCAGAAAATCTTTCACGTAAGGTGTCAGATTGGAAAGTGCTGGAGATATACAATGGAAGTGATCACCAGTACATCACATTTCAAATCCATGATAGATCCCAATCATCAAGGCGAGATATGGCTAGGACAGTCAGATGGAACGTTACCAAGCTGGACTCTGAGAAACTTGCCCAAGTACTGCAGCAAGGATTCGACAACCTACCGTATGCGACAATTGCCACTGAAAACGCCGACGCTGCGGAGGTTCTCGTGAAAGAGACGATGAGTCTCATTCACAGAGCCTGTGATGCATCTATGCCGTGCAAGGGATCGCAAAATCATAAGCGTCCAGCGTATTGGTGGAACGACGAAATCGCAAAAACCAGGTCAGAAGCTCTCAGCCTCAGAAGATCATCACAGAGAGCAAGAAAGAAGAACTCACCAGAAGCAGATCTTTTGTCTGCACAATACAGAGACGTGCATAGACGGCTTCGTAAGAAGATCAATCGAAGCAAAGCACAATGCTGGAAGGACCTAAGCGAAGACGTCAACAAAGAGGTATGGGGAATGGCTTATAAGATAGTGACAAAAAAGCTCTGCGCTTCCCCTACGTTGCCATTCAAAGAAGAGACCATGGCGAACATCATTCACCACCTGTTCCCTACACATCCACCGCTCAAAGAACAGAAGAATGCAGAAGAACCTGAAGAGATCCCGCTCTTTACAAGCGGAGATTTACAGATCGCTGCAAGAATGATGAAGAACAAAAAGGCACCTGGCCCTGACGGAATACCATCCGAGGTCCTTAAATGCATAGCGGTGAAAGCGCCATCTCTCTTGTTGAACATGTACAACGCGTGCCTCCAGACGGGTGTGTTTAGCACCTCCTGGAAGGTTGCACGTCTTGTGCTGATCAACAAAGGAAAGGGAGGTGATCCCCGGCATCCATCGTCCTACAGGCTACTGTGCATGTTGGACGAAGCAGGGAAGCTATAAGAGAGGCTGCTAAAACCGCGATTACAAGGAGCCGTGCAGGCGGCTGGCGATCTCGCCGAGAACCAGTACGGCTTTAGAAGAAAGCAGTCTACCGTTAATGCAGTAGAAGAGGTAGTGAATGTAGCGAGAGAAGCATGGACTGGGAACCATCATTCCTGTCATATCGCGTTCCTCGTCATGTTGGATACGAAAAACGCTTTCAACTCGGCAGGATGGCCTGACATCCTTGCTATGTTGAAAGAGTTTAATGTACCAGAATACCTTATGCGAGTGATACGTGACTACTTAAAAAACCGTGTCCTCCGCTATGAGACAGAAAAAGGCTGGCGTGAAATGGACCTCAGCGCAGGCGTGGCTCAGGGGTCAATATTCGGCCCAGACTTTTGAAACATTCTGTTCGATGCATTGCTCAGACTTGCAATGCCGGATGGGGTGAAAATGTTTGCGTACGCTGATGATGTCGCTTTAGTCATCACCGCGAAAAACGCGAACATTGCGCAGCACATACTAAATACAGCGATGAGAAGAATCTTCGAATGGATGGTGAAACGTGGTCTCGAATTGGCGATGGCCAAGACAGAAATAGTGCCCTTAACCTGGAAACACATTAACATCGAGTTTCCCATGACAGTAGGCACAAACGTGGTGCAGACAACGAGGGAGGTAACGTATCTTGGCATGAAGCTAGATGCAAAACTAACCTTTTTGTCGCACCTAAAATACGTCGCCAACAAAGCGATTAAGAAAACGTTGCAGTTAAGTCGTCTTATGGCCAACACCAGCGGCCCAAAATCAAGCAAACGACGACTTTTAATGTTAGTTACAACGTCCATCTTATTGTACGGCTCCGAAATATGGGCCGACTCAATGAGAAAAAAGACGCACCAGAAAACATTATCTTCTGTTCAAAGGAGAGGGGCTCTCAGAGTCACCAGCGCCTATCGCACTGTCTCGGGACCCGCGGTACTAGTTATCGCAGGAATCATCTCGATCGAATTACAGGCGTTGGAACGCAAGCGAACCTACGAACGGAAGAAACAGGAAGAAGAAACTGCAATAATCCAGAAAGAAGAAAGACAGGTAACCATGGAATCCTGGCAAGAAACATGGAATCAGGAGGAAAAAGGCCGATGGACCAAGGCACTCATTAAGGAACTGGCTCCATGGGTTGAAAGAAAGCACGGGGAGGTAAACTATTACCTCACCCAGTTTCTCAGTGACCACGGGTATTTCTGCTCCTATCTCAGTAAAATGGGAAAGGCTCAGGACCCGGGCTGCATCTTCTGTTTTGCTGATCGCGACGATGCGTATCATACGTTTTTCGTCTGCCACCGGTGAAACGAAGAAAGACGCTAGGTCGAAGAAAAATTCGGACGACTAATGCCGGAGACAATTATAAGCGAAATGATCTCGGCTGAAGAAAAATGAGATGCTATGACACTTTTTGTCGAAAGCGTCCTTAGACAGAAGAAAACGTATTTAGATAGGGAAATTGATCGAAGTACGAATGATACCACGGGAGCCATGCTGACATTTCTACATAACCAAGAAACATTAGTCCGTCCCATAGATTCGGGGTACGAAGGTGACGACGAGGATTCCTTTTAAATAAGAAAACCAAATCGTGCACCATATAAATGTGTGAAAATGCGTAAAAGCAAGATTTTGCTGATGTGTGACTGTCGCGGGAGGTTAGTGTGCCAGCGGGTTCGCTCCCTCCACATACGTAAATATACCGCGCGCGTCCGAAAGTAAGTGTGAGTCAGACGCGATAGATAGGCTAGCCTCACGTGGGGCATAAGACCAATTCTTGTCCACGAGAAATAAGACTGATTTAGGAAGGACTGATTTTGCTCCCCTTTACAGAGCCAGTCCTCTAAGTAGATGTTGCCTCCCTGATTATGCGATCGACGGAAGTATGGACGTTTTGATGGGGAACAAAGCTGACCCTCCTGGAGCGTCTCCTTGCACTCCCAAGGAATGTATGTCGCGGGAGAGAGTCACCGGACTTTACTCCAAACTTGAGTTTCTATTTACGCGCGTGACTATGCATGCATGTGAGAATGAAACGCGTTAGATTTATTTTTTATACACCTTGTAGGTTAAGGAAACAAATCTAGTCAAATACCAAAGAAACCAGGAGAAAAGATCTGAAACGATCAAAGATCGGCGCCACCCTGAAGTAATGTGATAAACAGATCCTGGGGTGGGAAAACGCCCTAAGTGGTCAAGTTAGAGTATCCCTCCCTCAACAAATGACTTGTCATTCGTGGGTAAGGGGAATACGATTTTTAGAGGGTCGCTAGACGTGAACTAGTAACCCCTCACAAACCGTGGTTTTTCTTCCGCCTGTATCTTTTTCCAGGCCCAAGAAACTCCCGGCAGTCTGTTTGCAGATTTTTATCGTCACACTAACACAAATCAAAGGCAAAAAAAAAAAATTATTATTATTATTATTATTATTGGGAGTCGGCTTGAGGAGGCCCCTTGAGCAAGTGTTGTCTTCCAGGTTCCGGGCATTGCCCAACCGCTCCTGGGCGTCATCGTCGCATCAATGCTCTTTGCAGCAATGCTATAACGTTGACGGCAAATACGAAGTAATGACCCAAGGAGAAACAACCTCGCAAAAAAACCAGGGACTATCTGGCCCGGATGGTAGTAACCCTGTAAGGGTCCCGCTTTGGGTTACAAGATAGGGGTGGTTCCCTGACTAAATTCACCACTTTTATGGAAGATGTCGGATTTAAATACAGTAATACCCCAGGTGAGTACCCCTTCACAGGGAAATCTCACCTCCGCTTCCGATCGAGTGAAAGCCTCGGTGGGCGGAGCTGGCCTCGTGGATTCTGGGGGAGGCCAAATTCACGTTGACCATATTGCCTCGGGGATGGGAAACCAGGCCTCGGCGGCAATCATATCTACTGAAAGGCAAGAGGAGACAACCATGCAGGAAAAACAGGCAACATCTAATTTGCACGTACCGAGGGTACGAAGCGGTAGCCAGAGCAGTATTGCTAGCATTAGAAGCGCGAAAAGTGCTTATAGTGACGTGTCAGGTTTCGAGCAGAACGCTGTGCGGACAGATTTAGATGAGTTTTTGGAAGCAACGAGGAACCAAGATCTTCTGATAGAGGAAATGAAGAAGGAAGTGAAAATGATGCAGGAAGCTTTACAAAAAACACGAATTCGAAGATTCAAAGTGCCGTGGAAAGGATGCAGGTTCACCTGAAGCATGCCGTTGACCAGCAGGAAAAGGTTAGGAATAAAGCGAATGTGCTCAAGGACACGGTAAATCAAATTTATGATCAGCATATGCAGAGGAAAATAGGGCGGAGGCGAATGCATGCTGAGGTTCTGAGGGACACAGTGCTGGCGTGCACTGGTTTTAAAAGGGACCGAGGCAGCGCTAGTAACAGCCCGGAGGATGGACGGCTTACTAAAAAAAAGAAGAACATAGTGACGCTTGGGGCTGCAAATACGCAGTCTCTTCCGCAGACTGCGCCATCCAGTCCAGTGCGCCTTTCAGCCGCGAAATCAAGTACTAGGAAGAAAGAAGCGGTGGTGGTGAGGATCTCACAGGGGTCTACATATGCAGACGTTCTTGGGAAGCTTCGCATGGAAGTAAAGCCGCAAGATAGTAGTACGGAAGTATTAAGTGTCAGACCCACAACTAAGGGAAACCTCATAATCCAGGTCTCAAAAGAGTCGGATAAAAAGGCCTGTACTGACAATGTTAAAAATGCAGTAAAGGGTCTAGGAACCGTAAGCATGGCTGAGCGGAAAAGAACTATTGAAATTCGTGATGTTGACCAGATGTCAACAGAGTCCGAAGTACAGGAAACATTAAGCAGAGTCCTGGGCTCCGAGCAAGGTACTAGGAAGGTCTTGATCCTAGGACCAAGCAAATTCGGGTCTAAGATAGCTGTCATTGTTCTCGAAGAGACAGAGGCAAGCCATCTCTTAAATAAAGGACGAATCCAAATTGGATTTGTTAATTGCAGGGTGGAACGGAGAACAATGGTAACAAGATGTCATAGATGTCTGAACTTTGGACACAGACAGGAACAGTGCCAGGGACCCGACAGGTCAGCGAACTGTTTTAAGTGCGGAGAAGCAGGCCACACAAGAGCGGCATGTGTCAATGATGCCTGCTGCTTCTTGTGCTGGCAGCAAGGCTCTGATGGCAAAACTGTAAAACACGTGGCTGGTAGCAAAGCATGCAAGATATTTAGGCGAGCCCTGAAAGAAGAAAAGAGGAAGAGCCGGGAGACCCTTGGGAATTCCCGAAAGAGAGAGGTCTAGCTGAAGAAGATTAGGAACTGAAAATTAGACTCAATAATGGAGGCGCTGCTGCGAATTGGTGACCCCACCCCGAAGTAATGCCGAGAAGGCTTAAGTGCCGGGGTGGAATAAAAGTCACGAGGTGGATGTAACTGGCCTTTTGCCCGCGTAGCGATTGCATCTTCTTGCAATCGTACCGCGGTCAGAAGGACAGGGGGTTAGACGGTCCCCTGGGACTCTGATGCCCTAAATGTGGAATGAAAGGTCCTTTCCACAGTCAAGGCTGACGTGCGCTCAGGAACCCGTCACACCGGTGACAGAATCCCCTCCTGCACGCTTTGCGGGATCGCACGGCGGGCGTGGATCCTGTCGCTGAAGGTCTGGCTTAGGCAGATTTCCCGTTTTTTTACCACCATAAAAAAAAAAAAAAAATTATTATTATTATTATCATCATCATCATCATGATTATTATTATCATTATTATTATTATTATTATCATTATTTACATTTTTTCACAACAGATTTTTTCATGAATCAGGACATTCAGTTTTAAATTCTTAAATGTACTGAATCAAGTATTGTTTTTGGCTTTCATTAGTTGTCAATATATTTACATAGTCCTGAGTAAGTTATAGATGATATAGAACCAAAACTATGACGATTTTAAGATTTTTCATTTTTCAAAGTATAAAATTTTTAAGGGATCATTCTTTGTAAATTTAAAGTTTTAATTTTAAATGACAGTAAAATCTAGCCTCACATATAGTCAATTCCACAAATAAGCGTTAAAAAAATTTTTTTAGAAAATCAGAATTATCTAATTTTTTTAAAAATATTTTACATTAACCCTAAAAAATGAGAATATGATCATGGTTGAACTTAGTTACCTTTTTACTTCATTTTTACTTTAAATTAAATATCAAAAATGTCAACGAAGTTACAAGATTTTTATCATTTTTGTATGTCGACGGAGTTACGAATTTTTTGATAAAAATGAAATATAAACTGTTAGCGACGTAGCTAATAAATCAACATAGTAATATTCTATCAAACGTTCGAAGAATGGAAATTTGTAAAGTTTTCCTCTTTTTAGATCAGCATGACAAGAAAAAAACAGTATGTCCTTGAAGTTACACGTAATTAAAATACGCAATATATTTTAAGTCAAGTTTTTATTTCTAATATATTAACGGTCTTTAAAATACTACTTTTGCGAACGTTTGCTATGGCAAAGAGAATCACTTAAAAATTTTGATATCCTGCCACACATGAGCTTTGGACTTGATGTATATGGCTGATTCCATTCAGATTCATGCAAGCCGTCACTGATCGAATTTTTTTTTCCTTCTAAGTAATAAAAATACCTTCTATTATATAACGCTCAAAAAAATTTTTTTTTTTACTACAGCAATTCTAGTGTTGGATGTAAAAACGAAAATTCAAAAATTGAAAATGAACTTCTACTTTTAAATGACTATAGCTCCGTCAATTTTTAACCTTTTTGGGCGTTCTTTTAACAAAAGTGTGCAGAATTTTGTCTCGTTTAAAATGCAATCTCGATTTTTGTAATACAATTTGATCTTACTGAGTTATTTACGAAAAACTGAAAAAAGCGATTTCTTTCAAACACGATTTTCCCAAAAACTATATATTTTTTTTTTTTTTGAAATTTTTATATGATTTTATACATAAAAAATACTAACTTTTAGGGTAGGTGAGAATATGCGATTTTGCCTTATTTTTTTTTAACAGATTTTTAAACGTTTTTTTTATATTTTCGATTTTAAAACATTGATACCATGGCGCATTGTACTATTTTTCCAACTTTACGTATTCTTACAACTATTTTTATGCTTTTCTTTATTAATATATCAAAAATATCAACAATAATCTTTAAAATAAACCCCGGATCGAATATTTTGATCAATTAGAACCAAAGTTATGACGATTTAAAGTTTAAAAAAAAATGCTGAAACTTTAAATAAATATGATATTTACATTGAGGAAACGCAATTTTCGTTAAAGATTAAAATCTGAAGATATAAATTTTTTAATTTAGAAAAAAAGTTATTTTGATAAAAGAATATATAACCATTTATCCTCTTTTTATGGTACATTATCATAATAAAAATTTTTTTTGTTGAAGAATATAATTTTTTTATCAGTTTGAATTTCGCGCCTAGAATTTGAATTTATTTTGTAGGGAGTTGACGCATGTCACTACTAGGTGGCGATGATTCGTTCTTTGCATTCTCATCAACGACTTGACGCGTTTAAAAATATAAGAAAAGGAAGATAAAAAATAAAGTTGTTTAAGAAAAATTATTTTTTTCGATCTGTCATTGAACAGAATATCAATAATGGCATCACTGATTGTCAAAATGAAGTGCAAGGATTTAAAAGAAAGGCACAAAAAAGTTGTTTATGATTGCTCCAAAAGTCCGCTTAGAGAATTAGGTGATCTAACGGAGTCTTTGAAGCGCTTGTATCCAAATACTTCTTTCTCTAGAGAAGATAAAGTATGCCCTTCGTGTTACAAAATATTATTAGATGAAGTGAAAAATGCGCCTATTTCATCGACTTCAAGCAGTCAACAATCTTCGGAAGATTTTATTCAAAGTGAGGCTGTGGTAGAACAGCTCAACGAGACTTCAAGTAATTTGAAATTAAATATTTCACCAATTAAAATGCCTCAAACTATCAATATCAAGATGCGAGAATCTTATGCTCTCCGAAAAAGAAAACAAATAAACGATGCATTTGATTCACAAATAGCAAGTAAAATGATGAAAGTCTACGATATAACGGATTTGCCCGCATTGAATGAAAATAATGAATGTAAAACAAATGATAATGGCTTGAGAATATTAAAATTGCATTAGATAATTGTTCAAATTTTCTTGAGAGAGTGCGATTGTTGAGTATTATACCAAGTGATATTTCCAAAGATTATTTATTATCAGTTTTACCAAATGTAACTATTTATATGATTGATCAAGCACGATCATTGGTAAATAACAAAAAAATTTACAAGCAGTCTGAGAACTATTGTGGCCATTCTTTGGATAGTGAAATTGTAATGAAAGTAAAGGATTATTATCTGAACGATGATTTTAATTGTTCTCGTCAAAGTGCGAATAAAAGCGACACAGTATCTATCAAAGAAAATGGTATAAAAACTAAAATAGTCAAACGCTTTCTTACGCGAAGTATAAAAGAAATACATCAATTATTTAAAGACGAAAATCCTGAAATGAAAACAAAAATTGGTAAATCAACATTCTACGCTTTAAGACCGAAGTGGTTTATACCACATCCACCCACCGATTCGTGTCTTTGCGTTTACTGCGAGAATCTTAAACTTATGTTAGATGCTTTGAATAATTATAAAAAAGAGAATAAACAAGACACTGCAGATTTGGAATTGAAAATATGTTCTTCACTTTTTTGTTCAAAAGATGATATAAAATGTGTACTAAGAGAATGTAAAGAATGTCCTATTGGAGATTCTATTGATTTACAAGTAATTTCTTTGACAGAAGGAGATTTATATGAAGAAATAATTTATGGTGTTTGGGAAAAATCAAATTTACTGAATAAAACTAGCACAATTGAAAATTTCTTAATAGAGTTAAGAGAGCGCGCTCTTACTGTAAGAGCTCATAAATTGGTCAAAGAAATTCAACGAATAGCAATTAAAGAGGTTAAACTTTTAGCGAACAATAATGACTTCCAATGAGTTATTCATGTCAATTTTGCAGAAAATTGGACAGTTCTGCTTCAAAATGAAATTCAAAGCTATCATTGGAATAAAAACCAAATATCAATATTTACGTCGGTATGCTATTTTGGAAATGATAAAACAGTCAGTTATGTCACCGTCTGTAACGATATTAAACATGATTCGTATCATGCCCTAATGGCTATAAATTTAATTATCGATAACTTAAAACAAAAACATATTGCGCAAGATCTTGATGAAATCATAACCATTTCCGATAGAGCTGCCAGTCATTTTAAAAATAGATATCAATTCTATGAGCTTCAAAACTCAAAAGTAAACAGAAAGTGGTTTTCTTCTGCAACAGGTCATGGTAAAGGCGCTTGTGACGATATTGGTGGTTTAGTTAAACATTATGCTACCACGCATAATCTGTCCAAGAAGAGTGCAGATTTTATTAGAAACGCTGAAAATTTCGCCACTCACGTATCAAAATATACTCCATCGATTAACATTCTTGTTATCCGCAAGGATGAGTTAATAGTTTTTCGACTGACAAAAAAAATGGAATGGTTAGGAAATGCAAAAGAAATTAAAAGTATTCAAAAGATTCACTGTTGGAAAAGTGAATGAAACCAAATCTACACTGCCAAAACTTCGAGACATGAGTGGCAAGAACTAAAATGAAAGGTTTTATTTAAATTCGGATTTTTTTATTCACATTAGTTCTCAATTCATTAGTGTTCTTTCTTAATTGTATCGCATATTATTTGTTCATTGAAAATGACCAAATAATATATTTTATTATTTAAAAAACTCACCTTTTCAAAATTCAAATTCAAAATTCAAATTCAAAATTCAAAATTCAAAGTAAATATATTTATTTAAAGTTTCAGCATTTTTTTTAAAACTTTAAATCGTCATAACTTTGGTTCTAATTGATCAAAATATTCGATCCGGGGTTTATTTTAAAGATTATTGTTGATATTTTTGATATATTAATAAAGAAAAGCATAAAAATAGTTGTGAGAATACGTAAAGTTGGAAAAATAGTACAATGCGCCATGGTATCAATGTTTTAAAATCGAAAATATAAAAAAAACGTTTAAAAATCTGTTAAAAAAAAATAAGGCAAAATCGCATATTCTCACCTACCCTAAAAGTTAGTATTTTTTATGTATAAAATCATATAAAAATTTCAAAAAAAAAAAAAAATATAGTTTTTGGGAAAATCGTGTTTGAAAGAAATCGCTTTTTTCAGTTTTTCGTAAATAACTCAGTAAGATCAAATTGTATTACAAAAATCGAGATTGCATTTTAAACTAGACAAAATTCCGCACACTTATGTTAAAAGAACGCCTAAAAAGGTTAAAAATTGACGGAGCTATAGTCATTTAAAAGTAGAGGTTCATTTTCAATTTTTGAATTTTTGTTGTTACATCCAACACTAAAATTGCTGTAGTAAAAAAAAAAATTTTTGAGCGTTCTATGAGATAAATTTCATCTTCATATACATGATAGAAGGTATTTTTATTACTTAGAAGAAAAAAAAAATTCGATCAGTGACGGACTGCATGAATCTGAATGGAATCAGCCATCTACAAAAACAATTTTTAGTTAAATCAAGATAAACTTCCAACAAAATCAGACATTTTAAGATTGTTATTTCATAGCACAAAAAATAATAAAATGAATGTAGATGATGCTATTAAATCAATAATAGCTGATTTTAGAAATATTTGGAATAAAATCCCAATTAAGATTATTGAATTTCGCAATTGCACCACAAAATTTCATAAGCTTTATGAAGAATTTCGTGGTTTCCAAAAAATATCAAAATATGTCAATAAAGAAGAATGATTTTTTAAAAGCAGTATCAGACGTTTTTAATACATCCCATGGAAGTGTATTTTCATCGATTAGTAATACTGAAGAAAAATTGTATTATCTACCCTTATAGAAAAAAACTATAATCGATAACCGTAGTGAGCTATAGTCTAGGATTGTAGTGATACTCTATTCATGTATTATAATATATTATAATAATAAAGTATAGTTTCTTATGTTATTTTCGTGCTACTATAATCGTAGAATATATTAATCACAATGTTTACATACTATAGGTCTATAGTTGGTCGTCTTATAGTGCATTGATAGGTTTATAGTTTATAGACTCATCGTTTATGGGATTATGGTTTATAAGTTTATGGGTTATAAGTTTATGGTTTATGGGTTATAAGTTTATGGTTTATGGGTTCATGGTTTATGGGTTTATGGTTTATGGGTTTATGGTTTATGGGTTCATGGTTTATGGGTTTATGATTTATGGGTTTATGGTTTATGGGTTTATGGGTTTATGGTTTATGGTTTTATGGTCTATGGTTTATGAGTTTATGAGTTTATAGTTTATGGTTTATGGATGAAACGGGTTTATGGTTTATGGTGTTATGGTTTATGGGTTTATGGTTTATGGGTTTATGTTTTATGGGTTTATGGATTATAGGTTTATGGGTTTATGGTTTATGGCCTTATGGTTTATGGATGAAACGGGTTTATGGTTTATGGTGTTATGGTTTATGGGTTTATGGTTTATGGGTTTATGTTTTATGGGTTTATGGATTATAGGTTTATGGGTTTATGGTTTATGGTTTTATGGTCTATGGTTTATGAGTTTATGAGATTATAGTTTATGGTTTATAGGTTCATGATTTATGGTTTATCGTTTATGGGTTAATGGGTTTATCGATTATGGTTCATGGGTTAATAGGTTTATAGATTATGGTTCATGGGTTTATGGTTCATGTACTTATGTTTTATGAGTATCTGGTTTATAGGTTTATGGTTAATGGGTTAATGGTTTATAAGTTCATGGGTTTATGGGTTTATGGGATTATGATTTATGGGTTTATGATTTATGGGATTACGATTTATGGGTTTATAGTTTATGGTTTATAGGTTTATGGGTTTATAGTTTATGGGTTTATAGTTTATGGGTTTATAGTTTATGGGTTTATAGTTTATGGTTTATGGGTTTATAGTTTATGGGCTTCTAGTTTATGGGCTTAAGGTTTATGGGTTTATGGTTTCTGGTTCATGGGTTTATGGTTTATGGGTTTATCGTTTATAGGTTTATGGCTTATTGGTTAATGGTATATGAGTTTATGGTTTATAGGTTCATGGTTTATGGGTTTATATTTCATGGGTTTATGGTTTATGGTTTATGGGTTTATGGATTATGGGTTTATGGTTTATAGGTTTATGGTTTATGGGCTGATGGTTTATTGGTTTATGGTTTATGGGTTCATGGTTTGTGAGTTTATGGTTTTTGAGTTTATGTTTTATAGGTTTACAGTTTATGGGTTTATGGTTCATGGGTTTATAGTTTATGGGTTATAAGTTTATGGTTTAGGGGGTTATGGTTTATGGGTTTATGGTTTGTGGGTTTATGGTTTATGGTTTATTGGTATATGGTTTATTGGTATATGGTTTATGGGTTCATAGCTTATGAGTTTATGGTAAGTGGGTTTATTGTTTGTGGCCTTATATGGGTTTCTGGTTTATGATTTATAGGTTTATGATTTATGGGTTTATAGTTTATGGTTAATGGGTTTATAGTTTATGGGCTTATGGTTTATGGGTTCATCGTTTATGCGTTTATGGTTCATGTAATGATGATTCATGTGCTTATGTTTTATGAGTCAACGATATATATGTTTATGGTTTATGAGCTTATGGTTAAGAAATTAAAAGGGTTCATGGCTTATGGTGTTATGATTTGAATGCTTATGGCTTATGGTCTCATGATTTATGGGTTTATGGTTTATAAGTTTAAAGTTGATGGGTTCATGGATTATGTGTTTATAATGTATGGGTTTATGGTCAAGAAGTTGATGTCTTTTGAATTTATGATTTATAGGTTTATGTTTCATGGGTTCGTGGCTTATGCCTCAAGGGTTCATAATTTAGGGTTTATGGTTTATACATTGTGAGTTTATGGTTCATTAGTTGTTGAGTTTTCGGGTGATGAGTTTTTAGTTTATGATTTTATAGTGTAAAGGTTTATGATTAATGAGAGTATTAATCATAGGCTTATGATTTATAAGTTCATGTATCTATAGAATTATGGGTTTATTGTTGGTGGTTCCTGAATTCATGGTTCATGAATTCACGGTTCATTGGTTTATGGTTTTATAGTTTATAAGTTCATAGATTAACCATAAACCTATAAACTATGAAATTCTACACTCATAAACTATAAATCATGAACCCATAGATAAATAATTATGAACATATTAATCATGACCCATGGATTCAGAATCTATAAACACATCAACTATAAACTATGAACCATAAACCTCTAAATCATAAGGCTATAAACTATGAACCCATCAAGTATAAACCATAAACCCATAAAGCATAGTACCACAAACCATGAACCCATAAACCATAGGACCACAAACTATAAACCCATAAACAATAAACTCATGAACCCATGAGCCAAAAACCCAAAAACCATAAATTCGTTAACCATAAACCCATAAACCATCATCCCAGAAACCATGAACCCATTAACGATAAGCTTATGAACCAGAAACTTATAAGCGATTAACCCATGAATCATAAACCATAAACCCATAAATAATAAAAACATACACCGTTAATCCATAATCTATAAAATCAAAAATTATAAACGCATAAACTTATGGACCATCAACCCATAAACCAACAAACCATGATCCCATACATTATAAACCATGAACCATCAACCTATTGACTATAAACTTATAATCCATAAACACATCAACCATAAAACTATAAATAAAAACCATAAACCCATATATCATCAACCCATGAATCATAAGCTTATTAACCATTAACTTAAGAACTATAAACCATATACCATAAACCCATGAACTGTTAACCATGAGCACATAAACCCATAAACCATTAAACCGTAATCCATAAGACCATAAACCAATAACGCATAAATCATAAATCCATGAACCATAACACTATAAACCATAAACCCGTTTAATCTATAAATTATAAGCCCATGAACCATAAACCCATAGACCAGAAACTCTTAAAACATGAACCCATAAACCATTAACCATAAACCCATAAACCACTAACCCATAAACCACTAACCCATAAACCATAAACTCGTAAACCATGACCCCATAAACCATAACACCATGAACCATAAACCCGTTTAATCCATAAACCATAAGACCATAAACTATAAACCCATAAACTCATAAACCCATGAACCATAAACCCATAAACTATAAACCCGAAAACCATGATCCCATAAACCCATGAACCGTGATCCTAAAAACCATGAACCCATTAACGATAAGCCTATGAACCATAAACTCATAAACCATAAACCCATAAATCATAAACTATTAACCCATGAATAATGAACACATACACCGTTAACCAATTAACTATAAACTTATGAACCATAAACGCATATACCAATAGACACTGAACCCATAAACCAACAAACTATAAAACCATTAATTATAAACCATAAATTATAAACCAATAGACCATTCAACCATAATCTATAAACACATAAACAATGAATCCATAAACACATGAACCATGAACCTATAATCAGAAACCATTAACATATAAAACATAAATACATTAATCATAAGCTTATGAACCATTAACTCATAAACTATAAACCATATATAATTGGCCCATAAACCATAAATCCATAACACCATAAACCAAAAACCCGTTTAATCCATAAACCATAAGCCAATGAACCATAAACCCATGAACCAGAAACTCATGAAACGTAAACCTATTAACCCTGAAACTATAAGCCTATCAACTATAAACCCATTAGCCATAAAATATGAACCCATGAATCATGAACCCATAAACCATAAACCCTAAAACCATAAACCCATAAACCATAAACCCATAAACTTCTACACCATAAACCCACAAATCATGAGCCCATAAACCATAACACCATAAATCATGAACCCGTTTAATCCATAAACCATAAGCCTATAAACCATAAGCCCATAAACCATAACCCAAACTCTATAAACCTATAAACCATAAACCGATAAACCATAAATCCATCAATCATAAGCTTATGAACCATTAACTTATGAACTATAAACCATATGCCATAAACCCATAGACTATAAACCATAAATACATAAACCCATAGACCATAAACCCATAAGCCATAAGCACATAAACTATAAACCCATAAACCCATGAACTATAAACCCATAATCCATAAACCCATATAACATATACTCATACACCATAAACCCATAAATCATTAGCTCATAAACGATAAACTCCTAAACTTTAAACCCATAAACCATAAACCCATAAACTATAAACCCATGAACCGATAAACCATAAACCGATAAACCATTAAGTCATGAACCCATCAACCCATAAATCATAAACAAATGAACGATAAATCCATAAATTATAAACCCAGAAACCATAAACCCATAAACTATAAAGCCATAAACCATAAACCCATAAACCATGAACTCATAACCCATAAACCATAAACTTATAAGTCATGAACCCATAAACTTGTAAATCATGAATCCATAAAACATGAACTAATAAACTATAAACCTATTACCCATGAACCCATAAACCATAAACCATAAACTCGAAAACCATTAACAATAAACCCATAAACCCATAAACCATGAACCCATAAACCCATAAACTATAAAGCCATAAACCATAAACCCATAAACCATGAACTCATAACCCATAAACCATAAACTTATAAGTCATGAACCCATAAACTTGTAAATCATGAATCCATAAAACATGAACTAATAAACTATAAACCTATTACCCATGAACCCATAAACCATAAACCATAAACTCGAAAACCATTAACAATAAACCCATAAACCCATAATCCCATAAACCATGAACCCATAAACTATAAACCCATAAACCATAAATACATAAACCCATGAACCATAAACCCATAATCTATAAACCCATAAAACATATACTCATACACCATAAACCCATAAACCATGAACCCATAAACTATGAACCCAAAAACCATAAGTCCATAAACAATAAACCCATAAACCATAAACGTACAAACCATAAACTCATGAACCCGTCAACCCATAAATCATAAACACATGAACTATAAATCTCTAAACTATAAACCCAGAAACCATAAACCCATAAACTATAAAATCATGAACCATAAACCCATAAGATATAAACTCATAACCTATAGACCATAAACTTATAAATCATAAACCCATTGACTTATGAACCATAAATCCATAAAACGTAAATTAATAAACTATAAACCCATAAACTATGAACCTATAAACCATAAACTCAAAAACCATGAACAATAAACCAATAAACCCATAATCCCATAAACGATAAACCGATAAACCATAAACCTATTGTGAGCGCCCGAGTATGTACGGCCCTGAAACCGTACGATACTGGAAGATGCTGCGCGCAAACACCCAACAAGACCAAAGTGGTTGAACAAGCAAGCGCGCGTATATACGTATACGCGCTTGCATGTATAAGTACCGCTAAAAGTATACGGCGGCTCTCCCTCTCTTCTACTAAGTTAAAAGAGTGGAAGAGAGATCTGCAGTACGAGGAGCTTGTGACTCACTCTTGGATCAGCTGTCTCAGCATCAAGACACGCTTGCTCGTAGCACAAGTGGCGAATGGCCTAACACGTGCTACAAGCAAGCAACTCTTTGTTAAGCGCGAAACATTGTTCTTTTCCATATTGTAAATAAAGAGCAAATACAAGGTAAACCTCTATCCTATTAACCCAGTACAAAGCCCCGAATATTAAGGCATTTGGTCCTTAATAATAACGGGCTTTACACATAACAAACAAACATAATTAACAAATCTATTTTAAAAGTCAGATATAGCTAGGCAAGGCGTCCTAGCTATAAACGACTTTAACAAAACAACAAAGACACACAAAGAGTCTGCACAAGCTAGGCATAGCGCGCTAGCTTGTAACGATTCTCTAAAACTAATTGTCATTCACAATGAGACAGCCACGCTCACAATAAATGAAATAATTATTAAAATAAATAATAATTAAACTAAATAATAGAAAGGAATGTTACACCATGAACCTATTAACTCATAAACCATAAACCCATTAACCTGAAACCCATGAGCTATAAATCCATAAACCATATACTCATAAACCATAAACCCATAAACCATAAACCCATAATCTATAAACCCATAAAACATATACTCATACACCACAAACCCAAAAATCATAAACTCGAAAACAATAAACTCATTAATTATAAACCCATAAACCAGAAACCTATAAAACATAAACTTATAAACCCATCGACCCATTAATCATAAACACATGAAACATAAATCCATAAACGATTAACCCAGAAACCATGAACCCATAAACTATAAACCCATAAACCATGAACCCATAAACCATGAACTCATGAACCCATAAACTATAAACCCATCAGCCATAAACCCATAGACCATAGGCTTATAAACTATAAACCCATTAACCCATAAACTATAAACCCATAATCCATAAACCCATAAAACATAAACTCATGTACCATAAACCCATAAACCATAAACATATAATCTATAAATCCATAAAACATATACTCATACACCATAAATCCATAAATCATAAGCTCATAATCGATTGACTCATGAACTATAGACCCATAAACCATGAACTTATAAACTATGTACCCAAAAACCATAAATCTATAAACAATAAACCCATGAACTCATAAACCTATGAACCATAAACCCATAAGCCATTAACCCATAATCCATAAACCGATATAACATATACTCATACATTACAAACCCATAAATCATGAGCTCTTGAACGATGCAACCATAACCCAATAACCCATTAACTATTAACCCAAAAACCATAAATCCATAAACAATAAACCCATGAACCCATAAACCATGAACCTATAAACCGTAGACTTATGAACCCATTAACCCATACATCATAAACACATGAACTATAAATCCATAAACCATAAACCCAGAAACCAAAAACCCATAAACCATAAACCCAAAAACCATAAACTCATAAACTATAAACCTATAATCCATAAACACATTAACCATAAACTTACGAATATAAACGATAAACCTATAAACCATAAAACCATTAATTATAAGCTTATAAACTATTAACTTATGAACTATAAACCATATATCATAAACCCTTAAACCATATACCATAAACCCATGAACCATAAATACATAAACCTGTAAACCATAAACCCGTAAACCATAAACCCATAAATCATAAGCTCATAAACTATAAACCCATGGACCCATAAACTATAAACCCACAAACCCATAAACTATAAACCCATGAACCATAAACCCATAAGTCATAAACTCATAACCCATAAACTATAAACTTACAAATCATAAGCCCATTAACTTATAAATCATAAACCCATTGACTTATAAATCATAAACCCATTAACTTATAAACCATAAACCCATTAAACGTAAATTAACTAACTATAAACCCATAAACCATGAACCTATAAACCCAAAAACCATAAACCCATAATCCCATAAACGATAAAACTATAAACCATAAACCTATAAACCTATAAACCTGTTAACTCATAAACCATAAACCCCTAAACCTAAAACCCATAAGCTATAAATCCATAAACCATAAACCCTTAATCTATAAACCCATGAAACATATACTCATACACCATAATCCCATAAATCATGAGCTCAAAAACGATAAACTCATAGACTATAAACCTATAAACCATAAACTTATAAACTATAAACCCAAAAACCATAAATCCATAAACAATAAACCCATAAACCAGTAAACCATAAACTTATGAACCGATCAACCCATAAATCATAAACACATAAACTATAAATCCATAGACCATTAACCCAGAAACCTTAAACGCATAAATCATGAATCCATTAACCATAAACAGTAAACCCATAAACCCATAATCCCATGAACAACAAACCGATAAATCATAAACCCATAAACCCAGTAACTCATAAACCATAAACCCATAATCCCATGAACAACAAACCGATAAACCATAAACCCATAAACCCAGTAACTCATAAACCATAAACCCATAAACCTAAAACCCATAAGCTATAAATCCATAAACCATAAACCCATAAACCATGAACCAATCAGCCATAAACCCATAAACTATAAACCCATAAACCATAAATACATAAACCCATAAACTATAAACCCATAAGCCCATAGACTATAAACTCATAATCCATAAACCCATAAAACATAAACTCATACAACACAAACCCATAAACCATAAACTTATAATCTATACACCCATAAAACATATACTCACACACCATAAACCCATACATCATGAGCTCATAATCGATAAACTTATAAACTATAAACTCATAAACTATGAACCCATAAACTATGAACCCATAAACTATAAATCTAAAAACCATAAATAAACAATAAACCCATAAACTCATAATCCCATAAACCATAAACCTATAAACCATAAACTCATGAACCCATTAACCCATAAAACATACATCCATAAACCATAAACCCAGAAATTATAAACCCATAAGCTATAGACCCATAAACCACAAGTGCATAAACCATTAACCCATAAACCCATAAACCATAAACTTATCAGCCATAAACCCATAAACCATAAACCCATAAACCAAAAACCCATAAAGCATAAACTCATACATGATAAACCCATAAACTATTAACCCATAATCCATAAACCCATATAACATATACTCATACATTATAAACCCATAAATCATGAGCTCTTGAACGATTAATCCATAAACCATAAACTTATAACCCACAAACCATAAACTTATAAACTTATAAACCATAAACTTATAAACCATAAACTTATAAACCATATACTTATAAACTTATAAACCATAAACTTATAAACCATATACTTATAAACTTATAAACCATAAACTTATAAACCATAAACTTATAAACCATATACTTATAAACCATAAATTCATAAACCATAAACTTATAAACTATAAACTCATAAGCTTATAAACAATTAACTTATAAACTATAAACCCATAAACGATGAGTCCATTAACTATAAGCCCATCAGTGCACTATAAGAAGACCAACTATAGACCTATAGTATGCAAACATTATGATTAATATATTCTCCGATTATAGTAGCGCGAAAATAATATAAGAAACTATACTTCATCACTATAATATATTATAATACATGAATATAGTATCACTAGAATCCTAGACTATAGTTCACTATGGTCATCGATTATAGTTTTTTTTCTGTAAGGGATAAACCCTTCGATGAAATTCGCAGGCACTTGAAAATTATTGCTGAATGCCAACAAAGCAAAGGTATAAAAATATGTGAAATTAATTATGTTTAATATTTGTGTGATATATTTTACTCAAAGTATAATTTTATTTTTATGACTTTGATGTATATTAGACGACAAAATATTTGATACTGAAGTAGAACCTGATTTGAAGGATATTAGTAACGAAAATGCGATGTTTGACCCAAACATTTCTACTGTTACAAGTTCAAATCTTACTTCTTCAGCTCATACTATTGAAGAAAGAGAAGGTAGATATTCTTTTATTTATTAAATTATGTAATAATATAATTAATATCGTGCAAAAAATAATAAATATGAGTTTTCTTTGTGATTTTTTTTTCATTTCTGAGTAAGAGGTGGAAGAATTCAATTTCGAATGAAAATGTATGCAGCGTACTCACTCGTCATGAAAATAAAAAGTTTTATAAAGTTTTTCAAATATTTAATGAATCAGTAAATAAATTAAAATTCTTGAAACCGTTTTAAACACTAATTGATCTAAATTTTTAGAGAAGCAATATTTTTATTTAGAAAAATTACAGTTAATTAACTAAGCTCTTAAATTGCAAATATTTAAAATTATAATATATTAAAAAATTTATTCAAGTTTCATTATTAAGGTACGAGAATAGTGTTTTGCAGTGAAAAATGAATTTTTTTCAATGATTTAAAATTCGAAACAAACATTGAAACTTACGTTAAATACCACTCAAAATGGTTAAATTTCATAATTATTGCATTTCGAAAAGTATTTTCTATGGTACGGATCCCTAGAAAGTAGTTTTAAATTTTTAAGGTATAAGAACTGAGTTGAAGCCTGGAAAAAATCACATTTAAATTTAATGATAAATTCTTTTTCTCATAATAATAATTAATGAAACATTTTTCATCTTAAATACATCGAATATAAAATTTTAATCCATGAATAATTTTAAAAAATCTCACTTGATTGAAATCTTTTTCTTCGGCCGAAGTTTTGATTTTGTCTATTTGGTGGTTATCACAGGATTTCTCAGTCAATTTTCACCAAATTGACTTCAAAATTTCTAGAGATTTTTAATTTATATGTCTTTACAAATTAATTTTTTTAGTTTCCTAAACAAAAATTTTTAAGTTAATTTTGTAAAAAGTAAAAAATATTAGGTAAAATAAGTGTTTTGTGAATCGTAGGTAATTTAGTTTAATATTAACTCAAATTTGTCATATCAAAATTTCAGCACTATAAATTTGTGAAGATGTATAAATTGAAGATCTCTGAAATCTTTTAAATCAATTTGTTAAAAATTGATGAAAATCAAGTGTTTAAAATACAGACCTCGACCGAAGAAAAGGATTTTAAGCATAAAATGGAATTTATTGAAATTATTCAGGGATTAAAATTTTATATTTAATATATATTTAAAATGAAAAAAGTTTCATTAATTAATATTATAGAAAAAAATTCATCATTACATTTAAATTTTATATTTTTCAGAATTGAACTCACTAGGAGAGTGTCACACCTCTGGATCACGGATTTTGTTCAAACTTCGGGATAAGTTTTCAGATGATAAAATATGGAAAAAGCTAAAGTTATAGTCATAAATACTCAATATTTCCCTAGTTACAGACAATTAAAGAAAAACACTAAAAAAGTTACTAGATTTTTAAACGCATATAGTTCTTTAGCATTGATAGCTACAAGCTTGAAACATTTTTTAAATTAAAGCTGAGCTCAAATCCTTTCGAATTAGTGGTTATAGCATGTAAAAATATTTTTTTTCCCAAAGTTAGAGCGATATAAACATTGGACCTGATTTTTCTTTTAAAAACATTAATTAATAATAAAAGCTGAAATTAGGTCCAATCCTTATTACGCTCTAACTTTGGGAAAAATAATATTCTTACATGCTATAACTACTAATTCGAAAGAATTTAAGCTAAGCTTTAGTTAAAAAAAAAGTTTTAAGCTTGTAGCTATCGGCGCTAAAGAACTATATGCGTTTAAAAATCTAGTAACTTTTTTAGTGATTTTTTTTGATTGCCTGTAACTAGGAAAATATTGAGTATTTATGACTATAACTTTAGCTTTTTCCATATTTTATCATCTGAAAACTTATCCCGGAGTTTGAGCAAAATCCGTGATCCGGAGGTGTGACACTCTCCTAGTCAGTCTTGATACATTATTAAAAATATTGATAAAGCTTGAAAATATTAAATGATAAAAGGTTGTAAATATCATTTAGGTTATGTCGAAGGTGCTTCAATTATATTAGCTACGAATCATAATATATGCAAATTTTGTTAAAAATTTTAAGTTTGGAAATAGAAAAACTCAATAAACTTCAACCAAAAACGTTAAAACTAATTATTTTCAATCAATTGTTCATAACTTTTATTTTTGCTCTTTAAAACACAGAGGGCAAAAAAATTCGAATTATAAGGTGAAAAAGGTTTGCACATTTTAAGAAAATTGCTAAAAGAGAACGCATTTTTGTGAATATATAAAAAAGTAAGCTTGAAAAAACTCTGAAAATTTGTGAGGGATGCTTTTTTTATATTTATAGTACAATTTATTAAACATACTTCCATGTTAAAAATTTTTGTTAAAAATTTTTTTCTTAATAACTTTTCAAACATTTGCCTCCCACCTAAAGCTTTCATAATAGAAAATAAAAAGGTAAATAAACTTTTTGTAAAAATTTCAAAATTTAAAGAAATATAACAAACTCAAACATGTCCTCGTTTTCTAACTTCAAAAAATGTTTCTTGATTGTTGAGGGAATATTATTAATAGTGTAAATTGTATAACAAAATTAGAAATTTTAAAATAAATTTGTAACATGGCAATTTGACCATGTTACTTATATATATAGTAATACGCATATAGACGACAGAAAGAAGCATACAACTGTTGGCAAGAAGGAAAGCAGACCACGCGAGTCAAATCCGTAACACCATACCCGAGTTCGTTGGCGCACACGCACGAGTTTATAAGGCTTTTATAATGTGCACTGATAGGGCTAGCAAGCCGCTTGACTTGAGTAGCTAAGTTAGGGTCCGTTAAGGATCGTTTGTCTCTCTCTTGCGGCGCGCGCAGCGTACCGTAAGAGCAATGAGCTTGTTCAACAAAAAGAACCCGCCATTGTATCATTCTTTCTGTCGTTAGCATAGCGAAAAGAGCGTTACAACCGACTGTAATAAACAGTATTTTTTTGTACGCTATCATACCTTAATTTATTGTGTAAGTGAGACTAATTAGCTTATTCTTTTTTTTGTGATTTACAATCAAGCCTCGTAATTTTACGAGTGTCTTATTGCTAAGCCAAATAGTTTTATTTAGTGCTTTATTTGTGCGACGTGTGTGCCGGGCGACCTCGTGCGCGTTCTAGTGCTATTTTCCCTTCGTCCTAATATAATCATTTTTTTTACTGTGTGTTCGTGCCCTTTTTGCGTGTATTTTTGTTTTAAACCATCTGCTTTCACTTTTGCCGATAGTTTCTCTGCTATTGCAAACGGCGTCGCATACGTTATACGCGGCTGGCGTCCATTTCGAGCGCACGTGCTATATTTGTGTAACTATTACAATGAAGCTCTTTTTTATTATTACATTAATTCAAAACCCACATATTAATTATACCTTAGTGCAACCTCCTAGTCCCCAAGGTTGTCACAACTGATGCAACCAACTGTGGCCGACAAAAATTTCGGTGAAAATTTTTGTTTAAAACCACGGAATTAAAAGAAAAAAAAGGAACTGCGCTTAAAAAAATAATAGAAAGAAAACTGTGCGAAAAACTGTGATAAAACTTGAAAAAGAAAAATTTTTTTTGTGCGTAAAATTAATAGAAAAAATTTGTGCGTAAAAATTAATAGAAAAAAAATTTTGTGCGTAAAATTAATAAAGAAAAATTTATGCTTAAAATTAATAGAAAAACAATTTGTGCTTAGCATTAAATCGAAAAAAAACTGTACTTAAATCAAAAATAGAAACTGTGCTGAAAGTGAGAGACAATTGTCTGTGCGAATATTCATGCGTTTCCGGTTCGCCACGTGGTCGCCATTACGAACAACGCACACACGACGAGACTGAAAGGGGACGCTCTGGCAGACAATTTCTTTTCTCTTCTCTTGTCCTTTCTTGATGCTGTATAGAGAGAAAATTTTTGTTTATCTTGCAGCAAGTTTGCCTTTAGCCGTTATTTTCTTTTATGCGAATGTTTGAAAATTAAACGTAAAATAATTTTTTTTGTGCTTTGAAAATTAAGACACAATTTTTTTTCGTGCTTTAAAATAAAATTTTTTTTATAGCTGTTAGAGAGCATTAAGAGAATTTTTTTTGCTTTTGCTTAGGATTAATAGCTTAATATATGTATATATATATATATATATATATATATATCTACATATCTACATGTATAGTTGTACAGTTGGGCAGTAGAACAAACAGTTCTGGTCGCCATTATACAAGCTAACGCAAAACAATTTTCTTTAACATTTCGAGCGTGGCGAATTTTAATCGCTGTATATTTACGCTATAGCTTAAAAGGTAGTAGTGCGCAATTCATTTAGCATAGCACGAATATTTGTTAATACGTATTGCTTTAGCTTGTTAGGAGTGTGCAACTATATCGAGCCATCATTATACATATACATATATCTATACATCTGCATATTCATCTCTGTATTGTTTCATCACGTAGTCGTGCCGCACAGTCAGAGAACAAATCGTTCCTTTGACTGTGCTTCGTAAAGTGCTTCTTGGCTGATTTTTTTTGTGTGCTGGCTATTAAAATAAATTTTTTAATTTTAACTTTCAATACAAATTTCTTTTTTGTGCTTTCATAATTCTTAGTTCTTATGCATTTAAATTGGGACTAGGAATTTTTTCGGTTCTTTTGACTATCCGGATAATCCGGATAACCGAATATCCGGATACTTAAATAAAAAAAACCGGATAACTGAATATCCGGATACTTAAATAAAAGAATCGGATAACCGAGTATCTGGATACTTAAATAAAAAAATCGGATAACCGAATATCCGGATACTTAAACAAAAAAACCGGATAACCGAATATTATGATAGTCGAATACTAAATTTGAATAATCCGGATAGAATATCGGGATGGTTGAATAAAAAAACGGATAACCGAATATCCGGACGGATAAATAAAAAAACCGGATAACCGAATATCATGATAGTCGAATAATAAATCTGAGTAATCCTGATAACCCTATTTAAAAAAATCAGGTGATAAATCACCTGATTTATCAGGTGATTTATCATGCCAAAACATCATGTAACGATTTTGTTGATCTTTACTCATTTTAAACCATGCTTAGTCAATTTAGAACAATTTTTGAAAATTTTGGAAAATTTTGAACTTAGAAAATTTTTTAGATTTTTAGATATAGAATTTTTTAGAAAAAATTTTGACTAAATCACAAAAAAATTTCTAAGTTCAAAAATTTTAAAAATTTTTCAAAAATTGTTCTAAATTGACTAAGCATGGTTTAAAACGTGTAAAAACCAACAAAATCGATACATGATATTTTGGCATGATAAATCACCTGATAAATCAGGTGACTTGTCACCTGATTTTTTTCACCAGGGAACCGATTATCCGGATATACGATTATATTGCTATTGAAATGTTGAAATATATTAATATTCGGATAACCGAACGTAAGAAATAAACAAATTTTCTATTTTTAAGATTATAACCTGTAAGAAGTTTGAATTTTAGAGTATTGATAAACATAATCAAACATTAAATTTTACTCAACGACATAGCATTTTCGACTAATCTATTTAATCTAACCGCTCATTATTCTATGAATTTATACATACACTACCTCACCATCCTTACTATCGATTAATTCATTGACCATTGATCCATTAAGTCATAAAACCATCGTCCCATCAACCCATTGACTCAATGACTTATCGACCCATAGATTCTAAAATCTATCAACTCAACAACCCATCAACCCATTGACCCAACAACCTATCAACTCATCGATCTATCGACCCATTTAGATAATACTTCTAAAAAAATTAGAAAAAAATTTACATGTGTAAGAAATTAACACAATTTCAATTAATCGCTGAATTAAATTTTATATGAAAATAAAAATTCTAAAAAAAATAGAAAAAGAAATTAAATTAAAATCAATATGATCGCCACTAATATTTAATTTTATATTAGAATGAAAATAAAAATAAAAAAAATATAATTCATGATAAAACTTGAATAATTTGAAAATATTTTAAAGCAGCATGTGATTTGAAAGTCCCTTGTTTATTAAAAGATTACGTGAATCGCTGCAAATAAGGAGGCTTTTACAAACAAAGGATCAGAATATATACGGATGGGGAACAATAAAAGCGTGCTTATACTTTGTAAGCTCTAAATAATATGTGTATATAATTCTCTCTCTTTTCCTCCTTTACGTAGATTCTATGCATTAGATTGTAAGAATGACAAGAAGTTATTCTGCTTAAATACGCCACCGTATACACATCATAAATCGATATGTGCTTATTTTAGGTAAGTTAAATAATATTATAAAATCATAATGTTATTTTATGATTTCATTTATTTATTGGATTGTTCATATAATTCTTTAGTATAATTCTTGGCGGCTGTATCCTTTTGTATCTTGTTTTGTCTTGTATCATGATATTTTTACTTTTTAATTTTCCGTAATGATACTTTAAGGATATATATGGATAATTTTGCCTTATATTTTCTGTATTTATTTTGGAGACAAAAGAATTTTATGAATATTAATTATTAACTAGCGTGATATTTCTTGCTCCTATTTTCGTTCGATTTTACTTTATCGATTTAATTTAAATTTATTCTATTAGTTTGTTTTTAACTTTAAATAAAAATAATAGAATGATAATAATTCAATATAAGAATAAATTCGGACAAATCTTTATATTACTTATACACATACATGTATATATGTATATTAATACATATTATTTTATAAAAATTAAATTTTATTTTTTATATTACATTAATATAATCCAAATAAATATTATAACATAATAGTAATTTAATGGAAGAAAAATTAAAATTAAATGTTTCAATATTTAATTTGTATTCATATGGAAAAAATTGACGTAACAGTAAATAATTACAGATAGCTGTAAATAATTGTTAAAAATTTGAGGATTAGGACATTTGTAATCATTTTTTACTTGTAATAATTTTGTGTAAATATTTACTATTATTTACTTGTATACATTTATTTATAATTATTCACAAAAATATTTTTTTATATTTTATATATGTATATAGATAGATAGATAGATATTATTTTTATTGAATATCATAATACAAAAGGCGTGTAATGCAATTTATAAATATAATAATAAATGTTTCACATAAAACAATGTATAAATATAAAAAAATTGCACTTGATATCACAGTCAATTACTAAACCTAATAATACTGAACAAGTAAGTCACAACAAAAGAAGTGAAATTACAGATATACGAAAAATAGTAAAATCCACGCTACAATCCTATAAATTAATATATAATTATTGAAAAATCTTTTCTTTTCTTATATTTTGGTTGGTGACACTGCTTTGACTTCAAAAAGATACTTTCATCTGTTGTTAATTACAATTAATCTAAGTCATAAATTTATATAAATAAATTTTTTAAACAAAGAATGATTTTATTTTATAATTATTTTCACTATCAAGATATAATATCATACGAAATTATTATTTAATTATTCAACGAAATATCTACGATTGAAATTAGTGCTGCTAGCACAAAAATTAATAAAATTAATTTCCTATCGTGGTGTAATTTTCATATCGATGAATTTATGAATATTAATTATTAATTACAGGAATATGACATCCAAAGTCAGTAAAATTTGGGAACATTTCCGAAAAAGTGATGATGAAATCAAAGCAATTTGTTTGTATTGTGATAAAAATCTTCAAAACAATGGATCTACACTACCCTCCAGTCAAATTTGCCCACCCTACGTGAAAATCGATAAGACTTTAAAGTTTTGTGGCTCAGTGAAAAATAGTCGTAATTAAAAAATTCCGACGGGGTTTTAAAAAGGGTTTAAAAATCTTTAGTTTAAGCCGAGTCAAACAAAAAAAAATTAAAAAATACATGCCTTATGCGTAAAAAACTAACTAAAAAATATTCAATTTTTTTTGCCCTTATTCAAATACCTGCCATTTTTGCGGAAATTATCGAATTATAGAAAAACAAAATGGAGGTAAAAGCTAAAGGAGTCACCTTTAAAATGAGCTATAGAAAGCTCATTTATGATCGATTTTACGGTAGTTATGGTCATTTTTTATGAAAAAAACGATTTTTTTAAATAGCTATTATCTCAAAAAATACGCATGATATAAAAAAATTTTTAATAAAAAAGTTGTTTATTTTTGAGTCAAAAAAATAAATATTCAGGTTAAACTGAGAATCAGTAAAAAAAGATTTTATTTATTTTTGATCCCATTGAAAAAAAAATCCATTTATTCAATATTTATATTTTAATGAATTTAAAAAAAAAAATTTTTCTTCCGGATTTCAGTTAAATCTAAATATTTATATTTTTGACTCAAAAATAAACAATTTTTTCATTGAAAATTTTTTTATATCATGCGTATTTTTTGAGATAATAGCTATTAAAAAAAATCGTTTTTTTCATAAAAAATGACCATAACTACCGTAAAATCGATCATAAATGAGCTTTCTATAGCTCATTTTGAAGGTGAATTGTTTGGCTTTTACCTCCATTTTGTTTTTCTATGATTCGATATAATGGCAGGCATTTGAATAGAAGCAAAAAAAATTGAATATTTTTTAGTTAGTTTTTTACGCATAAGGCATGCATTTTTTAATTTTTTTTTGCTCAACTCGGCTTAAATTAAAGGTTTTTAAACCCTTTTTAAAACCGCGTCGGAATTTTTTAATTACGACTATTTTTCACTGAGCTACAAAACTTTAAAGTTTTATCGATTTTCATTTAGGGTGGGCAAATGTAGCTGGAGGGTAGTGTACTTCAAGTCTCTGGAATCATTTTAGATTTTATCATCTACAGGAGAATGGTATTAAAAAGACCTGTGAATCTGAATTTTAGGATGATCCCTAGTTGTCTTTAATAGCGGAAAATTCAAAAAAACGTCCAGTTGCCAATACATTAACCAAAAATTCAGAGTATGAAGAATCACCCGCAAAAAAATGTCGAAATTCTCGAGTGGCTCAATCAGTTATTCGTGGAAAGCATTGTTCTAAAGAGAGACAAGAACTCATAACGCAAGCCATAGTTAAAATGATTATTACCGATTTGCTACCTATCTCAGTGGGTGAAGGTGATGGATTGAAAAATCTGATGACAATCTTAGAACCAGAATATAAAATTCCATGTCGTAAAACCATTTTATCGAGGATCAAATATTTACATAATGATAATGTAGAGAAACTCAAAAGGGTGCTTGATCCAGCATTGGATATTGCTTTGACAACCGATTGCTGGACTTCGAGTGCTACGCGATCGTATATAGGACCCACATCGCATTATTTAGATTCTGACTGGATCCATCACTCCTTTAATTTACTGACAGAAGAATTAACTGGAAGTCATACAGCTGAGAATTTGGAAAATACACTTCAAGAAAGCATGGAAGAATGGGATATTACAGATAAAGTTAGGACTGTGGTCCACGATAATGCAAGGAATATTACAAATGCAGTTCAGAATTTGAAGCAAGATAGTATTGACAGTCATCCCTGCACTGCACATACACTTCAATTAAGTGTGAATTTGGGCTTGAAACAATCAGAATGTGCAGAGATTATGGAAAAGGTTTCAAAACTGGTCAGTTGTTTTAATCAATCAACTAAACGCCCATATGCCCTAGAAAAACATTTGACTCAAACAGAGAGACCAGTGAAAAAACTCACCCAAAGCTGCCCAACTTGATGAAATTCAGGGCTTTTTATGATCGAAATAGTAAAAGAGCTTAGACCGTCTATTGTTGCAGTAATTTCTGATCGATCAATTTTTGATAGAAGAGTAGCTCAAAGGGTGGAAATCTCAGAAAAGGAATGGGAATCCATTGACAAACTTATTAATTTACTTGCACCATTTCAAATAGCAACAACTGTACTAAGTACCGACACACAAATAACAATATCTAAAGTAAAACCCATAGTCCATAAACTCATAAATAAATACTTACAATTGGAACATGGTGATACCAGGTTGTCAAAAGCCTTCAAAAAAACAGTTGTTGCAGATTTGAAAAGACGTTTTTATTTTAAAAACAATGAAGATCCAATAATGTCAGAAATTGATAAAACACATGTCGCGAGCTTTCTTGATTCTCGTTTTAAACAGTTAGGATTCCTGGAAAATGATGATTTTCGACAAACAGTAATAAATCACGTAAAAGAGCTCTCCAAGCAAATTCATGTTAGTAATACCAATGATTCAGAAATTCCCGTCAAAAAGCGTAATTTAACAGCCATGGATATACTATTGGATGATGACTTTAAAAGTAACACAAGTGATGATGATATATGAGAAAATATATCCAACTATTTCACAACTTGCTAAGAGATACCTTGCAGTACCTGCTACCTCAACGGCTTTGGAAAGGGTTTTTTCAAATGCTGGAAATGTAGTACGTCCATCACGTAATTGTTTGAGTTCCGAAAAAGATTGTATATTTAGTTTAATATTCACCAAATTCTAATACGATAAGTGTATAACATATACGTGTAGACATGCATGTGAATATTACATATTTTTACATAGTTCATATTCTCAATCAATTCAAAATCGATTTCGAACCTATAAACCATATTAATTTTCGAAATTATTTCACTACTATCTACTACCACTGCGAATACTGATCGGATATCCGAGTATCCGGATAACCCAATGCACGAATATTAACCGGATATCCATAGTATCCGGATTTTATCCGTACACACGGATATCCGGAAGGATATTCGAATATCCGAATATACGGATAGTCCCAGCCCTAATATATATATATATATATCATTTATTTTGTCTGTGCTAGTCCATTTCATTTTACCTTACAATACCTACCGTTACAGCATCCTAACCATCCAGCATATGTTCCTTTAAGCGACGCCATCTTTAGCAAGCGAGCTTGGTAGTAGTTTATTACACTTGCCTAGAACTCTTACCGTCTATTGTGCGCTCTCTCATACCTACAGCCACGCGGTGACTGTAACGACTGGAAAATACCGTCGGCTTATATAGTTCATTGTAGTTGAATAATTTTCTTGCTTGACTTTAACGTTTATCATTCACCTTTTCTTACGAATAAATTTTTGTGCTTCGGTTTACGTAATTAAAAATTTTTTTTTCTAATAAGATAAGTTAACAGTTACTTAAAGATAAAACTGTTTTTTGTTACACTCGATTTAAAAAAAACTTTCATAAATTCTCTTAACGGTAATAAATTATTTTTCAACTGTTATTTTTTTTGGCTTTTGTATTTGTTACGTAAACTTACTCAACACCTCGCAAAGATTGTCTTTTCTCCGTGGGATTGTTAGTTGACGTTGCCTGCTTTTGAGTTTTGCCTTGTATTACATCGAAAGTCCCTTTGTAGACTCTGGCTATAACTTAACAGTTTTTTTTGCTTTTGTAGAGAAATAGTGCCTTACGTAAAATATTTTAATATTACTATAAGAGGTTTTTTTTTCTTATTGAAAATTTTTAATAATTTCTCTGAGTGGTATAATTTTTTTTGCTTGCTTTTTTTGTTTGTTAAGCTAAAATCGGATTGCATACTGCTAAAATTTAAATTAACTTAATTAATAGTAATATAGTGCCTAAGCTTTAAAGTTAAGTTTATGATTTTTTTTTCTTACAGTAAATAAAAATCAAACGTGTTTTAATTTTAATTATGAATTACTGTACTGAGAATTTCCTTTGAGCAACCCTCCTAAGATAAGGTCTCGTATTAAATTATTAACAACTCTTGTCGTAGGCAAACGTTATATAGTATAATAGCGTGGAAGATTTTTTTTATGCAAATAGCAAACCGACATTTAGATTTAGAACCTCTCTGGGTTTCGACCGATTTGTGTCGTCGAGATGTTTTTAGGGTGGCTGACAAGATCACCAACTTAGCTGATCAACTTTCAGCCGATTTTCAGGTGTTTGCATATACTCGTAGAGGAGTTAGCATGGCGGGCTGTATACCTACCTTCAAGCATCGGGTTTTAAGATATGAGCTCAGGAGACATCTGGGCGAACAAAGCGCTACTTGGAATCCAATAGTTGATGAGATCGCGGATGAATCGCGGCTAGGGTGTAATACGCTCCCCACAGGCAATTCCACTACTATGTTGAATGATCAGCACGAGGCTCAGATGAATGTGCAGGCAGATATTCATGCTATTGAAGAGCCAGCACTGCCTACTGGTCAAACACTAGGAATGTATCGAGATCCGATAACGTTTAATAACTCGACAACACAATCGCGCAGCAACCCATTCATAAATCCTGCGAGTGAATCTGGAACTCGTGCGCCTCCCAGCACTGGTAATGCTGACGGTCAACCGTTGACCACTTCTCAAGCCCAATCCACCCAATACCCTACTACATCAAGAGCTGTAACATGGCCAGATACCACCCAATATTCTGAAGCGATGGATTTAATGACAGCGGCCGCTCAAGGAAGCGCACAACCTAATATTATTACGCATGCCAGGGAGAACGTGGTTATCGCCAATACCACCAATGTTTGCCCCCCTTCAACAGTCACTTCAAGCCATTCGCATAGAGCAGCGAGCATCCTTCATACTAACACGGCCCCAACTAACTATGGAGGACCTAACCATGCACCAGCTCCCTATTCATACCCTTATACACAAGTACCTTCCTATTCTCATCCGTAGAGTCAGACCCCTCATATTATACCCCCTCCTGGATATGTGCCACGATCGCAGCCTCTGCTCCCACCGCCACCTTTCTTTTCAGCTGTTCCAACACACCCTATGACTAGGCCAACGATCTATAAGCCAAATAACCCTCTTGAGGTGAATTCGGCTTATGTTTTTTCAGAACCTTTTCCTTCAAGCATAAACGCGTCAATGTTCAACCGTGAGAAGCATACTAGTCAGATTTTTGTCAATTAGCATATTTCATCTAAGGAAGACCGAAGAAAGGACCCTGAATCTTTTTTGACTAATTTGCAAGGGTGTAGAGTAGCCTATGGCCTCACTGTGGATACAATTATTAGGGCGTTACCTGCAGTACTGGATGAAGAGGCCTATCAATGGTTTCGTAGAGGAAATCAAAATTGGCGCACGTTCGAAGATCTAGTCGAAGCTTTTCGCCTGCAGTTCTGCATGGAGGATGTGCAAGAACATCTTAAAATTGAACTCGAGCGCAGAACGCAAGGCCCTCAGGATGATGTTAGTACTTATCTATCTAAATTGAGAGACCTTATGGACCAAGTTCGTCCGCTGATGACATTAGATGAACAATTGAATCGAGCCTACCGAAATCTGCATCCTAGCTACCGTCAACGAATCTACAGGGACCAGTGTAATAGTTTCACGGAATTGCAACGCCTTGGCAAAAGAGAAGAAACCCGCAGAGCCCAAGATAAAGCTTACCAGCCTCCTCCAGCCCTAGTGAGTCGTTATTCCCTATTACAGCTTGCACAGGTATTAAGCAGTCTCGATTAAATAAAACTGCTCTCATTTTTCCTCTTGATTACACTGATGAGCAGCAGCATCATGACCAAACTCCTGTGTTTGCTCCTGTCACCAGTGCCCATCAAGCACCTGTCACAAACCATTCAGCTGTTACTCAACCACAGAGGAAACCGGAACGTAGCAGAATTCAGCAGAACCCCGCTTTCAAAAATCCCAACGCTCGCTTTACTAATAAATCCGGAACTAATAATAATAATAATCGAGTCATGTCTTCTAACGACCAATCGCGTACTCAGGGTTAAAATAGTGCAAAGTTTCCCTTAAATAAAAATCCGACCCCGATAGTTGAAGATTTTTGGCGAAAACAAAAAGACCCGTGTTTTAGGTGCGGAAAATTGAGCCATTGGTTGCGCGAATGCACTCAACCTTTTAAATTTTATGGTTGTGGACAACTAAATACTCACATCAAAGAGTGCACACGATGTAATCTAGCGGGAAAAGAACTACGGGGGGAACATTAAGAGTCGCTGTTTCTCCCGATGAAGCATGTCAGACTTGACCGCTTCTAAGTAGGCAATTTAATCCGTCTACATCCTCGAACAACCCCAACATCATAAAGCAAAATAGAGTTCGGCCATTAAAAGCGGATCATAAGTTAAAAGAGAGCAATATGGCAGACAGCCATTACAACGTCGAAGAATCGACGAATTTGAAGAGCGAGCAAGTAAAAATCGAGCAGAGCAAACGAGCAATACATTCTAGTGAGAACATAGATAGAAAAATAGCACAAACTGGGATAAATAACCCATGTTCTAATCAATCATGCCCATCTACCCCTTCTAGCAACATCAAATATTCCCCTTTAGCAACGAGCAATGTAGCATCCTCCAAACCTGTATCATTGGTACAACGAAACCTTAATATTACAGGAGAACCATGACAATTTTTAGTTTTAAACCTCAACGGATATAAAATAAAGGGCTTATTGGATAGTGGTTCAGTGCATTCGTATTTGGGCATGAATGTAGCATCAGAATGGAAAGATAAAAGTATACCTCAGTCTACCTTTGTGAGTGTTGCTGATGGTACTTCAGTTAATATAGATGGGCTGTTGCAGGTCACAGTAACGATAGATGACGATACACAGACCACACCCTTTAGAGTTGCAGAAAATATACTTTGCGAATGCATTTCAGGTATCGATTTTATGCGTTTAATGAAAATTTGCATCGATTATGAGCACGATACCTGGTGCACTCCTAAAAAGATTCCTCATTACTTTTTTCCTTATAGCACCGACCCTTTCAGCTATGCTGCGCTAGCTACTCTTGAAGGCTTAGTACGAGTCACTGAAGCAGAGAAGAATCAAATAAATCTTGTGTTAAATAACTTAATACCACCTACGCCTGAGGTCCTAGGAGTCACCAATTTAGCTACACACAAGATTGATGTTCAAGGACATGATCCTATTCGACAGAAAACTAGAAGATACTAACCGCAAATGCTGAAAGCTGCCCAGGAAGAAGTTGACCGAATGTTGAAAAAAGGTATCATAGAACCTTCAACTGGTCCTTGGAGTAACTGCCCCGTTTTAGCTCCCAAACCAAATGGAAAATATAGGTTTTGCATTGATTATAGGCAAGTGAATGATGTCACAAAGAAGTTCGCCTATCCTATCAAAAATATGGATGATATTCTTGATAAATTAAGATGTGCTAAATATATTTCCAAATTAGATTTAAGTCAAGCTTACCACCAAATACCAATGGATCCTGATAGCAAGGAGATCACCACGTTTGCAGTCCTAGGCAGAGGCCTATTTTAATTTAATCGTATGCCTTACAGCCTGACCGACGCTCCCGGTTCCTTCCAAAAAGTTATGGATAATTTAATTAAACCTCGCTGGGAACCGTACGTATTTTCCTATTTAGATGACGTCATTATAGCAACAACCACTTTTAGCGAGCACTCACAATGGTTAAGCAAAGTCTTATTGGCCCTAAAAACCGCAAACCTGCAAATCAATAGAGAGAAGTCAGAGTTTCATTGCTCAGAAGTAAGATATCTTGGATTTATTGTAAATGAAAATGGTCTTCGAACCGATGAAGAGAAAATGCGCCCTATTTTGGAATATCCTGCGCCAACCAATCTTAAACAATTACGAAGATTTTTAGGAATGGTTGGTTGCTAGGCAAGTTTCATTCTCAATTTAGCTAAAATAAAAGTTCCATTAACTTGTTTAACGAGAAAAACAACTCGATGGCAGTGGCATAAAGAGCAGGAGTTAGCGTTAGTCTCAGCAGATATAAATGGCCCAAAGCCACCTTCGAGAGCCGGTTATAAATATATTATAGTTTTTGAAGATCTCTTTACTCGATATGTAGAGTTAAAATCCCTTCGTAAAGCAGATGGTAAAAACGTGATTCAAGCATTAGAAGAACTTGTCATTAATAGATGGGGCTGTCCACAATGTCTAATAACCGATAACGGGCTAGAATTTAAAAATCAGGTTGTAGATGAGCGTTTAGAAATGTATGGCATTAAACATTCTACTACCCCTCCCTATCATGCGCAATCAAATCCGGTAGAGCGAATCAATCGTAACCTAAAACCTATGATTAATAGTTTTATAGAGCGAGACCATCGTGATTGGGACAAACACCTAGGAGAATTTAGCTTTGCGTTAAATACTATGGTACATTCATCAACAAAATTCACTCCGGCGTTCCTAAATATGGGTCGCAATCCTATTCCTATAATCCTATTCCATAAATCCATTGAAAATCCTACACCAATTCAGCAAGGTAATATAGAAGAATGGGCAGACAGAGCAAAAAGATTACCTGCGATACATGATCTCGTTAAGAGATATGCAGACAAAGCAACGGCTCGTCAAGCTAAATATTATAATAAGAATCGACGGCATGTAACGTTTGAACCGGGAGATCTTGTAAGTCGTAGGAATCATGCATTATCTTCGGCTATAGACAAATTCGCTGCAAAGTTAGCGCCAAAATTCATTTGTCCGGCCAAAGTTATTAAAATATTCTCACCGGTGGTATATCTAGTTGAAGATGTCGATACCAAGCGACAGACTAAAGTTTTTGTCGATGATCTAAAAAGATATATACCGCCTAGACGACAACAGCACCATAACACATCACTTTCTATTTTAAGAAATGCAACGAGCAAGGCCGAACAACCTGCACCAAATGAGACGGGCGGTACGCGTAGGACCCGGCAGAGGGTCGTACAACGACTTAACGTTCCACCCACCCCAAGAGGAAATGCACGCAAGCGTGGGAGACCACCAAAATCCGCGTTGCCAACGCACTAGGGCCTGCATGAGAGGGATTCGCCACTTGTGTGATGTAGAGGCTGCAGAAAATACACCTCAAACCCACGGGTATAATGAGAATGCGCCGTCAACCTCTGCCACCCTTCTAGCTCCATCACAATCCTCCCCAGCTCCCATTACCACGTCCTATAACACACCCCTACCACATTCACCCCCTCTACCTCAAATACCAGCTTTAAATCCTACCCTCTCTCCTTTTTAAGCTGTCCTGTGCCTTCAATCAATCCTACCGTCCATCGCAGCCATCAACCCCTTCCAGCTTCCCTCACAAAAACCCTATCCTGTCCCACTCAGTCATTTCAGTCACCAACTCACTTTTTCAATTCAAACACTACCTCCTCTTCTAACTACACTCTCACCCTACCCGACACCAAATACATCAAAAGACCCTCTTACTATTATCCCTCCCTTAATGTCTCTACAAATATCCCCTCCAGCTGTTATTCCAATCCCTGCCCTTCCAGCCCGTGAGGTATCACCTATTCGACCTGTCGCGGAAAGCGAGAAGCCAGATCGAGCACTTGGAGCTGCAAGACCAAATTGTTGGAATTGCCAGGGAGACAACCATAATCGGACCGTGTGTAGAGCCCCCAAACGCACCTTCTGCCATGGATGTGGCAAACCAGGCGTTACCAAGCGAACGTGTATTAGATAAAATATAAACAAAAGATAAAACAATCCTGTTTAAAGAAAAATCTAGTTACTTATAAAATCTTACCGAGCCAAACCCATAACCCTTTCAGCTAGCCAAATCATTGTTTGCTTCTATTAACATTTTTTTTGTATTTATTAAGCTTGCTAAAATTACCTTCATTCATTCACATTCATTATCAAGCTCACTAACATTGCTAGCTGCTTGCAACGATTTTTTCATACCAAGGCTCAAATGCTATATTTACACGATATTTTGTTGCCAGTTGTAACAACCTTGGGGATTAGGAGGTTGCACTAATAAATTTTTCATATGTATAGATATACAAACAATGTTAAAGTGTTACCCAGCGTTTCGGACGAAAAATTTAACCCAGAAGTGTCCTTCTATAAGCGTCTATCTTCTCTGCCCATAGAAATGCAGTTATAATTACTGGTGCAATCGCGAGTGCTTTAGGTGTCGATCTTAAACTATTAGTTATGAATAAAACATCTTTTCTTAGATCACGGGCTAAGCTTCGGCAAAAAAATCAGATAATTTGAAAAAAATTTTCATAGAAAAAGAAGATCTACATTACGTTACAGTTCATTGGGACGGAAAACTTATTTCCGATTCATTTACTTTCAAAAGGATTGACCGTTTACCGATTTTAGTAAGTGTTGGAGATATAATTAAAATACTCAATGTACCTGCACTGGAGGATCAGACAGGAAATACGATTGCCAATGCAGTGTGTAGCGCTGCAGAAGACTGGGGACTTGTGGATAAAAAGGTAGCGGTATGTGCTGATACCACCAACGCTAATTTTGGTCGAATTAATGGAGTGGCAGTTTTATTTGAACAAATGCTTGAAAAAAATTTATTATACTTGGCTTGTCGTCATCATGTTATGGAAATATTACTAGGTGCAGCTTTCGAAGCTATACTTTCTGGTACTAATGGCCCAAACGTTTTGATTTTTTCGAGATTTCGAACAAATTGGTCAGAAATGAACAAATCTGACATTGAAAATGGATTGGAAGAATTAAAACCTGAACTGCAACAACAAATTCCCAAAGTCGTATCATTTTTGAAAGACCAATTGGAAAAACAACATCACAGAGGTGACTGTAAGGAGTTACTAGAATTTGTCTCATATTTCTAGGAGCTGCAGATAAATCTATTAAATTCAGAAGGCCCGGTGCATGCCATCACGCGCGTTGGATGGCTAAAACTATCTACAGTTTGAAAATTTTTTTGTTGCAAAGACCGTTTTAAGAGCAGGCCGGATTCGCTGTCCTTGTCTAATTGGCATTTTTGTTATTTACTCAAGTTTTAATCGGTGTATCTTCAAATTAAAGGTCGAGCGCAATAGATATTATTATTATGAACATCTATGCACAAGAAAAAAAATATCTACGGGTTTGTTTTTGAGAAAAGTAAGTAACACCAAAGTGAAAGTTTATGTTTATAATATTTTCGCGTTACTTACTTTTCTCAAAAGCAAACCGGTAGATATTTTTTTTCTTGTGCATAGATGTTCATAATAATAATATCTATTGCGCTCAACCTTTGATTTGAAGATACACCGATTAAAACTTGAGTAAATAACAAACAACTCAATTTTTACTCGGTAGGTATCAGGTTCTACTCCGGCCTACCGTTAATCAAAATCAATAGAAATAAAAAAATTTTATAGTTATTAGAATTTGTCTCATATTTCTAGGAGCTGCAGATAAATCTATTAAATTCAGAAGGCCTGGTGCATGCCATCACGCGCATTGGATGGCTAAAACTATCTGCAGTTTGAAAATTTTTTTGTTACAAAGACCGTTTTAATCAAAATCAATAGAAATAAAAAAATTTTATAGTATTTGTAAATTTATTGTCTTCGTGTACGTTGAATTTTGGTTTAAAGCACCATCAGCTGTTTGTGCGCCGTATAATGATCTACAACTATTTCAGAAATTGATAAAGTACGAAAGTGTTGACGTTAAAATTTCGATGACTACCGTTAAAAAATTCAAAGCCCATCTATGGTACTTATCACCTGAACTTTGTGCACTAGGTATCTTTGACAAAAATGTACCATCGGATGTCAAAACGAATATGGTAACTGCATTATTGAATAAAGAAAATTACTCAGATGATGATCAAATGTATACAGAAAAAAAATTTAACATGAATGATATGGATTCAATACTGATTCTCGACAAAGAACTTGATTTTTTTATTAATAAGAACACTTCCTTTTTTTTGGAAGGTTTAATCTGGATACTAAATTTTTGAAGTTAGATTGTAAATTGTAGAGTAAAGATAAGTCATATATTAAGAATAGAGAAAAAATGGAAAAATTAATTGTTGTCAATGATTGCTCAGAAAGAGCTGTAAAACTTACTCAGGACTATGTAAATATATTGACAACTAATGAAAATCAAAAACAATACTTGATTCAGTGCTGCCGTCCAAAGTAAGAAAACCTTAACTCTAATGGGATTCCAATGTAGTTAACCACTTTTATACTTTGGACGGCAGAGTGCATTGAAGAATTTATAACAGAATGTCCTGATTCATCAAAAAAATCTGTTATGGAAAATTTAAAAAATCAGAATAAGAATTAATAATGAAAATGTAAATAATAATAATAATAATAATATATCGTCGGGTTGGCGAAACAAGGATACACACCGTTTTTTGTTTGGAAAAGGCGGCACCTCGGTTTTGGGCTTGAAAAAGAATACACGTCGTTTTTTGTTTGGAAAAGGCGACGCGTTGGAGGAAAACTTTATTTTCAAATGTTAAGAGCAGGTCGTATAACTCTATCCTTTTCTAATTAAAAAATTAATTTTTCTGCAAAACCTTATGATTGTAGCAAAAAATAAGAAGAAAGCCCTATCTCGTATAATAAAAAGCAATATTTTCTTTTATGAGGAAAAATTATTTTTATTGCTTCATTTTTAAGAAAACTTTGAAAAACTGAATCGTCCATCCTAACCTCTATTTTTTAAGTTTTTCAAGGTTTTCTTCAAAACGAATCGATAAAAATAATTTTTCCTCATCAAAGAAAATATTGCTTTTTATGATACAAGATGGGGCTATCTCTTTATTTTTTGCTACAATTATTAGTTTTTGTAAAAAAATCAATTCTTTGATTAGAAAATGACAGATATACTCGACCTCCTCTTAAGTTAAAAAAATAAATCATTTTATTTTTTGTATAACTAAAAGCTACACTAGTTTCTAACTAGCAAAGTACTCACTAATATTCATGAATAATTAAATCGAAATAATTTTTCACCAGGAAATTTTTATTTTTTTTTAATTTTTGAATAATCGGTACCTCAACTAAAATAAAGTATAATTAGTATAAATATTATTTACATTTTATGTTGTAAAAAATATTGTAATCTACAAAATAAAAAATTTGAATTGGAAATTCCGTTTATGGTACTCTTAAAGATTGAATCTGTTACATAGTTTATATTATTAGCTCATAACTACATTTGACATATTATAGTTTATATATAACATACATTTACATCTTATGTGATATGTTTATTAAGCCATTGTGATGAATAGAAGATACCACTCGAAATACTTGTCAAAAGTTTAATACTTTTCTTTTAAATATCTACTCTTTTGTATATGTACTAAATATAAGATGTAAATGTATGTTATATGTAAACTATGATATGCCAAATATGTAATCGTAAATTATATGTAACTAAAAACTAATAATATAAACTATGTAACAAATTCAATAAACTTTAAGAGAACAATGAACGTAATTTTCAATTTTAATTTTTCATTTTGTAGATTACAATATTTTTTACAACATATAATATGTAAATAATATTTACACTAATTATACTTTATTTTAGTTGTGTTACCAATTATTTAAAAATTAAAATAAAAGAAAAATTTCCTGATAAAAAATTATTTTAATTTAGTCATTCATAAATTTTAGTGAATACTTTGCTAGTTAGAAACTAGTTTAGCTCCTAGTTATACAAAGAATTAAATGATTTATTAATTTAACTCAACATTTGAAAAAGAAGTTTCCCTCCGATGTGTCGCCTTTTCCAAACGAAAATCGACGTGTCGCCTTTTCCAAACAAAAAACGACGTGTATCCTTTTCCACGCACAAAACCGAGGTGTCGCCTTTTCCAAACAAAAAACGACGTGTATCCTTTTCCACGCCGAAAACCGAGGTGTCGCCTTGTTCCGCCAACCCGACGATATGAAAAATAATAAATTTTTTTATTAATATTGTTATTTCATACAATAATAATGATTACTTGTTTCAATCTTTTGTATAAGAATAATTTTCCGTTAAAGAAATTTTAAGTTTAACCTTTAAGTTTAACCTTTATAGTCTGTACTTCATAAGTCGCTCTTTTAAACTTTTAAGATTCTTATCGGGATGTCGGAGCTGCTGGAATCGATTTTTGCTTTTTTTATTTTGTTCATATCTTTTTAAATTCATAATTTAAACAAATATAATGACTTGTCCGCACTAAAGCTAAGTTAATACAATTTTTTTAAAAATAAAAACTCATTTTGATTTGTTATTTTTTTATAAATTTGAATTGGAAATTAGATATCAAGCTCGACAAACCTGACCTCAAAATACTATAAATTGAAAGTTTATACATAACTTTTTATATATAGTATTTTGATGAATTTCATGAGTTGTCCGCACTCAAGTTTAATCTTACAAACATTTCTATTGAAGTGAAAAAACTCGATTAAACGCACCGTTTACTGATAATTTTAGATCGCAAATATTATTAGAAGGGCGCAGCTCCGTCATGCCCTTAAGAAGTTTATTGGTTTACTGATATTCGTTTTTTAACAAATTTTTTAATATTACAATATAATATATGATTGCAACATAAAAAATATCTAATCCAACTTTTTTAATGTGCCCCTGAAAAGATTAATCGCAACTAAAATTAGGTCTACCTTAAGATGTACAAAGACCAAATTGATGAAATGGAATAAAAAGCTTTTTTGTATCATATCACTAAAGTCAAAGTCAAGACCTTTATTTTTGTTTTTAAAAAAGTTTCTCGGGGCTCTAAAACAGATTTTAATGTAGTTTTAAATTAAAACTCTAAAATTACGAAAAATTATCATTTACAAATTTGATACTTTAAAAAATAAAAAATCGTCATGGTTTTGGTTCTATAGCACTTATAGACTTTAAAAGCAGCATGAAATAAAGTTCTTGAAGAGTTCGTTGAATTTTTTTTAAATTATATGAGATATTTAGAATTTTAAAACGTGGCCGAATCTCGAAGCGTACAGGACTATGATGTTTTTATAATTTTAAGAATAATTAAGATCGCAAATTCAACCAGCTGTAACTTGGCTTCTAAATCACCTAAAAGTTTTTATAATAAATGAAATTAAAGGTCTTGGACTTTACTTTTTAACAACTCTTTCAAAAAAAACCCCGTGGATTGAATATCATACTCAAAACTACTAATAAATTAAAAACATGTCGATTTTTCTTTGTAATTTTTTGAGTCTTGAAGCTCACTGCAACCTTAAAATATAATTTGAATCTCTAGATCTCTAAAATTATTTTCATACGTTTCTAACATAAATGAAGAGGTTTAAATCGATAGAACACAGGTACATGGTGTCAGAAAGTTTGGAAAGATGTTGGGGTGCGTGATTGAAAAAATCAGGGTGAAAATCTGTTTTAAATTACAGGCAGGGTTTAAATGCCTGTAGGCATAGGTTTCTCGATGGAAAACTTACTTTTTTTAGTAAAACTTACTATCTAACGGTTAGCAAAACCGATTCATCTATTTGGGAAATAAGGACCACTCTAATATATATATATATATAGTTTTTTTTTTTTTTTTAAAAAAAAGATTAATATATAAAGGATTTTGTCCTCTATATGCTTAACCTTTTTATATGGTGAAGTCAAGGGAGTCCAGCCCGGTACCCGTTTAACACATTACATCAGGCTAGACTGTCAGACCCACCATACCGAAAACTTTGACTACCGATGGATGGTCAGCCACTTTTTGTGACCAACAATCAACCAAAACTCAATGAGGTCGGATTTTTTAAGAGTCACGATATGGGTTTAAGAGTCGCGATATGGGATATATATATATAGTCGTAAGACAAGATTCAACCGACCCCCTCAAATTACGTTGTACTTCCTCTTATAAATAGCCAATTCAAAATTAACGTAACTGAGGCCCCCCCTCAATTTTTATAGCCCCCCCCCCTCAATTTTCATAGCCCCCCCTCACTCTTTATAGCCCCCCCTCATTATGCCCTTCCCCTCACTATAATATTATATTTTAGTAATTAGTGATAAAAAAATATTTTTATTATTAATAATATTCTATTATTATAATAACAATTATAAGTGATTGAATATTATTATAATTAGTAATATTTCATTATTATGATTGTAACTGTGACTAATTAATAATATAAAGTTTTTACACTGCATTTCATTTATATTCTAATATTGAATTTCAATAATGAAAAAAAAAATTATTATTATTAATATTTCATTCATATAATTGCAAACATAACTAATTGATAATACGAAGCTTCCTCTCTGCATTTCCTTTATTCAGATAAATATATAATATTTTTATTTCTATATATTGTATTATTTTTATTATTGAAAAAATTTACTAATTACAAAAGTAAATTATAAATTACAAAATGAATTTAGCTTAATATCCATAGGTACTTTATTAACACTTGTATTTAAATAGAACATGTTTTTTTTTAAACTAGAAATAAGATATTTACATATTTATCTTATTAAAAGATTTCTGGGCTTAAGGCCAGCATAAAAATATATGGCTGCATTAAAAGCTTTAAAAGCTTACAAATTCATTTCTTATTGTCACTGAAGCGTACAGATCTATTATTTGTTATTGCTAAAAAAAGCTTATAAAAGCGTACAGATTTATTATTCGTTGTCGCTAAAAAAAGCTTATAAAAAGCATACAGATTTGTTGTTTGTTGTAGCTAAAAAAAGCTTACAAATTTATTTTTCATAATCGCTAAAAGAAACTTACAAATTTATATCTTATTGTCGCTGAAAGAAGCGTACAAATTTATTGTTTATTGTCGCTAAAAAAGCTTACAAATTCATTTATTATTGTCGCTGAAGCGTACAGATCTATATTATATGCTTTATTACATTAAAAACTACATCACATCTCATATATTTTCATTTTTTTTTTAATTTAAGCAATTAATTAGTTTACATTGTTTAATATTTTAATTGCTTTTATTTTTTTTAATGTGATTTAAATGTAACTATTTTTACCCAATGCATCAAAGGCTGTCTTAAGATTTAAGAAAACTATAGAGATTTTATTTTCAAATAATTATATTTCTTAAAAATTTGAAATATATTTTTATGCATCTTACATCTGTAATTTGATTCCAATCTCTTGATAATTCTACTTTACATCTTTTTAAAATATTTATCATTCTTTTGAAATATATATTTTCTTTGATCTCATCTAACAATATCAATACTTTGTACTTGATTTTTAATTCTTAAAAAAACACTATTATTTAATTATAAGTAATTAATTATAAAACTTTTATATCATGTCATATTGCCTGTTGACATATATTTTTATAAAAACAGAAAACCTTCTATCCAATTACGTTTTTGAAGTATTTTTATCGATGAAATTAATTAAAAATTATATATTTAAAATTCCTATTTCTGTTAAAACTTGATCAATACAAATTATTACAGGTTATATTTCAGAAAGACATTTTGTTCAATCATCTTATTTTTTACAAATAAAAAAGAAATATGAAAAACTAAGTAAAAAAAAAGTATTTTTATAGAAATCAACTTTCAAATTCACATTGTTACCATCAATTTTATGCAATTCATTTTTCGTGAACTGACAAATTTTTAACAGAATTGGATACAAGAAACTTATTAAATTCTACTTTTTTCGGTATTTGAACACAATATCATTATTTTAATTTTTGTGCAGTCTTCAAATACTACTACAATTTTATAAAAGAAATCAATAAACTTAGCTTAAACTTCTTAAATCATCTTCTAATATTGAATAATTTTTTTGCAAAAATTATATTACTAGGTTTGGTATTTACATTGACAAGTAATTCTCAAAAACTTTACTAAAAGATATATTAAAATTGTAAAATCTTTTATTTGTTTCCTGATTACAATAATGATTTACAATTTTAAAATTATAAAATTAAATAAATAAATTTTAAAATGTGTAAAATTTATATGTAATATAATTTAGGTAAAGTATGAAATTTGAGAAAGATGGATGCTTACTGTTGTAATTAAACATAAAATTCAATACATGTCATCATTTATACGATTTACCCTAAAGAAAAGAAATATGTAAGGGTGCAGTCAGATGAGTAGAAAAGAGACTGCCGAATAGAGGATGCGTAATAGAAACAACCAATCAGCGCTATTCGGCAAGTTTCATGCGAAGAATAGAATTCTATTCTCTATTCCACTGTAGAATGGAAAAGCGAGTTGCGATACGAAGTAAATAAACAAAAATAATTAACTTATAAATACAAATCTACTTCATTCATTTAAAAAAAAAATTGTAGAAAATCGCTCTGTTTGACCTACAATTTTGAAGAGGTTATGTTTATGTTTACGCGACCTAATACGCAAGCATCTTCTTTCCATTCCACGGATTTTTTCCCCCTATGGTCACATGGAGAGAAAAAACAGTAGAATAGGCGGTAGAATAGAAAAATGAATATATAGCTAAATGTTTGTTTTCATCAATTCATTTTGTTGTTTTTTCAAGTTTTTAAAAAGAATTGTAAAAAACATGTACTTTTTTCAAATATATAATTTCCTTAGATCTTAAGTCAGTCTTTGATACAGTTGGTAAGAATATTTACATTAAAATCACATTGTAAAAAACATATACTTTTTTTAAATATATCATTTCCTTTTTGAATGTGACCTCATTAAGAGCTCACATTGGACAGGTGCGCGAGCTCTTATGCGATGGTCCCTCTTATGATCTGTTTGGAGTTGTTGAAACCTGGCTGGGACTATCTCTGATGACGTCATTTGGATTAAGGATTATAAGTTGTTCAGGCAGGACAGAAACCTTCATGGAGGAGGGGTTGCCCTCTACGTTGAAAATAATTTAAAATGTGAAGTACTAGCTCTTTCTAGTACTACAACCATAACTAGCAGCGGTAAATCTAAAGTGCCAGAATATATTTTTTGTTCGATTAAGGATGGCGACTCTGAACCTGTGCTGGTTTTTGTCATTTATCGCCCTCCTGCCATTTCATTTACAAAAAATTCTAATTCGTTAAATTCTTGGAGAGATTCATCTCATGATTTTCCACATAAAATTATAATGGGGGATCTGAATGCCGATCTTCTGCGAGAAAGCAGTGATGCGAGGTTTCTTAGTAAACTGACAGCGGAGCTTTCACTTCAGTTGGTCCAGCAGAGCCGGTCTGTGGCACAGTCGGTAGGAGCGTTGGATTCGTATTCTTGGGGAACCGGGATCGAGTCCCGCTCTCGGCTGTTTTTCAAACGAGCACCTCTGTTTCATGTGTTTTGTACGCAGAACACACTTACGAGCTCCGTCGCTAAGGGATGAAAAAGTGCAGTTGTAAAAATCAACTGACCTTGCGTCCCAGTGGACCGGGGTTTGATTCCCTAGGAAAAATTAGAAAAAATAATTTTCGAAGTTTTTCCGAGGGAATAAACCCGAAAAACACAAAAATATATACAAAAAAGTCCCAATGGGCAAAACACAAAAATTATAAAAAGTCCCACTGGGCAAACTAAAAATATCAAAATAATGAAACCTGGTGATGGCCCAAGATTGTACTTATCTAATCAAGAGGCCAATAAAATATTAAGAAGAAGAAGAAGAAGTTGGTCCAGCATGGTGCCACGCATATAACTCCATGTTCTCACACATGGATTGACCTGATTCTTGTGGATGACAATGACATTGTACTTGACGCACGTAACTTACCTGCGAATTTTCATAGTCAACACAACTTAATTAATGTTTCTATTGCTTATAATACGTGCAGTATAGATCACAAGTCGATTCGATACAGAAACTATAAAAGCATTTGTCAAAATGAATTACTAGAGAAACTAGCCGGCTATGATTGGCCACCATTAACAGCTGGTACTGTCGACCCAGAGTCTGCACTTGGCTGCATTTGTGACAATTTTACTTCTGTCATAGAGAGTTTAGCACCAGTGAAAATACTCAAGCATACGAAGAATAGCCCACCATGGTTAAATAAAGAATTGTCGCAGATGCGGCGCAAGCGAGATGCTACTTACAGAAGATATAAACGGACGAACGAAACGTAATACCTGACTGAGTTTCTGCATTTACGAAAAACGGTTGACGAACAGACTGAACTTGCAAAGACTACATACTATCATAATAGACTGTTTGAAGCACTTGCAAATGGTAATGCCTGGAAGGAGCTGAGAGACCTGAGACTCTTAACCGGACCACAAGGGACTTGAATGGATTCACTCCTGATGAGCTTAACGCGCACTTTGCTGGGCTGTGGGTCTCGCCGCATGATGATGATGAGCTTCGCGAGAGGGTTCTTACTGAATGTAGTGAAGATGGTTTTGCTTTTAAACCAATTAATATCAATGATGTTGTTCTTGCGATTTCCCATTTTTCATCGCAGGCTCGTGGCGAGGATGGCATTCCTCAAAGCGTGATACTTAAAGCCTTACCATTTATTGGTAAACATCTTGTGACTCTGTTCAACTCTTCTTTTGCGCGGGGGGTCTTCCCTGGCCTTTGGAAGCAGATACGTATTGTGCCATTAAAATAATGTTCTGCACCTAAGTCGCCTAAAGATTTTAGGCCAGTTGCGATTTTGTGTTTTTTTTAGAAGGTACTGGAGAAGATCGCCCACGACCAATTGCAGGAATATATCACTACAAATAAGATACTTGATCCCATGCAGACTGGTTACAGAAAAAATCACTCGGACTAAGGCAATCGTCTTTGGCAGTAATCGTTTTATCAATTCATTTTATGCTGGGGCGCCACGGACGATTGACTTTAAGGGAGGTGTCAGCATTCCTTTCTCTGACATTGTAAGGAGCCTTGGTGTTGTGCTTGACTCTAAGCTTTCTTGGGAGCCTCACATTAATATGGTTACAAAAAAATTCAATAGAGTGTTGTACGCTTAGCGGTTTTTTCGTCGGTACACCACGGAGGCTCTGCGTAAACAACTTGCAACCGCCCTGCTGTTTCCGCATCTCGATTACTGTTTGGTAGTTCTGCTCGATGCTTCTCAGGGCTTGAAGAGAAGAATACAAAGACTGCAGAATTCGTGTGTGAGATATATATTAAGTATAAGAATGGGAGCTCATATTTTTCCTTATAGAGCCGCGTTGGGTTGGCTGCGTACTAATTCGAGGAGACAGTATTTTTTGGCTGTATTTGTGTACAAGATCGTGCGCATGAATACTCCGGAGCATCTGATGGGTCTCTTCACTAGATGTGTACCCAGGGTGGCTACTAGGGGAGAAATCAGGGATCTCATGGTGCCCTTTATGCGTACTGAGGTTGGCAGGAATTCCTCCCAAGTTCAAGGTGCGCATTTAAGGAACTCCCTGCCTGCTGAGATTAAACATCTTCCATCTCTCAGCAGGTTCAAAGCAGCGATGAGAGAGTACTTGCTCGACCTGGATTAATATTCTTTACTATTAATTTATGTTAATTTATTTAATTTATTTTTGTAACGTCCTGTATATAGGCTTAAGGTGTGAGTGTATTTATTGTATGAGTGTTGGCTGAATGGTTGGTGAGTGAGAGTTTTTATTTGATTTTATTTTTGACTGCGTTTCATGCTATTGCGTACGCTTTTTATTTTATTTTATTATGTGTTAAATTTAATTCTTTTAAATTTTAATATTGTGACTGATAGATATTGTATGACTTTTATTTATATTGCGTGTATTGTATGATTACTCTGTGATATCGCTTTTATTTATTTTTGTTTATGACTCACTTATTTAGTATTATTAGATTTACACTGACTGTGATATTAATTGTGCAATATTTACATTTATATATATATTTATATTTTTTTATAACATTTTGTGCAATATTTATTGTTTTTATATTTACAAATTGTATTACACGTTTTTGTACTTTTTTACAAAATAAAATAATATCTATCTATCTATATCTATCTATTTCAGAAAAAGAAAAAAAATTACATTTTCGTCAACGGAATTTTTAAAAACTAAAATTGTAATAGGAGATCAATCAACGTATGTATTAAAAACTTTATTAAAAAAATCAAAAATATAATATATGTTATAAATATTTTTGATTACATATGATAAATTTCTGGTTGCATATATTGAAGAAATTTCCGAAGAACAAACTTTTGTTAACAAACAAAAAGAAACTGATTTCAGGATTTTGAAATTCATAATAAATAATTCTGAAGGATTAAGAATTCAATGTAATATTTATGATAAAAATATTGAAAAATTCAAGAAAAATCTAAAATTAAACGAAGTAAATTTTTATAAGATACAATATCATTAATTACAACATAATATTAAACATTTTTTAATATTTCAAAAAATATTATTAGAGAATGTTTATGTATTAACAGCAAAAAGATACAATAAAGAACTTAAATATTATATGGCTTAAAATTAAAATATTATTCGAATATTATTCATTTAGGCGAATACAATACATTGAAAAATAACAAACCAATTAAAATAAATTTCGAAGAAATAAAATTAAGACCTGGATTCATAAGTAATTAAATATTATTGAAAAAAACAATATAATAATATAAATAATTTTTTACTTTTCAGAAATACAAGAGTATTTAAAAAATTCTTTTGCACAAAAACATAAAAAAAATGAATCAGAATACATCGGAACAATAGCGGATGGACAATATAAATTAGAAATTTTATTAAATAAATTAGAAAATGAATATGTAAATTGGGTAAGAGGAACAAAACTAGAAATTATTGGAAAAATAGAATAAAATAGTAAAAACAATTATAATAATATATTATATGCATATACACATATGAAAATATTCATGTATATTTATATATATATATATATATATATATATATATATTTAAAAATTTTATAGATATTACATATATATTAAAAGTAAAAAGATTGGAATTTACTAAAGTATTAAATGATGAAAACATAGAGTTAGAAAAACTTATATTAGCAAATGAAATAATTTTTAATAAGGTAAATTAGATAATTTAATATTTTTATTTCATTACATTAATAAATACAATATTCTCAATATAAAATGATTATTTTTCAAGGTTACAGAAAAACAAATTGATGATAGTTAAAATACAAAATATAAAATAATATTGATTTACTACAAAAAAAATTAATGTGTAAGTTTTTTTTAACAACAATAAAAAATAAATATGTAAGCTTGTAATAAAACATATGTTTGTAAGCTTCTTTTAGCGACAATGAAATTTAACGACATATTAAATAAATATTTAGAATGATTTAAACTTTTTTTTTGTAAAAATATCAAGCAACTGTACAAGCTTCTTTAGCGACAATGAAGAATAAATATGTAAGCTTTTTATAACTACAATGAAATTTAAATTTGTAAGCTTCTATTAGCGACAATAAAAAATAAGTCTATAAAATTATTTCAGTAATAATAACAAATTAATCTGTAAGCTCCTGTTACGGGTGGAATCTTCTAGAAAATAATAAAGCGTAGAAGTATAAGAAATATATTAAACTAAATGAATAAGCCAGTAAGAAAGCGCTGACTAGACGTCTGAAACCAGCTAGCAACAACTCGTGATCGAAAGAAATGATGACGAACTAGCCGACAAGTTAAGACCTGTAGAGAACGAACAAACGCGGCCTACTAGGCTACGAGGCACTAGAGCACCAAGAGAGATGTAGACTACCAGAACGAGACCAGAGCATAGAGAAGCACGAATCCACGATCGACGCAGCTAGGACGTATCAGCGATTTTACACCAGTAGTACCGTAGACATTTCTCTCTCTCGCGACTAACGTAATAATAAATCAAACAGTTTATTTTAAATATCATCTTATTAAATTAATTACCTTCACGCAAATTGACTACTTGGATTTACCAAGCTTAGTCGTGATAAAAAGATACCCACAATATAATAAATCAATTACGTGAAAACGTAACACTCCTTTTAGCGATAACAAACAATAAATTTGTATGCTTATATGAGATTTTTTTAGCGACAATAATGAATAAATTTGTAAGCTTTTTTAGCGACAATGAAAAAAAAGTGTACACTCCTTTAGAGAATAAAAAATAAAAATGTAAGCTTCTTTTAGCTACAAAAAAAAAACATTCTTAATGCTGCCATATATTTATATATGTTGGTCTCAAACCCAAAAATAAAAAATGCAGAGAGGGAGCATTTTGTCTGTATCTTTTCAATATGTATAACATTTAGGACATAAGAAGATAATATTTATTTGTAATCATAATTTTCTATTATTCTATTATTCTATTTTTTATTATTCGCTCATAATTATTATTAAATATTATTATATACTATCATAACTTGAAATTTTAATGTTATTGCTTTTTCATAGAGAAAGCATTGTATCGATAAAAAAAATTTTCTTTATTTTTTCATTAATTTGTACATATTTAGATTTAGGGAGTCAAAAAAAGTGGTTTCCAGAAAATGTCTGTATGTATGTGTGTGTGTATGATTTCAGTACGCCAATAATATCTCGAGAACTACTCGATGGATTTGCTTCAAATTTCGCATGCAATTTATTTTTTTGTTTAACTAGAGGGGAAGCTATTGAAAATCGATCTTCTTAGCTCAGTTTTTTTTTAGAGCTATTTTAATAATTTTGGATCTTACGTAAACTACTCTAAGAATTTGCTGAAAAATGTGTATAGAAATTATTTGGTTACTGTTAAAATAATAAAAATATTTGAAAACTGATTTTTTTAGCTTATTATTAATTCTATTATTTTTCTATTTCACGGAAACCATTCGATAGATTTGCTCCAAAATTTGTATACAAGTTACTTGCTACTGTCTGAAGAAAACAAGTTTTGGAAAACTAATTTTCTCAGTGCAGTTTTAATTTAAGAGAATTTTGAAAATTTTCATACAAATTTTTATTTTTCATCTATCTTCTTTCTTAGCGTGCTTACGATTAGAAATTTCGTTGTCATCGTTCTTTTAAAGTACAAATTTATAAATAAATATTAATGTTAGACAATTTTTTTACATTAGAATCACATTTAAATAAATATAAAAAAATTAATGAAACTCAAAGAGCTCTATGAGAAAGCATTCCGCCAAAGCACTTGGCAGCGTTTTTACTATTCTATTTTTAATTTATTACAAAAATATATAAGTTTGATTCATTGTGAACTTTTGAATGTCGCGTTAAACCATCTTTTTTTTTATTAATTCTAATTCTATAACTTCATATCTTATATTTTTATGTATCAATGTTTTCTATTGAACTTTTTTCACATTCACAAATATAAAATTTAGCATTATTATGTCCTACTCTTCTATTTACTTTGAAATGTGTGTATTCGGAGGGTTGGCGAGCGAAGCGAGCAGAGGGGAGACCCCTAGTATATATATATATATATATATATATATATATATATATATATATATATATATATATATTAGGGTGGCGCTTATTTCCCAAAATGCTTGAATATCGTCTCCCATCCCGGGGATCGGTTGTTAGTATCCAAAAACTATAAATGAATCCAAAAAATCCGGTATAGAAAGTTTTAAACACGTTTCAATTTTAAAAAAACGCTTTTTCCTCATTTTTTCCAAATTTTTCGTACTTTGATGCTCTAATTCTTTTCTAAATTATTTTTGGGACTTTGTGCGCATATAAATCATTTCTGTCAGTAAAAAAAATATCCCCCATAGTGCTTTAGAAGCAAAATAATTTGTTTTCACCGAGATGTAGCTTGTTAATTCAGTAAAAAATTTTTAAAAAAGTACTTTTTTTCGTGATTTTAAGTTTATAGATGGGTTTTCGTCACTAGAAGTGCAAATGAGTTTTACTATGCAAAAGTAGAGTTGAAAACCTTTAATTTCATTTTTTATACAAGTTCCCAAGTGCTTTCATTACCGAGATATGATCATTCAAAGTTGGTACAAAAATCGAAGTATGAAATCTGTGAACTAACTACTTTATTTCGTTTGTGAAAAGATCTAACAAGGAGAGTGTTTCACCTTCGGGTCACCGATTGGGCTCAAATTTAAGAAATGTTTTCTGGATGCAGAAACATGGAAAAAGCCAAAATTTTAGAGACCAACGCTCAAAATTTCTCTAGTTATAGGCCATTGAAGAAAATCACGAAAAAAGTTACTAGATTTTCAAATGCTTATAGTTCCTCAGCATTGTTAGCTAAAAGCTTATACCTTTTTTGAATGAAAGCTGAGCTCAAATCCTTTCGAAATAGCACCTAAGGCATCCCAAAATATTATTTTTTCCCAAAGTTAGAGCGCAATGAAGATTAGACCTAATTTCAGCTTTTATTATTAATTAATGTTTTAAACAGAAAATTAAGGTCAAATCTTCATTGCGCTCTAACTTTGGAAAAAAATAATATTTTGAGATACTATAGGTGCTATTTCGAAAGAATTTGAGCTTAGCTTTCATTTAAAAAAAGGTACAAGCTTCTAGCTAACAATGCTATGGAACTATAAGCGTTTGAAAATCTAGTAACTTGTTTCGTGATTTTCTTCAATGGCCTGTAACTAGAGAAATTTTGAGCGTTGGCCTCTAAAATTTTGGCTTTCTTCATATTTCTGCATCTAGAAAACATTTCCCAAATTTGAGCCCAATCGGTGACCCGAAGGTGAAACACTCTCCTTGTAAGTTAATATTACACAATTAAAATTTCTAATAAAAGCAAACAATATATTTTAAAAAATATAGTAAACAAAAATATATAATATGTTATAAATACATTTTATTAATTTCTTACATCACTCTGTTCTCAGTTTCTTAATCAATTTTTTTTTATCAGCACTGGCTAATAAATTTTTTCTACTTTCATCAATAAACTGGAGTAAATACTGTTTTTGATCTTCATCACGAGATCGAGTATTGACATATTCTTCAGCTAAGTGAATCGCTCTTTCGGCGCAGTCATTCACTACAACAAGATGTTTTAATTTTTCACGGCACTCTAAGTAAGAAGGATTCTTTTCCCTTAAGAGGAGGTCACGTATCTCTGTCCTTTTTTAATCAAAGCATTGAGTTTTTTACAAAAATTAATAACTTTAGCAAAAAATGAAGAGAAAGCCGCATCTCGTATCAAAAAAAGCAATAATTTCTTTGATAAGAAAAAATTAATTTTATTGCTTCATTCTCAAGAAAACCTCGAAAAACCAAATTGTTCAACCTAACCTCTATGATTTAAGTTTTTCAAGGTTTTCTTGAAAACGAAGCAATAAAATTAATTCTTTCTCATCAAAGAAAATATTGCTTTTTTTGATACAAAATGCGGCTTTCTCTTCATTTTTTGCTAAAGTTATTAGTTTTTGTAAAAAAATAATTTCTTTGATTAGAAAAGGACAGAGATACGTGACCTCCTGTTAAAGTACAAACCTGTTTTAAAAATGTTTTATCTAAATTAAACCTACTAAAAAAATTCAAACTTTGACTATTTGTGAAATAATCAAGTGTTTTGTCGTACAATGATCGAATGCCCTCATCAGATGGATCAAATTTTTTCAAAATATCGTCATCTGAAGGTTTGTTTTTGAGTGATTTAATTATTCTTCGTTTGGTACTGATATCAACATCATTATCGAAAAGTGAAAGAATAGTGAGTTCTGGTGACAAGTACCATAAATGGTTTCTAAATTTATGTAAAGTAGCATCTGATATGCTTTTGTCGATATCTTTGAAATCAATTAATGATTTTATTAATTTCAAATCTTTGTTTGGAGCGGAAATAGCTAAAGGAGCGGTGTATCATGGATCGAGATATTTGAATACAATGAATTTACATACAGCATATAATTTAGCTTCGTCGCCCTTACTCATTTTGAAAGATTTTCTGAATAAATACATTTTTATTGTGTAGATAGCTTTAGCCATCCAGCGAGCATGGTGAATTGCTCCTGGCTTTTTAAAAGTTATGGTTTCGTCAACGCCCAAGAAAATTAAACAGAGCTCTAATAATTCTTTGTAATCATTTCTAGGCTGCTCTTCTGCTGAAAATTCTTTTATATTTTGAATCGCATCAGGAACTTTACCGAGTATTTTCAATCAATTGCTTCATTTATTCATATTCGTGCTTTCTTATTTAGCTCTTGCAATATTGATAGATTTACGATTGAGGATTAAAGTATCAAGATCAATGTTCAATTCATAAGCAATAAGACCGGTTATGAAAACAGCATCTCTGTCAGAAACTTTAGCTTTGTCAAAAGCTGCCACGACTGCTGGAGACATCACATTAATAGAACCTCTTTCATTTTTTTTTTTCATAGTTCCTTCCTTTTGCAGTATAAACTATATTAGATCTTTGCGAGCTTGAAGAGATTTCTTCAGTAGATGATTGCTCTGTTTGAAGCAATAACAGAGCTTTTGATCCTAAAAACAAATATAATCAAATGTGTAACTAAAATGAATGAAGACATTCTTGAATGACGAAAGTAAAAGTAAGAATAGTTTTCGACATATTTAATCACCTTACTGAAAAATCTCAAATGAGACCTCAAATGAGATTTCAAATGAAATCTCATGCCAACATCTTATTTGACAATATTTCTTATTTTAGTAGGTTTGAAATCATCGATTAGAGACTATTTTTGACAAATTAGTACTTGGGAATTTTTTTTTTAATTTGAATTTATAAAATTTTTTCCAAGTCCCAATTTAATAGTCACCAATCGATGATTTTAAAAAAACCAAAATAAAAATTATTGCTTAATGAGATTCCGGCATGAGATCTAATTCCAGATTTAAATTGAGAATTTTTAGCAAGGCATGGTTTAACGGTGACTAAAAATATATTTACTTGTCATAATATCTGTCTCTGAGACGAAATGTTCACTCTTAATAGATCCAGCTTCACTAATTGATGAATTTTGGCTGAATGTTTGACAGAGTTCTATTTCCGGATCCACGATTTTCGAAGTTGAAGGTTGTAGCAATTGTTCAATATTTTCTGGGGTCAAAATGTTTTCATCTGTAATTAAATGTAATCATAGAAAAACCAACTACAATTGTTACAAATCAAATTTTTACATATTATAAATGCATTATTACCTGAAATGTTTTCAGATTCTATTAAAGGTAATTTGATTTTTATGATATCAATTGGTTTCGACAGAAAAACTTTTTTAACTGATTCGTCCATTGAACCCAATAGTGTCATTGAAATATCTTGGGAAATATCAAATACATCAGCCATTTTTTCAAGAAATTCAGTGACTTTTGCACTCGGCTTATTCTGAAATTTTCTTACTTGTGTATAAGACTGGTATAGATTTTTTAATTTTTCGATGCAATGATTCTTTTTACTTTTATGGATGATTCTTCCCATATACCTAAAATTTCCTTGATTACAATCCGAACAGCATCAGCTAATTTGGATTTTTCAATTTGAGTCTTGTACAGTAGTCTTTTAAGAACAACTAAATTAGATGGTAAATATCTGTCATCGAATTCAGAAATCAAGTTATTTGTTATATCAGATAACTCTAAATTCTGTTGATCAGACGCCATTTTTCTCTCTAATGAAAACTGTCAAAATCTTATAAGTTTACAATTGGTTGATGTCACCTATAATGGACAGCCTGCGAAACAAATAATCACGTCGTTAAAATAATTAAGCGTTAAAAGAAAATTGTTATAAAAAAACTCGTGTGGCTAGAAATTTAGTTCTAAATTTAGCAGATACAATAAATATTTTTCAACTAAAATTTGGTCAAGTTTGTTTTAAGACAAAATAATAAAATTTAAGTTTTGTTTTTCATGATTGTCTTGTGCAATTATATTGTATCCTTTATATCCATGAGAATATTAGATTTTTAATAAAAAATGCTACTTGATTGATAATAAACACGATCTCAAGTCAAAGCGTAATTTGAATTAAATATTTATGAAATATCCGTACATAAGATAATGTTCAAGAAATAAATTTTCTCATTCTGAGTTTTTGAATTTATAAGTTAGACCAGAAACATTGATTAAGAAAACATTTATTAAAATTAGTAGATAGATAGCTCCGGATATCAGATTTTAATGAAATTTCGTAGTTAGTTTCTGTTCGATATATCTAAGAAAAATCCAGAACCTTAAGGCCTAATGCTGACTTGTTTTTGAAATATAACATATCTTCTGAAATTTTCTCCTTTCGTTGTACTGCAACATCAAACTTTTTATTTTAAATATTTTATATTTATTCAAAGCAAATAATTTTGCTTTAATTTACTTGAAATCAGCTAAAATCGTTGATATATAATTATAAAATAAAATATTTTATTAAATAAAATACCATTAAAGGTAAAAATTTAATTAAATTTTTAACTTACATCGAAGTCGATGGTTTCATTATCAATAAAATTATCTAAGAATTTGAATAATATTTTTGTATAATTAAATATTATCGTTCACTTTTTTACTATTACTACGTTTTTATTAACTCGCTTTGGTGTCTGTCTGTCTGTCTGTCTGTCTGTCTGTCTGTCTGTTCGGTACGAATTTTGCAACCGATTGTAAACTAACTTCCTGATGAGCTAGAGACTTGAAATTTTAAATATAGCTCGGAACTGGATGACAATGCAATATTATAAAAAAAATATATATATCTATCGAACAATATATTAATATATTCAATCATATACGGAGATGTTGGCAAAATTGAAGATTTGAAGATTTTATATATAGATACACTTTTAACATTAGTGTCTAAACATCTTCGAAAATTTTAAAAATCTTCTTTTGATATATTAATATATTAATATATTAATATATTAATATATCAAATATAGTAATATATTAATATAGTAATATATTAATATATTAATATATCAAATATATTAATATATTAATATATCAAATATATTAATATATTAATATATTAATATATCAAATATATTAATATATTCAATATTATATTTTTGCATGCATTGTTGGATAATATAATTAAATATATATTCCCAATGAAAAATATATTAATACAATTATATACGGAGATATTGGAAAAATTGAAATTTTGAAGATTTTATATATAGATATACTTTTAACATTAGTGTCTAACCATCTTCGAAAATTTTTAAAATTCTTTAACTTCTCATATTGCAATTAGACATAAATTACAGCATTTTGTATTGTACATATAAAATTTGAGACTGTATTTTATTCATTTTATGGTCTATCAATGCATAAAACAATAAATTTTGGTTGAATTTCTAATAGCGTCATTATCGTCAAAATGGCGGGAAACTCAGCATGCGATTGCGTGTTCTCTAAAAAAAATAGATGAAACACGTTTTAGTCCCTTGATAACAATATATATGCTATATAATATGCACTGTTGGACAACACGATAAAATTTATATATATATATATATATTTAATATATTTAGAGGGATATACTCATGAAATTAAGTTTTTAAAAATTTTTGAAAATATTATATATTTAGGATACTCATAATGTTAAAATTTTCAATCTACCACGTTTTTAATTGAACTAAAAAGTATAAAATAATATTAAAAATAAAAAAAAAACTTTTTAATGTACTACGTTTTATAATGAACCAAAAGTATAAAATAATGTGTAATGAAATGAAAAGTGAATAATGATTTGAAATAAAAAAAACGTGGGGCGCATACAATACATAATAATAAACATGCGCCCCACGTTTTTTTATTTCAAATCATTATTCACTTTTCATTTCATTACACATTATTTTATACTTTTTGGTTCATTATAAAAACGTAGTACATTAAAAAGTTTTTTTTTTATTTTTAATATTATTTCTATAATTTTTTAATGATTTATTCCACTATAAATCAGGCTTATAAGATTTATAGTGTAATAAATCATTGAAAAATTGTAGGAAAAAAGTGAGTAATAACATTTAATCATACAAAAATATCATTCAAGTTCCTAGATAATTTCATTAATAATCAAACCATCAACTTCGATTTAAGTTGAAAATTTAATTAAATTTTCACTTTTAATGGTATTTTATTTGATAAAATATTGTATTTTATAATTATATATTAACAATTTCAGATGATTTCAAGTAAATCAAAGCAAAATTATTTGCTTTGAATCAATATAAAACATTTAAAATAAAAAGTTTGATGTTGCAGTACAACAAAAGGAGAGAATTTCAGAAAACATGTATGTTATAATTCAAAAACAAGTCAACATTAGACCTTAAGGTCTTAGAGTCTAATGATAAGTTCTTCATGAAATATAAGGCATCATATATTTTCTTAGTTTTATTGATTTTAAAGCACTAACATCAAAATCTTTATATGTTGCATATATTATATTTACTCAAAGCACTTTAATTAGCTTTGATTTTAATATAATTTAATACAAATAGTTTCTTATACGTATGAATTATAATATTTAATATTATTAAGCACTTTGAGAAATAAAAATTCAATAAAATTGTGAACTTACCCAAGCGTCGACAATGCAATTGCTAATAAAATTATCTAATAATTTGATTAATGTTTTAATATTATTGAATAAAATCATTCATTATAATTTGAATGATTTTATTCAATAATATTAAAAGATTAATCAAATTATTAGATAATTTTATTAGCAATTGCATTGTCGACGCTTGGGTAAATTCACAATTTATTTGAATTTTTATTTCTCAAAGTGCTTAATAATATTAAATATTATATTTCATACGTATAAGAAACTACTTTTATTAAATTATATTAAAATCTCTGCTAGTTAGATGAATACTATATTAAGTACCGCCAAACATATCATTTTATTCTTTTCTAGAGAACAGACAAGATTGCTGATATATATTATAATCAAGAAATTTTTTTGCTTGGAGCTATAAAAATCTATCTATAAAGTGACACTAAGTTTGATATGACAAAATTAAATTAATTTATAAATGTAAATACAGTAGTACATGGATTGAAATCATGTCTATCTAAATTACATCATCAAAATATAATATAAATAAAAAGCGAACTAATAATTATAGTCTTTTTGTACTTTTAAAATAAAGCAATAAAATACTGGAGCGCATATGACACAAAAGATTATCAAACTTATATCTAACACATAGGCAATTACTTGAAACTTATTTCTGAACATATATAAACTTAAAAAATCATTAATTCATAAAAATATATATTTACTTTTATGTAATAATGAAATGTTTAGTGAAGTATTTCTATTTTTCTATTCTCTGATAAAACAAACTACTGTATTTCAAATTATCAAGATAGTTAATTTTACATGTTTACTTTATGGTTCAACCATACACACTAAACACTGCTTCTGCTAGAGAGAGAGTCTAGGGTCTCAAGTTGGAATTCATAGACCCAACACAAGCAACTATGTTATTTGAGTATCAATGTTACTCAAGTAACACTTATAAATTGTAGTTTAGTTACAAGTATCAATATTACTTGAGTAACATTGATACTCAAGTAGCACCATCGCTTGAGTTGGGTCTGTGAATGCCAACTTTAGTTATAACGGAAACAGGCAACCTAGACTTTTAAAAGTGACCGCAAGGCCAGCGTTGCGATCGAGTAAGAAATAGTTCTTATACATATAGTGGGAAATAAATGGAGGGCCACGTTCGTGAAATGTCCAGGAGAAGGAAGATATGAAATCTCTTTCTGTCTCTGTTTAGGCACGTTTTTCTCAAATTATAGTATAGAGGATTAGAAGTAAACAGCTAAATATTATGTCTTGAAAGGTAGAACGTAAGAATGAAGCGTTTAAATTTATATTTCGATTTTCGTACCAACTTTGAATGATCATATCTCGGTAATGAAAGCACTTGGGAACTTGTATAAAAAATGAAATTAAAGGTTTTCAACTCTACTTTTGCATAGTAAAACTCATTTGCACTTCTAGTGACGAGAACCCGTCTATAAAATTGAAAACACGAAAAAAAAGTACTTTTTAAAAAATTTTTTACTGAATTAACAAGCTACATCTCGGTGAAAACAAATTATTTTGCTTCTAAAGCACTATGGGGGATATTTTTTTTACTGACAGAAATGATTTATATGCGCACAAAGTCCCAAAAATAATTTAGAAAAGAATTAGAGCATCAAAGTACGAAAAATTTGGAAAAAATGAGAAAAAAGCGTTTTTTTAAAATTGAAACGTGTTTAAAACTTTCTATACCGGATTTTTTGGATTCATTTATAGTTTTTGGATAGTAACAACCGATCCCCGGGATGGGAGACGATATTCAAGCATTTTGGGAAATAAGCGCCACCCTAATATATATATATATATATATATAATTGCCGAAAATAACCATTTTTTTATCGTTATATTATTTTCACAAATTTTATTATAATTTTTTTTATCATATTACAATTAATTCATAGCATTTTTTACAATTTCTTTTATTTTTCAGCTTTTAATAGCAAAAAGGCAGTAAATTAAATTAGTTGATATAAAAGCAATTTTATTGTGAACATCTTTGAAAAAAGTTTATTAAAAATAAATTAAAATTCTCAAGAGAATTCGAATTTCCAATAATGGTTTTGACTGAAAAAGATAAATTGATAGTTAAAGGGCAGGGATTGTATAGTGGGATTGCTTCCATCTTAACTGATATTTATATATTGGAATTTAATAATATTTTAAACCGGTGCACCTCATTCAACATGCAATTAACTTTACGAATTCAAAGACCACAATATATTAATCCAGTACCGATTGATTGAGAATTTATACAGTTATTATTTTCCAGAAATTTAGAAAAAGGTCACTGAATTCGCATGTATTATAATAATAAGGTAATTCATATATATGACAGTTTAAATCTTAAATATCTACAAGATGAGAATAAGATTTATATGAACAGATTATTTCCAAGCAAATCAGAATTGAGCATAGTATTCGAAACAGTACAATCACAAACAAACAATTATGATTGTGGCGTTTTTGCAATTGCTTTTGCTGTTGCAATACTTTATAACTTATCTCCATGTTGTTTAAGACGATATTTGATGAGATGATATTTCTCAAATGCGATTACATTTATCAAAAATTTTTGAAACGCAACAAATAATAATGTTTCCAGTTTTACAAAATTATAATAATGCAAATATCAATTACGATAATCCACCGGACATGATAAGGATGAGTTTTCGTTATGAGCAGCGTCTAAATCAAATACTATTAAATTTAGATTCCGCCGAGCTTGGACTATCAGAAAAAAACTCACAAATGCATTTATTGGCAGAACAAAAAAAGATCATAGAAATGTATCGCAAACAAAAGAATTTGAATCATGAAACAATTTTTATGGAAATAGACAATGTTATTACAAATACAAAGTTTTAAAACCAGATAATGATATAATGGAAATCGATGATATCCTCTTAAATTATAACAATAATAAAATTAGGACTGTTGAGATTAAATTAAATGAAAAAAAAAGAAACAAAAGAAATTGATGAAAAAGAAGCTTTATTTGTAGCAGGACTTAATAGGAAAATGGTAATAGAACAATCACATAAATATAAAGAAAATTCAGAAAGAGACATTATTATGAAAATGCAAGAAGAAAAAAGTAATGATTAATTAGAACTGAGACGTGTTCAAGAAGCTTTACGTAAGAAAAAAGCTTCTATGAAAATGAAAAAAGGACAACCAAATAAAAATAAACAGAAATTAGAAAATACTAAGATAACAAAATTGCAATTCAAGGAAAAAGTGAGTACGGACAAATTGGAGCAAATACGTGCGAATGAGGCTTTACGTAAGAAAGAAGCTTATATAAAAATTAAAGAAAAACAACAGAATAAATATAAAAAAAATTAGAATATACTAAAATAACAAAAATGGAATCAAAGATAAAAAAGGTGCTGATAAAATGGAACAAATACGTACATATGAAGCTTCACGTGAGAAAAAAGCTTACATAAAAATAAAAGAAGAATAACCAAACAAATATAAAGAAAAAAAATTGAAAATATTAAGATATCAAAAAGAAAATTGATTGAAAATAGAGATACTAATAAATTTAAAAAATTGCATGCAAAAGAAAAATTACGCAAAAAAGAAACTTATAGAAAACTTATTAATGAACAATATAATGAATATGAAAGAATGATACAAATTTAAAATCAAAAATAGGAAAATGCTAATATTATCAATTAAAGACACAATTAAAGACAAAATTGAAGACAGTAAAAATTATAACGAAAATTACAATAATAATTATTATAATAACAATCATAAAATTGTATTTAACAAAGTTATTGATAAAACAATAAAGGGCAAAATCGAAAAAAAAAATTTAAAAAATTAAATGAAAAAATTTTAACTGAAAAAATGAATTCGAAACTGATTGGTTGTATAGCTAATATATACTTCGATGAAAATCTTATATCTGAAAATTACATTGGTTCCATAACAAATACATGTGTTTATTGTAATGCGAAACATTTTGCTTTCGAATATAATAAAAGTGAGCCACCTGGTAATAGCCTAAGAATAGTACCTCTCTATTCAAAAGGCCAATCAAACTTGAAGAAGAAGAATACTAAAAGTAACGATTTCTCCAATTGTTGTGATAAAGGTGAAATAGAATTATTAGAAAATCCTCCTTAACCAAAACAATTAAAGATTTTAGCAACTGAATTCACGGAAGAAAGTATTGATTTTCGACGAGATGTTAGGTTGTACAATAATGCTTTAGCGTTCGCAAGTTTCGGTGCGAATTCTGATGCATTTCGGGGTAAAGAACCACAAGTTATTAGAATATGTGGACAAAAAAAAAGAAAACTAATACTTACTAGGAGAGTGTCACACCTCCGGATCACAGATTTTGCTCAAACTTTGGGATAAGTTTTCAGATGATAAAATATGGAAAAAGCTAAAGTTATAGTCATAAATACTCAATATTTCCCTAGTTACAGGCAATTAAAGAAAATCACTAAAAAAAGTTACTAGATTTTTAAACGCATATAGTTCTTTAGCGTCGATAGCTACAAGCTTGAAACATTTTTTTTTACTACGTTTTTACTACGTTTTTATTAACTCGCTTTGGTCTGTCGTTTTTTCTGTCTGTCTGTCTGTCTGTCTGTCTGTTCGGTACGAATTTTGCAACCGATTGTAAACTAACTTCCTGATGAGCTAGAGACTTGAAATTTTAAATATAGCTCGGAACTGGATGACAATGCAATATTATAAAAAATATATATATATCTATCGAACAATATATTAATATATTCAATCATATACGGAGATGTTGGCAAAATTGAAGATTTGAAGATTTTATATATAGATACACTTTTAACATTAGTGTCTAAACATCTTCGAAAATTTTAAAAATCTTCTTTTGATATATTAATATATTAATATATTAATATATTAATATATCAAATATATTAATATATTAATATATCAAATATATTAATATATTAATATATCAAATATATTAATATATTAATATATCAAATATATTAATATATTAATATATCAAATATATTAATATATCAAATATATTAATATATTCAATATTATATTTTTGCATGCATTGTTGGATAATATAATTAAATATATATTCCCAATGAAAAATATATTAATACAATTATATACGGAGATATTGGAAAAATTGAAATTTTGAAGATTTTATATATAGATATACTTTTAACATTAGTGTCTAACCATCTTCGAAAATTTTTAAAATTCTTTAACTTCTCATATTGCAATTAGACATAAATTACAGCATTTTGTATTGTACATATAAAATTTGAGACTGTATTTTATTCATTTTATGGTCTATCAATGCATAAAACAATAAATTTTGGTTGAATTTCTAATAGCGTCATTATCGTCAAAATGGCGGGAAACTCAGCATGCGATTACGTGTTCTCTAAAAAAAATAGATGAAACACGTTTTAGTCCCTTGATAACAATATATATGCTATATAATATGCACTGTTGGACAACACGATAAAATTTATATATATATATATATATTAATATATTTAGAGGGATATACTCATGAAATTAAGTTTTTAAAAATTTTTGAAAATATTATATATTTAGGATACTCATAATGTTAAAATTTTCAATCTACCACGTTTTTAATTGAACTAAAAAGTATAAAATAATATTAAAAATAAAAAAAAACTTTTTTAATGTACTACGTTTTATAATGAACCAAAAAGTATAAAATAATGTGTAATGAAATGAAAAGTGAATAATGATTTGAAATAAAAAAACGTGGGGCGCATACAATACATAATAATAAACATGCGCCCCACGTTTTTTTATTTCAAATCATTATTCACTTTTCATTTCATTACACATTATTTTATACTTTTTGGTTCATTATAAAAACGTAGTACATTAAAAAGTTTTTTTTTTATTTTTAATATTTTTAAATTAAAGCTGAGCTTAAATTCTTTCGAATTAGTAGTTATAGCATGTAAGAATATTATTTTTTCCCAAAGTTAGAGCGTGATAAACATTGGACCTGATTTTTCTTTTAAAAACATTAATTAATAATAAAAGCTGAAATTGGATCCAATCCTTATTACGCTCTAACTTTGGAAAAAAATAATATTCTTACATGCTATAACTACTAATTCGAAAGAATTTAAGCTCAGCTTTAATTTAAAAAAAGTTTCAAGCTTGTAGCTATCGACGCTAAAGAACTATATGCGTTTAAAAATCTAGTAACTTTTTTAGTGATTTTCTTTAATTGCCTGTAACTAGGGAAATATTGAGTATTTATGTCTATAACTTTAGCTTTTTCCATATTTTATCATCTGAAAACTTATCCCGAAATTTGAGCAAAATTCGTGATCCAGAGGTGTGACACTCTCCTAGTTAGTAGAATGTACTTGGTAAGTCCGAAAGATAGAGAACGTTATTTTATTAGATTATTTCTATTACTTGTAAAAGGAGCCACATCTTCTGGAGCTTTGCGTACTGTTGATGATGCAATATACGATTCGTTTTATAAGGCAGCTAAGGCGAAACAATTAATAAATAAAGATGAAGAAAGTGGTAGATGTTTGGAAGAAGCATCTTCAACAGAATTTCCTTATGCTCTTGGTGAATTATTTGCTTTTATTTGCGTTTTTCGCTGCCACTACATAAATTACATTTAAAAGTAGGAGTTCTTATAATAATTTTAAGAAATTTAAATGTCAATGAGGGACTTTGTAATGGAACTGGATTGATAGTAAAAAAATTGCTCAAATATTCCATTCAAGCAAAATTAGTAACTGGACAAAACAAAGGTAAATTAGTTTTCATTCCAAGAATAAGTTTATCTACATCTAGGGAAGAAATTTCTTTTAATATGCAATGAAAACTGTTTCCTATTAGATAAGGTTTTGCGATGACTATTAATAAATCTCAAGGACAATCTTATGAAAAAGTTATTGTTTATTTGCCGTCACCAGTTATTAGTTATGGACAATTATATGTTGCTCTTTCAAGGACAAAATATAAAAATAATTTAAAAAGACCAAGAAAATATAAGAATCAAAAAAATATTTGGCTCAAAAGAATATAGAGCCCAAGAAAATATAAGAATCAAAAAAATATTGGACCCAAAAAAATATAGAGCCCAAGAAAATATAAGAATCAAAAAAATATTGGGCCCAAAAAATATAGAGCCCAAGGAAATATAAGAATACAAAAATTATAAGGCCCAAAGAAAATAGTACTGAAAAAAGTAGGGCCCGAAAAATATAAGGCCCAGGAAAATATAGAGCCCAAAAAATATAGGACCCAAAAAAATAAAAAGCCGAAAAAAATATGAGGTCCAAAGAAAATGACACTAAAAAAATGTAGGGCCCGAAAAATATGAGGCCCAGAAAAATATAGAGCTAACAAGAATATAGGACCCAAAAAAATTATAGAACCCAAAAAAATATAATTTTTAAAAAAATATTGGGCCCGAAAAAATAAGAGGTCCAAAAAAATACAAAGCCCAATAAAATAAAAAAAAAAAAAAAAAAATATAGAGCCCAAGAAAATATAAGAATCAAAAAAATATTGGACCTAAAAAAATATAAGAATTAAAAAAATATTAGGTCCAAAAAATATAGGAATCAGAAAAATATTGGGCCCAAGAAAATATAAGAGTCAAAAAAATATAGAGCCCAAGAAAATGTAAGAATCGAAAAAATATTGAGTCCAAAAAATATTAGAATCAAAAAAGTATTGAACCCAAAAAAATATAGAGCCAAAGAAAATATAAGAATCAAAAAAATATTGGGCCTAAATATACATATAGAGCCCAAGAAAATATAAGAATAAAAAAATATAGAGCTCAAGAAAATATAAGAATCAAAAAAACATTGGGCCTAAGAAAATATAAGAATCAAAAAAATATTTGACTCGAAAAAATAAAGAGCCCAAGAAAATATAAGGATAAATAAAGAAGGGCCTAAAAAATGGGAATTGAATAAAAATCCTCCTTGATAGGAGGACGAGTAACGCTATTGCCACATAATAAGGAAAAATATATTTCTTTTACAAAATACATAGATGACAGTGACCTAAGTTTTAGATTTATAGATTCTTGGCGTTTTCTTCCTTCGTCATTAGAAAAGCTTGCATCATACTTGGAAAACGTGCCGATATTAATAAAAGAATTTCGAACTGATGAATTCACAGATGAGAAAATTGATTTTCTCAAACGTAAAGGTATATTTCCATATGATTTTGTAGATGCGTTGGATAAATTATTAGTTACAAAAGCCTAAGAAAAATCAGTTTTATAACCAGCTCACCGATTCTCATATTGCTGATAAAGACTGTGAGCATGCTATTCAATGTTTGGAGTAAGTTTAATACAAGGACATTAGGCGAGTATTCGGATTTATACTGAAAAACAAATGTTTTACTATTAGCAGATATATTTGAAAGTGTTCGAGAAACATCACTCAAAGCTTGCCGTTTATGTCCAGCTCACTTTTATACGTCTCCAGGCTTGACATTTCCAGCAGAGCTACAAATGACGAAGGTAGAACTGGAGCTTCTTACAGATATAAATACTTTGATGTTCATTGAAGCAAGTATTCGGGGAGGAATAAGTCAATGCTGTAATCGTTACGCCAAGGCGAACAATCCATACATGGGCTCTTCGTATGATGAAAAACAGAAAATGAAAACACTTATGTACTTTGATATTAATAATCTTTATGGATGGGCAATGGTTCAATATTTGCCAATTGGAAAATTCAAATGGGTAGAATATGAAACAAATCCAAACTTTTACAATGCACCGCCAGATTCAGATATTGGATATATTGCTGAGGTAGATTTGGATTATCCTGAGGAAATACACGATGAGCATCGAGATTTTCTATTCTGCGCAGAGCATAGTGAGCCACATAGCTCGAAACAAACGGAACTTCTCACTACTGTGAAGAACAAGGAGAGTATGTTATTTAGTATCGAACACTTGGACAAGTGCTGAAAAATGGACTTCGATTGAAAAAAGTGCATTGAATTTTGAGTTTAAAGAAGAAAGCATGGCTCAAACCTTATGTGGAATTGAATACTCAAAAAAGAATGCAGACAAAGAACAAATTTCAAGAACTTTTTTATAAATTGTTAATTAATACTGTCTATGGAAAGTGCATTGAGCGAGATCGGTCTCGAGTTGATGTCCGATTAGTAAATAAATTCACTGGTAGATATAAAGCAGAAGCACACATAACTCTACCAAATTTACACAGCTGTGCTATTTTTTTATGAGAATTTGGTTACCATTCAAATGAAGAGAACGAGCATCACAATCAAGAAATCTATTTACGTTAGATTTTGCATTTTAGAATTATCAAAAACATCAGTTTACAATTTTCATTATTCGTATATGAAAAAGCGAGTTGGAGACAAATGCAAACTTTTGTATACAGATACTGATAGTCTCATATACGAAGTTGAGGACGTTGACATGTACAAAATAATGAACGAGGACATACATAAAGAGTATAGCCGAATAAGCATGTAAAAATGGCCTTAACTTGGATTTCCCTGAAACTTTGCTTATTTTTTTGTCTTGTCAAAAAACTAAAATCCTGAAAGTTTCAGATCCCTATGGTCAAAATTGGCTTCATAACCTCAAAAAACGTGTTTTTCGGTTTTTTGCTATAATTAGGTGAATTCTTAATGGATCTTCAAAATTCAAAATCGAGGTAAAAGAGCATGATAAAACGCATATATTTAGTGACTATATAAGACCTTATGAATCTCAAACATAACCTAAAAATAAATTTGGAAATTCCAAAATGGCCTGTACATTAACGGTATGAATGCATACTTATTTTTGACTTTTGGAAACTTTACTTTTCATAAAATCTATCATTCATATTTCTTGCAGATTTTTGTAGGAATAGTAAAAAGTACCTAAAATATCAAAAAACTGAAAATTTTATAGATTTATAGCATTTTCGAGACTCTACTGCATTCTGATCATGAAAATAATACCAAATACACGTTCAGCGACCGAAAAAATCTCCTAAATATCGATATTTAGTCGGATTTATATCATACGTATCCATAAAATACGAGAATAAGCTTTAAAAAAATCGTCAAAAAGACTCCTGTAATCTTTTTATTACCATCTTAAACTATAATTTCACCACATCATCTTCAAATTAACCTTAAAAATTTATTCACTGACCAATAGCTTCATTGGACCTCAACTATCATTTTTCTGACGTATTCGAGACAATCCTTTCTATAATTTCTTTGAAATAACCTCAAAAACATATTGATGGATTCTAAGAGCTTCTTACTGAGATTGTTTATATTGTTCAATGCGATGTTTTGTCGAGCACCACCAAAATATCGCCAAATAATGCGCTTAGCCAGCAAAAATATTTCATGTTGTGCTACAGCATGATTTAAAAATAATTAACATCAAAATAGTAATGTAATATTACTAAAATCTTTTACTATTTTAAAGATACATTAGCGAGCCGAGCTTGTGTTGGAGTACAAGCAAGCAGGTGAGCCCCACACAGTATAAAACGTTTGAAATATTTTCGAAATATTTCAAAACTTTTCATGCTGTGCAGCTCTGCTGGACAGCTCTGTAGTTTATATTTGTTAGTGTTACCGTAGAAGATGTAGTTTCTGATTATATAAAAGAAATCATGCCCTGATAGGAATCCCGTTCTTTACGGTATTAACTATTCGAATTAAAAAATAAAGACAATGATTACATAACACAAGAACGTAACAATAATTTACAAAAATATGCACATTTAGGTAATCTGAAACTGAAAATAAATTAGTCTGCTATTTTAGTTGATAACGAAAAAAATATTATCTTTATTAAACTTGAAACATGATTTAATTATTTAAAAAATTGTTCATTTTTAAATTACTAATTTTTTATTCGCTTTCTATTTGTTATTTATTATTTTCCTTTGTAATTTAGTTAAATTCAGTTTTTAATTTTAAAAATAATTATTTAATAATAATTTTGGTGGCTCTTTCAAGACACTCCTGTCCTGCCCGTCTAAAGGAGAATCCAGATGACGGAACTTTTCAAGGGGTCGTGCTGTTCCGTGCCGTGCCGTATCCGTGCCGTTCTATGATGGAGTGTTCCATCTACACTATCTCTGCAGCAGCATTAAATGATTTATTTCATGTGGAAAATACAATCCCTATAATTAATGAAGATAGTGATGAAGATTGAAAAGAAATATAAAAAGAATAAGCTATACTTTATTAATATAAAATATTGTAATTTTTTATAATTAAAAATATTTTTTTAAATATAGACAAAATTAAAAATCAAATTTAAGAATTATTTTTCATACATTAAATTCACTTGAAGATATCTCCCATATAGCATGAAATATTTCCTAAATATTTCATACATCATTTCGAAAGATTAATTTGAAATATTACATAATATATTCAGGAAATCTTTCAAAAATAATAATAAAATATTTGTAAGACTATATCGTGACTAAAGTCAACTACCTCGATATGGCCTACCTGGCCGACACAGGGAGGTGAAATTCTAAGTATCGACATACCCCCACTAATGACCGTTTTATTCGAATTGAGAAATAGTTTCTTACGCTCTGATTATGGCCAAGGAGCGCACTACATTTTTTGGCTTTAGATTCAGCCTACGCTTATATTCTTGTCTTTAAATCCATGTTTTTCCTATCAATAAAAGTTTAAGAAACTCGTGACCATATAGAAAATGTCGGATATGAATTCCAAGGCACAAGAGTTAGTAGATATGGAAAGGATCAGCTTCGAGCGTTGACGGAGGGGTATGCCCATTAAAAAAGCGGTCATACCGAGGTAATTGACTGTATATTCATACAGATTTCTTGAAAAATTTATGAAATATTTCACGAAATATTCTCTAAATATTTCTAAAATATTTCTTAAAATATTATTTTACAAATTTCTGAAATATTTTAATTATTTCATGGATTGTTTATAATTATTTATAAATCATACATGAAATATTTCTGAAACGTATCTTGAAACATTTGATGAAAGATTTAATAGGTATTTCAAAAATTTTCAATGAAAGATTTATAGTTATTAATAAATCTTTCACTAAATGTCTTTTTGGTCGAAAAACGATTTTTTTAAGCTTATTCTCGTATTTTATGGATGCATATGATATAAATCTGATTGAATATCGATATTTAGGAGATTTTTTTGGTGGCTGAACGTGTGTTTGGTGTTATTTTTATGATCAGAATGCAATAGAGCCTCTATAATGCTATAAATCCATAAAATTTTCAGTTTTTTGATGTTTTAGGTACTTTTCACCATTTCTACAAAAATCTGCAAAAAATATGAATGATAGATTTTATGAAAAGTAAAGTTTCCAAAAGTCAAAAATAAGTATGCATTCATACCGTTAATGTACAGGCCATTTTGAAATTTCCAAATTTATTTTTAGGTTATGTTTGAGACTCGTGAGGTCTTATATAGTCACTAAATATATGCGTTTTATCGTGCTCTTTCACCTCGATTTCGAATTTTGAAGATCCATTAAGAATTCACCTAGTTATATCAAAAAACCGAAAAACACGTTTTTTGAGGTTATGAAACCAATTTTGACCATAGGGATCTGAAACTTTCAGGATTTTAGTTTTTTGACAAGACAAAGAAATAAGCAAAGTTTCAGGGAAATCCGAGTTAAGACCATTTTTACATGCTTATTCGGCTATACTCTTTGATACTTCCGATTATGAAGAGAACAATCCGTTAGAAATTCCTCGAGTTGATAAGAAAGTTACGGGTTTGATGAAAGACGAATGTAATGGTAAGGTAATGACAGAATTTAGAGGATTACGGAGCAAAATGTATAGTATTTCAATCGATAGAGGAGGAGTTATAAAGAAAGCCTAAGGTATAAAGTCCAGTGTTGTTAAAAAATCAATCACCTTTGAGGATTACCAAAGCTGTCTTCAGGATCTCACTATTATATACCGTGAACAGTGCAATATCCGTTCAAAATTACACACGGTGCATATTAAAAAACAGAGAAAAATTGCTCAAAGTCCTCACGATGATAAGAGATTTTTAATGCCTGATAGTACAAATACTTACGTTGAGAACATTATAAAATTGAAGAAATACAGATGGCACAAATTGCACTTGAAGTAGAGAGAGAATGAGCAAGAATATTGGATGCTGAAAAAAAGAAAAAGAGCGGGAGGTAGAAATGAGGAGGGGGGATACACGAGTGGAGATGAATGCTACAGAGAATGAAAGAGAGAGGAAAATTGAGAGAAGGGATGAAATAATTAATGAAAATAGTGCAGAGAAAGTGGGGATGACACTTTTTGAAGGCGGGCAAATTATCATTGAGTATGATGGGTAAGAGGAGTTACTTCCCCCCTCCATCAATGGAGGGGGCAAGTTTCCAGGAAGGAGAAAAAAGGATAAATTACAAGTAGCAATGGAAAGGGCAGACATCGAAGTGGAGAATGGGCTATATCAACCAACGAACCACGATGAGGAGCGCATTCAAGTAATCGAAGAGCTTGAGGATGATTAACCTTGTGCGAAAAGATCTAAAATCGACTAACTTTTTAAGTAAGTTACAATTTATTTTTTACCAAAAAAAAATTATTTTTTCTACAAAAATTTTTCTCTAACAGATATTTTAATTTTTTTTACTTTTTCTTGTTTTTAGAATTGATTTATCTGCACTAAACAAGATTGCTGGAAGCGACTTCCTGCCAAGGAAGAAAGTCACAGACTTAGAAAAAGACCAGCAGTACATGGTGACTGCACTGAAACAAATCAAGACAAGATTTGGTACCAAGGTCGTAGCAGATTTCCACCAAAGCTTCCAATTCTTCTTACCAGAGAAGATTTCATCTGCGATCTTAAAAGATGAAGAATTTTTTCACAATCTGTAATAATGCAAATAAACTCCGTTTGACTGCAATATACCTGATAGGATCTTCTTTTAAATTAGATCGGACACAAAATAAATAAAATATACAGATCAAACTATTTTCGAACTATTTATTGTAAATTGTACATAATAAGAATACATGAATAATTGAAAATTATTAAGCATTATACGATTGTTTTTATTTATCACCACCAATTATAATTATTATATTTATATCCAATCATAAAAAGAACGTATTAATAATAAAAATATATATACATAACTTAAATTAATAAACATAATAAAATTAAATTTTTTCTTTTTTATTTATTACACTAAATACGTTTTAAAATACATCTTAGCTTATTTAAATAATCTCATTTTTATCCATCCAACTATTATGCTTACTACTTAGACCTAACCACTTAACATATACACGTTTACCACTTTTCTTCAAAACTTTTTCTACCAAATAAATTTCTGAATTTCCGTTTCCTAAAAATTGCCAGAGACGGGTTCATCATAATAATCTTTGACATAGTAAGTTATAGGATTGGTTTTAACAACTCTTGTTATTGTGAAAATATCAGTTCACCAATTTGGTGTATAACCTTTTTCAAAAACTTGTTTTATCTTACTTATTCGCAATTTATCTCTTACTTTGAATTTTGGTTTTTTTACAGGTTTTTTTTCAGCTGGGTAATTTTTCTCGATTTCTTTTTCATTTATCTTCGTAAAGTTTCCAGGCTCGATTCCTATTGTCCGATGATTTCTTGAATTATATGCTTTCACTAACTCAGGCGGAATATCCAACCATTTATAGGTTCCTTGTTTGCTGAATTCTAACCACATTGCATTTTTTAAAGTTCTATTAAAGCGCTCACATATGCTTGCATGAAGATTACTATGTGAAGAGTAGTGATTTATCTTGTACTTTTTCATAAGATTCTGAAAGTTTGAATTGTAGAATTCTTTTCCTTGGTCAGTTTGTAAATTCGATGGTACCCGTCCTTGTTTTAATATTGACTTCATAGTTAGAGTAACATCATTGTCACTCTTCGATTCGACTGGTACAGCCCATGCATACTTTGAAAATATATCTATAACAGTTAGTAAGTAGCGAAAACCTTTGTTTTCCTTAAAATAAGGTATCATTTCTACAAGGTCAGCTTGCCAAGTCTCATCTAATCCGCGTGTCATATTTTTTTCGCTTGTACCTTCGACGTGCTGGCTTGTGTAGCTTTTTAACTACTCTTTGACAATCCATCTTAAACTTCAACTTTAGCAATTTCCGATTTTCTATTCATTTCTTTAATTATATATTCAATACTTGCAGAATTTCATTGAGTCATATCATGGAGATAAGTTTAATTTACGTCTATTTCTGCTTTATATTCTTCAACTTTATTCTCATATTCTTGTATAGCATTAGCAACTTCTATAATTTTTGGAGATAAGAAATCAACTTCTTTCTGTACGATATTATTTAGTGAATTCAAACTAATCGCATCATCAGGATGATTAACCTCTCCAATATTGCAAAGCCACTTATTTTCTAAATTAAAATTACCATCTGATGTAAAATTGAATTCAAAACCTCGAGAACCATGACTCACTTGCGAGCCCTCAAGTTTTCTTACTAACACATCGAGACTCATCTTACTACTATTAATTTGAAAATTGTGTACGTCAATATATATGCCCGGCTTCACGTAGTTCCTCTATAATTGATTGGATTTTATTGTTATCTATTAATGAGACTACTGTTCAAATATATTTTATTTATTAGTTCGACGTTTCGCTCATATAATCATGAGCCTCCTCAGCAACAACTAAAATACATTATAATTTTTTATTAAAAATTAAGGTTACAATACATATGATGTATGATTTACCATCGCAATTACTTACAACAAAACTTTAAATATACAAATCATTTATAAAAACTATTTTGCTTATTCCCATAATTACAATATCTCTTTATATATAATTTTTTATTTATATGTAATGATTTTTGTTAGATATTTGTGATAATATACTCTTATGTTGAGGTATCAAGCGTCAATGTATTTTCAATATATGTTGTTATAGTATAACTAAATATAAAGGTGCGTATCCGTAGCAAGAACAACATACATGTAGACAAAAAACAGAGGGCGTGACCATCGTATGTACAATTAAATTTGTTAAGTTATTACAATTGAAATTAAATAAAATGAATACAAGAATGAATAATATATATTTCAAGATTTAACTTCAAATAAATAAAGGATAATGAATAAAATATTATTTGTCTTATTTCATTATTTTAATAACCTTTTTATGTAATGTGAAACGATTGAGTTAAGCGAATTTGTATCTTGTATTCTATTACAAGTATAATGTTTTTCAATGAAAATCATCTCAGACATTAACCTTTTATGATAATTAGATTTTTTGTCTAAAATTGTGGACTTTTTAATATCAAAATCAAACTTGTGATTAGTTTCTTTAGAATGTTGGTAAAGAACAGATTTATCTCTTTTATGGTGAATGTTTGAGATATGTTCTTTGGTACGTTTTGACAGTTGACGATGTGTTTGGCCAACATATTTGATATCACAATTTTGACAATTAAAACAATAAACAACGTTAGTTTGGTCCTTTACACCAGTTATATCTTCACCTAACATATTATTACAAGTTATCTTGTTTATAGTTTTGAATATGATCTTTATATAATATTTCTTACTTAAACTTATATATTTTGATTCTAATGTTGGATGGAAAGGCAATAGTAACAAATCTTTTGGTGTATTGTTGAGATTAACACAATTTTCTGAAACTTGTGATTTAGATTTTATTCTTTGTTTTATGTTGTGCTCTATGAATGTAAGTGGATAATTATTTTCCATAAGTACCTGTTTTATATAATCGAAATTGGCTTTATGAAATTCTTTTGATGATAAGTTGAGATTTTTATCTACTAATGTATAAATTATGGTCTTTTTTGAGAAATTGTTGAATGCGATAAAAAATTAAGATAAGAATGGGAATGAGTGGATTTACGGTACCAATTAGTTTTGATATTATTATTGTGTGTGATAAGAGACATATCTAAGAAATTAATAATATTTTTATCTGACAATTCAATAGTAAATTGGATGTGATCATCATAACTATTAAATATAGTTAGAATTATATTAATTCTGGTTTTTTTAACACATAAAAGACAATCATCAACGTATCTAACGTATAAGCTAATGTCATCCATATGTGTGTCAATACATTCTCGCTCAAGATCGTGCATCACTAAATCTGCTAAAATTGGACTAATGAGACTTCCTATTGCAGTACCAAAAATTTGATGATATGTGTTGCCATTGAATGTAAAATAATTATGATTCATAATGAAAATTATAATTTCAGTAAATTCTGTTAAAGATAAATCTATTTTGTTGTATAAAAGATGCCATCTTTTTTCTATGAACTTTTTTACCGCTTATATGTGTACATTATTGTATAAGGCAACAACATGAAGACTTATAATAATATGTCCCTCAGGAATGTTAAATTTATCAATACGTTTTTTTAATTCTAAACTATTTTTTATAGAAAATTGAAAATTAGGTAAATTGTTTTTTAAGAATTGTGAAAATAATTTTGAAATAACATAAGTTGGACTTCCACATGCAGAAACAATGATTCTCATGGGTTGACCAACCTTGTGTAATTCAATTAAGCCATATGCTTTTGATAATATAGATTTGTCAGTACAATTTTCTATTTCATTTTTTTGTTTAAAAATATTATTGTCATTGAATTTTTTAAAGTAAGTATCAACATTTTTTTCGAATATTTTGAGTGGATTTTTTTTATTACAAAGTATATATAATTGTTTATCCTTTAATACTTCCTCAACTTTACTATTATATGTTTGTTTGTTAATAATGACCATTGATACACCTTCGTCAGCTTTTAAAATTGTTAAGTCTTTATTATTATTGAGAAATTTATGTGTTATTTACGTCAAATTCAATTGATTTGTGTATAAAATCTTTTTTTTGTAGTTTGTTGTGTTGATGAGTTTCTAATATTTTCAAAATGTCACTTCTTATATTGTTTGTTTTTAGTTTTACATTAAGACCTTTCATAGTTTCAATCACGAATTTATTATCAATGCTTAAGTTAAAGTTGAAAGAAGATCCCAAATTTATGACATTAATAACACATTGAGGAATTTCTTTATCAGTTAAATTAACTACGTCTTTTTTTAGAATCTTGCCCTTTGGACACATTTTTTCAATATATGAGTTCTGAGTGTTCGTTGCATAGTTACCTCCAAAATATCTAACCACATTATATTTGAGAAAGTATAATTTACTCAATTTGTTATTGAATTTAATATTAAAAATTTACATTTCTTTCTTTCATATTCTACTTTTTTAATAATCTTATAAAGTGTGTGAATTGTTTTAGCTATTTCATAGTCAAAAACTGTACTAAAGAGATGTATGAAATATGTGATATTAATGAATTTGTTGTTGTTTATAAATTAAAATAATTTAACCATCTGGTATGTATTTTGACTCTGATTAAGCAGTGCCGTATTCATGATCAACCCAATTCTATTTATTTATTGATTGTAAACTATAAAAGACCAAATCACGTGTACACATAGAAAAAAGATGGCATCTTTTATACAACAAAATAGATTTATCTTTAACAGAATTTACTGAAATTATAATTTTCATTATGGATAATAATTATTTTACGTTTTATGGCAACACATATCATCAAATTTTTGGTACTGCTATAGGAAGTCTCATTAGTCCAATTTTAGCAGATTTAGTGATGCACGATCTTGAGCGAGAATGTATTGACACACATATGGATGACATTAGCTTATACGTTAGATACGTTGATGATTGTCTTTTATGTGTTAAAAAAACCAGAATTAATATAATTCTAACTATATTTAATAGTTATGATGATCACATCCAATTTACTATTGAATTGTCAGATAAAAATATTATTAATTTCTTAGATATGTCTCTTATCACACACAATAATAATATCAAAACTAATTGGTACCGTAAATCCACTCATTCCCATTCTTATCTTAATTTTTTATCACATACAACAATTTCTCAAAAAAGACCATAATTTATACATTAGTAGATAAAAATCTCAACTTATCATCAAAAGAATTTTATAAAGCCAATTTCGATTATATAAAACAGATACTTATGGAAAATAATTATCCACTTACATTCATAGAGCACAACATAAAACAAAGAATAAAATCTAAATCACAAGTTTCAGAAAATTGTGTTAATCTCATCAATACACCAAAAAATTTGTTACTATTCCCTACTGAAAAAAATGACATGAGATTTTACGATTGAAAATGAAACGAGATCTCATATGAGAACTCATATGAAATCTCACGTGAGATCTCATGTGCCGCAAAATTTTATTTTTCTTGATGCCCGATCTCACGTGAGATCTCATGTACGAAAAGTATAATTTTTCCCGATACTTGATCTCACATAAGATCTCACATGAGATCTCATAAGAGATCTCGTGTGAACTAAAATAAAATTTTTTTCCACACTTATAGTTGTAATTAATGTCAACAAATCTAAAATCTAAATTTTGGTCTATAATTCAATTTATTTATATATTATATATAATAATAAAATTACGATTAAATGATTCTACACTACATCTACAAAACAATCGTTATCTAAAGCGTGTTATTATGGATTATGGTTTTAAACTATGTTCGAGCGTAATTATACTTGGCGATTAAATAAAAATAGAAACAAATTTTTACGAAGATTTAGACGTTATTTACAAGAAATATTTAAGATACTAGTCACTACAATTATGCATATCGCCTTTTACACTCGAGAAGGTCATCACTTTTCAGTGAGGTCTGGAGCGATGCCGTTCGTATACAAAGGTTTGTACAGAATTTGTGTATTCAAAAATTGAGATACTTATTTCATATCACAGATGAAATCATGTATACGAGGCTCGGGGTCAGTTCACTGATTAATGACAGTTTTTCTAATCTCCAATCCCTAGTGGAAATATAAAATGTGCATTACTTATTGAAATAGTTTAAAAATAGTCAAAACTGTTTAAAAATATTTAAAACTGTTTAAAACAGTTCAAAATAGTTTATAAATGTGAAATTTGGGAAATTTAAACCAGTTATAAACAGTTGTAAACATTTTTGAGCAGTATTGAACAATACAGAATAATTTGAAACTAAAGTGAACATTTTCTCGTATATATTATATAAATTTTAATATATATGAGAAAATTTTTACAAACACAAAATTATGAATCACTGTTTGAAATCATGTCAAACTTTTTAAAACTTTTTAAAACTGTTCAAGTTAATAAAAAATAGTTCATATTGATTTAAAATTGTTACAAATATTTTGAATATTTAAAATAATCTACAACTTTTTAACATAAAAAATTCAAAACTATTAAACACCGTTTGAAATCATTTCGAACTTTTCAAAACTTTTTGAAAGTGTTTAAAAATGTTCAAAACTGTTCATAACTGTTTTAAATGTCCTAAATTTCGCACTTATAAACAGTTTCAAACAGTTTTGAACAGTTTTAAACATTTTTAAACATTTTATATTTCCGCTAGGGATCACAAACAATTCCGATATTTATTCATATGAAAAAAAAAAACGAAATTTATTTTTAAACTATATTTGATCGATAAAGCAAACCCTTAAGAATTTTGTTTTATAATAGATCATTTATTTTTGTCCTTTTCTAATCTTAATCTCAACTTTATTATGTATTGTGTCATGAAACGAATTTTTAAATTAGTGTCATTCAAAAACTAAATAGTAATAAAAAGATATAATATTTTTATAAATTATTAATTTTTTCAATAATATAGCATAAAAGAAAAGAATAATTTGACATTAGTGAGTAATAAAATAATCAATGATTATTAATCAAAAACATGTATTATTTGTAAGATATTAAAAGAAAACAGGCACGTTTGTTTTAAATTTATCCTAGAGCAGGTGGCTCACCTTTGTCCTTTCATATTAACGAAATGAAATTTCATTTTTAACTGCAGAATGTTTAAAATATAATAGGAAGCCTTATTTTCCACCATGAAAATAGTTATTATACATTATTTTGAAATGATATTAAATTAGTATGTTCAAATGTTCCTTTTATCACGGAATTTCACGCAAAATTTGTGACTACACAGCATAAAAAGTTTTTTTTAACTTTAGAGAAGGTGTTTTTGAATATAAGAAATACGATGCAAAGAAATGAATTTCTTTGAGTCAAAGAAAAATCATTTTTAAATTAATAAAATAATTTTTAAAATAAAAAAAAACCTTGAAATATTCTTTTTCTTCGTAGAATATTATATTCGAAAAAAACAATGTTCGAATTTAGAAAAATATCTTATTAACTTTAAGAAATTAGTTACTTCTAAAATAGTATTGAAAGTCAGTAAATCTTTCTTAAAAACAATGCTATATTATTTTATTGAAAAAATGTAATATTTATTTAAAATAATTTTTATATAAAAATAAAAAAAATATCTTACATCAAATAATTTCTTGATCCAAAGACATCATTTTTAAATTAAACAAATTAGTTCATGACTTCCATAAACCTATCTTTTTTCAACAATAGAATGTTTGTTGGTGCAAAAAAGCGGTGTAATTGATTACATTTCTTTATATTACAAAGAGTATTTTGAATTGAAAAAAAAAATTGTCAGAATGAAGAAAATATAACTAAAAAACTTAAAAAATTTTCTCATTTTAATAAAGTAATTATTATTTTGATTAAAAACGTACATTTCAGTAAAAAAAAAATTTTACAACAATTATTTATAAACATAATTACAGTAAATAAATTTTAATTAAAATCATTATTTAACTGTTCTAAAGAAATACTTCTTTGAATAAAAAAATATTTCTTTGAATCAAAAGAGTTTCAGTAATTAAAAAAAAATTGAAATTTATATTGCAGAAAAAGAACTTAAATTTGTTGAAACATTTATTTGAATTAATATTTTAAATTTACTTGTAACAAATTATTTCTATGCTTAAAAGTAATGTTCCATGTTTTCAAAATAATATATTCTTTTACAAAATAATATTTTTTAGGCTTGAAAAATTCAGATATATTTTTAAAAAAAGATAATATTTATTCAATGAATAGTTACTTCTATTTGGTACGCAGAAAATAATTAATACGCAGTACTTTTTATATGCATAAAAATATTTTATTATAGGAAAAAAATTTTATTTCAATTATTTGACTTAATTTTCATTTTGACATTACGAGATATAAATTTAAAATAAAATTAATAATTTCCAGTATGAGATATTGTTAAGTTCAAGAAATATCTTATGTATGTTGAGAAATATTTTATTAATATTTGAAAATTTTATTTTCACTGACGGAATAAATGATATTGATAAAAATAGTACATTACGATACGAGTGCGCAACGTAGGTCGTTCCCGAACGAGCGTAGCGAGTGCGGGATGACCTACGTGCGCACGAGTATCGTATACTATTTTTCCTACTAAGCTGCGCAAAGTTCGACACAACACGAAAGAAAGTGTTAGGTTTGGGGCGAAAGGACGGGGGGTTTCGTGGGGGGGCGGAGCCACATTATAGTTTATAATGTGGCATTAAAAAGTTTAATGAAAAATCAACTAAAAGATTAAATTATATGCACAAAATATTTAAATAAAATATTTTTTTTTTAATTATTAGAAAATGTTTAAGAGAAAGGAAAAAAAATTGTTATATAAGAATTTAAAGTCTACATACAAGCATTGTAAGGAGATTTTCATAAATAAAGAAATAGAATATAGAAAAGTAAGCAAAACATTAAAATAATTAAATGAAAAATCAATTAAAGAATCAAATTATATAGCACAGAATATTTAAAAAAAATAATAATTCTAAAAATGATTGCGAAAATAATTTTCAAATTAAAAAAAGTGTTATAATATGTATAAAAGAAAAGAAAAGAATACGTGTTATATATGAAAATTAAAAATGTCCGTACAAGCATTGTAAGGACATTTTTATAAACAAAGAGAAAAAAAACGACGTGCTTACTGAATAAGCGATATTATTAAATTCGATTCTGTTTATATATATATATATATATATATATATATATATATATATCTTATTTTAACACAAAATATACGCGCTCATAGTTACAGTTTCTCACGCGCGGTATATGTGAACGCAGAAATTGCGCGCGCACAATCTCATTCTCCGAGTTAGTTCCATTCCCGCACGTCAGCTGAGCATGCAAGAATAAAAGACTTTGCGAACACAAGCGCAGGCGCAAACTCGAACTTTGCGCACGATAGTAGGGAAAAATATTTTACCGATTGCCCGAAAGAATATATTTGATACAATAAAATTTTTTTCGTTACTAATATATTTTTTTTCCAGTGTAGCTATTAACGAGATCAAGTGACGGTTGTATCATCTGTTTTTTATTCTTATCATGGAGAGACAAAGACATAATTAGGTTCAAGTAACAACCGCTACTTGAGTTAGGTCTATGAATAGGAGCCTAAGATCGTTTATGATAATAAAAATTTATATGGTTTGAATATATATTCAGAATAGATTAAATTAAAAATATTATTCTCTTAATTAAGAAATAATAAGTTGATTGAAAAAAAATTTTTTTCTCATTCATCTTTTAGTCTATTTTCAATTATAATAAATTTTATTAAAAACAAAGCAATTTATTTTAACATATTTTAACAATGAAAATAATACTTTTAATTTATGTAGAAATAATACTTTTAATCATATTTAAAAGTATTATGAAAATAATTTCAATTTTTAAAATTTATAGTGAAGGATTAAATGTTTTCAACTTACCTCCCAAAAATGAAATGTTGGCTCTCGAATATTCGCTTTTGTGACTCGAAGGATTACAGTGAATTTGACAGTGGTGATTTTTAACGAAGTAAAATCCGTTATTATCAAAGTCCTCACAATCGTCCGGCACAAAAGGCACAAGAGTATCTTTTTTTTTGTAGTTTTCTAATACATCGGCTTTGTTCCAGATGCTTCTCGGGGTTGCACACGCCGTATTCGCAAAATTTATATATATATATATCGCGAGCATTTGGACCAAAGCCGATGTATTACTAATGTATATATATATATGTATTGCATCGTATGGATGCGTTCACAGAGTTTTTATTGTCTTGCTTACGAAATTACGTTCGCATACAAATGGCTGTGTTAAATACGCTTTTTGAAGTTGCCCACCAGTAATGCTTAGTATATTGCTGTGTCCGAAAATCTACTGCACATACTGGGGGTGTCTTTATAGATAAGCTGTATCGACCAATCAGAAAGCTTCTTTAGAGTTTTAACGCGTGATAAATTTTGTGAACACGGCGTGCGCAACCCCGAGAAGCATTAGGAACAAAGCCGATGTATAAGAAGAGTACGAAAAAAAGATACTCTTGTGTCTTTTGTGTCAGACGATTGTGAGGACTTTGATAATGACGGATTTCACTTTGTTAAAAATAATCACCGTCAACTTCACTGTAATCCTTCGAGTCACAAAGGCGAATATTCGAGAGCCAACATTTTATTTTTTGCAGGTAAGATAAAAATATTTTACCCTTTACTATGAATTATATAAATTGAAATTATTTTCATTATTTAAATAAGATTGAAAGTATTATTTCTAGATAAATTAAAAGTATTATTTTCATTGTTAAAATATGTTAGAATAAATTGCTCCGTTTTTAATAAAATTTATTATAATTGAAAATAAACTAAAAAATAAATGAGAGAAAATTTTTTTTCAATCAACTTATTATTTCTTAATGAAAAAAATAGTATTTATTATTTAATTTATTTTGAATATATATTCCAACCATATAAATTTTCATTATCATAGACGATCTTAGACTCCTATTCATATACCTAACTCAAGTAGCGGTTGTTACTTGAACCTAATTCTGTCTTTGTCGGTCCATGATGAGAATAAATGATAGATGATAAAACCGTTACTTGAGATCTAATAGCTACACTAAAAAAAAATTTCTTTGTAACGAAAAAAATTTTATTGTATCGAATAGATTCTTTCTGGTTATAGGTGAAATACTTTTTATATCAATATCATTTATTACGTCAGTGAAAATAACATTTTTAAATATCAATGAAATATTGCTCAACACGCATAAGATATTTCTTAAACTTAAAAATATCTCATACTGGAAATTATTAATTTTATTTTAAATTAATATTTCGTAATAAAAATAAAATTTTTTTCCTCCCATAAAATATTTTTATTCATCTAAAAAATATTTCGAATTAATTAATTTCTTCGTACCAAATATTGGCCAGGGGGAATTTTTAATTGGTTTCTCCTGGTCTCCTAGTTCTATTTCACAAAGAAAAATTCAGAAAAATTTTTCCAAAATGCAGTCTACTACAGCATGAGCCAGGGGCCTTAGTCCCTGCGCTATCACCGATTCTACTTATAGGTAGATAGATATGGATAGATATTATTTTTTAATGTAAAAGAATACAAAAACGTGTAATACAATTTGTAAATATAGAAACAATAAATATTTCACAAAAAGTATAAATATATATGTAAATATTAATATTGCACAATTAATATCACAGTCAGTCACTAAATCTAATAATACTGAATAAGTAAGTCACAAACTAAAATAAATAAAAGTGATATCACAAAGTAATTATAAAATACACGCAATATAAATAAAAATAATCATATAAATAAAAATCAGTCATACAATATCTATCAGTCACAATATTAAAATTTAAAAGAATTAAATTTAATACATAATAAAATAACAAGCGTACGCAATAGCATGAAACGCAGTCAAGAATAAAATCAAATAAAAACTTTCACTCACCAACCATTCAGCCAAAACTCATACAACAAATACACTCACACCTTAAGCCTATATAGAGGACGTTATAAAAATAAATTAAATAAATTAACATAAATTAACATAAATTAATAGTAAAAAAGTATTAATCTAGGTCGAGCAAGTACCCTTTCACCGCTGATTTGAAGCACGCATAAAGGGCACCGCTAGATCCCTGATTTCTCCCCTAGTAGCCACCCTGGATACTCATTTAGTGAAGAGACCCATTAAATGCTCCGGAGTATTCATAGGTATGAACTTATTTTAAATAAATGTGAATCGGAAGAGTGTAAATATGTTTAAATTTAAAGAACAGTCCGAGAAAAATCATACCTACTAGAAATATTGTATGAACTCTCATGTGAAATCTCATATGAAATCGTCTATGAAATCTCATATATATTCGTTGAATTTTAAAAATAAAATAAATATATGTGAGATGTCATGTCAGATCGCACATATATTTTTTTAATTTTAAATATTTAACGAATATACATTGGATTTCACATGCAATCTCATAGGCGATTTCATGTGACATCTCATATGCAATCTCGTGTGCGATCTCATATGTGATCTCATATGAGATCTCTTATATATTTTATTCAATTTAAAAAATTTGAAAAAGATATTTATTACTTTTTTATTTTTTTCAGCTTGTTCTTTAAATTTTAACATTAGCTATATTAATACCATTATTTTAGTTAAAATAAAAAATTCTTTAGAGCTGTTAATTTTTTATAAACTTAGATCGCAAATTAGACATCAAAGTTGACAAAACTAACCTCAAAATACTATAAATTCAAAACTTGTATATAACTTTTCAAATATAAGATTTCGGTAGATTTCTTTAGTTGTCAGCACTCAAGTTGACTCCTACTACTTTTTTTCTTGAAGTGAAAAAACCCGATTAAATTCTCCATTTACTCATAAAGTTGGATAACAAATATTATCAAAAGGGGGAGCTTCATTATGCCCTCAATGTATTTAATTACATTAATATTATAAATATGTATTCAAATACAGATCATCATTATATTCTATAAATTTAGTGGAGCCACAAGACCCAATGCATCTTGCCCGGGGTTAGTATTCCTTATTTTAGCCACTTCATTAACTTTGAATTGTATTTCATGGCGTCACTTTCCACTTTGGATCAGCTTTCGACTAACTTTACCGATCAAAAATAGCTAAAAAAGATATTTTGTTTTTATTTATTTTTTTCGGCTTATTCTTTGAGTTTGGACAAATTTACTCGCTTTCGCTTCTCATTTGTTAAAATAAATAGATATTTACAAGTGAAAAAATTTTGAGATATATGTTTATCAAAAATAAACGAAATTACTTATTTAGCTACTTTCGATAGGTAAAAAAGGTCTATACCTCATCTTCAAGAGTAAGATGGAGCAAATGCGGTTACCGACCGAGAGGTAAAAATGTTATTTAATCATAAATGAAATAATTATACTGTTTTCAAAAGAAATTGTTATCAAGCGCAATTTTTTATACATACATGATTGTATAATAGATGTTTTTTTCATAATATTCATCATATTTTAAACAAAAAGTAAGTAGCCGTACTTATTATTTAAATCTGTAAGACGCTACTGTAATATTATTTAAATCTGTAAGACGCTACTGTAAATAATATGTAAAAATAATTTATCAGTATGATAAAAAAAATATATATTAAGTACCAAGTCACTGTCAGTTCATTAAAGGTAGTTTGTCATAATGTTCTAAGACATAAATAAAGCTGCAACTGTTTTTACGGCGACATGCAAATTGTGTAACAATTGGTAAGACGTGTTATGCCGTAAATCTAAACCAGATGCAGCGTGTATCATAGAACGCCACTACCTATTAATTAGAAAAACTGTCATCAATTAGTGAACTGACCCCGAGCCTCGTATACATGATTTCGTTGGTGATATGAAATAAGTATCTCAATTTTTGAATACACAAATTCTGTACAAACCTTTGTATACGAACGGCATCGCTCCAGACCTCACTGAAAAGTGATGGTCTTCTCGAGTGTAAAAGGCGATATGTATAATTGTAGTGACTAGTATCTTAACTATTACTTGTAAACAACGTCTAAATCATCGTAAAAACTTTGTTTCTATTATTATCCAATCGCCAAGTATAATTACGCTCAAATATAGTTAAACCATAATCCATAATAGCATGCTTTAGATAACGATTGTTTTGTTGATGTAGTGTAGAATCATTAATTCGTAATTTTATTAATACACATAATATATAAATAAATTGAATTAGAGCAAAATTTAGATTTTAGATTTGTTGACATTAATTACAACTATAAGTGTAGGAAAAAATCAAATTTTTTTGCACATGAGATCTCACGTGAGATCGGGCATCAGGAAAAATAAAATTTTGCGGCACATGAGATCTCACGTGAGATCTTATGTCATTTTTTCCAGTAAGGTTGCCTTTCCATCCAACATTAGAATCAAAATATATAAGTTTAAGTAAGAAATATTATATAAAGATCATATTCAAAACTATAAACAAGATAACTTGTAATAATATGTTAGGCGAAGATATAACTGATGTAAAGGACCAAACTAACGTTGTTTATTGTTTTAATTGTCAAAATTATGATATTAAATATTTTGGCCAAACACATCGTAAACTTTCATAACTTACCAGAGAACATATCTCAGACATTCACCATAAAAGAGGTGAATCTGCTCTTTACCAACATTCTAAAGAAACTAATCACAAGTTTGATTTTGATATTAAAAAGTCTACAATTTTAGACAAAGAATCTAATTATCATAAAAGGTTAATATCTGAGATGATTTCACAGGCCCACAAAAAAAACAAAAGTGTCTGTGCAATTGACCAGACCTATATATTCTTATGTATTTTTTGACGCTGAATCCGAATTTGCAATAAAAAAGTAGGGTCCAGCTACTTTTTTATGGAATTTTGCTTAAAAAAACCTCATTTTTTACGGTTTTTACATGGTTTTTTTTAAATAAAAAAAAATAAATAAAAATTTTATTTTTATGACTTTAGAATCAAATTTCACGGGAAAAAATACATTGAAAACCATGTTTTGAATTTTTTTTTTACAGAAATTTCAACCCACCATACGGCAATGAAAAGGCAGAAAATCGCGAAAAGTGAAAATTTGCTTCAAATTTGATTAAATTGACATTAAAATCAAGATTTACGATTTTAAACCGATTTATAAACATTGAAAATACTAATCTAGGGGTTTTTGAGGTCGCTGATCACGAATTTCAAGTCATTTTTTTGAAAAAACAACTCCTAGTCGGCGTAAGTGGACAATAAACGTGATAAATTGATATTTTTTTCCAGAAATCGATGTTTTGGATACTGTTCTGGAGGTTTTCCACTACATAAATCACAAAACTAGAACCTTTTTCGACTCTTGATCATAAAATAAGACTTAGGACTTATGTATAGCGATATTCATGAACTCCATTATAATATTTTTAGCTTCTTTTAAGAAGTGCCTTAGAGTTTTAATGGGTTAATCAATTGAGTTTGTAGAATTTTCGCTAATGCTTCGCAACTTCGATAGTGAGATGTTGGATGCTAGATATTGGCGATATCTACTTTTATTTTTGTCTTCCAAAAAAATATTTTAAATAAAGTTTTAAAGTGTTTTACGCTTACGTACACGTTTCTCGTCAAATGACCGGCGTAAAGGATTTCTGACACGCTTTTGACCTCTTTTTGTTTCTCTCTTCATCATCCAGCAGTAATCTGCCAACATATTTATACCCCATCGTCCTTGAAATCTGCGTTCAAATTCCTTCAAGTACTGGTGAAACATTTCTCCTTGCTCTTCACTAAAGTCCCCGTTATTCTCAGGAAATTGATCAATATGTGAATCAAGGAAATGAAGCTTCAAGTTCATTAGGCAGCCCAGTTTTTCAAAGTTGCGTACCATTTTTTTACAATAGTTTTGTAATTTACGTCTTTAGTGCTACCTAAAAATTTTGTTGATACATCTTTAAAACTAGACCATGCTGCTTTCTCATCATCTTTCATAGTTCTTTCAAAGTATTCATCTCTAAATAGAGTACGAATTTCAGGTCCATCAAAAATACCTGCGCTTAGTTTACCATCTGTTTTGTGGTGAAATACTTGGCTCAAATATTCGTAGCATTTCCCATCTTGGTCTAATGCCTTGAGAAATTGTTTCATTAAACCAAGCTTTATGTGAAGCGGTGGTATCAAAATTTTGGACGAATTCACAAGTGGCTCTTTTACAATATTTTGTTTTCCAGGTTCAAATGACTCTCTTAGTGGCCAAATTTTCTTTTTGTAGTGGTTTTTCCTATCTCTCCTATCAAACATCGTGTCATATAATGATGAGTCGAGTTACTGAAAATCAGGACAAGACGTCCCTGAAATTCATTGCACCAACAAAATGGAAGGAACCAGAAAATGAAAACGATTGCTACTTTTGTACAACAAAAGTAGGGGATATAGCTTATATTAAGAAAAAAGAAGTACATTATTCTAGTCCTAAAACTGTTGAGTTTCCAGAAAATATCCTTATAGAATGTTTAGAAAATGAAGAATCACGAGATAGTTTTACAGCAGGTTTAGATTCTCTGCATGTGGACGATCATTCGACAAATCAGATTAATGTGAAAAAAACTGAACCAAGCGATAACACATCATCCGAAGATCTAAGCGAATCCGACGAAAGTGAAGAAAATCTCCCTTCAGATGATGATGAAGAATATGTACCTTAAGGTGTGAAGAAATCTGTAAAAAAATATGATCAAAGGAGTCTGAATGATTTATTTAGAAAGGCTGGTCTATCTAAAGAGCAATCTGAATTGATGGCTTCAGACTTTAAAAAGCGAAATATGCTGACAAAGGGAACTAAAGTAAGTGAATATTGTGACCGAGCGAAAACCTTTCGAAAATATTTTAAAGAAGATTCAGGGCTAGTTTACTGCATTGACGTAAAAAGACTTATTGACGAATTGAAACCAGGTATATAAAACCTGAGGATTGGCGCCTGTTCATTGATTCGTCTAAGCGGAGCCTTAAAGCAGTCCTTCTTCATAACACAAATAAGTATGCTCCTATACCATTAGCGCATTCAACTGTGCTTAAAGAAGAGTATTCATACATTGAATTGGTTTTGTCAAAAATAAAATACGAGGAACATAAATGGCTAATATGTGGAGGCTTAAAAATTTTATCTATGATACTAGGACAACAATCTGGATTTACAAAATATCCTTGTTATTTGTGTATGTTTGATAGGAGAGATAGGAAAAACCACTACAAAAAGAAAATTTGGCCACTAAGAGAGTCATTTGAACCTGGAAAACAAAATATTGTAAAAGAGCCACTTGTGAATTCGTCCAAAATTTTGATATCACCTCTTCACATAAAGCTTGGTTTAATGAAACAATTTCTCAAGGCATTAGACCAAAATGGGAAATGCTACGAATATTTGAGCCAAGTATTTCACGACAAAACAGATGGTAAACTAAGCGCAGGTATTTTTGATGGACCTGAAATTCGTACTCTATTTAGAGATGAAAACTTTGAAAGAACTATGAAAGATGATGAGAAAGCAGCATGGTCTAGTTTTAAAGATGTATCAACAAAATTTTTAGGTAGCACTAAAGACGTAAATTACAAAACTATTGTAAAAAAATGGTACGCAACTTTGAAAAACTGGGCTGCCTAATGAACTTGAAGCTTCATTTCCTTGATTCACATATTGATCAATTTCCTGAGAATAACGGGGACTTTAGTGAAGAGCAAGGAGAAATGTTTCACCAGTACTTGAAGGAATTTGAACGCAGATTTCAAGGACGATGGGGTATAAATATGTTGGCAGATTACTGCTGGATGATGAAGAGAGAAACAAAAAGAGGTCAAAAGCGTGTCAGAAATCCTTTACGCCGGTCATTTGACGAGAAACGTGTACGTAAGCGTAAAACACTTTAAAACTTTATTTAAAATATTTTTTTGGAAGACAAAAATAAAAGTAGATATCGCCAATATCTAGCATCCAACATCTCACTATCGAAGTTGCGAAGCATTAGCGAAAATTCTACAAACTCAATTGATTAACCCATTAAAACTCTAAGGCACTTCTTAAAAGAAGCTAAAAATATTATAATGGAGTTCATGAATATCGCTATACATAAGTCCTAAGTCTTATTTTATGATCAAGAGTCGAAAAAGGTTCTAGTTTTGTGATTTATGTAGTGGAAAACCTCCAGAACAGTATCCAAAACATCGATTTCTGGAAAAAAATATCAATTTATCACGTTTATTGTCCACTTACGCCGACTAGGAGTTGTTTTTTCAAAAAAATGACTTGAAATTCGTGATCAGCGACCTCAAAAACCCCTAGATTAGTATTTTCAATGTTTATAAATCGGTTTAAAATCGTAAATCTTGATTTTAATGTCATTTTAATCAAATTTGAAGCAAATTTTCACTTTTCGCGATTTTCTGCCTTTTCATCGCCGTATGGTGGGTTGAAATTTCTGTAAAAAAAAAATTCAAAACATGGTTTTCAATGTATTTTTTCCCGTGAAATTTGATTCTAAAGTCATAAAAATAAAATTTTTATTTATTTTTTTTTATTTAAAAAAAACCATGTAAAAACCGTAAAAAATGAGGTTTTTTAAGCAAAATTCCATAAAAAAGTAGCTGGACCCTACTTTTTTATTGCAAATTCAGATTCAGCGTCGGAAAATACATAAAAATATATAGGTCTGGTCAATTGCACAGACACTTTTGTTTTTTTTGTGGGCCTGTGTTTTCATTGAAAAAGATTATACTTGTAATAGAATACAAGATACAAATTCGCTTTACTCAATCGTTTCACATTACATAAAAAGGTTTTTAAAATAATGAAATAAGACAAATAATATTTTATTCATTATCCTTTATTTATTTGAAGTTAAATCTTGAAATACATATTATTAATTCTTGTATTCATTTTATTTAATTTCAATTGTAATAACTCAACAAATTTAATTGTACATACGATGGTCACGCCCTCTGTTTTTTTGTCAACATGTATGTTGTTTTTGCTACGTATACGCACCTTTATATTTAGTTATATTATAACAACATATATTGAAATTACATTGACGCCTTATACCTCAACATAAGAGTATATTATCACAAATATCTAACAAAAATCATTACATACAAATAAAAAATTATATATAAAGAGATATTGTAATTATGGGTATAAGCAAAATAGTTTTTATAAATGATTTGTATATTTAAAGTTTTGTTGTAAGTAATTGCGATAGTAAATCATACATCATATGTATTGTAACCTTAATTTTTAATAAAAAATTATAATGTATTTTAGTTGTTCCTGAGGAGGATCATTATTATATTAGCGAAACGTCGAACTTATAAATAAAAAATATTTGAACAGAAATTACCAGTAGTCTCATTATTAGATATTAATTTACTCTGTTGGTGATTTCAAAAAGATATGGATTTCATTGTTGTAATTATTATTTCCAGCAGATCGTTCGGCTATTAATAATCGCAGTCTCTCGACAAGCTCATTTGGGTCATCCCAGTAGACTAGATCTAAGGAAGTATTCTTTTTTGCTATTTTATATTTAGGTATGCGACCCTCCGCTGGTAGACATTCTACTGCGATCACTGCGGAACATTGGTGCTATGATTTTTGAATATTTCCTACTCTTCGAAGAGCGTATATTCTTATTTTTGCAATGTCTTTTTTTATGGGCATTTGTTGCTTCCAGGATAATGCGATAGTTCTTACGATCTGTTGTACTTAAAAGATTATCATCTGGTTCTTTTTTTAAAAGCAATTCCATCAGACCACTGCTTTTAGGAAAACTTGAATCTTTCACTTTTATTATTTCATCATCAAATTAAATTTGTGAATCACCTATCATGTATACTCCACTGACTTTTCTCGCTCCGTATATGTTATCGATTTTTCTGCGGCTTCCATTTAGCATCGATGAAAAGTCTGTCGGTTCAGTTTCTTTATGCGCAGATAAAAATGGTAAATGTATTGATTTGAATAATGAATTTGCAGAATTAAATGATGAATTCATCATTGTGCTATTCATCGAAGGAAAATCATCGTCATTAGAAGTATCATTATCGAACGCAGAACCCGAGTCATTAATATCGTTAAAAAAATAACTCGATTCATTAAATCTCAATCTTTTTTTTGCCGATTTTCTGTTACTGTCTATAGCCGAAATGTGATTAGAATGTGACACACTTTCTGTTACTGACTAAATAATATAAAGAGAAAGAAAAAAAGAGTGTGTAGTTTGTATACAAGCGTCTTGACGTAAGAGATTTCTGTGATTCTTACGTTTGGCGGCGTTACGCCGATCGAACAGGATCGCGCGTAGACGTATATATTCTCGAATGTTTTGTGAATGAATATGAATCAAGAACGTGGCGTGAAGAGTGAAGTTTTCCGCGGACGGATAGCCTTAGAGGCGTTCTTGTTTATGAAATTGCAGTTTCTTCTTGTTTGATCTCGTTGTCATGACAATAAAATAAACATATGAATCGAACGAAAATTCTAGCTGGTCGGTAATTACTGAAGCAACGCTCTTACCGTAATTATCATTATACTATTAATTTTAAGTTAAAACAATTTCAATTTGTTATTAAAATAAATTTATATTTTTCATTCAAATTGACTATTTATTTTTTTCTTCTCATTACTAATAAATTATAAATTAATAATTTATTAATATAATCTCGGTGCGTTTCCTTCATTTTTTGGTGCCGAAACCCGGGAGTTTCAATTGGGAAACTGATTTCACGCACTAGATCGAGGAGATGAAGAAAAATTTAAAGAAAGCTTTATCTGCTTGTAAGAAGCGTATTAATGAACGAGTTGCTGATCAAAACTAAGAAGTTACATCTGCAAAAACTTCAACCGCAACAACTCGAAAATGAGGTCGAGCAGCAGCTTCTACTGAGATAAGATCTGGGACTGCTAATTCACCGTCACCTAAGCGTTGCCAAACTACAGTTTCGAAATCATTTAAAGAACGGAGTCAATCATGTTTAGGCAGAAGGCCGGTGAGTTCATGTACACGTTCTACTACAGCGCGGAATCCTGATATTTTTACAGGTGCAGAAATTGTACCCGAAGCACGTAGAGTGACGAGAGCTCGTATGCAAATGGCCACTCTAAATTCTGTGACTGATGAATCCAGCTCGAGTGCTAGAGATGTACCAGCTTCGAATCAGTCAACACGAGTCCGCTCGCGATCTCTAATACCTACGCCGATAAATCAATTACGACGACCTACATCATTGGAAACGGAAATTCGCCTAAGATCACCTTCGATTTCAATAGAGGGAAATGAGCAGAATTTTTAGGTGATTCCTTTCATTCCTGCTGCTCGACGACATCCATTATCTCCAGAGGTTTATGTAAGACGTCACTGTGCGAGTCCCTCGTCATCTGTATCAAGTATAAGTGTGCCCACTCCACGGTTGATATCAAGAACACACATAACCTCTTCTACAAATTCTATGGCATTCATGAACGTTTACCACTAGCACTATCAACAGCAGGTCAGCGAGAGGTTATGTTTATTCCTGATAACAACGACGTACGACAACGAGAATCAGCTCAAGATTTTTATTCTTCAGAAGATTTGGAAGGTGAAAACAATTTAACACAAAACGCATTTTCGCATTATTCTACCGAGTATTTATCTAATAATTATCAAAATCCGCGCAATGATTTAGAATTCCGTTTACATAGTACTGAACATGATAATAATTATGAATCACAAAGTGAAAACATGAAAAGCATAACCCATTCGAGTGCAGATCCAACTTCTCGATTAACAAAAGCTTTCGAACAAGTTTTATTATCTTTTCGCGAATCTACATTTAATAATGATAATAGTAAATTAATTAATAGAATTTCAAATACTAAGTCTTTGCCAGCATTCTCAGGAGAACCGCTCGATTGAGTTAGGTTTAAGCAAGCCTTTGAAATATCGACTGAAATGGGAGGTTATAATGACCGAGAGAACGTAATGCGTTTATTTGAAGCTCTGAAAGGCGATGCGCGCGACGCGACTAAAACTCTATTTGCTTCTGGTAATAGCGCAAATGACATCATGAGAACTCTAGAATTACGATTTGGAAATTCAAAAATAATTTTAAATACGATTTTAGAAGAGATTAAAGGCTTACCTAGTATTGAATCCGGAAAAATTACTTTGATTGAATTTGCTTCAAAGCTAAAAAATGCTGTTGCAGCAATTAAATCATTTCATAATTACGGTTATTTATAGAGCCCAGAGCTTTCGGAAGGAATAATGCGAAAACTGTCTAACTCGATGGTAAATAACTATATTAGATATGCCGCATTTGAAGGGCGAGATAAGCCTGATTTAGAGAAAATGTCTGACTTTTTGTATAATGAAGCTCAAATGATGTTAGCAGCCGGAATCGTTACGTATCCATCGAGCGAAACAATTCCTAAAAAACCTGATCGTTCTTCGAAAAATCATAATATACAAAAAGCTGTATTAACTACTAATGTAACTGAGACAGTTGAAAACAATATTAATTTCAAAAGACCTATACAAGGTGGTCGATATGTTTACTGTGGTCATAAAAATCATGCAATTGAAACATGTAAAGATTTTATTCGCGCTCCAATGGGCCAACGTTGGAAGGTTGTTAGAAGTAATCGTTTATGTTTCAACTGTCTCAGAGAAGGAAATACGCGCAGTAAATGTACTAAAGAAAAATGTAAGCGTTGTGGGCGAAAACATCATGAATTGCTACATTTTTTAATTGAAAAAGCAAGTAGTAAACAAGTAGTGGAAATCAATAACCGTTCCGACCAATCTTTGCAATCAGAATCACACTCTGAAAATTCTAATAACGAAGGGCATAATTTATGACTAAAATATAGTAAACATGCATTTTTAAAAATAATTCCAGTCATTATTATTGGAACAAAAAGCTCTAAAATGATATTTGTTTTATTAGACGAGGGTTCTACGATCACTTTAATAGATTCTGCTTTAGTTAATGAAATTGGTACACTTAGTAAACAAACTAATGTATCTTTGAAAGGTATTGAGAATGAAAATTCAGTAATATATTGTAATAGAAAAACTAATTTAAAATTAAAATCGCGTTCACAGCATTATTCTCTACTGAACGTATTAATCGTAAATAAACTCGCACTGCCTACTCAAAAAATTGATTTAAATCTCGTGAACTTTTGCTTTCAAAAAACTGGAATAAAAACTTGCGCATATAATGTTGCTCCCAAAATGTTAATAGGTCAAGATCATTGTAATCTTATTATTACTTTAGAATTTCATACAATATTTACGTATACTCTTATGGTTCCTCGATGTTTATTAGGGTGGTCAATACACGGAAATTTCGGTTCAGAAAAATTAGCTAAAGTACATACTATCGGTAAAATTAAAGATAGTAAATATTTTAATGACGATAATGATAACGACGCTTTGTACAATTTAATGAAATCTTATTTCGATATAGATTGGGCACTTACAATCTTACTTAAGTATCACCTGAAGAAACACGCGCTCTTAAAATTCTCGAGGAAACGAGTAAATATAATAACGGTTGGTGGGAAGTTGGTCTTATTTGGAAATCTGATAATGATTTTTTATTAAATAGTAAATCGACTGCATTACGTAGATTGAATTTATTAGAAAAAAGACTCGATCATGATATTAATTACGCGGAGATGTATTATAAAGAAATGGATCGTTTATTTGATAATGGCTTTGCAGAAAAAGTAGAAAATAATCTTGAAAATAAAAAATTATGGTACTTAGCTCAGTTTGGAGTACAAAACATTAATAAACCCGGTAAAGTGCGATTAGTTTTTGACGCTGCCGCAAAAACAGCTAATGTTAGCTTTAATGATTTATTATTGAAAGGTCCAGATTTATTAAAAAATCTATTAGGCGTTTTAATGCGCTTCAGAGAAAATCCTATGGCTATAAAAGCTGATTTACGTGACATGTTTTTGAAAATAAAAATCAGACCAGAAGATCGAAATGCTCAAAGATTTTTATGGCAGGGAAGAGATAGAATAGGCGAACCGAAAGAGTATGTTATGTTGTCCGTCCTTTTTGGCGCAAAATCATCTCCATGTACAGAACTTTTAATAAAAAATAAGAATGCAGAAAGATTTCGTTTACAATATTCAGCAACCGTTGAAAGCATTATAAATAACTGTTATATGGACGATTTCTTAGATAACTGTGTCACGGTACAAGAAGCTACTGAACGTGTCAAACAATTGATTGAAATAAATAAAGCAGCTAATTGGGAAATGCATGGGTGGGCGTGTAATAATTCATCAGTTCTTAATAACGTCGGTTTCAGTATTAATAAAAAAACATTAATTATTAATTCGAAAGAAAATTCGATTGAAAAAGTATTAGGTCTTCATTGGTCAACAGATACAGACGAATTAATTTTCACTTTGAACACTCAAAAAATTTCTAAAGACATAATTTTAGCTAAAAAAATTCCAACTAAACGTGAATATTTAAGTATAATAATGTCCATTTTTGATCTGCTCGGTTTTTTTAACACCATTTACAACACAATCTCGAATATTAATGCAAGAAATATGGAAAAAAAAGATAAATTGGGACGAACAACTTCAGAATGAGGAATTTGAAATTTGGAAAAATTGGCTTCGCGATTTTGATAAAATAAAGAAATGTGAAATTTCTCGCTGTTATAATAAATATTTCTCTGAAGTAGTCGAAATAGAATTACATATTTTTTGCGATGCAAAGCGAGAAAGCCTATGCAGCTGTTGGTTATTGGCGGTTCATATTAAAAAACGATAAATATTATGTTTCATTAATAATGGCAAAAAGTCGCGTCGCGCCTTTAAAATCAATTTCTATTCCAAGACTTGAACTTCAAGCAGCTTTACTTGCATCAAGAATAGCTAAAACTATTTCTAATGAACATAGAACCACAATTTCCAGGCGTTTTTTCTGGTCTGATTCAAAAACTGTACTATATTGGATTAAAAAAGATCCACGAATATTTAGAGTTTTTGTAGCTAATCGTATTCAAGAGATTCGCGATAATTCAAATTACACAGAATGGCAATGGGTACCTTCAAAGGAAAATCGCGCAGATGATGGTACTCGATATCTACCAGATTCTTTAAATAATGATAGTAAATGGTTTTTAGGTCCATCATTCTTACGTGAGAATGAATCTTTATGGCCGAAAGCTTTCTTTTTTGAAAATTTTAATGAAAATAGTTCAGAGTATAAGAAAGTCGAGAATACATGTTCCTTATCTACAAATGATACTATTTTCTTAGATTTTTCACGTTTTTCGTCTTGGTTGCGTCTTTTATTCACGGTCATGCGAGTTTTAAAAGCTGTTGAACTTTGGACTAAGAAATTTTATGGCTCAAACGAAAGTAGACTAAAGGCTGAGAAGATTCGTTACAAAATAAGCCAATCAATAACCTTTCATCAAGAATGAAATGCACTTAAAAATTCAAAATCTATTTCTAAATCTTGTAAATTGTTATCTTTAAATGCTTACATTGATGAAGAAGGAATTTTACGTACTGCAGGTCGTTTAATTCATTTTTCAGATAATTCTTTTAAGTTAATAATTTTAGATTCAAAAGAAATCTTAACACAATTAATTATTAAACATTATCATATAAAACATTTTCATGGTAGCAATAATACTGTTTTGAATGAATTGCGACAGAATTATTGGATTATAGGTTTACGACAATGTTTAAGAAGTATTGTAAGCAAATGTGTTACATGTAAAATTCAACGCGCTCGACCTTCTTCTCAGAAAATGGCTGCATTACCACCGGGAAGATTAGCCTTTAATTTACGTCCGTTTTCACATTGTGGCCTCGATTATTTTGGTCCAATGTTAATTAAAATAGGGAGACGTAGAGAAAAATGTTGGGGAGCTTTGTTTACTTGTTTAAGTACTCGAGCAATACATTTAGAATTAGCGCATAGTCTTACAACCGACTCAGCAATTTTAGCGTTAAAAAGATTTATATCTCGTCGAGGTTGTCCTCAAACAATATATTGTGATAATGGGACAAATTTTAGAGGCATGAGTGCAGAGTTAAAAGAAAGGATGAAAGAATTAAGTCACCAAAATTTGAATGAATTCGCAGTGAAACAAAAAATTGAATGGAGATTCAATCCTCCGACAGCATCGCATATGGGTGGCGCGTGGGAACGCTTAATACGTTCAGTCAATGTAGCTCTTGCTGTTGTTTTAAAAGATCAAGCTCCTAAAGAGGAAATTTTATTGACTATTTTAGCGGAAATCGAACATTTGGTTAACTCTCGTCCACTAACTCACGTTTCTTTAGACTCACTAGACCAGGAAGCTCTTACACCAAATCATTTTTTAATCGGTAGTTCTTCAGGTGAGATTAGATTCGGGCAATGTGATTCACAAAGTTTATATACTAGAAAACAATGGCGTATCGCTCAATATTTTGCTGATTGTTTTTGGAAAAAGTGGCTGCGCGAATATTTGCCAACATTGTTACCACAGAAAAAGGGGCATGAAAGCGAACCTTTGTTAAAAATAGGCGATTTTATTTTGGTTATAGACAATAATTTAGAACGCAATCAATGGCGAAAAGGTATTATTACAAAAGTATTTCCTGGTTCGGATAATGAAGTTCGCGTAGTAGAAGTTAAAACAACTAATGGAATATTTATACGACCAAGTAGAAAATTAGTTCGATTTTTAGAAGTACAAAACACTTAGTTTTGTACCAGGGGGAACGATGTTACTGACTAAATAATATAAAGAGAAAGAAAAAAAGAGTGTGTAGTTTGTATTCAAGCGTCTCAACGTAAGAGATTTCTGTGATTCTTACGTTTGGCGGCGTTACGCCGATCGAACAGGATTGCGCGTAGACGTATATATTCTCGAATGTTTTGTGAATGAATATGAATCGAGAACATGGCGTGAAGAGTGAAGTTTTCCGCGGACGGATAGCCTTAGAGGCGTTCTTCTTTATGAAATTGCAGTTTCTTCTTGTTTGATCTTGTTGTCATGACAATAAAATAAACATATGAATCGAACGAAAATTCTACCTGGTCGGTAATTACTGAAGCAACGCTCTTACTGTAATTATCATTATACTATTAATTTTAAGTTAAAACAATTTCAATTTGTTATTAAAATAAATTTATATTTTTCATTCAAATTGACTATTTATTTTTTTCTTCTCATTACTAATAAATTATAAATTAATAATTTATTAATATAATCTCGGTGCGTTTCCTTCACTTTCAGTTGTCGAATCAACAAGCTTTTCTAATGGTGTAATAACTGGTTTGAAAGTATCACCAATAACCTTTTCAAAATCATCTCTTTCCTTTTCTAACAAAGAGTATTTTTTTAATAGCCTCACGTGCTCGTAAGAGCTCGATGAGAACATTTTTTGCTTTAAAGTCAGGCATGCTGACAAGATGCTGTCTACAATCGAACTGCAAAGATTAAGATTTATACTTCCTTTTTAATGGCAAAACAGTCAAATCCTTTTCTTTATCTACCATCATTGATTGCTCTATCTCTGTCAATAACAACAAATCAATACTTGTCATTCTTCCAGCATTCATTACAAAGATTTCGAAATTCATTTAAAGTTAAGTCAGTATTCACATGGTCTTCATAGATATGTTTAAGATTAACATCATCTTGACGATAAATTACCATCAAATTAACATTGTCCCTGATGAGATGTTTCGGTATATGAGCATATGACTGACATAGATAAAAGCTATCTACACTTTTGTATCTCCCCATACAGAAAAAGCTCTGACGCTATCCTGCTTCTCACAAGCCTTATCGTAAAAAATCATAATTGAATTAGGTAGGGCTTCATCTAAAGACACTACAGATTCATGTTCACTAAACGTAGATATGATATACCTTCAATTGGTTCTAAAAATTTTTGAAAAAATCGATATTTTGGTTGATTTAAGGATTTAAAGTATACATACAAATTTTTAAATCTAAAATTATTAGGGTGTGTAATTAGAGCCAACAAACTATTAGTTTCTCCACAGTTCGATAGGCCACAGAATACTGCTCGTATATTATCTGGAAGTAACTCCCCGTGTCACTTTTTTCTGTTCGTCTTCTCAAAATCAAAGTTGGCGACGGGAAGTTTGACGTTCTGCTCAGTAAAATCCATGTTCACGTGAGAAAGTCAAGTCTAAGATTAACCTTTCCAAAATATAAACGCTTGTTTTATATTTTGATCATCAGTTGTAAATCAGCACTCGAAGAGAGATGCTCGTACACAAATCACAGAAGCACCCCGAGGGTAAAGGGTTACTTGATAAAGTAATCAATAACTTACCTATTGAATCCATATTCCTGGATATCAATATTATGGTCCCGGAACAAAACTGAAAAAGCGTCTAAAAAGAGGTGATGTAAGTATCAATCCACTTGATCAAGCATGCAAAGAACATGACATATCTTATTCTTATAAAAATACTGATCGAAAAGTAGCTGACATGAAGCTCGCTGATAAAGCTTGGCAGCGTGTTAGAGCCAAAGATGCAAGTCTTACCAAAAAAGCAACTGCTTTCGTTGTTGCAAATGCTGTGAAATTAAATGGAAAGACAGGAAATGGGTGTAAAATCGAGTAAATTAGTAACTGCAAGTAAAAAATCATTGAAACCAAGTAAACATTCTCGCAAAGTTATTCAGTCCGCCTTGAAAGGTGCACGTGAAGCTTTTAAGATCGTTGGCGATAAGAAAAAAATTATCATTCCACGTATTCTATCTGTTCCATCAAAAATAGGTGGCGCTCTGCCTTTTCTCATACCATTATTCGCAGCACTAAGTGCAACTGGTGTTCTGACTGGAGGAGCTACTGGAATAGCTAAAGCAATAAATGAGGCTAAAGCTGCACAGAAAAATTATGAAGAAAGTAAGAGGCATAATAAAACTATGGGAGCTATTGCTCTAGGAAAAGGTCTCTATCTTAAACCATATAAAACTGGAATGGGATTATTTATGAAACCTCAAATCGGTCATGGTCAAGTTAAAAAAAACTTCAATTTAACTTTGCCAAATCGTGCACTGACTGATCTTATAAAGTATGCTCGTATGATGCACATACCATATTTTCGAGGTGTTTTCATGAGAAATAATCTACCTTCTGATGGTCCATGGCATAACGAATCTGCTATAGTCTACTTAGATGATTTTCAAAACAAAGACACTCACTGGGTATGTTATCGAAAACAAGATTATTACTATTAATTACTGATTACCAATATTACTACAGGTGCTTACATCAACAGCAAAAAAGTTTACACGATCCATGAGTTTTTCCCAAGAGTTTCTCCAGGATATAAAATCATAGTCTAATATATGTCATATATTCACCACTCAATGTTAAGAGTATAGATCATCTTCGAATCCGAATCGTTGATCAGGACGGTAATTTAGTGAATTTCTGAGGAGAGGAACTCACAGTTAGACTTCACATAAAATCTGTATAATGGAAATCGTTTACAATTTAAGTGTACATATGAGACAGCCATCATGTCAAACAGTCATCAGTCGTCCAAAGGTACTTAAACCGTTAACACGGAAGAGCATCTAGTTTCTTAAAAGCATGGGTCACAAAGTACGCAGAAAAAGATAAATTGTATCATTCTCTGCTGCTTTCAGAAAAATGGACGAAATTCTAATCATTTAATTAGATGTCGCATTCGATGAGTCTATTACTCATTATGATGTTCACGCACATCAATCATACTCCACATTAAGTTTCAATAACAGTGATAAAACTCGTATTTCTATTCAGCATCAAGATTTATGCCTCTTATCATCAGGTAGTTACATCCATGTATGTGGAAGATTACAAAAATTAGATGGACAAGCACTAACTGAAACTAATTTCGTTAACAATGGCATTTGTCCTCTGTTTGATGAAATTCGATATGAACTTAGCTGTAGAGATAGATAAAAGTAAAAATGTTTATTTGAGTAGTCTCATGAAGGGATGCACTTTATTTAATCCAAATCAGACTCTAACATTAGAAAATGCAGGCTGGCTTGGTATTAAAGAAGGAGACAAAACAATTGTAGATGATCATGGAAATTTTGACGTTTCTATCCCTCTAAATATGATTTTAGGCTTCGCAGAAGATTACGAGAAAATTGTTGTCGATATAAAGCATGAACTCATTCTCACAAGATCAAGAAATGACCTGAATGCTATAATACAAGAAGTTACTGTAGCCAACAATGTAACCAAATATGAAAATTATCAAATAAAAATATCAAAGATATAGTGGTTAATGCCATATGTTATTGCATCAGATAAACAAAAAATCCAACTGTTAAATTTCATTGGCAAAGATAATCCTATTTCTATGAGTTTTCGTTCTTGGGAGTTATTTGAATATCCTTTTCTTCCAACAACAAATAAACATGTCTGGACGGTAAAAACTTTAAATCGATTGGAGAAACCACGTTTTGTGATTCTTAGATTACAATCGGGAAAAAAAGGTTCAAAAACTAAAAATGCAGTCGCTTTGACCACTGTAATATTAGTAATGTGAGACTTTTCTTGAATTCGCAATATTATCCGTACAACAATCTCGATCTTGACATATCTAAGAATCAGTTTGCTCTCTATGATATGTACGCTAATTTTCAGAAAAGCTATTACAGAAGAGATCCATAGTCATTGTTGACAAAGTCTCAATTTATTAACTTTGAATCACTCATAGTTACTGACTGTTCACGACAAAACGAATCTCTAAAGAGTGCTCCTGTCGATGTACGTCTAGAATTTGAGTCTAAAACAGACTTTCCTGCTAATACTTCAGCTTATTGTATGACCTTACACGATCGCATCATTCAGTACAATCCTATTAGTGGAGACCTAAGGAAGCTTGTCTAAATAGTATATTATTCTCACTTTAACGTAAAAAAGCTATCATTTCAAAATGGAGTATGCAGTAGACATGATTGGTTTTAAGCAAATGGGCGATGAATTTGTCCTAAAGGAAATAGCAATTATTTCTCTCAATAAAAGTGACGATCCTATCGTTCATATATTCAAAAAACCTTTTCCATGGAAAAGGCTCTCTGATAAGTTGCAAGCAAAAAACGTTCGCCTCAAACTTAATCACGGAATGGCTTGGAATACTGATGGTCTTGACTACTCTCAAATTGCAAACTTACTTCGTGAATATTTACATGATGCTACTAAAATTTTTTTTATGAATGAATTCAAACGAAAATGGTTGTTACGATTCAAGTTTCCTGTTTATAACATCAATCCATACGGCTATCCATCAAACCCATCTTTCAAGTGTGTTAACATATGCACAAACCATAATCCAATTTATAAAAATGTCTGTGCACTACACAATGTCAAATTCATGGAATTATTCTATCTCTCACAAAACCATTTGTAAAAATAAAAGGAAAAGAAAAAATCAAACAAAAAAAGTAGTAAAAAAAACGCTATAGGCATTCTGGATCACGTTCGGATTCTAGATTACTGAGATGATCTACAATGCGTACGGATTCCAGATCACTTTGAGGGGAGAGGGGGTGATCCAGAATCCGTGTGATCCAGTAAGCCTATAGCTTATCTACTTTCAAACAATATATCAACACTGGCTTACGAGAGCTGGACCCAAGTTCAACACGAGCCATTTCCAATAATTTCTATTGTCTTTTTCCTACTCTTGATCTCTTTTCGTTAGTATAGAAAGGCTTGGGACCATCCTCTCGGTAGTCAGTCGTTTGCTCATTTATAATTAGCATAGATCAGTCACTTTGATTATTAACCAGCGGCTCACTATTATTAATAAAAAAAAGTCAGTTAATTAATCAACCAAGCTCGTGTTGCCGTAAGTTGCTTATATAATAGTCTACATTCAGTGAAAAATTACTATTTTATTTTAAATTCTTTTTTAACTTGAAAAGTATATTGAAAATCTAAAAGTTATAACTCTAAATGTATTATTGTATTATTTTAAAATTAAAATTTTTTTATTCCTATTTCTAACGTCAGAAAGTGTATTAACAAATATAAAGAAAAATTATAAATCTTAAAATTATCATTATAATACAATCTTCTTATGGAAACGAACTTATAAAAATTAAATTGTATACCAACGACCGGTAAAGGACATAAACATATATATACACATATTGTTTAATAAACCAAGAACATCAAGGTAAGCCTGACTAATTATTATTAAACCTTATTCCTACTCTGCCACGCAAATAAATATATCTGCTACGTACCTTTCAGTGTAACAGAACTATAACATTTCTTTATAAAATTATATTTATATTTATTAATAACTAGAACGTTACAAAGGAAACACAAATAATAATTTGGGGTGAAATATCCATGACATTGAAATTTGCTTTTGAGGTGGTTGATCGTTTTTTTCAACATTCATGCGATGAAGACCAACCCTTCGGCGGTAAAACTGTGATTGCATCAGAAGATTTTAGGCGAACATTACCAATTGCTCGACATGTAAGCCGTATGAACATTACTGAAAATTTGGCTGAATTTAGTTTATTATAGAAAAATTTTGTGCGTACGACGTTAAATGGAAACCAACGAGTTTCAGGTAATGATAATACTTTTAAACAATAGTTATTAGATATCGGAGAAGGAAAACTTCACAATGTTTTTGAAGATGATAATCAACCAAGTGCTATACCAGATAATTTTATCATTAAAAAAAATCTTGTCGAAGTAATATTCGAAAAAGCAATAGAAATGAACAATACGAATCTAAAGGAGAAAGTTATTTTGGTTCCTAAAAATAATGATATTACTGAAACCAATAAGGAAGTTTTGAATATAATAGAAGGGGATCATGTTGAATATTTAAGTATTGATACAGCTGAAGATGATAACAAAGAAAATTTAGATATTATGTTGCCTACAGAATTTTTAAATAAGTTAAATCCTAATGAACTTTCACCATAAAAATTACATTTAAAAGTAGAGGCTATCATAATACTTTTAAGAAATTTAAATGTGAATAAAGGTCTTTGTAATGGAGCAAAGTTGATAGTAAAAAAATTGTTTAAATATTTGATCCAATTGGAATTAGCAAGTGGTCAAAACAAAGGTAAATTAGTTTTCATTCCAAAAATAAGTTTATTTCTATCTTTAGAAGAAATTCCTTTTAATATGCAACGAAAATAGATTTCCTATTAGATTAGGTTTTGCGATGACTATTAATAAATTCCAAGGACAATCTCATGAAAGAGTTGGTGTTTATTTGCCGTCTCCAGTTTTCAGTCATAAACAATTAAATGTTGCTCTTTCAAGGACAAAATATAAAAATAATTTGAAATTATTTTTAGACGACAATGCTATTGTCAATGGAGAAAATAAAAATGATAAGAACATAATTTATACAAAAAACAATGTTTACAAAGAGATATTGTAAAAGATGCGTTAACAGATATTGTATATATTTGTGTTTTAGCTTCTGTAATAGTTGGATCCGAATACATAAAAAAAATATGGTATTTACTAAAATATATATCAACTGACGCTATCGAAATTAATAGTCTGATATGCAGTTGAACTGCATATGGGGATGCGTAGTTGAATCGGTTGCATATGGGAATGCGCAAATGAATCGACTGCAAATGAAGTTGCGCTGTTGAATCAGTTGCATATGCAGATGCGCAGTTGAATCAGCTGCAAATAAATTGCGCAGTTTAATTAGCTTCAAATTAAGTGGCGCTGTTGAATCGCCTGCATATATGATGCGCTGTTGAATCGGCTGCATATGGGGATGCACAGTAGACTCGGCTGCATATGGTAATGCGCAGTTGAATAGCCTGCATATGGAGATGCGCTGTTAAATCAACTGCATATGGGGATGCGTTGTTAAATCGGCTGCATATGGGGATGCGTAGTTGAATCAGTTGCATATGGAGATGCGCAGTTGAATCAGATGCAAAAAGAGTTGCGCTGTTAAATCAACTGCATATGGGGATGCGCTGTTGAATCGACTGCATATGGGAATGCGCAGTTCAATCGGCTGCATATGGTGATGCGCAGTTGAATCGGCTCCATGTGGAGATGCGCTGTTGAATCGACTGCATACAGGAATGCGTAGTTGAATCGGCTGCATATGGTGATAAGTAGTTGATCCGGATGCATATGGAGATGTGCTGTTAAATCGGCTGCATATGGAGATCCACTATTGAATCGGTTGTATATGGAGATGCTTTGTTTAATCGGCTGCATATAGAAATGCACTGTAAAATGTGCTGCATACGGGAATGCGCGGTTAAATAGGCAATATTTAATGTCAAGAAAAAATGCACAAACATAATGCATTCAGAATAAAAATAAATATAGAAGCTTCTGAAGCGGAACCTGTATAAAACATTATAAGAAATACGCTCCACTGAAGAATCTCATCTAAAAGTATACAGGATTGGATAAAATACTACAATCGAAAGTATAGGGCCCAGAAAAATGTAGGGCCCGAGAAAATATAGGGATCAGGAAAAAAAGGCCCAGAAAAATATAAAATCCAAATAAATATAAGGCCCAAAAAAATTTTAGGCTTGAAAAAATAAGGCCTAGAAAAATATGAAGCCTAAGAAAATATAAGAAAAAAAAAATTATGAGCCTAAAAAAATATGAGGCACAAAGAAAATAGGGCCCAGAAAAATGTGGGGTCCAAAAAAATATAAGGTCCAGAAAAATATAAAGTCCAAAAAATATAGGACCCAAAAAAATTTTAGGTCCAAAAAAATAAAGCACAAAAAAATATAGAGCCCAAGAAAATATGAAAATCAAAAAAATATTGAGTCCAAAAAAATAAGAGGCCCAGAAAAATATAGATCTCAAGAAAATATAAGAATAAAAAAAATATTAGGCCCGAATAAATAAGAGACCCAAAAAAAATGACCCAGAAAAATGAAAGGCCCGAAAAAATATAAAGCCTAAAAAAATATAGACAAAAAAATATTGGACCCAAAAAAATAAGGCTCAGGTAAATATAAAGCCTAAGAAAATATAAGAATAAAAAAAAAGAAAGACCGAAAAAATGAATAAAAATATAGGGCCCAAAATAATATAACGCCCAAAAAGAAGTTTTTGTTTAATGAATACTAATTATATGGAAACCAATAAAAAATTGCTACTTTTATTACCAAAGGATAACACATTTAAAAAATGCGGAGAACCAGAGAAACGGAAAAAAAGTGGTTTCACTTTCATATGAAATAATATAAGATTTTTTCTAACTGAGTAAATATATTGATACTCATACATGCATGCGCTCATACAGAGATATATATTAGAAATTTTATGAAAACTTTCACGGTTAAAAAATAAAAATCATTAAAAAGCGGTCAGGACTATTTGCAGGTGAGAGGAAAAAAAATAATATTTTTTACATAGCGATTTACAATTTACTGAGACAATAATATACCTCTAATGCTGTCAATTACTCTAGCCATATATATATATATTATATATGTAAGATGAGGAATTGATTCGATTCAGCAATGCGATTAGATTCGTCTAAAAATAAAAGTTTTATTATTAATACATATATTATATACAATGTTACAAAGAGCACGTGTTAACTAACCTAAAAATAAGAGAATCAACAATCAAGCCTATTGCTTAATGGATCTCTCAACAATCACAAAATGAACAATAATTCACAGTTTCAGAATTGTTGTAAACAATTCTGATAACTTTAATTAATTCACTTATCTTAGATTATCTTAGTTTAACAATATTTTGTATAGAGTTCTATCTGATAGAGTCAACGCTCCATCTCCTATCTGTGTCTCTCTCTCTCTCTCTCCTAAAGCTCGTGTCGTGTACCTACAGTGACCAGCACAAGACGGGTTCTTACCAGCAGTATTGAGTATGTGCACGAAGCTTACATCTCTCTCCCTTAAGACGCCAATACTTCTCTGGAAGTTTGGTGTTGGTTTATATCGTCATAGGGATGAGCTTCGTGATGTGGTATAGACCTCTCGTAGATTTCCAGTTTTTTGTATTGGTTTTGTATATCGAATCTGATATTTTTTTTCTATCTTAAAGGGGCCAATTCTAATTTCTTCCAATTTTTACGATTTAATTTGTTTTTATTCATTATGTAGACCGTGTCACTCTTTTCAAATGTGTGGTTTTTTTTGTTTTTATCGTACAATGATTGATTGTAGTTGTGCGACTTACGGGTTCGAAGCAACGCAAGATTTCTATCTTCTTCTAAGTTTTTTTTTTGTATTTTTTATCAGTTTTTAGTTCCGTTGGTAGCACATCTGTAGATTCTCCTTTTAGTAATTATTCAGGTGAAAAGCCTGTAACTGAGTGGTCTGTTTCGTTATAATTTTTTCTGCATTCTTCCACCACCGTTGCCCATGATCGTTTGCTTGTATTTTTGTTTAAGTTGCAGTGTATTTTGTTTACCAGAGTTTGGTTTAACCTTTCATTTAAACCGTTTGAAAATGGTGTATCTACGGCTGTGAAGATTAGTTGTGCACCTCGTTCTTTTATGTAGTTTTCAAGTTCTTTCGAACTTATTCCAGGGTATTGGTCTGCTAGGATCATTTCTATTTTTTCCTCTGGTGGAACTTTTTTTAGTAGATTTATAAAATCTCTTGCGGTTTGGTTTTTTGAGCATAGAATGTATGCAAATCTGATAAAGTGGTCTTTTAATAAGTGTAGATACCTTTTTGTCGATCTTGGTCGACCAAATCCACCAATAGTATCTAGTGACATTATCTGGAACGGTCTTTCTGCTGGTCCCAGGTGTGACATAAGACCATAATTTCTGGTTAGTCTTGTTTTGTTTTTTATGCATATTTCGCAATTTCGTAGATGTTCAATGTTTTTTGTTAAATTTAGTGCGGTATAAATTGTACTTATTTTATGTGCCGTTTGGTTCATACCTATGTGGCCGTAGTTTTCGTGCACACGTTGTATTAGAATTTTGCTAAATTTTTCACATCGTATTATTTTTTTCTTCGATCTGATTTTTTTATAGTAGACTCCATTTTCTAGTGTGAACTTATGTGTTTTTTGTGTTATTTGTTCGTTTTGTTTTTGATCGTCTATTATTTCTTGTAGACTTATATTGGATATTGTTATATTATTTGCAGTTTTTAGTACATCTTCTATATTTTCTTCTGGTTCCAGGACTGGATTTCGACTTAACAGGTCCGCTTCTCCATTATTCTTTACAGGGTTGTATTTGATATTGCAGTTGTATTGGGATATGTAGTGTACCATATCTCCTAACTGTTCATCTGTTCTATTTTTGACATTTAAATTTTCCAGTGGTTTGTGGTCTGCGTAGATTGAGAAAGATTTTCCGGTCAGGCAGTGTTGCCAGAATTTTATACTTTCTTTGATAGCAAGACATTCTAAAAATATTGCTTTTTTTTTGAGATTTATTTAGTTTCTTTGAGAAATACGCCACTGGTTTCATTTCACCGTTTGCTTGAGTTTGTTTCAGTACCGCTCCAATGCCTTTAATGCTTGCGTCTGTGTATATAGAAGTGTGTGCTTCTGGATTAAATATTGTTAGGACTGGTTCTGAACTTAAAATATTTTTTATTTCATCGAATGCTTTTTGACATTCAGTTGGCCAGACGAATTTTTTTACCGTTTTTCTTAATTGGGCATGTAGAGGTTCAAGTGTTTCTGTAATTTTTGGTACATATTTTCGTTCAAAGTTTATTTTTCCTAAAAATCGTCTTATGTTCTTTTTATTTTTCGTTATGTTGAAATCTTTTATAGATTTTATATTGTCTTTAAGAGGTGTGATTGTGTTATTTTTTATTAAATGGCCTAAATATTTTACCTCGTTTTTTGCAAATTTGTATTTTGTAAATTTCAATTTCAAGCCTTCTTTTTTTATTGCATCTAGCAGTAGTTCTATATGTTTCGAATGTTCTTCAAAATCTTTTGAAAAAATTATTATATCATTTATATAGTTTGTGCAAAATTCTGTTAGGTTATATTTTTTTATAATATTCACCAAAATTCTTTGGAAGATAGCTGGAGATGTTTTTAGTCTGTAAGGAAGGCATTTCCATTGATAGTGACCTTCTTGGGTGATAAAACCAGTTTTATTTCTGTCTCCGACTCTTAGGGGGATAGACCAAAAAGCAGAGTTTATGTCCAGTGTTGTAAAGTATTTGCAACCCACTGTTTTTACCATTATATCTTCTATTAGTGGAAAAGGTTGGGCTTGTGGGATAACTATTTTATTTAATTCTCGAAAGTCCACACATAGTCTATTTTTTTTATTTTCTTCTTTTTTAAATGCTAGTGTTACTGGTGCCGCGAAGGGGCTATATGAGTCTTCAATCAGGCCATGTTTTAAAAGTTGTGTTATTTGACTTTCAATTTCTTTCCTATCTTCTATTGAACATCTATATGATTTTTTGTAGCAATATTTATCTATTTGTAGGTCTATAAAAGCTTCATAATTTTTTACTGTTCCTACATCATATTTATCTTTAGCAAAAATGTTTTTATAATTGTTCATTACATTATATATTTTCTTTTTCTTTTCATCATCTAAGTGATTTATATCCATTTCAAATTTATTTGTGTCAATAAATTCATTGAAATTAATTTTATATCTATCATCGATTATTATATTATCTTTTTCGTCTATTTGTTTTGTATAATTAAATTGGATATTTAAATTCTCGTCATGAGTTAACCCAAATTTTTTTTATACTATCTAGGCCTAAAATTAGGTCATATTCGAAATTTTCATTTTCATACACAAAGGCATATATATTCTTTTTTATTCCGTGTATTTCGGCGTTTAATTTTATCAGACCATAACTTTGCCCTTGCCCACTAATTGTTTTAATATTAAATTTTGTTTGTTCTTTAAATTTATCATTCATTAATTTTGTATTTATTACTGTTATTCTTGAGCCAGGATCATAAAGACCTTTGACTTCTAAGGATTCTTCTAACAGTACTTTTATTTTAATTATTTGACAAATCTAGTTTTTTATATCCTCATTTGATAATTTAATATTTAAGAAAGTATTTGTTAGTGGATCCTCTTCTGTTTTTTCTTTCTTGTACCAACATAAATTTTCTGGATGGAATCTATTTTTCTTACCTTTTAATTCATATACTGTACATGGATGTTTGTTTTCTTTCTCAGTTTGTTTTTTTAAATTTTGTTTAGTTGGTGGTGGATTTTTCTCATTATTATTATCCTTTATTAGATGTTCTAAGCCTCTTAAATTATTATAAAGGTCGTCAACTGTCTTTGTTTTGTTTCTATCTATTTTATCTGTAATAAAATTTGGTAAACCAGAGGCAATCATATCTATTAATAGAGACGTGTTACTAGAGCTACCCACTTCTAGTAATAATCTTTCCTTTTTTAGTGCGTAGTCTAGTATTAAGCCTTTCAGATATTTAAAATTCATAGCATACTTAACCGGTGACCAACCTTTACCAGCGTATGTTGTTTTCAGACTCAGTTCCCATGATGACCAGTCTGACTCCACTGTGTGCTTTATTAACATTGATCTGTACCAGTCCTTACAGGAGTCCTCTATCATTAATCTTAACATTTCAATCTTTTCAGTGTCTGTATTGAATTTCAAGCGAAGACATTCTTTGTTAAAAATATCTAACCATTGTGTCACATTAGTTGTCGTTTTTGAGAATTTTTCAATTGAGAATTTATCAACTAATTTCAATTTATTTTGGGGTTTGGCCACATCGTGAGTGCCTACTGTAGATTTTTCAATTACTACTTTTTCTAGCAAGTAATTATTAAACTGTATATTTCTATCTTTGAAGTAAATTTTTTCTAGTTCAGGTGTAAGAGTTATCCACACCACTCTCCTTTCATGTCTTTTCTTTATAGAATTTTTTACCATCTTGAATATCTCATTTTTTAGTAATTCTTCATGTAAACTCATTGGTTGGAGTTCTTTTGGCATTATAAACTGATTTTGTTCAGTATCTACAATTGACACTAAACCATAGATGTTTGTTTTCGTATCCTCTAGTTTTGAGATGATTGAAAATTCAAATTTTAATTTTTCCATTTTCCGAATAAATGATTGTTGATTTGTAAGATAAGGAATTGATTCAATTCAGCAATGCGATTAGATTCGTCTAAAAATAAGAGTTTTATTATTAATACATATATTATATACAATGTTACAAGGAGCACGTGTTAACTAACCTAAAAATAAGAGAATCAACAATCAAGCCTATTGCTTAATGGATCTCTCAACAATCACAAGGTTAACAATAATTCACAGTTTCAGAATTGTTGTAGACAATTCTGATAACTTTAATTAATTCACTTATCTTAGATTATCTTAGTTTAACAATATTTTGTATAGAGTTCTATCTGATAGAGTCAACGCTCCATCTCCTATCTGTGTCTCTCTCTCTTCTAAAGCTCGTGTCGTCTACCTACAGTGACCGATACGAGACGGTTTCTTACCAGCAGTATTGAGTATGTGCACGAAGCTTACATATATATATATATATATATATATATATATATATATATATATATATATATATAATTACTGATGTTAATCTTTTTTTGAAAAGTCTAAAATAATGTTGTAAAGCGAAAAATACAGTGCGAGGTAGAGTCTGCATGAGCATATGTATCCATCGTTCTTTAGTATTACTTTCTGTGTCGCACTAAAGAAAAATACACATGTTTACATCGGCTCTATCACGTATAGCATTTTTCGCTTTACAAAAATATTTTAGACTTTTCGAACAAAATTAGCATGAACAATTATTCTACATATATATGACTAGAGTTATTGACAACATTAAAAGTATATTATTATTTTAGTACATTGTAAATTTGTGTATAAAATATTTCATATTCTTTTCTCACCTGCAACGTTACCAAGCGGTAAATGATTTCGACCTCCCCTTCAGAGTCGATCGAATATCTGTCCTGTTCTAATCAAATAATTAATTCTTTTTTACCAAAACTAATAATTCTTGCAAAATAAAAAAGAGAAAACCACATTTCGTATAAAAAAGGGCAATATTTTTCATTTGATGAGAAATAATTGATTTTATCACTTTGTTTTCAAGAAAATCTTGAAAAACTCAAAACATAGAGGCTATGGTAAGAAATTTGGTTTTTCAAGGTTTTCTTGAAAACAAAGCGATAAAATGAATTCTTTTTCATCAAAGAAAATATTGCTTTTATAATACAAGATGCCACTTCATCCTTTTTTTCGCTAAAGCTATTACTTTTTACAAAAAGTTTATTTTCTGATTAGAAAAGGATGAAAATATGGGACCTCTTCTTAAAAGTCTAATATACGATCAATTTGATAACTAAAACACACAAAAATTTCAAAAGTATAAGTCAAAGGGTCGAAAGTTAAAGGTACTGGAATAATTTTAATTTTTGAAATTTTTTGTTACACATACACTTATATATGTGGGCACAGACACATAAAATGTATATGCAAACGCCACGCGCAACCTACGATGCTCAAGCGAACGACTAAAAGAGAAGCTTGTGTGCTACACTATGTACAGACAGACTCCCCCTTAGGAAGTATTGACAGATCGAGATATCGCTTAGCATGGCCGAATATGACGCGAGTGACATCGATTCGTAGGTTAGTGAAAACAGAAGAATGTCATTAGATATGTCAATGCTCATACGGATTCATATAAAATCTTGATTTTAAAGAATGTTTTGTTTAAACAAATTTTCAAAGTTAAACAGTTTATAAGTAAAAGAAAATAAGTAATGACATTATTTACTTATTTTTCATAAAATATATATCATTAATTTAAAAAAATCATTTTTAATATTCCTCATACAGCCTACAATGACATAAACTTATCTACGTAACTTGGGAGTACGAAGGATTCTAAATCCAGGCTTGACTAAAGTACTTGTCGCTTGAGCGCTTCGCGCGTTCGAGACTGACTGCTGCTCAAGCGACAAGCACTTTAGTCTCGCCTGTATTCATCTTTCATACTCCCAAGTTACGTATGTAACTAGTATATACACATACACATCTATACATACGCATTTGTTCATACACATAAGTACATGCGCACCAATACATAAACAATATCGAAATATCGATAATTAAATTAGGATTGCTGTCACAAATTATAAACAATAATTTTTTTTCCTAATTGTGATTTTTTTTTAAATCAAATTAACGTATATGTATATGTTTTTATTGTATATATACATATACACATATTAACTTATACATATACGTTAATTTTATTTTTTTTAAACACAATTAGAAGAGAAAATTATTTTTTATAATTTGTGACAGCAGTCCTAATTTAATCATGGATATTTCGTAATATAATTAAATAATAAATTCGTATTATATGTTAATTAAAATATTTATAAATTGAAATTATCTTAGGTTCAAATATTTATTTATGAAAAATTATGACTTGTAACGATTATAATTCTTGAGTTTCTTTTTAATGTCAAAGCAGTATTCTAAACCCAAAATGTAAGAATGAAAAGATTTCCCATTATATATATGTTATATACATATACTAATACACATAAGAAAATATTTATAGGGATAATTTCAAACGACTTCATTTAAACATAAATAATATTAGATATTAATGAAAAATTTTTACAAGTAAAAATTATCAAAAATCCATTTTTTTTTAAATTCTTATTATTTTATCAATTAAAATTTAAAAACACAATAATAAAATAAATATAAAGTGAATTATTAACGTCACACCGGACGACATTAAGGGCAAGGAATATCTAATAGTTAATATTATACAATAACTACAGTTTTTCACATCACCTAGGAGGTACTGTCATTGATATTTCACATCGAATATTTTGTAACATAATTTAAAAAATAAATGATGTATTGTATCATTTAGGCACGTTGGTTTTTTTTGTTTTATTTAAAATTATTATGTAAACAATTAATTTAAATGGTTTTGAAACTTGTTAAAGTTAATTTAAATTACTTTAATTTTTTCATATAAATATTTAAAATAAAATCATTGTTTCCTACGCCTGTAGTCTTACACAGCCATGTGAGTCTATATCTTAGCTCGTTAAACCATAGACTTTATCTATAATCCATCTACTTTTAATGTGAATATCCATGAATATTATGAAATAATATTCATGAAAACTATTAAAATTTTTACTATCCCTCTATAAAATTTGTTGATGCTCCTTTTTGTACACTAAATATACAGATTAATTAAATGTGTTTCTTTTAAGCTTCGAGCATATACTACTGGAGGAAGCCTCCCAGCTATTAACTACGTTACAAGGCGAAGAGAGAAAAAGCCTCTATTTTGGTAAGTGCTATCTCTCTCTCACTTTCTTAGTGGGAAACAGAAGCAGCCAATCAAATCAGGCGAGAGAGAGACAGCACGTACCAAAATAGAGGCTTTCTCTCTCTTCGCCTTGTAACGCTTTCTGCCGTTCGGAGGCTTCCTCCAGTAGTATATGCTCGAAGCTTTTAAGACTACATTTAAATATGTCCCGCGTAAAAAAATTGGTATTGCCAAGATATTGGTGAAACAATATCCAATATTTTGCATTTATTTAAAAATCTCTTGGCAAAATTTTTCCAATATTTCGCCAACATTTATCATTTATCAATCCCTAGGGCCAAAACTCACATTATTCCCACATATTTGCAATATATTGGATATTGCTATATCAATATGTATAATGATAAATAATTTCAAATAAAAAAACAAAGTTTTACCACATTTAATTGAAAACTTTTTAACTTTTTTTTATATCATATCTATAAGGTATACAATATAGGTGATATTAAAATCTTTAATATAATATATAAAAATAAAATATTGGTAAATTAATATTCAGAAATCTCTTTTTGCAAAACCAAAAATATATTTAATAAAATAATTTTTTAAGTCAAATTTTACTAATATAAATATAACAAAAAATCTATTATACTAATTATATATATACATATTACAATTTGGTTGAAATAATTTCTAAGTAACAGAAATGTGAAATGAAATTTAATCAACACAAATCGACTTATGTCATTTTTGTAAATAAGAAAAAGATTGAATCATTTTTAATTTTAATAAATACAACTTAAAGGAAATAATTCATATTTTTATTGTTCAAAATTTAATCGCTCAAAAAAGTACTATTTACAGCATACCTATGTACAGTCCCTGGCGTCCCAGGTCAGCGCGCGGGTGCGCGTATACAGTACTTTCTGAGCGATTAATGGATAATGTACTCATTATAAATACTGTCGCCGACATTGTGAGTTAAAATTAAAGCAGTAGAAGCTGAGTTATAGGCTGTCAAACTTTTGAAAAATCGCGTTTTTCAAACTTTGCGATTTTTTTCTGCCGATTCAGTGCATTTTAGCAATATGTTTACGAAAACCTTTTTTGCTCAAAATGATCTAAAAAATATGATAGAATTTTTTTTTCCTAAAAAAACGCATTTCTGTAATTTTTTTATAAAAATTGTTAATAATTATTAAATGCGCCATTTTCAGACTTTCTACCCAAAAAATTCGAAATCGGCAGGTCAAAATATATAAAAAAAACCCTGGGTAGAATCGAGGATCTCGGCCGGCCACGACTTATGAAGTTTGCCCCTGAACTACCGATTGATGTAATGAATTTTGGTACAATTTTAGAGCATTGTTGATCCCTTAATATCGCAAACTTTAATATTACTAACATGAGTTTGTTAACTGTGCAGAATGGTTTCGCTATCAGTTCGCAAAGTTAATTTTTTTTTAAAAGCGTATGCTCTTGATTTGTCAATTAAAATGCTTTCCTGTTTGCATATTTGACAACCGAATTTACCATTGTATTGACACATATTTCGAAAAATCGCTTTAGCTGGCAAATTGCACGTGCGATTTAAAATTATACCTTTAACATTATTAGGTTTATCTACGTTGAGTACTTCAAAATCTATACCTTTAAACAATTTTTTTAATGAATTTTTTAAGGAAATTAAAAAGAGATTAACTTTAGGTTTCAGTTTTCTAAACCACAAGCCAATTAACCACACATTTTCAATATTGTGTCGTTCTTTGTAAGGAAATTCATCAATTGTTAAATAAAACGTCCAAATATTTTAAATGGAAGATTTAAAAATTCTAATGCCGTCAGAATACCACGTAAAAGATATATTGTTGGGATCACTTAATATTTTATTTTGACAGAGCATTTCTTGATACAGCAAACCATCATAAATATCAGAAAAAATTTTTTGAGCTTGAAGTGACTGATTTCTAGGACATTTAATTATTTTTTCGTAAAAATAAGGTCGCTTGTATAGTGTTTTTAATTGTGAAATTAAAGAAATTTCAAGAAAATAATTTATTGAATTATTACATTGAAGACATAAAGAATCTTCATCATTCAAATTAATGTAACATTTTGAACAATAAAATATATAAATTATTTTCTTTAAGTTGTAATTATTAAAATTAAAAATAATTCAATCTTTTTCTTATTTACAAAAATGACATAAGTCGATTTGTGTTGATTAAATTTCATATCACATTTCTGTTACTTAGAAATTATTTCAACCAAATTGTAATGTGTATATATATATATATATAATTAGTATAATATATTTTTTGTTATATTTATATTAGTAAAATTTGACTTAGAAAATTATTTTATTAAATATATTTTTTGTTTTGCAAAAAGAGATTTCTGAATTTAATTTACCAATATTTTATTTTTATATATTATATTAAAGATTTTAATATCACCTATATTGTATACCTTATAGATATGATATAAAAAAAAGTTAAAAAGTTTTCAATTAAGTGTGGTAAAACTTTGTTTTTTTATTTGAAATTATCTATCATTATACATATTGATATAGCAATATCCAATATATTGCCAATATGTGGGAATAATGTGGGTTTTGGCCCTAGGGATTGATAAATGATAAATGTTGGCGAAATATTGGAAAAATTTTGCCAAGAGATTTTTAAATAAATGCAAAATATTGGATATTGTTTCACCAATATCTTGGCTATACGAATTTTTTTTACGTGGGGTGGATTAGAATAATCATAATAATCGTTGAATAGTATTCTGCTATTAGATCCGTTTTATATCATTTAATTATTTTTGAAATTAATTCAAATAATTATTAATTTTGATATTATTAAAATAAAATATATTTGAAAATGTTAAATTAAAATATAAATTTAAATTTTTTTAAATTTTATGTATTTGAAAACAAACTTTTTATTATTATATTAAAAATATATTTATTATATTAACCATCATTTTTAATTCCTTTTTAATTTATATGAAAGGTCTGAAGGATTATCTAAATTTATTTCTTTAGAAAATGTACATTTATGTTAATTGCTTTCTCATAGAGAAAGCATTGTATCGATAAAAAAAATTTTTTTCTATTTTTTCATTAATTTGTACATATTTGAACTCGGAGAGTCGAAAAAAGTTGTTTCCAGAAAATGTCTGTATGTATGTGTGTGGGTGTGTGTGTGTGTGGATGTATGAATTCAGTTAGTAAACTGCATCTCGAGAACTACTCGATGGATTTGCTTCTAATTTTGCATGGAATTCAGTTTTTTGACTAACTTGCTGGGAAGCTATTGATAATTGGTTCTTCTAGCGTAGTTTTCATTTTAGAGTTTAAAAAAAAAAAAAAATTTCGAATTTTCGTTTTTTGGTTTTTTTTTGTTTACTACTCGATGAATTTGCTTCAAAATTTGCCCGGGAATTATTTGTGATTGCCCGGATGAAATAAATTTTTAAAAACAGATTTTCTTAGCTTAGTTTTAATTTTAGAGCATTTTGAAATTAAAAAAAAAAATGTTTCTATTTATTAAGCCAATAAAATCTTAAAAACTACTCGATGGATTTACTTCAAATTTTTCATACAATTCAATTTTTCGATCAACTGGTGCGGAAGCTATTGAGTATTGGTTTTTTTAGCGTAGTTTTTTTTAAGAATCATTTTAAGAATTTTTAAAAAATTTTAATTTTTCATTTTTTTTGTATTTTACGTAAACTACTCAAAGAATTTGTTCGAAAATTTGTATGAAACTTAATTTCGACTGCCAAAAGTATAAAAAATTTTGTAAACTAATTTTCTTAGCGCACTTTTAATTTTATAGCATTTTTAAAATTTTTTTAAAAATTTTTATTTTTAATTTTTTTCTATTTTACGAAAACCATTTGATAGATTTGCTCCAAAATTTGTATGCAATTTATTCGCTACTGTCTGAAGGAAACAAGCTTTAGAAAACTAATTTTCTCAGCGCAGTTTTAATTTTAGAGCACTTTGAAAATTTTCAAAAAAATTTTTATTTTTCATTTATTTTCTATTTTGCGTAAACCATACTATAAATTTTCTCCAAAATTTTTATACAATTAATTCGCTATTGTCTGAAATAAATAAGCTTTTGAAAACTAATTTTCTTAGCGTGGTTACAATTTTAGAGAATTTTAAAGATTTAAAAAAAAATTTCGATTCTTCTTTTCTTATTTTTTTTTATTCTACGTAAAGTACTCGATAGTTTTGTTCTAAAAATTGCAGGGAAATTATTTGCGACTGCCAAAAGAAGGGAAATTTTCAAAAATTGATTTTTATAGCGTAGTTTTAATTTTAGAGGATTTTTAAAGTTCTGAAAAAGAAATTTTGAAAAGAAAATGTTACTTATTGAATCAGTTAGATCTCGAAAATTACTCGATGGATTTGCTTTAAATTTTGTATACCATCTATGTTTTAGTATAACTAGACGGGAAGCTATTAAAAATTGGTATTCATAGAGTAGTTTTTTTATAGAGTCATAAACATGAACTGTATTTATATATAAATATGATTGCATTTTATAAAGATTAGAAATTTAGTTGTCATCATTCTTTTTATTACTAGATTATATCATTTTTTCAATTGAACAAATTTTTTTGTATTACTTGATGATTTAAAATAAATTATAAATGTTGAAAAAGCGAACAGCTAACATATGTGTTCGAAATTTATAAAGTACAATATGAGTAGATATTAATGTTAGACAATTTTTTAATATTAAAATCACATTTAAACAAATATAAAAAAATTAATGAAACTCAAAGAGCTCTATGAGAAAGCATTCCGCCAAAGCACTTGGCAGCGTTTTTTTTCTTATTAATGTTTTAAGAAGATATCGTAGTTATCCCCTCCTAATAATATTTTTATTCAAAGTTCATAAGTAAACGGTGCGTCAAATCATATTCTTTCACTACAGAAAGAAAATTTATAAGATTTATCATGAGTGCGGACAACTCAAGAAATTTATTAAAATACTATACATAAAAAGTTATGAACAAACTTTCAATGTATAGTATTTTAAGGTTAGGTTTATCGAGCTTGATATTTAATTTTCATTCAAAGTTCATGAAAAAATAACAAATTGAATTAAATTTGTTTTTCAACAAAAATGATTGAAGTAATGTAGCTTTAGTGCGGACAAGTCATTATATTTGTCTAAATAGTCAATTTAAAGAGATATCAATCAGATAAAAAAAGCAAAAATCGATTCTGACAACTCCGACATCCCGTTAAGCATAATAAAATAGTTTAAATTGGATGAAACTGGAGATAAAAGTAGAATAAAGTTTTTGAAACCAGCTATTTGGAAAAAACCATTAGGTAAAAGTGATTGCTACACTTGCGTGACAAATGTAAGTGGGGTAAATAAAGTGCGACCAGATAAAATATTGTATGCGACAGTTTCTAGTGTCGTTCGTCCGCAGAAGCAAATAGTCGAAAGTTTGATGGACGAGGCTTCACGAGACAGCTTTATACAAGGAATGGATAGTATGCTGATTGATTGTGGTACAGAAGAAGACGTAGAAAATCTTAACGACCATACAGACGATGATACTGACAAAAATGAATCGTTGAGGAAAGCAGAAAGTGAATCCGTCGAAAGTAAAGAAGAACTGTCTTCGGACAGTAATGAGGAATATGTTCCCATTGGTAAAGAAAAAAGCCAAAAAAAGATCTCTCAAGCTCAACTTAATGATATGTTTAGGATTAGCAAAAGATGCAGATGAATTAATGGCTTCTCAATTTAAGTCTTTCAATCTATTAGAAAAGGACGTAAAAGTTACATTTTATCGAAACCGAAAAGAAGCGTTTCGATCATACTTTACTAGCGAATCTGATCTAGTGTATTGCACCGATTTACGAGGACTTATTAATAAGTTTAAACCAAATTTATACAAGCCAGAAGAGTGGAGGTTATTAATCGATTCATCCAAGCAAAGCTTGAAGGCAGTTCTTTACAATACGAACGAGTATTCTCCGTTACCATTGGCTCATTCAACTGTACTCAAGAAGAATACATCGAAAACGTTTTAAATAAAATAAAGTTTAGTGAGAATGAATGGTTAATTTGCGGAGACCTGAAAATATTGTCAATGATACTAGATCAACAATCAGGTTTTACCAAGTAACCATGCTATTTATGCATGTTCGATAGTCGAGATAGAGCAAAACACTATAATACAAAAGTGTGGCCAGCGAGACCATCACTTACTCCAGGTTCCAGCAATGTCATCAATCGTCCTCTTGTCGATCCTAGCAAAATCCTTTTACCGCCTTTACATATTAAATTAAGGCTGATGAAACAATTTGTCAAAGCTCTCGATAAAGAAGGGCGATGCTTCAAATACTTAGAAATCATCTTTACGAATATAACTCTGGTTAAATTGAAGGAAGGTATCTTTGATGGAACTCAAATTCGCAAAATGTTCAGGGATGAAGAGTTCGTCACAAGTATGAATGATACCGAGAAGGCAGCCTGGTTGAGTCTTAAAGATGTTGCAACAAAAGTTCTTGGTAACAATAAAGATGAGAACTACAAGAGCATCGTAGAAAATATGGTACAAAATTACAAAAAATTAGGTTGCCTAATGAATTTGAAACTCCACTTTCTCGATTCGCAAATTGATGAATTTCCACCAGTCCTAGGTGACTACAGTGAAGAGCATGGTGAAAGATTTCATCAGGGTATGAAGGAATTTGAACGTAGATGGCAAGGAAAATGTAGCATAAACATGATGACGGACTATTGCTGGATGCTAAAAAAAGAATTACAACCTAATAAGAAAAAGAGACGTAGGAATCCTTTGCATAGGTCGTTCGAAGACAAGCGTATACGCAAGCGTAAGTCAATTTAGCTCTTGTGCAAATTGACTTTTGAGTAGTATTTTGAGGTTATCTTCAAAATTAGGCGGTCGACTCTCTTTTTCCATAACAAATTAGGATTCAGCAGGCTAAAATACATAAGAATAAAGTGTTTTTGATGTGCTGGAAACAATTTTCATTTTTCCTTCTCATGTTTTTCTACAGAAACACGGTTTTTTGACAGTTTTTGAGGTTATGTTCAAAATTAGGCGGTCGACTCTCTTATTTCATAACAAATTCGGATTCAACGGGCCAAAATGCATAAAAATAAACAATTTTCATTTTTTTTTCTCATGTTTTTCTGCAGAAACACGGTTTTTTGACAGTTTTTTGAGGTTATGTTCAAAATATGCGGCCAACCCCCTATTTTTGACGCCGGATTCGGATTCAGCGAGAAAAAATACAAAAGAAAAATAAAAATTATATTAAAAAAAATATTATTTAAAAAAGAAAAAAAAAAGTTTTATCACGCGAAACTTGTAACTATGTCTTTCTCTCGCTCTCTCCTTTTCTTTCATAATATACATATATTGAGTCTACGTTATTCGTTAACGAATACCCAGTATAGTATATGTAAGAAAAGGATAGCGAAATTAAGGAAAGCGAGCAGTTCATTTAGTTCAATTCCAAGAATCAGCGACGTCAAGAACGTTTTTCCTTAAACTTTTATTAAAATAATACATTGAATATACATATTTTTATTTTCCGGCCTAGGACAAGAATACACTATTTTGTGCTCCGTATACAGGACACCAAAATTCATTTTGCGGCCTGAGGACAAAATAGTATATTATGCGTCAAGGCCGCAAAACGTATCATTCTTGGCGAGTGCATGCTGAGGGGCTGAGCGTAGCGAGGCCGCTCCAGCTGCACGAGCAAGAATGATACGTTTGTGGCCGTGACTGCATATACTATTTTTTGCCCGAAGGCCATCAAGCGGAAGCTGGGGCGGAGGCCCCCATCTATAGAAAAATAATTGATAATTCTTAAAATATGAAAAAATTTATTAAAAAAATTCAATTATAAACAATAAATAACTAATAATTCTTAAAATACAATAAAAAGATACAATAAAAAAAATTCGATTATAAAAACCACTAATAACTGTTAAAATATAACATTAAATTTAAACAAAAATATAATAAAATATAAAATAATTGCAATTATGCAATTATAAATGCAATTATATGTGACTCTATACAGGATAGAGACAAAATTATGATGCATGCCAAAAAAAATGTGTGATAAATATGACATAGATAAAATTAAGTTAAATTGACCTAGATTAAAGATTGTTAATATTAGTACTAAGTACTCTATGATGGAACTGAATGAAATTATTGCTAAACAAAACTTTGGTAATATAAATGATAGGCACTGTAAGGTAACATATATACATGAAAATACATTTAAAACTGATAAGCAAGGAAAGATATTAAAAGTGCCAAATAAAACATATACAGCGCATGTGGAACTTGATCCAATCAGTTTCAGGCTTGTTATGGAACAACAAAAAATCTACATTGGATGGGAAGTGTGTAGAGTTTATGAAGATATTAATGATAAGAGGTACTTCAAGTGCTGTGGGTATGGACATAGTCAAAAAAATTGTACCAATAATGATTATTGTGCTAAATGTGCAGGCCAGCATGAAACTAGAAGTTGTTTGGTTAAAAAATTTAAATGTGTAAATTGTGTTGATGCTAATGCTAAATTTAATATGAAAAGAAATTGTGATCACAAAGCTAGTGATACGGAGTCATGTGAAAGTTATAAAGCATGGGTAAGGTTTCAGAAATCTAAGATAGAATACATTCAGTAGAGTTTTATCTGACAAAATAAGAAATTTATTATGCACAATATATTTAGTCTAATCGAGCAGATTGATTTAGAAATTACTGAGGATGAAACTAGATTGAATAGTATGAGTAATCTGAATAAATATTTGAGTAAATGTGAAGATTTCATTCTAAGCGTAAACATCAGAAGTTTAAATGCTAATTTTGAGACCTTGCAAGTATTTTTAAGAAGATTGAAAAGTGCTCCAATATATATATTGTGTGCACTGAATCATGGATACTTAAGCATTGTAATTATTATGATATACCGGGTTATAGCATGTACTATAACCACAGTTATATTAATCAGGCAGATGGAGTGGTTGTATATGTTAAGAAAAATTTATTTGAGGAAACAAGAACTGAGGAATTTGGAAGATTAAAAGTAATTACTTCGAGTATTATAAGAGGTGATCGTAGTAGTCTTGAGATTTCATCTGTATATAGATCACATGATCTTCCTAAGACTGAGTTCTATGTGTGCTTGGATGAATTTTTGGAAAGCAAAAAGAGAATTAAAGATCATTTTATCATTGGTGATTTTAATGTGGATGTTATGTGTCTAGATGTTATTAGCTTGGAATTTTTAAATAAATTACTTATTAATGGTTATTTGCCTGGATATCGAAACATTACTAGGCCTGCAACTAATGGTATCGGAGGGACGTGCATAGACAATATCTTTTACAAAACAGATTCTGTTAATGGGGAATTTTGTACGTTATTGGCTCCTTTTACAGATCGCTTCCCATTGATTGCTAAATTGAATAAGAAGATTGCCATGTACAAAAGTAAAAAGGAAACTAAGTTGCCAATACACTACAACAAATTGTATAAGAAAGTTGAATCTATAAATTGGAATAGTATTTTGATGATTAATGAGCCTAATGAAGCATTGAATGCTACAGTGAATTCCTTAAAATATTGTATTGATATTTCTAGAGTCCGAAATTCGGGGCGGAAGCCATTAAGAAAAGAGTGGATTACACCTGCCATAGCCAAATCATGCGATACCAAGGAATTTTTATATAAATGCATGAGACTTAACCCTGGAAATGATGCTATAAAAAATGAATACCATAAGTATGTGAAAGTTCTGGGTAAAGTAATAAAAAGTGCAAAAATCAATTATGAAAGGAAAAAGATGGAAAAAATAAAAAGTAATCCAAGAGAATTATGGAAATACATAAAAACTAAAATAAGTAACAAAAATTGTAAGGAAAGCTTTATAGAAAGCATTATGACTGACAACGGGATAAAAATTACTGAACCAGTTGATATTGCAAACACCATGAATAAATACTTTTGTGATATGGGTAAGAATATAGGTGATAGAATGCAGCTGATTGATCAGAATGTTGTACATGCAACAGTGTCTAATTCAACTTCAATTTTTATTGAACCTACTAGTCAACATGAGATACTAAATATAATTAACAATATGAAAATTAAAAATGGTGGAGTAGATGATATCAATACTAAAGTGCTAAAAAAAGTTGGTATGTATATTGCTGATGTTATGAGTCATGTCTTTAATTTATGTATCGAAAAGGCTGTCTGGCCTGATGCACTAAAGGCAGCTGATGTTATTTCTGTATACAAGTCGGGTAGCAGGAAGCAAATTAATAACTATCGACCTATATCACTTATTTCAAATGTTGCTAAAGTGTTTGAAAAAATCATATTCAATAGAATATACAGTTTTGTTACAAAGTTTGATTTATTATCAAATAAGCAATATGGTTTTAGAAGGAACAAAGGAACTAAAGATGCACTAAATTTTGTTACTGAATTGATATATTCTAAATTGGACAGAAGTAAACCAATTATTGTTACTTCCCTTGACCTTGCTAAGGCTTTTGATACGGTCGATCATAATATGTTGTTTCTTAAATTAGAAAGTATTGGTGTGAGAGGTAAAGCTTTAGAGTTGCTACATAGTTATCTCACAAATAGATATCAGTCAGTCATAATACGAAATAATAAAAGTGAATTGAGAAGAATCAATTCAGGGGTTCCACAAGGTACTATCCTGGGAACCTGGGAAGCCCACTTCTGTTTTTAATCTATGTCAATGACATGTTTGTTAACCTGGATACAGACTTAATCGCTGCTTATGCGGATGATACTGTTGTGGCTGCAGCTGAAGATACATGGTTGGAAACTCAAGAGAGAATAAATACTACTTTAAATAAAATTGCTGTCTGGCTCGCTGCTAATAAGTTATCATTGAATGTTACTAAGACTGTGTATATAGCTTTTGGTAATTATAGTGATAGTGTGCCTGAGTAATTGGATATAAGAATATTGAATGAAAAAATTGATAGAGTGGAATGTTGTAAATATTTGGGAGTTCTTGTTGATTATAAGTTGAAGTGGGATAGGCACATTGAATATATTGTAAAAAGAACAAAGTATCTTACTTTCGTCTTGAAAAAGTTGTCAGGAATAATGTCACAGGACATGCTTAGAATAATTTACTCGGCATTTTTTCATTCTGTAATATGCTATGGTAACATAGCATGGGGAGGGGCGTATAATAATTCGATTGAAACGTTACAGAAAATTCAAAATAAACTTATTAAAATTATATGTAAGAATGATTTCATAATTAGTAGATATCCATTAAATTTGAAACAAATTTTTGCTCTGGAGTCACTAGCTTTTTACTATAATGAATTGAGTGCTTGTTTTATTGGTAATAATACTAATACAAGATATAAAAGTATTGTTTTGCCTAAAAGTTATAAAAGAGTTAGTGACAAAAGAAGTTTTGTAAATGCAATAAAATATTTTAATCTATGGAGAGGTGTCTTTTCTTAAAATAAGTATATGATATATATACATAGATATAACTAAAGTGACCCGAGCGAAGCGAGGGCGATAATTATGTCGTATAATGGGCCACTTCTAAATATAACTAATATAAATATAAATAACGAATGTGTTGATGAAATGAGGGGAGGTTAGAGGGCTGTTCGAGGGGTGACAGAAAGAGCGGCGAGAGGCGGAGAACGGTAGTGAGGGGTGAGGAGGAATTTCCTGAGGGGGGTATAATTTTTTACAAAACTGACGTTTCTGCTCACAATTTTATGTTATTTTGAGGGGTGTTGAGAAGACATCTAGGAGGGAGACGAGTAGCAATAAGGGGTGGTGAAGGGATGCCTTTTCTTAATATAATTATATAATACAGGTATGTATATATATATATATATATATATATATATATATATATATATACACACATATATAACTCTGTGACACTCACTAAAATAGAACCAAGGTTGCATATAATCAGAAAATGTTTAAGAAACTCAATCCGAATATTTGAGAGCAATTATTCTGGGAATCCGTAAAATGCTTTTAAATTTTATCCTCACAGTAAAAATTGTGCACATCCTAGATTTGCATATATCAACAAGTTCTTGATAGATCATTTTTAATTATCATTTAATGCTATTAGAATTCCTTTAAATATCTCTTAGTATTATAATTTTTCCATACAACCCTGGTACAAACGTCAAGCATATATTCAGTATATAATACCGGCGGTCGCGATCTTATGCTGATCGATATCGCGATAAACCCTAACACCGGTTCATCAATTATACCGATGGCATCGGGAGGATATCGTCAACCTTCTAATTGTATTTTATTTAAGAAACATAAAACATTTAACAAAAATAATAATAAATAATAATTAAAGAAATGTAATGCCCTGAATGGAAAAAGAAATAATGAATAAAATAATAAATTTTATTACGCACATAATAAATTTCACCATGCATATAATAAATTTTACTTTTTCAAATAATAATGTTGAGTCGATGATCTGTAAATTTAATCATAACCTCAAAATTTTCGAATAAATTGAAAGTAGTTCTGTAACATATGTAGACGATTCGAAAATCATTGATAGCATGTCATCATGGCGCAGTCGGTAACGTTCACGCTTTGCATGCTCGAGGTATCTGGTTCGAGCCCACTTCACGCAAGATTTTTTTCGATGATAATTTATTTTCAAAATATAAAATTAATAAAAAAATATAATTAGAAATGGTTAAATAACAAATTTCGGGTGCAAAAAATAATATCAAAAAGTGGTTTTAATTCATTGTTTTTAGGGTTATGTTCTTTATCTAATATATGAAATTGTAATTAATGTCTTCAATATTTTATCGCGTATATATCGGTTATTTATCAAGACTGCGTCGCGACGAGATATCGCTAGCCGTTAATTTACTGAGCATATTTTTATCTTGAATTTTCTACCAGGGAAATCGCATTTTTAATTTTCACTCTGATGCATAGAAGGCGTTATCTTTGAGATTTTTAACTCAGAATTCAAATTAATATATTAAATTGACATAAATTTTAAAATAACTTGGCTATTTTTATAGGCTTCTCCAAAGTGACATCACAATGAAGTCATAGAGTCTGATTCTTTGTGTATCGAATAATATAATATTTCAATTATATCGAAAATTTAAATAAACATAAATAATTAATTTTGCTTACTTTAATGCTTACAAAAGTTCATAGTTAAAAATTCAATTAAACAATCTTTAAGGAATTGTTTAGCTTAAAATAAGTAAGTTATGTTCTTATTTTGTTACAAAGTAGTAGATTATCTAATGATTTTTCAGATATATAACACACTTTACTTTAGACATTTAATTTAATATTCATATCTCTCATATACCATACATATAGATAAAGGCACTTAAGTTTTTGATTTTTAAATATAAAATTAGGAAACTGAAAATATTATAAAATGATAATGTAGTCTCCAGTATTTTAAAGTTGAATTTTTTCCAAATTTTTTATGGCAAATGGTTATTTATTCTTAATAGTAATTAAATGAATAAGAGGTAGTCTTTTCATATTCTTATATACAAAGCTCATAACTACTCAAAACGTTCAATCTTCAGTTGTTGTTTTCAGACTTACACAATGAATTTAATAATTCTTCATAATGTTGCATATTCATTTCAAAAACCTCTAACTGTTTTGTAAGATCACCAACTTGTTCTGCTAATGTTTGTTCTTCATGAAAAGTTTGTAGTTGAGGAGCACTTTGACATTCACGATAAAAAGTTCCTAAATCAGTATTGGTGTTCGTCGCCCCAAAAGGTGTTTTCTGAAAACATAAATCAGCGTTTAAGAAAATTTGTTTTTTAAGACATTTTTTTAAGCTATTATAAAATGAAATCACGTCCTTAAATCATAAACTTTCTTGGAAATTTAAAATTAGTTTATATGTTAAAAGTGATAGAGGGAAGCGCGTTGATTTTGTTTAATAGGTAATTTATCTAAAATTATAAATTATTTTCGATGTTATTGACGGTTTACTTTATTTAATTTCATTGCTATTAAGACTATGAATAATCGATTTTTTTTATTTCAAGATTATATAGTCTTTAAATTTGCATTTAAAAAGATAAGCATCTCAAAAATCTTTTCAAATAAATTTTTCTCTAGATTTGTCAGATAACACAATATTGAACGTAAAAATAAAAATTAAAAAAAAAACCCTGAAAGACATTTAAAATGAATTTCAACTTTGAAATTACTGCACTTCTGCTACTTTTTCGCTTTTTCTGATATTTTTTGTCAGAATTTGAAGAAGTTAGTCTTATTTCAGATGAGATGATTATATCATAAATTAAATTTTATTCTTTGTATTTATATACAAAAGGCTGCAGGTGGGTTACCGTAGTGATAATGCCTTGGTTTAGAATCCACATGTCTCATGAAGTATTCTATGAAAATTGGAAAAAAACTTCCACACATAAATTTGTAGTCCCTAAACGCCTGCGCATGCGTACTTAAGTAAAAATAAGTGTTTTTTCGACTTTTTTTTACGCTCCTTTACGTGGAAAATTCTTGCAAATATCATAAGGGCAATTTATTTCATAGCCATTCTTCAAAATTTCTTGCACATTACATAACCTCAAATATAAACCTGAAAAGCATCATTGAAGATTTAAATTTTTGTTTGAACAACCTTGCTCTTGAGGTGCCACTTTTTAAATCCATGGTTTTGATGTATATTCCCAGTTATTAATGGTAGTTAACTGATTCTATTCAGAGTCATGCAGGCTATCACTGATTGATTTTGTTTTTCTCTTCGAAATGATAAAAATACCTTCTAAAATGTATATGAAGATAAAATTTACTTTGAAGAATGCTCAAAAATATGTTTTTTCAAAATCTCTTATCAAAATATGTGGCGAGAAGAATCCCTCTTAAACAAATTTTAACGATGATATTTGATGAGAGATTTTCTTCGCCGAATTTTTCAAAGTGGGATTATTTTTGTTAAAATTTTTTTACAAGAGATTCTTTTTGCTGCATATTTATATAAGAAATATTCTTCGCCGCATTTTTCAAAGTGGGATTATTGTAGTTGAAAATTTTTTACAATGGATTCTTTTCGCCTCATATTTTGAAGAGAGATTTTCTTCGCCACATTTTGCTTTCTCATAGAGAAAGCATTGTATCGATAAAAAAATTTTTTTTCTATTGTTTCATTAATTTGTACATATTTGAACTCGGTGAGTCGAAAAAAGTAGTTTCCAGAAAATGTCTGTATGTATGTGTGTGGGTGTGTGTGTGTGTGGATGTATGAATTCAGTTAGTAAACTGTATCTCGAGAACTACTCGATGGATTTGCTTCTAATTGTGCATGGAATTTAGTTTTGTGACTAACTTGCTGGGAAGCTATTGATAATTGGTTCTTCTAGCGTAGTTTTCATTTTAAAGTTTGAAAAAAAAAAAAAAAATTCGATTTTTAGTTTTTTGTTTTTTTTTTTGTTTACTACTCGATGAATTTGCTTCAAAATTTGCATGGAATTTATTTGTGATTGCCCGGATAAAATAAATTTAAAAAAACTGATTTTCTTAGCTTAGTTTTAATTTTAGAGCATTTTGAAATTAAAAAAAAAAATGTTTCTATTTATTAAGCCAATAAAATCTTAAAAACTACTCGATGGATTTACTTCAAATTTTCCATACAATTTAATTTTTTGATGAACTGGTGCGGAAGCTATTGAGAATTGCTTTTCTTAGCGTAGTTTTTTTTTTAGAATCATTATAAGAATTTTAAAAAAATTTCGATTTTTCATTTTTTTTTGTATTTTACGTAAACTTCTCGAAGAATTTGTTCGAAAATTTGTATGGAACTTAATTTCGACTGCCAAAAGTATAAAAAATTTTGTAAACTAATTTTCTTAACGCACTTTTAATTTTAGAGCATTTTTAAAATTCTTTTAAAAATTTTTATTTTTAATTTTTTTCTATTTTACGAAAACCATTTGATAGATTTGCTCCAAAATTTGTATGCAATGAATTCGCTACTGTCTGAAGAAAACAAACTTTGGAAAACTAATTTGCTCAGCGCAGTTTTAATTTTAGAGCACTTTGAAAATTTTCAAAAAAATTTTTATTTTTCATTTATTTTCTTTTTTGCGTTAACCATACTATAAATTTTCTCCAAAATTTTTATACAATTAATTCGCTATTGTCTGAAAAAAATAAGCTTTTGAAAACTAATTTTCTTAGCGTGGTTACAATTTTAGAGAATTTTAAAGATTTAAAAAAAAATTTCGATTCTTCTTTTCTTATTTTTTTTTATTCTACATAAAGTACTCGATACGTTTGTTCTAAAAATTGCAGGGAAATTATTTGCGACTGCCAAAAGAAGGGAAATTTTCAAAAATTGATTTTTATAGCGTAGTTTTAATTTTAGAGGATTTTTAAAATTCTGAAAAAGAAATTTTGAAAAGAAAATGTTACTTATTGAACCAGTTAGATCTCGAAAATTACTCGATGGATTTGCTTCAAATTTTGTATACCATCTATGTTTTTGTATAACTAGGCGGGAAGCTATTGAAAATTTGTATTCATAGTGTATTTTTTTTTTATAGAGCCATTTTAAGAATTTGAAAAAATTTTCAATTTTTAATTTTTTTTTTGTATTTTACGTAAGTTAATTAATGAATTTGCTTTGAGATTTCCATGGGAATAATTTGCATCTGCCAAAAGAAGGATAACTTTTATAAACCGATCTTTTTAGCGTAGTTTTCATTTTAGAAAATTTTAAAAATTTTTTTAAAAAATTTTCATATTTCAGTTTTTTTCCATTTTACGTAAAGTACTCGATAGAATTGCTCTAAAAGTTGTATACAAGTTATTTGCTACTGTCTTTATAAACCAAGTTTAAAAAAAATAATTTTATTAGCGTAGCTTTTTGATCACTTCTTTTGATTTCTGAGTTACTCTTGAAAATTTATAATAGTACTACTGATTTAGATGTTGACTTGTATTATTACATTCAATAAGGTATTTAAATATAATCATTATTAGATATTATAAATTAAATTGTTTTTTAATAAATGGAAAAAATATTTGAAGAAGAAGAATGAATTTCGTTGTCATCGTTCTTTTAAAGTACAAATTTATTAATAAATATTAATGTTAGACAATTTTTTTATATTAAAATCATATTTAAATAAATATAAAAAAAATAATGAAACTCAAAGAGCTCTATGAGAAAGCATTCCGCCAAAGCACTTGGCAGCGTTTTTTAAAGTGGGATTATTTTCGTTAAAATTTTTTTACGAGGGATTCTTTTCGCCGCATATTTTGATAAGGAATATTCTTCGCTGCATTTTTCAAAGTGAGATTATTTTCGCCGCACGTTCCATTGTGATTGTCTTCGTTAGCATCGGCGATTTAGTGTTGGGCGTAATAATGAAAATAAAAAATGCTCCGTTAATTTTTGAGCATTCTGGACGTTCTTTTAATAAACGATGATAAGGAATTTAGTCTAGTTTTAAATTCCGCTTTGAATAAATACAAAAAAGAGAATTAAGAAGGGGCCGAACTATCTGTCTTTGTCTAATAGCGTTTTTCATCATTTATGTAAACACTATCCGGTATAACAAGAAAAAAATAGTAGCCCCCGCTAGATATTAGTATAATAAGTAAATTTTGTAATAACAAACAAATTTTTTTACTGCGTAGTTTTTGAATAATTAGAGACCTACCAAAAAAAGATAGGTTATATTCTAGATTGCTAGTAGGTCTCTAATTAGTCAAAAACTATGCGGTAAAAAATTTGATTGTTATTACAAAATTTATTAATTATACTAATATCTAGCGGGGGCTGCTATTTTTTTCTTGTTATAAAGGATCGTGTTTATATAAATAATGAAAAACGCTATTAAACAAAGACAGATAGTTCGGCCCCTTCTTAATATGACATTGCGGATTTGGAATTGAAAATATATTCTTCATTTTTTCGTTCAAAAGATGATATGAAATGTGTACTAAGAGAATGTAGATTTTTTCGATACGAGTTAATCTTTTTGAGTTATTCATAAAAAACCGAAAAAGGCGATTTTTTTCAAACGCGTTTTTCTCAAAACTATATATTTTTTTTATTTTTATATGTTTTTATACATAAATAATACTAACTTTTAGGATAGGTGAGAATATGCGATTTTGCCTTATTTTTTTTTAAAACAGATTTTTAAACGTTTTTTTATATTTTTCATTTTAAAGCATTGATACCATGGCGCATCATGCCATTTTTCCAACTATTACTTCTTTTTACAATTCGTTTATGTTTTCATTTATTGATTTATCAAGAATATTAACAAAAATCTTTAAAATAAACCCTCGATCGAATTTTTTTATCAATTGGAACCGAAGTTATCACGATTTTCAATTTAAAAAAATGTTAAAATTAGATAAAAACTGATATTTAGGTCAAAGAATACACGAGTTATTCTTTTTTTTTTTTGATTTTGCTAAAATAAATTTTTTTTTTATTATTTATTGAAATTTTCAATTTGTAAAAAGGTAAATTTTTTAATAAAAATATTTTAAATAGACAAAAAATTTACAAAAAAGTTAACGAATGAAAACTAATGAATTTACAACCAATTTTAACAAAAATAGTCCAAATTTAAATAAAACGTTTTAATTCACTTCTTGCCACTTATGTCTCGAAGTTCTAGCAGTGAAGGTTTGGTTTTGTTCACTCTTCCAACAGTGAATTTTTTGGATACTTTCAATTTCTTTTGTAATTTTTAACCATTCCATATTTTTTGTTTTTCGAAAAACTTCTAGTTTATCCTTACTGATAACAAGAATTTTAATCGACGGAATATACTTTGATACATGAATGGCGAAATCTTCAGCATTTTTAATAAAATCAGCACTCTTCTTGGAAAGATTATGTGTAGTAACATAATGTTTGACTAAGCCTCCAATGCCGTCACAAGCGCCTTTACCATGACCTCATCTGAGAAGTATCTCATCTGTGAGATTAACACTTCACCCTTTCAGTCACAGGAGCCACTATAGTGGCACCCTTTCTCATTTTCTTTTTTTTATTGTTTAATTCGCACTTTAAGTTTAATCTTTATTCTTTTTGCATTTTCATATAAATGAGTGTTCATTTTATAAGTATCATATGATATATTTTGAATATATGATTGTAAATAAATCTAAAAAATTAATATATGATAAATCTAAAAAATTAATGTATGATAGAAAATACGTGTTTTTGCGAAAATAATTCGTGACTGAAAGGGTTAATTGAAGTAACAGCTGGTACTCAATTAATGATACTTAAGTTCAAAGTACTAAATACTTAAGTTACGTCTATGAATTCGAGCCCAACCTGTTTTTCAACATCTCGCCAATTTAAGGCCCGATTTCATAGACATAATTTAAGTAACGATTATTACTTCAATCTCATTCTATCTTCGTCTCTCTCAGGATAAGAGAAAAAGACATCATATAACCGTTACTTGAGCTGGGTCTATGAATTCGGATCTAAGAGTACTCTTCTATAAGCGTCTATCTTTGTTGGATTTACACTGTGTAGTCTGATGTAAATTAAAACTAAAACTATTGGAAAAAATGAAATAATAATTTCCATGTAATAATTATTGAATAGAACATTAGTTGGATGAGTAAGAGACAGCTATTATTTTCTAAGTTTGGAAGAAAGGCTATGATTGTAAACGGATTCGTCAATAATATTCATTTCAAAAAGTAAACCAAAGTTATAATATTTGCATTTCCAAAATAAAAGCTAAACACTGAATTAAATTATTGATGCTGCAAATGAGATAAGCTGTTTTAAAAAATTGTAAATCTTAAAATCAATAAATATAATTTTCAGTTTCACATTTTTTTTCGTTAAATGCTATATTATTTCGTTTTAATAATAAATTATGTTATTCAGAATGGTACATTACGTAACGGGTATGGAAAGGCTTTATTTACGAAACGAGAAGTTTACGGCCTGAGCCGAAAGTGATGGTCGTAACGAGTTTCGTAAACAAGCCTTTCCATACTAGTTGCATAGTGTATTTTTCACCATGAGAGCCATAAAAGAGCAGTGAAGTTGCGATTTTAGGGTTAGAATGGCGAAAACAATATTTTCATTATTAAAAGTTCTGTGTTAAGCTAATATTAAGGGGATGTAAACTACCGACATTATAGTTTTCCAAGTTATTGGTTCTTAATCCAAGATTTTTAAAAATATCTCTATATAACAGTCTTTCACTTCTACTAATAAAGAGCCTAATATAGATATATTTCTGAAAACTTTTGAATAAAGATAAAAAATTTGGAAAACTGCAATGTCGGTAACTATGTAGAAATCATGTACCCTATTACATCCCCTTAATCTCATATAATATTTAATACATGTTTAATTATAATATTTAATAAACTAGCTTCGTAAAAGTTTATATACACACACATACACCCGCACGCGCACGCACACACACATACACACGCACAGACACACACACACACACATATATATACACTGCAACGTATAATTTGAAGCGTTTAGTGAAAAGAGAGAGAAAATTGAAGTAAGCGGAGACTGCGAAAAGCACCAAACGCGCTTTCACGAACGCGCAAGTACGCTTCGATATAAAGCATACACACAAGAATAAAAAAAATTGTTTAAAACCAAACTATTTTATTTCATTTATAAAAAAATGCCTAAAAGTGATGGGAACATAGGTATTGTAGTAAAAATATAACAAAACTGAAAAATATCTGCCTTATGTTATGGAGCTATTAAGCCCGAATATTAAAAATAATACCGAAAAATAGTTCTATAGCTACTTACGTATAGATACATGGTATTCAAAGAACGTAAATATTTACATCGATGCCATCTTTTAATATACTCTTTAATTTGTTGAAGTTCAAATCATATGTCAGATTTCGAACAATTCAATAGTAATTTGAAACTTGCACAACTAACAAGGAAAGGTCCTCACCTCTAGAAAGCATATTTGGCTAATACTGCAGGTTATAATTTTTTGATAAAAAAAAATGAATTTTTTTCGTCTAATAAGCCCAGAGACAAAGGATAAAGCCATTTTTCGAAAATATAGTAAGAAAAAGCGCTTATAAATACTTAATTAATTTAAAAACTAAAACTCTCACAAAAAATACAAAGAAGATAAAAAAGAGTAAGTTTAATACTTTGATTTAAGCTTTATTGCATCAGAAAGTCCTACCTAGTTCAAAAGTTATAGATGATTAAAATATGCTAATTAAATAGCGCGGGAAATTTATCATGTTCTACATGCTAAAAATATTTAAAAAATATGTAGTAATATTTAATTTAGCATAACTTCTGAACCGCAAAAGTTCTTCTAACACTATAAGACTTAAAGTAAAGTGTTTAACTTGTACTTTTTTATCTTCTATACACTTTTTTGTAAAATTTTTAGTTTTTTGGCTATTTAAGTTCTTATAAGCGCTTTTTCATACTATATTTTCGAAAAATGGCTTAACCGTTGTCTCTAGACTTATTAGAGAAAAGGAAAAAATGCGGACTAATTCTTTTTCATCAAAGAATCATAAACTGCAGTATCACACAAATTTATTTCCTAGCGGTGTGGGGACTCTCCTTGTTAGTTATGCAAGTTTTAAATTACTACTTAAGAGTAGGCCAGAGCAGTTTTGATTACCAACCGAGAACTGAAAATTTTATTTTATCATAAATAAAATAATTATACTGTTTTAAAAAGTAATTGTTATCGAGCGCAAATTTTTATACATAAATGATTGTATAATAGATGTTTTTTTCATAAAATTCAACATATTTTAAACGAAAAGTAAGTAACTGTACTTAGAGTTTAATAAACAGCTGTAGTATAAAATTTTTAATTTTTTTAGATTTTCTTTAATTATTTTTGGCGAGCGCAATAGAGAAATAAATTTCGTGAATGTATTTAAAATTTTAATGCATACCATTACGTATAGTAGGAGAAAATTAAACAACAGATTTTCAATTTTCGGTCGGTATCGAATCTGCTCCGGCCTGCTCTTAAAGTGTATATTAACAGATATCATTGATGTAAATATTTACATTTTTTGAATACTATGTATCTATACGTAAGTAACTATAGAACTATTTTTTGACATTATTATTAATTTTCAAGCTTAATAGCTTGATGGCATAAGGCAAATATTCTTGTTCTGTTATATTTTTACTGTGATCCCTACATCCTGATTACTTTCAACCTTTTTTTTTATAAATGAAACAAGGTTGTTCAGTCTTAAATATTTTTTTTCATTCTTATCTATTTTTATCTAAATTGGCCATGTAAACCGATTTTAAAAATAATATCTTTTTTTTTAATGGACCTAGAAATCATTTTCAAAAGGAATTTTGAAGAGGCATTGAATTTGTATTTAAATTTACTCTAGAGCACCATGGAAAGAAAAAATATTTTTATGAACAGAGAAAATGAAGTAGTTTCAAATTTAATTACAATATGTCAAACATCATTGAAAATTTAAAAGAAATAGAAAGCGGGACACCAGCACTAAAAAGAACAAAAGAAAGTACTAAATAAAAAAAATCAAATAAACTAGTAGTAAAACAAATAAAATAGTTAAAAAACTAACGAAAATAAAAAGAAATAATATTTAAACAATAAAACAAAATCCGCATATTAAAATTTTAACGACATAAAAGTAGTCAGATTTTGAATTATTCTGATAAAAAGCGAGTAAGGTAGTCAAAGCCTAAGCGATTAAGAGATTAACAAATAGCAAATGTAATCAAACACTCGCCGATGCGTTAAATTTTTCGAATTCCAGAATATTTAAATCGAATAAAATTTTATATATAATTGAAACAAAATCTTAAAATTATAAAAGTAAAAGGCAATAGTGATCAACCTGGTCAGTGGCACTCAACTTTGACTTTAACACACGTTAAAAGTTCTCAACTTATATTTTAATAATTAATCTTTAAGAGCAGGCCGGATTCGCTCTCCTTGTCTAATTGAGATTTTTGTTATTTACTCAAGTATTAATCGGTGTATCTGCAAATTGAAGGTTAAGCGCAATAGATATTATTATTACAAATATTTATGCACAAGAAGAAAAAAATCTATCGTTTTCTTTTTGAGAAAAGTAAGTAACGCGAAAATATTATAAACATAAACTTTTACTTTGGCGTTACTTACTTTTCTCAAAAACAAAGCGGTAGATTTTTTTTTCTTGTGCATAGATGTTCATAATAATAATATCTATTGCGCTTAACCTTTAATTTGAAGATACACCGTTTAATACTTGAGTAAATAATAAACAACTCAATTGTTACTCGGTCGGTAACCGGTTTTACTCCGGCCTGCCGTTAATATATATTTAAAGGTTTTCAACCTATATTTTCATAATTTATTTAGAAATAAATATAGTTAAACGAGAGTCACAGGTTTTGCGCTATTGGTTTATGCGGAAAATATAATACCAATTTAATGCGTACACCAACGTTATACAGTATAAACTTAAAATAAGATACAGACAATTAAGTAGTAACATTGTAAATGAATATTAAAAATTAAATTGATTAAAAAAAATTATTGATTTCAATAGTTATGAAAAAAAGATATAAACTTAAAATTCAATTATTTCATCTATAGAAAGTAATTAGAAAATAGAAAGAAAATAAACTATTGGAATCAATAAATCAAAAACAATGCAATATAGATAATTAAACTGTCTTTCTTTGTGAATTTTATTGAATTCTTGTATGTTACGTGTATAAAATAAAATAATAAAAATGGCAGGCAAGAAAAGATCCAATATCATTACGCAAAAGATACAGAAAAATATAATTAACATACCATAAAAATTGTAAGCGTGGATCACTTGAACTAGAAACTTTATCTGACGAAAACCCGGAATTGAAAAATAAAAATGAACAGCATAATGCAGAACTACAAGTAATTAAAAGTGGTCTTTAAAACGATGAATTTGTTAAACAAATATATGACAACTTAGTCAAAAGAATAGTCGAAATCGCAAACAAGCAAAAAAATAAAATTGAAGAAGTTAAAGAACAAACAAATAATAACAATACACAGCATAGATGTGACATCACATAATAAAATAAAATTGAAATACTAACACTAAAATTTGAAGGTCTTGGAAGTAAAAGACGCATGAAATTCTTTAGCGAATTAGAAAAATATAATTTATTAAAAAGCCTGACGAAAAACAAAAATTACAAATCTTTCAAAATGTACTTCAAAGAGAATCAAATAAGTAGTGGTATATCCACCAAGATGACGTTGATACACTTAATGGCTTCGAAGAATCATTTGTTGATAAATTTTGGAATCACAATATCGAAAGGTCGTCAAGACGAAAATTTGAATTTGGACAATACTATCAAAACGGGAAAATGTCTAGAGTTTCATACGCAACACAGATATTCGGCATTGAAGAAGAAAAACCCATCAAAATTTGCAGCCAATTTAGCAGAAGCATCAAACAAACCCTTCAATTTTCCAAAAAAGAAGATAAATTAGTATTGCTTAAAATACTACAAGATTACGAAAACGACGATAAACATCACAAGTAGAAAATTCATCAGACAGAATAAAACCAACATGATCAAGATGAAGAATATCACACAACGAAAAGAAAACTTTAATCAACAAAATAAAGAAACAAAGAATAAACCAAGCAATAGCTATGGCAAAATTCAAAAATACACAAAACCATATGATAAATATGAACAAATAAACTGCACGAAGATGGCAGAAAAATACTATAAAAGACAAGTATAAACCACAAGAGAAGCTTAAAGCTTCTGTGAGCAGAGAAATAATTAAACAAAGTATTAGGAAATTAAATGTATTGAAAATAAACATTAATGATGAGCCTGATAATGATCAGGTAAACTAAATAAAGTTGCTTCTAAAAATGAAAACAAAGGGCTTAGAGACACAACCAAAAACAAAACTCAAATAACATACAAATCTAAAATTTATGAATAGCTACAAGCAGGGTGATAAAAACTATATTGAAAAACCATTAAAATAAAAATAAACAGAAAATTTCAAAAACTCTAGGTTGTGCAAAAAGACAAACACAATGACAAACAATAAAGTCATATTACCTAATTCATTAATAAGAAATATAGTTATGGGAATTAATGAAACGTAAAGCCACAGTGAACCAAAAAATAAAAATTAAAAGTTATTAAATCTCATGTTAAGAGAAACGAGGAAATGCTCATATGCACTGATGAAAAATTGTGCATATATATATTAGAGGGATACCACCGGCTCGCCCTGCTCGCCAACCACCATTTTTTATTTCTTTTTTTACATATTACCTATTTCAATTTATATATTTTTTTTTTATAATTACAACATACTTTTTATAAGTTGAATAAAATCTTAAAAATAAAAATTGAAAACATAAATATTTATTCTTAATATTTATTTGGTTACTAAAATTTTGTAAATGAAATTAAAAAAAAAAATAAAGAATAAAAAAAGAAGAAAAAAAAATACCTAACCAAACAACTATTGACACTAAACTGGAAATGAATTCATTTCTCTTACCATTTTGAGGTTGGTTTGGGAGGAAATTTTCATTAGTAAGCAGAGATCCTGGTGACGCTAAACGTAATCTTCAAGCTACTCTTTGACCGATAAACTAGAAATTTGTTTTACCGTGAAAGCTTTTGGAGGTTAATTCTTATTTTTTTAAGTTTCTGAGAATACACATCAGAGTCATGGACAGCTGTTCGATCTGTAAGTTATTAACCAATGATAAATGGTGAAGCTCCATTTGTATTTCACGTGTCAGCAGCGCTGTCATGCAAAATGCATGATGCGTTCAAAAATAGATGATGGCACAAAATATGAGTATAAAAAGTGCCTGGAAACTCAAAAAAACAGTGACATGCCTTCTACGTCACTAGCCGGCGGGAGCACAAAGATAAATGGAGTTACGGCGAACATGATCGCACGTAAAGTTGTTTCTAAACAGCCCATCAGTACCTCAAAACCAACATGAACTGACTCAGAAGTAGCGCCGGTCATCACTTCTCAGGGACGGCCAGCACGAGTGAAGATTACTATCGCGGTGCTAATCAGTACCAGCAACAACGGCGCTACGGCGGATGGAGGAAGAAAAAGATTAAGTATATATTTATCTAGTAAGCAATTAGGAGGTAACGCTGCACACGTTGCCCCTAATAATAATGATAATAATGATAATAATAATAATAATAATAATAAGAAAAACATTTTCGATGGGGTCAAAGGATGCTCAGACTTTTCCACATTGCAGGCAGCTCTGTCTGCTCTAGAGGGCACACTGTCCGGCAGGCTTGACTTAATTCAAAACACTTTTGAGGCTTTTAAAAGCGACGTCAAGAATACTAACAATGGCCTGTGGGACATTGTGTCCAAAATTTAAACGCAAAATGAAATTATTAAAAAATTAGAAACTGGGTGGATGCAGTTGTTAGAGGGAAATCAAAAACTTAAGGGAATAATAGTCACTTTCGAAAAAGATTTCCTGTCCACTTTCAATAGCGAAATTGAAACTTTTATTAAAACTATGAGCAATACATTTAATAATGAGCAAAAATTTCTTTGAAATGAGTTCAATATAGTGGATGGGGATATCTTGGACCTTTCGTCCGGGCCTACACAGTATGGAATATTTATGGAAGCTTCCTGGAATATTGGTACAAAAGATTTGAAATATTTTAGGAATCTTCCATGGAATGTTCCTGTAATATTCGAATGTTCTAGATTCTTCTTACATTGGAATATTCCATGGAATATTGTTGACAGATTCCAAGAATATTTCATAGTGAGATTTGGGTCATCTTAGATCTTTCATTGAAACATTTCAAGAATCTTGCAGAAATATTTCACGAAATATTCCGTTGGAACATTCATGGAAGATTTCCGGAATATTGAAACGGAAGATTTGAAACATTTCATAAACCTTCAATGGAACATACATGGAAAATTTAAGGAATCTTTCATGAAATATTCCTTAAAATATTTCTGGAAGATTTTAGAAATCTATCGTAAAATATTCCATGGAATATACATGGAAAATTCGCGGAATATTGGCTCGGAAAATTTGGAATATTTCAGGAATCTTCCATGAATTATTCCTCTAATATACATATTTCCTTGATTCTTTTTACATTGGAATATTCCATGGAATATTATTAAAAGATTTCAAGAATATTTCAATAGAAGGTTTGGATAATCTCACATTTTTCATGAAATGTTTCTGGAAGATTTCGATAGAAGATTCAGAGTTTCAGATCTATCACGAAATATTTCTGGAATATTTCACGATAGGTTGTGAAATGCTGTGAGGGAATAATATACATATATATATATATATATATATATATATATATATATATATATATATAACACATTATATTATTAGTTATTATATAATAACATATTATACTTGTACACTTGGCGGAAAGGATATTTTTCCGAATGTTAACCTCAAATGGTAACATCGCATATTTTACCACAGATAAGGCAATCCCAAATTATGGAACAAATTTCGTATCATCGTTACCTATTACTTTATGACATAATTGTAGTAAACAAACAATATTACTTTTTTTTTCATGATCTAAATTATAATTTTATAAAATAAAATTTTCATTTTTAAGTTCAATAATCATATAGAAAATCTAATATTGTTAATTTAAATTATCTTTGTAAAATTTTAATTGTTATCATTTAAATTTTGCATAAATAACCTATAAGAAAAAACAAAATAATCATGATGCGAAACTCAATGCATAATTCGAAGTTCTCTTACGTCTGTTGTAAAATATGCAGCGCTGCCATTTGAGGTACACATTCGAAAAAATATCCTTTCTGCCAAGTGTACATCAATAGATAAAGGCATACATAAACGTTAACATTTAGTTATGAAATTGCATTTACACATTCGCTTCGACTGTACGCAACAAAACGCGGATCCTTTCGCTTATATAGTAAGTAAGATATCTTTCAACCACTTGGGTATAAAACTTCCATTTAACGAACATCCTCCTACAGGCATCACTGGAAATCTCTCGCAACTTTCCGCTCAACCTTCCAACGAAAACTTCATGGAATCCTTCTAGAATCTCTCATGCAATATTTTACTGGAAGATTACTTAAATCTTTCTGTGAAATATTTCGTGGAATATTTCTGGAAGATTTATGTAATATTCCACTGTACGATTTGAAAGTTTTTCGGAATTTTTCAGCAAAATGTTTCTGGAATCTTCCTGAAATCTTTCATGAAACATTCCACCGGAACATAACTTAAATCTTTCTGTGAAATATTTCGTTGAATATTACTAGAAGATTTATTTAATATTCTGCTATACGATTTTAAAGTTTTTCTGGTTCTTCTAGTGAAATGTTTATGGAACTTTCCTGGAATCTTCCATAAAATATTTCACTGGAATATTTCATAAACATTCCATGTAATATTTCATGAAATATTACAGAAACTTTTCGTGAATATTTAATGGAATATTTCGAAAAAATTTTTGAACATTCCTTTGAAATATTCCTAGAAGCTTTCAATGGAAGATTTTAGTATAACATTTTGAAATATTTTAGTGAAATTTTCCATGCTGTGTGGGGGTGGCTGGTGTAGCATAGACCAATGCGGATCTCACGCATGAGCAAACGATGAACACATCTAGATTTATAGATACAACTAAAAAACAGGCTCCACATACACACACAGTAATTATTGATAAGGCACTGCATCAGGTTAAGACGGAATGTGGTTCCGGGGATGGTATATTAGTGATCTCTGGCGGGCTGGACTGCTCAGCAGTCAATGTTGGCCTAAAAGATTATGCTTGTGCCGTTCTTGATGCCATAATCCCGACACTCAAGCGTGCAAATATAATTTCAGTTAAGGAAATCACTAAATATCATGATATGAACGGGGTGTCTGCAGAACTTGGGATCAGTGACGGTCCGAAGGGTAGGTTCTCATTGATGATGAGAACGTACCTCTCTGAGGGGGACCTAGCGCAAGGTATTTGAGGCTGGCTAGGAGAGTGTCACACCTCCGGATCACGGATTTTGCTCAAACTTCGGGATAAGTTTTCAGATGATAAAATATGGAAAAAGCTAAAGTTATAGTCATAAATACTCAATATTTCCCTAGTTACAGGCAATTAAAGAAAATCACTAAAAAAGTTACAAGATTTTTAAACGCATATAGTTCTTTAACGTCGATAGCTACAAGCTTGAAACTTTTTTTAAATTAAAGCTGAGCTCAAATCCTTTCGAAATAGTTACAGCATATCAAAATATTATTTTTTCCCAAAGTTAGAGAAAATAAGGATTGGATCTAATTTCAGCTTCTATTATTAATTAATGTTTTTAAAAGAAAAATCAGGTCCAATGTTTATCACGCTCTAACTTTGGGAAAAAATAATATTTCGGGATGCTATAACTACTAATTCGAAAGGATTTTAGCTCAGCTTTCATTTAAAAAAAGTTTCAAGCTTGTAGCTATCGACGCTAAAGAACTATATGCGTTTAAAAATCTTGTAACTTTTTTAGTGATTTCCTTTAATTGCCTGCAACTAGGGAAATATTGAGTATTTATGACTACAACTTTAGCTTTTTCCATATTTTATCATCTGAAAACTTATCCCGAAGTTTGAGCAAAATCCGTGATCCGGAGGTGTGACACTCTCCTAGTAAGTGAAAATTTACAGTTTTTTCGACTGCGGATCTTGATCCCTTCCTTCTCGGCAGATTGTCCATCATCGCACGTCACTATTGGATATTTATAAATGAATTCTTGCCTAAAGATAAATATATTTATTTTGAAAAATTAAGAAAGTATGTCAGAGAAATAGTTTTGAATTTGTTTGGCACAGACGTGGTAAATTTCTGATGAGGAGGGAGATAGGAGAGAGAGCACACAATTTTCGTAATGAAAACGATTCAGATAAATTGACTGACAATAAAAAATCAAATCGACGGTGGCTACGAAAACAAACACAGATGAAAAGAGCCGCGAAAAAAAACACATCGAAATTGTGCCGCGAAAAAAAACACGTTTCCAAAAGTGCGGCGAAAAAAAACACATCTCCAAAAGTGCGGCGAAGAAAAACACATCTCCAAAAGTGCGGCGAAAAAAAACACATCTTCAAAAGTGGCGGCGAAGAAAAACACACCTTCAAAAGTGGTGGCGAAAAAAACACATCTTCAAAAGTGGTGGCGAAGAAAAACACACCTTCAAAAGTGGCGGCGAAGAAAAACACCTCTTGAAAACACAGTGACAATTTTCAAAAAGGGTGTTTTTCTTCGCCGCACTTTTGAAGGTGTGTTTTTCTTCGCCGCACTTTTGAAGGTGTGTTTTTCTTCGCCGCCACTTTTGAAGATGTGTTTTTCTTCGCCGCACTTTTGAAGGTGTGTTTTTCTTCGCCGCCACTTTTGGAGATGTGTTTTTTTTGCGTTGCACTTTTGGAGATGTGTTTTTTTTGCGTTGCACTTTTGAAATGTTTTTTTTTTGCGTCACACTTTTGGAGATGTGTTTTTTTTGCGTCGCACTTTTGGAGATGTGTTTTTTTTCGTAGTCAATTACTCAGCTGTGATAGTTTTCGTAGCCACCGTCGAAATGATGATGTAAATGTAAATGAGAAAAACTCTGAAACTCCATGGAATAACATATATAGTTAAGTTTTTGAGCAACAAAATATAGCAACAAATCAAATATTAATTAACGATAATGGAGTAACATCGAATGTGGCCTCTCCCTAATGACTGCGCCGGGCTTCCTCTGAGGGTCGTACAGGGAGAAGGAGTGAGCTGAGAGCATGCTTTCTGAATGTGACTTTGTTAAGAGCTCGCATTGGATAGGTGCGTGAGTTCCAAAGTGTTAGTCCTTCTTACGACATATTTGGAGCGACTGAGACCTGGGTGGGTCCGTCTATTTTGGATAACGTTATTCGGGTTAAGAGATATAAAGTGTCTAAACCGGACAGGAACCTGCTTGGTAGAGGAGTTGTCTTGTATATTTAAAACAATTTAAAATGAACTATTTTGACTGCTTCGCATATTCAAACTTGTCGTAGTGAAGGGGAACTGGAGGTGCTTGAATATATTTTCTGTTCTCTGCAAATGGGCTCCTCTGAACCCATGTTGGTTACTGTTATTCATCGGTCTCCTGCCTTCCCTTGCCTTTGGAAGCATGCACACATTGTGCTGTTAAAAAAGTGTCCTGCACCTACTTTGCCTAAATGTTTTAGGCACATAGTAATCTTATGTTTTCTTTCAAAGGTCCTTGAGAAGATTGCCCATGACCATTTTACCATTTTTTGTATTAATCGGCGATATCACTTTTTTGTGACTTATTCAGTATTATTTGGTTTAGTGATTGATTGTGACATCAACTGTGCAATATTTACATTTATATTTATAGATTTTGTAAAACTTTAAGTGCAATATTTATTTTTATATTTATAAATTGTATTACACGCTTTTGTATTTTGATACAAATAAAAATAATATCTATCTATCTACCATAAATCTACATTATATATATTATCCAGACTATATGGCGATTTAATTTTTAATTCGATATTTTTAATTGTAGTTATTAAAAATAGCGCAAATATTTATCTGAAAATGTGCAAAGAAAATAACTGCTGCATTTTAGTCTGAATTTCATCTTAATTTTAATCCCTTCATAACTTTTGAACACTTTGAACTTTTTGGACACATTTTTTTTAATCGAAAGATTTTAATTTCAACTTTTATATGCAATTAGTAAAAATCTTCTAGATTAACTAGTTCGAAAACTATACATCTATAAAGCAAGTGCAAATATTTTTAAAATGTCTTAAAATCCAGACCAAACTGCTCATAACTTTGAAAAACTCGAGCGTTGAACTGAACAGACGCGGCTTTTTCCATGATTTTAGGTAAGAAAAAATATCCTAAAATTAGAAGAAAATCCTAGACCAAATGCAATGAATTCTCCTTGTTAGAAATAAATAAATAAGAATCATTTTATAATTTTGAATAACTATCATTATCATTTTTAGAGATATTTAAAAGTGATTTATATTTATTATTAAATTGTTGTTTAACAATATAAAAAATATAAAAAATATTTGTAGTTGTTTTTAATTACTTATACTAATAAATAGATGTGTTTAATGGAATTCACACTATAAATTTAATTTATAATAAACTTTTAAATCTCTTATTAAATGATCTTGTAAATTAATTAGCTTAAAAATATTTTATTTTGCTTTAGAGTATTATAAAATAAAATGATATAAAATGATTTTGTCTTTTGTATTTTTTATTACATTAGATACAAATCTACAATTATTTCCAATATGGTTTTTTTTTCTATTTTAACTTTTCTATTACTTATTTTAGTTGTATAGATAGATAATTCCACTTTTTATTTGAATTATTATTTATTTGACTAATATTATCAATGTATCCAATAATAGTTTCTTTTTCTATTTTAATTTTTTATTAAAACTATTAGAAACTATTAAAACTATAGTTGAGTAAATTATTTCCAACTTGGTTTCTTTTTCTATTTCAACTTTTCCTTTTGTAGAAATTTAAGATTTTTTGAGAAATGGTTTTATTATACAAAATGAAAACAATATACATAAAGTATTTAAAGCCACTACAACCCTGGTAGAAAATTAAGGATAAAGATATGGTCGAGTAACTAACTGTTCGCTATATCTCGTCACCACGCAGTCGCGATAAGTGGCCGATGTATAGAAGATAATATATAAAAGACTACAGAGTTGATATAAAATATAATCTTCAAAAGAATTAACTAAGATTTTTCCTTCTGTTTTGAAATAAATTATAAATATTATAATATTCATTATTACAATTCATATGAGTTGTAAATAATTTTCAATTAAAATCGTTTATAGAAAGCGAATCAGTATGTATACTTGCTGCCCGCGATGGCTCCCGTTCGTACAATCGTACAATATATCCTATTAGTTGTGAATACTGAATGTTAGCTGCGCGCGCATCACTCTACGCTTCGTCTTCTATAAGCGTCTATCTTCGTCACTATATGTGCAGGTTAGATTGATTATGTAAATTAACTTTATAATTATTAAAGATACATATGCTGTTATTGTGATAGCGTTAAAATTTTCGGTTCTTTATTGTATAATCTGGGTTTATTTGCAAATATACACAGTATGATTATGAGTAAAATATCCATATAAAATCAATGAGGGCGAAGTGCAAGTGAGTAAGCGGATATGGAAACTTAGTGTGAGAAAATGAGACTGTCGGCCCAGGAATTGAAAAAGAAACAAGGAGCAAACAGCCTTTCTCTTTCTGTGTTCCCATATGCGCGCTTACTCGCGCTTTGTAATATGCTGTTTATAAATATAGTATAATTCAACATTGACCATATTCTCTCGATGCCATCGCGATAATTCGTTAAGAGTAATGAAGGTTCATCACGATATCTAAAAGCATATGATCGCGACCGCCTTTTCTACCAGGAAAACAGTGAATTTAAATTAGATATTTTATAGGAACTTCATTTTCTAAAAATATATATTACTTTAAAAAAATTATATTTATCATTAATTTGAACTAAACTAATTTATTATTTTTATTATAGTTGTACATTTTATGTTGTAAATATACAAAATTTAAATTAAAAATTAAAAATTAGTTAACGCTCGAAGGAAATTGTTTAAATAATTAACAACAATTTTTAATGGATGTTCGAGCTAAACTTTATTTGGTTAAAAACCGACGTTTCGAACTTTTTATAAAGTTCTTCTTCAGGGCTGTAACAAAATCATGAACATATAATTTTGCACATACGAAACAAATGAATAAATTAAAGACAAAGCCGAAATTGACTGCGCTCACAATAAATATATTATGCCAAAGGCAAGTCAAAATTAAAATTATCGAAAAAAAGATCGTAACAATTTAGACGATCTTAGTCAACTTATAAAATAATACTGTATCAACGTTACAAGTGTCGGCGCTTTAAATACCCATCAAAACAATACACATACATATAAGTAGTATAGGTACCACTATGGAGCGACACAACAAACCCCCACTCCCCACCCTCCGCGGAGGTGAATGACCTCTGATTGGTATCAGGAGCTGAGTGAGTCATTATGACGTCACGTGGATATATATACATATAATTTAATCTAGAGATGACAAACTTTTTCAATAATATTTATAAAAAAATTTATTAATAAAATTTTATTAAACTATTCAAATTAATCAAGAAAAAATTGGGATTAATTTAATTGAACAATAAAATATTTTACAAATTTAAAAAAAAACGACTTTATTAGGATGAGGTGCAATATTGGTCAAGAAAGAAGAAGATGGCGAGTATACTTTATATTTTTTCGTTTATTGTTTTATAAAATATATAGTGGATACAATTATAGAATATGTATAGTGAACAAAACTTATTTTATAAGTATAGTGTAAAATATTATTTTATAAATATAGTGAATATACGCTTATAATTATTTTACAACTACAAGATAATTTAACGCAGCTACAATTGAATCAACATGAAGCGCTGTGATTTCGTGAAATACACGAATAATTTCGGTTTTGAAAATACAATTTTCAGGTTCTTTTATTTTATTTTCTACACTTGTAATTAACGACGCAATTATATCATCATCACACTCGAGTACAGCTCGTTTCACAAAGCCCGCACAATATTCATCTGTTTGAGATCCATATCGAAGACCGCATAATTTTTCTACAAGATCAACAATCTCTCCTGCACACACACTAACACCTTTAACAAGCGTGGTTAAATAATTAATCCTATCATCTACGCAGGATGCAACGCCTTGTAAATACTCGAAAGTCACCTTTTTCATAACAATGCTTTGTCGATACCTTTTGACCAGACCAGAAGTAGGGGTGAAATTTTCTTCAATTTCAATGGCTTTATCAGTATGGCTTCTAGTATACCTCAGAATCCATCCAATTCCGTACACTTTTTGCTCCATCAAATCATTAGCATTACCATCAAAATATTTTTCAGTATCACCAAACGTAAGCTTGAACTCGTTCCACGTAGCTGTAGTGAAAGCTATTACTTGAAAATCGTGTGAGAGTAAACGTACTATTGGATAAAAGTCGCCATCTCGTAGTTTATTATATTCAAGACCAACTGAAATTTTTTTCGTAAATGACTTGTTCAAACCGTAGAAAGAATTAAAGATGGGCTGTGTAAAGTTCTTCTTCTGATGCGCCATTTTTTTCCTTTTTTCCTAATAGCTTTCTATGATACGAACATCGACTGAATGACTGTCATCTTGATGAATATAATCTCGTTATATAAAGGCTTAACACAAGAGACAGTGGAGGGGATAAGGTGATGACTAAGAAAATACACTCTCGCTACTTCTTTGTAACGAACGTGCTTTTACGGCAAGAAAGTAACAATGATCCCCAGAAAAGCTATCGTCAGCATTATTAATGAACACGTGTCTTGCAGCTGCAGTATTATTTTCTACCGAATCAGCAAAAAAATTGTTATTGAATTCCTCGAACTCTGACCTCATTATTTCTTTGGTGAGCGTTACTTTACGAGAAGAAAGTAATAATCATTCCTAGAAAAGTTATCGTCAACATGTCTGATCGACACGTGGCTTGCAGCTGCAGTATTGTTTTCTAAGAAACCAACAATAGAATTATTAAATTCTACGAACACTGATCTCACTATATTCTTGGTAACGAACATGACTTTGTGACAAGAAAGTATCAGGTTACAATAACGACAGCTTACCACAACACTTTTGAAAACATCTTATCATACAACAACCGTTTCCAGAAAAGTTGTCGTCAGCATGTTTGAACGGTACATAATTTCTGGCTACAGCATCGTTTTTTACTAAATCAGTAGAAAAATTTTTAAGAAATTTCTCGAAACCCAATCCAGATGTTATGTAATCCAAGAACATAATACAAAATTGGCCGCACACATCAGATGTTTCACTCTGTAATTGTACCGTATTCCAACGGAATCTATTACAATTACGACGTAGACAGTTAATATAATCTGGTATCAGAGGCGGTATTCTATAACTATCAAAATACCAAGCTGTACCACTACGGTTAACATACATACACACCCAATGCGTTCCGGGTTTTGTATGGCCATCAGTGTTCACTACAATTGCTGTCGGTTTCGTTCACACCTTCGGAATTTGATCTGCTGGGTACACTCCTACAGAGTGGGACGGTATAACTTTCAAAATTTCCATTATCTCCAGGCTGTTCATCGCAAAGAAGAATCGGTGGTTGAAACACAAATTCAGAATCACGCTCCAAATCTCGTAAAGATAACCATATTTTTAAACGGTACGTATTGTTTAAAGCGCACGTATATTTTAGACAAGGTGTCTTTACAGCGTGATTGAGACAATACTTATTTAACCAGGGTAGCTGATTAAATGACGGGCAATCTTTATTTGATTCTAAATTTATAATTTCTCGCGCTGTAATACCGTATAAAATTGACCACTTTTGTTTACCTCTCACGTAAATTTTTCTAACTTTCCGAGTAAGATCGCGCAACGTTTGGTAGAGAGCTTTCTCCGTGTCATCACCGTCAAAATAGTTAAGACGATGATGATGTTCTGCGAGCCAATTATTTTCTCTTCTTATGCCTCTGCTAAAAGCGTTTATACGATTTTTCGATGCGATAATCCAATGACCGCTAAAATCATCGTTCAAAGCTACGATGGCGACTTCTTTTGGAACAACTCTGTTATTGCTATCTTTTAAGCACTGAATATCCACGACTACATCCATGATTTAACTTTTTGTCTAAGGAGTAACGGTGATGTCTTTTCATCCGATAAAATTTGTAAGCGCCATCTATTGATAGCTTAACCCATTAAAATTTACAATTGTTTGTCGCGATGCGTCAATCTCTAAAATGTTATCGTATTCTGCATAAATTATACAATTGACGGTGTCTGTCAGAGGTTCGCTAAATCTGACATCGAGTCTAACACTTCCATGTTTTATTAAATTCCAATGAGTACATTCATTTGCCGATAAATCGGGTGATATATCAAACGCAAACAGACAGAAACCGTTTGGATACGACTCACGAGTAATTTCATTTCCCTCATTGAGAAAATGGTCACCTATACCGCTGAATAAAGTATGATATGCATCAACGTATAACTTTTTTACTTTGAAATCAGGTTGTAATGGTTTTGAAGGTATTTGAACACCATCAACAAACAAACATAGAAAATTGATGTTAAAATGATTAAAATTGAACGGACTGAGCATTCGGTCTCCGTTAAGCGCCTTGTTTTGAACAAATCCTATGATTATTCTTTTAGGTAACTGTCCTAAAATAATATTATCCAGAGTTTCATCATGTATACCGCTATGCATTGTTACAGCTTTGACTTCAACTCTTGTGAGAGGGTATTTAGCTGTAGCTTTAAAGAGTGCTTTTGCTTGTGCTAATAGCACACCTGGGTTAATTTTTACCCGTCTAACTGAAAGATTAGCTTCTTCTATATGTACGGCAAAGTATCCTGAAGGATCCATGAGGCAAAAACCATCTTGAGAGTGCACTAATCGAACTCTTACTTCAACGCCGTTTAGTAATAACTCTTCTTGATTAAACACATCGGCATGTAAATGCCCGACAAGATCTACAGTTTTTATTGCGCCCAAATATTCACGCCGCTTAACAAGTCCTTGGTTGTCACTACCCACATCGTCCATTTTTCCAGCTGTATCGTCACACCACAAAACGGTTGATGAATGAGAATTCTTAGCAGCAGGGCCATAGTTGAGCAGTGTCTCGATGTATGCTCTGTACGCGTAAGCATTATTTGGAGCTGTCACAGGTTTCTGGTTAAATAGTACATCTAATTGGCTGAATAGTGAGTGCATAAAATTATTCACCAGTGCCACTTTATTGAGTAGTTCTGCAGTCACATTTCCAGGATACTCATCGACAGTGGTGTATAAGCTAACGCGCAAGCTAAGCATAGTATGTGCTAAATCTAAATAATCTTCACCATTTCCAGATATTACAAATTCTATAGGTGCGTCATTAGCCAACGAGGAGATAGGCTTATACTGGACCCAATGAGAGCTCTCGATAGTAGTCTGTGTCGGAGGAATGTCGAATAGGAGCAATTCCGATTTAATGCACTCACAGGACTGTGTTTGTAAAAACGCCATTTTTAATCGAAAATATCTCTTGTTGTTCGTACTTTTTTACTTTTTCGAGAATTTTTCTTTTTTTTCTGGTTTTATTTATTTTCTTCTTTACTACTTTATTCCTTTTATTCTTTGTGCTGCGCCGTTTAATCTTTCTTCGAGTGCTCTTAACACTGACACGGCCGTCATCCAACTGCAAAGCAGACAGATAACGCTGTTTCTTATATCCAGATCCTTCCATCAATTTATCCAGTTTCTCTTCAGCCTTTCTTTTAAGATTTGTGCCAGACTCTTTTATACGATTTCGTAGAGATTCTTTGATTGGAGTATTCTGTGTTGCAACGTCAGATAAAACGTTCACACCGGTACGCAATGCCTCCTTTCCCACAGCTTTAGCACCACGGGTGAGTAGCGGTAGTACACGACGAAACAACCCAGCTAGAAAACTTCCTACACCACCATGCTCTCTTTGGTAGGGGGCTCCAACGTAAATATGTCCGATACCCCTACCATTTTTACCACCACCACCGATCTGCATGTCAAAGTGTGCCTCGTAATCATTCATCTTTTTTCTTAATAATCAATACGATGAAAGTGCAACGTCACTGTCAAGGTTCCAAAATCAAATGGTATTGGCTGACCTTGTTGATCTCTTATATCTATTTCAATAGTTTGAAAAGAGTTAAACAATAGCGGTATGTACATAGATGGTGGTAAGTTTTTTATTTTTACACCACCATATTTGCAATCCTCAGTATTTAAGGAAACCGCTCTTAATAATTTACCTTGCACATCTCCGATTACATAAGGTTCACAGATGTCACTGTACACCATTAGAGTTGTCGGTAACCCATTAGAAAGATTAGCAGGGTAATTAGCTATAGTGGGTTCTTCTTTATCGACCTTGATAGCTTCGTTTTTTCCAGTTTCGAACCCGAGAATTTTTCTTAAATTCCTTGACAACTCTAAAACGTGATCAATTGGCGTACATTCCTCTGTTAAACAAACGCGTCTGATTGATACGTATCCACCACGCTCTATCTGGAAACGTAGATGGTCTTTTACACAGCTCAGATTGTTCACCTCCTCCACCAGACTTTCTAAATGTTTGTAAACACCTGGACGTATAAAATTAATGGATGAAACGACCGGTGCAATTTTATTAGTCCCCAGCGACGATGGTGGTATATTTTTTACACAGACAAATCTTTCGTCCTCGTTTGGTGCAACATGTTGAAATGTCATAGCAATTTGGATCTCCGAAAGTGCAACACCCCAATATCCTTGCAGTCGTATTTGTTGTGGTAGATGAGTAACGAACCGTGTTGTAGTATTGTCAGGGAAATAATGCATACTACTATTACTAGGTAGTATAATGTAAAATTGATCCTTCATGATGTTTTTTCGATTTGGCTGGCTGCAACCCAGGAATTAAATTTATCGGGGTAACCTTTCCATTTAACAAAATATTTTTTATTCCGGCCACTTCCAGTACTTTTTAAAATTTTTTCAACTTCGAAACTTGCGTTATTTAAATCCTTTTTTACTCTACTCAACTCGTGCTCGTAGAAACACCCTTCAATATCCTCATCAGTTAAATCTTTTAGAAAGTGTGGTGGCGGGCGTGCTACTGAAATACGAGTAATTTTAAACAGTTCCAATGTCCATCCACCCTCGTATCCTTTTGCAAACACGTTTCTTGCTCGACTGACCCGTACTAGGTCACCGATGGTGTATTTAGGTTTTCGGTACTTGGAGCAACCATATCGAGATTCTAAATTTTTTCGAGCTTTGTGGGCGTTGTCAATCGTAACAGATGCTGGCTCCATCTTGATGGATGAGTGTTTGCTATGATTGTAAGACTCTAATATTTTTTTTAGAATATTAACGTATCGACAAGTGTTTTTATGCGTAAAATATCGCCACATCCGTTCCTTTATAGTTCTTATAAACCTTTCGGCTACAGCTGCTTTAATATCAGGACTTCGCACTATTCTAAATGAAATTTAATTTTTCTTCAACACTTCTTGCAGTTCCTTTCCTAGAAATTCTTTTCCCTTGTCCGTTTGAAAAATCACAGGTTTTCGATTAGCACTGTTTTTCAAAATGTTTTCAAATGCTTTGGCAACACTTTTTGAAGTTTTATCCATGAATGGTAAAGCCCATGCGTATTTACTCAAAACGTCGATGACAACGAGGATATAAGTGTAATTATCGTTATAAGTTTTGACCGCTCTCATATCCATCAAATCTGCCTCACAGACGTCATCACGATTTCGAACATTGTAATGACGTCTAGGAAACCTGTGTCATACAGGTCTGTGCAGATTGTAAACATCCTGACTCTCAAGCCAGTCGATTACTTTTCGAGCTGAGTATTTCTTTCGTATTAGCCCCCGCATATGCTTCTGGTCTTGGTGGACCAAAATAAAGCTTACATAATTGTTTCTGCATTATTCTTGTTTTTTTTCCTTTTGCTTGCTTCTTCGTCGGAATCATACACGCTTTTGTCTTCTTTATTTTCTGATCCTTGCATTTTATAGCCTTTTTAATACGCGAAAAACATTTTTCAAAAGTAATTTTACTAACCATACAACAAGCAGTCATCATTGCAACTGTACGTTCATAGGGTGGGGTTTCACTACCAAGCATCCGAGAAAAAGCTTTCTCTGCTAGTATTTGGTCAGCTCGACGACGATCTGTCGACTTATTATTGGCATAGGCTATGTCATATTTACGACACGCTTCATCAAGCGGGTTAATTCCAACGTCACTACGTTTAAGACGATCAGCCAGTTTTGTTCCGGGTCCGCAAAATTTGTATCCTGGTACGTGCATCTCAAAAGGCATTAAATCAATTATAGAATCTAGAACAGACTTTTCCCCTTCATCGTCTTTCTCTAATTTCAGAATTTCGTGCCCAGACGACTCCATGTTTCCCCTGATTTCGGTGATCTGGCGACTTTCTTTCTTCTCTTTCTCTTTGTACACCCTTGTTCTTCCTCGCTGAGTTTGTTACTACCACCGGATTTTGATTTGCTACTACCAGACTCTGGAGAAGCGAAATCGATTATCTGTAACACACGATCGTTCCCAATAAAAAGCCGAGGCGTCACGACACGTCGAAGTGCTAGAGCAAACTAACGAGCACCTGCCGGATTCACGTGTTGTCTTTTCCTCATAGTGTCGTTAACCAAGTCGATAATATTTGCGCCACGGATAGGAATGCCATCTATACATGTTGCACCATTACCATCCCAAGTGACGATGCCTGTGCCACGTAAATATTGTAAAAGACCCGTTGCATTGGACCGGTATTTTATAGGTACACTTTCCACAATTCGTGCATCTACACGATCTTCTAATTCTTTGACGACTCGTTTTGACTCCACCTCAGCATCATCATTATTATCATCGTTGATAATATCAGCATCTTGCATATCATCGTTTTTCTTTGTAGTTTCTGTCTTCTTGTTACTAATATCTTTAAAATGTAGATAACGTTGTAATGCTTGAGAATATCGTTGCCATTTATCCCGCTCGCTCATATCATCCGTAGAATTCAAGATATCACTCATCTCTGCATCCACCCTGCTAACAGCAGTTCCTGGTGTTTGCACCGACTTTAACCCAGCGTTGGTGAAAAGTTTTTGTTGTAAGCGTTCCACACTCTCTTGTGGTAACAAAATCATTTTTTTGGTGTGTTCCATTTTTTTTTTATTTTGATATAAGACTTGACGATACTGTACCAATGAGCGGTGTCAACAATATTGGCAAGAATCCGCCGTGCTGTGTGATAATTTTCTTTTTCGTAGCTAGATTCTTTTGAGGACTTGCCAATCGTCTAAGAATGCCTGCGTGTTTACGTAATCGAGTTTTGTGCGTTCTGTTGAGAGAAACGTTACCGCGCAACACGTTGAGAGCACACTCACAAATGTATCTGACCAATTTGGGATCGGCCTTACGGAGCGCGGCAGCGCGTTGTTCCCTGTTAAAATGGTAAAGCGCTCTTAAAATATCTGTATGCTTTTGCCCGATAGGACCTCTAGTTTTCCGCTCTATTACAAAGATACGACTGGAAGGTGATTACTCGAATCAACGCCTTTAAACTGCTTTCGAGGTACGTAAACGTACTGATATTCGTCATCGGGGAAGATACAAGCACGAAAACGACAATTATCTGGAGTATTTTGTTTTAAATCTAGAATAAGGTATCCAAATGGCCGTGAGGTGGCGTCCCAGTACGCCTCTTGTAAGAATCGTGGATCTTCAGGACAGAGCTGGCGCGAAAGATGTTGTATTTGTGTACGATCGCGTAAATTTCTAAACACGATCATGTATTGCGCGTTGAGCGAAATGTCTCGTTGGCCTTTTCCTTGATGAAATATATTCTGTGTAATAAATATGATGCTTAGGTTATTGTGATGACTCCCCTTTGTGAATAAGTTGACAATGGCGTTACTTGAGGATGATTCACGCATCAGATCATCCAATATTAATAACTTTGGGCGTGAGTCACCAGCGTAGTCCGTACTTTGAGGAAGCCCCTCGCGAAATTCTATATGTCTCCCAAGCTCTTTGTAACCTACCTGCCATTCAGCATAGTAAACGATCACGCGATCAAAACGTGTGTCACTCATACGATCGATGTATTTTAGAAATTTTTTTACAAACACTGTTTTGTCACAACCGGTAGGTCCACAAAGCATAGATGTCCACGGGTGTTTCCATCTAATATCCATGACTTACTGCTATAACAACTACTATTCTTCTCTGAAACTGTTAGCACACTAAACGTTCCAACAAAAAACACTGATAGTTATAGTTTATGACTTTGTAAAATCCATGTACTTTTTCACCAACACAGCTTCAATAATTTTACCAATTCTCTCGATCCTTCATCTAAACTGTACCCGATCTCGTGCCGCTTATTCCCACTTGCCACGCCGTGCAGCACGACTGGCGTAATTCCACACGTGTAATATACGAATACTTGCTGAGTTGGGATCGAATCTCACACTTTTTTTCTCCATATTACCAGAGCTGTCTGCTGACAAAGCTCAAGTTATTCTGGACACGACAATCTTGTGATCGCGGTGGGGCCCCCACGCGGTCGCTCGCGTATCCGCGAGAGCGTTGAAGAAGAGCTCGCCCTCCCACTGTCGTAATATTAACACACGCCGATTGCGAGCGCTACAGAACAGCTAGCTTTTTAGTGCATGCGCGATTGGCTCCCACAACCGTGAGCGTGTTAGAGACGAGCTCGTCCCCTCCCCCCACCACTGCAATATTACCTCTCTCCCCCTACCACTCACGGTCTCACGAGCGTTTTGGATTGGAAATTGTTTTGCGCATGCGTTCTTATCATTGTATACCTGCTCAGACGACGTAGAGTTCAGTCGTTAATTGTGTCTGTATCCGTACGGGTAGCTTTTTTTCAACCCGACAAATCTTCTTTTACCATATACGGTTTTACAAGTTTTCGTCTCTGTAAGTGATAATACTTCGTGAAAATCTGTCCTTCTTATTGCCGGTGAAGATATAATAATTTCGTCCGCGTTACCCGATATTAACTCGCGTATACTTTCATAATTAATTATTCGACTATTTGAATGATTTAGTCTTGTACCTTTAATTTTACATACTGTTTGTTCAGAACCATCTGGAAGTTCACACTTGTACGTGTAAAATTTCGGCCCACCAGAGGCAAAAGATGATATGTATGTACCAACACCTTTCTCCGCTAATTCATCAGTAAGTTCACCAAGCAGTGTACCGATCGGCAAATCGTGTTCGTCGTTCTTACTGACTGAAAACGGAGTCTGTGTCGTAGTACAGTGCATGCGATCCTAGTTTGTTCAAATAATCAAAAAGTTTAAGCCGGGCTTGTGCTGTTGTGAAAGCTGCAATTACAACACTTGTCGTGCGTGACTGCAAGAGAGCTTCATCCTGATACTGCCAGTTCACGTACAATACCTGATCGTTGACTGGGATGATACTGTTTACAACCACTTCAGCATTGGTAAGTAAATCTGTCAATCTTGCTGGCTCTGTAACAACCTCTGTTTTAGCCATATTCTCTCGTTGCGCGAGCTTCTCCCATAACGAGTTTAAACATAGTTTAGCAACCGATCTCAAACCCGCATTAAAATTTATATCAGTTTTACTTAGACGAATACCCTCTTCACGTTCAAAGTTCTCTACATATCGGTCCTTATGATCTTCGGTAATACACTCTGACGGGTAACCAGAAGCCTCGGTTTTTTGTTTAAAGAATTCATCGATGTACTCGGTAAAAATACCACCTGTTCGCGTGACAGGATTATATTGTACCATCTCATATTGCCATATTTCGTAAACGTTTTGAATCACGTATCCTATTTCTACAGCTTTTTTAAGCTCTTTCGACACCCATGTTCCTTGTAATACCCGATCTATCGTATTATCGTGCATACAATCCATTTGAATCATTTGTTCACAGCACATACGGCAAAGAGGAAAAATTAATTTTCCATGCATTTTAACTGGTAAAACAGGGTGATACGAATTTCTGGGCGGGAGTACATCACACATGATAAGACCTTCAACTTTACTGATGTCGTTGTTAACCCCTATGAGAGTTTGAGTTTCATTACCCACATATGACGTTGGATGACCCACAGGATATTTACCTCGTTTACAAATGTATGGATATAATGAGCATACATCAACGTATTGAATTTTTTCATCACCCTCACACTCGTATAATTTTATCGAGTTACCAGTTCTACCACCGAAAAATGCATCACGGGGGTCCAGCGGTTAACGATAAACAATATCGATATTTTGCATCTATATATTCTCTCAATTCCTGGTTACGTGAAATTTCCCGCTTAAATTCGCAACCCCATATTTCAATGAGTGTATAATTGCCTGTTTTAATTTTTAAGGATATAGCACATGTTTTTTCATATCTGTCGTCAAGCGATTCGCCTGATAATAATATTTCATTTCTATTTATTCTGTAACATCGTGGACATCCATGCCAGTAGCACCCGTAAAATTGAAGAACTGTACCATTATGATCCTCATCTGTCCGTGGTAGAGCGTATCCATCAACAAGAATACCTTCAATAAGTCTCGTCTCACGTCCATGCCCTGCATGCTCGATTCGACACTGTAGAACCTTTTGTTCCATCCAATAAAGCCATTGTATAGCTTTAATGGATTGATTATCAGTCATTCTGTACCCTCACAGGCATAACACCTATTTGATTTTTTTTTTAAAACTTTTTCCTGTAAACACGCATACACGATGAAGCTATGGTTGTGCACTCTTTGAATGGGTCTACATTAAACTTCATGAAATTTTTTCGAAATTCTAAACAGGCCTCTCTCAGTATTTTAAAATCTTGTTTACAATATTTTACGATTTCTTCTTGGAAATTAAATATGTATCCTGTATCTGTCTGTCGATAATACCATTCTATAAATTTTTCTCTTTCTTTACTGTTCATACTATCGACACCGTACATATCTAGGCTCGGTAAAGGACCGATATATAATTGGTTTTCTTCTGTGTTAAATAAATGTGGAAAAGTTCCTTTTTCTATATCTAATCTGACAACGCGTAAGCTTTCGGTAAATCACATAGTGGCATATGAAAATAATTTAGACTATCGATAAATTTAACGCTTGAAATTTGCATCAGAATTATTTTGAAACCGTTTAAAATCACCGTTGGTTTCTCCCGTGAACAATGGTTTTCTACGATATACTTGAATACAAATTGACAATCAAACCCTTGCGAATTGTGTGTTATACAAATAACTTTTTTAAACTTTTCACGTCGTGATAGAGCTAACCCGACAAATTGTTTTACTGGATCTTTTTGAAATACAAATTCACGAATACCACACTCTTCACACATATTTGATATATTAGTATCCTCTAGACAAAAACTACAAACTTGTTGTACAACACACAGGTTAGGTACATGTATTTTTTTATTTTCATCACCTAACACAGAAAGAGTTTGTTGTGTTTCAAAATCATAAAATAAATATAATATTTTAGATCTTTCCTTACCTTGCTCTATAGGCTGAATAAGGCCAAAGTGGTTGATCGGTAGCCGTTTGTTACAAATGTCACAAAATACATATCCGCATTCATGTTTTTCACCGCGGTTTTTTACACGGATAGTTTTATAACAAATTTGACAAATTTTCACCGCTTTACAAACACTTACGTTTCTTTAAACGATCCTGATTTCAAATGGTTCTCGAAACATGTATTACCAAAAAACTCTCTAAAGCAATTTAAGCACTTTTTTATATCCGCACTGTTGTCACAAAGTGGTGATTGCATGCACTTAAAACATTTATTAGAACATCTATGATCCATAGCGAATTTGAAACTTTTATTACATGGTATGCAATACCCTCTACTACCGGCTGCACCAGTCAAGTTTAGAATAGGTTGATAATGTCCTTGGTTTTCATAATACATTATACGTAGTGTATAAGATGCGTTTTGGTATGTATCAATTACAACTTTTGTACCATCATAAAGAGGTATATCCCCACGCCCAAAATTCCGGAAAGAGTAAACCACAATAGCTGTGCTTTTTGTAGCCAGAAAAATTTGAAACTGATGAATTTCTTGTAAACCACACCCTGTTGATGGTATAGTAACCTGTGCTTGATCAATGAGATCAAGAGCTGCTCTTTTTTGCTCCCTACTATTGTGCTGTCTAATACTATTCCAGTAATCGTGTAGTGTACCAGAGCGAATTTGTCCTCTTACAGCATAGGCGAGTGCCGTAACTAATGATCTCGGAAAGCAAAGATTATCGTCGTTGCGTATAGTTAAAATTGATTTTTTGTACACGTGAACATCACTTAATCGAACACGTCTGTTTCTCCTCATGTCCGGCACTATAACACACTTGATCACAAAGTTTTCATCTATGTCAAAGTCTTGAGAACTCTGTGCGACACTAAATATCATTTCCCACAAATCTTGAGTAGTGAAATTTCTAATAGGTCTGAAAGATAGCCATAATGGTCCATGAACAAAATGATCAGATAGTATCGTTACACCTATAAAATCGGAAGGACTACGCCCATTCACTAATTGATTACGCAGAGCATCTAAAGATCCATTTAACCACTCAAAAATGTTTGCTTCTGCTGGTGGTGATGATATTCTTCCCGAAATCTCTACACCTTCTGCATTAAACCTTTGGTAAAATCGGGAAGTTTGGTTTTCAATTAAGAATATTGGTCTTTCTTGTGGCTCCTCCACTTCTCGCTCCATACCTTCACCGCTCTGTAACAGATTAACTATATTTTTTCTTTTAATCTTAATATGTATCTATATGTATTACTAAAAACATAGAAGTAATAATATATATCGATTATACTTACGCTCCATTTTAACATCATTGGAAGACGATAAAGAGTTATCAGTAGATGATCATGACGATGACGATGATGATAACCTTCTGGATGACACTCTTCTTGATGATGATGATGGAATGACGGGGTTATCATCATCTTCTTTTTCAACAACACTTGCACTTGTAGGTTCTAGAAATACAAGAAAAATAAATTATAAAAAGTTAAAAAATATTCTTCTGTAAAAAACTTCTAGCTTTTAAAAATCTCTCTCACTCACCAAACACGTATTCACAACCAGCGATAACCTCGTCACCTTCAATATCGTCTGCCATCCGTCGTAGTGCTAAAATGATTAATGTGTTAATTATGTGTAGATATAGATTAAAGCATTTAAATTAATTAATTACCATTTTGTCGCAGCACCTCGTTCAAATCTGGATCTGAAAGATTTCTTTGTCGTATGACACTGTCCACCATATCAAGTATAAATCTATTGGAAAATAATTCTCGTCGTTGTAAATAATTTATTGTTCGTACGGTACAATGTAATAAAATAAAACGTAATCTACTTAATAACGCTTCTGTCGGTAAATTTCTTAAATTTCCACGCTGTATATTTTGACAAATTGTGCGTATCATCGGTTTGTGTGCAATAGCGAAACGTAGCACACAATTGAGCACACTAAAAGCGTGAAATCTAGATACGTTTTCCATGATTATCTATCAAGCCTTTAAATACAACTATGGAGCAAGCACTGTTTCGAGCGCATTTTATAGCTGTCAGAATAAAAGAAATGAGGAGCAGCTGTGACGCAAATAAAGAGACAATACAATTTTATATACCAAGAAACAATGAGATACCAATAGTGAGCATTCTAAAAATTGCAAGCACACGTGTGATGAACACGTGTCATAACAAGAAAAAATAAAATAGCAATAGTAAGTATTCTGAAAATTGCAAGCACACGTGTGATGATGATATGTGGCGAACACGAGTTATACTAAGAAACTATAAAATACCAATAGTAAGCATTCTAAAAAATATAGGCACACGTGTGATGATGAACACGTGTTATACCAAGAAACAATAAAATAGCAACAGTAAGCATTCTGAGAATTGCAAGCACACGTGTGATGATGATATGTGATGAACACGTGTTATACTAAGAAACAATGAAAGAGTAATAGTAAGCATTCTGAGAATTGCAAGCACACGTGTTATACCAAGAAACTATAAAATATCAATAGTAAGAATTCTAAAAATTGCAAGCTACACATGTTACTTTCTTTTAAATCATTTTCTAATTAAGCAGTATTAAAATAAAAAAATAAATCTTTAAGAGTAAATGATGCAGGTAATATAACAAACCTGTAATTACAATTTTAATGATGCAATTGCATTTCTTATATTAAAATTAGTATAAATTCTAAAAATCAGCTTTCTAGGATCAATAGATCAAGAATCGATACATGATCAATTATTTATTGTTCTAATAAAGATATCAAAGTGGTTTTTGGTACATATGTTATTTGAATAGCAAAAAATCGAATGGCGTCATAAAATTTTTTATTTTTCCAAAATTCGTGAATTTTAAAATTTGTAATTTGTGTATGAATCATCAGATAAGATAAGGATGTTCGTATGCTTTTAGTACAGTGTATGATGACTAATACCGTAATTACAATTTTTAAAATCAATCAATTTTTAATATAAATGATTTCTTATGATGCCATTTGATTTATTATGTTCAGATTAGTATATGTTCAAAAAATCAGCCTTTTAGGATCAATAGATCAAGAATCGATACATGATCGATTATCTATTGATGTAATAAAGATATCAAGGTGATTTTTGGTACATATGTTATTTGAACAGCAAAAAATCGAATAGCGTCATAAAATTTTTTAATTTTCCAAAATTCGTGAATTTTAAAATTTGTAATTTGTGTATGAATCATCAGATAAGATAAGGATGTGCGTATGCTTTTAGTACTGTGTATGATGACTAATACCGTAATTACAATTTTTAAAATCGATCAATTTTTAATATAAATGATTTCTTATGATGCCATTCGATTTCTTATGTTCAGATTAGTATATGTTCAAAAAATCAGCTTTCTAGGATCAAGAATCGATACATGATCGATTATCTATTGATCTAATAAAAATATCAAGGTGATTTTTGGTACATATGTTATTTGAATAGGAAAAAATCGAATGGCATCGTAAAATTCTTTATTTTTCTAAAATTCGTGAATTTTAAAATTTGTAATTTGTGTATGAATCATCAGATAAGATAAGGATGTTCGTGTGCTTTTAGTAGCATGTATGATGACTTATACCGTAATTACAATTTTTAAAATCAATCAATTATTAATATAAATGATTTCTTATGATGCCATTTGATTTCTTATGTTCAGATTATTATATGTTCAAAAAAATCAGCTTTTTAGGATCAATAGATCAAGAATCGATACATGATCGATTATCTATTGATCTAATAAAGATATCAAGGTGATTTTTGATACATGTTCCTATCCTTGAAGATGATACCAAAATGCAGACTTATCTTTTATCCACATGCGGATTTTAACTCTGCAATTTTTACGAGAATTTTAAATGTATTATTTTAATTTCCCATAGACTAACCACAGCTGCATTGTAACAATATTGGTTTAAAAGTGCTGATATAGATGTTTTATAGAATCGTGACAGCCTACTGCAGCTGTGTATTTTTGTTTTGATTTTCAGAGAAAACTGCACGTGTGAAAGAAACTTTCTTTCACACGTCAAATTTTGATGTTATTAGATCATCGGTATATGATTAAGATAGGAGGATGACACTAAGATCAAGACAACGATTTTAGTGTCCAAGATGTTGCCGGAAGATAAAGAGCCTCGCGAGGGTGATGGAGAGGACCCTAATCCTCTCCCCGCGCTAGAGCCGGCAACTGTACCGCCAGAGCCGATCGGATACGCGCATCTTGTGATGATCCGACGGATGCGGATGTACCCGCAATTCCGCAATTTTAACTTCTCCGGTTTCGGCGATAATACGCTGGTGGTCCTCCTATTATGGAGCGTTTTTATTCCTACGAACACCCGGTGGTGTTGGACGATTTTTGTCGGCGGCGAAGCCGTGAGCCAAGCTCACTGAGGTGGCTTCCACGACCATTTATTAACGTCGCGCTGAACACCGACGTTACCTCGGACCCGCTGTATCAAGAAATATTCTTGACAGCAACACACTGGGCGAGGATGTTTTGCTATCGGTATGAAGTGGCCGTGCGACTTCGCCGTCGACGATTCGAATATTAAATTTGTGCGTGTTTGTGTAAAGTGAAAAACTGTGAAACTCAAAAAAAAACAGTGGTTAAAAAATAAAAAATAAAGTGTTTTAAAAAAGTGAAAAACTGTGAAACTGTGTTTTAAAAACTCATGGAAGTGCAAGGTGTTCAAAAAAACTGTTGATGCTGATAAAAAATGGTAAGTAACTTTTTTTATGATTTATAAAGTTTTAAAATGTGTGTGTGTGTGTGTGTGTGTTTTAAAATCTGGGTACCACTATGGAGCGTCATAACAAACTCCTCCGACCCTTCCGCACATGACATCATAATAATATATATATATATATATATATATATATATATATATATATATATATATATATATATATATCAGAGCAGAGACGACCCACTATGACACCGTATACACATATTATATATATATATATATATTACAGTGTCATAGTGGGTCGTCTCGCTCCTGATGTCGCTCGGAGGTCATTCACCTCTGCGGAGGGTCAGGAGTGGGGGTTTGTTGTGAGGCTCCATAGTGGTACCTATACTACTCATATACATATAGTTTGTAAACAAGACAAGAGAATTTAAAAGTCCAACGTATATAAATATAAATGCTTTTTTGAAATCCGTTATAATTTAAAAATTAAAATTTAAAAACATTAAAAATATTAAAAACTAGAATAACATCATTATTTTGTGGCTTTTTTAATTAACTTAACGGATTTTTTATAAATATTTTTAAGAAATTGTGTATCAGAAATTCTATTCATAGTCTGGTCGTTAAAATGGATATTTAACATTTCTAAAAATTCACGCTTTTTCTTATTATTTTCTTTTTCTATTATCGTTGTTTCTTCCACGTTAATTATATGTGCGGTTTGATCTAAGTGTGTTACTAAAGCTGATCTTTCATTTCTATTTTTGCTTTCCCATAGAGAAAGCATTCTATCGGTAAAAAAAATTTTTTTCTATTTTTTCATTAATTTGTACATATTTAGACTCAGGGAGTCGAAAAAAGTGGTTTCCAGAAAATGTCTGTATGTATGTGTGTGTGTGTGTGTGTGTGTGTGTGTGTGTGTGTGTGTGTGTGCGTGCGTGCGTGCGTGCGTGCGTGCGTGCGTGCGTGCGTGCGTGCGTGCGTGCGTGCGTGCGTGCGTGCGTGCGTGCGTGCGTGCGTGCGTGCGTGCGTGTGTGTGTGTGTGTGTGTGTGTGTGTGTGTGTGTGTGTGTGTGTGTGTGTGTGTGTGTGTGTGTGTGTATGTATTCAGTACGCCAATAAGATCTCGAGAACTACTCGATGGATTAACGTCAAATTTTGCATGCAATTCATTTTTTTGTCTAACTGGGGGGAAGCTATTGAAAATTGATCTTCTTAGCTCAGTTTTTTTTAGAGCCATTTTAAGAATTTTAAAAAAATTTTGATTTTTCATTTTTTTGATATTATACGTAAACTACTCGAAGAATTTTCTTGAAAATTTGTATGAACATTATTTGCGATAGTCAAAAGAAGAAAAACTTTTACCAACTGATTTTCTTAGCGCACTTTTAATTTTAGAACATTTTAAAAATTTCGAAAAAAATTTTTTTTTTTTCATTTATTTTTTATTTTACGACAACCATTCGATAGATTTGCTTCTAAATTTGTATGCAAGTTATTCGCTATTGTCTAAAGAAAACAAGCTTTGAAACACTTATTTTCTTAGCGTAGTTTTAATTTTAGAGCATTTTGAAAATTTTGGAAAAAATCTCTATTTTTCATTTTTTTTCTATTACACAAAAACCATTCGATAGATTTGCTCGAAAATTTTTATGGAAATCATTTGCAATGGCCTAAATAAAACAAGCTTTGAAAAACTTATTTTCTCAGTGCAGTTTTAATTTTAGAGCATTTTGAAAATTTTGAATAAAATTTTTCTAATTTTTTTTATATTTTACGTAAACTACTCGATGAAAGAGCTTCAAATTATGTATGGGAATTATTTATGATTGTCAAAATAAAATAAACTTTTGAAAACTAATTTTCTTCAATTTTCTTAGCGCACATTTAATTTTAGAGCATTTTGAAAATTTTGAAAAAATTTTTTATTTTTAATTTCTTTTTTATTGCACAAAAATCACTCGATAAACTTGCTCAAAAATTTTTATGCAAATTATTCACTATTATCTGAATAAATCAAGCTTTGGAAAACTTATTTTCTTAGCGCAGTTTTAATTTTAGAGCATTTTGAAAATTTTGGAAAAAATGTTCATATTTCATCTTTTTTCTATTACACAAAAGCCATTCGATAAATTTGCTCAAAAATTTTCATACAAATTATTTGTTATTGCCTAATTAAAGCAAGCTTGGAAAAAGTTATTCTCTTAGCGCAGTTTTAATTCTAGAGCATTTTGTAAATTTTGAATAGAATTTCACTTATTTTTTGGTATTTTACGTAAACTACTCGATGAAGTAGCTTAAAATTATGTATAGAAATTATTTACGATTGCCTAAATAAAATGAACTTTTGAAAACTGGTTTTCTTAGCGTAGTTGTAACGTTAAAGCGTTTTGAAAATTTTAAAACAATGTTTATTTTTCAATTATTTGGTATTTTTTGTAAACTATTCGATGAAAATGTTCCAAAATTTGTATGCAAGTTATTGGTTATAGTGTTAAGAAGACAAGCTTGGGAAAATTAATTTTATAAACGCATTTTTAATTTTAGAGCATCATAAAATCACATTATGCAAATGGCAAAAGTAAGAAAGAGTAAAATTCATATAGTTTTCGTAGGTATTAAGACAGCCTTCAATACAGAGGATAGGGACATTTATATTAAAATCGTATTTAAAAAAATAAAATCAAATTACTCTAACTCAATGTGCTCTATGAGAAAGCATTGCGCCAAAGCACTTGGCAGCGTTTTTAAATCTCTTTTATGCTCTTTCAATCTTTGTTTTAAATTACGCGATGATTGGCCGATATAAACGTAATCGCAGTCTTTACAAGGAATTTTATAAATGATGTGATTGTTTTCTCCAATCTTATTCTTATCTTTTCCTAATTTTACAAACGGTAATTTATTGACAGTAGTATATATAGTTTGAATGTTATTTTCATACAGTATATTATTGAACTGGTGTTCTAATTTTTTACTGAAAGGTAATACAACACGAGGAAGTTTTTTCCTATTATTATTAAAATAAATTTTCTTTTATTCGTGATTAATTTTCTGGATTCTCTTGTGTATATTTTTGTTAATAAATTCACGTGGATAATCATTTATTATTAGAACTTTTTTAATATATTTTATATTTTCTTTATGAAAAGCTTGATCAGATAATATTAAACATTTGTCCACTAGATTATAAATTATTGCTTTTTTCTGCGAGGTTGGTTAGTGGGACCAATAATTCAGATATACTTCTGAATTAGTTGGCTTTCTGTACCAATTGAAAACACATTTATTGTTGTTATTTCTAAATATTGTTAAATCCAAAAAATTAATTTTCATATTTTCCTCTCTTTCAATCGTGAACTTTAAAAACTTATCTTGCTTATTGAATATTGTTAAGATCTCCTCAATCTTATCCTTATCAACAATCAACAAGCAATCGTCAACATATCTTCTATATGAGAAAACTGCGCTCTTCAGTTTCTTAAGACAATTTTCTTCTATAATTTCTAAAACAAACTCTGCAAACCATGGGCTAGTGCAATAACCCATTGGTGCACCCATGATTTGCTTATAATATTTATTATTAAATTAAAAAAAAGTCAAATTGTAAATAAAACATATAATGTCAATAAATTCCATTCTAGATAATTTTATAACATTTTTCAAATATTTCCATTTTTTTTTATAGCTTCGATAATAAGATCGTAACTTATGTTTGTGAACAAGGACACAACATCAAGCGACATTAATCTAGAGCATTCTTTTAATTGTAAATTTTTAATTTTATTTTTAAAATAAAGACTGTTTAATACTGAATGTTGCGATCTTGGTACGTATTTTCTAAAGAGTAAAGCAATACATTTGTCTAATATATATATATATCGGGTTATTTAATGCCGAAATGATTATACGTACTGGTTTATTTTCTTTATGTACTTTAATTAATCCATATACCCTTGATAGCTGTGTCTTGTGTACATTATTGATATTTATTAAAGAGAAAACATCATCGCATTCAAACAAATGTTTAGATTCTAATTTTTTTAAGAAATTTTTTGTACATTTAATCAATTTGTCCAACGGATTAGACTGTATAATTATCGTTGCATTACCTTTTTCTGCTCTGGTTATAAATAATTCTTTGTTATTTTTTTAAAAATTGTGTTGTAACTTTTATTGAGTCACCTATAACATTCTCTATGACATTTTCTCTTTTTTTGTTTTTAATTGATAAATTTAAAGTTTGAATTAGTCTATCCTTAACTTTGTTATTGTTTATAGTGCTCTCGTCGTTAGGTATATTTATGAATTCTATGCTTTTTAAAATATTAAAATAATCGTTACAATTTAAATTTTCTGTATAATTAAATTTATTACCTAGCCCTAACACAAAATTAACTGCCTTTGGAATATCAATATTTGTTAGATTGATCACAGATTTACTATTTACATTTCCATTATCATGAATTTTTTTATTTAAGAGATAATAGCCAAAATTATAATTTCTAATCAATACATTCCATTTTCTGTCTAATTTTAATTTATATGATTCTAAATTTCTAATTCTAAATTTAGTGATTTATAATGTGAAATGATTTTATTAATTAGTTCCAAACTTGTGTACTTTATTTTTCAAATAGTATCTATGAATATACAGATCATTAATTAAAAGATTGAGCAACTGTTTCTTTGTATTAGATTCAACACTTTTTAATATTCTTTTTTCTCTCATACTATGTAAATTTAAACTCTTAAAAAATCTTTCGTTATAACAGTGTTTCGGAAAGACATCGCTTTTTCTACAAGTGAGAAGAAATTCTAACTTTAGGCTAGTAAAGAAATATTTTTCAAAACTTTAGTCAAGTTTACAAATTCTTTTTTCATGCCAGAGCCAAAATTATTTAATAACATATGAAAAACTAAGAACATACTGGTTTTTTTATTATTGTCAAGATGGCGCACTATTTCAGTTGATAATCACTACCATAATCCATAATTCTCACTTTTTCTCTTTGTCTCCATTAAGTAAATCTTCATTTACGATGGTTGTTATCAAATTGACCTTGTTGTTGTTCCCATGCAAAGGATTATGGTACACAATTTCTTAAAAATATTTATACTTCAACTTTTAATTTAAATTATCATTTTTTTGTAAAAATTTAATATTTTTCAAGAAATTGTTTTATAATAATAGTTATAGGGGCACTATGGACCGTCACAACAAACCTCCACTCCACCACCCCAAAAGTTACTGACCAGTGAGTCAATGACCTCTGAGAAGGTGAAGTAGGGGCTTGTTAGACTGGTACCCGAACAACGATATTTAAAAATTTTAAATATTTTAATATGTAACATGATACTTTTTGATTATTAAAATTTATATTGAATCATAAAATATTAATTTAAAAGATTTCAATTTGCAACTAAATACTTTTAAATACTAAAATAATAAAAATTTTATATTGAATCGTGAAATATATAATTTGTAATATTACTGTGTGTATGAAGGTTGAGGAATTGGTAATGAACGAGGTAAATGAAATACTCACGTTTTAAAGCTTAACAACATTTATTATTAATAATAAAACATTACAACGTAGCATTCATACAATTAACTAGTGTGTACATATGATAAATAATAAATTCGTGTATGATTATAAACAAATCTTCTTTTCCTAAAACTAGATTATTCTTTTTTAATAATTCGATGAGATCATTTACAAAATTATCATTAAAACTAGACATTGTGGTTTTTATATCGCTAGAAGTAAAGTATACATATTGAGATTTCTGACTTTCTTCTAATACATTTTTCATATTTGCAACCATTTCTCGTAATATATAATCTACAGATTTTGCAACAGTATTTAAATATCTAATTCTATAATCTATACATTTTGATGAATCTTTTAAACGTTCAAACGTGACACGTTTAAATACTAGTGACCGATTAAATTGACCATATTTTTTCGGCGGTCCACCACACTCCTCTCCTTCTGGTTGTGCGTTATTGGGTACCAATTCAGAAGCGCTGATCCAGCATAGATTCCTCATTATAGCAAGTGAAAAAATCTTCAATTTAATCAAATTCCTGCTTCAATTTCTCCCAAGAGTCTAGTGACAGAGGTAGATCTTGAAAATTGGCTCCACAGAAGCGTACCACGGGTGCAAACTCCTTTTTGCCTTCGCCGCCTATATTCTCCAGGCCTACCTGGATAATTTTTCCAAAAGAGCTGTTCAGCTCGTAGACCATTGGCAAAACCTGCTGCCAATAATATTTCTTGCTATTTTGTTTTATTAAATATGCCAAGTCATTACCAAATGTCTGCTCCAGGCTTCTCTTTTGACCAGCCATCTTGGTTAGGTTTTCTTGCTTGTTACTGCTGTCACCGTCGATCACACACAACTGTGGCTAGACCAAGTGGATACCACTTCTTTTATACTGTAAAAATTGGTGGGGATGTCGTAAAAAGGTGGCGTGCAACCAATCAGAGACAGTCAAGTATCAAATTACGCATAGCAAGTTTTTTCTATAAAATTCTTTGCTATAGCATCATTTTTTTGCAAATTCTGCAAGAAATTTTCCAAGAATTTCTTGAAACCCAATCCGGTAGACATATAATACAGAAACATGATACAATAATGACCACAAACATTGGAATATTCGCTTTGTAAGCGTTTATTATTCCATCTAAATTTTTTACAATTTTGCTGAATACGTCGTAAATGTTGTTGAATTTGTGGCGGCTTACCAAGACTATCAAAGTACACACCTGTGCCATACTTATCAACGTATATGGCAACCCAGTGCGCACCATGCTGGTTATAATTTTGCGTATTAAGCACAAGCGCACAAGGTTTTACCCACATCAGAGGAATCCGATCCGCTGGATAAACGCCTACTGCGTGAAACTTGATCCTCATCAAATATCGAACAATCTCTTTTGAATTCATTGCGGAGAATTCCGAAAAATTCTTCCACAATCAGCGATTTTACGCTGGGATTAAGTTTCAGTAGCCACTGTTTCAGATTAGCAGCGTTATTTAGAGCACACACGTAATTTGAATAAGATGATTTTATGTAATGATGCATACACTGTACACTGCTGAAATTCAAATTTCTAAAAGCTGGACAATCTTGTTTTTCTAAATTTTCAATCTTACAGGTGGTGAGCTTGGAAAGTAGTTCAAGCTTTTCTTGACCTCGCACGAAAATTACACGACAATGCTTGCAAATATCTTCCAAATTTTTGTATAATCTTTTTATCGATATATCACCTTCGTACCACTCCAGACCATGATGATTCAGTGTCACCCAATTGTTCTGTCTCAAAGCATTTTTAGGTAAGCGTCTTAAATTACAAGGAGGCGCCACAATCCAATGAGCGATAAAGTTTTTATGATTAGCAAGTACAGCCACCTTCTTTGGAATCAAACAGTCTTTGTTGTCCTTTAAAAACTGCACGTCAATCACCACATCCATACTGTTTGCAATTAAAGTTGCTCGCCGACTGAAATAATAAAGATGGCTTTGCTCCACTTAAATATCGAGAACTATATCCCCACCACTACTACTTAACCGCTATAATCCACGACAACCTGTCTCGACGAGTCAATTTCGAGCAAATTGTCGTATTCAGTATAAATTATACAATTTACAGCGCCCTCTAGCGGGTCGTCGAATCTAACATCGATTCGTACATTACCATTTTTTATCAAATTCCAATGACTACCATCACTCGCCGATAAATCAGGTGTTAAATCAAAAGCGAATAGGCAGTAACCGTTTGGATAGTCTTTACGGGTAATCGAGTTGCCTGAATTCATAAAGTGAATACCAGTGCCGGAAAAAAGTGTATGATAAGAATCAACGTACATTTTGCTTTTTTTGAAATCTGGCTGTAAGGGTTTCGATGGCACTTGCATTCCATCAACGTACATACATAAAAAATTTATATTAAAATTTTTGAAATTAAACGGGTTAAGACTTTTATCTCCGTTGTAAGCTTTATTCTCAACAAAACCGAGTATAATTCTTTTTGGTAATTGACCTAATATGACATTGTCGATTGTTTCCCCATGCACACTATTATGTAACGTAACAGCCTTAACTTCTACACGTGTCAGTGGGTATTTTGCAGTAGTCTGCGACAATAGTTTTTCGTGTGCTAGCACGAGTGAAGGATTTAATCTTACTCGACGCACAAAAAGCGTAGCCTCTGTAATATTTACTGTGAAAGCACCAGCGGAATCCATGAGACAGAAACCATCACGAGAACGCACGAACCTTACTCTAACTTCAACACCACTCAGTAATAATTTGTCTTGATTAAAAACATCACAATGTAAATGGCCGAGTAAATCAATCTTTCTGTCAACCATAAGCGCTTTACGCTGGCTGAGACCTGTATTACCACCTGTGGTATCGTCCATTTTCCCTGCTGTATCATCGTACCACAATCCACTCGTTAAATGAGACTTTTTAGCTGTTGGGCCATAATTTAGTAATGTTTCAATGTAAGCTCTGTATGCATAAGCATTGTTTGGTGGTGAAACAGGTTTCAGATTGAATAGCACGTCGACTTGATTGAACAACGAATGCAAAAGATTATTTATTGGTCCAACGTTCGGATCTTTAGGTGGTTCAGCACTAGTGCATGTTACACTTACACTCACACTTAACATTGTGTGAGCCAAGTCTAGATACTCAGTGTTGCCAGGGATGGTAAATTAATTGGTGATTGGTCGTTAAGTGAAGATATCGGTTTGTACTGAACCCAGTAAGAGCCTTCAATTGCAGTCTGTGTCGAAGGTAATTTGAAAAGTGATAATTCCGACTTGATCGACTGACAAGATTCTGTATGCAACAGCGCCATCTTGAAATTTTAATTTTCAAAAATATCTCTAGCTACACGTGCTTTCTTATTCTGCTTCTTCTTCTTTTTTGCAACTTTATCACTTTTCGAGTGTTTAGCCGCTGAGGTGTTTGTAGTGCCAGGTGCACTCGATGACTGAGTTGATGATGTCTCGTTCTTCTTTTTATATTCTGATTCCTCCCCTTCTTTCGCGCTTGACTCACCAAAGAGCAATTTGTCCAGAACAACGTCAGCTTTTCTTTTGAGATTTTTACCACTTTCGCGAATGCGCTGTTTGGTCGCCTCTTTGACCGGTCTGCCACCTAGAGTGACATCATTTAGGATATTTTTACCCGCGTGGAGAGTCTCCTTACCGACCACTTTTGCACCTTGTTTGATCTTCGGTATAGCTGCTCGGAAGAGACCTTTCAAAAAACTACCTACTCCTGCACCCGACTGGTGATAACCAAAACAAGGTTTACCAACTGTAACACACTCACCCCCACCACCAATCATTTGGTTATTGAAAAAATCTTCGAACACAGGCATTTTATCGGATGCACTTAAAGTGAAGCGTTACAGTCAGCGTACCGTAGTCGAATGGAATGGGAAATCCGTGTTCGTTTCTTATATCTATTTCTATCGACTGAAACGCTGAAGACAGCAGTGGTAGAAATATGGGTGGTGAAAAGTTTTTAATTTCAACACCTCCGTTAACGTAGTCACATAAATGAAGCGAGACTGTACTAATAAGCTCGTGCGCATGTCACCTGTTACATAAGGCTGGAAAATGTTGCTGTAAACAATGAGCACGGTTGGTAACCCGTTCACAAGATTTGCTGGACGATAACCGGCAATGTAGTGTTCTTTATTACCTTTGCAAGAGAAAATTGGTACATTTTCCAAACCTAAAATTCTAAGTAATTTTTCCGATAGGGTAAACGTGTGCATATAAGTTGTACAATTTTCACCACATCGACATTTAATCTGTACATAGCCACCAGCGCGGATTTCAAAATATAAATGATTTTCCACATTCTCGAGATTATTTATTTCTTCTAAGAGACTTTCAATGTCACGGTAAACACCAGGTTTAACGCGGGCAAACACCTCGGCCTTCTGTTGAGTCTCCTCCTCTGTTTCTCGCAAAACATTCGCCACGTCACGTTTGGGTGTTTTAACAGAAATCACCACTGATATATGCTGAAATGTGAGAGGTATTTGAATTTCCGTGAGTCCTACACACCAGTCGCCATGAAGATAAAAATTTTGTGATAATTGTGTTGTAAAATGCGTCGCCACATTGTGTGGAAAGACAAACTTGCTGCTGTTGCTCGGTAAAACCATGTAAAATTCATCGTTCATTGTAAATTTTTTAAATCTTTAGCTTCTATCCAAGAATTGAATTTTTCTGGGTGCCCCCTCCAACTGACCAAATATGGTTTTTTTGATCCCCTACCTTTGCTCTTCAAAACCTCATCAACCTCAAACGCTTCGCTAAATCTTTGCGCACTCTGCTTAACTGTTCTTCGTAAAAATATCCGTCAATTTTATCTCCATCAAGATCTGTCAAAATATAGACGGGTGGTTGTTGTCTTGTGTCGACTCTTATAATTTTAAACAGCTCCAGAGTCCAGCCACCCTCGTATGCTTTCCTGAAGGCTGTCTTGGCACGACTGACACGAACCAGATCGCTAAGGCTGTATTTAGCTACTCGAAACGGCTGTTTTTCGCTGTAACGCAACGTCAAATTTTGACGTACCACGTGAGCATTATATAAGTTGACTTTGGAAGGGAGCATTTTTATGGCACTGTGCCACGACTCGTTGTAACACGTCACAATTTTTTGCAAAACATCTATATAACGTCTTGTGCGCAACTGAGTAAAGTATCGCCAGATACGACCTTTGAGAGTTCGAATAAAGCGTTCGGCAATGGCTGCCTTTATATCAGGGTCTCTGACAACTCGATAGGTAATATGTTTCTTTTTTAGCACCTCTTGCACCTCTCGACCGATAAACTCTTTACCTTTATCAGTCTGGACATAAATAGGATGTCTATCATTACATCGTGATAAAATTTTGTCTAATGCTACAGCGACGCTTCGACTGATTTTGTCGAGAAGAGACTCTGCCCAGGCAAACTTTGAAAGTGCATCAATGACAATGAGAATATAGCTGCACCCATCATTGTAAGTTTTAAGTGATCTAAAATCTGCCAAGTCAGCTTCCCACACTTCAAAGGGGCTAAAAACGTTGTAATGTCGACGAGGAAAACGATGTCTCACGAGTTTGTGTAAGGTATGTGCATCCTGACTCTCCAACCATTTGGCAATGGTATTGTTATCAAATTTTTTGGGTTTCGTGTGTTTCAGTAGATGAGCACCAGCGTACGCTGATGGTGCAGAAAGATTATAGTAATAATGCTCAAGATCGTCCGGCTTTTTCGCCTCCTTCTTCTTTTTCTCCTTCTTTTTCATTGCTCCTCCTCCTCCTCCCCCTCTTACAAACTAGCTTTTTCTCTCTCTTTTGCTGTCTTTTGAATGTATTTTTAATGCGTTTCAAAAATTTATCAAACGCAATTTTGCTGACCATGCACAAAACAGTAATACCAGCAGCAGTCTTTTCATTACCATCTGCAGTCTCCGAGAGCATGCGTGAAAATGCTCGTTCAGCCAGCAGTCTGTCGGCTTTTATATGATTCGTTATTTTTTTATTTGAATATGAAATATCGTGCTCTAGACAGGCATTGTCAAGAGGATTTTTTCCTCTCTGATCACGCCTAAGACGCTCTTCGAGATGCATGCCAGGGCCGAGAAACTGGTAGCCTGGTAGATGCATTTCAAAGGGTACAACTGAAATCAATCGGTCTATAAAAGTACCAGTTTTCTCCCCCTCCTCCTCCTCCTCCTCCCCTCCATCACTTCCTTCCATGCTTTCACATACGGTCCCATTTTAGCTGTTCGCGGCGACTCTTTTTTACAGGGGTTGATGGCGTAGCTGCCAACTCGCTACCAACTTTTTTACGCTTTTTCGCACTCTCAACTTCTTTCTCCTTCACACTCGTTAGACCAGTAGCTGTTGAAGAATAATAACCTTCGTTTTCTGACGACGATGACAGCGGTGAATCAGGGCTATGAGATGCAATCGTACGCCACAGTTGATCGTTACCAATGAATTCTCGAGGTATGCTAACTTGTCGCAAGACGCGTGCAAACTGTTTGTATCCGCGCGGTGGCGGCCTTTTTCTACTTCTCATAGCTTCGTTCATTAAATCGACAATATTAGCACCCTCAACAACAGTGCCATCTAGCTTGATTATACTACGACTATCCCATTCAATATTACCAGCTTGCCGCAAATATCTAATGAGATGTCTAGCATTACTTCGAAATTTCTGCGGTACCAACTGGACAAGCTGTTCGTCGTCGATTTCGTCATTATTGTTTGTACCCATCGTCGTTTCCGTTTCTAATAATGTTGTCTCGTTTGGACGTATTATACTCCTATTTTCATCCTTCTTCTCCTCTTTTAGTTGCAAGTAACGCTGCAAGATTTTTTGATATTGCAGAGATTTTTGACGCTCATCACCCGTAGAATGTAAAATTTTACTCATTTCTTCGTCAAGGCGTGTCGTGGCTGTACCAGGTGTCTGGACACTGGATGGTGGTGTTGTATGATTGGTAGTTGGTACGTCGTGCTGCTGCTGCAGCCGCTGTTGCTCCAAGCACTCTTGTGGTACTAAAATGATTTTTCTTGCGTACTCCATGCCGATAAAACAGGATTCACAATTAGACGTAGTAAATATGCTGATTTTACCACCAATTTCCTTCGTACCTCCAAAATACCCGGTTTAACGAGTTTTCGTAACAGTGGTGCGACTTTTCGCAATTGTTTCTTATAATACTTGCTGAGTGGAATATTTCCACGTAAAATGTTCAAAGCACACTCGCTAATGTACGTTATAAGTTTGGAATTTGCTTCGCGTAATATGGCCTTGAGTTGAGAAAGTTCGATTTTACACAAAACATGTAGCTGAGTCCAGTACTTTTCTGGAATTGGTCTGCTGCTACGACTACGTCTTACCGGCTCCATTACAATCGCACGACTGGTAGATTATTCGAGCGAGCACCAGCTTTTATGGGTTTGCAACGAGGCTCATAAACGTACTGATGTTTGTCAAACGGAAATATACAAGTACGAAATCTCACGTTTTCAGGCGTACCCTGTTTCAGATCTATGAACAAATAGCCGTGTGGTTGTGCTGTGACATCGAGGTATGCCTTTTGCAAAAAACGAGGCTCCTCGAGGCAGACTTGGCACGCCAGATGATTTATTTGCGCTCGGACGCGCGGATTTTCAAATACCACGATGTAATTAGAGTTTAGAGAAATTTCTCGCTGACCTTGATGAAAGAGATTTTGCGAGATAAAGATGACGCTCAAGTTATTGTGATGACTGCTTTTGGTAAAGAGATTTACTACAGCTCTGTTGGACGATCCTCTCATCAGATCATCGAGAATCAAGAGTTTTGCTCGTGGATCATTGGCATTGTCTTCGCTCTTTAGTAAACCCTCGTGAAATTCGATACCCTTGGCCAACTCCTTGTAAATTGGCTGCCACTCGGTATAGTACAAGAGTATACGCTCGAATTTTGTATCACTTATGCGATCAATGTGATGCAAAAAATTCTTCACGAATACTGTTTTACCACACGAGCTGGGTCCACAAATCATTAAAGTCCACGGATGCACCCACCTGCAAACGTCCATGTTACCGCTGCTGCTAAACTTCTATTATTAACCTCATTAAATCCTCGAAACACTCTATATATACGATCATTAAGAGTGATGAGCAAGAGTGGGGGGCGGCGGCGGCGGCAGCGGCGACAGCGCGCGCATGTGCGAGCAGTATCGTGCTGGCGCTAGCCAATCGTTCAGCTGATTAGCCATATAGCTGGCTGACGCCAGCATTATTCCGCTCTTAAGCTATATGACTGAAAAAGCCAAATAAGTATTTATCACCTACTTAAAATTATTACCTCCACCCCACCACCACCACCACCATTTATAGTATAAAATTAAAAGCGTTGGTAAACGTTTAGTGCTGGTTAGTCTTGAAAAAGTGCTGCTATCGTGAGCAATAACCAAGAAATTGAAAAAGTTAATAAATTTTTATCAAAGAATTAATCAGATTTAAATTTTTTATTCTCAACAATTTTATAGAAAAGAGAGTCTGCAAAAGTACAGTAAACGATGAATCAAACAAAACAAGTGCATTTCAAAGAGGGTAAGCCGGAAATTCATGTGATACGCGTGTGGGACTATGCGAGTCGTACAGCGCGACGTGGAGAGTGGGAGCAAGCGGCTCGTGATAGAGAAAGATTCAGAATGAGGGTGGAAAGGATCCGGATTATTCTGGAACCTGTGCTTATGAAAAAAATTGATGACTACTTAATTAATAGAAAATAAATTTATTTTTTCGTTTTACATTTTTATAAAATATAAAAATTTATTTCAAAATAGTTTGTGTTTTAATTCTCTCTCTTTATATATATATCTATATTATATAGTTGTAAGGAAAATTTTTACGACCAAGCTCCTCCTTTTCTCCTCTTTTTCTCATCCTCTTACCTAATTTTGATCCCCTTTTTTTTCCCTTATTTTTTACGTTATTCTACGTTATTTGTTACTCTTCATTTTCTTTTCGTTTCCCCTTCCTTCCCTCTTCTTTTTCTCTTCTTTTGAGTTTCCTCATGCCTTCATTTTCTCTTCCCTCTCTCTTCCTCAAAAAATCCATCACTTTTTTCCGTTATTTTTACGTTATTTTAGGTCATTTTTACTCCTCCTCAGGTAGATCCTCAAATTTTACCTTTTTTTTTTGTGTTTTTTTACGTTATTTTACGTTTTTGTTGCTCTTCCTTAGCTGCTCCTTAGCTCATTTTTTTGATCCTCAATTTCATTTAAATCCCATCATTTAAAAAGCTTTTTGCTAATTTTTATTGTTTGCAATCATTGCTTTTACTTTAAATATATAGAACAAACATATTAAGTTAATAATTTTTATAATAAATTTTATAAAATTTTATACTGCTATTGTTTAAAAGAATAAATTACATGAAACATAGTAAAATGGAAATTTCGCAAGACTTCTGTGCGTAAGCGCGTTAACTTCCACTATTAAGTAAAACTGTAAAACATATTAATTCAAAAATCATTCTGTTATAGTAACTTTCTTCGATTGAATTTATTATTAATAATCAAATCATAAAAAGTATTCTTTTTAATACTTTTATTTTCGAAATTTTTGAATCTCCCTCTTTGACGCTGCCACTATCGGCATCGCTGGCCGCGAGAGAAACACTAACAATCGTTGAAGAACGGCCGTAATACATTGAAGGAGAATCTATGTTCGTGTGAGCGGTCTGTGTAAACATAAGATCCGCAGCTGATAGTACTCAACCTCAATTTTTATTTCATAGTATATAATTTTTTAAATACAACTTGTATGATTATAAACTTCTATAAAAATTATTAGTTGTATATATACTTATTTATTTTTATCAACTGTGCACAGTTATGGTATTCATTACTATTTAAAATAGTGAAAATGTTTTGTGTCTATATAAGACTCTTTGTTACTTGGGTTTTATAACCGCCATTTTTGTTAGCTATATATGCGGTGTCATATTTCCCAATAACGTGACATATACAGTAGATATCGGACAATAAAATTTTAAAACGTGTAACAAGTAACATGTAACGTGTAACGTGTAACATCATTGAAAAACGGCCGTAATACATTGAAAGGCAATCTATGTTCGTGTGAGCGGTCTGTGTAAAAATAACATCGAAAGCTGATCGTAATTATTTCCTTATAGTATTCGAGCTTATGACATAACAAATGTGGACAAAGGACATATATTCAAAATACCAATCACGGTAGTGCAATCTATGATAATTCCTAAAGCTCTTTTTCCAAATCTCACCTTTACCAACGTTCCTTTGAAGCCAAACATGATTCAAAGACATTTTATTGTTGTGCCTGAAGATGCTATATGGGCAGGTAAAACAAAAATTTTGTGTGGTTAGAAAACCACTAAAAAAAAAAGACGCCTACATATATACCTCGGTATTTATATACTAGGTGGTGTGGAAAATATAGAAATATAGTTACAATATAAACTTTATATATTTAATAATTTAGGTGAAAACACAAATTATGAATACTATGGACATTCATAAGATATTATTATTTGTGAAAATTGGTTTTATATAAACAGTAAAAACTTTTATTATTCAACATCATATAAATAAGGAAAACAAAAATAGGTTTGTAATAAATATTTAATTATATTTTTGAGAATAACTTAATATATTTTCATAATTGTATTTTTTACAGTTAATAAAAATAAAGAAAAAAGATAATGTAACTTCAATAAAAAATAGGGGGTTGGTGAGCGGAGCGAGCAGGGGGGTACCCCCCCTAGTATATATATATATATATATATATACAGTTGTTCTTAGTTATATACGCAACTTGGGCATATGAACAATGGATGTCAAGAACAACTAATCGCAAGAGGTAGAATAGTTATACTTCTTCTTATGTTTTGGGCTCCTGATACTTTTTCATCATTTTTGTATCACTTTCTCTATATTTATTGATTCGATACCTTGGTAATGTAATGTTATGATAATAAATATATTATATTTAAAATATAATAACCAATTTTAATGCATGGCTTATTTGTCCATCATTTGCATATCATCTGCATATGATTTGTATATATATATACGAATGTATATATTTCATACAGATTTTTGTTTACACGTGTATGTATTATGTTTGTATGTATGTATAGACATACATATTAGAAAAGATAGAAAGAGAGAAAGAGAGAGAGAGAGAGAGAGAGAGAGGGAGGCTTATATACACGCATATTTTTTATTTATTTTATAAAAATGAAATAGGGTAAAAAGAGAAAGAAAGAGAGAGAGATTAAATATATTATATTTAAAATATAATAACCAATTTTAATGCATGGCTTATTTGTCCATCATTTGCATATCATCTGCATATGATTTGTATATATATATATACGAATGTATATATTTTATACAGATTTTTGTTTACACGTGTATGTATTATGTTTGTATGTATGTATAGACATACATATTAGAAAAGATAGAAAGAGAGAGAGAGAGAGAGAGAGAGAGAGGCTTATATACACGCATATTTTTTATTTATTCTATAAAAATGAAATAGGGTAAAAAGAGAAAGAAAGAGAGAGAGAGAGAGAGAGAGAGACATTTCTCAATTGCTAAAATTTTAAGTTTTATAAAATAGCACCCGTACATACGTCTTGGGGAGAGAGATTTCTTACGTTGAAATTTTAAATTTATAACGTCAGCACCCTAACATACGTCTTTTTCATAAAATTGATTGCAAAAGAGTCAGATTAACAATCTTAGCGTGAGAATGGTATGTGATTTTTTATTAATTATGATTATATTAACTTTATTTTAAAATATGCTTCTCAAAATACACTTATTAATATTTTCCTGAAAAAGAGTATCAAGTTGCTATTCGTAGTGTGGGAATGGTATGTAATATTTTTATTTTCGGTGGGGGGAGTTAGGCTATTAAGGGTGAAGATTCGGCTTCACTGTCAGTCTCCATCGAAACTCCGGGCAGAAAGGTTGTTCTAGAATGTGAGTCTACGTCGGGATGTGCTTCCAACAGTGATCAGCTGGTATACAATTTTTAAATTTTAAATATTGTGTATTTATTTGTGTGTGTGTGTGTGTGTGTGTGTGTGTGTGTGTGTGTGTGTGTGTGTGTGTGTGTGTGTGTGTGTGTGTGTGTGTGTGTGTGTGTGTGTGTGTGTGTGTGTGTGTGTGTGTGTGTGTGTGTGTGTGTGTGTGTGTGTGTGTGTGTGTGTGTGTGTGTGTGTGTGTGTGTGTGTGTGTGTGTGTGTGTGTGTGTGTGTGTGCATTTATTTCTTGGGGCACCCAATGTTCCGTCTCAACAACCCTTACTTCACCTTCTCAGAGGTCATTGACCTAGTGGTCAGTAACCTTTGAGGTGGTGGAGTGGGGGTTTATTGTGACGGTCCATGGTGCCCCTATAACTACTTATAATATAAAATTTAAATAATATAAATAAATTTGTCAGTGCCACCACATATATTCGCTTTAGTGATAATATATTTACAATAATTTATTTTTAATTAGACTTATAACCGTATGGATAGCTAATCTCATTATTCACGAATCGTCTCTTTGAGTACATAGGTTCGCATATTTTACATTCAGGTCGTGTTATAACATCGTGAAACCACGTGCGTCTAATAGCGTCATAGTTTGCAAAAAGTGGCGGTATTTTACCAGTAATAAGATCTCGTATAGAATCAAAGTTTATTTTCTGACTCACCGACGAATTAAGTCTTATACCCTTGATTTTGCAAACACATCCTTCAACGCCCTCTGGTGTCAAATATTTATATCCGTTAAATTTGGGTCCTCCAGAGACGAATGATGTGATGCTTGTGCCAAGACCATAACAGGCCAATTCGTCAGTCAAGTCACCCAAGAACGGCCCTGTTTTCGCATCGTACTCACCCACGCGACTTACATACACAATAGAGTCAGTATCGTAATACAATACACGTTCACCTAGCGGTTGCAATTCTTCGTAGAGTTTTAAACGCGCCAAGGCTGTGGTACAAGCGGCTACGACAACGTTACACAATGGTGATGGCTCAACAGCCTATTCTTTGTTGTGCCAACTTACATAAATTGTCGTCTGATTAATGGGTAAAATTGAGTCGACCTCGGTCTCGACACTGCAGAGTAATTCAAACAATCTCTGTGGATCATCTATCACTTCAGTCTTTGGCATATTCTCTCATTGACCAAATTTACCCCACAATGAATTTAAACAGAGTTTTGCTACAGATCTCAGACCAGCGTTATATTTTATTCGAGTTTTGTCTAATTTAATGCCCTCTTGTATTTATATTTATAGTCCCTTTATGTTAATTTATTATCATGTGTAGTCCCGTATATAGATTTAAGGTGTGCTTGTATTTATAGTATGGATGATGAGCGCATGGTTGAGAGTGAATGCATTACTTTTTATTATCTTTGACTATTTGACTCGTTTGATTTTATTATATTTTATTTTTGGTTTTGTTTTTACTACTTTGACTGATAGATATTAATTCGACATATTTGTTTATTGTTATTTTATTGATGATTGTGTGTGTATTTTATTATTGTAATGATCTGTGATATCACTCTGAATAGTGACTTACTTTTGTAGTATTATTAGTTTTAGGAAATCGACTGTGATATCATATGTGCAATAATTACATTATCTCATTTCTGTATCTTATTATGTATTAAATATTATATTTTTGTTTTGTTACACACTTTTTGTAAACTATTACAAATAAATAAAAATATCTATCTATCTATCTATCTATCTCTTGTTGCACAAATTCCTCAATATATCGAGCAATCGCGTTTTCATCACCGTCAGCACATTCCAAAGGGTAACCCGACCCGTAAGTTTTCTCAGCGAAAAATTTATCGATATAAGTTGGAAATAGACCACCCTGACCAGTGGCTTTGTTCTACTGAGTAATTTTATAAGACCATATTTCAAATATTTTTCTGATGATATAACCCATCTGAACAGCTTTTTTCAACTCATCAGCAACCCACGTGCCGATAATAACTCGATCATCAGGATTTTCATGGTCACAATCTGCGGTATACATTGGTTCGGCACATGTTAGACACAGCGGAAACAAAAGCTTATTATGCATTTTAACAGGTAGTACAGCATGATATATATTTCGCGGCGGCAATACTTCGCATTTAATAAGACCTTGAACGTGACTTATATTATTTGTTTGACCCACCAGAGAGCGACACTTATCTTCACCCACGTAAAGAGTAGGATGACCAACGGAATATCGACCGTATTTACAGATATATGGATATAATGAACACACGTCCACGTATTTTATTTTCTCACCCTTTTTTGCATCGTAAATTTTGACTGTATTACCCGTACGACCACCGAAAAATGCTTCTCGAGGATTCAACGGTTCATGCCAATTTCGTGTTTTATTATCGATATACGTCTTCATACTTTCGTTCTGTGAGTACTCATGATCAAAATCACATTCCCACTTTTCTATTAGTTGATAACCGTGGCTTCTTATCTTTTCGGATATTCGCGCGGTTCTCTCGAAACGTTCGTCCATATTTTCACTGTTTACCAGGCTTGAGTCACGGTTCACTGTGTAACACCATACACAGCCATGCCAATAACACCCGTGGAATTGTAAAACAATTTTCGTACCGTTTTCAAGTTCGCAGTATCCATCCACTAGAGGGCCCTCGGGAAGTCTCTTTTCTGGAGCTCGGACAGTATACCGAATTTGATGATTCAGCACATTTTCCATCCAACACAGCCACCGCATCGCCTTCATAGACTGCTTGTTTGCTTGTCTATAACCACCCTGAGGTATGATTCCTATAGTGTCTTTTTGTAAAACATTTTTTCTATATACACGCATACAAGATGATGCGATGGTGGCGCACTCTACGAATGGATCTGTATTACCACATTCTATGAAGGTTTTGCGAAAGGCCAAACATGCTAATCGTAAAATCTTTACATCTTGTCTACAGTATTATAATCTCATTTTTAAAATTAAATATATAATTTTCATTTTTTTTTCATTATACCACTGTATAAATTCTCGTCGCTCATCGACCTTCATCGAATCTGGTGAAAAAGACCACACAGGTGGCATTTCTCCAACGTAATTTTGATTCTCTAGTGTGTTAAACAAATGAGGAAACGTACCTTTCTCGACATTAGCAAGACCGTAAGCTTTTGGTAGTGCAGCTAAACTCATGTGTAAGTAATTTAAGCTGTCTATGAATTAAACGGTTGAAATTTCCATTATGATTATTTTTGACCCGTTTAAAATTACATCTGGCTTATCTCTAAGATCTGTACTTTCTGTCCAATGCTTGAGAATAAATTGCGCATCAAAACCCTGTGCATTGTAGGCTATACAAATAATTTGCTTGAAAAGTTTTCTGTTTGCTAAGGCCAAATCAACTAGCTGTTTTACAGGGTCGATTTCAAACACGTATTCGCGTATACCACATATTTCGCAAGAATTTGTTATATTTTCATCATCCAAACAATAATTACATACTTGTTGTACAACACACAAATTTGGTACATGCAAACTTATTTTTTCACCATCAGCACCCGAGATAATTTCCGATTGTTGAGTCTCAGAATCATAAAATAAATAAAGAATATTCTTTTTATTGGTTGCAAATCCTTTTTTGCTGATAAAGGGTTGCATGTAACAAAAGTGTTCTATCGGCATTTTACTATTACAAATTTTGCAAAATATCGTATTACGATTATGTGGGTCTTTATCGCACATTCGAACTGTTTTACTGCACAAACGACAAATTTTTATGCTCTCGCATACCGACCGAAAATTATCGAAAAATTTCAAGATTTTATGATTTTCCAGACAAACATTACCGTAAAAATCTCTAGTGCATTGAATACATTTTATTTTTTCCTGATTTATATTGCAAGGGGGGCTCTGAAAACATTTACAACATTTTTGTGGACATTTATGATTTTTTTGATCACTAAACTTTTTATTACAAGGTATGCAGTAGCCACGGCTGCCAGCTGTAAATTTAAAATTGGCTGGTAATGATTAGAAATTTCGTAATACATAATATTTAAGGTATGTCTAACTACATTACCAACATCGTGTACAAAACGTGCACCATCGTAAAATGGTTTATAGCCTCGAGCAAAGTTTTGAAAAGAATAAACAACTATTGCAACGCCGAAAAGCGCATAATATTCTTGAAATAATTTTATTTCTTCGATACCACAACCTGTTTCGGGTATCGTAACTCTCGCAGCTTTGACAAGTTTCAACGCTTGCACTTTCTGATATTGTGCTGTGTTGTGTCTTATTCTATTCCACCTGTCATGGTGAATACCACTGCGCATCTGACCACGTATAGCATATACATGAGCAGCGACTAGCGAGCGTGGAAGGCAAAGATTGTCGGTATTTTGAATATTTAGAATGGATTTCTTGAAAACTGATTCGCTAGTGAGTGATACCCGACCGCGTCCCTCTGGTTTAGAAACAATGCTGACTTTCACATTTAAAACATCATCGATTTCAAAATTGTCATTACTCTGTGCTACAGAAGCTAATAACTCGAGTAGATCTGTCGGTGAAAAATTACGAACCAGAAAAGAAATCCATAAAGAACCGTGAACAAATCGGTCAGAGTTTATAGTTATACCGATATAATCTGAAGGTCGCGCATTTTCACACACATGACGATATAAATCATTTATTGCTGCCTCAAACCACGTATATACATTCGCATTAGGTGGTGGGGGCAATATTGACACTCTTAATTGTCTACCTTGTAACTTAAATTGTCGGTAATATCGCGATGATTCTTCATGAATCGTAATATGGTTCTGAGTAGTAGTAGTAGTACCATCTCCCTGTTGAAGATATTTGTCTACAATGTGATATACCAAAATTACGTGAAAATGTATGATTTATAAATTTACGCTTAAGGAGATGTAAAACGGACACCACCCCTGCATTCGTGAATTTGGCTTATTTTTTCATTATATTGCAAAACTTGAGGAAAAGAAATGCTTTAGCTTGTAGTATTTACCATAAAGATCATTCAGTTAAATTTTCAAATAAATTCATTCATTAGTTTTGAAAATTTTAGTGTTCCAATATTTATATATGGTCAATGTCCCAATCGCTACTCACGAACCTATTACTAGCTACTCATTGTTAAAAATTTTTTGGTATCAATTGAGCGGTTAGTAATAGGTTCGTGAGTAGCGATTGGGACATTGACCATATTAAAATTTTTAGATTTTGTACAAGAAATCTAAAATTTTGAGAAATTAATAAATAAATTTATTTTAAAATTTAATTGAATAATCTTTATGGTACATATTACAAACTAAAGCATTTATTTTCTTAAAAATATGCAATAAAATAAAAAGATAGTAAATATTTATGAGTATAGGTGTAGTGTCCATTTTACATCTCCTTAAATCAACCTGTATTCTCTCTGTACCTGGTGATTCAGATGAAATCATCGTATTAAGTGTATTCTGCTCGTTATTATTGATCGCCATTGATGACTGTCTCTCATCATCACCCCACCAAGAGCAACCAGGCATTGGTTCAAAAGGTGGTGGCGCTGCTGTATTATTATTTACCCCCTCCACCGCAAAGTTTGGGGTAGTTTCAGAGACATTTATGACTTCTCTTACCTCTTCGGGAAGTGGTAGTAGCACAAGATCTCTCGAATCAGATACATCTTCTTCTTCGGTCAGAAGCCTTATCAACAGTTCATCCCCACTACTGTCCTCCATAAAATTTATGTAGAATCTGCTTAGTTGCACAATTTTTAACTAAAAAGTCTTATCCCGCAAATTCTGTGATCATAAACAAAAAGTTTATTGGTTATTGATTATTGATCCGAAACTGATATTTTCTTGCAAATCATGTTTTCAGATTTATTATTTTATTCACAACAAAAAAGTATTTTATAGCGAAATTCTACGATCGTAAAGAAAAAAGATACAAGCTTTTAAACGGTAAAAGAAATTATGAATAACTTACCTTTAATAACACAATGATGTAACATGAGAAGCCTGACTTGTGACACATCTTGCATCCCTCTGCTTTTAATACAACGACCATCAATGTCAAGTATTTTATTATCGTTAAAAATACCTCGCTTAAACATATAAGCTAAGGTACGCAGTCTGCAAAGTCCTAAGATAAATTAAATTTTTTTCAATAATTCATTATTGGCGCAAATATTTAGACTTTTGCGCCATGAATTATTACAAAATAATTTTATTTGCGGCTCCCGAACTAATGCTATATTAACAATATTTATCAAGACTTTAGGTAAATTTTTTTTTACCATCTTGCTTCGTGTTGATCTTCTTCTCTGTAACGTTGAACTTTAACAGTTAATCGGACCTGTCAATCTTCGTGTATTTATAGTACGATTTAGACATAAATTTAAAAGTAGGAATGAGGGGTGACGAAAGGGTAGTATGTGCGCAACATTTAATATTTCAAGAATCATCTTAATTTGATATTTAAATCCGCCAACACATATAAAATAATGTCAGTTTAGTGCGAATCGTGGACTGGTGAGCATGTAAGTATAAACCAGAATGCATATAATTCACCATCATTTCGCTTACGAGCAGGCGGGAATTTATCCATGTAACGCGATCACACTTGAGCGTGTTCTATATCGTCCACCTAGCTAGTGTGTGTCTTGAGTAAAGAGCTGTTAATTGCCCAACCTACATGATCGTAGTGAAATAATTTGTATATATTTACATATATTCTGCATATAAATAATGCCCATTTGCATATATGTATATATTTACATACATTTAGTATAAGTAGAATAACTACATAACATTTATTTAAATTATAATAATATATATATAGATATTGTAAAAGATATGAATGTTATGCTCCTCTACTTTCTGCTATCCTGATACTTTTTATTAATTTTTCGTAATAATCTCTTGTTTTTTTACATAAAAATTTGAATTTCAATGCATTTATCATTTACATGTTATTTGCATATGATTAACGCATTGCACGTTATTTGCATATAAACATTGTGTAAGTAATGTACTTACTCATTACCACGTATACTTTTATGACATTGTAGACCATATTCAGTTTAATATCCTGAGGTCTTATTAAATTTATATATATATATATATATATATATATATATATATATATATATATATATATATATATATATATATATATATATATATATATATATATATATATACATATGCAAATATTATATATATATATATATATATATATATATATATATATATATATATATATATATATATATATATATATATATATATATATAAATATTTGCATATGTATATACATATATATATATATATATATATATATATATATATATATATATATATATATATATATATATATATATATATATATATATATAGTTGTTCTTAGTTATATACGCAACTTGGGCGTATTAACAATGAATGTCAAAAATAAATAATCACAAGAGGAAGAATAGCTTTTATAATACCCTGATACTTTCTCTTGTATTTATCATGAATTGTCGATATTTATTGCGTGATGATTGATAATTTATGAATAATAATTTTTAAATAATAAATATCTTTCAATATAATATATTCGATTTTGATAAATATTTATATTTACATATGATTTACATATGTATGTATGTGTGTATATATATATACTAGGGGGGTTTCCCCCTGCTCGCGCTGCTCGCCAACCCCCGTTTATATTTACATTATGTCAGCCAGTAATGAAATTTGTACTGACCAAAAGTATTAAAAAAATTAATATTAATTATATATTTGCTCAGACAGATTTCCACACCACCCGAAGAGGTACTGTTAATAATAACTTACAATTAATAATTTATAATATAAATTAAATAATAAAAAATGTATGGTATTATGGTGCGTTGGTTTTTTTTGTTTTATTTTTAATAATTATATAAAATCAATTATAATAATTTTAAGTTATTTCAGGACATGTTAAAATTAATTAAAATTATTCCTTTTTCTTTATAAAATTATTCAAAATAAAACCATGGTTACCTTCGCCGATAGCCCTACACAACCATGAGAGTCTATATTCCTTCCTCCTTATACTATAGACTTTATTTACAATCTATCCTCCACCATCAGTATTACATATTTAAACAAAGTTTTAAAATCATTTTATAATTTGTACAATTTGTTATTATATTATTGTTATATAACAATTGTTCAATTAATATTTATCTCTTTTAAATCTTTGATTAAGTATGTTTATTAGAATAATTATTATAACTTGATATTTTTCAATTAAATATTATTGTAACATGTCTTACAATAATATAGAACAGAAATTTTTTTTATTATAATTATTCTAAATTTAAAATTTAATACTTGATTGAATTTTATGTTTTTTAATATTATTATTATTAAAAATTTTCCAATTATTTCTTATATTTGAATATTAATTATTATTATTTTTTTTTATAACATTTAGTATCTTTAATTCATATACTCGAAATTAATATATTTCTTTTTTTTTAAATATTAGTTTCATTCAAAGTATATATTTTACAATAAATTTCAATATCATGATAATCATAATATTATTAATTAATATATTTCATAAATAAAACGATAAAATTAAATAATATAATTTTTCGTTATTTATTAATCATTTTAATTTTATTTTTAATATATCTTAAGAGGAGGTCGAGTATATCTGTCCTTTTCTAATCGAAGAATTGATTTTTTCACAAAAATTAATAATTGTAGCAAAAAATAAGAAGAAAGCCCCATCTCGTATAATAAAAAGCAAGATTCTCTTTTATGAGGAAAAATTATTTTTATCGCTTCGTTTTTAAGAAAACCTTGAAAAACTGAATTGTCCATCCTAACCTCTATTTTTTAAGTTTTTCAAGGTTTTCTTCAAAACGAATCGATAAAAATAATTTTTCCTCATCAAAGAAAATCTTGCTTTTTATTATACGAGATGGGGCTATCTCCTTATTTTTTGCTACAATTATTAGTTTTTGCAAAAAAATTTATTCTTTGATTAGAAAAGGACAGAGATATACGACCTGCTCTTAATTTCATTTTTAAGTCTTTTGGATGTATAATATATATCTATATTGTTTTTTAATATCCTTGACTTTTTTGCTAGTATTCAAAAAGATATATTATAATAATTTTTACAAAATTAATAGAATGTATTTTCATGTTTGTTTTTTTTTTAAATTATCGATTATTTATTTATTAATAAATAATTTTCAATATTATTTATTAATTAAAAAAATCAATATAATATAATACATGATATGAATTTTATTAATTTTTTTTTTTGTTTCATAAAATAATTTTTTATTTATTCTATAAACATTTTATTATATTTAAATTCAATTAAAAATGTTTAAGTGATAATAGGATTTTATTTGATTTATTTAACGTTTAATGCCTGTATCATAATTATAATAATATTAATACAAATAATTACTAATCCATGTACGTCATAAATAAAATTATAAAGTGAGTATTTTTATTAAATTTTATTTATTTTTTTTAAATATATCTTAATGAAATTAAGTCTTTTTGATGTATGAAATATATTTTAAATTACTGTTTTAATTTATTAGATTAATTTTTTGTTATTATAAAAGATATATTTATTATTTTTATTGATTTATTACTTAAATATATTTTATATTATATTTTATAATATAAAAAAAATTATATTAGCAATACGTAATAAATATTTATAATATATTGTATTATGAGTTGTGATATAATATTCCATTATTGGATCACGTATTTCTAACTTATATTGAATAATTTTATTTGTCATATATTTATAATAATATGTTACGTTGTTCCAATTTTCAAAATGAAGTTTTTCATTTCCAATTCCGATATAGTTATTAATTGCATTATTTAATCTAGATAAATCTGTATTTTCATTCAAATTTTCCATATATTCTTCGTACTGCTCTTGAAACCGTTCAGATTCGTTTATTTGGTTATTTAAATCATCTAATTCTTCTTGATGTTTTAAGTATTCTACAACAATGTATTCATTTGAAACTGGATCCCATTCCATTTTATAATGATTCAATTATTATTAGTATTAATTAAATTATATTTTAAATAACTTTGTTATTATTTTTTTTTATAAAATATTTGAAGTTTGTTTTTATTTTCTTTTTTATTATTTTGAATTAATTTTTTTATATAGAAAATTTAAAGTATGTTTTTATTTTTGTTTTATTACGTTATATCTGAAAAAACAAATGTTTTATTAGTATGTAAGAAATATAAATATATTTTTAATATTAAAAAAATTAAAGTTTTTTTTTTGTTATTTTTCTAGTACTTCTTTCTATACTATATTGGTTAATTCATTTTTATTTTCTAATTCATTTTGAATATGTATTTTTGAAGGATTTTTACTTTTTGAAAGAGCAACATATAATTGTCTATGTGAAAATAAAGGTTTTTTCATGAATATTCCTACGTTTTCAAAACTTTGACCTTGTGATTTATTTATAGTTATAACAAAAGCTAATACAATAGGGAATTGTTTTCTATATAAAATAAATGGTAAAGACGATGATTCATTTGTGCTTAATGTAATACGCGGTATAAAAACTTTATTTCCTTTATTTTCGCCTGTAATTACTTCAGCTTCTATATTGTATTTGAATAATCTCGTTATCTTTAATCGTGTTCCATTGCATAATCCATCTTTTATACTTAAATTTCTAATTAGCATTATTATGGCATTCATTTTTAAATTAAGTTCATGTGGAGGTAATCCTTCTCTTACATTATTTAACATTTCTATTGGATAATTTAAATGAATATTATCATCTGTTTGATCAACACCCTTATATGTTGCATAATCAATACTATAATATGTCATTGTTTCATTATTAATTAAATTCAATATTTTATTATTTAAAATATTCACATTTTCATTATGCGTACTTAAAATAACATTTTTCGAAAAACAATAATTATTGTTAATGTTTTGATAAATTTTATTGCAAACATTATTAGTTTTCCATTTTTCTGGTATAATAAATGTATCAACTTTTCCTTCTCCGATATCTAATAAAAATGATGAAAAATTTTCATCATTAGATCTTATATTTTTTTTTAATTTAAAAATATGAAACATGGGCCATAGGGTTGAATATTTTATAGTTTGTTCTATAATTGTATTTTTATTTCCATGTTTTAATACAGGTGAAATTTGACGAAAATCTCCACCTAAAATAATAATTTTTCCTTCAAAAATTTCATTATTATGACAGATATCTTTTAATGTTTTGTCAACTAATTCTAAAGCTTTTTTAGGAATCATTGATGCTTCGTCCCATATATTTACATTTGCTTCTTTTAATTTTTTCTTATCTGAATCAAATTTTAAAAATGCACTTTCAATATTGTTTAAGTCTAACGGTAATCTAAAAGTTCGGTGACTGGTTAAACCTTTTGGTAGTAAAATTAAAGCAATACCTGTCCAAGCCATTGATAAGAATTTTTTTTTTATTGTTATAAAATAATATATTAATGTTTTATATAAAAATGTTTTTCCAGAACCTCCTGGTCCATCTATAAAAAAAATTTTATGATTATTATTAATTATTGTTTCAAAAATATGTTTTTGATCGTTATTCAATTGTTTATACATTTTATCAAATTTTTTTTTACTAAAAATTATAATTTCATCATTAATTTCTTCGTTTTCCTCGATATAGTTTTCATTTGGTTCAGGTAAACCAAAATTTTCACATGACATTTGTTCTGAATTTAACATTTGATTAATATGGGATAAAGCTTTGTTTTCTTTATTTTCTTTAAAATCTTCAATAAAATTTTTTTTATATTTTTTCCAAATAATGTTACCTTGAATATTTTCATATAATAAAAAACATGCAAAAAATTTACGTAATTGTACTGGTAACATAACATGGCATGCTTTTTCAAAAATATAATAAATTTGTTTTTCGTGTTCTATTAAATTCATTGCAAGAGCATTTTCTTTATAAGTATTATAAGTTACATTTTCATAAGTTCGTAAATCTTTAAAATTTTAGATCAGTATATTTTTTTATTATATTATAATTAGTTTATATTAAGTTTATTTTATTGTAACGGTATTCTACCATGTTTGAATCTTGCGCGCTTAGGTATTAAAATAGGATAAACGCTCGGTCATATGTCTCGTCTAAGACGAGTAAAGAAGTGCGTATCTTGACGACCGGCACGCGAGAACGAAGCTTGCCGGCCGCGAGGCGCTTCAGAGAGTTTCCGGCTACCGTTGCGTTAGCACGAAACCTAAGCCGCGCTGTGCTTATTAAAGAATTTCGCCACGTGGTCGTATAATACGGTAGACTAAGTTCGCAACTGATAACGCGAAACGTTGTCTTAAATAAAAGTCGTTAATTTATATCGACTAGCGTATTATATTATATTGGCTAATTGCAACTCTCAGAAATTCTTTCTGTTGAGTTTTACTTGACCGCTTTTCGCGCGTCTTAGCGGTCAGCCATTAAGTGCCAGCAAATACGTTGATCGGCGTGTATAGGATTTCACCGATCTACGTCCAGGCAACCACGTTGGCAGAGCTCAGCGGAATTCCAGGATCGGGAAGAGACGTCTTCCACCGACCTAGTCTAGAGCATCTACGTATTGGTTACGTACAGAGGAGAAGCTTCGATAACGGGCGAGCGGCGTCTACGTGCACGTAGGTAATTAGCGTAAGCTGGCCAGTGCGTTATTGTAAGTATAATTATACTGTGCGATACCCAAGTGTCTCTTCCTCGAGAGATACTTACTCGGGCATATTGTATCATCGGTGATATAACCGATCAGCGTCATAAGCGAGTGTCATTTAGTTCGCGACGCGCCCTCCCTTTGCTCACTCTCTCATTAGACGCGTAAACTACTTTTCTTATATTACTCAATTTCATTTCCGTTTAATTCATACTTCATCTTTATTATATTCATATTTTTCTTGTAATAAATTAATTCTATTTTCTATTAAAAAGTGCTTTCAATTAATTTATATTGCCTGACTATATTAAACATAAAATATATATTTCCCGTTGCTTACTCCGACGCCTCCGCGGTCCTTGTGAGCAGTTATAAATTATTTAATTACGTCATATCATATATTTTAATATAACGTATTTTGGAACCTGCCTCACGAAGGAAAACTGCGCTACCGGCAACGCGTCTCTCGATCAGGTAAGAGAGAGAGAGAGAGACGCGCAGCGACGAGTTGATAGAAAAATCTTCCGTCGCACATCAATCTTACATACTAACTAGCTTTGCCGGAATCTGTTGTTAGTTTATCATATTCGATATAAATTCTAGCAGCTCCGTGTTCCGACAAAATTACTTAGTCTTAGCAAAAAGTAAATTGGAATTAGAAAAATCTAATTTCTTTTGTAACGTGTAGTAAATTACCGTTACATTATAATATTATATTTTAAAATAATATATAATTAAAATTTAAAATACTTATAATTTATTATTTCTTTATAAATTAATTAATTATGATTTATTTTATTTTAGATTGATTTGAATATATATTAAAAAAAATAAAATAGGTAAGAAAATCATAATAACTAGAGTTATAATTTTAAAATAAATATATTAAAAATATATCATAAATTTATATAAAATCGTTTTTTAAAGAATTAAATTTAATTAAATTGTTCATTTAAATATTAAAAAATTAATATCACACTCTTTATATAAAAAATTTATAATTTGTTATATAATTTATATTATGACTGTTTAAATATAAACAAACGAAAAGGATATAAATATATTCCTAAAAATATTGAAAATAGAGAAAAATAAAATAAAAATTATATAACTTTATTTATTTGTATAAAGAGTATAAAAGATAAAATTTTACGTTAACAATATAATTTTTATTTTTACTTTTTTATAAATAAATGAATCATTAATTATTATAATTTTTATCTTTTTAATTAATAAAAAACTTACAATAACATTTTTACTTTTGAAATTTAAAGAAATGTGAAAAAATTTTTAAAATTTATATTATTTTAAAAGTGATTATGTAGGGCTACTGGCGAAGGGTACCACTTTTATTGTTTAATTTTTCTTTATAAACAAAAAAAAACCCAACGCGTCATTGACAATACCTCGTTAAACTGATAAAAAAAATAAAAACTTCTACTTAAAACTTTCACAAGATAAACTCAAGACAACAAGAAAACAAATTTAAGCTAACCTGAAAGAAGAATCTTTTAGATGTAGGAAATTTTTTAATAAGTTTTTCTGACCAAGACAATCAAGACAAAGTAAAATGTGCTTTACTTTTAGGCAAATACAGCTTTAGTCCAGTCAAATTAGATTTTTTCATGTAAAAAAATTTAACAGCAAACCGACTGCACAATTATGTAAAGTAGGTTTGTGGGAGTAAAATATCCAAAATGGCCCCAACAGATGTCCGTTTTTGTTTAAACAATGTTTAAACATTGAAAATTGACATTTTTTCTCTTTATCTGCAAATATTTCTGGAGCTATAAAAGTTATCAGATTGGTCCAATGAGATAAAATGTAGGTTTTTTGAAGACCTTTAAAATGAATTTTTAATCATTTTGATTGCATTTATAGTTTCCGAGAAAAATGTAAAAAACCACGAAAAAGGGTTAAATTTTAAAAAATTCATAACTTTTTTAATTTAATGATTTAAGAATTGGGCTTGTGGCAATGAATAGTTCTTAATGTGCACAATAAGCATACGCAAGCAGAATCCTGTAGGACTTATAGTTTTTTCATAATAACACTTATAAGTTATAAACAATTAATTTTCAGTAAGCCACTCTATCTCACACGATTAACTTTTTACAATGTTTAACATCGATTCTGAAAGTTTAGATATCCCTCTACAAAATGTATATTTCAGATTTTTAATTAAGTGATTAGAAATTCCTTAAAACTTCACTTAAACATTGGATATTTCGTTTGGGCGCATGAATTAACGTTAGTAGTGGGGGAAACTCATAACGAAAACATGCTAGGCAGACTACCCGTTATACATTTCCCCTTCGTTATGAGTTTCTCCCACTACTAACGTTAATTCATGCGCCCAAGCGAAAGATCTAATGTTTAAGTGAATTTTTAAGGACTTTCTAATCACTTAATTAAAAATCTGAAATATACATTTTGTAGAGGGATATCTAAACTTTCAGAATCGATGTTGAACATTGTAAAAAGTTAATCATGTGAGATAGAGTGGCTTACTGAAAATTAATTGTTTATAACTTATAAGTGTTATTATGAAAAAACTATAAATCCTACAGGATTCTGCTTGCGTATGCTTATTGTGCACATTAAGAACTATTTATTGCCACAAGCCCAATTCTTAAATCATTAAATTAAAAAAGTTATGAATTTTTTAAAACTTAACCCTTTTTCGTGGTTTTTTACATTTTTCTCGGAAACTATAGATGCAATCAAAATGATTAAAAATTCATTTTTCGCCATACCCTGCCCGAAAGCACAACTTTCGTCCCGGCGACGAAAAACAAAAGTTGTATTTTCGGCCCGGGTATGGCGAAAAATAGCATACACACCACGGGAGGTAAAATGGCGAGCCCATAGCACATATTTGCCACCCTCGCCTTCGGCTCGAGGTGGCAATTATATGTGCTATGGTCTCGCCAGTACTTTACCTCCCTTGGGGTGTAATATACTATTAAAGGTCTTCAAAAAACCTACATTTTATCTCATTGGACCAATATGATAACTTTTATAGCTCCAGAAATATTTGCAGATAAAGAGAAAAAATGTCAATTTTC